>CM034148.1:624206499-626616979 GCA_019776745.2 Taxus chinensis | reverse complement strand
ATCCCATGGAGATGCTTCAAAATAAGATGATGTAATTGTTAAGATCTTAAATATTTCTGCAGAGGATCTTGTAAATTATGGAATTCGTGAAGTAGGGAATAGAGCAACGATTAAGAAAAGTGACATATAAGTCACAAAAGAAACGGAAAAGGAAAGTGGGTGTGGGGAAGTTGTTAATGTTTGAGCATATACTACAAGTGTAATTGTATTTGTTGAAAAATGTTTAGAAAACTTAAATCTTGAAAAATGTTGAAGTTTGAAACTTGAAACTTGAATAGTTTTTCATCAAGATATTCTTGCATGTTGCAATGGTTTTCATGGAATCTCATTTTTTTACATGTATTATCTTGCAATATAGAATTTATATTTTATTATATATAGAAATTATAGATTTTGAATTGTAATGATGTCAAAATATGCATGGAATGCATTTGTTTTAATGTTGAAAGTTAAATTTTTTAAAATGCAATGTTTTTCATGGAATATCATTTTTATACATAATTTAATTGATTACCACATTTCACATGACCTGAGCACCTTCAATATTTCATGTTTCCATAAATACACAACTATCGATATAAAATATTAATGAAGCAAAGTGATGTAATGATTCTCTTTCAGCTAATGCAGCAAAATCTTCTTCTCTCTACTTGTAAAATTTGAAATCTATAATAAGTTTATTCACATTACCTCTGTAACCCTTCTTAAAATCCTTAGGAAGAATCACATAAGGGTTTTTCCTTAGGAAGAATCACCTCTGCTTACACGTTGTAATGGTTTTCATGGAATCTCATTTTTTACACGTATTCTCTTACAATCTGGAATTTATATTTTGTTGTATATAGAAATTCTAGATTGTGAATTGTAATGATATCAAAATATGTATGGAATGCATTTGTTTTAATGTTGAAATTTTAATTATTTACAATGTAAAATATGTAAGATGGATACCCAAAACTATATTTAAGTATGTAAAATACAAAATATGTAAGATGAATAACTCAAACTGTGTTTAATTCATCACACTTTATTTATTATTGTCTTACATCTAATTACAATATTTAAAAAATAGTATTCCAAAAATGCATGTCACAAACACTACATCAAAGTAGTTTGAAAATACCAAAATAATTAAAACATGATTATTATAACTCCAAGTATGAGAGGGTTTAAGGTACTGTAGACACAAAATCATGCACTTTATGCATTATTTAGCTTGGTCTCATACAACTATTTAAAGGGTTCTCAAGTGAAGAAAGTGATAATTAATCCCACCTTTTGGCCATCTTATTTTTATATTTTATTTCATCCTTCCCACATATTTTCCTACACATATCCACCTATTTCACAACTATCCCATCATTTTAGCCTAAACTGGGGCGCCTAGGCCTGTACTGGGGCACCTCGATCCATGTTCCGCTTTCCTGCTTCTTTTTGGGGTCTTTCTAGCTGTTTTTCATCCTTATATTTTTCCTATTTAGCCAGGTCGAGGTTAATTACAAAATTAGAGGAAGGGAACTCTATAAATACAAAGTTATGAGACCATAATGAGGGTCTTAGTGTCACATACTACTATCACTCCATCTAGAGTTGCATCCATTGCATCACTTGCATCTACATAATGTTATGCATCAAGGATAGGAGATCCGCATCAACACACACAACATAGGGAGATGATTCTATTATATTTCATACACACATGCTATTAAATTTTCTATAGTTATTATTACTCGCTACTTCACAAATTTGACTGGCACAAGATCACCTAAGGCACGACATGTGCACACACACACCATAACTACATCTGGGTCTGAAATGTAGTGCAACTCTCACTGATAAGAACTCTAGTTTGGTAATTGAGGTTAATCCGACCCATTCATTTGCATATTTTATTTTTCTTAGGGTTTTGATACGTCCTTATTTCTTGCAAGTCATCGCTTCATTATTCAACACATTTGGAAAAAATCGATGGATCTAATGCAAAAGATAGAGAAAACTTTAGAATACCTTGCGACCCTGTAAAAATCAGATTTGGATCTTTTACAGAAACCAAGGAACCTAATCTACAAACTAGGGTGCCCCGAGGAGCCCCGGTACCTTCCTAGGCACCTCAGTCTACTCAGATCCTCATGATCTGGCCTTTTCGGGACTTCTAAGTGATCATTTGTGCATCGGGAATTCACAACCAAACCTATGAAAACCTTTGGCAGTCTTCCTTAATTAGCTAAGTCATTCTTCCTTACTTCCTTACATATTTAGGGTTTTATTTCACTTAGTATAATTATTTACAATTAGTCCATATTGTTTTAGTGCACCCATACACCGTTTTAGTCCTCCTATTTAGATTAACTAGTGGCTACACTTCCATATTATTAGATCTATTTTTAGTTAATCAGGTACCTCTAGATGGGATGACGATGTATACAGGAAAAAAATGAGAAATCATTCTTTGCAACAAGCTAGACGAACTCCAGATCAAGAGAACTCAACATGAAAAATGGATTAGTAGATAGATGGGTGGGTTACCTATCAATGTTAGTCTTGAGAAGTGAGATCTTCCTAGGATGGATGTCAACCAACATGTTTGATAAATATAAGATAAAATATTGATAGATTGGATGTAGCAAGATTTGAGATAAGACAAAAATTGAAATTCAATGAAGATAAAGTAAAATGCAGATAAGATCTAATCAAATTAAATCAAACATGTGCATGTCGACGGCAACACAAGAATTAAGTGCCCAGTTGATGGTGACTAGAGTAGATCAACTTTAACAATGACAGAAAATGCAGATCTGAAGGCCTTGAAAAATGGTCGTCCAAAAAAGCATCTCACAAACACAACATCAAAGCAATTTGAAAATACCAAAATACCAATTTAATAAAACATTATTATTATAAATAATTGTATTTGAATAAATGTAATTTGATACTTGTAACATCTTAAATGATAACTAGAGTTGAAACAATCCATTTTCAATAGCCTCCTTATAGTCAATATTTGCATCTACAGAATTAGAGAACGCACCAAATCTAGTCTCATTACGATTGTCTTATGTCTAATTATAAACAATTGTATTTGAATATATTATTATAAAATTAAATACATAACAAAATTTAAAATGTTAGGTGATAAAAAATAAATGTAAGGTGATACCTGTAAGATTTGAAATCATATTTAGCGTTGAAACAATCCATTTTAATAGCTTCTTCATAGTCGATATTTGCATTTGTAGAGTTAGAGGATCCACCAAATCCAATCTCATCATAGAGAACATTTGTATTTACATTTGTGTTATTAACACCTCTTATTTCAGCAAGGGAATTCCAATGTGAAATTTCTATGTCAAAATGAAATGTGTCTAGGGAGTAACATGAAATATATAACCTCATAAAACTTTCTATATTTTTATCCAACGCGTTTCTTAGTTTTTATTTTACAAAAGATAAAGCACTGAAAACCCTTTTTTCCTCACAGATCCCAAAATCATTATTTGGCACGAATTGTACAATAAAAAATATTCACCGATGTCCTCCTGTAACACGCTACTTTTGTAGAGTTTTTACCAGAGCCTTGTAATTGCACCACTCTCTTGAGGTTTATTTAAAAAATGATGTTGGCTAGCCATTTTCATTACAAAATCAAATGATTGAGAATTTATTAAGTCAATATTTAGTATACCTTTGATTTCGATACCATTGACCTTTGATGTGTTTGTGAAATGATCCATTATCATACCCATAGATTTATGAAATAGATTACTTACCAAATATGCATGGTCACCTGTAGTATTCCAAAAAATTGGATTCATGACTCCCATAGCTTTAAGAATTTTATATTTACTGAAACACTCTTCACTTTCAGATGCTAAGGATTGTGTAATTTTTTAAAGTTTTATTTGTGTATCAAATGTAACAGAATCAAATAGAACATGAGTCACATGAACTTCTTCTCTTTCCAATCCTGGAATATCTTGACGTTTTTGAAAATTTTGTAGTGGTATCTCCCTCACATTAACATTTATACATAGGTAATCATGGATATTAAATCTCAAATACTTATTGGGATTCTTAACATCCAATAAAACTTTGCACTTATTGAAAACATGTGTATCAAAAATTTATTCTGACAAGTACAATACACAAGAGATTGACATACCTGCTTTCTCAGTCATATAAAATCAACAATATAGATGGATCTCTCTTGTGCATGATTCATTAATGTATTGATATCCTTCAACATCGGTAGAATGCCAATGGATGTAAGCAATATTTCCAGATCCGTTAAATGAAACAACTTCATGACAATATTTGTGCATAAAACCAACCAACAATGGATACTCCTCACAAATTCTACATACATGATCATACAAAGAAATCCACCTTGTATCAAAATAATTTAGAAGTTTTTTACCATTTGTAAATCCAATTGAATTTTTTTAAAACTCAAGACATCTCTTTGGACTGCTTAAAATATAGGAATGCAATTCTCTGATAAGGTCTTTTACTTTTGCATAATTTCCAAAGTTGTTAACTATTTTATATGATAGATTCATTTTGTGAGCCATACAATGAATTTCAAGCATAGAAGGGGCTAATGTTGTTTGTAATCAAACAAACAACCTAGTTTGATGACCCTTCATAACTAATGCACCATCTATACCACAATACCAACTTCCTAGAAATTTCATATTCAGTCATGCCAACAATATCTTTCAAATTGGAAACAATTATTTTATATAGGTTTAGACACCAAAATTGGGTCACACTCCCCTTGGTCCCCTTTTGAATAAATAACTTAAACATACTCACATAACATTAGCCCCCTTTCATCCCATTCACCTAGCGA
The DNA here is from genome assembly GCA_019776745.2 of Taxus chinensis. Classification (NCBI taxonomy): domain Eukaryota; kingdom Viridiplantae; phylum Streptophyta; class Pinopsida; order Cupressales; family Taxaceae; genus Taxus; species Taxus chinensis. The sequence goes on along the minus strand of CM034148.1, from coordinate 626,612,130 downwards.
CCTCACCTATACACCTCACCATAGACCTATTCATAACATGTTTCCATAACTAACAAAGACTTAACCCTACTTACCTTAATGAGCTAAGAATTAGTATAACCCTAAAATTACATGCCTAGTCTTCCTCTAACCATATTCCCACTTATCTAAGAGAAAAATTCCAATTATACCAAGAACTAATGAGAAAAAGTTGGGAAAAAGATAGTCAAGATCTGTTATTTTAGGTAGCCTAGGATATCCCACCTTATTCGACGCCAGTCAACCCTAAACCAATGCCTGTCATCCTAAACCATCGTCGGTTACCATATAACTAGTTCGGTAACCTTGTTTGAAAGGTTTTCCAAATTATCAAGTTTTGGGAGAAAAGGAGATCTACATGTAAGTAATAACTAGAGCTCTTTTGCACATATAGACAACCATAGACAACACAACCATTAATCAGAAGGTATTTGCATTCACGGTAGCATTCCAGGAAGCATTGTTGTGTCACTGATCGCCATTTCACCGAACAACAATCACCACCACTCAACCATTGAACTTGCACAACAATAAGTGTGTTTCTAACCTGTACCATTTCATTGCTATTCAATTTATAAGGGTTATTCACCTTTGTTTATCATCCACCATTTATATTTTTTACCTCACCACTATTGCCTTCCTGTGAACCCGACCATTCCCATCACTCATAACCATTTTAATCACCTATGTCCATTCCCAAGTACCTCTGAATATTCCCAACACCTCAACAGACCTAAAACAACTCCTTACCATCTCTGATTCAGCCTCAGACAAATACCAAAACCATGAACTATTGAGTTATTATCAGCTCGCCTTAACCATCGTTGGTTGTTAATAAACCCTCATCGGTCATACCAAACTGACATTGGTCTCTGTATTTGGAAATCCTGCTAATAGCAGATCCCAATAACCTTGACCCAAGTGACCCAAGTGACCCAAAACCTAACCCTGACCTATTCCAACACCTTGATTATTTACCTTACTTCCATATCTGATCATAGCCTAGCCTGTTATGTTAGATTTTCTTATTGTATTTGGATGAGATACCTAAATCATATCAACTACAGTAGAACCTTGTTTATTTATGTCATTTCTTGCATTAAATTGTATTAAATAGTGGGTTGAATGCCACCAAAGAAGTATCACACTTCCTAGATCTATCATACGCTAGGCAACCCACCGACATATATTGTTTAACTCTTTCTTGTGGTATTGTTTTGTATTTTAGGTAGTTCATCCTAGCTAAAAGGAAGCTCTCATAGTGAACATTGGATCAAGAAGTTAGAACACGTGAAACGACCTCCAACCGAACATCACAATAGGTATTCCTCCTTGACCCATACCGTTATTTGTTTCATCTAAAAACTCAAAGAAGACAATGAAACATTTTGGCATGTCTAGTGGGACCCATCCGGGGTTCCTTGCATTTTATTCATTCCTAGGTGAAATTTGTGTGTTTTTTTCCCTTTTGAAAAGCTTCCACATTAATTTTTCTTCTCTGGAATATTCCCTTCTTTCTATTGTTTAAAAGCAATTGTGTTTTTGGTGCTATAAAAAGAATACTTATTTTCTTTAATTAGTATTGCATTAGTGAAAGAGCATCCCTCTTCCTATTCATTACTTGCTACATCAAATATCAAAATTCGATTTGGGCTTAAAATACTTGCATAAAATTCAGATTTGTTGCATTATAGATCACATTAAAAATGAGGGCAACCTATATGCTGGAATTCATGCCTAACTGATGGTTGACACAATTGAAAAGTAGAAAGCACTTTCTTCTCTCTCTCTCTCTTTGCCTAAACTACACAAATTTGAAATTTATACATCTTTTAAACAACATCCCACCCAAAAGAAGCTGTCAACGATCACACGATCATAGGGTTGATAGTGGGCACGCATCTGGTTATCTTTGTCTAGTACCCCATCAGAGGACGGCCCGCCCCCGCCATAACATAACCTGAAACCTCACCTTTAGAATTTCCTTCTTCGTAGGAAGCCTTCCCTACCAAAAAATATACTCTAAATTCATGAGTCATTCTTTTAAATAGTATAAGCTAAACACACTAAATTCACTTGGATTACGTATTTTTCTTAGCTTTGTGCTTGACTTGCACTTTAAGATGTGAGGATACGATTCTTCATTTTTATTTTTTCCTTTTACACTCTGCCATCATAGTTGCAGTATTCTAAATTTCTCAGAGTGTGTTAGGACCTCATCTTATCATCCCCATATTTTTGGGTTGATTATTAATCTCATCTAACTTCACAAAAATTCATTTTTCTTCATTCTTCAAATTTCAAAGTAACCAACATTGGTCCAACGACCATCTTCAGTTTACATCTAACCATTATCGGTTTACCTAATCGGTGTCGGTTCCTTGTTCTTTTGGTTAGTTTACCCAAAAGACACTTATCTCATCTTCTCTTCTGTTTAGAATTTATGTGTATCATTATATTCTCTGTACTCTGGTAATAGTCATCAAATACAACTTTCCTTTTTTGATAGTAATCATTTTCTATGTCATTTGTTGAAGCTGTTGTTTTCTCACAGTAATTGGTATCGGTTCCTGTAACCGTCATCAATCACACCTTAACCGTCATCGGTCAGTTTGACTAGTGTTGATCATTCTATTTTGATTTTAATCAAAACATTTACCAACTTTCCCACTCAGAATCTTTTTTGTCCCATCTCTGATGTTCCATGTGTCATTTATAGAGTACAATTCACCCGACATACGCTGATTCACATGGTGTTGAATTTCAGCCAAACTAACACCCTTGTATTTCACACCAGCCGTCAGCCACTCCCACCTAGTCCATCACCGCCATCCATCCTGTCACCTATGGATCCAACTCATCTCATCCCCATCACTATCGGTGACAAGGAGTTCGTGAGACTTCTCAACTAGAATCCCGTTGCCCTTCAGTACTACCTTGCTCATTTTTCCACCAAGGATTCCTCAGGATAGTTAAAATACATCATTCTGGTATCTATCCCTCCTACTCTAGCCCCCACTTCTATGTCAACTAGCACTAGTTTGGCACTACCATCATCCACTCTACCACGTATGGTATCTCAACTAAATCCCATAACCACTATAACTGTAGCATCTACGTCATCTGTCACACCTGTGACATCAATTGCCCCCCAACAACCGCTATGAGTATAGCCTCATCTGCACCCTCCATTTCACATATACCCATTGCATCGTAACCACCCCCGGTGTCAGAAACTTACACTCCTTTTCAAAACCTCTTCCTTTCCATCCCGTAGTCCTTACCCCCAATCACCACTAGAGTCGTTATGACTACTCCACCCACTTACACATATTACCAAGAACCCCCAACCTCATCTATCTCTTATTCTAGCTATGTGCCACCTACATCTATTCCTCCTACGTAGTTCTCATACTCAGCACAACCATACACTAGCATGCCACCCACATCATACATTTAACATCAACCCCCTTTTTCTACAAGGGGCACCCATTCATCCCAACCTACTAACAACCTCATTAAACTGATGATGGAGAAGATGAAGACCTTAGAAGCATATGTTTCTGGCTCCCGTAATTTTTAATGTATGATTTAATCTGTAACGAGCCTATCCATCCATCTATTCCCATCTGTCCTTAACCAGTTCATTGGGAAATGCCTAAATTTAATTGCTTCAACAGTAAAGAAGACCCGCAACAACACTTGTGGTCGTTTAAACATGGGTGTTACCTAATCACCCATGATGATGCTTTTCTCCTATGAACTTTCCCAATGTCCTTGACATGACCAACATTGGATTTGTATAGTGGACTACCTCGAAATTCTATTTATTCCTTTAATCAAATAGCCCAAATTTCGTAGATCATTTTTCAATCAATGTTACCAATAAAGTCACCATGACCAATCTCTATTCAACCCAATAGTATGAAGACAAATCTATCACATATTTTGTTGCCCGCTAGCAGAGTCTAATTAACCAATTGATGTTCCAACTACCTCAGAATGAACTTATTGAGTTGTTTATTAGAGCTTGTTCTAGACACATCTCACCAACTCTGTAAGTCCAAACCTTCCAAACCTTTGATGAAGCATTCACCATTCCCTGAAAACTAGAAATTCATGTCATTGAAGAAAATAAGATCCAATTACAGAACAAGAACACCCCATTCAAATTAAATGATTCTTCTTCATCTTCAAAACCTCAAAATAACTATTTGAATCTCGAAGGATCTGCCAATGCGGTATTCCTCAAGGTGGGTCCACCTTATCCTTCTAATCAGGCCCAACCTCCTTCCAATCTTTCTCCCGTCCAAGCCTTTCAACTCCGATGCGAACAATGGATGTACACTTTGATTTGAGATCCTTATTCTTCAGTCTTGGAAAATCTTCTTAAAGCTGGAGCCATTACACTTCCCCCCATAAAACCTCATACAGGTTTTGATCCTGCTTGTCCTATGCTTACATGGTATAAAGAACACGATTACTGTAATTACCATCGCGTTAAAGGACATAGTGATGGTAACTACATAACTTTTAAAAACATTGTCTAAAAAATGATAGATAATAGAGACCTTGTCATGGAAAACCCAAACATGCCAGCAAATCAAAATTTTCATGTCTTTAAAAATCCCTTCCCTAATCATAAACCATCGTCTAATCAAAATAGTGAGCCTTCATCCAGCGACAACAATGTCCGTGAAGTCCAATTGGTCTTTGATATCATACATGTCATTCCTCAAATCCCACTTACTTCATCTATTAAGGAAATTTTGACATGAGCACCTCTACCCATAGAAGAGAATACCTCTTCTACTCCTTCATCCATAGAGGAGTCACCCTCACCCCCCTACTCTCATGAAGGAACCCACACTTTCTACTGATGTCGCTTCATCGTCTTCCTCTCAGCCTACTGAATCATCAACACTTTTTATTCTCCCATCCACAAGAGAATCAACATATCCTTCTCCTCCACTAAGGGAGAAGTGTAACTCACCAAACCTATCGTCTCTCCTACCCATGTGGGAATCATTAGACATACCACTACCTATTTGGGGTATTTCTCCCCCAGTATCCCAGGACCCCATTGACTTGATCTCAGCTCTATTACCTACAGAATCTGAAGTTAGCCAATTCCCTATCTCACAAACATATTTCATAGGGATTTCTACCCAACCCATTCCATTCTCTTCTTCCGTAGTCCCATTTTCACAATTGGTCAATTGTTTGGATTACGTTGATCATTCCATGCTTTGGGGATGTCTTCGACTCCCTGTTTCGACCCAAATGCAAATGTTTCCTAAGGATACTTCCATGATCTACCCAAAGGTATTTTCAGAAATCAAGACAACACTGACCACACTAATTGAAATGGCCTTCTCTTCATCATCACTACCTCCATCTAAACCTCTACCCATAACTAAAATTGTTCCCAAACCTAAAAAACCTACCCACACTTATCCCCTCACCCGTATCTAGACCCGTCACTACTTTGGATGTCATATCGACATCAAGCCTTACTCACCCACATGTTAGATTGGACTTAGCTGCATCTTCCCAATCCTGCACCAACATTATACTCCCACCTAAAAGGAAAACCCAACTTTCTAGGCTGCATACACCGGTCTTGCCTACCACACTTTTGTCACCTTCCCCCCTTCCGTCCATCCTGGGGCCCCATCCATCAACCTTGACCAAATAGTTTCTTACACAAGGCCAGTCAAAGGATAAGCAACCTATTTCTTCATCACGAGCCTTCATTACACCTCATTCCCCTAAAAACTAAGTACCCTTATCTTCACCTATGAACTTCTTACCACCTATACCTCCACTAGTTAATATAACCCGAACCTTGCCTATACGACTTCAGCCCCTACCGTCAACCCCACCTCTACCAACCACTTCCACTACGACTCATTTTCCCCCATGGGTAACCCATCCCCTTCCACCATCTGCTTTCCCTAATGCATCTCGTACCCCCATGTCACCTTTACCCAAGAAGGTGCAACCAAAAGATAAGAATCCGCTACCCTCCAATAAGGTAGTTAAATCAACCAAACCCTCCATCACTAACTCTTCTACCCCACCTTTACCCAAGTAGATGCCATAAAATTAGTAGACCAACCCATTCCCCCTCCTATAAATCCTCTTCCCTCACAATCATCCACACATTTACCCAAACCTATGCTCACTTCTCATTATGATCCGTTAGCAGGGTCTTACACCAACATTATAACCAATTTCTTAGAGACTTCTGTCATCACATTACCACCACTTTAGCATTATGATCCTCTCAAACATAAACCAAAAGAGTTTGATGAAACCAATATTTATGCTTATCATCGTGTGCTAGGACATGATTTTGAAAATTGTAAGACTCTGCATACCGTTCTTCTCCAACTTTGTCCTCCTGAACAAAATTTTGATGATGACAACCTTCTTGATGAGGACCATGCTCCACCTTCACCTATCACAACACATCACCATCCTTTAACGATTCAAAAACTAGTATCTCCACCCCCATAACCATTTTACCCACCTCCAAAAATTGAGATCAACATGGTCTATATTAGAGAATTAGCCAAATCAACACCCAAATGCCATTGCGCCCAACTCAGTTTACAAGGATTTTCTCCCCCGCTAGGTTTCTTCCTGTCATGTTGTTACACCACTCATCCTATAATTTCTCCATTTCCCCCCTCCCCTCAGATTAACACGGTTCACATTGCTACATGTACTCAGAAAGAAAAAGGTAAAGAAAAATCATCTAGCCCATCAATAAACCCTGTACCCAATGTACCATCTACACCCACTCTCAAAATCACCATCCGTGAACCTACATAACCTATCTATGACGGGGTCACCCATAGCACCATGATAAAACAATTACATTAATCTCCTCTAAAGATGTCTTTATATGATCTCATCCAAACTTCTGAATCTCACAGACAAGCCCTTATTGAGGTTTTACAATCCATTGAAGTTCTACCCAATGACCCCACACTAGTGGCCTTGATTATCACCCCTCACCACATGGCCTTGCTAACAAAATCATCTCATTTTTCTACCCCCATGCCCACTCCTCAATTTTCTACCCTTAGCTTCTCTGATGAGGAGATTATACCTCTCCAGTCAAATGACCCTGATCCCACCCTATTCATTTCCATCTATATTGATAACATACGCGTACGACGTGTCATGATTGATGGTGGTGATAACATTAACATCATCTCCTCCCACACATACAATCAAATATTTATCCCTTCTAATTGTATCCATAATAACCCAGTTATGTTGTGCTCCTTCAACAACCTCCAACTAACCATCACAATAGGTATTCCTCCTTGATCCATACCCTTATCTGTTTCATCTAAAAACTTAAAGAAAACGATGAAATATTTTGGCACTATTATCATTCACATTTGCATAGGCCCTCACACTATCCTAGAACTATTATATGTCTTAGAAGGAGAGTTTTAGTATAACCTATTGCTCGACAGACCCTGAATTCGTGTCATGGGTTGTGTTCCTTCAAATTTACACTGTTGTGTCAAATTCAAGCATGATGGACATAAATACACCATCCTTGCCAACCTGTCGCCATTCAAAACTTGTAACATGTTGTACAGACCTAATGATGTACTTGTACCATTCAAGGCACCTGCCACTACCCCCACTTCACCTTCACCCACAAGCCCATCCACCAATGTTGCCGCCATCTCTTCCACATCTAACCCTGCTATTCCCACTTCCGCTGCACCTTCCATAACCAACCACTTTACTTCCCAACCAATTTATACCCCTACAGTCCAATCATCTAGTGAGTCATCTTTCCCTGTTACCCACATATCGAATACTGATCCCTTAGAAGGTGTTTTTCAATGCCTCACTATGGGGAAGTACCACCTATACAATATCGACACATTCCTCACACTACAAGAGTATGAGATCCTACACTAGCACCCTAGTTATGACTATTGCATAGGTGAGGTTTTTCCTTATAGTCCTTCCTACATCCGTAATAATCTAACGTATGGGGGACTTGATATTTCCACTTATTCACCCGAACCTCCATCCCAAACATGACCATTTTCATCTGACCTCCAATCCCTTACTAACCACCGTTTCACCCACACTTTCCTTCACCGTTGTGCATGGAAAGGCTTTGGATTTGGATTTTATGAACAAAGCCACCATACTGTCATTTCATGTACCACCTGTAAACATAATGATCATAGTGGAATTGGATTTGCTGCATCATCTTCCAAGAAGGCCTGCATCAACCTCATTGAGGAAGACAAACCTTCTTCACCCCATTCACCAACATCACCACCTTCACCCACAAATTCCATAGATCACGAATCTATCCCTCCCATTTTTTTTTTCGTAAACACAATTTACCTGGGACCTTTAACCTATCAACGTGATGATGAGGTTCCTTTTACTCTTCCCTTCTTGTTTCCTGACATGATCGATGATGATACACCTTCTATTAATGTCATTCAATGTCAGGACGATGAGTCTATCCTCACCTATATGGGTGCAGAAGATTATTATATTCACCGGTCATTACCCTCTGAGACGTAAACCATGTTGAATGAATCAACTATTGAAATCAATGTTAGTACTCAGGACAACCCATAAATTCTAAAGATAGGTCAATCTTTAGATGTTGCTGAACAGGAAGCTTTTACCTCTTTCCTTTGGCACCATAACAATACTTTTGCTTAGTCCTATGCCAATATGCTCGGTATTGACCCAAAAATTTTGGTCCAAAATATTATAACCATTCCTAATGCCAAACCCATCAAACAAAAGCTACGGAAAATGCATCCTCGTATTGCTCTTCTAGTCAAAGAAAAACTTCAACACCTTCTCTCAGTTTCCTTCATCCTACCCATTATATATCCTCAATGGATTTCTAACATCGGTCCTATCACAAAGGAAATAGGGGGGTCTCTACATTTACATAGACTTCCATGACCTTAACTTGGATTGTACCAAAGACGATTTTCCCCTACTAGGCATTGACCAACTAGTTGATCTTACCACTAGCCATGAAATGTTATCACTCATGGACAGTTTCTTGTGTTATAATCAAATATTACTCGCTCTAGAAGATCAACACAAAACTACCTTCATCACTCCTTAGGGGACCTTATGCTATCGAGTCATGCCTTTTGGCCTTAAAAATGCTGGTGCTACATATTAGTGAGCCCTGAATTATATCTTCCATGGCATCATGTATCACATATTGGAATATTATGTAGATGAAATTCTAGCCAAATCCAAACATCAGGCCAAACACCTGATAGTCCTTAAGATCATATTTGACCACCTCATCAAGTACTATGTTCGCCTTCAACCCAAGAAGTGCATCTTTGCGGTACTTTCAGGAAAACTCTTTGGTTTCATTGTTTCCTTCCATGGTATAGAAGTTGATCCTACTAAAGTGAAGGCTATACTTGCAATTCCTCCACCTACTAATCTCCATCAACTTCAAAGCTTGCAAGGTAAGTTGCAATCCATTAGTTATTTTATCTCGCAGGTTTTTGACTGTTGTTAACCATTTCATCATCACCTTAAGAAGGACGTTTCATTCAAATGGGATGATGAATGCCATAAAGCATTTTACACCTTAAAATAATACCTTCTTTAACCACCAGTGCTCATTCCTCCTAAGGATGACCAACCTTTTTACCTATACATTTTTTCCACTGATCATTCTTTAGGTGTCATGCTCGCTCATCGTGACGAGAAACATAGAGAGAAAATGGTTTATTACATAAGATGCACCCTTTTAGACTACAAAACTAGATATACCCATACCAAAAAAATCTACTTAGCCTTAGTTTTTGTCACCACCAAACTTCGTCATTACCTGCTCAACCACAAAACCTTTGTCATCACCAATACTGACCCCTTACATTACATGTACATCAAACCCTACTAACATCAATGTACTGCATGCTGGCTCATGCTTATTTCTAACCTTGACCTTGAATTCATCCATCAAAATTCTATCAAAGGCCAAGAAATCACGGACCAACTAGTAGATGCACCTATTTCCAGGAATCAACCCTCTAACTTTGATATCCCAGATGAATTGATAGCTACCCTCTCCTTAGATGATACCACTTACCAAATGAAAATCTTCTTTGATGGATCCAAGTGTCACCATGGGGGTGGGGCTGGTGTTATCCTCATTCCACTTGAAGGTGAACTTATGCCTTTATCTTTCAAACAAGATTTTTATCGTACAAACAATATCACCGAATAAGAAGCACTCGTATTGGGTCTTCAGGCTATTTATGCCTTAGATTTTAAGTCAATCAATATCTTTGGTGATTCTCAGCTGGTTGTAAACCAAGTCAATGGTATATACTAGTGTCGTAATGAAATACTTCAAAAGTATAAACATCACGTAGATGTAATTTTGACTACCTTTGACCATTACGTACTTCAAACCACCCCTTGTTCTATAAATAAGTTTTCGGATACCATGGCCTGCTTGGCTTCTCAGATACCCGCTTCGCTCACCGAATCTAAATTTTTTGTCACAATACAAAGGTTAAAATCACCCTCTTATTTACCTCGTGAGGTCTACTCCATTAGAACCATTGCACTTGACCCACGTGACCTTTGGTATAAGCAGTTTTCAAACTATCTCTCACTTTCCATTCTACCTTCTGATCTCACCCGTAATGGACAACGTGCCTTTCTTAAAAGTTTCTCTCGCTATGTCATCATGGGTGATCTCCTTTATAAGCACAACTTCAATGGTATTCTCTTATGATGCCTTACAAGTTCTAAAATTCCCTACACCATCAAGGAAGTTCACGGAAGAATTTATGGAGGCCACTTTAGTGGTTTAGCTATCGCTAAACGCATTCTTCGTCTTGGCTATTAATGGCCAACCCTAAACTATGACTGTTGTGACTATGCTAAATGTTGTGTGAAATTCTAGTAACATGTTAATCTTCATCACACACATAGTCATGCTTTACAGGTCACCCGAGACCTTTGGCCTTTCTCTCAATGGGTTTGGATCTAGTCAGAGAGATCAATCCCCATTCTTCACAATGCCATCAATGGATTATAACTGCTATTGAATATTACACTAAATGGGTAGAATCCATCCTGATCATTTCTACAAAAGCCAAGAAAATATGTGAATTCATCAATCATCACATCATTTGTCACTTTGGTGTTCCTCACCGTCTCATCACTGATAACATAAAACAATTCAAAAACAAAACCCTAAGTAAGCTGTGTGACGCTTTTGACATCCAACTCAGTTTCTTGTCACCTTATTACCCATAAACCAATGGCCATACAAAATTAACCAATAAAAACTTAAACAAAATTCTTATGAAAGTTGTTGACAATACTAGCAAGGAATGACATTCACACATTCTTTTTTCTATGTGGGCTTATCACACTAGTATTCACACTTTGACTACTACCAAACATTTTTCTCTGGTCTATGGTACTGAGGTTATCTTGCCTCTTGAAGTCTAGATTCCATCACTCCGCATCTCACTACAAGACATGCTCAACAACGATGACTTTCAGTAAGATCGTTTAGCACAACTTGAGTTGTTAGATGAACATCGTTTTAATGCTCTTGACCATCTCCAAATTTACTAAAATCGTATCAAGCGGGCCTACGAAAAACATGTCCATGAATGAACCTTTTAGGTCGACAACCTCGTCTTGAAGGAAAATCAACATGTAACCAAATAAGAGAAAAGTAAATGGGGAAAATTTTCTCCTAATTGGCTTGGACCCTATATCATTACCCATGCCTATGGATCAAGTGCTTATCATTTGTACTCAGTCAAAGGTAAACCCAAACCTAAGCCCCTCAATGCCTTGCATCTTCAACCATTTTTTTTGTTGACATCAAGTCCTATATCAATTTCTTTCAATTGACCACTTGCCTCTTGGGTGCTTTTCACCTTCCATATTACCCATTTTTGAGGATCAACGACTAAACAAGAATTGTGTGATTACCCATCACCTTTCAACCTTGTCTTCAATATGAGTACCACGTCTCTACTCCTAGCATGATTCTCATGGATACTTTTTATCTTTTTAAAGATGGGATCCCATGGTCATTCATCACTCAAAACCACCTCTTTCATAGTTAACCCCTGTGTACTATGGTTTTGTCTTCTAAAATAAGAGCCTAATCTTCCTCTATAGTCTTGTCCATGACTTAAACGTCAAAAAACAAAATGGGATTCAAATCCTTGAGTCAAAATTCTAGAAAAATATGACTCCCTAAAAAAGGGACATCTCTCACCGCTATAAATAGACTGCTCCCTTGAAGGACAATTAAATAAAGTCATTACAAAAATGTAATAAAAATATCCAGAAGCTTCCCACATCGATCAAATTTTTGAAGACCTCAAGGAGATAATATACACATCCCATATAGAATTCCCACATCGATCAGTATATTAAAAACAAAAAAATGAAGAAAATGATGAAATTTTTGTCATGGACTTGCCTATTTTTGGTCCTGGGTTTCTTGCTAGGTAAACATGCTGTCGTACACTAAGTTACGCCAAACCACCCACTTTCACCTCATTGCCTTTTTCACCCAAGTTTTCTCCCTGCTCAAGGGAATTTCTGTAACTACGACATTTCTTGATCATATGGATTTCTTTACCCTTAGAATATTCCATTATGGAATGCCTTTAGGGTCTTATGTTCATCTGCCCATCGGGGGTATGGTAGACTCATTAGGGTTCTTCTCAATTAACTGATTCTTTTACCACCTCTTACCATTCACCTTCCTCATTACTTATTGATTATCCTATACAGGACCAAACCATCGACACCTACATCTAAATGACTCAACCATGCCCATGACCTAAACTCAACCATACCTATGACCTACATTCAATCATGCATAAAATATACCAACCCATTCCTCTAATTCATCATATTGTTCCCTAGCTTATTGGAGAACTACATCGAATCGATGCCACTTTTCTTTAGGGCTATGTAGGCAGCACTCCTAGGGCATGGGACCCTTGGAGGTTAGCTCAACCACTCTTTACCCAAAACTATTTTCCCCTTCATTTTCCTATTCACATCTTACCTTAGTTTCAATTTTATATCAATAATTGGAAATTAAAACAAACAAGCACTAATTAATAAACATTTTAACTACATCATCACATCATTCATTTATCATTTTCACAATTCCACTATAGCAAATATTTGAAAACTTAAACCATAACATGCACATACATCATCATTTATTTCTCACATTACCAATAACTTGACCATTAAATAAACATTAAAAGTAAGACTCCATATGTCTACACCTAACTCCACCATGCCTAAATGACCTAACTCAAACATCCTTGCGACCTGACTCCACCATGCCTAAATGACCTAACTCAAACATGCCTGTGACTTGAATCCATCATGCCTAAATGACCTAACTCCACCATGCCTAAATGACCTAACTCAAACATGTCTATGACCTAACTCAACCATGCATATGACCTGACTCAATCACGCCTACACCAATATGTCTCCACCATGCCTAATACACCTAGTTTCCATCCATCTAAAACTAATAATCAATTTCTCCCAACACAAGTACATCATGCACAATCATTGATCTCATCATAAAAATATGTGTATCCATCCAGTATACATTGATACAGATAATATAAATCTCTCAAAACTCTCATATATAACCTCACCATATTCAGCACATAAGCCATTATATTCTCAAAAATCTCAAAAATCTCAAATACATCCTCGCATCTACGACACGTAGGCCGATATATATCACAAAAATGAACAATATGGGTGAATAGGGGGCTCAGTCATCTTCCCATCTAATGTCCATCCCCGTCTCATCTGTATCCTCCTCCTCCTATCTCGTACAATGCCCCTCTAACATCTCTCCACCCTCCATAGGTCTCAGATCAGCCTCTTCCTGGCCTGCAGCTGGTTCAGGCCTTCGTGAGATGGTAGCCTCTCCCTAAACCTTTCTATGGGCTCTCGAGCCCCATGTACTCTCAGCACTATGTGTGTGAGATCTCATCCTCTCACTCGAGTCCTGATGTACTTTGTGCTCTGTAAAAGATGTGACATCTATCTTGATAGCTGTCAAGTGATCCTGATAATATATTGCCTCGTTACGGGCATCCATGAATTTGACCATCAGTATTGTCTGAGGTGGCCTCATCGATCTCAAACCCTGTACTTGTACCATGGGAACCTGTCCATGACCCTATGTTGGTTCTTGAACTGTGCCTTGAGCCTGTAAAGCCACAATCTATGCCTGAGTAGTGGCTAAATTTCCCTGCAACCCTATTATGTATTCCTATAGGGTGACTACCTACCCCCCATCTCCATCCCCTCCCTGTGCAGGTTCCTATCCCCATGCTATAATATGGGCTTGAAGAGCCACCACCTATACATGTAACGTGGCCACCTCTGTCTGTGACCCTACCAATTACTCTTGTAAACTTTTAATCTGGCCTTGTAAGGTAGACACCTATCCATGTAGTGTATCCCTCTGCATTGTGAGGGTGGCCACATCTGGTTAACTTTGCCTAGGTGGTGTAGCTCATAGCTGGGCTACCCACCACCATTTGTATGCATCTGTATAACTTACATCATCAATATGACAGTCCACAACTTACTTCTCATACCTGGTTGGCACTGTAGGCTATGGTAGAGGCATAAGCCTCTCCATGTCATCTCTCTTGTATTGAGGGAATGGTGGTGGCACATCTTGGGGAAACCCCAATTTCCATATGACCCTGTCAATGGAGATCATATCATGCTCACTGGCATGACACTCCTTTATCCATCCTAAAATTTGTAGTCCATATAGCTCCACTGCCATCTTCCCGTATGAGGGGAAGTTGACATACGACCTCTAGATAATGTCTACACTAGATAAACTCTCCAACATGTGCTTGTAGTATGCTACATGATGTGTAGCCTTGACAGCCCTGCACTCTCCAACAACAGGCACCCAACACCTATAGCCAACTAACAAAAATCCCTCCTTGAATGCATCTGGTCAGGGCATACCAACTAGACGCACACATACGATGTGCTCATATGACCAACAGTGTAAGAGAAAGGTGCAACACAAACTAAAAATCCGCAACCACCCGTAGGCCCATAACTCTTGGTATAGCTACACAAAGTATGTTGGTGCCCAAGAAAACCGGGTCCTATCCTCCATCATATCATGGAGAACCCCCATCAGTTCCTGTGGGAATCTCCCACCCTCTACATCTGGTAGTGCAAAATGACACATTGCCTCCATAATAATTACTATTAGCTTCATCTCCTCAGGCTGGGCTGCGTACATCTCTCCATAACTCAAGATCACACTATAGAACCTCATCTCCACCATTCCCTCTCCAAATACTGTCAACATCGACTAATCTGATGCCTCTGAAGAAATAAAATACACCTGCATCCCCACTATTGGTAACCACAGGATCCTATACACGTCCTCTAGGGTGACTGTGATCTCACCTATCGACAGATGAAATGTGTTGGTCATTGAATCCCATCTATCGATGAGTACGATTGTATGCAATGGAAAGGTTTGCAAAGCTATGGGATGAGGTTAAATAACCTCAAACTTGACTAAACACAACCATGCACCATAAGATTAAAGCTAAACAAGAAACTATCTATGCATGTATAAATTTGAAACAAACATTCAAACCTTAGCATATATACTAATCTCTACTCGATGAAAGCTTAATGAAAGTGAACCTAGTTTGATTCTAAGAAATGAAATTATATATAGTTTACTCTCAAACATAGTGAAGAGATCTCTCCAAGTTTGCTACATGGCCAAGCTTTAGATATTACCTTACTAACTATATTTGGAAAGGATGGTTGTAAGATGGAGGAGCTCTCAAAGATGGAGTATGGCAAAGATCCAAATGTTTTATAGCTTAAAGCTATCACAAATGATTTCTAATGCCTTTCCAAAGTGCTTGAGAGAGAAGGACCATTTGAAAGGAAAGCCTTAGGCTTGTATTTATAGCATCTGGTTTGTAAGAGTTTGGAATTTGGGTGCATGTGGGACTAAAGCTATTTTAGATTAGATTAGGATAAACATGATTTAGGATTAGTTAAGCTTGGTTTAGACTAGTTAACTAGGGTTTAGGCTAGTTAAACTTGATTAACAAGTGATTAGAGACTCATTGAGAGTTGGGAGGGGTCTGGTTAATCAATTGTGATTGATAAATAGCCTACAAAGCCAATAGATGTGGTCTAGAGAGAACTAGGGAGGTTCTGAATGTTCGAACGGAGGAATGTTTGGATAAGAAGAGAGATATTAGCCAAATTAAGCTGATTATAGGAGGAATACGACTGAGAAGGTGTCGTAAATGGGAATTTGAGAATGGAGTGAAGAAGGGTTGATTAACAAAATGTCGTCAATTTGTTGAATTGGATGAAATGCTAAGTGTAAGCATATATTAGGTGTCTACCTTTTCCCCTCTTTGAGGTGGCGTAAGCAACGTCACTTCAAAGAAAGTAGACAAGCATAAACAAGTAGAAAATTGTGAAGGGATAGAAGAAAAATGAGTAGAATGAAGGATGCCCCCTCGATTTTCGATGGGGTGATAGAAGAACTCAATTGACAATCGAAAAGATGACAAAAAGAGAACAGAAGAAAGAATAGTGTGAAGAAGAAGAAAGGGGATATAGAAGAAAAAGGGGTATGAAGAAAGGGGAATGAGCCAACATCCATCCAGTGCCTTTTAAACAACTTTATTTTTCATCATATTGCTAAGGATCTTCATCATCGGTCCATATTAAAAATAATGAACAAAAGTGTAGTATGACATGAAAATTCATATACGAACAAATGTCCATTACTGAAAACACCAACTCCATGCAACATACAAGATGCAATGCAATACGAGAAAGTAAACAAGCTAACCTAACATAGAAACATAAAGTAATGTTTTTGTTATCGAGCTTCATTTCTGACCTGTGTGAATTAACGACAAGGGTTGACGATGGTTCCCCAAGCAAGGATACATGTAAGGGGAATAATTGAGGACACTTCCATCCTATGAAAAAGAAATGTGCACTACGAAACAATACTAGGAAACTCGTTGTGCCCCAGAGTACAGGAAAAGTAAGTAACTTAGCTTTTGTTGATGGAGGTAGATCAAGATGACTCGCAGGTCACGCTCATGAATAGGTGAGAACCAAAGAGTGACGTTTTATAGGATAATTTATATTGTTTTTGTTGTTTATTGAAACATATTTGATTTTTTTTTATTTTTCTAACATATTTGAATGTTTTTTTATTTTTCTAACATATTTGAATGTTTTTTGATTTTTTAACATATTTGAATGTTTTTGTGATTTTTCTAACATGTTTTAATATTTTTTGTTATTTTTCTAACATATTTGAATGTTTTTGTGATTTTTCAAACATATTTGAATGTTTTTTTTTGGTGATTTTTCTAACATATTTGAATGTTTTTTATTTTTCTAACATATTTGAATGTTTTTATGATTTTGAAGGTTTTTTAAAACTATGTACAGGAAGATGAGGAAGCGTGGATGCCCCTAGCAATAGATGAGATGTACAAGGGCATAAGGCCATGTGCATACGAGAAAGGTGAAGATGAAAAAATGCCCCAACGATTAGGTGGGAGCATTTAAAGGAAAAATCTTCACGTGTAGAAGTGGGACCCAACGACATTATGGATAGGTTCAACATGATGATGAACGTAAACTAATGAAGTGCTGGGAAGAAGCAATAATGCCCCCAACGTAAGTTGGCCTAAAAGAACATGATAGAAAGGAAGGAAAAGATTGTTTTTGTGAAAGGGGACAAAGGTGTCTGAAAACATGGAAAAAAGTAATCTTATACACATGGATGTTCTGAACGAAGTAACAGAATGATGTGAATGATATGAATGTAGCTTATAATCCTCATGATGAAGAAGTGATTAGCCAAAGGCACAAATCGTGAGATGAGATATGGAATAAAGTAGGAGTCTGAACAAGGTCCAGAAAAAGACACTTGGTAACAAACTAATCCTGTTTACTCATTCAGATCCAATGTGTGCACGTGGAATTTAATTACCTCTTGAAGGGAAGATTTAATAGAAAACAAGTGAATACACCCTAGCCAATGTGTAGGAATGATTAATTTTGACAGGTGATAGGTGATTTGGATGGTGGAAGGATAACTGTACATTGCTTCACTGCCAGCCAGGCGTCCATAGCCTCGACGAAGATGCATTTGCTTCTAATCACAACATTGCTCTACTACCAATCAGGCATCCATAGCCCTGATAGAGATTCTTAGAAATACCCCAAGAGAGAGTAATATATCAATTTTCTTTTGCTTTGCAACTTTTAGCTTTTTAGTTTTTGATTGATTTTGATTCTTTTTGCTTTCTAAAAACTTATTTCAGCTCTCTTGTTTGACAAGGGGTTAAGAATCACATATGGCTTGATGGAAGGAGGTGGAAGTGATTGTGATGATGACATTGGCTAGTGTTAACAAATATGTCCAAAATTTCTTCGCAAAAAGTTTATTAGATGTTGATTGTGATAGGATCCCTAAGAGGTCATTCATTCTTTAATTTACCAGGGTGATAAAAGACCAGGGTCAAACAGATACCATCAAGATAAATGTTGTAAAATGTGTGTGAATAGGCTAACTAAATTATCACCAAAGGGATGAAAATGGTAGGAAGACTTGTAGAATAGCAACAAGGAAGGGAAGAAAGAAACATCCATGTGTATGTAATACCTGATTGCAATGTTTTAGAAAATGTACCTTTGATTTTTTAATGTTTTCTCATGCTTTTTTTAATTTTTGCATTTGTTTTTTATTTTTTTTTATTTTTTGATAGTTTTTGGAGAGGTGGGAATAAAAGAGTCAACCTCTGTGATAGGATCCAAAAACAATGTTTGTGACTTCCTTGATAAGGGAGACTATGCGTCTTTGTTTATGAAGCGTAATATTTTCTCAAATCTCAATAATCAAGGTGAGCTCATACTCAACAAATGACTGCGTTTTATCCTGAAACATGGATTTTTTATGTGGGATCTTGTGTTCCCTATCCAGAGGTTTATGCACTTTGTGCCATAATTGATGGTTATGTTGATGTGTGTTCTTGAATCGTGCTTGATTTACAATTTTGAGATTTTTCAAGTTGTTGGGGGATTTCGAGCTCTTAGAAGTTTTGATCTTAGCTTGATAATGAACTTATCTGGGTTTCTTATAAGCTGACATGTGACTTGTATGATCCCGAGAAGGAGAAGAAAGAGAACGTTGATTTTTAGAACTGATGTGGGAAATGACCATGGAATTACCACAACCATTAATAGAAGAAAGATGTGATGGATGAAAATGATACGGTCCAAGAATTGAAGAGGATGGGCTACTAGGAGGTGAGCCACTAATAGAAGATGATGAAGGGCTACCAAGATATGGCCCTAAGATGGAAGAAATTGGGCTATGAGGACATGAACCAAGAATAAAAGAAGATGATGAAGGAATACTAGGGCATGACCCAAGTATAGATGAGGAGGGACTACTCAGAGGTGTCCCATATATAGAAGAGGATGATAAGACGTGACCCAAGAATAGAAGGGAATGGGTTACCAGGAGGTGGCCCACAAGTAGAAAATGGAGGGCTATTAGGATATGGCCCTAGGATAGAAGAAGATGATGGTCTACTCAGTGGTAACCCGAGGAGATATTTTTATTAAGGAATGATGATAGATAAGGAATGATTTGATAATGAGAAGATATGCCATAGCTCAATGCTAGACCTTGGCATCTCATCATGCTCAGAAGAAGGTGAAGATGTAATAACAGAAGAAGAATAAAGTTCCATGACTCTAGGATCTTCCCCTATGTTCTGATAAAAGGAATCAACTTCTTTTCCCCAATATGCCAGCATATCGAGTTCTTAAAAGAATCCTTGTTTGCAATCCTCTAGAGGGATATCTTCATGTACTATGATTGTTTCTTCATTCTAAGAAAAATCAATCAGTAGAGGTTATTGTTCTTTATCCATAGAAGGTTGAGTAGAAGAAACATGTTTGATAAGTGGGGATGATTGATTGATCGAAGAAGATGAATCAAGAGAGGAAGTAGGATTGGAGGCAAGCATCTCATGAATGGATGATTTGGATTTGGACCTATGTCATTTTTCTAGAAGATGATGTAATGTAGGATAGGATCACATAGCCATCCGTTAAGTTGTGACATAGGAGTCAAATTTTAAGATTGAATAAAACGAATCTGAGTCATGGAACTCTTTGATGGAGGAAGAGGTCGTTGAGATGACAAATGAAGGAGGTCCTGTGAAGAAAGGGAGGAACGTGATTCAAGACCCAAATTAGATGTTTGATCGATGAAACTTGGAGTTGCATGAGTAGTCAAAGGAGGAAGATGTCATTGAGGTGATTTGGAATAAAGGTCCTGTGAAGGAAGGGAGGACTATGATTCAAGATTTTATCTAGGGGTATCCAAACAATAGTTGGGATTTGAGTCTTCAGAAGAAGAGTTGGAATGCGAATGGTAGTTTGGATCTAAATAAGAAGAAGAGTGGGGGAACTTGAATAATAATTTGGATCAGAAGCATCCAAACCATACCACTGACTATGAACTGAAGGTGGGGAACAAGGTATCTAGATGGGCCCTCTAGCATGAAGAACCAAATGAGGTTTAGTTATAATGGTAATCTTTTGGTTTGAATTCCTAAACCTAGGTTCCGTATTTTTGTAAATGTGAGAAACCACACGATAGTTAGTCATTGTTGGTGTCATTTTAAGAAAAAATGTATAGATCTAGATAGTGTGATGGAACTCCTTCAAAGGGAAGGAAATGACATGTCAATTTAGGGAAGCATAATGAAAACCAACTAGACATTGTGTAAGTATGGAGACATGTGCGTGCTTTTCCGAAGAAGGTCTACAAAAAATAGACAAAGTAAGTGACACTCTTCAATATTTTGGACAATGTTTGAAGTCAAACCAAGTCAAGGTATATTGAGAATGTGTTAAAATGTGCAACGTAACACCAAAATTTGGATACTTAGATCACGTTTACAAAAAACACGACATAAGTATCTTAATTGTGTCAAGACAATGCAAACAAAGTAGTACGTCAAAGGGAGATCAAATGATGACTCAATACAAACTATGATGATGATCTTGAAATCAAGATCAAGTGGCCATAAAATATATGAGGATGCATCCACGTACTTTAGATGTTTAACAACTGAGCCGTAAACATGGATGAGTGTAAATAGACAAAAAAGTGGCGAACACTATCTATGACAACACTCCCGAAAGATGCCTTCCCTTGTCCAAAATGGGCAACAAGAATGAAAAGGTATAGATCAAAAGATGAAAAATAAACTAAGTGCCACTTGGGTAGAGTTTTTCCTCATCTGAAGATGAGAAAGAAGCTAAGCTAAGTGAAATGTCGTCTAATCTTCGTGATGAAAGGCACTTAGATCCAAATTAAGTGGATTCTTTGCCTTGTTTGAAAAACAAGGTTTAGAGTCTAAGTAAGTCGTCACTTTGTGATGGATTGATGTGATAATGGACTAGTAAAGTGGGCTCCAACATAGAATGGCTTCCCTAATAACATCGCTCAACTAGGTGTCACAAGTTATTTAAGAGCGGGCATGATTTACCCAAAAAGTCACACTGGATAATTTGGGAGTATCTTGGCTTTGCCCCCTTAAAGTACAGTGGGAAATAAATGCATCCATCATGTACTCTTACCAGGGTCACGATACAGGCAACTTGTGACTCTAAATCCCAAGGAAAACTAGTCAAGTGGGTAAGCAGAGTGCTTCGTATTTCATCCACAAAGTTCCCTTGCAAAGTACACCTCGTTATCTTTCTGACACCTATTCAAACTCTGAAAACAGGTTAACAAGTCAAAATATATGATCAAAACAAGGAGCACTAAATATAAAATGAATGAATCTGGACCACACAAAGACACCTACGTGTCCAGAATGACACATGCACACCCCAACCAATGGAGACACACCCTAACCAACGCAGATGCGTGCAAGGTAAAAAATGTAAATGGGGGATAACACCTACATGGAATTTCTGACAGGTATGCTAGGTTTCTGACGCAAACGCACCTAACTCAACGGATACGCTTGCCAATTTTTTTTAGTAAAATCCACAATATACCAAAAAACACAGATGTGTCTAGACAAACATAGATGCTTGCAACTCGACGTGGATGCTTAGAGTTCAACGGAGATGTGTCTGAGAATAAAACAAAAAGTTTCAATTTTTTACACAATGAGGTTATTGACATAGACATGTCCAGAGAGACGGAGACGCTGACCCGCTGATGGATATGCGTGTGCATCCATATAGAGAGAAAACTTGCTAATGATGAGGATAGTCAGACATGTGCACGCTTGTTCCGATGGGGAAGCGCCCCTTTACAACACCAATGCGTGCCCTATGAAAAACCTGTAAAACACACCGATTTTTAAAATTTCAAAAGCAAACAGGTTAGTTGTTAGTCAAAGTGACCTATTTCTATATCAAACCCACAAAGTACATGTAAATGAAGGCCATTTATCTAGTGTTAGAAACAAAAATGAGGAAATAACAAGTGATTTGATCCAAAAAACTTGAAAATGAACTTTGAAGAACTCAAAAGAGCTCCATTAATGGAGGATGGACATAAGTGTCCCATAGGGCATACCAAATGTATGCAATGGGAAGGTTTGCAAAGCTATGGGATGAGGTTAAAGAACCTCAAGCTTGACTAAACACAACAATTCACCATAAGATTAGAGCTAAACAATAAACTATCTATGCATGCATAAATTTGAAACAAATATTCAAACCCTAACATATATACTACTCTCTACTCCATGAAAGCTTAATGAAAGTGAACCTAGTTAGATGCTAAGCAATCAAATTATGTATAGTTTACTCTCAAACATAGTGAGGAGATCTCTCTAAGTTGGCTACATGGCCAAGCTTTAGATCTTCCCTTACTAACTATATTTGGAATGGATGGATGCAAGATGGAGGAGCTCTCAACAATGGAGTATGACCAAGATCCAAATTTTTTATATCTTAAAACTATCACAAATGATTTCTAATGCCTTTCCAAAGTGCTTGAGAGAGAAGGACCATTTGAAAGGAAAGCCTTAGGCTTGTATTTATAGTTTCTGGTTTGGAAGAGTTTGGAATTTGGTGCATGTGGGACTAAAGCTATTTTAGATTAGATTAGGATAAACATGCTTTAGGCTTACTTAAGCTTGGATTAGGCTAGTTAACTAGGGTTTAGGCTAGTTAAACTTGATTAGCAAGTGATTAGAGACTCATTGAGAGTTGGGAGGGGTCTGGATAATTAATTATGACTGATAGATACCCTACAAAGCCAATAAAAGTGGTCTAGAGAGAACTAGGGAGGTTCTTAATGGTTGAAAGGAGGAATGTTTGGATAAGAAGAGAGATATTAGCCAAATTAAGCTGATTATATGAGGAATACGATTGAGAAGGTGTCATAAATGAGCATCCGAGAATGGAGTGAAGAAGGGTTTATTAACAAAATGTCGTCAATTGGTTGAATTAGATGAAATGCTAAGTGTAAGCATATATTAGGTGTCTATAATGACCATCAAGCTCGATTTCCAAACTATGTGCCTATACCATCTAACCCCAATAAGGCTGACATTTGTAATGTGATGCCACTCCTCTGCTGTCATGCTCCCTTGTACTGATAGTAAGAGAGGTGGTACTTTGTCTCACATCTGTAATTGATCCCTTGCTTGCACCCAACAAATCACAACACTGTTAAACTTTCACCATACTCCACACATCTCTTACCTGACAAACCTACTCCCAAAACCCTTATTGCTTATTATAGCCTAGCCTTACAGATCACTCCGTGTTATCATAATCCACTCATACCATTTATACCTATTACCCTACTCATTACCCTATGTGAATATATTACCCTACTCGTCATCACTCCACTTTCCCGCTTATTGACCTATTTCCCTCTAACACCAACCGACATCAGTCTCTGGTGACCAGCATCAACCACCTACTACCTAACCAATGCCACTAATGCCAACTAATGTCAGCCAAACCTTGATTGGCGTCGGTCACTGTTGTGTCTAACAAATCCGCAAAAACCCCCTATTTTCCCCAATTTTTTTTCAAACTAACCTAGCCTTTACCCTACTCAAACCTAACCTAAACCCCTGCTTATTGACCTATTTCCACTCTATACACCAACCGACATCAGTCTCTGGATGACCAGCATCAACCACCTACTACCTGACTCAATGCCGGCTAATAGCCAACTAATGTCACCAAATAACAATGATTCCATAAAATACAAAATTTTGTTTTATAAACCCAACCCGATATGACTGACGCCATTCATATTTTTTTCCCTAGCCAAACCGGTTGAACTAATGGCAACGTTCGGTCACTGTTGTGTCTAACAAATCCGCAAAAACCCCCTATTTTCCCCATTTTGGATAAAACTATTGACCTTGGATGATGTAGAGTTTACAAGCTCTTTAACCTAGTATAAAACTATTGACCTTGGATGATGTAGAGTTTACAAGCTCTTTAACCTGGTACCATGTTGCAATCTATACGTGTGCGCACATTTGATTACCATTATCCATGACCCAATTTTCAAAATGGCCTACTACCCATTATCCGAGTTGACTGTCACCCTTTCCTACCTATCTTCCCCACCTACAAATTTATCAAACCACTCACTGATTTCGTATTTCACCTCATCAATTCTTGGTTTGAGGGGGATCACCTTCACTCACACATGGGGAAATCACTTTATGTTTTATTCAGCGTCGCTTACCAATACAAGCTACGCAACAAAAAAGGGAAAAATTTAGACACCAAAATTGGGTCACACTCCCCTTGGTCCCCTTTTGAATAAATAACTTAAACATACTCACCTAACATTAGCCCCCTTTCACCCCCTTCACCTAGCCACCTCACCTAGACACCTCACATTATACCTATTTATAACATGTGTCCATAACTAACTAAGACCAAGCCTTGCTTACCTTAATGAGCTAAGAATTAGAATAACCCTAAAAGCACATGCATATTATTCCTCTAACCATATTCCCACTTATATAAGCAAAACATTCCACTTATACCAGGTAAAAACGAGAAAAAGATGGGAAAACGATAGCCAAGATCTGCTATTTTAGACATCCTAGGATATCTCACCTTAACCTATGCAAATTAACCCTAAATGAAGCCGATCACCCTAAACTGTCGTTAGTTACCATATAACCATTTTGGTAACTGTTGTCACCAAATCAATGCACCCTCCGAATGGATAGGATGTGAATAGGATGTTCAGTGTGATTGGGACACATGGGATCACCTCTCAAGCTATGGGACTTGGGCTTGAAGTGAACCTTCGGAGAAGGCTGGATTCCTCTTCCTAAACTAAGTGTTGTACCACTCCTAGTGTAATAAAATGATTCTCTAGTCCTATGCTAACATTTTTATGGGCTTTAGGGAAAGAGGGTTGCAAGAAACAAAAATATACTAGGATGGTGATGTACCAAATAATGGGTGTTTCCAGACTCAGGAACGGTTAATTCGAAGAGGGTGTGTGCACCACAAGTCAACTTCACCTACTACAACTCAGAGAGGGTATGAGATACCACAGACTAGGAAGCATGCTTTCCCTTTGTTAAACTCAATTGGGAAAAATAATCTATCAGTCTTCCAGTGAAGAAGGATGAACTTGGGAAGGACGAATGAGAACCAAAACTCAAATGCATGCAATAATTCACCACTCGATAAGTGTAGAAATCCAAGAACATGCAATAGAAACTTAAACTTGCACAGTGTGCCTACAAGTACGAGAAAGGAACAAAGAAGCATAAAAGGATGAAAGGACCAAGATTAGTCACAAAACACACACTTTTATTGCTTCAATAACATGAACAATGCATCATACATTCAGAAGAGGCAATGGTTTCCATCACAGTCTTGAAAGTTCCCTCAGCATACAAGAACAACTAACAAAAGAGAGAGAACTCTTGAAAAACATACACTTGCCTAAGATGTCTAACTGTTCAACTTGTTTGACCTATTGGAACCCTTTGAAATGAGCTTCCAACTTACATTTATAGAAGAATATGTGAGAAAGAAGAGGAAAGCTCATAATTACAATCCTAAATTGAAGGCCTATGATGTATTTATTACAGTTAATTGAACCACTTGAGAAGGTTCCATCATGGGTCATTAATTTCCTGATGACCTAGTCTTCTCAATTAATTAAAAGAATATTTAAATAATAATAATAAATATTATTATTAAAATATTTAAATAAAAATATTAAATTAATTACATAATGTCGGGACCCCTCGTTGACCCGTTTGACTTGAAGAGGAGGTGGGTCCATGTGAATAGAGTCACACATAGCCCAACTTGGTGGTTGGCTCACCAAGCCAACTCACCGAGTTGGTCACGAGCTCCATCGTCCTTCACCACAAGGGAGCTCCCATTCCACATCGAACTATTCTTCATGAGCTATATCTTGACTCACCCTTCAAGCCGAGTTACACCTTATATGTTGGCGGTTATCAAGCATGTTACAGTGATCGCTGAGCATTATATCTGCCGTAACCATACCAAATCGATGAGTTTCGAATCCTCTAACTCGGTGTTGCACTCAATTTTGAACCCCACACCAACTCTTTCCTTACCTTGGAAATCAAGCTCTTTTACATTGAGTCCTTTGTATGGTGAGCTATCAAACTTGATTCTTATTATTTCCCTTGGATAACTTGAGGCCATTTATGCATTCCACATTTCCTTTTGTGAAACATCTGTGAGCTTCCCCATGAAGTCACCGAGCTCTTCATCCAGCAAAACGAACTTACCTTTCCTGGGCTCAACTTCACCTCTGAGCTGAGTCCTCCTTCAATCCTAAAACTTGACTGAGCCTATTTCATATGAGCTTACCACCAAGCTCTTCTTCAATATTGTAAAAATCTTGCCACCATATTCACCGTTTTGCTCATTGTCTTTCCATTTTCTGAACTCATTGCACTTTCTTTGAACTTGCCATAAAATTTACACGAGTTGATGTAGAATTTATCTGCCTTGAGTTATCTATGTCGAGCCATGATCCTACCATATTTCAATTAGTTAAACCATGTTGTGATCCCCATCTTTCCTCTTATACCAATGAGAAAACTTTGCGATGAGCTTACGCTGTTTATTTTTTTATATTGGTTATGATGTTGGGCCTGTGCTCCAACCATCAATTCCTTACAACGAATCTACCAGTTGAGCTCACCCATGAACCCTTCTTGATTTTCATGACTGAGTTTCTGTCTAAATTCTAAAATGAACTCATTTTCCCATACATTCAAACTACAAACACCGACCCCACTCATCATGTTACTCAGTGAACGAAAAGCTACCTCAGCCTATAGCCTCCCTAACAACTCGGTGGACTACTCGGCCATTGAATCAAATTTTAGTTGTGCATTCAATTTCCAGATTTCATCCCTTGGCATGTCAGGTGATCATCCTCATATGGTAATGCTTCCCACACTCCTTGTGAGATAGAAATTTGGTTACAGTTTATCATGGGATTGTCTCCACCTGGCAATTGGTTTTAATTTCTCCAACTTGCAGAAATCCCATTATGGTTTGCCATGGTTTTATCACACTTGGTGATGTTTTCTAAATTTTCCACATCCTTGGCAAGATGAAACTTAGGGCTCTCTTTACGCGGAAACCTTGTGTAGGTTTTCCATCAATGGAAACCCACTTGGAAATCATCATGAAATTTTCCCATGCATGGAAATATCATATTGGTTTGCCACGAAATTATCTCCATCGTGGCTTCAAAGGCCTGAAACTCCCCCTCATCGTGGTAATATGAGTTACCACCTTGCATCGACCAAGATACTCATCCTTTCAACCTAGCTCATCTGAGCTTCTTTGATTGGCATTCTCATTGCCCCACAGTGCGATCCACAAACTTGCAAACAAATTGGCTCGAGCTTGGTCCATATTCACCTCCAAGTTGTGTTAACTCCTCAATCATTTTTTGAGTTTCTGACTATTCTCCAATGAGACGTTTATTTTTCCAAACTGAAATTGATCCCCTATGAATCAGATCACCATGTTTATCTCAGCCAATGTGTGAACTCCTTGCTATGAAATCTTCTTGCCGAGCTCCCACGAACCCACTTCGAGCTTCTTCAATGCTGCAAACATAAATTTCAAGTCCACATCTTTAAGGTCAGTGATCTCTTATATCGATCCTCACAGAAATAATTTTAGCTTGGATTCAAAATGGTTCACCAAGTTCATCTTTTCCTTGATGGGCTACCACCATGACAATCTTGTTCCACACCTGTTTGGCTCAGGTACTCTCTTTGGTGAGCTTTTACCGTAACCGAGATTTACATCAAATGAATTCCCATTCTATCTACAACCGAGCTATGTCTCAACTCCATCATGATCTTCTAGCTCTCTTGCCGAGTCACTCACTGGGTTGATCAGTGAGTTAATTGAGCTCATAGAGACATAGAGACATGTTAAAACTCTTCAACATGATTAATCGATTATTTCAATTATTGTATGTCAATAATGACTGGAGGTGGGTTCTTGGGACTATTATTTCATTTTGAATGTGATAGGACCCCGTTGTCCAATTTTTCCATGTGTGCAAAATTGGATAACATTTTTGGTGACCTCTCAGGGATGATTGCTTGCTAAACATGATTCTAGTAGCCTTAAGTCATCCATTGGGCATGGAGTCTGTGTTGGAATCTTGAAAGTAGTCTGATTTTCTTTGACACATCCCAGAATCTCCTTGAGCATTGCTAATATCCTGGACCTCTCTAGAATGCTAAGCATGAATTATACTGAAACTGTTGAATTCTTGACATCTATGGAATGCTGAATTTTTTTGAATGAAGTAGATGTTGAAACTATTAAGGAATATTTGAACCTTCCTTCTCCCTGACACCTTCCAATGATGAAACAATGTGTAGAATAACACAAAACACAGCAACAAGGAAAGAAAAAAACAACAACACACAACAACGTGCATAAGCACTTAGAGGAAAACACCTAATCTAACTATACAGGGGGTGGAACGCTTCTTAAAAACAAGCTTTGAGATGTATCCCATTCACATGAATGGGTAGTTCTTCTCCATTAATATTAGATAGATGAAATGAATTTGCCTCTTTGCAACTTATGATGATGTATGACCCACTCCAGAGAGTGTCAAACTTGGCATGCCTACCTGGTTTGGCCCTGTCTTCATCCCATTTGAGAACTAAATCTCCCTCTTGAAAATTCCTGTCAGACACCTTCTTGTCAAAATATTTCTTAACTTGAGGATGATGCTGCTCCAAAGTTTTAATAGCCTTATCTCATACTTCCTCTAACTCCATGAGTTCATTAAACCTTACTATCAGAGGATCACTCTCTATAACTTTAATTTGATGAGCTGACTCCAAAGAAGGTAACTCCAATGAGAGCGGGAGTTTTTCCTCTCTTCCATATACAAGAATGAAAGGAGAGTTTCCGATGGCCCTTTTAGGTGTGATCTGATCTGCCCATAAGGTGGTCTTAAGATGTGTATGCCAAGTCCTCGTGTTAGTCTCCATTATGCACTTAATAATCCTTATGAGGTTTTTGTTGCTAGACTCAGCCAATCCATTTCCTTGCGGATAGTAATTGGATGAAGTTTTCACGTATACCTCATTTTTAACAGCCCATTCACTCAACTTCATATCAAGAAAATCTAGCACGTTGTTTGAAATGACTATAAACGGAACACCGAACCTCATCATTATACCCTCCAAAAAATCTAGAACTACCTTTGCATTGCTCTCTTTTAATGATACCACCTCTGTCCATCGAGTAAAATAGTCTATTGCAGTAAGGACCCACTTATGTCCATCACTGGATGGAGGATTAATCATTCCAATGAAGTCCAAACCCCATTGAAAAAAGGGTTGATCCACTTGAATTGGATGCAGCGGAAGAGCTTCCAACTTCTACTTGCCTGTGAAAAAGGCACATTCATTACATTTCCTTACCCAGAGGTGGGTGTCGTTGAATAAATCTAGCCAATAGTAGCTGGCTCGCATGATCTTAGTAGTTGTTGTTCGTGCAGAATAATGTCCTCCAGATAGGCCATTATGAAACTCTTCTAGTATCTTACTTACGTGTTCCAGTCCTATGCACCGAAGGAGAATGTCATTCAAATCCTTTCGAAAGAGAACACTATCTACCAAAACATATGGAATAGATTGAAGATGGAAAGTTTCATCTTCTATTTTTATCCATGTTTGCTAGATACACTCCTGAGAAGAGGAAATTATTCATTTTAGATAACCAGTCAACTTGATCAGCATTCTCATCAATATTTAGGAGTGTCACGTCCTCATTACCTTTTGATTCCATGTCTACAACAAGTTTCCAACACAAATCCTTAGCGTTGACAAGTTTAGTGACTATGATGTGCACGTCATACTCCATTACCTTCGTGATCCATCCAGTGCACTTTTCGTTCATCTCTTTGTTCAGCAAAAAATCCTTGACACCTAGATGAGACACCATCAGATGAATCTTTTGTTGGAAAACATGTGCTTGAATTTCTTTAAATCTCGAATAACCAAAAAGACTTGCTTTTCAATGAATGAGTATTTGAACTCATAGTCTTTAAGGGATTGACTGAAGAAAGCAATTGGTTTCTCCATCAGGTTGTTGTTTTGTTAGGTGAGAATCCCTGAAATGCTCTCTTGACCTACAAAAGCATAAAGGATAAAGTATTTGTCAAACTTAGGGTTCACCAGCATGGGAGATTGAGAAATCATTGTTTTGATGGCTTCAAAGCTTTCTCATTCTTCCTTTGTCCATGAGAATGGCATGTTTTTCTTTAGCATGGCTGTCAATGGTTTAGCCAATGTCGCGAATTGAGGGATGAATCTCCACATGAAATTTATGGTTCCCAGAAAACTCTGGAGGCCCTTCCTGTGACTTGGGAGAGATAAGGACATAATCAAATGAATCCTGGTTGGATCGATTGATAATTCTTCTGCTGAAACAACATGCCCCAACAATTTTCCCTCATACACTACAAAAATACATTTCTTGGGGTTAAGTGAAACCCCAAATTCCCTACACCTTCAGAAAACTTTCCTTAGATGCGTGATGTGATCTTCTACATGCTTAGAGTATATAGTTGTATCATCAAGGTAAACCAAAATAATATCATTGATTGGTCCCTTAAATTCCATGTCCATGGCTCTTTGGAAAGTAGCCCCAGAATTAGACAATCCGAATGGCATTTTATTGTAGGCATATGTGCCCTACTTGGTAGTGAAAGCCATTTTGAATTGGTTAGAGTCTTAGAATAGGATTTGATTGTAACACAAATATCCATCGAGAAAATAAAATCTTTGAGCTCTTGCCACCGTTTGAAGGATCTGCTCCATCGATGGAAGAGGATAATGGTCTTTTAATGATGCACGATTCAAATCCCTGAAATATACGCATAACTAGATCTCTTCGTTCTTCTTCCTCACGGGCACTAGATTGGCTACCCATGAGGAATGCTTGATGGGAAAAATTATTCAGGCCTCGATGATCTTGGTTAGCTCCTTTCTCATTAATGGCTCAATTTTGGGATTAATTGGCCTCTGTTTCTGATGAACTAGCTTGGCATTAGGATCCAGTTCGATGGTATGTTGTGCTAGACCTGGATCAAAACCATGCATATATTTATAGCTCCATGCAAAGATGTCATGATACTCTTGACAAAGTTTGATGAAAGCTTCTTTTTCTTTAGAAATACACACTTTTCTGATCTTAAGAAACTTTGCATTTGATACCTCGACTTCCTCAAAATATTCTTCTTTGACCACCATGTTAAGGCTTTGTCTTTTGGCTTGGTCATCTGAATTGAAAATGAATTCCAAAGTGACTAAGCCTTTTGGTAACTTGTTGCTTTTAAATTGGATAATTTACTCACCATATGATTCCTATAACTTATCTTGATTTTTTGCAGCAAACTCTGCCTCTTCTTATAGGAAGAGGACAATTCGTTTGTCACTATCAAACACTTGCCAACTACTCACATTATCAAGGACTGCCAGTCAAACCACCATTTTAACAAATTACTGCCCTTATTTTATGATATCAACTGGTATGTTGTATTGCGAACTAATTGTAGCAAGCCTATCCGCATCTTGATTTTGATTTCTAGGAACTGCATGGATCCCAAAAGCTTTGAAATCTTCAATCAGGTCCCAGACTTGGTTCTTGTATGATCTTACAAGATCATTTTTGGATGCACTACATGCTAAAACTTGATGAAAAACTAACTCACTATCTCCAAAAATAGTCAGGGATTTGATTCCCTTCCTTTGGGCTACCTAAATTCCTTGCACAAGAGCCTCGTATTCAGTAACATTGTTAGTGCAACTGAACTGCAACCAGAAAGATGATAAGTAATTATCTCCCTCTAGAGAAATTTACATAACACCAGCACTGGATCCATTCTTACTTCTTGAGCCATCGAAGAACCATTGCCATAGTCCTTTAGAATCACTTGGTGTTTTGACAAGTTGTGGTATGATCGTATCTTCTTCATGGATATAATAGGTACCTAATCCTGTTTCTTCCAAGACCAGCAAACCAGCTTCTTCTTCTACTAATACATCAGCATAGGGATCATACTGATGATCTCTACTTACTTCATTTAGAAAAGTATCAGGGACTTCTTCAATAAGGGTGGTTGGTTCATGATCAACATCTTCCTCTTCTGGATCGCCAATGGTGTAATTTTCATTTATGGGACTAGCAGTGTAGGGTTCTACATGATTATGGTAGATTGGTTCTACCCTTATAGTTACTTTGGTTCTGTATTGATTCCTGAGAATCATATGCAACCAATCAGCTGATAGGTACCTGCCCATCTTAGCGGTGAAATCTCATGATAGGCAGGTGGAAAAGAGGGGAGGGAGATCAATGGCTAATGTGTCTTGGGTGAATGACAAACTTGGGGCATGCATGGATGGTAAGTTGAAGTCCTTTGATAACCCCAATAGTCTTAACAGCTGTGCCATTTAGATGAACAACCCCTCTTACAACTGGTGCATATTTTATGCCTAGTACATCTGTAATTTATTTAGGCATGACAAAGCTACTGACACTAGAATCGATCATGTAATTATGTAGCAGGTGGTCTCCAATGATCAGGGAAATGTAGAATGGTGGTGGTTTGTTTTCCATAGGAATAATTTTCCCTTCCGATTGACACAAACTTGTTCGCTCCATGACCTTGTGATCTGCTGGTTGTACCAAAAATGTTCAGAGCTTCTCACAACAAGTTTCTTTGAGAAGGGATAGAGAGTGCATCCCACATGGTAATGCTCATATTGGTTTTCTTCATTTGTTCTACTATGATGAAGGGAATCGATCCTACTTTGATGACAATTTTTTGGGCATTGGGGTCCTCCTTTGGAAAATGTTTGTTGGGTACCGTGATGCCTGGAGAACCATCTTTCCTTGCGGCGTGGCTAGTCGGTGTTTCTGGTAATTTCTTTTCCACATTTTTATCAACTGTCGTTTGTGACTGAGGTTGAGAAGTGGATGCTTGATCAGATTTGGGAGGTTGAGGCTCCATTTATCTCTTCTTGGAATGAGTGTTTGCTACCACTGATGAGGAATCTGTATTCAACCCACAAAAATCTTCTGCTTACCAGTTTAGCAAAGTGGATTCTTCAAGTGTCTGTGGTTGATCTGCCGCTTCTTGCGTAGATGATTTTTTTGTTAACTCTGAAGGGGGAAATACCCTTTGAAACATAAGGGCTTGGCTAAGAACTCCATTGGGACAAATATTTTTATTATGGGTTGAGAGAAAGGATAGCACCATTCATAGTCTTAAACTAGATTATTCTGAATAGGTACTATAGCTCTAGATGAGCTAGCTACAAGAGGGTTCCGAAAGTTCAAGGGCTTGACATTTGTAACTTGACTTGTAGTTTGATTTTGAGGCTAATTGTTCCCTTGAAAAGGAGGACAATTAGTCTGATACTGCTGATTTTGTGGCTGATACGGATGATTGTATTGAAACTGTTGCCTCTTGAGTGCAACGAGATCATTTCCAAAATTTTGCAGTAGCGACTTGACTTCAAATAGGTCATTTGAAGAGGTAGGGGAAGATTGAGATGGTTACTTGGAGTTTGCTCGAATAGGAGCAATGATAGGCTGATGATTCATAAGATCTAAAGAAAAGGGCATTGGTGGTCGTGGAGCTCTCTTTATAACCTAAATCAAAGAATTCTCTGCTCTTATGGCAACTTCGTAAGAATCAGGAAGTATAGTCCCACCCATGGACTAGATCATAACTGATACATCACTATTCAAGGCTCGCAAATAGTACAAGAATGCATTATGTGTAGAAGGCTTTACAAGCACCAGAATACTTTTCCAAGTCCTATGGAATTGAAAGTTGAAATCACTCATGTATTCTTGGGAAGCTCTCTTCATGGTAGTGAGTTGTTCCAAAAGTGATAGGTGATCTCTTTTGTCTTTGAACTGTTTACATAGATTTTCTCCCAACTCGTCCCAAGTGGTTATAGTGCCAACACCTAACCCACGAAACCATTGAAGTGGTTTTCCCTTGAAATAGTTAGCAAGAATTCTAACTACAACGTTGTCTTCTATGACATTATGTACTGCGTAGATGCTAACTACATCAAAGATATGCTCCACTGGAGTAACATGAGTTTCCCTCGTGTAGAAGGGTAAAATTTTGAGTGCCACAACAGGTATCGGGTCACCTTGAGCCAACAAAAGAGGATTTTTTACGTTGAAAGGGGGAAAAAACATGGTTCCTTACCATAACAATGAAAGGTTGATTGTTCCTAGGTGGAGGAAACCTTCCGTAAAGAGGAGTCAAATGACCCCTACTAGGTAAAGCTGTAACTTGGGATGTGGAAATTCCTATTCTTCTTCTCTTTGGAGGAGACAAGGAAAGTTCGATATGCTGATAATTTCCTTTCTTTGAAGAATCTCTTGTTTGAATTATTTGCATAAGTTAACGCATTGAGATTTGGAATCCAGAGATATAAAGTCGTTAGGTACTTTGACTTGTGCAAGTAAGAAGAGAAGTACCAACTCTGTCCCACCGGGTGTGCCAAAAAATATTATCGCCAAATCACTCCACCCTCTAAATGGCCAGGATGTGAATAAGATGTTCGGTGTGATTGGGACACATGGGATCACCTCTTAAGTTGTGGGAATTGGGCTCGAAGTCAACCTCTAGAGAAGGCTAGCTTCCTCTTCCTAAACTACGTGTTGTACTACTCCTAGTGTAATAAAATGATTATCTAGTCATATGCTAACATTTTTATGGGTTTTAGGGAAAGACGGTTGTAAGAAATGAAACTATACTAGGAATGGTGATGCACCAAATAACGGGTGTTTCCAGACTTAGAAAGGGTTAATTTGAAGAGGGTGTGTGTACCACAAGTCAACTTCACCTACTACAACTTAGAGAGGGTATGAGATACCACAGACTAGGAAGCATGCGTTCCCTTTGTTAAACTCAATTGGGGAAAAATAATCTATCTATCTTCTAGTGAAGAAAGACGAACTTGGGAAGGGTGAATGAGAACCACAACTCAAATTCATGCAATACTTCACAACTTGATAAGCGTAAAACTCCAAGAACCTGTAATAGAAACTTAAACTTGCACAGTGTACTTGCAAGTACGAGAAAGGCACAAAGAAGCACAAAAGGATGAAAGGACCAAGATTAGTCACAAAACACACACTTTTATTGCTTCAATAACATGCACAATGCATCATACATTAAGAAGAGGTAATGGTTTCCATCACAATCTTGAAAGGAGGCTTGAAAGTTCCCTCAGCATACAAGAACAACTTACAGAAGAGAGAGAACTCTTGAAAAACATACACTTTCCTAAGATGTCTAACTGTTCAGCTTGTATGACCTGTTGGAACCCTTTGAAAATGAGCTTCCAAATTACATTTATAGAAGAATATGTGAGAAAGAAGAGGAAAGGTCATAATTACATTCCTAAATTGAAGGCCCATGATATATTTATTACAGTTAGTTGAACCACCTAATAAGGTTCCATCATGGGTCATTAATTGCCTGATGACCTAGTCTTCTCAATTAATTAAAATAATATTTAAATAATAATAATGAATATTATTATTAAAATATTTAAATAAAAATATTAAATTAATTAACATAATGTCGGGACCCCCCATTGACCCATTTGACTTGAAGAGGAGGGGGGTCCATGTGAATAGAGTCACACATAGCCCAACTCAGTGGTTAGATCACCGAGCCAACTCACCAAGTTGGTCACAAGCTCCATCGTCCTTCACTGCAAGTGAGCTCCCATTCCACATCGAACTATTCTTCATGAGATCTATCTTGACTCACCCTTTAAGCCGAGTTACTCCTTATATGTTTATGGCTATCAAGAATGTTACAATGATCACCGAGCTCTATATCTTCCGTAATCATACCAACTCGATGAGTTTCAAATCCTCTAACTCGGTGTTGCACTCGATTTTTAACCCCACACCAACTCTTTCCTTACCTTTGAAATCAAGCTCTTTTGCATTGATTCCTTTGTATGGTGAGATATCAAACTTGATTCTTATTGTTTCCCTTGGCTAACTCGAGGCCATTTCATGAAACATCTGTGAGCTTCCCCATGAAGTCACCGAGCTCTTCATCTAGTAGAACGAGCTTACCTTTCCTGGGCTCAACTTCACCTCCGAGCTGAGTCCTCGTTCAAGCCTGAAAATTGACTGAGCCTCTTTCATACGAGCTTACCACCAATCTCTTCTTCAAGATTGCAAAAATATTGCCACCATATTCACCATTTTCCGAACTCGTTGTGCTTTCTTCAAACTTTCCATAAAATTTACATGAACTGACACATAATTTATCTGCCTTCAGTTATCTATGTCGAGCCATGCTCCTACCATATTTCACTTAGTTAAACCATGTTGTGATCCCCATCTTTCCTCTTATATTGACGAGAAAATTCTGTTATGAGCTTACTCTATTTATTTATTTTTATATTGGTTATGATGTTGGGCCTGTGCTCCAACCATCGATTCCTTACAACGAATCTACTGGCTGAGCTCACCCATGAATCCTCCTTGATTTTCATGACTGAGTTTCCATCTAAATTCTAAAATGAATTCATTTTTTTCATGTATTCAAACTACAAGCATCGACCCCCCACTCATCATGTTACTCGGCGAACATAAAGCTAACCTCGGCCTATAGCCTCCCTAATAACTCGGTAGACTACTCGGCCATTGACTCGGATTTTAGTTGTGCATTCAATTTCCAGAACTCATTCCTTGGCATGTCAGGTGATCATCCCCATATGGTAATGCTTCCCACACTCCCTGTGAGATAGAAATTCAGTTACGGTTTGTCATTGGGATTATCTCCACCTGGCAATCAGTTTTAATTTCTCAAACTTGCAGAAATCCCATTATGGTTTGCCAAGGTTTTATCATGCTTGGTGATGTTTTCTCAAATTTTCACGTCCTTGGCAAGATGAAACTCAGGCCCCCCTTTGCGTGGAAACCTTGTGTTGGTTTTTCATCAACAAAAACCCACTTGGAAATCATCATGAACTTTTCCCATGCGTGGAAATATCATATTGGTTTGCCACGACATTATCTCCATCATGGCTTCAAAGGCCTGAAACTCCCCCTCATCGTGGTAATGCAAGTTACCACCTTACATCGACTGAGATACTCATACTTTCAACCTATCTCATCTGAGCTTCTTTGAGTGGCATTCTCATTGCCCCACAGTGTGACCCACAATCTTGCATTGAACGAATTCCCATTCTATCTACAATTGAGCTATGTCTCAACTCCATCATGAGATTCTAGCTCTCTTGTCGAGTCACTCACTGGGCTGATCACTGAGTTAATAGATCTCATAGAGACATGTTAAAGCTCTTCAACATGATTAATCGATTATTTCAATTATTGTATCTTGATAATGACTGGAGGTGGGTTCTTGGGTCTATTGTTTCATTTTGAATGTGATAGGACCCCATTGTCCAATTTTTCCATGTGTGCAAAATTAGATAACAGTAACCTTGTTTGAATTGTTAGGCACATTATCAAGTTTTGAGAGGAAAGGATATTTTCATGCAAGAAATAACTAGAGCTCTTTTACACATCTAGAAAACCATAACTAGCACAACCATTGATCAGAAGGTATTTACATTCACGGTTAGAATTTTGGGAAGCACTATCGCGACTCTGACCACCATTTCACCAATCAACCATCACCACCGCCCAGCCATTGAACCTGTGTAATAGTAAGTGTGTTTCTAACCTACACCATTTCATTTCTATTCAATTTATAAGGGTGTATTTATCTTTATTATCAACCACCATTTATATTTTTACCTCACCACTATTGACTTCTTATGAACCTGACCATTCCCATCACTCATAACCATTTTAATCACTCTTTTCCATTCATGAGTACCTCTTAATATTCCCAAAATCTCCATAAACCTAAACCAACTCCTTACCATCTCTGATTTAGCCTCAGAAAAATCCCCAAAACCATGAACTATTAAGTTATTATTAGCTCGCCTTAACCGTTGTTAGTTCTTACTAAACCATTATCGGTCATACCAGACCGACATCGATATCTGTATTTAACAATCCTGCTAATAGCATATCCCAATAACCTTTTCCTAAGTGACCCAAGTGACCCAGAACCTGAACCTAACTTGTTCTAACACCTTGATTATTTACCTTACTTCCATATCTGATCATAGCCTAGCCTGTTATGTTAGATTTGCTTATTGTATTTGGATGAGATACCTAAATCACATTAACTATAGTAGAACCTTGTTTATTTATGTCATTTCTTACATTAAATTTTATTAAATAGTGGGTTGACTACCACCGAGGAAGTATCACACTTCATGGATCTAGCATACGCTAGATAGCCCACTGAAATATATTGTTTAACTCTTTCTTGTGGTCTTGTTTTATATTTCAAGTAGTTCCTCCTAGGCAAAAGGAAGCTCTCATAGTTAGCATTGGATCTAGTAGTCAGAATGTGCATAACGACCTCCAACCAACCATCACAATAGGTATTCCTCCTTGATCCATACCCTTCTCTATTTCATCTAAAAACTTAAAGAAAACAGTGAAACAATAGATTTTCAACATTACAATTTTCAACCATTTCATGTAAAACCAATAGACGCAATTCTTTATATGATTTTCAAAATTATAAACATGGATACATACCTATGAGGTGTTGTCAACTGTTGTTTCTTCATCAATTGATAGAGAGATAAACTTTGCATTTTTTACACTCTCTTTCAAATATTCCTTTTCAATCATTGTAAGGAATTTAGCCATTTCCCATGCACTGCTGTCTAACCAACGAGATTGAGGAGCTTTGTGCATTCCATTATATTAAAAAAACTTTAAAATTAATGAAATTAGAAATAGTTCTTCCCTTCTTAAGGATGTGGAATACGGTAGAGAACTGTATGCTTTTAGCATGCAAATTTGATTAAGTCACCTTACCAATTTGTGATGTGATTGTTCCACCCTTTTCCACGAGATGTATGCATATTTTATTCTTAGATTTATAATCTACTACGTATTTAACATGCATACATTATTTGTCCCTTTTCCACAATGTTTTTCAATTGTGTCCAACTTCAATTACATTTTTTGTTGCCTTCCCAGTTTCTAGGTACATATTGTACATGTACATTTAGTTGGGATATCTTGAGAATTAGCTGGCTCTACAAGTTTGATAAAAGGAAATATGGAAGCCCAATCGAACTTATATGTCCTCCCAAGTGTCCACATATTCTTGTTTGCTTTCAAAGTTTTACTTTTACGACCAAAATTTTCTCTTTCGTGAGCCAAAATTTTCATTTGATTTTGGTGTTACATTTTGCTGAGTATTTGAGATCTCAACAGGAATATCTTCAATCTCTATCATCTCAACAAGAATATCTTCAAGCTTTGGCTTGTTGTCATCATATGTATCATTTGGTTGATATTGTACTGAAACCATGCCCACTTCAATACTACCTTAAACATAGTCCTTACTTTGATTGATTCCAGTGGTAGCTGTATAGGTGTTGGTGGTAGTTGTATTGGTAGCTACACAATTTCCAAAATACTTGAACAATGTTGAATTTTGAGATATTTTGGTTACCTTTTGGGTCTTTTAAGAACTAGCAACTTCGATTGAGTACTCTATTTGGGAACCGGTCATCTGTCTAGTGTCTACACCCTTGTTAGAGGTCTTCACTTCTGTCGTGTGTCTATACCTTTAACACACGTTTGAAACCTTTTCACGCATCTATAATTTTCACATGTCTAGAGTCACTCTAGACTCTAAAACCTTGTCTTGCGTCACTAATCCTTGTTGCGCATAATCAAGATTTTTCGCATGTCACCAAGCCTGGTCATACATTAGTTTAATTATCACACGTCAACTGTAACACCCTAGTCACACATCAAAATTCTTATCATGTGTTGGAAACCATTGCTTGTCGTGAGTCTATAAATCTTACTTATCACGTGTCAGTAATCCTTTCTTGTCGCTCATCTTCAAAACCTTACTTGTCGAGCATCTGTAATCTGATTTACAGTTATTGTTATGTGTCTAAATCTTGATGCTACTTTGCAAGTTTGCACAGTACTTGATTATTATTTGAATGGTACCTTACTAGTAAGTTATCATTATACTACCCGAAAAATTACCTATGTTTATATAGGAGTAATTTTCAATAGTAGGTGAAGCCGACAACTAAAAAAATTATGCTGGAAATTTTAGGCGAAGGGTACACCGACCTACTCCAAAAAATTCACCTTTTCAAATTTTCCAAATATGGAATATTCACCAAATTATGAATATTTGCCACTAAAATTTTCCCTACTTTTAAGATCTATTTGTAAATGTCCAATATGATCAAATCTGTTCTTAGAAAACACAATTAGGTCATCCATATAAATGATAATGTACTTACCATTAAAACATTGAAAATCTTGATCCATTTCTCTTTGAAACGTTACACCATCATTGATTAAATCAAAGGGCATCCTTTTATATGCAAATGTTCCCCACTTGGTGGTGAAGGTTTTTTTGATTGTATCCTCTTTGTTTACTAACACCTAATTATATCTTGAAAATACATCAAGAAAATACTACATTTCATATCCGCTAACAATTTTTATGACCTCATCAAGAGAAGGAAGGGGATAGTTGTCATTTTTTGATGCTCTATTCAAGTTTCTAAAATCTACACAGTCTTATGTCCCCATTGTTTTTCCTAACATGAATGAGGTTAGCTACAAAGTTGAGTGTTTAATAGGAAAACTAATAAAAAAAGTTATTAATTTCATGACCTCTTTTTCAATAAGAGGTTCTAATAGTGGGTTGACTAGTGTTTACCTCTTCTTAAAAGGTTTATGGCCTTCTATCATAGGTATAATGTGGGTGATAACTCTAGGGTCAAAATTTTAAATCATCATAAGACCATGCAATGAAATCTTGGTAAAATCTTTAGCAACTTTGTCACCTTATCCATATGTACAAATGAACATGCTAGGCCAACATTCACCAATTTAGGCTTCTCTCTGGTGCCTAAGTTGATTTTCTCATAATATTTATCATTTTCCCTAGGTTTAGAAGCACTCCAAACTTGTTGATCAGAATAAAACATTCTTTGAAGAGAGATAATATATGTAGGAATCATATTCTCCTTCATATTTAAAACAACACGATCATTAAAATCATCCATATCTTTCTCATCTATAATTTGAGATGAAAAAACATCAAATCTATTAAAAACCTAAATTATTTTCTAATAATCATTAAATACCTGAAAATGATCTATGTTATCTGGTACTGAAGGAATGAGAACCATCTCTACCACCATTCTATTCTCCCCTAACTCTTGAGTCAACATAAGAGCAACAAAAAATGTAGCCAATGAATCAACCTCTTGATTTTGTTTCCTAGGTATAAAAAAATGTTAAATGCACTAAAATATTCAATCAGATCCCAAAATCTATGTTTATACATTTTAAGATAAAATTACTTGCATTGATACTTGTTTCTAACCTGTTTGACAAGAACCTCAAAATCACCAAATTTTTTAGCATTTTGATCTTATGTTTAATGCCAAATTACAATCCTAACACTAAAGCTTCATATTCAACCAAGTTATTGGTGTAAGGGAGTTGTAATTTATATGAGGGAGATTATTGTTATTATTTTGGGCCTTTCAATATTATACCTACCCCCACTTTCTTGTTTGGAACATGCACCATAAAAATACAATGACCATAGAACTTAATTGCCTTGTTTTTCTTCTAGAAATTTTGGTTTCTCCATAATTAATGTTTATACTCCAATATCAACTGAAAAAAACTTAACTTCTTCATTAGTGGCATTATATGTTAGGAAATATATCTTAGTGCTCCATTTGTATGGGTGAATAATAATTACATGTGTAATTATTATTATGGTAAATTAGTGAAAGTACATTTACTATGTAAATTTAAATAGTAAATGTAAAATGTGGTTATTATGTGGTAAGTTAGTAAGTTAGAATAATAAAACAATTAGTGTTGTTTTATTATTATATTGGTGAGAGGTTGAAACCATATGGGTGTATAGTTGTATATGAAGACAAAGGTTGTTGTGAGGATTGTTATTATACGTATCCTATATAATGGACTATATTGAAATAGTGAATTAATAAAATATAATATAGAGTTGTTGATTTCAATTATTGTCTGTGTAGCTATTTCATGGATTCTTTGTATTAGATAAGAGTAATTTCTACATTTGGTACCAGAGCAGGTTAAATCTGTCTCAAATAAGATCTTGTAACTTTTTTTTGAGATCTGGGTTTCTCCAAAATTGTGTGTGTGGAATGATCTAGTATACAGAAATCTACAGTAAAATTTTTAGCAAAACCCAGTTCGTAGTTTGGGAGAAATGTGCAATTTACTATACATCACATTGATCACTGCTGTTTTTTTTTGAAGAAATTAGAGAATTAAAGGTAATTCAAATCTACATTCAATTTTTTTTGGATATTTAGATTCAGTAAAATGGATACACCATTAGATAAATTTAATGGGCTGAACTTCTATACATGGAGAGTAAAAATCCAGATGCAGGTAATGAATAAAAATTTATGGAGGATAGTAGATGGAAAAGAAAAAAAACCTACAGATGTAAGCAAAATTGTAGAATGGGAAACTAGAGATGACAAAGCCAAAGCAATAATTGGACTTGGTCTTTCAGATTCTGAATTACATCATGTAGATTTTGAAAATTCTTCTATAGAAATATGGGATTTACTAAACAAAAATTTTGGGGCTAAAGCGAATAATGCCAAATTCTCTTTAAAGTTGCAATTATTCAAATTGAAAATGAATGAAGAATTCACAATGTCAAGTCATATAAATGAATTGAGATCTTTTCTTAGACAACTAGTAGAAGTTAAAGCTCTTGTTGATGATGCAAATGAAAAATCTATTATTATTAAACAGTTTGCCATCCAAGTACAATAATGTTGTCTTTACTCTAGGGAAAATGTCTTCTCAATCATTAGAGGGCATGATTTTAGCTCTCCTAGTTGAAGAGAAAAGAACTAAATAAGATATAGAAGGGGAAACTGCTTTATATGTTAAAAAGTAAATACAAAAAAATATCGAAAAAAAAGGGTTATACTAAGTCTTTTTGTAGAGATTGAGCTAAAGACTTGCTTAATGAAAATCTTAAAAATGAAGCAAATATAGTCACTGAAGAAGGCTCAGACAATGAAGATGAACAAATAACAGATGAAATTGACTATAATTCTGAAGACTTTCTATTCTAAGTGAAGTTCTTGGAGGAAGGAGGCACAGGAGGTTGGAGGTCATTTAGCAACCTCTCGTCAGTCACCAACGATACGGGTCGTATCAGTTATGGTGATTATTTTTTTATACAGTGTGTTCCTGTTGTTTCTTTGTATTTTTGGCAGAGTGTTTGGTTATAGTGTTTCTATTGTGGTTTGCAGAATAAAGGAAATTTCACATTGAGGGGGGAACATGATATCAATGTTCCATTTCTAGTTTTCTACATTTCTGGTATTTTCTATATATGAGCAACAGATTTTAGCAAAATTTCCTATGTTATTCCATGCAGTGAGATGTGATGAGGGATAATAATAGTCCTTGGCATATCATGATGTGGTTGTAGGTAAACCACTTGAAAACCTTCATTTTTAGTTTGTGGTACACCAGTTGTAAAACCACCATTTTCAGTTGTTGGTAAATCCTAGTCATGCAAAACCATCACCCTTTTGGTTTGTGGTACACCACTTGTACAACCGCCATTTTCGGTTGTTGGTAAACCCTATACAAAACCATCACCCTTTTGGTTTGTGGTAAATCGATTGCAAAACCATCATTTTCAGTTTATGGTCAACCCTGTGAAAAACCATCTATTAGGTTTATGATCATCCTGTAAAATCATCAGATCATGAAAAGTAAGTGCAAGTACAAAGGCAAGTTTTCCCCATGTTTGCACTAAGGGGGGGAATGTTA
The DNA here is from genome assembly GCA_019776745.2 of Taxus chinensis. Classification (NCBI taxonomy): domain Eukaryota; kingdom Viridiplantae; phylum Streptophyta; class Pinopsida; order Cupressales; family Taxaceae; genus Taxus; species Taxus chinensis. Next base: position 626,567,391 of record CM034148.1, on the reverse strand, counting down.
GGATATATATCTTAGTGCTCCATTTGTATGGGTGAATAATAATTACATGTGTAATTATTATTATGGTAAATTAGTGAAAGTACATTTACTATGTAAATGTAAATAGTAAATGTAAAATGTGGTTAGTATGTGGTAAGTTAGTAAGTTAGAATAATAAAACAATTAGTGTTGTTTTATTATTATATTGGTGAGAGGTTTGAAACCATATGGGTGGTATATTTGTATATGAAGACAAAGGTTGTTGTGAGGATTGTTATTATACATCTCCTATATAATGGAGTGTATTGAAATAGTGAATTAATAAAATATAATATAGAGTTGTTGATTTCAACTATTGTCCTGTGTAGCTATTTCATGGATTCTTTGTATTAGATCAGAGTAATTTCTACATTATACTTAGTGATCATATGATTATTTTAGGTTCCCTCTCTATCCAAATCTTGTTTGGAATGCCTTTATAAAGAAGCCACTTGTGAGAACAACCAGTTAAGGTATAACCATTCAAAACCTTTGACTAGTCCCTACTCAACAACATGCCATATGTCTCAAGGATCTCTACAACCTAAATTGCCATGAATTTTTGAATTTTTAGGATCAAATGCTAGTTTCATATGAACATTTAGAAGCTCTCCAATCACCTTAACCTTGGATTTGTCTAATTACACAAATACCCTATTGATTTAATAAAAAATTAATTAAATCTAATTGTAGAGTAATTAATATGGTAAAATACAATAAAGATATAGATGTTAAACACTCAAGCAATGCAAAACCATAAGTAAATGGGAGAGATAAATGATCTAGGTAGTGTAAAGTGTTGGATAGGATGCAAAACATGTTGTGACTACTTCCTGTGAAATATGAAACTTAAGAATGATGTTGGATAGGGGCATCTGGTACAGGACAGAGGCACCTGGGTGTAAGATGACTGGTCCTGGGCACTGGTGATTGTGTAAAGGATCAAGATATTCTAAATTCTTCGGTGTCACTAGGGTTTTACTACTAATTCTTGTCATTTTTTGATATTCACTCTTATGATCATTGAGGGTACATGTAACTTGTAAAAAAAACCCTAGTTACTTGCCAAAATCTCAAAAAAACATCAAATCATAAAAATGAAATATGCAATATAAGAAGTCAGACTGACCTCGATAGTCACTCGATGAGTGAAATTATGATTGAGTCTTGCAATACATTCTAGAATCCATTTTAGTTCTTTGTGATTGTGTGTCAAATAGTTTCCTTAGGTTTCCCTTTGCACCAATGATGCCAATATAACGGGTTATAGATAGATAATATGCAAATATGTGGATATGGAATTCAACACTTGCCCTTCCTATGTAATATATACAGTCCAAAATGTAGTCCCTTTGATGATAGTGGATAATATGTAGATGTGATTTCCCTTAGAATTGACAACCAAAATAATAATGTGTATGTTGTGTATATATATGAATCTCTTGTTTGAATTTTCAAAACTATTGACACAAAATGTTGACTATGAACATAGTACAAAGATTAGAAAACTAAGAAGGCCAACCAAAAATTTCAAAATGTGTAAAAAGAACAAATAGGACAGGAGCACCCAAAATGGATAGGAGTGCTTGAGTGCTAGTGTCCAAAATGGGAGCTAGTGTCCTGGGATAAATGATGACAGATGTGAAAAGATCGACATATAGAGATCTATGTGACCTAACTAGAACTGGGTATAGAAATAACAAATGTGATAGAGAAAGACAATAGAAATAATCAAAGCACATAGATGGATAAAGGATTGTGTCACCAGTGAATGCTTTTTTTACTTAAGATCCATGCATATAAAAACATACTTGACTACATAGTAAAATAATAGTATGTATGTGATTTTGTGTCTGCATTTTCATCCCCTTTATGTTATTTGAATGGAATTAAATTAGTGTACAGGAAGTAAGGAACATACTTTTATAGAGTCAAAAGAAGAGATGTTGACAAAGTACGTGTCAAAATGTAGAAACTTGTAGCATGGTGAAACATGGATCAACGCTTTGAACCATGTGGGATAAGTGGAGAAAAAAAACCATCATAAAGATAACTTGGAGAAATATCTGAAATGATTTGGGAGATAACTGATAGGGAGTGATAAATTCCTAACCCAATTTGTTTGTAAATGGGAGGATTTGGGAGTCATGCCACCAGAGGAAGAGTGTTTGGGAGAGAGGTCTAGTTTTACTCATCATCCATGAATGCATCCCCAAAATGTCCAACCACTACAGGACAAACAAAAATAAAATTTAGTTCTAATTTAGTAACGATTAGCTTTGACTAACATGTTGTCTGTTCCAATTGAATAAATGACATAAGAGCAGTATAGGAAAGACAATGTTGTCTCATTGCCCCTACTCCTACAGTAACATTGTGTTCTGATTTGCATAGTATTGGATAGTTTCCAAATTAGGTCATCTAGAAGTGATAGTAATGTAATGCAACTCCCCAAGTTAGTTCATACGAGAGAGATAGTAAATTTGCTTGTTGTACCAATTGATTGATTTGATGATAAGAGATTGCCTTGAAATAAAGATGTAACTAGTAGATTATCCACAAAGAGGTTTTTTCTTTGCCCCCAGATGAGGTCATTTAGGGGAATAGATTTGGAATAGTAGAAAGTATTTTAATGTCGTATATAATGATTGTACCTTTGTTTGAGTAAGATCTAAAAAAAATTACGATAATGAAGTATTAGGAGTGCTGATTGATTGTATTGTATCCTGAGAGGAAATATAAGATGATCTCAATTGTATGCCCCTCCTTTTGGAAAAAGGGGGGAGGGGTGAAGAAACAATCACTGAGCCGAAAGAAAGGTTGTAAAAGGTGTAATAGTGAATAAGAGATAGTAAATTTGACAAGATATGTATATGTATTTATTGGTGTATGTACCGAATTTGAATATATAATGTTGCCAAGTATATAGTACAGTGTTAGGAGAAAATGTGATCCAAATGAAACAAATGGGGAGGAAAATGGAAGTACTAAGGCTCAAGATATGAGAAAAAACTATCTGCCATGTATTATCTGGAAAAATTATTGTAAATAGTAACTATAGTATAGGCAAAATTAGAATTACTATATAGTAATATTGAAAAGTGAATAGTAATTTCCTTTGTACCGAGATCGAGTGAAATTTGGAGCTCTGAGCTGTGAGGATGCTGTGTGTTAGGGTAGCAAGTTTGACTAGATTTGAGAGATTAATGACAAATCGTGGCTTCACAGACAACCAATGAGTTGTTATGTGTGATTATTGTTAGACAATTTTGTCAAAGAAGCCTATTTTTGTTCAATTTTTAGTAAAATTTGAAGTTTTCATTTTTTTTTGGTGTTTCTGAACATGAAAGAAGTGTCCAGGGCATTTCTATCCTTGGAGACACTAGCACTCAGATCCATGCACTAACGAATTGTTTATGGATGATTGTGACCTGCTCCTAGGCACTGACATCCCAGGACATGGTTTTGGCACTGTATTGTGAAATACATATATTTTGATTAATTTTGTATTATGATGAGTAATTTTATAGTATGTATGGTGTGCTAATATAATAATTTTGTTACTTTTTTTGTTGTATAAAAGGTATATACACTCTATAAAGTTTTGTGTGGGCCATCATTTGAGCACTTTACTAGTATTGGGGTTTTCAAATGTAAAGTGGGATATATTAGACCGTGCCATCTTGTGACACATTGCGAGGTTGGTGGAGATACCCCATAATATGCCTATGTTGACTGCTTTGTGTGATAGATGGTGCACATATACCGCGTACATTCTAGTTGTAGACATGTGATATGACAATGACATTGTTTGATGTATACAAAATTTTGTAATTACTGATAGTGGGAGAGAGAGAGAGAGAGAGAGAGAGAGAGAGAGAGAGAGAGAGAGAGAGAGTACATATTATGGCCATATTAGATGCCCATAGTTAGATGAGGGTAGCAAGAAGATATTTCATAAGGATATGGGTATAGGCAGAGACACATATGAGTTTGGATGTTATTGCAGGAGAGAATGCCCATTTATTTGAGACAATGACTATAACAACAACTACATGCATAATGTTTTTGAGTGAGCATGATGAGGCTCATGCAGAGGTAGAGTTAGCGAGGGAGGCCGTAGGAGGAGGAGGCCTAGCTCAGGGTGTTTTTTACATGATATGCGGAGCTACAAGGTCAATCTGTGGAGAAGGAGACTGAGCTTGCTATGACACAAAGTCATCTTCAGAGATATAGAGGTTGAGAATAACAACGTAGATTGAACGACAAAGCCTCTAGTTCTAGATATCCTATGATTGCATCTAGTGATAATGATGATGATGTATGATGTTTTGTAAATAATGTATCAATGCATGGGGGATTGCCCTATATATATTGACTTATTTTTATGTGGCATTGTTGGCTGATGGGCATTGTATACTATGTGATGATGATGAAATGTTTGTGGTATTTGGTTTAATAGATTCTATATGCATTATTGGGATGACTAATTGGATAGATATTTGTTGATATTTGAAATGTGCTATGATGTCAAAAGAATAACCACATAAATGGACTAGATAATGAATGTGTGTAAATAGGAATTTATGATATAACATGTAATAATTATAAATGTATGGATGTGATGTAATGTGGTAGATAAATACAAGTAACAATAATGGTGTGGAGATAATGAAGTAATGATGAAATGTAAAATAATGTTCATAATTATGTGTAATGAGATTGAAGGGGAGGAAGAAGATGGATTTCCCCTAGTGTGAGAATGAGGTTAATTTATAAATGCCCCCTCAATAGTAAAAAATGAACCATAGAACAACAGTGCATCATCAGGAAATGGGTTTGTCACATGTGAGTAGATGATAACAAATATATGACATGAAACACAAATCATGAGGTGTGAAAGGAGAGGTTCATTGATGTAGTATGCCCTCAAAATTCAAGTGTGAACCATAGCATGAGAGTGCGTCACATGGTAATGGAATGGAAAATGGATGTCATCTACAAGAAATTAAGAGGTCTGCAAGGCATGGATGGAACATGTGAAGTAACAATGGTACAAGAGTAAGTGCTAAATTGGATGTCAAAGGGAATGTAGCCAAGAACAGAAGATGTGGTGGGAGGAAGTGTGGAAGTGAGGGGATTAGGAAGCCAAAGAGGCATTGCAAAAATGTGGGAGGAATGAGAGGATGTTACTATAGGTGGATTAGATAGAGGGCATGGATGGATAATGACCTTAGGAGGTGGTCTGATGACTACTTTAGATGGAGGCAAAGGAGACAAGTGAATAGTGGTGGAAGCTCACTTATTAGGAATATGAGAGAGAGAGAGAGAGAGAGAGAGAGAGAGAGAGAGAGAGAGAGCGCTCATGAGAGCGAGAGCGGAAAGCAATGACACCTTTATATTTTAATTTTTGTAGGTGATCATGGATATCATAACAATCATTATCATGACGTCCATTGATGCGGTGGAAATTACAGAAAGGACAGTCATGATGACGCTTCAAGCAGTGAGGTGGATGATGTTGGGTAGAAGGTAGACAGATGAACCACTTATTATGTAAGTTTTGTAGAACATCATAGGGTTTAGTAATATGTGAGAAGTGTAATGGTTCACGAATGGGAGATGAAGAAGACTTAGGTGAATGCTGATGTGGTGGAGGGGAAGTGTTATCTCATTTTTAGTGATTTTAGCTAAAATTGAGATAACCAGAGAAATTTTTTGACAAAATCTTCTAAAATTCCCTTTGAAGGAGATTTTTGGGTTTTTGGGTTTTCATCGCATGGAAACATGTCTTTTACAAGTTTCATGTTGATTGTCTTCCGAAACCTGAAACCTGATTATAACTCAGGAGCATCAGAACATACATTTTAAAAAACATGCTTCATGTCGCTTGTTTCCCGAAACCTGAAACCCGAACCTTTCCTTTGTATCGGGTTTTCGGAACTTGATAACATCCAAACATGTATTTTACGTGTTTCATGTCACTTGGTTCCCGAAACCCGATTTGATAAGAAAACCTTTGTATCAGGGTTTTAGACGTGCTAAGCATGATGACATGACATTAATGTCGAGTTGTCGGTTAGTTGGCACACGTGTCGGAGGAGGTGTAATTAATGCTAGGGCTTTATAAATAGTCCAATTTTACACGTCATTTTTACCTGACATATTTTTACTACGTGGATTTTTCATACATGCTCCTTCGACCTCCAAACCTAAATGAACTTCTTGATTGATTTCGTGATCCGTCTTCGATCATTATTCAAATTTATTGAAGGTATTTTTCTCTTCTTATCATTTTGTAGCCTTTGGGGTTGTTTTTGAAGTATTCATTTGGTGTTTTTCCTCTTTTCTTTTTCTTCCCTCCAAGTTTAGGGTTTAGGGTTGTTTTCTTCATTTTTTGATGTATTCCCATGAAACCTCTTGTTTAAATTTCATCCTGGGTGTTTTCTTATTTTTCCCATGGATATACAATTTAGATTGTTGAGAAGAATCTGAAAATATTAACTCACACGCTAAGTGGAAATTTTACATGTTCTGACATCCCAAAAACCCGATGCCTTTGTTTTAGATTTTATAGGGTGTTTGAAATCTTCCAACTCCCTCTTTGTGTTAGGTTTTACAGAGTGCATAACACCGTCATTTCTCCACTTGTATCAGGTTTCTCTAAGTGCTCAACACCTATCAACTTCCACTTGTATTGGGTTTCACAGATTGTCCGACATCCTCTGAATTCCTCTTGTGTCGGGTTTCACAGAGTGTTTCAACACCACCTAATTTCCACCTTTGTGTTAGGTTTCATGAAGTGTTTGACATGACCTAGTTTCCAGTATACACTGCAGTGTTTTAGGTTTCATGAAGTGTTTGACATGACCTAGTTTCCAGTATACACTATAGTGTGTCGGGTTTCACGAAGTGCTTGACAGGTCTCAAAATCTGGTTGGTGTGGTGGGTCTGTAGGGTTGCTCAACAAGCTTCCAAGCCCGATTGTTCAACCAGAAGTTATAAAGGCATTATTTCTTCAGGAATTCTCATGTCGGATCCAGGATCATCTAAGGATAAGTCACAAAGGTCAGGAAAGATGAAGTATAAGTATCAGAAGATGGATTCCCCTTCCTACATAGACTTCAATTACGACATCTGAGACAACGGAACTTGGTAAACATAGACATGGAGGACTTTTGGAACAGAATCAATGATTCTTCTCAGAATCCCTAGATGAAGTCAATAACCAGCAGTGGCTTCCCTCTTGCAATAGGATTCCCAATGTCTACTCAATGCCCTGAGTTCATTTTGGCCTGTGCTTCCAATTATGACTCAGATTCTCACTCAATGAAAAAATCAAGTAGGAGAAATCATAGTGAAGTTAGATGGGGGTTACTTTGATGACCTCTTAAGATTTCCCAACTTCGAGGAATATGTTAATGTAGATCTTAAGTCAACATAGAAATCCTGGGATAAAGATCAAGAAGACTGCAATAGGTATGTGAATAAAAAGTTCTTGATCAAGGCCAAGCTAGCCATCTCTAGGTTTCCCAAGTTTGTCCCCAGGAGTGATTTCATCCTTAAAATTAGTGATATTATCACCCTGCTGAGTTGAGTATTTGGACTCCCTGAGTCAAGAGACTTCCAAGGGTGGATGTATCAATTCATGGTCATTATAAAGAAGAACAAACAAGGGATTGATTGGAGTAGTCTTATAAGTGATGAGATTGATTTCCAGATGAAGACAGTCTTGACTACTGGAAAGTTCTATATGTCATCTTATGTCACCTATGCAGCAAATGGAATGAGAAATTACCCAATATTAGATGCAAAGGGAAGTAGGCCAATACAGCATATATATTGGTATTTCCCCTCAGCTGACAATGAAAGGGGTCCAATGATCAATTCAGAAGAGTGAATGATGCCTTCTTTTATGAGAACAACAACATTTTGAACCTTGATTTAAGGAAAAGAAGATTCTCAGATGAGGCATGGGCTGATGTATCGAAATGGGGTTGTATCTTCTTGCAATTAAAGAAGTTCACATACCTTCAGGTGGTCATGTACCTAGGTGATCCTTTTCGATTTCCCAGATTCCCAGGTGATAAGTTGATCTTGATGGAGTTGGTTACACAATTGTTGGATTTTCCAAAAATTCCAACAGAGTAAGCATGAGGCCACCGTCTTCTTCCCTATTTCCATCGGAAGGTACATGTGCTCAATAGTGGTTAAAGCCAAGAATGTGGTGCATGAGCTGTAGGAAAAGTTGAAGAAGCACATGAAGCACAGAGATGGGTTTGATTTCCGAGGAGTTCTTAAGTCATATGGGACCTTATATCTACATGTGCCCAACATAGAAGATATTTGGGTTGATCTTCAGGATGAAGTTGTCATCCGAAGAAAGGACACTAATAGGTTGACAATTGAAGAAATCTAGATGCTAGAGTTATCTGACATCCCAGAAGGAACCATAGATAATGAGAGTGTCCTTGACGCCTTGTATGATGGGATGAATGAAGACCAGTATGTATTCCTAGCTGTTGATTGGTCCATTGTTGAGAAAGCTTCTATTGTAGGAAGAGCTACCCAAATTCTTACCGGTACTAAGGTGTGACTCATTTCTTGGGGAATGAGTTATTAAGAAGGGAGTTTTTCAAAGATAGCTACTTTGGAAGTGGGACCCTCTAAGGGAAAAAATAAAAGGATAAAGACTCTTCCAAGAGACTGATAAAAGTTAATTTTGTCAGAAAGGGGGAAGAGCAAGTGACTACATTAGTGGCCACTCTCCCACAAACGGTTGAGGTTCTTGATTCACCTCCACCACCACAACTAGGAAATCTTCCTTCAGGAGAAGAGGTTGGTCAACCTTTCATTCCTCTTTTGGTTGACAGTTCATCCAAGGTAAGTCTTTCTCTGTATCCCTCAAGCTCTAATTTCAGAATCATTACCTCCTCACATTCAACCTCCTTTACTTCAGGTTTCTTCACCAAGTTCCTCAGCCATGGCCAGCATCTTCTCTGGCCTCTCACCTCTCCGCACTGGACCCAAGTTAACCATGGATATGCCTCCTCCTTTTGCGCCTTCATTCCCTAAGTCCATTTCCACAGACACTACACTTGTAATGAGCACCACTCCACAAGGAAACCTTCCTCCACCTGAAGATGTGACCGTAACACCTACAATGGGAGAAAATTCTTCTACTATGCCTCAATGGTTAATAGATCAGACCCTGAGGAAGAGGAAGGTGGTAGTTCCCCTACCAGCCTTTGATTTTAGTTCCCTCAAGGTCACTCCTACAAAGTCTGCCAAGAAACCCAAAATAGTTTCAAGGATTTCAGTGGACGCCTCAAGGCATAAGTTTGTAGAAATTTCCACTCCCGCAACTGAAAAAACCAAGGATGATATAATGGTCATCGATTATCAGATCACAAGGGTAGATCTAGGAAAAGTAACAACGGAGGGAGCACAATAAGATCCACAAGATGCCATGAATGTGTTGTGCCAGAAGCTAAAGGAAAAAAAGGAAAATAGGGATGAGCTAAAAGAGAAAGTAGAGCAGCTAACAGAAGTACCACTTAAGCTCTCAAAGCCTCTTGAGTCAACACCATCATCCTCTACTCCTATTAGGTTTGATTTCTCATCGGTACCCATGATTGAGAAGATTGATGAGAAGGGGAGAACGGTCGATGAATGGATCAGGAGGCTACTCCTGCAAGGAAAAGAGGTCATTAATGAGTTCGTGGAAGTCTAAAAATCCTTAGAGGATATAAATAAGGATGGTGAGAAAATTAATGATGAATTTTTGGCAGAAGTCAGGAACCTAGAGTTAACTTTTGAAGCTCTTAATACGCTGAAACAGGTTCCGTCCCACCTCTTGGTCGAAGAAGGCATCATTCCACATGGGGACAAAAATTTTCAATTGACCAAAGCCATTAGATTCAGAATAAATATTCTCAATGAAGCCTGCAGTAAATTGAGAGAATCAAGAGATCAATTGGTTGATGGCACAAATGACATAGAAGAAGAGCTAATCAAGATCTGCACTAAAGTGTTGAATCAAAGCTCAAGTATTCTGCCCATTGATGATCTTTACAAGAAAATATAAGAATCAATTCATCATGAACCAGTTGATGGCTTTAGCCTAGAAATCATTGATAGGTTCGTGAAGATTGAACATTCTTTGGAAACACTTAGGAAACACAACAAGAGACTGAAGAAACTTCCTGGTAACACGAGCGATACTCAGGAAACGTGTGAAGTTCTGAGTGATCATTCCACCGCACCCGATGAAGATGAGATGTAGGGCATAATACAAAAGTTCCAAGAATTTTGGGACAAGTAGGCTTTGCTAGAGGAAGACAAATACGATGAAACGGAATAGGCATAATGCTTCATGTCATTTCAATCCTAAAATTGACATGTCTTTTTCATTTTTGTTTCGTCATGTACGAAGCAAATTTTGACTTGGTCTCTTGAGTGAGAGTCAAGAAAAATATGACTCTCATTAAAAGCACTATTTTCTAGGATTTATCCTATTTTCTCTCAACTCATTTTATTATAAATAAGGGATGCAAATGCATTCCAAAGGGTTGAGATTTTTGGAATATTGAGAACTATTGTGAAGAAGAAAGACTTTGTGTTTTCTTTTAATCATTTGAAGAATAGAAAATGATGCTATTTTGTAAACTTTGTGTTGTGAGATGTATATTTATTAAGATATTATTCTTATGTTCATAATCTTAAGCTATTCTTTGTTTAGCATCTTGATTGTTCTAATCTTTTCAAACATTACATTTTTTATATAAAACTCATATGATTATTTCGTGATCTGCGTTTGCTCAAAAGAAAATACGTTCCTCTCATTTCCTTTCCTCTGTGTTTCTTCCATAATAATAATTTCCTTACTAATCCTTTCCATTTCAAAAAACGACAACATCTTTACCTAGTGTGAATATGGATTTCAGGATTCTATCCCAACCCCAATGGTTAGATTAGTGTGAATATTGTATATATTATTTCTGCTGTGTTTTAGATTAGTAATAAACAGGCAACCTTACTTGTCTTTAAGGAGGGATTTAATCCCATGTACTGTGGTTGAACCTCATATTTTGGTTTCACAAAATATCCAACCAACAGGAAGAAATATGATTACGTGGAGGCAGAGATGGGGATCGTGCAAGAGGGTTAATAGACGAAATATGGGAAGACTTAGTAGGGATATAAGGAATAAAATAAGTGGGAGAAGGTGTTAAGATATTATCTGTGATGATGTCCTTTTCTAGATCAATAAATTTATAGCAAGAAAGAGTAAATGATTCACATGTATCATATAATAACTTTTCCTTTAAGGGAGGAATTAATCCACAATTTTTTTTTACATTTTTAAATCAATAGGCTGAAACAATAATTGATGCATACAAGAATTGAAGCGTAAAATGTAGTCTATAATTGGTTAATTCTTTCCTTGATGTAAAGAAGGAAAACATTCATATGTAACTTTATGACCATTGTAAGAAATAAATCATCTAAGAAAAACATCCTCCATATCATAATAAGTACTAATGGATCCATAAGGAAATTGATTATACCATTGGAGAGCATGATCAACAAGGATATGATGAAATGCTTTGAGTAACAAGTGATCTTTGGAATAAGTAGACATGGATAAATGATAATTCTTGAGATATAAATAAGGATTGCAAGTACCATCGAAACAGGAGAAATTGGGCATGATGAAGTCTTTTGGGAAAGAGGAATCATGAATCTTTTTAGGAATGGGATTTGCATGTAGAGAATTATTTTCAATTAAATCATAATGGGTTTTACTTTTGAGGGTGAGTGTATGAAATTGATATTGCAAAGTTCCAACAACATCATGAGGGATATAATATCATGTGAAGGAATGGTTAGTGAGGTGAGAGGCATATTTAGGGGTTATATCTTTCCATTGTGAGTGATCATGGGAACATGAGAAGGAGTAGTGGATGTGGAAGGTGAAGAAGGAGGTGGAAGAGGAGGAGAGGAACATGTAGGGTCTATGGGAATGCTAGATGTAGGCTAAGGAGACACAATAAGAGGTGTAATAGTTGTAAGAGTAGAATCATCATGAGAAACACCTTATGAAGTATAAGAAAGAGGAGTAGTAAATTCACATTCACTAGTGTTAAGAGAATTAACATCATCACTAACATGTTCATGATCAGAAGCATAATCGATATCACTATCAGTCATATTTTCACAAAGAAGTATTTCATCAAGACTATCATCAACATACAAAGAAGTAGTAGGAGTACCAGTATCAAATTTAACATTACAATCATTGGAAACATTTTCAGAAGTATGAAGAGTAGGAGATATAGCTTTACATCCATCTTGACTACTAAGAGAAGTGACATCATGCACATTTACATTTTCAAAATTAAAAGTAAAAGTTATCCAATTTCACCCCCAATGAAATTGGACAAAAGAGTTGACTTGCACTCAGGGATTCTCATATCCATTCAAAAGAAACAAATAGATTCCAACTCTCAGGGAAAAATCATGGTTTATGGAGAATTCAGGGCTACTAGAAGAATTTTTCCTCTTTTTGGTCATGTCTGAGTGCAAAGTTTCACCTTACAAGACAAATGGCAAAATTTTACAGTCCTAACATCTTCACTCAGTCTCAATGTATCTGAAAGGTCCATGAATGTATCAAGCATGATTTAGGCTCTAGGGATTTGAAGTGATTTGATGATTCCACCAGCTCATGCAATGAGCCAACCTTGGCTCGCCGAGTTATGCATTGGAGAGGGTTATCGAGATATAAATTGGAGGTATCTAGCCATTTAGAGATAAGAACTGAGCTACCCCCATGGAAATTGAAGGCTGTAGCACATGAATAATGGTTGCATTATGCAACCAAGTTGTTGTATTGTGCATCGAGCTCTAACCAAGTTCATATTTCCCGCCAAGCTGCTTGGAACATTGGGTGAGTTGGAATTTAGGTATAACTCTGCATTAAGAGCAGTGGGGAGTTAAATAAGTAAATCTGAGTTAGTTTTGAACAGGATGAGTTCACCGAGCCGTGTTTTCATTGTGCTATATTGAGCTAATATGGAGTGAACTGAGCTATGCAAGCTATTCCCTTATTAAACCAAGCCAACTGCAAACCCATGTAATGTGAGCAATATAGGCCACAAGCAGACTTGGCTATATAATAAATTTTATTTTGACAGAATGAGCTCATATTTGATCATGCAATCCAATGATGAAAAGGAGGAAGCCATCAGATCATGCTCGTGATATAAAATCAAAAATCCCACATAGTGGAGCTCGTTGCATTGAGTTGAGTAAGGAGGATTCCCGCAAAAAAAGAAATTCAAGCTCATAGAGGCAAGTTGATACATAATACACACCAAAATATTTAGAGAACGAACTAGATGACATCGTCTCAGGGGTCATTGAGGTGTGCCTATGAATTGGCTTAAACAAGTGGAGGAATTAGGATGAAGGAATCAAGATGTTTACGACCCTAGTGAGCCAATGTGATCTGCTTCAGGCCTTGCACAAGTCGGGACATTCAAAGAAAGGAACCAAGCCATTGCATTGAGACTTGGTCGAGCTCAGGCTGGCGTGTTGAAACTTTACAGGGGAGATTTTCAACAAGGAATTTGAGCTAAAAGACCTGGCTCTACCTAGCTCAACATTGTGAAACAACAGTGAAGGAAGAGGTGTGGCCGAGGCTTGGCCAAATGGAGTAAGATCAACTCGATCAACAAGGTCAAACATAGAGGTGACTGGGGTACTTAGTATATCATCGAGCTCAAGGAAAATCCTCCACGACCGAAGCAGAGATGTGCATCCTGAATGACCCTCGTGGACTTGGGATGAGCGTGCCAAAAAAACTTGAAATCACCGCATATAAGGCATTGCAAAGGAGGCCTGAGTCATGGGAACTTGAGCTCGGGCTGACACAGACCTTGGTACATGTTGTGATGGAAGGAACTAAAATAGCCTCGGAGTGGGCAAGTTTTTGTGGATGTAAAGGAGGTTGGAGGCCTGTGTTACAGGTAAGGTGGATGAAAATATCCTGAATGACCTAAGTGCGTGTTGGGACATCTGGGCCCAAAATCGCTGAAACACCTGTCGGGAGTTGAGTGGGTGATGGTCTAGTCAACAAACCATGTAAGTAAAAATGGGGGAAGATGAATTAACCCAGGTGTGAGAGGGTGTTAGAAGCTGAGATGCGGGCGAGTCAGGTTTTAGCGGTTCACAAAGCATGTTCCATGAGCGAGAGGAGTTTCTACCAGATGACTAAATCCTGCAATGCACACAACTTGGGGATCAATTAGATGGTGGGTCAATATCTACACATGATGCCAAGTTTGGTAATATGTCATTGCATTACATCATGGAAACAAAGTAGAAGGAGCCCCTCAAGGTGATGAATGAGTCAGTTAGTGTGGTTTGGGGCTCGATGTTACCAAGGCATCGAACAAAGTAATGCGAAGAGGTGGGAAAATGAAGGAGGTGTTGAGGTGGCACAAAGTGTCTTGAAACACATCGAGAGTGGAGTGGTCAACAATGCATTCCGTTCACTTGAAAAAATGAGCTGGATTGGCTAGTCAATGGTATGAGGCGCCGAGTTGTGTATGTAATGTGGACGGCCTACATAAACACCACCCATATAAACATATAAAGGGTCAACATGTGGAAGTAAGGAAGGTCGAAACAAAATAAAAATGGTGAGGAAGGACACAAGGAAAGGGAGCTCAACCAATGTGAGTGATCAATAATGCAAAACAAAATCTAGCTCGGTTGAGCTGGCTGATTATTAAAAGTGCCAAACATACATACCAACCTCCTTCAATGTAAGGGCAATAATTAAGGTGGGGCCCCAAAATTTTAAATGCAAATTCATTTAAAATATAAATAGAAACATTAGAAGAGGAGGGGGAAAATAATTTAAATGTTGATTTCCAACCAAAGAATTAATTGCAAGTTCCATGGTACAAGCAAGCCTGGAAAATTCTCAAAACAACTGCAATCACTCAGGAAGCCATAACTTGAGAAATTCTCAACAAAATCACACAAAATTAGTCTCGTTGGAACCATGGTTCTAAGACCAATGAAAAAAAAGTAATAAATCTAGAAATTGATTAAGATTGAATGGAAATTTTTAAGGAAAATGAGCCCAGTTCAGTTTGGTTGTTGGATAGTGGTTGGAGAATCATTTAATGAGCATGGGTAATCATTCTTTCACTGCTGCAGGTTATGGGACAACTTGAGATTGATTTTGCAGGTCCAAAATCACAAAATACACTCATATATCATGACTTTAAATTAGTGGGAAAGTGAATTTTAGGAATTGCATCCTCTCGCTCTCTCTCTTCCCAAAATTCTATAAATTGGAGTGTCGGGCTCATTTTAAAGGAGGATAATTTGAGTAGCAAAAATCTATCATTTTTGTTTTGTGAAGCCAATGTGCTACAAAAATTTGTAGTGGAATCCTTGTATGGTGATCCATGACTTCCATTTGTAAGAGTTTGAACTGTGCATACCCATGCAGTAATAGATGCAAGTTTGTGGATGTATCTTCCCTTGATGTGTTTATTTGCATTCTTGTTGCCTCTTCAATATTATTACAGGTGTATTGTGTCTACTCTATTCTCTCATAGGGATTCATTTCTATTGTGTGTGTATGAGAATGTTTCTATGAATGATGTTGTTAGATTGTGGAGAACTATTATCACCCTCTCTAATCTGTATTTTGCTTCCATTTTCACGCATTGGAAAGTTTTTCTCATTCCCTTCTTTTGGTGCATCACCTATGTGGTGTAGTTTTTGTTATTTTCATGCTCTTTATCTTTCTCTGGTCCCTTGGAACTGATAGATTAGGAGTAGTTAGTAGTTTTCTTTAATTAGAGTTAGTTTGCACTAGGATTAGGAAGAGGAACCCACCTTCTCTGGAGGTCTATCTCAAGTAGCAACTCCCACAACTTGGAGATAGTACCCATGTTACCCAATCACACCGTGAAATCAAAAAATTTCACTTGTGTAAATCAGAGGGTGTTGTGGTTTGGTGATAATAGTAGAATTATTGCTATTTGTATTGTCAAAAGTAAGAACATGATCAAGCAAATAATCTACAGTAATATTATCATGTGCTATAAGAGGAGGAGAAGAAGGTGCAATAACATGGGTGACTACGGAAGATGAGAGAGACTATGAAGAACATATTTGGTTAAGGGAGACTATGTAAATGTTAGGGGTGTCAAGGACAATAAAAAGGGTATTTTGGAAAGCAAGAAGTTTTTGGAGGACTAAGGAATCACATTGAGGATTTTGGTAGAGGTCACAAAATTCAGATTCTGCAGAAGTATTGTCAAAAACAAGTTACATGCATGTATCAACCATATTACACTTGGGAGAAGAGGACTTCTTGCTAGCCATGAGGGTTTTTAGGATCCTAGGAAAAGAGTTTTGAAGGAGAGTGGGGTTCACTAAAAGATTTAATAAAAACTTAATTAAATCTAATTACATAGTAAATGATATGGTAAAATATAGTAAAGATACAAATGTTAAGCACTCAAGAAATGCAAAACTATAAGTAAATGGGAGAGATAAATGACTTAGTTGATTCCTGTGTGATTTGGAACTGATCTGGACAGTGTAAAGTGTTGGACATGATGTAAAAAAATTCATGAATTATCCCTATGATTTCTAGAACCTGAGAATGATGTCGTACATGGGTGTCTGGTATAGGAAAGAGGTGCCTAAGTGTTGATGACTAGTCCTAGGTGCCGGTGACTATGCAAAGTCTCAAGATCTACTTTCTTATGTGTCATTATGGTTTCATATCTAATTCTTGTCACTCAACTGTTATTCACTCTTTGATCACTAAGGATACCTGTAATATGCAAAACAAACCCTAGCTACCTACATTAGCTCACAAACACATAAAATCAAAATGAAATATGTATTATGTGAAGTCGGATTGACTCCATCGGTCACTTGATGAGTGAACTTATGACCGAGTGTTACAGTACATTCTAGAATCCATGTAGTTATTTGTACTTGTGTATGAAATAGTGTCCTTAGGTTTCCCTCGTGCCAATGATGCCAAGATAGCGAGTTGTAGCTAGATAATATGCAAATGTGTGATATGAAATTCAACACTTCCCCTTCCTATGCAATGCATGCAGCCTAAAAATGTAGTCCCTTTGATGATAGTGATAGTATGTACATGTGATTTCCCCTTAGAAGTTCCATCCAAAATAAAATTGTGTATGTTGTGTATATATATATATATATATATATGAATCTCTTGTTTGAATTTCGACACTAGTGACATAAAATTTTGAATATGAACACATGATAAGGATTATAAAACTAAAAAGTGCGACCAAAAATGTCAAAATGTGTAAAAAAAACAAAGAGGATAGGAGTGCCTAGAATAGACAGGAGCGCCTGTACATTAGTGTCCAGAGTAGCGCTAGTGTCTTGGGATAAATGATGATAAATGTGAAAAGACTGATAGACAAGGATCCTTGTGACCTAACCAAAACTAGGTACAGAAATGACAAATGTGATAGAGAAAGACAATAGAAACAATAAAATAAGTATATGGAAAAAGGATATGTCACAAGTGAATATTTTTCTTACTTAAGATCCATGCATATAACAACATACTTTATGACATAGTAAAATCATAGTATGCGCATGATTTTGTGTCTACACCTATCAGATTTTATTGGAGTAAGGTCAAGTTTCTTGTAAATTCTAGAGGGAATAATGTTTGTAGATGCTCTCAAATCATCTAGGCAGTTATGCAAGTTTTTCCCAAATATTCTAACTGTCAAAAGGTAAGGTGTAACTTCAATTTTTATCTTGTATAAAGAAACATTGGTAGGATAAGGTTTTTGGGGTCCCCCAGGGGTCTTATTTTTTTAAATATTTCAAAAATAAATCTCATTGTTTTGTGATTTGAACCATCTCATGCAAGTTTATGTTTGCTTTAATATTTTTCTTCTCTTCCATAATATTGTAACTATTTTTAGGCATACCTAAGCTACTTTGTTGTAGATTCCCCTTTGGAGGAGGAGGGTCATTATTTGATTTTGTATCTAGTGGAGTAGTGCTAATATTTAGAGGTGTTGATGTTGTGTTGTTAGCTCTATTTCTCAAGTTGCGGTTTCTCTTTTGATATTTATGAAAAGTGTGCGCCTCCTCTGCATTTTCTTCAATTTCATTATCTTCTTGAAATGAAAAATAATAGGTCTCCACCATCATAACAGAGCTAGGTGATTTGGGGATGTCAAAAGAGTTAAATGAACCAGACATATCATTTGAATTTGGAACAATTTCAAAGTTGTCTAATTCATTTTGAAAGAATTCAAAGGCATGAAAAAACTCCACACAATCCAAATCACCATGCTTGGATGTATTGTGAACCCTACACCAATTAGGCAAATCGATTTAACACACATTAATTTCAAGCATTTTATTTGATGAAGATTCAACTTGATTGTTGTTATTTCTATTAAGTTGCCTATTATTATACCTTTGTTAGCTGTAATTTCTTCATGGGTTAACTTCATTTATATTTCCTACTTGCCTTTGGAGGTTTATGAAATCTTGGTCCAATTTTATCACCATTTTTTGGATTGAATCCAATTCACCCTTAGAATGTTTTTGGTTAGGGTCTAGAGAAATGGTATTATTGAATGGGACTAGGGATTGCTTATAATTTAGTTGTGGGTCAATGAAAGACATGGGATTAACAAGACCTTATTGCTGATTTGGTGCCATGTAATTGATGCGTAAGACATTTAGAAATGGGGCTTGTATTAGATTTGACAAATTTTTATTTTCTTATGGGAATGTATTAGGATTATGGTTGTGAAAAGAAAAGGATGAACATCCTTGTGAGTGTATTTTATCATCAATATAAATAGCTTCAGAGTAGGCAACTGTCAAGGTGTTGATATTTGGGGATCTCATCAAGAAAACATAGGTCATGGGATCTAAGGTGTTTTTGTATATTTCAATTTTCAAATCATCAGTGAGTCTATAGGGTTGAGTTGTCAAGTTATATATATTTTGAAACCTAGCATTGAGAGCTCTAATGGGATGTTTAGGTTCCCTTTGCAAAGTGGTAAATCTATGATATAAAACAGCAAGGCTAGTAATCCTACCAAATTAGAATATGAAAATTTCATGAAAGTCTTACCAGTAGCTGATTGCATTCTTAGGTAGGTTCAAAAACCAATCATAGGATGCATTTCTCAAGGAAAATGGGATGATTTAAAGGTTCTAATTTTCTCCTCAATAGTGATGGAATTAGATGGATCAAAATAGGAAGGTATATTTCAGGATTCCTTAGAAAATCATGGAATGTACTAAGAATATTGATGGAAGAACCAGTCAACCAAGCCATTGCAGGAGATAATGAAGAAAAGGGGTTTGTTGTCTTGGGTGGGCTAAGTGTTTTAGCAAATTTAGGAGTTTTTAAAGGGGCCTTCGGGCTTTTGGATTTTCCCTTTTATGAACGTGTTTTCCTACTCACAATCAAAGAAACATGATATAAACCTTTATCAAAGCTATAATTGGTCACAATTCTAGGTAAATCCAATTTATATTCTCAAATTAGACAACTAAATTCAAGGAAGTTTCAAATAAAAAACTATATAAATTATGATTTCTAGAATTGAAATGTGTTATTATGTGATTATTCAACAAACTGTCTAGGACCTCCTTCTAGCACCATATTTTTTCATTCCTATTAATGCACATAGAATACACACCAAAGGATGAGAATAATAGGCTCTTATGTCTTACTCATTTTAGGACCAAAAAGTGTGATTTAGTGCATGAGTTGCACGGTAATGGTTATTTAAACCAATAAAGGGGTATTTGCTGGACTAAATGGATCCTTCTAGTGTCAATCATTTCACCTTCTTCACCTAATTTAACTTTAAAAACCTCCCGAACTAATATAATAAAGAAACAAACAAAGAAAGGAAGAGCATAGATTCAATGGAGATTTAAAACTTAGCTAAACTAAAAGTTAGATTTACCAATTAAATTGCTAAATTGCACATATATCACACTAATCCAATCTATAACATGCTATGGTGATTTACTTCAAATTTTCATAGCACAATCCAAAGACCACTTACAAAAGCAATGAAAGATACATCAAACATCAAGAAATCTCAACACATGAACTTGCAGCAGAAGAGGGAAATGATACCGTGATAATATCAACTTGCGTGAGTTAATATACAAATTGGCTTGCATCTATTGATCAAAATGTCATCCCCCATTTTTACAAGTGAGGCATACATATTTATACAAATTACAATTATAGTTTATCACCTTCATCATGTAATGATCAAGATTCCTTTCCTAAACAATTAGTTATGCAAAAAAAAAAATATCAAACCGACTCAAAATGTGAAATACATTGTGAAAATGACAACTTTCTCTTTACTACGAATGATTCCAAAGTTTTAGATCAATTTATTTGTTCCATGCTTGCAAATCAGAGGTAAAACATGTCCCAAACTAAAAATATTATCCTTTGATGCTCCACGATGATGAAAATGTGAGGGAGAATGGGTAAAAATATTTTGTAGGTTAACAAATTGTTGTCTCTTATACAACACTCATCATTCTCTGTTTACAACTCAGAAATGGTTGATTATGCACACTCAAATTGTTTAAACCTTTTCAGAGAAGAATAAGCAAAAATGCAGAGAAATCCATTTGTTCTTTCCTCAAATTTGTGCTTTGTATTTTTCTTCACACATGTCAAATTTAATGACATAGGCCTTGTAGTCATTTTGCAAATTTGTAGGAATGCATTTTGCAAACTATAAAATGTAAAGATTCCTTTCTCTATTATAATATATTGACACGTGTCCTCCTCTAATTGGCTATGGAGTTTGGAACTTTCCATTGTATTGTGGATTTTGCTTTGTTTTTTCATGGCATACTATAATTTTGAAAAGTTAGTCAAACATTGTCATTTTGAGAAGTCCGCAGAGTACTAGAATTTAGTCCATCGAGCATTAGAATTTAAAAAAATCCTTAGAACACTGGTTTTATTTGTTTTACGGATTTCTAACTTACATGTAATTAGTATTTTAATGCTCCCACACTTATTGATTTATTTCTACCATGACACAAAGTTCATATTCCTCTGCTAAAGTTGTGATCATGTTTCCTTTGTTCTTTGGGCTAGGTGGACCCATAGAACACAAGTCTTTAAAAACCCGTGGAACACCAAGTTCTAAAAACCCACAAAACACCAAGTTCTTTGTTCCATGGCTTCCAAAATTAGTCACATGCTAAAATCCTCTTCCTTTTCCTTATGATACCTCACATCTTCCATTGATCAAACTACATCCTTTATTTCATGGAATTAACCGAATCCATGGAATTCCATTTTCTCCAGGTTTGCGTAACACTGTTTTTGGATTTACACTTTGCTTCACAGATTTTAAAGACTAGAATTTTAAAATACACCAAAAACTAAGTTTTAGACTTCCACGAACGTTCATGCTTTTCCTTTTGAATAACAAGAAGGAGACAAACTTTCAATTAGTTAAGAAATATGAAAAATTGAATAAGTATATGTATTTAATCCAACTTCAATACAAAATCCAATCATTTCAACAAAACAAGTTGGATAATGAAAATAAAATATATTTAAGAATTAAAAAGGTAGAAATTTATATGCTACCCATGTGTATGAATATTAGGAGGGTCCCCATTTGGATTTAATCATTTAAAACAAGTGGGGGGAGTTATGCAATAACAAGAACACCAACAAAAATTAAAATATTTGATGTAGTTGTGGTCACATAGATCATACTTCCAATGAGATAATTGTATTTGGTTGCATCAACAAAATAAATTACATCATTGATGTCAATTTCATATTTTTTTCAATGGGCATACTAAGAGGCTTATAATATATCATTCCAAAATTGCTCATAATTTCTCCAATATACTTATGTTGAGTTATGAAGACACGCTTTGATTTATGAAGCACTTCAACACCCAAACGGTAATGGAGATAGCTCAAATATGTCATTTCAAACCCTTTCATCAACTCTAGATTGATTTTTATAGTATATTTCTCATTATTCCATGTTATGAGAAAATCATCCACCTATACTACAAGAAATACAATTGTTTTGTCACATGTTTAACAAAAAGAGCTGTATTTTTCAAACTCAAATTGCTAAAAATTCATGTTCAAGAGGTCTCAATAAGGTTTTCATACCATGCAAGTGGGATTTTTTTCAAGCCATACAACTATTTTTCAAGTTTGCATACTTTTTTTTCTTGGCCATTTACTGGAAACCCTTCTAGATGAGTCATGTACATTGTTTCTTTTATGTCACCATTAAGAAATGTAGTCTTCATGTCCATTTTATGAACCTTCCATCCATTATTTATTGTGAAAGGCAATAAATTTTGAATAGTAGTGTAGTTCGTTATTAGTGCAAAGGTCTCATTGTAGTCTATTCCTTTCTTTTGAGAATGACCCTTTGTGACAAAATTTTTCTTTATGTTTGTCAAGGGAAGCATTAGACTTGTATTTTTTTTAAGACCCACTTGCAACTTATTGGTTTACAGCTGAGTGGAGGATCAAAAACCTTCCAAGTCCCATTTTTATTAATGCATCATACTCATATGTCATGGATTTTCTCCAAGAATCATCATTTTTATCTTGTTTGAAAGAGGTTGGTTTTTAATTGAACACAACATTGAGTTATTATTCTGAAGAATCATTCAATTTGACATTTTATATATTGTTTTAAATCTCTTCAAGGTAATTTTCTATTAGTTGTTTGGATGCATATGCATTTCGTGTGCCAATTTTTCCAACTTCATTAAGATGATCATTTTTCAATGTCTATGTTTCCCATCTAGGCATGTTATCCTATGGTTTTGGTGCCTCAATATCATGTTTTGAATATCCTTCACTGTTAGTCCTCTATTTTTGTGCCACTTTCCCATTTTATGATGAAGTTTCATTTTATTCTTTAGGAGCTTCAATCTATATTATAAGAAATAATATGGAATCAAATGACTCCCAACTGTATGCCCCCTTAGTGTTTTTGAAATTTCAAATCACTCTCCTTGTAGACATCAAAATATGCATATTTTTCAAGTTTTCTCAACTTTCAATCAATGTTGGCTTTGTCCTTTACATTTTCACAAAAACTATATCTCTTGCAACAAGAAACTTCTTGTTTTTCTCACCATATAACTTGTATGCCTTAGAGGACTTAGATTATCCCAAGTGAATGCATTTGTATCCCATGTGGTCCATCTTATTTATTTCCTCTTTAGGAATCAATGGGCAAAAAATGGATCAAAAAACCTTAAGATGACACACTAAAGGAATATGACCACACCATATTTCATATGAAGTCTACAATTGAAGGGTTGTTGACGGTGTTTTGTTTCAAAGGTACATTATTATTTATGATGCTTCTACCCAGAATAGGGAAATTTTTAAGGAAACCCCTAAAAACAACTTATAGAAATCATGGCGAATATACTTGTAACCAATTTTGTGGTTTTGGAAAATATATCTGTAACTAGTTTCATGATTTTGGTGAATATCCTTGTAACCTATTTCGTTCTTTCGGCGAAAATGGCAAAAAATATTAAAAATAGTTGAAAATTGAAGGGTGAATCTCCTGTAATTGTTTGGAAAATGCCCTTTGTTGAATTTGAATGTAATGAGGCCAAAAAAATTTCATTTTTTTGTATGCCTTACCTTTACACTCAAGTTCCTAGAATGTGTGACACTTGGTCACTCAAAGGAATAGGAAAATGACACATGGTATCTTATGATTTCTCACTGCCACTCTGCCTTACCTCACCAACACCACAGACCCGAAACTTTATTGAATTGGTTCATTACACGGGATTGGAGTCCAGGGAATGCCTTTGACTTGGGGAGGTTTGGAATCCTGCCACGTGTTTGTTTGATGGGCAGGGAAGGATTGAAAAATTTAATAACAAGGCAAAAATAACTTATATTTAATAATCAAGGATACACTGCTACCAGTTGGTTACTATTAATTTTTTATGTTTGGTATGTGCAACAGTAAGAATGTGTTTTTTTAATAACAGGAAGGGGGTGAATATAATGATGTGGATAAGTAGTGCTCACAACATGTGAAGCATATTTCTACACTGGTATTTGTACATGTGTGTGCCAAGAAACATGATCAAGATTTTGAATTTTGAAACTTAAGTTTAATTCAAATCCAAGAAGATGAATTTATTTCAAAGGAACACATTGGTAATTTACGATCTCATAGGAAACAACATGTAGTAGAGGAAAAGTTATCGTGTCTTAGGTTCATGTCATTTAAATTTTGTGACTGATTATTTCTGTGGTAGTCAATGTAGTCGTGTCATTTAAAGTTATCATGTCTTAGGCTCATGCCATTTCATTAATATCAACAGGATTTCAAAAATGTTGAATCAATGTAGTCAACCTCTTGAAGTAGTCTTCTTGCATATGTCTTTCATTTTGGACAGGATTCCAAAAGTTCAGATTTACTATAGCCATTGCATCAAGTAAAGCATCCCTTCTAAATCACTCCCTTATTTATTCTAGTGGGGACACTACAATTTCTCTTAACCTCACCCTTGATGATACAATATTATCAAATAACAACCCTATGACTTTTACCTCCTCAACCTTACCAACTACTACTTTAAACATCTACATTGGTATCTCATATCCACATACAAAAGCACATACTTCCCCAAAAAGTTGAGCTTCAAAAAACTACTTGCATTTCTAATCTTTATCAAATCATTCCAACCATTAAATGTTGGATCTGTAAAAGCAATTTCATTGCGATATACATATTCTATTGTCATATAAACTCATTTCCTCAAACTAGAAAAATCAACAATATAAATAATTATTTCCTATGCTTGTTTAATTAAACGATGCATTTCTTCCAACAAGGGAAGGAGACCACACAACATCAATAATGACTCTATATCACTGAAATGATGTATCAAATCTTGGGCCTTGGCCACTTCCATGAAATTTTTCCACATCACTCCTAATAAGGATTGATACTCTTCGTACACACTACGAACTAGTTGGTACAATGAGATTCACCTGGTGTCGACATATTTTAACAATTTATGCCCATTTGTTAGTCCTTCTGCAAATATTTGTAATTCCATGAACCTTTTAGGACTACGGAAGAAATAAGCATGCACCTCTTGAACAAGGTCTTCAAATTTTTCTACATGTTTAAATTTTCCAAATAGTTTATAAGCTAGGTTCATTCTATGAGCCATACAATGAATGAAAATCATATAAAGGAAATGAGATGTTTGGAGTCTTACATACAGGACATTACAATGACCTTGCATTAAAGATTCCCCATCTACCTCAACACGTACCAGATTTGATGCAATTGCAACATCATCCATGTAACCAATCTCCTTTAAACGTTTTATCACCAACTCACAAAGGTTTTCAGCATTGGATTTCTCTCTCATCTTGTGAATGGAAAGTAAGTAAGGTTGTCTCACAGAATTCTCAATAGTATACACATGAATACATACCCAAGTAGTATTATCTACTGATGTAACCTCAATAATAAACAAAGATATGATTCGTGTAGTCTTCAATTTCTCTTTAAAGTCTTCTTTCTTAACCATAGGTAGGCATTTTGCCCAATCCCAACCACTACTTGCTAACTAGTGAGAATGAGGAAAGTGTGGGACACCAAGGAAAGATAAAATCTTTTTTTTTTCAGGAAAATATGTTATAGGATGACATATTTTCAAAATGTGAAAATAGTATCTAGCTGAACTGTTTTACCCAAAAGATTGTTTTGAACGATCTTGTTGAATTGAGAGGTAATTGTCCCTCCATTCGTTGAAACTATTATTTAATTTATCTTGTGCTCTTCAAATTATTTCTCATACCTAATATGAAAACAATCATCTACAATTTTCCATCTGGAAACATTCTTCTCAATGCCATCTACAATTATATTTTTGTATATCTTTCCTACATTCTTCTCAATAGTATCAAACTTAAGTTGCATTGTCTTGTCCCTGCCCAATCTCCAGCTATAGATTGTACATTTGCATTATTTTGGAGGTTAAAATCTATTCTCATTTTCAATAGGTTCAATAAATGGAAACTTAAAAACCCACTCTAACTTGAAACCCCTTCCCAAGTCCCATTTTCTTTCCTTTCTCTTTCTTCCAGAAATAGGTGTCCACTAAGTATTTGCCTTGGTGGAATCTATAATTCATTGACCGCCACTACTATAATTTTCACCTCCAAAATTTACTTGGGCACTGGTAGGTGATGTAATGTCATCTTAATTCAATTGGGCAGGTGGTATAATGTAAAAATCAACATCATTCAATGGAATGTCTTCAAGGGGAGGAATTTCATTCTTGTTGTCATTGACAACATCTGGAAAATAAAAAATGAACACATTCTCATTCCAAGTTTCATTTTTAATGTAATAACTATTTCTTGATTGTGATTGTCTTACTAGAGAAGGATGGGTTTCCTTAGATGGTTTCTCAAAATAATATGCTATTTTTTGAATGTCAGTACCACTACCAAGAGGGGTTGGAATACTATTTTTTCGTAAGGCCGAGCTTCCATTTTTAGGTGCCATTTTTCTGAATTAGTGAATCATGTAGAATTACAAGAAACAAAGATGCAACATGTTAGACTAAATGATATTGATATGTGCACAGACATATCAACATGAGAAATATCTATAAAGAAAAACAATGTTGTGTCACTTAACATGTACTACTTTTTTGCAAGAGTGTTACATTAGTATAATAAGAATTATAGCATACATCAAGCAAAATGAAGATGTATCAGAGGTTTCAGAAGAGAATAAGCAATTTAAAATTTTAAATGATTTGTTGAGTGACCAAAGACACTCTAATGATAAGACACTCTAGTGATAAGAGGTCTTTGTTATAGCTAATCAAAAATGAAATAGGTGATCTCAAGGTCTGTGCTTAGTTTGAAATAAGAGTATAATATGTATCTCCTTGTGAAGGACTCTGAGCTCATTGATTCATCCAAGGTATGATCTATCTTTAGTTGATTAATGAAGGAGTCTTGATGACTGAGCTTTGTCATAAGTATATAGGTTTTTCTTATTGTATAGAGATTCTAAATGTTGTCATCAAGCCAAATAAGGTGTGCATCTACTCATGAAGAAATTATTAATTCATCAGAGGTATGAGGTCTGTCATAATCCAATTACTAAGAGTGTTCATCATTTCAAAGGAGTTGAGACAAAATATATGGTCTTCCATCTATGACTCGTTGTGGTATGAGACTATGAATTCAAGGTTAAGAATGTATATAGGGTTCTTTGGCTTGACAATGAAATGCCAATGTGTCAAAGCCAAATAAAGTACAATTATTCTCGAGAGAAGCTTGAATGATTTGATATGATGTTTCACATATGATACAATCATGATAAGGGTATTCTTTGTATATTGTCGTGTTCTTACTTGGAAAATGAGTTCAAGAAACTTGAAGGATGCAAGAATTAAAAATATCCTTGGATGTTGATGTTTTTCCTTTATATTAAATATTATAGACATGTTGTCTTGACTACGAAAAGGAAAAGAAAAGATGTTGAAGACTGATCCCACTTTTGCAATCTTCATGGAGGAAGGAGAGGTGGTGTAAACCCCTACATTATTTTTTGGAAAATTCTTGCTGTGGAGAGATAGATTCCAACTTTTCCTCAACATTAATAAAAGTGAATTAGTATTACTATACAAATTTTTATGGATTTATAACACAATTATTTTCACAGGAAGTTCCAAAAGTGAATGTGAAGCTAAAGAAACCATATTGTGCTCCTCAGATTGTTGAAGGAAATCCATGTTTGGAGTACATTTAATACATTATGTTTCCATGGTTTAAAAAGTTTGAAGTATATCGCAATAAGGAAAATGGTGGTAACAAGAAGCATGCTTGTGAAAATATTTTTTTACTTTTCCCACAACTACTATTTTCTATCTTTTGTTTTTCCAAATGCTAATTATCTAGATTTCAGTTCATTATTGCAAGTTTTTTACCTTTTGCATTTCTTGAAATTTTCATTTTGGACATATATGTATGGTCTCTATTTCATACATTATTATTTGTCATCATTCCATTAACCTCCCATTCCCGACTAAATCCTCCCAACTGACATGAATCGCATGGAATGAGCCATAGTTGATATGTTTTTGGGTTTGGAGTGGGTCCTAGATCCCAACTCCCATGAGGTCTATGCCACATGTGACCATTCCATCAGTCTCCCAAGGAAATTCCCTTGACGAATGTGAAACATGTAAAATGTACCACATTTTATATATCCTTTGGGTCCGCTATGGGACGAGGTAGTGTCAATGGATAGGGATAAACAATCATGGTATTGGTCATGGAATAAATGAAAAGTGAAACCACAATATATATATATATATATATATATATACACACACACACACACTACATAAGAGAGAACATTAACAAAAAGATTCAAAGAAGATACACTGATAAAACAAGGAATATACAGAGCAGTAGCTCATGGAGATGTATGAAGTGATTTTAAATATTATATATATATTACGTAGAATCTAGATGTATCTAAGATAGGAAAACTAGTTATGATTCTCTACAAGTGGAGGACTATTCTAGATGACATAAAAAAATCATAGTGGTTATGAGGATGAGGATGTTCAGGATATGTAATAACTTACTAAGGTGGAATCACATATAAAACAACACGACATGAAAAAAACAAGTCTCAAATAGATTGAGGACTCACCTGCAGTAAGTGCTTCTAGGATGTAAACTGTAATGCACTAGCCGGGTGCTGGAAAGACCTAAATTTATTTGAAATTTTGTAAACAAATTACAATATGCCGATTCGCTAAATCCCTTTCTACTACTTTGAAAATACGCAAATTGGAAAATAGCGGGAGAACATCACCTCTGTGTATATATCGGGAAAATTTTGGGAATGTTTTCTTAGCCAAATAAGGTTCCATAGATTTCTTGGTGAAACATTAATGCTTTCAAATCTTGGTGCGTCGATTTATTGGAGAAACATTAATGTTTTCAAATCCCAGCGTGTTGATTTCTTGGAGAAACATTAATGTTTTCAAATCCTTGTGCATCGATTTCTTAGCAAAACATTAATGTTTTCAAATCTTGGCACGACGATCACGCGATGCTTTAATATAAAAATATACATTGGGATTGAAAATTCCTTGGTGATTCAAATGGGACAGATTATTGTCTATGGGATTTTTGGACAAAACCTAGGTACTATCGTTGCTGTAATATTCAACAAAATCAAATTCCAGGAATTCTACTATTCACCAAACTACGAATATTTTCAGCTAAAATTTTCCCTGACCCAGAAGTGTAGATTTACTCCCTTGAAATATGACATTACAAAAAACATATTCATCATTGTTATATTCATCCTCTCAACCACTCCATTTTGTTGAGGAGTGTGAGAAAATGTGATATGGTGTTTGATCCCATTTTTCTTGAGATATGATTCTAATGCATTTGAAGTGTACTCATTACCATTATTAGTCATGAGTGTCCAAATTTAGGCTTGAGATTCATTCTAAAATAATTAATATATTATGCCTTCCATATGTGCCTAATGCATTTGGACTACATACTACCAACACATGCATAAAATTACTACATATAATTTTTTCCCTCTTGTTAACTTTCCTATATAGTCTTTCTAATTGCTTACTACTCATTGCACCTGTCAACTCCTTGGTATTTTCTCCCAGTCTCTCTGTACTTATCCTTAAATTCTTCCCCCTTGTATTCATTGTTCACCCTATTAAGTGCAACCAAGTATGAACTTGATGTGTAGGTATAAGTAGATGGTGTCTTTTAATCCTATAACATGTTGGTATATACATTAGGCAAGGCTCATGTTTGTGTGCAAAGGGACATATGAATTTATTATTTATTGTGTTATACGTGGATTATATTAAATGCATTGATATGAGATATAAAAGGAATGACATGAGCCAATATTATCCTCCCTTGTAGGTTTTTATTAAATTAATCACTTGCATAAAGGTATTGTTCACTATTCATACAAGTTTGTTGCAAAAGGTTTTACAGAAGAGAGAAAATAAATTCTATTCATTTTAAAACATATTGGAAATAGGATTCAAGGTAAAAAATACTTTGGGATGTATAGATAACCTGGGAGCTATGTGACCAAGTGTTAACCTGTAGAGGGACCGATGAATTTGTATAAACCACCTATTAAAACCTTGATATCTTGATCTAAACTTATTTTGGATTTGAATTATCCCAATTTGAATTTAAATCAGCCTATTGATATTCAAAATGACATAATCCTAACTAAGTGATTTGGAACTTCATAAAAACTAAAAGGGAGAAAAGGGAATTGCATAAAAGGAACTAGACTCTCTCTTTCAATCACTAAGAATAATACACACCTTTATCTCAGTTAAAACACACACAAACCAATTAATACAAGAAATAGTTTACCTCAATTCTTTATAAACTTCAAGAAATTTGTCAAAGGAAATAAAACACAAGGAATCACAATTCTGCATCATCTAAGTAATCCCATTCACAAATCTTATATCAAAGGTTAATTAGCATAACGTTATTGTTCAAGCTAATTAGATTTCACACATAGAAACAAAATAATCTCCACTTGCTAACATATCTAAATCAATAAATTATGTAAGATTCCAAAGCACGTATGCATCCGTAAGATTCCAAAGCACGTATGCATCCTTAAGTTTTAAAAAACATCAACTAGTGAAAGTAATATCAGTAAAGCTCAATCTATTATCCTACAAATTCAACTAAGATTATAAGTGAAAACTTTGCTTAATAACTAAAATAGATTTTTTGTCTAGGCCTCCAGACATGAATCCTTAATCGAAAATAATTAAGTAACTCACAACCATCATGTGAAGATACAAAATTCCTTCTCTGTATTGAATTCAATCTATCTAAAGTAATTCTACAATGAAATTTAATGTATTTATAGAGGAATAGTTCTCATTCACTACCTCTGTAAGCTTTTGGAGCTTCTAGAAAAGCAAATCTAATCTAGAACTATAACAGAAAAAGCTAAAAATAAAACTAAAACTAACTAAATATGGGAAAAGCTAATATGAGAAAAACCTCTCATATTTTACAATAAATTTCCCAATTATAAGATATTTGATTTTTAAACATTGACCAACACACAGTCTAATTAAGCATACTGTTAGTCTCCTTATTGCACCAATAAAAGCTCTCCAAGATCTTAAGATAGACAATCTTTTGATCTTGCATGATTAATTTAATCTTGTTGAACTATTTATGTCTATTTATCTGATGTTTATTCCTTGTTTTTTGTGTATGCTTTGCTAAATTTGAGGATCTTGGGATTAAATTAAACAATAATTTACGCTTATTTAACTTCTGGTTATAACGTGTATGTAAACCAACTCCATCACTACTAAAATTAGCCTTAAAATTTAGTCTCTTAAATTTTTTCCTATATGCCCCTTTTCGATGGTAAATTTTATTAGTAATTAAAAAAACTCAAAATTTTTAAAACCTTATGAATCAACTTTAATAAAATTTATATTTTTCTTATTTTGAATTTTTCTTTTATTTCCACTTGAAACTTTTATCTCCTCGATCTCTAACACATGGAGACCATCAACTTATCCACTGGTAGCAAGGATTTAAAATTTTGATTTCAACATTGGCTTCGTGTAATTTACCAATCTTGGACACATGTCCTGAGTTGGGACACACGCTCACAAGAATATTTTTAAACTTTAGTCTTTGTATTCTATACTACCATTGATCTGTGACACGTGATTTCACCATGCTTAGCAAGCTTTTGAGTTTTATCCTTGACCTCTGTTTCATTTAAAAATATATATTTATGTGTTAAGATCCTTGTGAATCTCATATAACAATGGTTGAAAAGTGTCACCAATCGGTGAAGCACTGTCCTCCCACAATTTTTTTCTAGCTAAAATTTGATGACTTAAAGTTAATGGAAAATAATAAATAAAAAACCAGCAATCTTCCGGGGTTTTCTTCTAATCTACCCAACACATATGTTCAACACTAAAAAAATACCATGATAGCTTCTTTTAAATATATAAAACAATGATTTAATCATTAACTAATGTGTTTTAAACTTTGAAAGTGTTTCCTAAATTATAAGCAAGTAAATTATGACTTACTTATTTAACAAAGTGTTGTTTATCATGGTTATCTTAGATAGGAATATTAGATACATTCGTTTTCATGTCATATTTTTTAAAAATTTATTAAAACATTGACAACCTTAGTGGGACCCTCAAGGTCCAGTTTAAAGCTTAAAACTTAGTTTAATAACTCATTCAAAAAGGGGGCTCCATTTTCTTTCCAAAAAATAGAATGGGGGTGTGTTGGCTATAACATTCACCCTATTCAAAGGTATTTGAGTAGATGCATTTTTCCATGAATAGAAAGGTTTTGTTTATATTCATTCATATTTTTTCTATTTTTATTTTAACTTAAATAACACATTCAACAAGAAAGAGATACAAATAGTAAGGGGTATTAAAAATGTTATAGAAAAAATAGGTATATGTAATATCTGGTAATATAAGGGGTATTTTATAACAGGAATGGTGTATTGGGAGGATATATTGATAATTATAACTTGAAATAAGAGTATTATTTAATATTCTACAAATGAATGTGATATGCCACAAATTTACATAGTGAATCCCATGTGCCCTTTCAACATATCCCCACACAATACTGAGTGCTCATAAATGATTGCTCGCAGATAAAATGGTATAAGATGTTTTGATGGTTGAGATTCCATTGAAAATAATTGTGCCACAAACCCATTTGCCCCCTTCTTAAGAATTTTCTACATTTTATGAGAACTCGCTAACTATGGTGTTGGAATGATGTATGTTTAAGCTTACCTAGGGTTAATTTGTTTTACCTAGGATAAATTATTTGTTACCTAAGGTTAATTGTATTTAACTAAGATATTGTATTTTTTTTTAATATCATCTCAACAATATTTTGCACGTAATATATTCAATTTTCTCTATTAGGTAAAATGCCAAATAGTTTGTTCACATATAACAAACTATTTGTGCTATGTAATCTCCCTATTTTGTATTATTGCTAAGAGATAATTTTGGAGAGTGAATAAATAATATCACTTTATTTATTCTCTGAAATATTTGTGCAGGTTCTTGTTGTGGGTTCTATCTCTTGGATTGATAATGTAGATCCATTGTTCCTCGTGTGATTTCTTATATGATTTAAGAGCTTGGAGTTTAAATTGAATACCCTCTTCCATGAATTTTTTAACATATTTCAGATATTAACACAAAAAAACCATCATTTTATTACTGTATTCTAGTATTTTTTATTTCTCTCACAAGTTTTCTCTTATTTCCAAAAATCAGCATTGTTTTGAAGGTTTCAGGCCGTACAAATTTCAAAATCAAAATATGATTGTATATACATGTTGGGATCTGATTTATATTATGTTTTAACACTTGTATAATTTTTCAACAGTTCGTATAACCTTTTGGGAAGAAAAAAAACAAGTAGTTTTTTAATGCCTCTTCTATACTTTTATATGTTTTTTTCTTGGTACAAGACGTACAAAGCCCATTTTTGAAATCTAAATACATCGGGGCACAACAAATTATGTCTAGAATAATCCCAAAGTAGGTTGTACCATTTTTATGTAGGTTGTATAGATATTTTATCTATTTGAACAGGACAATACCTACTTGTCTTTGATTTTTGCACACTTGTATAATTTTTCTCAATTTGGAGGCTGTATAAATTAAAATTTGGAGGCTGTATAAATTAAAATTTGGAGGTAAAACTACATAAGATGATATAAAAATTTTAGTACTATAATTTGTAATTTATATGTACAAATGTGTAACAGGATGTATAAACCTTTTGGAAGCATCTTCACAAGGCATTTTGAAGGCATTTGGAGGAGTTTTTTGGGTTTTTATTGATTTGTTGTTTTTGCTAAATATTTTCCTAACAACAGATGCAATTAGGCAATTTTTTTTTGGTGTCTATGAAAACACTCCACCTCCCTCCTTACATGTGTGAGTCAATTTTTGGCCCTTTTTCCATTAATTTCTTCCTTGAAGTGATTTAAAAGGCTAGTTTTTGAGTTGCATTTCACAAAATCAACTTTGGTAAAGTGACTAGTGTAATTTTTTTAAGACATTGAAAGGGTGGGAGGTATTGGGGTCAAATCCTGCTATCTAGTTTTTTACATTAAGCTAGTTTTATTGTTTTAAAACAAATAGTAACTTTGA
Organism: Taxus chinensis; assembly: GCA_019776745.2. NCBI lineage: Eukaryota > Viridiplantae > Streptophyta > Pinopsida > Cupressales > Taxaceae > Taxus > Taxus chinensis. Next base: position 626,532,966 of record CM034148.1, on the reverse strand, counting down.
AAAAAATTGATGGTAAAAATATCATCAGAGGATGTTAAATTGTAAAGTGAGGGTCATTTTTTGAAGAGTGTTGTATAAGGAAATGAATGTATAGATTATTCATGTCCACATCTTATTCTTCCTCTAGAATAGAATCTCAATTGTTTAATCCTCCCAACACCACTACCTACCATGTTTGGATTTCTAAAATGCAACAAATACTCTAGTCAAGAGTATTGTGGAGGACTTTTGATGAAATAGCTCCTGCAACATTCACTTCTGATAAAGAAAAGTACACATATGAATGCAATTAGGACAAGGCTCTAGGATTGATTGGCATCAACATTTCAAACAAGATCCAATTTCACATTACATATGAAAAAATTCTAAAAGAGGTATGGGAAAAATTCAATAGCCTATTTGGAAAAGATAATAAGTTTAAAATATTACAATTAGATGCATAACTAAGTGTTCTTTCACCTTCAAATTTTCTAGCCATAAATGAATTTCTTGAAAAATTAAAGTTTTTGAGGTCACAGTTGAAAGCTAGTAATAAGGATAAAAGTTATAAGGAGTGAATGTTCATGATTTTGTCTAAATTGAAAGGACAATATAGCATATTTTCCTTTTCCTTTTATACTATGATGGATACATTAGGTGATGAATTCAAATGGCCTTCGTTTAAAGTTTTTTGTGAAAGATTGATTAGAGAGAAATCAAATTTAATGGCCCTAGATGATCTACCTAGTCCAAGTCATGCACTAAATTTTAATTAAAAAGAAAAACCTACATCAAAACTAAAGAAAAATATAACACATTTCAATAACCCTCCAGAATCCACCACCCAGTCACGTCAACATTCTAAATATACTAAGACCAGAAAGTCCTTCAAGTGAAAGAAGAAATTTTTTGGTCCATGTAATTTTTGTGGTGGTCCTAATCATGATGAAAATATATGTTTTAAGAAGATGGAAGCATTAGAGGAAGTGTTGAAACAACACACGATTTGTGTTCCTTCTACATCCTCTTATAATTCTCATATGGGAAAATGGAAAACACTTTCAACCAGAGCCATATCTACATTTCATGATGAGTGGATTTAAGTTCTCATGTATTCTCTTTCAAATTACAACACCTCACATATTATTATGGGAAAATCTTCACAGGATTGAAGTGTTGGGATCAAGTATAGATGAAAAAAAACATGGTTATTTTAATAATGTATTGATTGTACCCCAGATATATTCTAACATTATCTCTATGCATCAAACATGTAATTTGGTATTGGTAAAAACTGTGGAGTTTACTCCAAATGATGTTGTAATAAGAGAATGACATGATCCTAGTGAGATAATGGCTACAAGTATAATAGATCATATTTCAAGGCTCTACACTTTTGATACATTTGAGTCTTCTTCTATTTATTTTGGTTCTTCACTTGTAGCACATGGTGATACTCTCAAAAATTGTGGCATGAGAGGCTAGAGAATTTGAGTTATGGATATAAAACAAATGAGTGAAAATAATCTTGTAACTAACCTTCCAAAGGTCTCTTCTATTGCTAGAGTTTTTCCTAGTTATCTAGTTGGTAAACAACACCCAGATACATTTCTAGTGGGTAAGGCCACATGTTCTTTTGCACCATTAGAGTTGGTTCATAGTGATTTTCTATATTTTCCAACTTGCTCCTTCTCGGGAGACAAGTATGCACTCACATTTATTGATGAATACACTAGACAATCTAGGGTTTATTTTCTCAAGTTGAAAAGTGAAGTCCTTGATCAATCTTATGAGGGTATCTCTATTGAAAAATAGAATTATGCGAAATATCTTCTTCACAATTTTAGCATGGATGCTCATAAGCCTTCCCCCACTCTATATCAATTAGGTATTGTGTTATCTTCCACTTATATGACTCCTCTTATCGATTCAACCTTGTATTAACATTTTGTAGGTAGTCTTTTATACATAACTCATACACATCCCAATATCACATTCACTACGAACCTTGTCTATCAATTTTCACATGAGCCTCATGAGAGTCATTTGTAATCATCCAATCATATTTTCTTCTACATTTAGGGCACCACACACTTTGTTTTCTAGTACACACCATAGAGTTATACAAATATTGTTGGATATACTAACTTTGATTGGGATGATGATGTTGACACTCACAAATCCACTTGCGGATATGTTTTCACACATGGTTTTGGTCCAATTTCTTCGGCATGCAAAAATTAGAAAAATATTACATTAACCTCTATTGAGGTAGAGTATTGAGGTGTTATCAAAGCTAGTTATGAGATATTTTGTGAAACATGACTTTTTCCCACATAAAAATTTGGCATATGATGTAACTTTTAACTCGACAACATCTAATAATTCTTGAAAAAATCTTAAATTTCAGAATTTTGATACATTTTCTATCATTCTTATACTACTAGCTAAGAAATCATTGTTGTTTTACAGAAGATCTATATGTTTTATCATATAAAATATTTAAATTAACAAGATAAATCGATTACAGACAATATTATGTTTAATAAAACAATAAATGACTCTTAAAATCTATAACTACAACTAAACAAGGTTAGTTAATGATTTAAAATTATCTTATGGGCTTTAGGATTACAAAACAAACCAAAGACTAAATAATTTCAGGTCTGGATGGATTTGCAAAGACAAAAGATAAAGACAAGTGTCAATAACCGACTGGAAAGGGTTACAAAAGTCTGACACTACGAAATAAGACACGTGGAACCTTTCATTGGTTTGAATTTCATAGAAAATAATAAATGCTTATCAAGGGTCTATCATTGTGAAGTCCGTATATACGTGGCTCTTTATTATTCATTCACATTTCATAGTGCATAGAAACTGACAAAAGGAAATTTAATAACAAGACATGACGTTTAAGAAGCTGTATACACGTGGAGTCATCTAAATGGCTCAATTTCACATACTGACAAAGGTACTTAAAAATAAAACCATATGCAAAATAAAATGGAAAAATTCTATTACTTCACATTTTATCAAACTTGACAAGAGACTGACATTGAGAAATCAATGGCTTAATTTTATTGGTTTGGGTTTCGCATTTGACAGAATACTAGTTACTAAATTCTAGATTTGCGAAGAATGTGGAGTGATATCATTGGTTCACACTTCGCAACACTTAGAAAAGACTGAAAGAGGCCTGACAATGCGAGGTTAAATGATGATTTCTCATTGGCTAAAATATTCACAATAGTCATTAAGTTTGACAAGATAATAAAACACAGACTTCTCTAATTGGCTAAAGATTTGCAAAGGTAGAGAGAATCTAACAAAACTATGACACAATAATTGACACATGGAGCATTTTAATTGGATTGAATTTTGTAAGGTTGCATATTGCATTAGTGTCGAGGTGGACTTAGAACACAAGATTAACTATTCTTAAGGTAAATTTCAGGTCCAAAGCATACCAATAGTTAATACGACTGCGAAAAGATAGAAAAATACAACATACATGACCACAAAATAACGAAACAAATAATTTATCCCAAAACACCATTAAATTGCAAGAATATTTTTTAAATACGATAAAATACATCAATAAAAGCTTATTCTACATTAAATAATACAAGATATTTTAAAACAACAGACATACATATCCAAATTACGTATTTCACTAACTTAATTATGTAAATTCACTATTGTTACTAAAATAATTGTGTATTTTAACAATATACATAGAAAAATAGACAAATACATTCATTTTCTCATTTATTCGAATAAACAGAAGAATTTAACTTCTTGTTACTTGCTTTTTAATAGAATTTATATAATTACAAAGATTTATACAATTTAATAGAGAGAATACTTATCTGAATCAATGGATACAATATTCCAATGTCGAGAGAGAACGCGGATTAGGAACTCTAATACAAAATTCCAATAGAGAGAGAAAAATGATATGGAATTCTCAATACAAAATTTTAATGCATCCATACGTTAAAAGACACCGAAATATGGTCGCTTATGAGAGGAAAATACTATACACCCGTGTATGTTCACCTTGCCCTGACCAAGAACCATTTGAGGTTGTACTCTATACCCCTGGTTAACACACCTATAGTGCCCCTCTATCTTGTCCACTGCCTTCCTGTAACCTGTTTAGCCTTGGAATTACTTCCACATACTAAATTAGCAAATTCCTTAAGACACTTTTCATAATTATTCTCTTTCTAAAAATCACAAGTACAATTCCTTCTCTCATTCATTCAATTGTTTCCTGTATTCATTCCTCCTCTCTATTTTTTCAATTACATCTCTTTTATAATACATCACAAGTGGTTATGAACTGAAATAATGGTTCTCACACCTTTTCATAAGTTAATTAAGCATTTTTAATAAAATTGTCGAGATATTCATCCCGTATTAAGCCAATAGTTTCATTACAATATCTTTGTAAATAATCTTAACTCAAACTTGTATTAAGCAGTCTCAAACCAAAATTGTCTTTAATAATCTTAAAATTCCTTTAATGCTTTACAACTTCAAGGATTTAGTTGCATAACATTTTGGATTCCAAAATTGTGTGGAGAGTTTGGCTTCACCCAATAGTGTCATACTATTCTTTGGTGTGATAACCAAAGTATGATTACTATCTCATGAAATCTTTTTGAGCATCAACACACCAAACACATTGAGATTCACATGCACTTTATTTGTTAGCTTATTCAAAATGGAGTTTTTCTTTGGAATTTTTTCTTACAACTGAGAAAATTATCGAAATTTTCATTAAGATTTAGGATTCTCCTTGTACTTGGTAGGATTTCACGTGTAGTCCCACCTTCCTTTCTTTTTCATGTTTTTGATTGATTTGTACATTGGTACCTTATCAAGCCTAGTAGTTGGGACATTTTTTTTTTCATCATACTCCCTATGTTTTTCTTACATGAGGGTGTTGGAATGATGTTTGTTTAATATTACCTAGGGTTAATTTGTTTTACCTAGGGTAAATTATTTGTTATCTAAGATTAATTATATTTACATAGGACAGTTTATTTATTTTAATTGTTGATATTATATGAACAATATGTTGCACATAATATATGAAAATTGAATATATTAAGTTTTCTTTATTAGTGCAAAATGACAAACAATTTGCTCACACTCAAAAAAGTTATTCAAGTGATATATAATATTCCTATTTTCTATTCTGGGTAAGAGAGAATTAGGTAGACATCAACTATAATTTTGGAGTGTGGAATAAATAATATCTCGATATTTATTCTTTGAAATATTTTTGTATGTTCTTGTTTTGGGTTTTATCTCCTAGATTGATCCTATGGATCCATTGTTTCTCCCATGATTTCTTATAAATGAAGCTTTGGCTTCTTCTAACATAGCTCAAAAGTACTCCCTTTAGAATGGAAATTCATGAACAAATCTTGGAAGTTCATCTCAATAGTTCCTAAGGTAGTATGCCATTGGAACCATAACACAATGTCTATTCCCCCATTAAACTGGAATTTATGGGCCTATTTTGTAGGTAATCTCACATGTATAGCTTAATCTTATGGAACTTTCTTGAACAACTAAATTTTCCTCCATCTATAACCATGACCTGAAACTTTGAGTCAAATAAAAAAACAATTTAAGTGTAAGGCCAACTTATGATTGATGAATTTATGAGTACTTCCAAAGTCAATTAATACTGTCACCTTTTGTTTCTTTACAAATATGACGACCTTAATGGTTTATGGGGTTCTAATTCTTGAAATTATATGGAAAAAGGTGGTTGGGATTAATTATCCTCAATCTCAAACACTTACTTATATTCATTGAATGATCCATCCTTATATTATTCCTCATTGGGTCCTTCAGTGTAGAATAACTTATTTTTAGAATATTTATGTCACTTGCTCAATTTACTATCAAAACTATAACATAAACCTTTTTCTCAGTTCTCTTAATTTTTTTGAGTCAATTATGAAGGTTGTGGAAATGATTGTGTTTAGAAACACACTCCTTATAAGTAGTGAGATCTCTCTGTTTGAATAAATCTCTTTCTCTCTACCTGAAAATTTTTTATCATGGATTCTGATATAAATATTAGATTAAGTAGGCAAACATCAAGTTAGAAGCTATCCTTGAGACCACTTAGGAAATTATTCATTTAGATGATCCTCTGAGATCCTAACCACATGTAAGGATAGATTTTGAAACTAATAAATGTAATCCTTAACTTACCCCATTCATCTTAAATTTTGTATCGATCTAAAATATTTTATTATAATTGTTTTCGTGTAAATGTGCAATAGGTAAATTGACAATTTCCAAGCACGACAACTATACCCCTATGCCAAAATTTTCATGTTCTGCCATTCCCATTCCTAGGCACACCAATTCCACCCAGTCAGTCCAAGTGACCTCCTGAATAATGTTCTATCATCCCCCTAGGTGATTTAGGAAAGTCCATTCATCCCCCTAGGTGATTTTAGGAGTTCATTTGCAAAGCTACAAATAGTTATGGGAAGGGCTATCATTGGCCTTCCTAGAGTTGGAGAAACCTCACAGAGTGGAGTAGAAGAGCCTAAGTGAACATGGAGGTGATTCAAATGTATTGGGACTTCATGGAAATAATTCAGGAAGATTTTGGAAGGGGTCAGAGAAGTTGGAGAAGTTTTTCCAAAATTAGGGCTCACAAGCCTAGGAAGTACACATGCCTAAAACAACTACTGAGCTTTAGAATAATATTTCAGGAGATATAGATGGAGTCAGGAGTAAAACAAATCTCCAGAAAGAGGATTCCAATCCCTACATGATGGTGAAATCATATTTTTCACAACACTTTAGAGCATTAGGTTTACATGTAGTTTTTCTCAGGCACAGGTGGAGTACCAAATCACAATTATAATTTTTTAGGGATCAAATGGATGAATCAAGAAATGATACCCACACCATTGGATTAAAAATTCCATTTCAAGTTAGGATCATATAAAATTTCATCAATAAATTCCATCGGGAGCTCAAGTTATCATCGTTCCAGGTTACCCTCTTGGAGATATTTCAGGAGTTAGTCAATTTTTGGGAGGACACATGCACCAGGAGCCTGGCAGGATTTTATGTCCCCAAAGTCCCTGAGGTTAGGTGAATCAAACTTAGAAAAATGCACCCAAATCCCATGTGATATTTGGGGACCCTCATGTGACCTTCAGACTTGACAGGTCAACCCCCAGGTGCATTTTTGGAGCTCAAATTCCCTGCCGTTGGATCAAGGAAACATGTTAGCTCCAAGATCACCATGGAATTTGATGTCCATCACATCCCTGAGGTCAGAGAAAAGGGACATGGAAAAATTCACCCATCCCCTATGGGGATTATTTTGGTCATCCACGTGAGTGGCTTTCAACCCCCAGTGCTTCTAGTGTGTTTTCAAGCAAATCCCTTGCCATCAGATTGAGGACACGTGTCGTCCTCTTGCTCATCATGAAATTTGATGTCCCTCACATCCTTGAGGTCAGGGAAATTAGAGATGAAAAAATTCTCCCCACCCTTGCATGAGCATTTTTTGAATATTTAAATCTGGCACTTAGTCATTTCTTCCCCCTCATTTCTCCTTCACAGCATCTCACCATGTCATGACTCCATGCATGATTGTCTAGACACTTAGTACACCATTGTTGCTTTGAACCAGCTCTTCCATAGCCAAATAAACACCTTTTCCATGAATATACATAGTTTTTAGGGGAAGGAATGATCAAAATGTTGAAGAAATGAAGAACGGGAAGAAAATGAAGGTTTTTTTCCAAATAACCGCAAAGTCACTCGATCAAGAAATCTTCGTATCTCACAAGATATAAGTCGGATCGAGGTGCCATATTCTATAGAATTCCAAAATTTCAAGACAATCATGATGCAATAAACCAGCGGTCAAACGGTGCCTAGAATTATTTGTTCCAACAAAATCCTCACTTTGTGCACCGACTCACATTCGTTGGATTTTTCATCATTCTGGCAAGGGAAACGAGCTAAAAAATTGCCCATGAGATCCAAATGAAAAACCTATCGCAATGGAGTTGTTTTCATCACAAACAAAGACAAAAATCAAACATTTAAATTTTGAGCTCCATTAATGGCTGCCATGGTAGCTCCGTGCTCGAAGCCACTGTCAGGTGAAAATTTTAAATTTTATTTCCCAACATTCTAGTGGGAAAAATTATGTGAAATTCGGAGGATGTGGTCATGACGATGAGATGAGTCTAAAAAAATATGTTCCTTTACAAATTGAGCACTGAAAACACAAATAGTAAGTTTTCCTATAAATACTTGCTATGTTTGGAAATTCATCATCAAAAGAAGTTGTGGCAAAGGCAATGTGTACCCAAGGTCACCAGGAAGCCAGAATGATTGTCTAGAGTAGAAAAAAGTTAAAATGACCACTTGCTAAAAATATTAATTTCCCTATATGGGTGTCTACTAAAAATAGTAGGTTAACCCATAAATCATCCAAGGAAAGGGTAGTGTGCACATGATTGAATGAGGGAGTCCATCACATCACGGTGGTCGATAAGAGGAAAAAATCACCTCTCACTAAAAATAGTAAGCTTTCCATCTGGACACTTATTATTAATAACAAGTTGTCCTCAAAGGGAAAGTTTGGCATAATGAGACATAGAGGGATGATCATATCAGGGAACTAGATAATATTTTTCGACAATCACTACATAGTTTGGGTCACAGGTATATCATACGTAGGCTGGGAGTTGCGATCATCAGTGGAACAATTCACTCAACTTGGCGAGTGTTCATGAGCTAATTTGAAGGAGTTTCACAGTGTGCAAGGAGTTTGAAGATTTAGAGTTTCACTGCATTTGGAGCTTTCCATCAATGGGGATCAACAGACTTCATCGGGAATGACATCTCCTCTTCTTCTTCTCTCTCTCTCTTTTATCTCTCCTCTTCCCCCAACTTTCTCTCACTTTCCAATATTCTAATTTTTGTTGGGGTTTGCACTTTTTGATATGCCTTTAAGTCACCTAAAAGTGACTTTAGAAACATAATGTAAATTAAGTCACCTTTATTTTATAAAAGGGACTTAAATATTTGGTAGGAATATGAATAGTCTAAAGTTGGAAATAAGGCATATGGAGGGTCATGAGGAAGATGAGGAGTCACCTCTATTCTATAAATTATAACATCCATTCCCATTTCAAAGGGTTGGTCATTAATTTTGTAAGCTCAAGAGTGCATTCTACCTTGAGAGAACAAAGGAGATAGCCAAATTATTCCTTTCCCCCACTCTCTATTTTTCCTCCATTCTCATACTATGTACAACTTGGTTTAAGTAATCAATACAAGAAGAAGTAGTTTCGAGCATTTTTTGACTAAGGGGTTTATTGATACTTTGTGATCATAAATTCCATTTGGTCTTGTTGTTATGCGTAGAGTTTTTTCCTTCTAATTTTGATGCATGTGATAAAAATTCTAATTGATGTATGCAGGAATCTGATTTTCTACCTACAAAATTAGTTCTCATATCTAATTTCTCACTCCCCTTTCCCTCTTTATAGAAAAATTCCTCTCTTTCAGGTATCTGCAAGCTTTTCCACAGGGTCAGTGGAGTGTCCCTATTGGATCCCCAATCAAAATTCCACCAAAGAAATCCACCTTTTCATGTGCATGCATATACAACAGCTATATCGGTTAAATAAAGGGACTTAGATTCCCAGAGCGTTGGCAAGAAATCCACAAGTTTGTCCACTTGAAAATTTTTCTTGCAAATAGTTTTTGGCGCCCACCGTGGGGCAGATCTTAGCAGCATCTGCACCCAAAATATGACCGCAAGGTCCAAAAATTAAAAAAAATCAAATATTAAAAAAAAATCAGAAAAAAAGAGAGTTCCATGAAAATCCATTGCTGAAGGACCTTTCATATTCCATATTAATTTTCCCACTACAATAATTTCAAAATATGACCTACACCAGTTCGTATGTTCCAAAAAATAAAGAATGTTAGAGATAATCCATAAGCCTCCTCTCTATCTGCATATCCTATCCAAACTCACTACTAAATTATCCCATTTTTCAACACCAGAATTTTCTGAAGTAAGAAGAATTTGAAGAATAGAAGCGGAAATGATGAAGCAGACGAAGATAAGTAGAAAGACCTCAACCCATTGTTCCACAGGGAAGGAATACATGCCCGCTTACTCTTGAACCTCCTCTTCATGATCTACCAACAAGTTCCCCCAAGAACTTTCCAAAGTTCAAAGGTGACAACACAACATCCTGAAGAACACATTGCTGGCCTTCATGACATCATGTGGAATTATTTGTGTCCAACATGAGGATGTTGCTGTAAGATTGTTCGTGGAGTCCCTCCAAGAAAAAGAAGCAGAATGGTTCTACCTCTGCTTTGCCAATCCATCACTGGTTGGAATGACATCAAGATGCCTTTGAGGAAATATTCAAATCAACTAATGACTATTAGGACCTCTTGGTGCAGTTAGCTCAAATGAAGAAAGGATAAAGTGAAACTATGAGAGACTTCATGGCTCACTTCAACCGGTTTCTTTTAGGATACCCAGCGAGGATTCACCATCTGGAAATAATATCAAGATATTCTTCATCAATGCTCAATCATCAAGAAGTAGGATTTTTTCTATGCAAAGAGCCCAACCAAGGAACATTGTAGAAGCACAAAGGATGGCCATTGAACTTGATGACAATCTCATCCTCTCTGGAAAGATTAAGAATCCATCAAAGGGTAAAGCTCAACATCCTAGAGATGAGAGAACCAATCCATCACTGCAAAAGTTGGCAAATGAGATGGCATCTTTGAAGAGGGAATTATTTGAATGAGTTATCTTCTCAAAGAAAGCAATGACAAATCAAATTGCAGGAGCACCCCAAAGGCTTGCCTTAGAGGCCCCACCCATGAATGTAAATTGCAGATTTCAAGAAAGTGAAGAAGATCTTGAACAAGAAAGTGAAGGTGGAAACTTCCTAAAGATTGATGAACTTGAGAATGATAGACAAATCAGATTTTGTGAGTATTAGGAGGTGATGAAGAATACAAAGAGGATGCACTCGTTTCTCATGTGTGGTATTCACTCATTCTCAGTCTGAGAAAAGAGCATCTCCCTCCACTGCTGAAAAATAAAATAAGGTTGATGATCCTCCTATGGCGACTCCACAAAACAAAATAATCAGTCAAGGATCCCCACTTCCATCTTCCATGAAGTCTACATTGTTGGAGCCTGATCCTGTAGCAAGTAAGAAGGCTCCCACAATCCCAAGTAAGTCTTTTGATGTCTCTTCCAAGTCTAAATCTAAATCTGTCTCCTGTAAAATCTAATACCTTGAAATATCCTAGTGTGCCGTTCAAAATACCTTCCATTCCTCAAACATCAAAATCTTGCTCCTAAGCCTATCCAGACTCCAAAATCAGTCCCTTCACCCCCCTTGTCCGCATCTTCTCCCTTTGACTTCATAGAATATGCAAACAAAGCCAAAGTGTAGATTACCAAAACCAAATATTTGCAGACTCATCCTGAACAATTTGAGAGGTTCATCTGGTATATCAGGAGTGGTAGTCTAACACCCAATGTTGTAACTTCTAGTTCCAAAGGCATGTTTCCAAACCCACCTACACCTCCCTCACAGAACATGACTTCTTTGAGTGCATCAAAGAATGATAAAGTTAAACCTTTCTATGTCTCCCTTCTTGTTGGAGAATATGTATTGAACAATTACATAATAGATTCAAGTGCCTCAGATAATGTCATGCCTGCGAAGGTTGCCAAAGCTCTCAAACTTACCATGACTCCACCCAGTGGCTCTTGTTACTCTTTGGAGTCAAAAGAGATCCCACTTGTAGGGAAGGTCAAAGATGCACAGGTGGCTCTCGCTAGATTTCTAGACAAGAAATTTTCAGCGATGATTTTGGTAGCAGACATCCCAACCTCATTCAAAATATTATCGAGTAGAAGTTTTTGCTAAGACTTGGGAGGGAAAATTCAGATGAATTGGTCATCTACAACCATACTAGTGAAGGGAGACATGGAGAGATTGCTTCTCGAGAAGAAGATGAGGTACATGGTACTAAATTCTGGAAGCCCAGAAGCTAACATCTTGTATAACAAGGTAGCAAGTAAGATGAATCACTTTGTGGCAACCGATGAGGAAGAGGATATCCCCATCTTGATAGGTCCAGACATGCCTTCCCAGAGAGATTTGGACTTTGAAGAAGCATTGAGGAGATTCGAGTTACAAGAGGGCAGCCCTGAATTGTTGGATGATGCAAACCATGAGGAAGAGGAGATGGTTCTTGATGATTTTCAAGAAGAAAAAGTCAGCTTATATGCTTATCCAAGAAGATGAGTTATTCTCATTCCCATTTGGGGATGAAGATGATCTCAGTCAGGCCATATATGGAGAAATAAAATTAGTTTGTGATGAGCCCGTGAAAGGTCTTGAAAGAAATATCTATACAAGAACTACCTAAAGCCGCAAAATAAACTGAAGATCCCAAGCTCAATCTTGAACTCCTGATGCAAGCCACAAATCTGCAAGACAAGCATGAAGCTGATCTTGGAAGCCTTAACCAATGTGAAGGTTGGCCATATTGAGATAAATATAGATGAGTAAATATGATGTCCCTCTCGAGCCAATGGTTGGTGGATACAATGATGAAATTGAGGTATTTTCTTTCCCATTTGAAGAGGAATAATCTTTCCATGATGAACAAATTAAAGCAAGAAGTTTTGAGGCCTTTGAAGCTGAAGCTCCTCTGGAAAAAGGAGTGATAAAATGCAGTGATTCCCAAGATGATGAGGTAATCCCTCTAGATAGTTGCCTTGAGCTGCAAAATAAAGATTCTTCAAAGGTGTACAAAGAGGAGCTGTAGGAAATGACGAAGCATAACTCTGTGCAAGAAATATTGGATGTAGTAGAAGTTACAGAAAACCCCGAGCTGATTCTTGATCTCTTCACTCATTCCATGAACATACAAAACAAGTATGAGGTCACATCTAATCCTTCCATCAGTACTCAGTGTACCTCACAGTGGAGAAAAGGAAAAGGATAAGTCTGAGGTTTCTCACGAAAAAGAGGTCAATGAGAATATACTCGAGAAATAAGGTAACTCAGAATATCCAAGGAATTGGAACAAAAATTAGCTCTAGGGCAGTGATGAGATGCTCGATGGATAATTAACTATATGTATAAACAGGGAATGCAATTGGCACTATGAAACTCGATTTCAAAGAACATGAAGGTAGTGGAATTTCCAAGCAAGGACCTGAGCATCAAGAAGCTCACATGGACTCACTCCTACTAAGTACACGAAAAATTGTGAAAGCACCTGGCTTTCATATGCAACTGAGGAGGGGAGGCTAATTTCTGGAACCTGTCAATGGCTTCACAGAACATCATCATTCGGTGTTGCCTCTTTAGGGGTAACTATACTCACCTAAAATTGCATGTGCTACATTGTCGGAAAAAGGTTACAAAAGTCCCCAACCTGACCATAGGTGATTCAAGTCCTTTCAAGAAGGTGTTCAAGCTCCAATTTCCATTCACAGTGTATATTTTTTACCTAGATGTCTTTCCTTCTTATCCTTCTCGCGCTTTTTATAGCTTCCTACCTCTTTCTACGCATGTTTTGGCCTTTAGCACTAGGACCGCCACCTTGCCTGGGCAGCAGTTTTGAAACCTCCGCCCAAGACAATTTCATGATCCTAAAAAGCCACCCTGCGTAGGGCGGTGGTCATGCCCGCTTTTTCCCAGAATTCTTCATACACGTTTTAACATGTGATAATTCACTTAAGTTCACTTTTTGCATGCATCCGTGAGCCAAATTGTCTAAAATCAGCTTTGATTACTTGGTTCTCCTTCCTCCTTCTATTTTTAAATAAATTTAATTAGTTGGAACCACTCCTTGCCTTGTGCATGAAGGTAACCTCCGATCCTCCATTCTTATATATTCCATGATTATATTCAAGCAAAAGGGGGGGTCTGAGAATTTTGTGTATCTTGCGTTGTATTGCTACTACGATCTTGCTAAGAATTGCATAGCCAAGCGCTGATCTCTTTGTGTTTTCTCTCTTCTACCTACATTGTATCCGGAATGCCATCAAGTTGCCATTGCTCAAGCGCCATCCTCATGCCACTATTCTTGCATTCCCAATCCCTTGGACTCATATGAACACTTGGAGCAAGAAATGACAAACTGAGGGGATAAAATTACTACACAGCTAGATTTACCTCTTTTCTGTGAATTCCAGGTTCGATTTGTTGTTTTATTTCCTTCATTCTTACAATTTATCATTGTTACATCATATCAAATAGAGTAGAAATAAATTTCCTTTCATTTGTAAGTAATTATTTAATTTCCAAGAGGGTTTGAATCTTTCATAGTAACCCCCAATGACAGATCCTCTTCTTCCTATCCTTGTGGATCTGGAGGAGAGAACATTTGTAGGAGGTTTTCTACACATCATAGATGATTTGGAAAAGTTCTTGTTTTAAGTTAGTTTAGTTTTAATACACTCAACATAGGTGAATAACCACACTGGGTTATCTCGCTTGTTTAGTTTTAGTGTAGAAATATTTTAATTATTTTGGAATAGAAGAAAGTTGTTGTTTGTGATTGTAATATTTCAATTTTGTGATTTTTTCAGATTAGTTTCCTTTTAGCAGTAGCATAGATTGTCAGTTTCAGTTTCAGTTAATTTGGACACTTCAAACTAGATCAACACTTAGATCTAAGTTAGCAAAATAAACCATAGGGGAATTTAAGTTACCCGTTCATAGGCTCTAAATCTCCCCTTTGCCAACTCAGCTACCAGGAGATCACACTACCAGATTCTAGTCACTGATCCTCCTATAGTTAGCCACATACATTCAACATATAGTTACTCTGGCACGAACTCGGGGGGGTCAATTACGGTTGAAGGTGGCATGTCAATTTTCATCCATACAATAAATTTTGAGAAATGAAAAGTGCTTCAGTGAAAGTGGGTTGTCCCCCACCTTGTACCATAGGTGATTGTTAGGTGTGTTTCCCTTTCTCTTGGTGTATTTCCCTTCCCGTTGTGTGTCGTGTGTTTCCTTTCTATCTTTTTTTGTGTTTGTGTGTTTCCTTTGTGTCATTTTTTGTGTTTGTGTGTTTCCTTCTTCGCTCTCTTTCTCTCTTGTTATAGGGTTGTACATGAATCCGCAGGGCCTAATGGATAAGGCAATGGCCAATGAGTTATATTATTTAAAATTGAGATTATGGATTCTCCATGTCATGTCTTTTTCGTGCTCAGTCCATGTCATATCCCCAAGATAGAGTCAATTGTTGTCATGTAAATGTGCAACAGGGAAATTAACAATTTCCAAGCATGAAAGATATACCCATGTGCCAAATTTTTCATGTTTTGTCATTCCCAGGAACACCAAGTCCACCCAGTCAGTCCAAGTGACCTGCTAACTAATGTTCTATCACCCCTTAGGTGATTTTTAGGATTTCATTTGCAAAGCTCCATGTAGTTATGGGAAGGGCTCTAAATAGCCTTCCTAGAGTCAAATGGAGAAACATCATGGAGGTGATTAAAAAAATATTGGGACATCATGGAAATAATTAAGGAATATTTTGGAAGGGGTCGGAGAAGTTGAGACAATTTTTCCAAAATTAGGGTTCACAAGCCTAGGCAGTACACATGCCTAAAAAAACTACTCAGATTCAAGAAGATTTTGGGAGGTTTGGATGGAGTTAGGAGTAAAATGAATAAATCTCCAGAAATAAGATTCCAATCCCTACATGATCATGAAATATTATTTTTCACAACACTTTGGCGCATTAGGTCTACATGTAATTTTTCTCAGGAACAAGTGGAGTACCAAATCATCTAATTCTGATTTTTTAGGTATCAAATGGATGGATCAAGACATGATACCCACACCATTGGATTAAAAATGACATTTCAATTAGGATCATATAAAATTTCACCAAGAAATTCCACTGGGAGCTCAAGTTATCATCGTTCCAAGTTACCCTCTTGGAGATAGTTCAGGAGTTACTCAATTTTCAAGAGGACACGTGTCGGAATTAGGATCCTGGTGGGATTTTATGTCCCCAAAGTCCCTGAGGTCAAGTTAAATCAACCTTAGAAAAATTCACCCAACCCCCATGTGACCTCCGGGACCCTCATGTGACCTTCAGACTTGACAATTCAGCCCCCAGGTGCATTTTTGGAGCTCAAATTCCCTACCGTCAGATCGAGGACATGTGTCAACTCTAGGACCACCGTGGAATTTGATGTCCATCACGTCCCTAAGGTCAGGGACAATAGAAATGGAAAAATTCACCCAACCCCTATGGGGATTCTTTTGGTCACCCACGTGACCCGCTTTCATCCCCCAGTGCTTGTAGTGTTATTTCAAGAAAATCCCCTACCATCGAATTAAGGACATGTGTCATCTTCTTGCTCACCATGGAATTTTATGTCCCTCACATCCTTGAGGTCAGGGAAATTAGAGATGAAAAAATTCTCCCCACCCTTGCATGAGCATTTTTTGAATATTTAAATCTGGCACTTAGTCGTTTCTTCGCCCTCATTTCTCCTTCACAGCTTCTCACCATGCCATGGCTCTGTGTATGATTGTCCAGACACCTGGTCCACAATTTTTTCTCCAAACTAGCTCCACCATAGCCACATAAAATACCCAATCCATGAAAATACATAGGTTTTAGTGGAAGGAATGATCAAAAGTGCTGAAGAAAAGAAGAACAGGAAGAAAATGAATGTTTTTTGCCAGATAACCGTGAAGTCACCTGATCAAGAATCTTCATATCTCATAAGATACAAGTCATATTGAGGTGTTGTCTTCTGCAGAATTCCAATTTTTTCAATACAATCATGATTCAATAAAGAAGAGATCAAATGGTGCCCATAATTATTTTTTCCAACAAAATCCTCACTTTGTGCACCGGCTCACATTCGTCAGATTTTTCATCATTCCGGTAATGGAAATGAGATAAAAACTTGCACACGAGCTCCAAATGAAAAACCTATCGCAATGGAGTTGTTTTCATCACGAACGAAGACAAACTAGACCTAAAATTTTTGAGTTCCTTTAATGGCTGCCATGGAAGCTCTGTGCTCGAAGCCACTGCCATGTGAAAAATTGAAATTTTATTTCTCGACATTCTAGTGGGCAACATTATGTGAAATTCAGAGGATGTGGTCATGACGATGAGACGAGTCTAAAAAAATATGTTATGTCACAAATTGAGCATTAGAAACACACTTTCTAAAAATAGTAAGTTTTCCTATAAAGACTTGCTATGTTTGGAAAGTCATCATCAAAAGCAATTGTGGTGAAAGCAGTGTGTACCCAAGGTCACTAGGAAGCCAAAATGATTTTCTGGAGTAGAAAACAAATAAAATGACAACTTACTAAAAATAGTAAGTTCCCTATATGGGTGCTTACTAAAAATAGTAGGTCAACCCAAAAAGTGGCTGAGGCAAGGGTAGTGTGCACAGGATCGAATGAGGGAGTCCATCACATCACAATGGTCGAGAAGAGGAAAAAATCACCTCTCACAAAAAATAGTATGCTTTCCATTTGGACACTTACTATTAATAGAAGGTTGTTCTCAAAGGGAAATTTTGGCACAATAAGACATAGAGGGATGATCATCTCAAGGAAATGGACAATGTTTTTCGACACTCACTACATAGTTTAGGTCATAGGTATATCATACACAGGCTGGGGGTTGTGGTCATCAGCGGAACAGTTCACTCAACTTGGTGAGCATTCATGAGCTAATTTGAAGGAGTTTAAGAGTGCGCAAGGAGTTCAAAGATTCAGAGTTTCACTACATTGTGAGCTTTCTATCAACGAGGATCAATGGACTTCATCAGGAATGACATCTCCTCATCTTCTTCTTCTTCTTCTTCTTCTTCTTCTCTCTCTCTCTTTCTCTCTCTCTCTCTCCTCTTCCCCCCAACTTTCTCTCACTTTCCAATGTTCTAATTCTTTGTTGGGGTTTGCATTTTTCAATATGCCTTTAAGTCACCTAAAAGTGACTTTAGAAACATAATGTAAATTAAGTCACTTTGATTTTATAAAAGGGACTTAAATATTTGGTAGGAATATGAATAGTCTAAAGTTGGAAATAAGGCATATGGAGGCTCATGAGGAAGATGAGGAGTCAATTCTAATCTATAAATTGTAAAGCCATTCCCATTTCAAAGGGTTGTTAATTAATTTTGTAATCTCAAGAGTGCATTATAACTTGAGAGAACAAAGGAGATAGCCAAATTATTCCTTTCCCCCACTCTCTATTTTTCCTCCATTCTCATACTATGTACAACTTGGTTTAAGCAATCAATACAAGTAGGAGTTTTGAGCCTTTTTGAGTAAGGGGTTTATTGAGACTTTGTGATCATAAATTCCATTTGGTCTTGTTGCTATGCGTAGAGTTGTTTCCTCCTAATTTTGATGCATGTGATAAAACTTCTAATTGATGTATGTAGGAATATAATTTTCTACCTACAACATTAGTTCTTCTATCTAATTTCTCACTCCCCTTTCCCTCTCTACAAAAAAATTTCTCTCTTTCAGGTATCTACAAGCTTTGCCACAGGGTCAATGGAGTGTCCTTGTTGGATCCCCGGTCAAAAATCCACCACAGAAATCCACCTTTTCATGCACATGCATATAAAAAAGTTGCAATGGTTAAGTAGAGGGACTTCGATTCCTAGATCGTTAGCAAGAAATCCACAAGTTTTTCCACCTAAAAAAATATCTCGCCAACAGCGACATTATTCTTGTACTGTAGTTGGAGTTCATATGTGAACATTGATCAGATAATGGGGAAGCCCTTCTTTTTCTTCTATTTGTACATCCATATTTTCAAAATAAACTATTTTTTTAATACCATTCTAGATACAAATATATTAATACCACCTTTTATCCACTTGGAACTTGATGCACCTCAAAAATCTCCATTTGGTTGATCCATGTGACTAGGTCCTTACCATCAATTTTTCTCATCTCGACCTTTGGTATCATGTTTATACCTCCTAAATTAGAACAATATGAGTGATGTGGATATAATACATTGTTAATGAGAGGCCATAAGTGACCTAGTTGGGAGTTGATAGGTTGTGGTTGCAGTTGCAGAATACAAAAGGTTGTTATGAGTTTTAATTTCATTTTCTTCAAGCCTTCATCTATGGTTTCAGTTGTTGATATATCTAATTGCATATCGCATTGATCATACTCAAGCTGACTGATTCTATGATTCATTGAGGAATATCGTAGGTTTTAGGATTTAGTAATTCCTCCTTTCGAATCCATATCCAGAGTATTCTTCCCAGGAGTGGTTTTACCCTTTCCTTTTCCTTTTTTTTGGGTCATATCATGATTTTTTTAGATTTAGGATTCTACCTTGGGGTAGGGATTCAATGTTTATTGCTTTCAAAGGATAACAACTGAATAGAAACAACATAGTGAAGAAACCCTAGATATTTTTTTGTAAGATTTCTAAAATTTAAGGAACTTAAAAAAATTCCAAAAAATGGTAGCATATAGATTGAACTTATAAAAAACTCTAAAATGATGATAAATTTTTTAAAAATAGATTAGAAAAATCCTAAATTTTTGGGAGAACCTTATTTTAGTGATGTCACAACTTTATTAAACATTTGGCAGAGGATTTCATAATAAATTGTAAGATATAGACAAATCATCAGAATTAGGGTTTTGACTTGAATTTGGTCCAAATTGAAGCTTGTATATGACTTGTAATGAAATTACACATGTATATTTTAATATTAGCAGCCTATTGCTAAAACTCAACCGTGTTTCATTCTTAGGCACTCTTGTGATTAAAAATCATAAAAAATATTTCCTTATTATGTTTTGTATGCATACATGACAAATAAAAAAGAACTTAGAAGATTCTATCTCTTTCAATCGAGATTTCCCTTAAAAAGTTCAATTGAAACCCAAGTTCCTTTCTTTCTCATGTTGCAGACTCATCAATTTTAAATATACAAATTAGTTTCATGTGTTTCTCAATGACATTTAATTACCCATACAAATTCAAATGTAGTTGATTTCATTATTTTTAATGCCTTGGTTATATCTTTAAAATTTTGCAGTCATTGACCTTCCCACATCAAAAAATTTCTTAGTCACTTTTCATAGTTTTTAATGTTTCAATGATGGATCCACAACACGTGGAGGAAATTGGTGAATGAGGCTATCTCAATCTTACGTTTAGCCTTCAAATACTATTGATTAATGATAATTGACATGTGACATGAAAGAAATGTGGAAGCCTTCAACACTCTACATTATTTCAATGTTTGGTCTCTCACTTCCAAAATTTTGCATAACATTGATGGGTGACAAGTGGAAAAGATTAGTGTGATGCATCATCTAAAAGATTTATACCTACTTCATCTTGATACAATTATAATACACCACAACTTATATGTGGCATCAATCAACATGTGGAAAAAATTGGTGAATTCTTAAATTTACTACAATGTTTGTTTAGTGGGTTAAATTTGATGGTCTCACAGTGAAGGAAAATGAAGCATGATGAGGTCATGACTAAGATATAGACACAGAAAGAGCTCTAGTTTTTAATTGATAAATTTTTATAGAAATATTACAATGAAAAATGGTTAGTACCATTGGAGAGGTAATTCAAATAACTTTTTATTACTTCTATTTTTTATCAGAATGGTTGAGATGTTTGTGAAAAATGCATGATAGAGTAATCATGCATCATTTTCTCATATAATCAGGTCTAATGGATCCTAAACAAAGGAGTATGAGTTATTTTATTATCTTGTGAAGATGCTTTCAAATTAATACTCCCCTCATGATTCCATCCAAATAAAAAGGAAATAGTTAAATGATAATTGAATCAAAAGAATAGGTTTTCACACTGGTACCAAGGGTGAAATCGTGATCCTCAAATAAATGAAAGCTTCATCTTCACTCATCTTCCTGATCTCATTGGAATACATGAAGTATTTTTATGAAATAAATTTTAAAAATATATATATGTTGTCTTCTAACAAACAATAACATAAAGAGATTATATTCTTTCTGAACTAACCCCCCATTGAATGATCCATGATTTCTATCTAGAAGTTATTTCTAGATAGAGGTAAATATTTCTACGTAGGTATTTATTCCCATCTATTATATGTGTGATATGAATACCCCCCCACCCCTAGATATCTTATCTATCTAATGAATCATTTCATCATTTGTGTGGATTAGAACCTATTCATCAACAAATAAGAAATAGAGGCGAGGGCATTCTCCATCTATAGTTGTAGCTAGATGGGAGGGGGTCGAGTTTCAAATGGAATATAATCTAGAGAGTTTCCATTGACAAGACCCCCCTTTTTAGATTTTCTTATAAAAATTACCAGAGCATGACCCAAACTCACCCTTCCTAATTAGAGATCCATGGATTGTAGATGATATCTCCCCATGGAATTTTTCCTTTGGAAAGCGCCCTTCCCTATCAATTCTCAGGCATCCATCATTGAAAAATAATATCTAATTGGAAACTGATGAAGTTTTTATAGATAAGGTTTGTTTCAAACCATTACCAACTATAATTCGATGGCAGTGCATCATTAATGTGCCAAAAAAAGATCAATAATATGCATAGAGGTGGTTTTGGGCAGACATTTTTAGTTAAAAATATTTTAGAGATCCATGATCATTATGAAGAGGATATAAATGAGAGAGGAGATATACTCAAGCATATTCTTCATCCTCCTCTACTCTCTTTATTCCCCTTCACCCTTCTCTCTTCTTTGACAATAAATAATAATCAAAATTAATTGTAAATGGTTCCTCTTCCTTGACTACAAGGTTACTCTACTCTTTAGAGTACTGATCTTATAATTACCTCTAGGTTTTAGCTTTGAAAAAGCATAAATGCCTTGAATTATGTTAATATCAGACTCTGTATATTTCAAATCTTAATACATTTAATGATCGTGACTCATATCTACCATTGGAAGGGAAATTTTTAGTGGAAAATATTCATAATTAGGTAAATAGTAGGAGTTTTGGACTATGCATTTGGCTATTTGGATAACTATGTCACTTCCCATGTTTTTCCCAAAAAAATCAAAAACATTAATTTGTACCATGTGAATATCCAATAGATTTCTAATCCGATTTTTTTAATGGATTACAACATAATCGATGGGATGAAATTTCATAACATTATTGGATCACCAAGAATTCTATAGACCTTTTGGTCACAATCCCCAACATTTTAGGGAGAATTTTTAATTTTTTATTAAATTCTCAACTTATATATATATATATATATATATATATATATATATATATATAGTATTTACTCTAAAGTAAACAATTTTTTTAAATCTTTTTCATATTGTCTTGGTACCCACGTATTGAATTCTTTAACGTATGTTAACGCCTCTTTCACGTACCTCCAGGTATATAGAAAGGGTGAGCTTATTCCACATAATGATAGGTATATCAGAAGGGCACATATATAGGAAGGTTTGGTATATCAGATTGATGGTATATAGATTGGGAGACCTTATACTTGGAGTGATGAGAGCCAAAACCTGTCATTGTTTTCTACAAAATGGGCACCAATGCCCCCAAATTTTTTCTTCCAGATTCACAACTACTCAAAGGAAACAACTATGCTACATGGAAGACTAAAATCAAGACACAACTTGATTTTGAAGAGATCTAGACTATTTTGAATGGTACTCTAACCAAATCAACTACTGATACAACATAATAGTGGTAGTTTGATCAAGCAGATCAGTAGGCCAAACTCATCATCTTGTTTGGAGTGTCCAACGATGTATAACCCCACATTAAAGATGCCAAAACAACCAAAGAAGTGTGGGATAAATTATGCACATTATATGAGGCTAAAAACAAGAATGTCATACTAAATTTACAGAGTCAGTTACACACATTGAAGTTCAAGCAGAATGAGAAAATTGAAGCTTTCTTAAGAAGAGTTGCATAGTTGAGGGCTTCACTTCTAGCTCTGGGAGAAAGGTCACATATGATGCTCTCATTCCCATTGTGCTGAGAGCACTCCCCTCTTCTTACTACATTTTTGTCACAACACTAAACATTTCAGATACGCTAATTACTTTTGACAAGCTAGTAAAACTAATGCAACAAGAGGAAGCCATGCATAATAAGGATGATGAATAAGAGCATGCACTTTCTTCACATCAAAAATGGAAAGGAAAAGGTAAAGGAAAACCTAATTCCTATCAAAATTCCCAACATCAGAATCAATATCAACATCAAGGGGAAAAACAACAAAACAAGCAATATCCAATATCCAAAAGAGGACATGAATTAAAATATTGTTGGTATAATACTTACAAGAAAGGTTCATCAAGAAACTCTGGACCTCAACACCAAAAATCTCACAAAGGACATACAAACTACAATCAAGTGTAGAAAAAGTGGAATTGGAAAAGAATACCCCATCAGCAAGGAAATTTTGTTGAGTAAGAAGAACATTCAGATAATGAATACTTCTTGTACATGGCTCAATCAAGTGAACCATCCATGTCATCTAGTGATGTCTAGTATGTTGATTTGAGAGCCACTCGACACATGACCAGCCACAGAGACTAGTTTACCTCAATGAGGGACACGCCTTTTAAAAACCATGTTTTGTTGGGTGATGATTCTTCATATACAGTTTAGGGGATTGGGAACATTTCTCTACCCCTTGGTTCATGCAACTGCAGACTAGCAGATGTCTTATATGTCCTTGGGTTGACAAAGAATCTGCTTTCAGTTAGTCAACTCCTAGATCATAACCTAAAAAATTGACTTTGATACTCATTCCGGTAAGAAAACGTGTTTGATTCAAGATAAATCACGAGGCTTGAAAATATTTGCAAAATCCTCCAATGTGGGATGCATGTTCCAGCTTGATTTTGTCCACAAAGATGATTAGGGACTTATGGCTAAGACCTCTACCTCAGCACAGTTATGGCATCAGAGACTTGGTCATGTTAGTTTCAAGTATCTCAAGACACTACACCAATGTAATATGGTACTTGGGATACCATCTCTTCAGAAGGATACAGACAAGTGTCCTCACTTCCTAGCAGGAAAACAACACAAAGCTTCATTTCAGAAGAGTACATATCAAGCTCATGGTAAGCTTGATTTGGTTCATACCGATATTTTTATTCTAATGCAACTAAGTCATTCTAGATTTCAGTACTTCATGTTATGTGTTGACAACTATTCAAGAAAA
Organism: Taxus chinensis; assembly: GCA_019776745.2. Classification (NCBI taxonomy): domain Eukaryota; kingdom Viridiplantae; phylum Streptophyta; class Pinopsida; order Cupressales; family Taxaceae; genus Taxus; species Taxus chinensis. The sequence goes on along the minus strand of CM034148.1, from coordinate 626,508,672 downwards.
CTATGGATTTTTTGTCTTTGCAAGAAAAGTGAAGCTTTTGAAACTTTCAAGAAGTTGAAAGTATCGATTGAGAACAAAACTAGTCATCACATCAAAAATATCCACTCATATCAAGGTGGGGAATTCACCAGTAATGAGTTCAAAGACTACCTACAAACTCATGGGATTCATCGACAAATGCCTCCTCCACACACACCGCAACATAATGGTGTTGTTTAGAGAAGAAATTGTACTATCATGGAAATGGTGTGATGCATGATCGATGACTCTGGACTTGCAAAGACATTATGGGAAGAAGAAAAAAGACATCAGTGTATTTGTTGAACAGAGTGCCCACAATTGCTCTTGACGAGGTAACACCACAATAAGCATGGTCAAAGTGAAAACCATCTATTGCACACCTTAGAGTATTTAGGTGTAAATAAATTATGCACATACCCAAGCATAACAAAAATAAATTGAACATGAAGTCGAAAATTCTCATCTTCATTGGGTACAGTGAAGAAACTCTTAGGTGTAGATTGATGGATCTAAAGACCAAAAAATTATACTTTTTTGAGAAGAAGGAAGTAGAGTCTCCTCCTCTAGACTCACCTGATGTAGATTCTTCACCAGTTGTAAAAATTGAATTTGATGTTCCCACAGATGAGGAAAGTTATTATGGGGATGATGGTGTTGATCTTATCAAACCACAACCCACAGGAACAATTTATCGTATGCCCAAGTGGTGTACTAGCACATTACGAGATGTAAGAATGGATGCTCCACTAGATACATCCAATCCTAGACCACGTACTCACAATAAAGCAAGAGAAGAAGTCAACTTTGCTTTGATGAGTAGAGTTATTGATTTTGATGAGCCCTCTACAGTCCAAGAAGCCCTACAGTCAAAAGGTTGGAAAGATGCCATAGACTCTAAATATTAGTCAGTAATGAAAAATAACACTTGGCAGCTTGTCGATCTTCCACCAGGGAAGAAACCCATTGGATGAAGATGGATATTCAAAACTAAGCACAAAGTAAATGGGATAGTGGAAAAGTATAAAGCAAGACTAGTAGCAAAGGGGTATGCACAAAAAAAGGCATTGACTACGAGGAGACATTTTCTCCCACAACTAAGATCAAGATGATCAGGGTGATCTTTACTCTAGCTGCATAGTTTGGATGGAAAGTTCATCAGATGGATGTAAAAAGTGCCTTCCTAAATAGATATTTACAAGAATAAGTATATATGACTCAACCTGAGGGATATGTTGTACCTGGTCAAGAAGCAAAGGTATGCAAACTCAGGAAATCTTTGTATGGCCTCAAACAGGCACCCCGGGCATGGTACATCAAAATTGATGAGCATCTCGTATAATATGGATTTGTTATAAATCCATACAACCCCAATCTCTACCTCAAAAATAAAGAGGTGAATATTGTGATTGTCATTGTCTATGTCGATGATCTAGTCATCAGTGGCAGTTCAGTGAGGATGATTGATGCAATGAAGAAAGATCTTAATTGATCATTTGACATGACCGATCTCGGGCTAATGCACTATTTTATTGGATTGGAAGTATGATAGAAAGAGAATCACACATTTGTTTCTCAGATGAAATATATCAAGACAACGCTCGAGAAATTTAGGATGATGGATTGCACTCCGATTGCTACACCTATTGAGAACATTGTAGTTATCTCATTCAGATCCATCTCCTGAGGTAAATGCCACTCTCTATCAAAATTTGATTGGGAGTCTCATTTACCTGACCTACACTAGACCATATATCAGCTTTGTAGTAAGCTATCTGTCCAGGTTCATCCAGGAACCCAAAGTTTTTCATTGGAAAGTAGCAAGGCGCATCTTGAGATATCTCAAAGGATAAGTGGATCTTGGTCTAGAATACAGAAGAATGACGACTTCTTCTTGTCAGGATATTCGGATTCAGATCATGTAGGAAACATTGATGATAGAAAATCCACTTCAGGATTTTTATTATTTATGGTATCTAGACCAATATCATGGGGAAGCAAGAAACAACACTTTGTTTCTCGTTCTTCCACAGAAGCTGAGTAGCGTTATGCAAGAGAAGTTATCTATGAAGTGATTTGGCTACATCACATACTCGAAGGAATTGGAATACCACATGATAAACTGACCACCATGTATGTTGAAAATGAAGGTGTTCTCAAACTTGTTCACAATCCAGTGTTTCATGAAAGAACAAAACATATTGAAGTATAATTTCATTTTATACACGAACATGTCTTGAAGCACAATATACAACTTAAATTTTGTCCAACTGCTGAACAACGAGCTGATATATTCATGAATTCACTTGCACGTGATAATTTCCAGTTGTTCAGAGAGTTCCTCTCCTCATCCCTTGAGGCAATGCAAAATTAAAGGGGGGAATGTTAGGAAATATATATTTCTCTATAGTTAATTTTTCCTTAACTATAATAATTAGGTATTTATTAATAATTTTAACATGGTTATATTTATATAACCATCTATTTTGTTTTATCCTACATCCGTGAGTTGTATTGTTTTAAAAATACTATTATTTGTTTGTATTTGATATTTGTAATGATTCCCGTGTGTCTTTTTGGAAGCTTGTGTAAATTAATTTGTTGTTGCACCTGTGTAACATATTTCCTTGTATGTATTCAGTTGTACAATTCCTATAAGAATTACAACACTCCATTGTATTTTTGATCTAGTTGATTAATATAATTTACAAGCTTCTGTTCCTATTCTACAAAAACTATGTCTGTCAACAAAATTTAAATTTCACTACGCCAAATAATTAGGAGACACCTATTTCTGGTAGAAAGAGAAAGGTAAGAAAATGGGACTTGGGAAGGATTTTCAAGTTAGAGTGGGTTTCTAAGTTTTGATTTATTAAACCTGTTGAAAATGAAAATAAAGTTGAGCCTCCCAAAAATGGAAATTTAAAATATATAGTTGGAAATTGAGTAGGGACACGACAATACAACCTAAATTGGATGTTATTGAGAAGCATGTAGGAAAGATGTATGAAAAAAAAAACTATAGACAAAGTTGTGAAGAATGTTTCCAAATGGGAAACTACATATGATTGTTTATATATTAGTTATGAAAAATAATTTAAGGAACTAAAATAATAGTTGCACAAAATTGAGGGACAATTACATCTCAATTTAACAAGGTCATTTAAAATAGGGCTTTAGGTAAAATAGTTCAGCTACATACTATTTTTCACATTCTAAAAAGAAATCATTCTATAACAGATTTTCCTGAACATAAGAAGATGTTTTTGTTTCTTAGTATCCCATAATTTCTTCATTCTCACTGGTCTAAAAGTAGTGGTTTGGAATGGAAGAAATGTGTAGCTATGGCTGAGAAATAAGACTTAAAAGAGAGACTTAAGTCTGCACGATATGTTCCTTTGTCTATTTACGAGGTTACAACAGTAAATAATAATTATTGGGTATGTATGCATGTTTATATTATTGAGAGTCATGTGAGACAACTTCACTTACTAGCTATTCAAAAGATTAGAGATAAATCCAACGTTAAAAACTTTTGTGAACTAGTAATAATAAGTTTGAAGGAGCTCGGTGGCATGGATGATTCTAAAATTGCAATAAATATAGTTTGTGTTACGGAAGATGTGGCATTTGTAATACAAGGTCATAATAAATGGTTGGTGTGTAAGACTCCAAACATTCCATTGCATTTATATGATTTTCATTCATTGTATGGCTCATAGAATGAATCTAGCATACAAAATAGTCAGCAAATTTAAACATGTAGCAAAAGTCTAAGAACTTGTTCTATAGGTGCAAGATTATTTCTATTATAGTCCTAAAAGGTTCATGGAATTCTAAAGCTTTACAAAAGGACTAAAAAATTTGAATAAACTATTAAGATATTTTGACACTTAGTGGATCTCATTGTATTAACCAGTATGGAGGGTGTATGATGAGTATCAAATTTTTTTTTAGAGTAAAGTGGAAGAATCACATAGAAGTGGACAAGGATCATGATTTGATACATCATTTGAATGATATAGAGACATTTTTGATGTTGTGTGGTATCCTTCCCATGATGGATGAAATGCATCGTTTGATTAAACAATTTCAATAAATAACTATATATATTATTGATTTGCTAGTTTGAGGAAACATGTTTGTTTGAAAATATAATATTTGTTTCTCAATGATATTTCTTTTTTGGGTCCAAAGTTTGAGAGCTGGAAAATTTTGATAAATATTGAAAATCCAAATATTTTTCCGAGGTTAAACTTGTTTGAATAAGTATATGCATTTATACATGGATATGAGATGCTAATGTACTTATTTCAAATAGTAACTGGTAAGGTTGAGAAGGTAAATGTCACAAGAACACTCTTTAATAACATTGTATCATGAAAAAGGGGAAGGTTAAGATAAATTGTAGCTTCCATACTAAAATAAATAAGGGAACATTTTACTAGGGATGGTTTACTTGAAGTAATGTCTATAGTAAATCCCACCTATTGGAATAATTTCCAAAATGAAATATCTTTAAAGGAACACTACCATAAGAGATTGAATACATTGATTCAAAATTTTCACAAGCCTGCTAATATTAATGGAATTAATATTCTAGATATTGTAAATAAGGACAAATTTTTTTTCAATCCCATGAATTTTCATCTACAATGATTAAGAAATTAAAATGTTTGGATAATCCTTTTGAGTGTGGAGTAATAACTCAGCTATGGAAAAAAAATTTGGGTTAAACACTATTTTGGAGGAAACCATGACCAATTATTTTCACTAGATAATCTATGTCCAACAATGATTTTGGGTTCAGTTGAAGATGATAGATTTTTCAGCACATTGTCTTTTATAAAATCAAAATTATGAAATAAGCTTGACAAAAATTTAAGAATTTGTTTGATAATTTACACATCACGGTACGAAGTGAATAACTTTCCCTATGATAGGTATTTGGCAATATGAAATTAAATTGATGAAATGAGAGTTAGTAGAAATGCCAAAAATACAATGTATGACTTTGTTGGAGACAGGGATGGATCTATTGCACCATTTAAATGTCAACAAAGTCAGAGAGTTGGTCAAGAAAATGATAGAGATAATCCATCATTAATACATTAGAAGCTTCCATTTGTGGATATGTGATATAGATGTTTAGATAATATATTCAAATAGCTAATACATTATTTAGATAATAGTTTTTCCCTTATTTGTATTTTTTTTAAAAATACAATAGACGTATTTAATTGATTTGTAGTCTTCTGAATGAAAACTTGAAGCAATTGGAACACTTCAGTTCCAGTCTTAAAATTTGTAATGTAGAGTCAGAAAAAATATGATATGCTTAGTAACTAGACATGTCATAATAGAAATACAATGATTAAAAAACAATTATGTTTCTCATACACCTACAAAGCATTAACATAAAGGTTTCTCTTGTGAACCACTATGTATTAAAATAAAAAATAATACTATTCCTCATTCAACTTCCTTGAGACATTCCCTATATGAAACAAATTGAAAATTGCAACAAATGGAACAATTTTCAAAATTAAATTATTATTAATTGCGTCATACTCTACAACACATTCCACTCTTCATCTATTGGAATTGTAATTTGTTGCAAGTCAGAGTGACTGACATGTATGTTTTTAGCACTTCATAACTAAGAGTGGATATTTATTTTATTATTATATACAAACTTATTAAAAAGGTTATCAATGGTTTGACGAAGCCAAAAAAGTTTTCCTCATCTACCTTATCAAGAATTTGGTTCTTCTCTTGCATAATCATTTCCTTCATATTCTTCTGGAATGTATCCTTCTTAATGAATTGGTGTGTTTTTTCAAAAGGCATTGGAAAACCAAGCTTTGTGAGCTCATATACCTTTCCATGCAACCCCTGTAACATTGTTCAACACTAATTCAACAATTTTGTTAGGAAAACTATTGATTAGTGCTCATATTATATGAGTTAATCATATTTACGAGTGGTATAATGTAATAGTGAATGAATTAGTTACATAAGTTAGTAAATTATTAGGGGTGTGTGAGGTTGTTTGTAACAACTAGTGTAAAATACAATAAGGAGAGTAAAGTAGTTATATATTTCTAATTTATAGTAATGATATTCCTATATAAATGTAAATACCTATCATATGAAATAAGAAAGAGAAAAATATTGCTATGTAATTTCTCTACTAAAACATTTGGTATCAAAGCAATAAAATTCATTGATGGAAGAATGAATTTTTCACAGGGGTAGTTCTGTATGTGATTTTTCCCTCCTAATGAGGAAGAATAATCACCTTCTCGACCACCAAGTTAGACTTCAAATCATCAACTACATTTTGGCGATGAAATTCAGCTATACACATTTTTCTGTGTTATCTCTATGTCTGGTAGCATGGACACATTTGGTAAAGTGGTGAAAATTGTTATGTTGTTTATTGGACATGCTTGCAAAGTTGAATGGTGTTATCTATTACATAGATTATCCTCGTAACAATATTTGATTCTATCAGTATGGAACTTCATGACCACTACTACTACCATCACTATCAACACCAATAGTAACAATAGATTCACTATCAAATCCTCTTGAATATTTAACTTATGGTTGTAATGTATGTTGAGGATTCGACTCCAGAGAAAAATGCATTATAATACCACTTCTTATATGTATTAGTCCTCTCTCCTAAGATCCAAGGCATAACATATCAGAACCTCGTGCAATATCTACCTCAGCTGGTATCCAAATGTCTTATACTATTAAAATTAAACCACCATTAGTAAAACCCATATTTTTTGCTATATCTAAGCCTATAGTATATGTTTGTTTCGTGATTTCATTCAGACTTGGTTTATATGATTTATCTCCCCTATCGGGTAGTGTGTAGTTCCACTTCCTCCTCAGACTGATCATCACTAATTTCCTCTGTGGGATGTATTGCATTCCAAAATATGCTAATAACTACATATTATTGAACATAATCATACTTTGAATCAAATTTTGGATTTCCTAGGTTCCTCCTTATAGAACAAAAGGCAATTATTTTTGAACTTTTCAAATTTGTATTTTTCAAATCAACATCTAGATGCTTTGACATGGTTTTATAAGAGGAATATTTATTACACTTTGCATAAAAATTGTCATATGTTTCGAATGTCGTCTCTTCCTCATTCTGTGGATGTAATCCCAAAATTTTTGATTACAACTCTTGAAAACTAATTCCTTTCTCAATAACAATTTCAGCCATTACTTTTTTTACCTCATCCCAAGAGTTATTATCTTTCAATTTTTCTTGTTGGGGTTTACTTTCATGTTGAATTTTAGTGGAAGAGTTCTTGTTCACCACTAATATTTCTTTAATCACCTCACATGGGTCATACGGCTAGTGAGAGTCAACATTAAACTTAAAAATTTACAAAATTCCATGTACCACATTGAATTATTTTTTCTCGAATGTGAACCCTCTACATGAAAAATGTAAAGAAGGAAATATTCCCCCATTTTTTTGAATAAAAAAATATATTTTATCTATGTTTTCCATCTGTTGTATATATTCCAAATCAAAAATCCACTCTGTCACATCTATTGGAAATTTGTAATGTTTTACTCCCGATCCATAAAACCTTAGCATAGTATATTCCTACATGAAGTACTAGTTAGCCAATTTTATTTTGATCCCATTTAAATGCAATCTTTATAGGTCATAGGTAATCTAGGCATTGTATTTTTTGTAATTCTTGATAAAGTGGAGCCCAAAAGTAGTCCATAAATATATTGTAGTCCATTCCTTTATAAAACATCCATATCTTTGGGGTCCACTCAGTTAACAGAAGAAACACTTTTTTTGTCCCTCAACATCATTGTAGGCTTGAATTACAAGCTTGTTTCTCTTAAACCATTCAACAATTTTCCATAGAAATAAATAACACAAGTAGGTTGTGAACCTAAAGGTTTAAGTGTCAAAACCTTCTTCAATTATTAATAATTGTTTATGCATAGATTATGCGATGTGCTCAAAAAATGTGTATGAACTGAAATGTATATTATATACCATTTCAAGGAGGGTTCCATCCACTTGCTCATTGCTATCAAATCCAATGAAAAATGCTAGCATAGAAATGTTATCCTCAACCCACAATTTAAAGATCACAATTGGATAAGGAGGCCTCCCTTTTGGTACCATTCCATTATGTGTTATTTTATTTTTTTGCAAAAAACATTTGTGGAATTTTGATTGGTAGTATGATAATCATTAGCAATTATTTCTATGCTTATGCAAATGGTTATTAATTATTTACTTTCAAACCCCAACACATGGCCAGGAGTTTCTTCTGTAATGGAAAACATTTATTCTCTCGTGTCATTTGCAATACTTATTTTTTTCCATCATAATTCTAGGCAGAGAGCATGAAAAATTACGGGTAAGGGAAACCTTATGGAGCATCATGCATCCCAATCCAACCCCCCATATTTTCCAACCTAATGGATTTGTAGGATTATATTCCTTATTATCATATGTGTATCTAAGTTGTGTTATTTTTCTATAAATTACATGATCATAAATATCAAGGTATTCATTAGTAAAACCAGGGGTTTTAAGAAATTTGGAATATGGGATTGGGGTTGTATTATTGGCTTCTCTGGAGGTAGACATGCTTGCAATTTTTTAACCCCTCAACCAACCATAAACCCTAATATTTGATTTTTTTTAAGTGGAGACTTATACAGTGCTACTTATAAGAAGAATCAAGATGCATGATGAAACTTACTTAGAAAATGAATATAGTAAGTTTTTCATGTCCCACAGCTTCGATTCATCCTCCAGGTGTAGTATGCCTTTCAAAATGCAATGGAAATTATATAATGTTACACTTGAAGTTATGCTAGTAACAGTTATTAGTTAAAACAAATATCAAAATCACCTTGCCAACACATCACGTCTTTCACCATAAATGTCAAAATTGGTCACTTATTCAAATTCCATTTAGTGGCTGACACTTTTCACTCTGTTAGGCCTATTCTAGAGAATTACATTCCAAATGTGGGTATGTCAAACCTTCATCCTAGAATAGAACAAAAATATTTGAAATAATAATAATTTATGGTAATAATTGAACTTGCATTTCGACAATTCAATTTAATGTTATTAAAGATCATGAAATAACATATAGTTTAATAAATCAACCAATGTATTAACAAGAATATCCAATTGCATATGCACATAAATAATCTACTAAAAAATGTGTAATTAACTAAACTTATTATTGTGTAAATTGCTACTACACATTCACATATTTCATTATGAAGAAAATCCAATAGTGATAATTAATATAACAACTCTAAAGAACTTTACCAAACAATTGAGAAATAAATATACAAAAAAAACTCAAAGAACAATCCTTAGAATTTTAAAGTGATTTATTCACAAAATTCTCCCCCCAAGAGGATAAACAATTGATGTATTTATAAAAAAATAACCATTTCTTGGGGCTTTAAAAAAACAAATTATAAAAATGAAACAATTGTTTATGAGTGGCTAATAAAAACAAAATAAAAATATTTCATGAAACAAATCATGTACTATCTATTTTAAGGATTATAGAACATTATAATAATAGATCCTAAAAATAGTAAAATGACTGCTCCTCCAAGATTTACTTGGAACTCCCACTTGATATTTCTTGAGTTGACTGCATTTAGATCTACTAGAGTTCAACTATACATGACTTAAACTCATTCTCTATATACAATAGGTCTAAGACATGTGGCCTCATTAAATCAGGTACCTCTTGAGGAAGCATTGGGACCCTACTATACATAGCCTTGACTAACTCATTCAAAAGTGTAGGTTTCTCCACTTTTACATTTTCCAAAGTGACCAATGCCATGATAGTGTAAATCAGTTCCATTGTATTAGTTTGTGAAAAATCAGAAACTAGAGTGGAGATGAAATTATGTAATTGTTGTTCAAATAAAGGCTTCTAAATCATCCTCACATTGGGTTGGTGTATTGAAGTTATCTGAGCTTCAGCCAAAATCTCAATAACCTTTTTTATTGTGACTTATAGCTCATTCATCAATCCTTCCATTGCAGTCATCCAGTTAGTCAACTCTTTCAAAATGTGGTCCAGACAGATCTTTCATGTGTTTAAATATTGGATTTTCACATCAAACACATCAAGGTAAAAACAATTGTTTATAATTGCCAACTATTTCTCCATCATCGGCTTATTTTATTCAAGCGTTTAGGCTGACCCTTGACTTTTAGAATCCCCTACTCTACCATATCTCTATGATTTTGTATGGCTACAAAAATATCATACAAATTTATTATATCCATTTGTACATGGGGTAGGGTATTCTGAGGCACAATCACTTGCTTTTGAGTCATTAGGACATCCAAATTTACTTGCATCCTCATGACTAGATCAACTATCACTTGTTGAGTAGCATAAATAATAGACTGAGGGTTTGTGTCCATGACTTCTTCTCGTGTATGGGATATTTAGGATATCCTCAGTATATCCTCCTTTTTCTCCATATATACATGAGTTGTCCCTTGGGAAAGTTTTCTTTTTGTTACTCTCTTAAGGGTCCATGTAGGAGAACCATACTTCAATGCCACATAAGGATATTCAATTTATATCATGGTGGGAGATATTTCCTATTGTCTAATAGGAGGATTCCATATTCATCCTAGGGTAGTGTTTTCATTTTATATGTCTAACATGCAAATTGAAAATTTTGGCCATGACAACTAAGACCCCACTTGAAAATTTCCTCTCTTGATCACCGTAAACCCTTCCTATAGCCCTCTTGTCCATAATTTCATACTCATTTTGTATCATAGGATCATGATAAAAATATTTGAATTGTTTTTCATGTGTAGGGATGTATGCCTAAGGTTATTTATAAATTCACTTAGATTCAAGAAGGAACAACTATTTTCAAAGACTAAGAAAGGACCATTTTTGGCCTTTTTTTGCAATTGGTGAATACTTTCCGAAGGGTGATTGCAAGGGAAAAAACCATCTATAAGTTTTGTATAGTATTTTTAATGCATTCAAGTTAGTTTTCTAGAATTATGTTGATCTAAGTGATGTCAAGAATCAAACTAGTAAAACATGGTCATTATGGGTGCAGGGTATGCCATACTGAAACTAAGAAAGTTGACTTGTTTGGATGATTATGGGAGTTTTGGAAGGATTTTGGAGATTGAAAATATGAAATGGAAATATCTTGGAATCCTCCACATTATTGACACACCAATTTTTTCCCATGTCTTTAAAATATTCTGTGATAATCTATGACATTGCAGTTGCCCCTTCGAGTAAAAAAATGGAATAGGCCCTAAAAATAATTTTTCTGGTATAATCAGCTCTTAATAATGACTATTATGATTTCAACGGGTGATTTTGATTCAAAATCATATAAGGATTGACCCCAAAACACCATTCCATGCTCTAAGGGTAGAAAAACATTATTGGTGTCCTAAAATGGAGTTGGTGTATGACATTAGCAAACCAAAAAGGCCAAAGTGCACTTTGGAGCATTTCATGTCCCCAAGGTGAAAATGGTACATGTGGGATACCAAAGAGCACTCCCCTATCTATTCATGATGTTTCTTCACTTAAAATATAACTTGGGGTGTTGGGCGGAGCATATGAGGAGTTTAAGTGCCCATGTCCCCTTCCCATGATGATCAGATCCCTTGGCACATTTATAAGCATCTAATGTCACATTGGATTATCCCCAAGATTTAAGGGGAACATGAGGGATGAAAAATTTCACTCCCCCATTTTGGCTTACTCTTCACAATTTATAACTTGCATCTTTTGCACCTAGGAACATCACAAGTTACATCTCAATTTCCCCCTCCTCATGAGTTGACCCCCATGGTGTAATTGGAAGCATGTGATGTCCCATTGTATTTCCCCAAGGTGAAAATGGACATGGGGGACACAAAAGTACACTCCCCCATGAGGTTACACTTTTTGTAACTTGCATTGCATCACTTTTACACCTAGGGAGCCAAAAACTTGCAAAATCACTTAATCCATTATCCTCTCATGAAAAGACCCCTCATAGTGCATTTATGATATTATGGTGTCCCTTTGTATTTCAAAAACAATAAAAGGGACAAAATGGACATCAAAGTTCTCTTTGTATCCTTCCAATCAGCCTCATGACACATGAGGAACCATCTTGTAGCCCCCAGAAGCCATTTTTATCCCCTGCATCTCCCTCACACTGCACCATAACATGCCACTTGGCATCATATGGTGAAAAGTGAACTTATTTTAACCTTTTATCCCCATTTACCTCTTTTCCCCTATTTTTTAGTGTGCAACCACATGTCAATCCTCCTCCAACCATGGTTTAGCATGTTGGGTCAGATTTGAGTTAAAATTTACAAGGTGAATATGATTAACTCCCAACTCATAAATACTTAATAATTTTTTGAACTTCAAGGAGTTTTTATTTCCCCCCAAAAACTTTATTTTTACCAGCGATGTTGAAAAATTTTAGAACCCTCATGCTCCAAAATTGAAAATTGTTTATATCATCACAATCCATGCACCCGATTTCCATTAAATTTTACTACTGTACATTCCTCCCAAAAATGCCTTCAGTTTGAATATAAGAATATTTCCATTGATGCTCTATAAAATTTTCAACATTCAAGTATAAAATTTCAGCCCATGGAATTACCTTTTCAATTATATGGAGTTCTGGCGAATAAAAATCCTTGAAAAGTGGAGAAGAATATCCTGAGACAAAACCTAATATTTTGAGACCATTTTTATTGTAATCCGACACCCAGAAGACATACATCTAAAAAATAGTAAGTTGCGAAAGGTCTCATATTTCTAAATATGGTAAGTTTCCAAAATAGTAAAATCTCAGCATCCTTGTTACTCCAAACAAGAAAAAACCACCAAAAACTGAAAATTGTGAAAACTTACTAAAAATAGCCATCCTAGTCATGACTTGCTAAAAATATAAAGTCTTGTAATCAGCTCAATTGACTTGTATCAACTCACAATTTTCATATCTCATTTATTTTTTCATCATGAAGATCAAGAATTTCAGGTCTAGAACCAATCTCAACATTGATCACTAAATACCCTAATGTAGGAGATAGTGATATCACCCACATGGACTTGGAAGACTTGAAAGCTAGAATGATTAAATGATGCCATGAGGAGTAGTGGAGTAAAATATACTTTCAAGTGGATTTTTCAGGGAAAGAGATCATCCGTTATTTTTTCATAGCATCAAACTTGTCCTAGCACATGCACAACATTATGATCATAACACCGCATCAATCATGGTAGATGATAACTCGATCCTCACAGTCCTCACACCAAAGGGAATTTCTCAATTATTATAAATTCCCACCAGTAATAACATGGTCATCATAACCATGGAGTTTTCATCATAGGATTGGGAAAGAGACTAGCTCATATTTATAAGGCCTAACACTTGGTTCATGGGTCAAACAAGGAATAAATCCCTCTCATATCCTCAAGAATATGTCACGAAGTGAGTTTCACAAGGTATATTCCAATGAAATTATCCTAATAAGAAAAATAATAGGGGAAGAGACAATAAATTATTTCTAATATTAAATGGCTAAGTTCATTTTGGTTGCCACACAAGGAAACCAAATGGTGGGCTACGGGAAAATCAATCAGTGACAACATCCATTCGTATTTTTTGTAGTTACCCTCCACTAAGAAGTTCACAATGACTTCTTACCTATTGTACACCCTTACTTTCATAAGACTCTTCTGAGGTCTATCCATTATCCCCAATGTGCATCAAAATTCACATGCTTATGAGAAGTATCCACAACTCACTCACAAGGAGATTAATTCATCACCATTCTAGGGTGAATGATGTGTTCACCATGTGCATCATAAGATTACTCAAAGGAAATCAAGAATAGAGGATCTCATCCCAAGCTGTTGTATTTATTGATAAGTATAGGATCCATTTCATCCATTTCCCCACCTTCACCTACATTAGGGTTGGAGGCTTTGATCTTTCCCCTCACAGGTTACCTAGGTACCCAAGTGATAAGATCATCATGTTTGAACTATGCCAACAGTTGTCCCATGTTCATAGCAGATGTAAGAATGCTAAGAATAAAGGTGTCATTTCCTATCTCTTTAGGGATATACATGTAATAATGTCACATATGCAGTGAACATTGAAACATATTTTACATCTCTTAGTCTATATTCCTACATATCTCTGTCTAAATTTGATATTAGGAAGAATCCAAAGACCTTCATCTTTTCCAGGATTGTATCATGTGCCACAAATTGAGGACTATTGGGTAATTGTATAGATGAATTTGAGGTCAGAAAATGGGATCACATGTGGATGAAAGTGACCAAATGAAATAATTCAAGTTTTTAATGGTTTGTGGATGGGATAAAAGATGATGGGTCAGACCTGTTTGATCCTGAATACCAAGCAGGTACAATCTCCCCCTCTTCCTCCCACTCCATCGAACATTAGGTTGTCAATGATATCAAAGAGAGGACTATGGACATGATCCAAAGGTAAAAAGAATGTTTCAAGCATAATAAATATTCTTTCATCAATTCCAATGGTATTTTGTCTCCACATAGGTAATTTTCTCACACTTCCTCCCTCAAGGCATCTGAGAAAGCCGCGAGATCTACTCATTCAGAGGAATCCTCCAAGAGGAAAATTGTGGAGGTAGAGTGCACTGAAGATTCTCCTCCTAGGAGGCTTCACAGAGGGAGAATATCATTGAATATCCCATTGAACCTCTTGAGTTAGGAGAGATTGATCCATCATAGTCTCATGTTTATCACCGACATCCAAGTGTGTCCTTCTCAGTGACATAATCATCTCATCATGAGCATATTTTGATCCCTTATTGAGCACCTAAAAGTGACCCTATGCCTGATTTTATGTCTACTCTGGTTGAAACATTCCCAATGGGTACATGAGCTTCTTGGAATTGATTCAATAATGGTGTAAGAAGTTGAAACACCTAATTTTGAGTCCATATCAAACATTCATCAAAACCAAGCAAGGCAAGAAAGCACAAACAACTTCTTGTTTTTTCATTGAGGCCTCTGGATCTCGGTATGTGGAGGTTTCCCAACCAAAGGTTACAAAACCTATGGAAGAGATGACTCAAGATGATTATGAGTGAACCTTAATCTCCTTGGATAAATCCATGCATGAAGGAGATGCACACATATTTAAGGAGTATGTGGACCCGTTTACTTACTAGGAATGAAGAGTACAAAAAACTATGGAGAAATTAGAGGAGCATGTGATAACTCTCATTTTTTATGTGCAATCCTTCCTAGAGCCTAATTTGGTACACCTTCCTCATATGGAAATTCATCCTTTCCCATCAATAATTTTGACCCTCAGTTGATCAAGAGAGCCCAAGGTTACACCATGCAAGGGAAAGCCAATGATAAGTGGGTTGAAAGGATTCTCAAGAAAGGAAAGGTAATGCTACCAGAGGTTATCTCACTATTCAAAATTTCCCTTGGCATGGTTTCTAAGGTAAAAAATGACCAAGGAGGAGATTGAGAAAGAAAATTCCCAATGGAATAGTGTATTCCCATTGGTGTCCAAGATGAGTTGTCTTGACTCTCACTCCTTAGTGAGAAAAATTGTATTTACCTCAATCTATGACAATTTGTTTCCCATATGGTCTCACACAATGAATGTCAGATATGATATGATAAATGATGTTGTCTCATAACTTGAGTGTTTTGGAGAGAATGTATTTGAGATCTTGGAAAGGGTCAGTAACAGTGTGTAGAGGTTCATATCACCTCCACTTAATAAGTAGTCATCCTTGGAAGAGCTCCTTAAGTATTTCCAAGATCTAATCTAGAAAGAGGCAGGAGATCCTTTCTTGTTCAAAGAATATACTTTGGAATCACTTGTGGAAATTAGAGGCTCAATCTCTAATATTGTAAAATATCATCAAGTCTAGTCTAACCAATATAAGATCCTCCGTAGCATTCCCAAAACTTGGATCAATGTTTTAGGTTATGTTTTCATTCCATAAGAAGAGAAAGTTACACCTATGGTAGCCCATTTCAGTATATAGTTCAAAGTACAAGAGCTCTTTCCATGATTTTATCCTCATAATTCACTAAGGGCCAATTCTTCATTGGCAAAGGCTTCATCTTCATTAGATTGATATATATATTCTTCTCTCCCTGCTTCTTTCTTCTCTCTCCATATTCTAATTCTTCATTAAGAAAGTACATTTTCACTATTTTTTCTTATTCACTTAATTGACATCTTAATTTGAAATTATGAGAGCTATTTTTCATTAATTAAAAAATTCACTTCTATTCCCTAGGAATATGAAAGGTCACAAGTGATGGGAAAGGTGAAAATTCATGTGGGGAGATGAAAGGGCATTTTTGTAAGCTATAAATTGATAGAATTTGAGGATTCTATTAACTACATATTTAATCAATTAAATTATAAAAAATTAATAAACTATGCAATATTAAATAAATAAACATCACACTATATTGCATAATAGATAAATAAATACTTACATAAAGTAAATAACAAATGACACAAGACTTATAGTGGAAAACTTGAATTAAAAAAACCACTATGAAAAGTAACCTTTATTATAAATAACCCTTTTACATACAGTAAATTACCTCCTCCTTTAGAAACCCTAATCACAAGGGTAAAAACACCTTTAATATATGTATATTTCAAAATATATCAAATGAGGACCTGAAGTCCTTTTTATACGAGGTGATCGGGTATGTCTCCTTGTATACACCAAAATTGGGTCACACTCCCCTTGACCCCTCGTTAAATAATCAAATTGAACACACTAACCTAACCATGGCCCCTTGCACCCCACACTAATATTAATTTAATTAATTTAATTAAATTAATCCATGTCCTCACAATATTTATTATTTAATTATCCTAATTAAGATAATTCCCACCCCACCACCTCACCTAGACACCTACCTAATCACCCTAAATCTATTCTTAGTATGTTGCCATAACTAACTAAGACCTAACTAAACCCTAAAAATCAATGCCTACATCCCCTCTAACCACATTCCCGCATAAGAAAAGGTAACTCCCGCTCTTTCCCAGATGAATAGAGAGATCTGGTGGAAATCATTGCCATGATCTCCTATTTTTAGTAAACCTAGGGAATCCTACCTTAAGTGACGCCGGTCAACCCAAACCGACGCCGGTCAACCCAGAACCATCGTCGGTTACCTTTCTATTCCCTTTAGTAACCTTATTTCAAGGTTGGAACATTCTGAGAGAAAGGAAGGAGACCAGAGCTGCATGCAAGTGAAACAAGCATCCTTTTATGCATCCAGACATCTAGAGCCATCACCAGGATCAATCATAGAGCCATTGCATTCACGGGAGCAATCCAGGAAATCACTGCTACAAGACCATACACGTATTCTCTGATCAACCACCTCCACCACTCAGCCATCAGATCCTTAACACAGTAAGTATGGCCCTAACTAGTATGGTTTATTTTAGTTAGTAATATTTATTACTATTGTTATTAATCTATTCTTTGCATGCTTATTGCTTCATCACCCACTTACCTGTGAACTCAAATATCCCTTCACCCATATCACCAAATCACCTATCCTCACCTTGTTGTATAATTTTAAGCATACCTAATACCTCTACAGACCTCCCCATTCACTCTCCCAAACTTTATTTGACCTCAGATCACCCCTGCCATTTAATCTATTTTGAGTTTCTTTTACCTCGACCATACCGACGCCAGTTATCCACAACCATCATCGGTTCTACCTAAACCGGCATCATTCACATTTAGCCGACATTGGTCTCTATTGTTTTACACCTTGACCAAGAATAGACCCAAAAATCACCCTACCAGTTGACCTAAATAACCCAGAATTAGACCCTGACTAGCCCCAGTACCTTGACAGATACCCCACCTCTCAGATCCAACTATAGCCTAGCCTGTTGTGATTGGATTTTCTTATTGTACTTGAATGAGATACCTAAATCATATCAACTACAGTAGGAATTTGTTTATTTCTCGCATTAACTTGTTTTAAATAGTGGATTGACAGCCATCTAGGAAGTATCACACTTCCCAGAAATAGCATACGCTAGGCAGTCCACTATCATATATCATTTAATTATCTTTTTGTGGTCTTGTTTTCTATTACAGGTAGTTCCTCCTAGCCAAAAGGAAGCTCTCACATTCATCTTGTGGATCAAGAAGTCAGAACGCGTGCAACAACCATCAACCAACCAACATTTAATAGGTATTCCTCCTTGGCCCTTACCCTTATCTGTTTCATCATTTCGAAAAGGTAAAGAAAATGGTGAAACATTTTGGCACGCCCGGTGGGACCCATCAGGGGTTCTTTTGCATTTATTCATTCCTAGGTGAAATTTGTGTGTTTTTTCCCTTCGAAAAGCTTCCACATTAATTTTCTTCTTTGGAATCATTCTCCTTCTTTCTATTGTCTAAAAACAATCATGTTTTTGGTGCTTTAAAAAGAACACATCTTCCTTTCTTTTGCATTGCATTAGTGAAAGAGCATCCCTCTTCCTGTTCATCTCTTGCTACATCGAATATCACACTTTAATTTGGGTTTAAAACACTTGCATTGCATTCTGATTTGTTGCATTATTAGCTCACATTAAAACTGAGGGCAACCTATATGCTGGAAGTCATGCCCAGCTGATGGTTGACACAAAGAATCATAGAAAGAACATTTTTCTCTCTCTGTGTGTCTTACCAAACTTGCACAAAATCAAATATACACATCTTTCTTAAACAACATCTTACCTGGGAACATCTATCAGTGATCACACGATCCGGTTGGCAGGTACTCCCTAGCTCGTTGCCTCTGTCAAGTCATCATCTCAGAGGACGGTCCGCCCCCACCATAACATACCTGAAACCTCTCCTTTTAGATATCCTTCTTCGTAGGATGCCTTCCCAACCAAAAAATTTTTTTCTAAATACACACAGTCAGTCCTAAATAGCATAAGCTAAACAAACATAAGAAAATCACTGTTAGGATCGTGCTTTTTCTTAGCATTCTTCTTGACTTGTGTTTTGAGGTGTGAGACTATGACTCTCCATTTTTCTTCTTCCTTGCACACTCCACCATCGTAGTTGGAGTATTCTAACTTTTCTGAGTGTTTCAGGGCCCCATATCCTCATTCTCAGGTTTCTGAGTTTGATTCTTCACTTAATTTAATTCACAAAACCAATTTTCTTCATTTCTTTCTAATTTCACAGTCACCGAACGTCGGTCCAGCGACCGTCACCGGTTCACATCTGACCATCATCAGTTAAACCCTAACCGGTGTCGGCTTCTAGATTTCTAGTTACTTTACCTAGAATAGCTTTCATCACTGCTTTTGTTCTGTTTCTAGCCCTCAGGGCATCATCATATTTCTCTCCCTATGTTGATACTTACTATCATACACAGTTTCACCAGTACAAATCCAACATTCCTACTTCATTCTTTAAGACTAGTTTTCTTCCACAGTAACTAGTATCCGTCTCTGTAACTGTCGTTGGTTTCCCTCAACCATCAATGGTCAACCTCGCCATCATCGGTTTGTCCTCAACTGTCACCAGTCATCCTGACCATCATTGGTTGCCTGTGTTTGATTTTCAAAATCTAGACATTGACCAGATTCACCTCCCAGAACCCCATTATTCTCTATTTCTACTATTTTCTGTGTCATCTATAGAATACAGTCTTACCAGGTCAGCACTTGTTCACATGGTGTTGACTCGCAGCCAAACTAATGCCCTCATATTCCACGCTAGTCATCAACCACTCCCACCTAGTCCCTCACTGTCCTTCCATCCTATCACCCATGGATCCAACCTTACCTACCACCATTGCTTTAGGTGACGAAGAGTTTGCATGACTCCTTGATCAGAATCTGTGGCCTTACAGTTCTACCTTTCCCACTCTTCCACCCGAGACTCCTCTGGTCAGTTGATATATGGTATGCTTGTATCAATCTCTCCTGCCCTTATTCCTGATGCTACATCAGCCCCTAATAATGTGGCGTTACCCTCACCTGCTTCACCCCTGGTAGTTTCATAGCTAGGACCCATACCCACCATGACCGCTACATCTACAGTTTCCTTGGTGCCTGTCGTATCTTTTGTCCCCTCATCAACCACCCAGACCATAGCACAATCCACACCCATTATCTCACAAATACCCATTACAACACAACCACCCATGGTGTCAGTGACCCCTACTCCATTCTATAATCTCATCCTCTCCATCCCAAAAACACTGCCCCCAATCACTACTAAAGTCACAAGACCATCTCACCTACATACACCTACTATCAACAACCCCTATCTCGTTTGTCACCCATTCTAGATATGTACCTTCTATGTTGATTCCTTATTCTCAACCTCCCTATTAGGTTCAGTATCCACCTCCTTATGCCACAAGAGGTGTCCCTCCATCACAACCTACCAATGACCTCATCAAGTTGATGATGGAAAAGATGCAAACACTAGAAGCATTGGTTTCTGGCTCACACAATTCCCTCACCTATGATGAAATTTGTAACAAGCCTATTCACCCATCCATTCCTATTCGACCATACCCTGTACATTGGGAAATGCCAAAGTTCAACTACTTCAATAGCAAAGAAGATCCACAACAACATTTTTGGTCCTTTAAACATGGGTGTTACCTGATTTGCCATGATGATGCTTTACTTTTGAGGACTTTCCCAATGTCCCTGACAGGACTTGCATTGGACTGGTACAGTGGACTACCAAGACACTCCATTTACTCATTCAATCAAGTATCCCAAGCCTTCCTAGATCATTTCTCCATCAACATTGTTAAGAAGGTTACCATGACAGATCTTTATTCCACACGATAGTATGACGATGAGTCTATCGCTGACTTCGTCACTCATTGGCACAACCTCATTAACCAGCTCACATTCCAATTACCTCAAACTAATCTTATAGAACTATTTACTCAGGCATGTGCTAGACACATCTCACCAACCCTACAGGTGAAAATTTTCACACTTTTGACGAGGCATTCACCATGGCACGAAAATTGGAAATTCGTGCTATCGAAGAAAAGAAGATTTAACTTCATAACAAGAACATTGCGTTCAAATCAAATGATGTTTCTTCATCTTCGAAACCCCAAAAAAACTATTCAAAGCCCAAAGGGTCTGCTAATTCCATAGTTCTCAAAGTTGGTCCCCCTCATCAATCAAACCCAGCCAAACCCCCTTCTAATCTCTCTCCTGTCCAAGCTTTCCAGTTCAGACGAGAACAACAAAATTACACTTCCCTAGGAGAATCTTATTCTTCCATTTTGGAAAATCTTGTTAAAGCTGGTGTCCATTACCCTTCCACCTATAAAACCACATACTATTTTTGACCCTGAGTGACCCATGCCCACGTGGTATAAGGAACATGAATTTTGTAACTATCATTGTGTCAAAGGTCACAGTGACAATAATTACATCACCCTCAAGAATATCGTCCAAGAAATGATAGAAAATGGAGATCTAGTCTTGGATAGCCTGAATGCACCCATTAACCAAAACTTGCATATCTTCAAGAAGCCATTCCCTAATCATGCCCCATCTTCAAACCAAGCTGATGATACTTCAAACAATGATAGCAATGTCCGCAAGGTCCATGCTATTTTCAATGATATACCAGTTGCTTCCCAATTTCCTCATGTTCCTTCCATAGATGAAATCTTAACCTGCACTCCCCTACCTGCACCAGAACCTATTTCATCTACTCCTCTACCTTTAGAGGAACCCCGTTCATGTTCCCCTTCACCAGTGGATGAGCCTATAATCAGCACTTCACCTTTGACCCCTCAAAATTCTAAGCAGTTGTCAGCAACACCTCTCCTACTCATAAAAGATTCAAGTTCACCACCTACACCAACACAAGGAGAGCCCACTTCGGCTGGCCCATCCTCTCCTCTACCCATGGAGGATACTATAGAAGTACCACCATCTATAGACGACCATTCACCATTAGACCTTCAAGATCCTGTTGATCTACTTTTGGATCTCTTACCCACAGAGTCTGAGGCTAGCCATTTCCCTATATCTCAAACACGTTTTACAAGGATTGCCACTCAGTCCACATCATCTCCACTTACAATAGTACCATTCTCATGCTTGGTCGATCTCCTAGACTATGTCGATAGAGCCTTACTTTGGGGGCATTTTCTACTTCTTGTTTCAACACAAATGCAGTTGTCACTCGCTGACACCTCCACTATCTATCCAAAAGTGTTTCGACTGAACCAAACCAAACACAACCACAATTATCGCAATACCTTCCACAACACCACTCATGGCCCAACTCACACCTCTGCCCATATCCCAACATGTATCTACACCCAAACCCACGCCTATATCATCTCCCTTTCCTAAACCTATCACTACCTTAGGGGTCATACCAATAGCTAGCCTTACTCACCCACCCATCAAATTAGATTTAGCTACATCTTCCAAAACTAACACCAAACTTAACCCAACCCCTAAAAAGAAGATATAGCAATCTCCTAGATCTCATACCCCAACCTCGCCAACCACACCCTTATCACCTTCACCCCTTCCTTCCATCTTAGGACCTCACCCCTCAACCCTGGCCAAGAAACCCCCATCCACCGGTAAACCAAGAACACAATAGAAACCCATTTCCCCATCACAGACCTCTAATATACCCAAGCGACCCACACAACCTCCGCCCTCACCCATAACCTTCTTACCACCCATACCTCCAATACCGTCAATAACTTCTTCACTACCCATGACACTTCCTTCTCTTTCACTCACGCCTCCTACCCAACCCGCACCACCTACCTCCACAACACCTCGGTTACCCCCATGGGTAACCCACCCTCTTCCACCATCTTCTTTTCCCTCCACATCTCGTACACCCATATCACCTTTACCCAAAAATATATAACCTAAAGCTAAAAATCTGCTACCCTCCAATAAGGTAGTTAAACCAACCACACCTTCTATTGCCAGTTCATCTACCATGCCCCTACCCAAGTAGATACAACCAACACCTAAGACCACACCACACACCAAAACAGTAGCCCAACCTACTCCCCCTCTTGTAAAGACTCTTCCTCCACAGTCAACCACATCTATACCCAAACCCACATTCACCTCCCATTGTGATCCATTAGCAGGATCCTACACCAAAATCCTAACCAACCTCCTCGAAACTTCTGTCATCACATTACCACCTCTTAGACCTTACGACCCACTCAAACCCAAACCAAAAGGGTTTGACGAAACCAAAATTTTTGCCTACCATCATGTGCCAAGACACGATGTAGAGAATTGTAAGGCTTTGAAAACTGCTCTTGTCCAATTGTGTCCTCCTGAAGAAAACTTTGATGATGATGATCTTCTTGATGAGGACCCCATTTCACCATCACTAATTTCCACAAATCTTCCCTCATTGCCTACTCAGTGACCAAAATCTCCACCCCAATAACTCTTAGATCCATCCTGCAAGATTCAAAATTAACATGGTTCACATAAGAGAGTTGGCCAAACCACCACCCAAATGCCAATGCACCCTACTCATCTCACAAGGCTCATATCCACCACTAGGGTTTTGTCCCTCTTTCCGCTATACCTTCCATGACACACCCTCTTCATCCACCTCCCCTCAGATTAACATGATCAACATTGCCACCCGTGCTCAGAAAGACAAGGGCAAGGAGAAAGCAAGTGGCCCATCAACCAACCCTGGTACCAAACATACCATCTGCACCCACACCCAAAGTCATCATTTGAGGTCCTGCATATCCCATTTCCGATGGGGTCACACATCGCACAATGCTAAAACAACTACACCAATCCCTCCTCAAAATGTCTTTATATGACCTCGTCCAAACCTCAGAGTCACATCATCAAGCCCTCATGGAGGTCCTTCAATCTATTGAAGTCTTACCAAATTAACCCCACACCTGTAGCCTCCATCATTACCCCTCACCATGTGGCCTCTCTCACTAGGTATTTTCCTTCCTCTACACCTTCACCCACTCACCAAGTGGACACCCTCAGCTTTGCAGATGAAGAGATCGCTCCCTTCTATTCTGATGACCCCGACCCCACTCTTTTCATCTCTATCTTTATCGATAATATATGCATACAACGTGTTATGATCGATGGTGGTGCTAGCATTAACATCATATCCTCTCATGCATACAACCAAATGTAAATACCTTCCAATTGCATGCATAGTAACCCCATTATGTTGTGTTCCTTTAATGATGTCATGACCTCTACACTGGGTACCGTTGTTCTCCATGTCTGCGTAGGTCCCGCACCATCCCAGAACTTTTCTATGTCCTAGAAGGGGAGTTCTAGTATAACTTGTTGCTTTGGCCGACCTTGGATTTGTGCTATGGGTTGTGTCCCTTTGACGTTACATCGATGCCTCAAATTTGAACACGAGGGACATAATTACACCATCCCTATTGACCCCTCACCTTTCAAGACCTATAACATGCTATATCGACCCAATGATGTGTTTGTACCGGTCAAGGCATGTGCCAGCAAAACCACTTCACCTCCACCCATGAGCCCATCCACCAAAATTTCCACTACTTTTGTTGCTTCTAACCTTGCTATCCCTACTACAGTTGTAGCCTCTACCACTAGCGCCCCTGTCTCCCCTTCATCTAGCGATCCATCTATACCCGCTACCCACATACCAAATACTAATCCCTTAGAAGGTTTTTTTCAATGCCTCACTCTGGGGAATACTGCCTATACAATATTGATACCTTCCTCACCCCACAAGAGTATGGGAATCTACATCAACACCCTAGCTATGACATTCACATTGGTGACATTTTCCCTTATGGCCCTCCCCACCTTCACACTAATATAACATATGGGGGACTTAATATGGTGACCTATAAACCTAAACCTCAATCCCAAACCCAGCCATTTTCATCTGACCTACACTCCCTCACTAACTACCATTTCGATCACACTTTTCACCATAGGTGCGCGTGGAAAGGATTTGGCTTCTTTTTTTATGAACAAGGCTGCCACACTGTCATCTCCTGTACCTCTCGTAAACACAATGACCGTAGTGACATTGGTTTTGACACTCCATCTTCTAAGAAGGTTCGCATCGACCTTATTCGGGACAAGAAATCTTCCCCCTCTCATTCACCCACATTACCATCCTCACCCACGAAGTCCATAGATCCTAAATCTATACCTCCTAACTTTTTTTTTGTAAACACCATTTCCCTAGGACCGCTGACCTATCAATGTGATGGCGAGGCTCCTTCTTCTCTCCCATTCCTATATCCTAACATGATTGATGATGATAGGCCTTCAATTAATGTCATTCAATGTCAGGATGATGAGTCCATTCTCACCTACCTTGGTGCAAAAGACTCTTATATTCATTGGT
Source organism: Taxus chinensis (assembly GCA_019776745.2). Classification (NCBI taxonomy): domain Eukaryota; kingdom Viridiplantae; phylum Streptophyta; class Pinopsida; order Cupressales; family Taxaceae; genus Taxus; species Taxus chinensis. The sequence continues at coordinate 626,483,138 of CM034148.1, read as the reverse complement.
CGATAACCTCCGAGACACAAACTATGTTGAATGAATTGACCATTGAAATCAACATTAATACTCAAGATGACCTACATTATAAAGATTGGCCAATCCTTAGACGCTACAGAAAAGGAAGCCTTCACCTCTTTCCTTTGGGACCATAGCAATGAATTTTCTTGGTCCTATGCCGATATGCCTAGTATCGATCCTAAAATCATGGTTCTCAATATCATAACCATTCCTAATGCCAAACCTATCAAACAAAATTTTTTGGAAAATAGATCCTTGCATTGCTCTTTTGGTCAAAGAAGAGCTTCAACACCTTCTCTCGGTTTCCTTCATTCTACCCATTGACTATCCCCAATGGATTTATAACATCGTTCCTGTCATGAAAGTGACAAAGGGACTCCACTTTTGCATGGATTTCCATGACCTCAACCTCGCATGTCCCAAAGATGATTTCCCACTACCAGGCATTGACTAACTAGTTGGTCTCACTGTTGGTCATGAAATTTTATCACTCATGGACAGTTTCTTGAGCTACAATCAAATATTATTAGCTCTCAAGGATCAACACAAGACTACCTTCATCACCCCTTGGGGGAATTTTTGCTATCTAGTCATGCCTTTTGGTCTCAAAAACACTGGTGCTAAATATCAACGGGCCATGAATTACATCTTCCATGACATCATGCATCGCATATTAGAGGATTACGTAGATGATTTTCTTGCCAAATCTAAGCATCAAAACAAACACCTAACCATTCTTAAAGTCATCTTTGACCACCTCATCAAATATTGTGTTCATCTTCAACTGAAAAAGTACGTCTTTGCGGTAATTTCCGAGAAATTCCTAGGTTTCATCATTTCTTTGTGTGGCATAGAATTCAATCTTGCTAAAGTCAAGGCTATTATTGAAATGCCACCACCCATTGATCTCCTTCAACTTTGCAGCCTACAAGGAAAATTACAATCAATTCGTCGTTTTATCTCCCAACTCTCTGACCGCAATCAACCGTTCCATCGTCTTCTCAAGAAAGATGTTTCATTCAAATGGGATGATGACTACCATAAAGCCTTCAAAGCCTTGAAACAATACCTACTTCACCACCAGTGCTCATTCCTCCTAAGGATGAACAACCCTTCTACCTATATATTTCCACCACTAACCATTCTCTAGATGTCATGCTCGCTCATCATGATGACCAACACCAAGAGAAAGTAGTTTATTACATAAGTCTTACCCTTCTTGACTATGAAACTAGATATACCCATGCTGAAAAACTTTTCTTAGCCTTAGTTTTTATCGCCACCAAACTCTGCCATTACCTACTCAACCAAAAAACCTTTGTCATTACTAATACCGACCCATTACACTACATATATGGAAAACCTTATCAAAATCAATGTGCCACATGCTAGCTTATGCTTCTGGCTGACCTTGACCTCAAATTCATCCATCAAAAGTCCATCAAATGCCAAACTATCGCTGACCAATTGGCCGACACACCCATTTCTAGGGATCAACCCTCTAACTTTGACTTTCTAGATGAGTCTATTGCTACCCTTTTCCTGGACGAATCCACTTACTAAATGACACTCTTCTTCGATGGCTCCAAGTGTCAGTGTGGGGGTGGGGCTGGTGTTATCCTCATTCTACTTGATGGTGAACCTATGCCTTTGTCTTTCAACATCGATTTTGATTGTACAAACAATATTACTGAATATAAAGCACTCGTATTGGGTCTCCAGGCTGCTTATGCCTTAGATGTTAAGTCAATCAACATCTTTGGTGATTATTAGTTGGTCATAAACCAATTCAATGGTATATACCAGTGTTGTAATGAGATACTTCAAAAGTATAAGCATTATGTGGACACACTTTTGACCACCTTAAATTGTTACGCACTTCAAACCACCCCACATTCTACCAATAAATTTGTAGATACCATGACCTACTTGGCTTCTAAGATACATGCTTTGCTTGTTGACTCTAAAATGTTTGTCACCATAAAAAGACTACAATCACCCTCTTATTTACCTCATGAAGTCTACTCTATTAGAACCGATGCTCCTGACCCAAGTGACCTTTGGTATAAGCAATACACAAACTATCTTTTCCTCTCCATTTTACCCACTGATCTCACTCATAATGGACAATGTGCCTTCCTTAAAAGTGTCTCACGTTATGTCATGATGGGTGGTCTTCTGTATAAATGTGGTTTCTATAACATTCTCTTGTGATGCCTTACCAGTTCTAAAATTCCTTACACCATTAAGGAAGTCCATGATGGAATTTGTGGAGGCCACTTTAGTGGTCTCATTGTCGCAAAACACATTCTTCACGAGTAAGTGCAGCAAGTTGGGGGACAAAAAGGGGGTCATAAGTGGACGTCATATTGTAAATAACAACATAATATCAACTTGTAGGGATTATTAGCAATACAAACACTCAAAATTAGACAAACTTATATTACTATGAATCGTAGCATCTAGAATATAGTTTCTAAAATACTAATTTTTTTAAAAAATGGACAAGATTAGCTATATTAAACTCTCAAAATTCAATGACTTGTTATTTTTTTTAAAAACGCCTATAAAATTATAGTCTATTTGCCCACGATTTGGATGACCAAAAATTGATATATATTTTTCTCCTTTGGTGAGAAGTTAGATGCGACTATCTATCTTGGGATGGATTTTATTTTTTATTTTTTTGAGTAATATTTTATTTTTTATGATTTTTTCCGTGAAAGTGGTATGAAAACATAAAGAAAATAGAGCACTTTCTGTTTGCCCACCATAACTTCATCAAAAAATATTGAAATCAATTTTTTTTTTTTTGAACATGTATATAATTTCACCACGGTTGGGATGGTATAAGTTTTATCACATTTTGATAAGTGAAACAAAATTTACAGTCTTAAACCTAGACATAAACATTCACAGGAAAAAGTGTCTTAAAGACCTACTATTAGTAAAAAATTATAAAATGATATTTATCCTATTCTATTCACTTTAAAATCAGTATTTCTACAAATCTAACAGTCTCCCCTACGCAATGGTACCATTTTTATGACATATTTTTTACTTTTTGGCATGGTTCAAGTCTATGGAAGACTAAATTTGATGTTTTTTTTTGTTTTTGATGTAAAATTCAATATTTGATGTCCACTTAATTGTCCCCCAACTTGGTGCACTTACCCTCACCCAAGCTATTAATGGCCAACCCTAAACCGTGACTGTTGAGATTATGTCAAACACTGCATAAAATTCCAACAACATACTAAACTCCATCACACCCCTAGTCATGCATTACAGGTCACGCGAGACCTTTGGCCTTTCTCTCAATGGGGTTTGGATCTTGTCATTGAGATCAACCCCCATTCTTCGCAATGCCACCAATGGATCATAACCGCTACTGAATATTACACTAAATGGGTAGAATCCATTCCCCTCATTTCCACCAAAGCCGAGAAAATATGTGAACTCATCATCTGTCACTTTGGTGTCCCTCACCGCATTATCATGGATAACGAAAAATAATTCAAAAACAAAACCCTACGCAAACTATGTGATGCTTTTGGCATCCAACTCAGTTTCTCATCACATTATTACCCGCAAACCAATGATCAAGACAAATCAACCAATAAAACCTTGAACAAAATTCTTCTGAAGGTGGTCAATGATACCAGGAAGGCCTGACATACACACATTCCTTTCACCTTGTGGGCTTACTGCACTAGTATTCACACTTCGACTACTGTCACCCCCCTTTTCTTTGGTCTACGATACTGAGGTTGTCTTATCTCTCGAAGTTCAGATTCCATCCCTCTACATCTCACTACAAGACATGCTCAACGAAGATGAATTTCACTAGGATCGTTTGGCGGAACTTGAATTATTAGATGAATGTCATCTCAATGCCATGGACCATCTCCAAATCTACTAAAAATGTATCAAATGTGCCTATGAAAAATGTGTTCATGAAAGAACCTTTCAGGTCGATGACCTCATCCTGAAGGAAAATCAACATGTAACCAAAGAGGAGAAAAGTAAATAGGGAAAATTTTCTCCCAATTGGCTTGGTCCCTATATTGTTACCCATGCCTATGGATTAGGTTCTTATCATTTGTCTTCACTCGAAGGTAAACCCAAACTTGAGACCCTTAATGCCTTGCATCTTCGACCATTTTATTGTTGATATCAATTCCTATATCACTTTCTGTCAATTGATTGCTCGTCCCTTGAGCATTGTTCACCTTCCATTATTACCCATTTTGAGGATCCACGACTAAACAAGAATCATGTGATTACCCATCACCTTTTATCCTTGTCTTCAATATGGGTACCATGACTCTGCTCATAGCATGATTCTCATAAATACTTTTCGTCTTCTTTAAGATGGAATCCCATGGTCATTCATCACTCGAAATCACCTCTTTCACAGCTAATCTTTGTGTACTACGATCTTGTCTTATAAAACAGGAACCTAATCATCCTTTATAATCTTTTCCATGACTTAAACGTCTAAAAACAAAAAGGGATACAACTCCTTGAGTCAAAATTCCAGAAAAAGATGACTCCCTCAAAAGGGACATCTCTTCTCCATATTCTACCACTATCAATAGACTGCTCCCTCGAAGGACAACTATATACAGTCATTACAAAAATATAATAAATATTCAGAAGCTTCTCGCATCGATCAGCTTCACAAAGACCTCAAGGAGATAATATATTCATCCCATACAGACTTCCCGCATCGATCAATCTATTAAAAACAAACAAATCAAGAAAAATATGAAATTTTTGTCATGGACTTGCCTATTTTGGATTTTGGGCTTCTTGTTCCAAAATACACGTCATGATACACTAAGTTATGCTAAACCTCTCATTTTCACCTCCTTGTCTTTTTCACCTAAAATCCTCGTTACACAATGGAATTACCGTAAACGCAACATTTCATGATCATGTGACTTTTCTTCACCCTTAAAACAATCCATTATGAAATTCCTGTAGGTTCTTACGTTCATAAGCCCATCTAGGGTATGGTAGACTCATCAGGTTTCTCATCAGTTAAATAGCTCTTTTACCACCTCTTACCATTCGCCTTCCTCATTACCTATTGATTGTCCTATACAGGACCAAATCCTCGGCACATATATTTAAAAATCAATCAACCATACCTATAACCTAAACTTAATCATGCATATGACCTACATCACCCATGCCTAACACCTATCAGACCATTCTGATATTTCACCCTAATCTTCAATAGCTTATGGGAGAACTACATCGACCTGAGGTCCCTTTTTGTCGAGACTATGTAGGTAGCACTTTGAGGGCATGGGGCCCTTAGAGGTTATCTTAGCCACTCTCTACCCTAACTAATTCCCTCTGCCCCTTTCTTATTCACATTCTACCCTTGTTAGTTTCCTTTTATATCAATAATTGGAAATTAAATCACAAAAACAAGAATTGATTCACATCTTTACCATCATCACTCATACATTCATTTCATCTTGTCTACCATTTCTTTACCATTATCATACATTTTCCTACAAAACATCTTAACACGATCCAAATTGTCATTAATTGTACAAATTCATGAATTAGAAACTCACCCATGCCTAAACCATACCTAAGTCAACCTAACTCAATCCATGCCTATAACCTGACTCAATCCATGCCTATGACCTGACTCCATCCATGCCTATGACCTGACTCCATCATGCCTAAACTAACCTGACTCCATCATACTTAACTCACCTAGTTTCCATCACATACACAAATAATAATGGAAATTAAAACAAGTACATCATCCATAGTATAAATATCATCATCTATAAATCATGACATCTGTATATAGATACATATGTACACAGATACAAATGAATACAAAAATATCAAAAACCCTCATGTACATCCTCACCATATTTGGCACACAAGCCGATATATGATCAAAATTAATCAACCCTCGTATACATCCTCACTCTCTTCAGCACGCAGGCTGGTGTATATCAAAAATAAAACAAATATGTCAAAATGGAGCTCCACATGACTATCAGGCATCATCCCATTAGCTATCCTCCATCTTTGTCTCCCGGTCTCCTCCACACCCCTCGTTCACCTAAGCACACCTCTCCCCATTCATATTTTACCCAATTTTCCTTCCCAAATTCAAATCCCCTTTTCCCCCCAAAAGCTCGTATTCCTTCCCTAACCTATATACCCAATCTACCTCCCAAAAAAATGAACGGATCAAATCTCACCTCATCTCAGTGTCATCGGCGAGGTGGCACATCTAGCCATTGTGCCGATCGTCCAATCAAACCTTATCCCACCTCTATCATGTCTAATGACAAAATCCAATCCTCCTAACCTCCACCTAACCACAATCGATCCCCCTATGCTCGTGGACCCGTCTACCTAGCTCCTCTAACCAACTGGATCTCTCCACCTCAACAGGATCTCCTCCCTCATCTTTTCCTCTTGACAAAGCACAACGCATTCAACACTCTACCATTTTCACAAAAGCCAAAACGTACAAATGAATCTGTATTTTATGGATTTTTTCTTTTTATATACCCTCGTTGACCTGACCAGTGTCATTTATACCTAAACCGACATCGTTCTTGTTCCCTAGCACACCATGGTCAGTCATACCCAAATCGACATTGGTTTGTTTCCTTAATAACTCATGATCGGCTTTCCTAAACCATCACCAGTTATGTTTGACCGGAATCGGTTACCTGTCATACTCTTGCCCAAACCTTTTCCCCATTTCTGACCAACACTAAACCAAACCAACCACCGTTTGACCTTACCCACCCTCATTGCAACCAACCTCCATGCCTACCTTACCTATACATGTCCTTAATTATGTTTTGGGACTTGTTATTTTACCCATACCTCGGCCTTACCCCATGACGTGACCTAGCTACATGGACTTGGAACATTTTTAGTGACCTATGAACTCATGTGTTCGATATACCTTGCGACACTGTTACCCATGTTGTTTGACCTGATGACCTTACTTTGCCTATTGTTGTGACCGTTTATCCTGACCTAACCTTTGGTGTACCGGAACATACCTAAACGTTCCTACACCTAACTTACAAAGTGCTTCTACACCATATCCTATACCTTGGATACCGGAATCACCTCAACCTTGTTTGGATAAACTTATCAACCTTAGACAATGTAGATTTTGCATGCTCTTCAACTTGGTACCGTGCTGCAGTTTATATGTGTGTGTGTGTTTGACTGTTACTACCTTTGACCTTGGCCCATTACTTGGATTACCCGATTGGACCTTTACCCCCTTACCCTAGTTTCCCACCTTCCTCTTCATCACATTCACCTTTTATCAAACCACTCACCGATTTTGTCTTCTACCACATCAGTTCCTAGTTTGAGGGGGGTCACCTTCACCCACACATGGGGCAACCACATCTTATTTTTGTCAACGTCGTTTACCAACACAAGCTACACAAAAAAAGGGGCAAAATGTAGACACCAAAATTAGGTCACACTCCCCTTAACCCCTCATTAAATAATCAACTTGAACACACTAACCTAACCATGGCCCCTTACACCCCACACTAATATTAATTTAATTAATTAAATTTAATTAATCCACGTCCTCACAATATTTATTATTTAATTATCCTAATTAAGATAATTCCCACCTAGACACCTCACATAGCCACCTCACCCTAAATCTATTCTTATTATGTTGCCATAACTAACTAAGACCTAGCTAAACCCTAAAAATCAATGTTTGCATCCCCTCTAACCACATTCCCACACAAGAAAAGTCAACTCCCACTCTTTCCCGGATGAACAGAGAGATCTAGTAGAAATCATTGCCATGATCTCCTATTTTTAGTAAACCTAGGGAATCTCACCTTAACCGACGTTGGTCAACCTGGAACCGTCGTCAGTTACCTTTTATTCTCTTTAGACCCTTATTTCGAGGTTGGCACATTCTGAGAGCAAGGAAAGAGACCAGAGCTGCATGCAAGCAAAACAAGCAACCTTTTATGAATCCAGACATCCAGAACCATCACTAGGATCAATCATAGAGCCATTACATTCACGGGAGCACTTCAGGAAATCACCGCTACAGGACCATACACGTATTCTCTAATCAACCACCTCCACCACTCAGCCATCAGATCCTTAACATAGTAAGTATGGCCTTAACAAGTATGGTTTATTTCTGTTAGTAATATTTATTACTCTTGTTATTGATCTATTATTTGCGTGTTTATTGCTTCATCACCCACTTAGCTGTGAACTCAAATATCCCTTCACCCATATCACCAAATCACCTATTGTCACCTGATGTATACTTCTGAGCATACCTAAGACCTCTATAGACCTCCCCATTCACTCTCCCAAAATTTATTTGACCTCAGATCACCCCTGCCATTTAATCTATTTTAAGTTTCTCTTACCACCTCAACCATACTGACACTAGTTATCCACAACCGTTTTTGGTTCTACCTAAACTGACATCAGTCACATTTAGCTGACGTTGGTCTGTGTTTTACACTTTGACCAAGAATAGACCCAACAATCACCCTACCAATTGACCTAAATAACCCAGAATTAGACCCTGACCAGCCCCGGTACCTTGACAGATACCCCACCTCTCATATCCAACTATAGCCTAGCTTGTTGTGATTGGATTTGCTTATTGTACTTGAATGAGATACCTAAATCATATCAACTACAGTAGGAATTTGTTTATTTCTCATATTAACTTTTTTAAACAGTGGATTAACAATTGTCTAGGAAGTATCACACTTCTTGGAACTAGCATACGCTAGGCAATCCACTGTCATATATCATTTAACTATCCTTTTGTGGTCTTGTTTTCTATTACAGGTAGTTCCTCCTAGCCAAAAGGAAGCTCTCACATTTAGCTATGGATCAAGAATTCAGAACACGTACAACAACTATCTACTGACCAATATTTAACAGGTATTCCTTCTTGGCCCTTACCCTTATCTGTTTCGTCATTTTGAAAAAGTAAAAACAATGGTGAAACACTCCGACTCACCTTTTCAACCATGTTAGTTAACACATATACCAAGGTTTAAAATATTTAATAATAGAAATATAACTATTTCTCATTATTAAATATTTGACCTAAAGTATATTACTAGGTTTTAATATTTAATAATAGAAATATAAATATTTCTTATTATTAAATATTTAACCTATAGTATAATGTTGGACCCATAGTTAATTAAGGGGTGGCCAACCCGCTTAACCATTATGTTCCAACACTCCCCCTTAATGTTAAGTGGGATAACATGTGCCAATAGATTACATGTCCGTGGTACACTACATGATTTACAATCATTAACCCATAAAGGTTTTAGGCTAGCATATAGGTTGAAGGGATTATAATACCTTCATCATACTCAAGTTACCTTTTGCTAAAAAAATATTTGGAATCCTAAAAATCATCCCATAATTAGTGGCTAAGTATGATTTCTGATTTTTACTTGTTCTCACAAGTTCTCATAAAAGGTTACTTGAAACCAAGCATATAGGATCCTTTTATAACCAAGAGCCTCCTTAACAATATGCTTACATTGGATGTTTACTAGTAAACTCAATAGCACTAAAGAGTTTACTAAAGACCGCCTTTAAGGTATTTCTAAACTTCTTTCTAAAAAAGAAGCCAAGGAGGTATACATATGCCCTAAGCTCTTTTACACATGCCCAAAGGTATTTATCACAATGCATTTTTCATCTTACAAATACCAAGTTCCATTAGGATGTGACATTGTCTTGCACACTCCCCCTCAATGGCAACTCCGACAATCCAATTTTTTCATGAAAGTGACAAAAATTTGTAGCACTCAAGGGTTTTGTGAAGATGTCATCAACCTGCTCTTCAGTTGACACAAACTTGAGATCTATCTCACCACTTAATACCTTCTCACGGATGAAGTGTATATATATCTCATTGTGCTTCATCCTCTGATGTTGTACTAGATTATGTGCAAGATTTATGGTGCTCTAGTTGTCTTAGAACAAAGGAATTCTACCTTGATCCTTCATCTTTATCTCGGTGAACAACCTCTTTAGTCATAGCACCTCTTATACAGCTTCCATTGCACTTCTATACTCAGCTTCAGTTAAGAGATATAAACAATTGGTTACTTTTTACTGGACCAAGTAATGGCACCCACACCAAATTTAAACACAACCAAAAGTAGATTTTCTATCTAATACATCACCAGCATGATCAAAATCAAAAAATCCATATAAGTTAGCATTTTCATCCTTATTATAATGTAATCCATAATTGATTGTACCTTTATTTTATCTAAGAATTCTTTTTGCAAGATTCAAACTATCTCTATAAGGTTCCTGCATAAACCTAGAAGCAATTCCTACTACATAGAAAATATTTGGTCTAGTTATAGTTAGATAAATCAAACTACCAACTAACTACATATATAAAGTAAGATAATATGTTTTCCATGCAGGTTTAGGATCAAGTTCTAGTCCAAATTCCATAGGTGTATAAATTGGTTTTCAATCAATCATATTAAACTTTTTTAGTACGTTGGTTACATATTGTTCTTCATAAACAACAATAGAATGTTTTTCTTAAAGAAAATCCATGCCAAGAAAATGATGTAAGAGACTTAAATAATTCATTTCAAAGTATTGTTTCAATTTTTCCTTAATCCTATGATTAAAGTAGGACTATCACCTGTTATAAACAAATCATCCACATATAGACATACAATGATAATGTGAGAACCTCCTTGATTAATGAATAGATCATTTTCAGAAGAAAAATTAACAAAACTGAATTATTTAAATAAAGAATTAATTTTCACATACCAAGCTTTAGGAGCTTGCTTTAATCCATACAAATATTTTTTTAACTTACAACCATAGTTTTCTTTACCAATTTCTTCAAATCCTTTAGGTTGAGACATGTAAAGTTATTAATTTAAATCAACATTTAAAAAAGTATTTTTCACATCCATTTGGTGGATTTCCCACCCAAACTGAGTAGCAATAGAAAACAAGGTCCTAATTGTGCTCATTTTAGCTATAGGGGCAAAGGTGTCAACATAACCTATCCTAGGTTTCTGAGTGAAATCTATAGAAACAATTCCATATTTATATTTTTCAATACTACCATTAGCATTGTATTTTAATTTGTGCAACCATCTAGACCCTATAACGCTTCTTTTCCCTGGAGGTGGAACCAAATCCTAGGTTTGATTTTGAATCAAGGCATTATGTTTAGTCTACATTACATTAATCCACTTCTCATCTTGGGAAGCTTCTTCAAAACTCTGCGGCTCAAGTTTATATAAGGTCATTAATGCATGGTACGTATGATGGATTCTAGTCATTTTCCTAAGGTCAATAGGATTCTAACTTTCTAACACAATTTGAGCACATTTTGGCTTCTTAGCTAGGGAGATAAGAGATTCAAACACATTCATAGGAAACATCATAATGATCATTTACCATATTTTCATTATCATAATCATAACCATCATTAGAAATATTGACAGTATTAACAATCTTATAACTATTTGTAGATGTATAGAGCATTTTTCCAAAACAACAACATTGCGATTTTCAGATACTTCCCTTTTTACATGGTTGTAAATCCTTAAACCTGCAATGTTAATACCATATCCAATGAAAATATAAAAAAAACAAGTCATATCAAGTTTCTTTCTTTTCGTGTTAAGGATATATAAGGAGGTAGGACTACCAAAGACTTTTAAATGTGATAGATCAGGTTTTTGATTTGACCACTTCTCTAAGGGGGTCGAAAGGTGAATAGATTTAGTAAGGACCCTATTTAGGATGTAGACACTGTGTTCATTGCTTCTGCCCATAGAAATTTGGGAAGACCAGTAGAATGAAGCATAGTGCGAGCCATATCAAAAATAGTCATATTTTTCCATTCTGCAACACCATTAGACTGGGGAGAATGGGGACAATTTAATTCTCTTTTAATACCAAAATCAATACATAAATTTTCAAATTCCTTGCTAACATATTCACCCCCGTTATATTTTATAAGAATCTTAATTTTATAATTTGATGAACTTTCAATAGATGCTTTAAATTCCTTAAATTTTCTAAATATATTAGATTTGTTTTTAAGAAAATATGTCCAAATCATCCTAGTGAAATCATCAATAAAAATCACAACATATAAAGAACCATTTAACAAAGCTACTTCAAGAGGTCCTATAACATCACTATGAACAAGTTCTAGTGGTGAAGAGGAACTCTCCTCAAGATGTAAGTTAAAGTTTTTAGCACTTTTGTTTACCGTAAACACCCTTCACAAGCATCATGAGATGAAGACAACACAAACAAACCTTTCACTAGATTATTTCAAGACATTTCATATAAGATTTGATAATTCACATGTCCTAACCTTTCATGCCATAGTTTTGAATTATTCAAACTTTGAGATATAAAACAAGATGCAGAAGAAAAATAATAAAAAATATATAAACCATTTCTTTGAATTCCTTTAGAAATTATATTCTCATTACTATCCTTGATGTACCAAGTATCCTTCAAATTTTGAATATAAAAACCATCATGAGTTAGTTGTGAACATGAAAAAATATTATTTTTAAGTTTAGGAAGAAAATAAACATTATTCAAAATACCATTTGCAAAGTTTACTTTTCCTTTCTCTATTGCTTATAAATATGAGTTATCACCAAGATACACACGTTCATTGGTTTTTGTAACATTAAATAAAGAATTAGAAATATCATTCATATGATTTAAAGCACTTAAATCTAGAATCCATTCAGAATTAGAGGAAGAGTATAAAGCAACATATAATGCAATAGTTTTAGGAGCATCATTAGAACTATCCTATTTCCTTAAATTATATTTAGATGAGACAGATTGTTTCTGATTTTTATGGATAAGTTTCTTAGATTTACACTCTTCTTTTTTATGCCTAAATTTTCCACATTTGTGATAGTTACCATTAAATCTTACACACAAATTTTTATAAGTAACACTTTTCTTATTAGCAAATGAAGATTTAGATCTAAACTTTTGATTAGATAAGGGGTTACGAGGCTTGAACTTCAAATTCTAAGCAAGAAGTACTTGAGAGGCATTATCCTTAGAGTCTAAGTTAATCATCACTTACTCTTCATGTATAAAAAGAGATCTCAAAGTACTCAAGTCTTGTAATTCATCCTCATTCTAATATTTAGAGTTTAAGATAGAAAAAAAATCCTAAATCTTTCATGTATATTCAAATGAGAAATAAAATAGATTATTTTTTCACCAATTAAGTCACAATTGCATCCATCTAATTGTTCTTTGATATTTTTAATCATGGCTAATAAATTAACTACCTTTTCATCTCCTTTCATAGGATTCATAAGCAATTTTAAAATAATTTTAATAATCTTAGATAAGTGTGTACCTTAATGCATGGATTCTAATTGTATCCATACCTCTTTAGGATGTTTGATATTACCAATTTGTATAAGATATTCATCATTCACATTATAAAAAATCATGGAAAGGGCCTCCTTCGTATGTTGAGAGAATGCATTCATATTTTTCGTAATCACTTGAAAACCGGTGGGCCCAAGCTCTGTTCCTAAAATAATCGTCCAGAGTTTCCTCGACATAAGTTCTGATTTGACCCTGATCTTCCAAATATTGTAATTGGCTCCATTTAGGATCTGGGATTTATCAAGGAAAAATTAACTGGACACCATTGTCTTTCAATTTTCCAGAATCTGAAAAGCATACCCCATTATGATATAATGCACCACTGAGTTAGAAACATATTAATAAAAAAAATGACAATAATCATATTTTATGATTAAAAACTTATATTATTTCATTAAAAAATCAAATATGATAAAGAAATAACTAATCTGATCGTAACAATATTAATAGAACCATATCAAAATTTATAGATCTAAAGAAACTATTTGATCATAACTAATTCTATGTTAAAAAAATGCATACTAATTAACTTCTCATAATCAAATAATGACCCGCATTATAAAGGGCATTGTATTATACCCCATATCTATTATAAAAAAAATGACCATATAGAAGTGAAGATGAAACCTCTAAGAATGCACAACTTCTTCAAATTTCTGAAAAGTGTTAATGAAGATAAAGATCTGGCCAACTTAAATTTGACTTCTAAATGACCGTCATTCGGCCTTATTTTATGTCGTGACGGTTATTTGATTATCAATTTTAACACAGTGAAAATTTCCTAGATATGGTCAGCTTAATTTGACATCTAAATGACCATCATTCTGCCTTATTTTTGTATGTTGATAGTCATTTGACTGTCAATTTTAACACAATAAATTACCGGTGTAATATTATTAGAATAGATTATATAATATAAACTATAATGATCTTTTTTTATTTAAAGTATATAGTTATAAAAACTATAAACTTATATTTTTTTAAATCAAGCCCTATTAGAGGGGGCTCCAAAGGACACGAGCATATTATTTTGAAAAAAAATAAAGTAAAAATAGTAAGATAATTTTTACCAGGTGCAAGAAGATTTAGAATCACATGAGAGTACAAATTAACCTGGAGATTTACAGAGGGGACAAGTAATTTAACCCGGCTAATGAAATAACTTGAAATCCCTGTTTTCATGAAACTTGTCTTCTCCCTTCATTTACTCTTGAATTTTACCTTTGAAAACATTTATCCTGTGCACATTTAAAACTATAGAGAAATAGAAATATTTCATACATTAATTTACCCTTATATGTATGTGATTTTTCACACGCATGTAAACCCCTTTCACCTATGCACACTCACATTAATTCCCCACAAAACCTTCAAAATTTTAGATTGCAAAAAAATTGGGGAGAAGGTGGCCCGATGATTTTTAAATACCCTTCCGGGTTGGTTGAAAAAACCCATACAAAATTAAATAAATTAAATACAACAAGATTTGATCTAATCTATTTAACTCACCTCACTCTGTTACCATGATATAATTTAAGGATTCTATTAACTAAAGATTTAATCAATTAAATTATACAACATTAATAAACCACGCAATATTAAATCAATAAACATCACATTATATTGCATAATAAATAAATAAATACTTACAGAAAGTAAATAACAAATGACAAAAGATTTATAGTGGAAAACCTGAAGGTAAAAAACCACTGTGAAAAAGTAACCTTTATTGTAGAGAACCCTTTTACATCCAATAAATTACCTCCTCTTTTAGAAACCCTAATCACAAGGGTAAAAATACCTTTGATATATATATTCCAATATATCAAATGAGGGCCCAAAGTCTTTTTTATATAAGGTGATCGTGCATGTCTCCCGACACACCTTTTCAACCATGTTAGTTGACACATATACCAAGGTTTAAAATATTTAATAATAGAAATATAAATATTTAACCTAAATTATATTCCTAGGTTTGAATATTTAATAATAGAAATAGAAATATTTCTTATTATTAAATATTTAACCTATAGTATAATGTTGGACCCATATTTAATTAAGGGGTGGCCAACCCACTTAACCATTATGTTCCAACATAAATTAGAATGGCTTCTCCATTCCAAGGGGTTCCCATTTTTTACGGTTGTTAGTTGTTGGCCTTTATATCACTACTACTATAAGCAATAAAGCTACATTTCTTCTATATCCTTTTCTGTGTTCCTCCTTCCTCTCTACTTTCCAACTTTGTAAGCATTTTAATCTTGTACAACCAAGAAGGAACTTTGTGTCTTTGATTGATGAATTCATAGCACTTTATGTCCCTTATTTATTAGTCTTGTTATTGCTTATATAGTTGATTTACTCATATTGAATGTGGACCTAATCTAGCTAGCATGCATGAAATCGATGTCTACTCACAACATTAACCCCCTCTCTCTATTTCCTTATTTCCTCTTTACCTCTCTTCAAAGTAAATTCCCCCTTGTACACTATACAAGAACTTTGCCACATGTTTAGTGGAGCATTCCTATGTGATCCCCGGTATAACGTCCACCCCATGGTTCTAATTAGTTTACATTTAATAAATGGAAAACTCCCCATACCTAAGAAGGAGGGGCTTAGCCGCATAATTGTTGGTAAAAACCAATCATCTACATGCAACAAATTATTTCACCAATAGGTATTTTGTGCAACTATAGTAGGAAGAGAAAAAAATATCCCACCATTAGTGGAAAAAATTGTGGTGTCTTATTTTTTGTAAAAAGATGTTGAACGGGTTATAGAGGGGCCAAAAGATGAATCATGAAACTCTAAATAAACAAGTAGGTTGGGAAAGAAGAAATTGGGATGTAAGAAGGGATTGGAAGAAGTAGCATAGGCATGCCCGATAGAAGAGTTCGAGAGACATGAGGAGTGATGGAAGGATCCAATTGTGGATTAAGATACCAACTAGACTATGGAGGAATTGGAGGACGAGCCTAGATATATAAATAAGGTTGCATAGGTGCCTTCAATTTGGCCTTAAAATATCTTCTAACACAAGTTTCAGCTGAAGTTGGAACTGGAGATGAAGTAATAGTTGATGAAGCAAAAAAAATGGTTTTAAGGATTGTAACTATTAATTCTAGTGTTGTTGTAGTTGTTACAACTGGTTAAGAAGGTGTCACTATAATTTCTTGAGGATAAAACAAAAAAAAGGGGTAGAAAACTTGTGGATAAAATGAAGTAGAGATTGGGAGAGAGAGAGAGAGAGAGAGAGAGAGAGAGAGAAGAGAGAATAAGGAAATATAGTTGAAATGGTTATAGAGGAAATAGGTAGGGAAGTAGGAACTTGTGCCAATATTAAGGTTAGGATAAAAGGGGAAACAAGAGGGCTAGTTAAAACATGGGAAGAAGGAAGATGATTTTGAAAATCAGTGGGATCTAATGTCCCATGATAATCTGATGCTTCATCTCCAAAGTAAGAACTTGTAAAAATAAGGATATTACTAGTATGAAGAAAACTAGAGGGAGATACGGTGGAAGAAGGTGCAATGACCATAGAATTAACAACTACATAATCTATTTCTATTAAAGAAATGAAAGAAGTGTGAGAAAGGGAATAATTAGTTGCCACAATATTTACTAGGGAGGGAATAAGAGTAGAATTGGCTATTTGCATGCTTCTAAGACTTGATGGTTGTACACTTGGATTATACCTAGAGTGAAAGGGGCCACCATTTCCTTTTAATGTAAGAGGAACTCTAGAAAGAAGCTTCTTGAGCTGCTTAGGGTCCATACCTTGATCATCTGAATCTTTTTATTCTTCTTCCTTCACTAGCCTTAATTAAATCCCGCTAGCTCTAGTAGACTGACCAATGGGTGTGTAAGTGACTTTAAAATTTCTCATGTGGACTAAAACAATTTTATCGCTGGTATCATTCATGTAGACTAAGTCGTCATTATGTGTTTGGTGATTATAATTGAAATTATACATGTTTGGGGTTCTTTTATAAAATTTGGCCACTCTCCTAGTTGGATCAAATAGTCTTAGAACATGGTACTCCAAATGAAAATAAGTCCTGTGTGATACCACCCTCTTGGCTTTTTTTTCAATCATTAAAAGTTATTGAGCCCATTGGAAAGGTAAAGTAAGATAAGTGGCCTTTTACTTCTTTTTCTCCTTAGCCACATGAATAATTCAATGAATATATTGGAATGATATCTCTTGTTCTTCTTGTTTTTGTGGAACAAAATTAGGCATCTTTAAAGGGATGTTGAGGACTCCCTCCACTCTAATCACTGTATGAATTTAGATAGTGCCAGATATATCCCCAAGTACTCAGGGAATTGATTATCCTCTTATTAACTTTAGGCATTGGGGTGTCATATATAACATTGAAGATCACAAGGAAGTAGTGGTTACAAACCATTTTAATGTTCTTTAATGTAATTATGCATGTGCATATTAATAAAAAACCATGGAAATTGTGTGTGGATGTTGAGGTGTCCAAATAGGAACTCTGTGGAATTGTTGTACCACACATATTGCATCCAATAAGTAAGACATGATGTAAAAAATTTCCAACTTTTTCTTCAATACTACAAGATTGTTGTATATGTTGTACGATATAACTCCAGATGGAGCAAGGATCATGTTATCATTTATGATCATTTTCAACATGGGAACCCAAATCTAATTCACATAGACAATTTCTGATGCACCAAATAATCAGTTCATTAGAGATATTCCAATTCTCACTCGTCATCTGAAAGATCTAATGGAAATTTTCGTTAGTATAGACCTTAGACTTGAAATTAACTTCGTCCTCTACTCATTATTTGAGAATATCCCTAATCATATTCCTATGACAACTTTCCTGAACTATGTCAATCTTACATGACCAAGAATACTGTAACAAGTTTTGATGAGCGAATGGATGAAACTTTAATTTCATGGTTCATTTTGTCTAGTTTCAGAAATTGCTACAATGATATATAGTAAGATATAAATGCTAAACACTTCTATAGATGTAACTATGTAAGAAAATGAGGGAGGTGGGGAACTTATCTAATTCTCACTTATCCTGAAGTACACCCAAACTCGAAGAACTGATGAAAAGGTTGGGTAGAATTCTGGAAATTGTTGATGTATATTCTGGAAACTACATGCTGGTTGGGGCACGAGTGCCTGGGGCACCAAAGACCTTTCCTAGGTGCTAAAGTCTATAGAAAATATCATAACCTAATTTCTTTAGTGTCACAAGGGTTTCACTACCCTACATTGTTGATTGCTTGTAGGTCACTGGAAGATTTCTGAATTCTTTGGTAAGCTACAAAATAGATAATACCCTGTAAAACCCCCAAACTACATAAAATCCTAAAAAAGAAACATGCAAATATGGAGTCATACTATTCTCATTGGTCACCCAACAGAGTGAACTTATGACCGAGTGTTACATTACATCTCAGACTCCATGTAGTTATATGTGCTTGTGTATGCAATAATGTTCCTAGGTTGCCCTCACGTCAATGATGACAAGATAGCAGGTTGTAACTAGATAGAATGAAAATGTGCAGGCTAGAATTCAGAAACATCCCCTTCCTATGCAGTGTATGTAGAGTAATAAGACCTAAATGTAGTCATTTTGATAGTATGTAAATAGATAGCCCTTGATAAAATTTCCCACCATAATAATGGTATGTATGTTGTGTTTATATAGGGATCTCTTAGTTGAATTTCAACACTAGTACCATGACATGCTGACTAGGACCTTGGGATAGGAGTAAGAAAACCAAAAATGCCAACCACAAATGTCAAAAATGTGAACAAAAACAAAGAGGATAGGACCACCCAGGTTGGACATGAGTTCTTGGGTGCTAGTGTCCAGTCCTAGGCACTAGTGTCCTAATACAACTGATGCCAAATGTGAGAAGAATGATAGACAAGGATCCATGTGACTTGACCAAAAATGGGTGTAGAAGTGACAAATGTGAGATATAAAAACAATATAAAGTATCAAAGCAATTGGATGGACTAGGAAGTGTGTCATCAGTGAATACTTTTCTTACTTAAGATTCATACATAAAACAACATACTTGGTGGTATAATAAATAGTAGTATGTGTGTGATTTTGTGTCTACATTTTCCCCCCCTTTATGGTATTTTAATTAAATTCAAGTAGTTTAAAGGAAGTAAGGATCATACATGTGAGAATCCTGGGGAATCCCTGTTATAGAAGTATGTGCAGATTATGAGAACATATAGCATGGCGAACCATGGATCAACATGTCAATCCATGTGGTGTAAATAGAGATGGTGAACCATTTTAAGGAGCACTTGGAGAAATTGATGATTTTATTTCAAGTGATTTTAGATATTTATAATTGTTGCCGATGGAAATTTGACGGGGTAGGGAGTGATCAGTTCCCAACCTGATTTTGTACGTTTGAAAAAATGAAGGATTTTGGCATCTTGCCACCAAAGGAAGAATATTAGGGAGAGAATTTTGGTTTTACCTTCCAACTATGACTACATCCTCAAGAGGTCCAACCATTACAGACGGACAAAGACCAAATTTGTTCCATTTCAATCAAACGTGAATAGCTCATATAGGACCGGCATAGGAAAGGAAATGATGTCTCATTGCCCCCTCTCTACAGGTGTCACAATATGTGTAATGCTAGATGACTTCCATGTTAGGTCATCTAGCAGTGATGTAAAAATAATTCCCATGTTAGGTCATCTATAAAAGAAGTGATGTAACTCCCAAGTAAAGTCATCTAGGAGAAGTAATGGAATGATGCTTTTATCAATTGACTAACTTAATTTGAATATTGAACGCTTGTTTTGATATTAAATGTATACAATAGATTACTCAAAGAGATATTTTTCTCTTTTTCCCCCATATTAGGTCATAGGGGGGAACAAATATAAATTAGTAGGAAATGTTACATATTATATGATAATTTTTTTGATAATGATGTATTAGAAATTTGTAATGATCGTATAGTATCCTGAGATGGATCATAGGGTGATCTCAATTATATGCCCCCTCCTTTTGGAAAAATGGGAAGTATAGTAAGAACGATCGTTAAGCCAAAAGTAGATATGAAATGATGCAATAGTGAGCAAAATGAGGTATAGTAGATGTCACAAAATTATGTGTATATTGAGTTGAAGATGTGCCAAATTAGAATATAACATTCTAGGATGCGTATAATACGATGGTAGGAGAAATTCTGAACTGAATGGTGCAGACGGGCCAGAAAATGGAGTAGCAAATCTCAAGTAATGAGCAAACATGAGCGGGGAACATTGATTAGAAGAATATGTTCAAATGGTTACTATAGTCAAATGGAAAATTGAAACTTGTTATATATAGTAATAGTAAAATTTCAATAGTGATTTTGAGCTCTAAGCTTGTGAGGATGCCCTAAATTAGAGCAATGAGATTGAGGAGATTTGAGATGGTGGCGGTGGTCGTGGCTTCACAGATGACAACTGAGTTAGTAAGTATGATTATTTTCGAAAAATTTGTTGAAATGAGTTCATTTTTGTGAAATTTTACTAAATTTGAGTTTTTGAATTTCTAGGCGTTTCTGACCTAGGAAAGAACGGTCAAGGTGTTAACGTCCTTCGGGACACCAATGCCCAAATCTAGGCACTGATGACCTACTCCTTGGTGCTTATGTCCTGCTCCTGGGCGCTGGTGACCCAGCAGGCTATTTTGACCCCAGAACATGATAAACGTGAAATTTAATGCATTTTGGTATTATGAACAATCATTTTTACGTGCATGTGAGGTGTTAATGTCACATTTTTTCTGATGTTTTGTGTTGTGAAGAGGGATATCCATTTGAGTGAGTTTCATGGAAGTTGACACTTGAGTACATTGTTGGGATTGGACTTATCCATGTTATAACTATAGTATTAAGTGTATCATAATATTTAGTTTGTATTTAAATAATATAGAATAAATTATATCCTTATTATTTAAATTTTAAATTTTATCTCAGGTTGTCAGTTAATTTAATTAACTAACAATTAAATCAGGGAGGTGTGCCCCATCACTTAATAAGGTTATAACCCTTCGGGTTATTTAAATATGACCATAGGTAATATTCAATATAAATGAAAGAATATAGATTTGATTATCAAATCATTTGAATTTGGGAGATCCTGGTAAAACATGGATTAGAAGTGAGAAGGGAGTTTTCTACTGGACTAGTTGTAATAGTTTCTCATATAGTGGATCAATTATTCTATGGTTTTTATGTATTTAGGGTTTTTCCACACTAGATGTTGTGTCAATGTGTTATATTACTTTATGTTATTATTAATTTTACTTATATGTGCACATTTACATTTATGGTTATTAATTAATGTCCACCTAACATTTCTTAAGGTTAATAAATATTCATTCAACCCCTCATCCCTAACATGGTACCAGAGTGGGATTAAATAATCTAATTTAATTCTAAAGTTCTAAGGTTACAACAGTTAGGAAGTTAGGCAGTTAGTTGGTTGAAATCCTATTTAACCCCCCCTTCCCTCTTCTGTATGGTGAAATGAATATGGTGTCAACATGGGTGGAAATTCAATTAGAGATTTCAACCACGTGTAAAAAATTTGAATTTCTAGAATTTACCAAGTCCCTAGAAATTAAGGTAAGGGTTAATAAATGTAGTGAATATTTCTTCTATCAGTTTATAAATGTTTACAGGTAAATTCAAGATATCAATAGAGAAAGTAAAAAATTTCAAGTGAGATTTAATTTTACAAGGGAGACAAGAACCCAGAAAATAGGGTTTTTGAATTTTCTTATTGGACGGTTAAAACATCTTGTCCCTTGGTAATGTTGAAATAATTACTTTCAATTTGAATTTCAAAAACACCCTAATTCATCTCCTAAATGGATGCCCGTAAATATTCTTTCACATATAGTTTATAATCAATGTAAAACTATATTTTTTCTATATATGTTATATAGTTTTTATAAAAAATTATATTTCATCAGTCTTTTATAAAAAATAATAATTATATTACACACACACACACACACACAAGCTATAAAATATGGTATTTATAAAACCTAAAACCATATAACCTAACCTAAAGAAATATATGGTCCCCTATAAAACTATAAAAACCATATATTAATCAAACTTTATTATAGTGGGGTGGCCCCTTCTAACCCGCCCATCCTACCTTGTGCCACTTGGCACGCTCTGCGTGGCCCTGCATCACCTCACCTCCATCCGTCATGTGTCCACGCGAGCTCCCACCTGATCCACCCTAATTCATAGGACCCCTCTTCCTCTATGCCTTGTTTTTTCCCACATGGGGAGGATGAGCAATGTTCAAGGATTTAAAAGCCTATGTAATAGGGAATGGTGGTGTGACTACGGTCACATAACCACATTTTTGTTGAAAGATACTTAATGGCTTTTCTTAGCTCTTCCGAGTGGCTCGTCATGTTGTGAAATGGGGTCTCTATGAAGCTCGACCGTGGTATCATTTATGGCTTGTTGGTTAGAATTCAGTAAATTTTCATAGTTTGAAATATTGGTTATAAATATGGTTTGGAAATTATATTCAGTTAATATGGAATATGGTTAACTTGGTGATAAACGGTTAGTTGGCTAGACAAACTCGGCCGAGTTGATAAAAATTCTTACCTAATAAGGAGAAAGAGCTCACATTTTTATATAAATCATTTGTAATATATATATATATATATATATATATATATAATTTTCTTTTTTTCAAAAATATGAGAAAATTACAAAACTTATTTTTGTGAAAAAGAGTAAAATAATATTGTTTTATTTAAATATGATATATTCGTTACGATGAAAAAAATCATCATCATCATTTTATTAGAAAACTAAAAACAATTCCCTTACATTTAAATTTATTTTTTGATATCATATTAATGCATTCATGTATAGATCATTCAATTAACAGGACCTCCTTTTTTAGCGTAAATTGATCAATCTTCAAGTACAAGGATTAAAATATAACAGGGGGACTTATATTAAACTCTTATTTTAATCCTTGTTTATTATTTATTTCTATTTATGCAAAAATGGGGTCTAATCAGTTTTTAATTGATAAATCTCAGATGTTGAATGGAAACAATTACAACATTTGGAAGATTGGATTGAAGGAAGAATTCATGGCTCACAAATTATGGGTAGTTGTAAATGGAACATCAGAGAGCTCCGACCAGAAGACAAGAAATTACTGATAAAATCCATTGCGTATCAATAGAAAGTACAAGAGGTGATGTCCATTATTTTGTGAAGCGTACATGATGATTTTCTTCTTCATATCAGGAATCAAGAAAGTCTCAGTGAGGCTTGGGCTCAATTGAAATCGATGCACGAAGGTACGTTTGTAAAAAATTATTAAATTGATTTTAGAAGCTGATGACAAATCCCATGAAGGGAGATGAAAAATTGATAAATTATTTAGAAAAATAAAAATATTAAGTCACAATTAGATTGATGTGGCAGTAATTTAATTCAAGATAAATTACTTTATTTCATTATTCAGTTGAATATTCATAGAGAAATTTAGAAATTTCATTTCAATTTTGAATTCAAAATATCAAACAGAAAAAGACATTCTAGATTTGCAAATCCCTTAGTGCTCTCCTCATACAGGAAGAACAAGTAATGTCAAATTTTTTGATTCTAAATAGAATGCCACTCAGGCACTTCTCACTCATAAATCAAAAGGTAAAACCTCTAGATTTAACAAAAATCAAAAGCAAACTTTTAAACCTCCTATTAAAGATAAGAAACCTAGGAAATCTATAGAGTTAGCTTTGATGATAAATGTCATTATTGTGGTAAATTTGGCCACAAGAAAGAGGATTGTAAATTTAAAAATAATAAGTCAAATTTCGAAAATCAAAAGGGTAACAAATCTGACCAAAGAGAAAAACCAAAATCAAAACAAAATACAGAAAAATAGTCAAAAATCAAATGTAATTGCTTTGTATACTACCTTTTTCACTGAAAAATAAAATGAGTGGATATTGGATAGTGGTGCCTTTAGGAACATGACCTTTAAATCTGATATCCTATCTGAACTTAATGAGTGTAACGATGAACTTTGATATTCCATTCTCGATGTTCAGGGTAGGGAAAAGTTTCAAATGGTTTTAGTAACAATGTTTTGTTAGTTCCTAAACATAAAATGAATTTTCTGTCTTGTTCTCAGTTGACCCAAAATAAATTTAAAGTAACATTATTAAAATATAAATGGTTTATTAAAAAATGAACATAATGTTACTATAGTTAAATGCATTCAAAGAGATGGTTTGTATGCATTTAATGGTTTTCCTTCTTCTTCCTATTTAACAACTCAAAGAAGTGACTTACAATTGTGGCGTGAGAGACTAGGTCTTGTCAACTTTAAGAACACGTACGACATGTCTCAACTAAACATAGTAACTGGCCTTGCCACCTATTTCCCAAAATCATGATAACGTGTTAAGGATCCTTATTTGACAAGATAATCTACTAATCCATTTCACAGTCATCATGATGATAATTCTTCTAAACCTTTGGAACTTATCCATAGTTATGTTTGAGGACCGCTAGAAGTTCCATCTCTTATTAGTTCTCTGTATGATGTCACATTTCATTGATGATTTCAATCATATTATTTTATCTTAATTCATTAAAAATAAATCTGATGTCATTGTCAAAATGTAAATAATTTAAAGCATTAGTTGAAAAATATTCTAGTTATAAAATTAAGAGGCTTAGGACTGATAATGGGGTAGAATACGTCAGTAAGGAATTTGACTCATTTTTTGTCGAATGTGGCATTCAAAGGGAAATAACTACTCCCTATTTCCATCAGCATAGATTGGGATTTTGGAATGGAATAACCGTGCACCATTCTGGAAATGGCTAAAATCATGATGCATTCAACTCAGGTTCCTAAATTCCTACGGGTTGAAGCTATGAATAATGTTGTTCATATATTGAACAGAGTTCCCACTAAATCCTTAGTAAATTCCACTCCTTTGGAAAAGTGGTCAAATCAAAAACCAACTGTATCTCATTTGAGAATCTTTGGTAGCCTAGCTTCCCTCTTCATTCTCAAATCAAAACAAAAGAATCTTGATCAAACCTCTTTTCCTTGTATCTTTATAGGATACAATGTAAAAAATAAAGTTCTCAGGATCTTTGATCCATCAAAAAGAGAAGTTATAGAAGCTACCTGAATGTTAAAATTTTGGAAAAAAAATGTTTTTGTTCTTCTTCTTCATCTTCTATTTATGTTATTTATGATGATGCTAATGAAAATGGAAATGAATTTGAAAATGAAAATTGTGAAAATGATGTATGTGATGAAGAAACTAGTGTTGAACCTATAAATGAAAAGGATATTGTTCCTAGTTCCTCTGTAACTAAAATACCTAGATGGGTTCAGTCTATTATTCAATACTCTAATCCTAGAAAGCTTCAAAAAATGACTAGAAGTCATCATACATATCATGTCTTAATGATTTTGTGTGAACTTGAACCCCGATATTTTGAAGAACCTTCTTTTGAAAAAAGATTGATAAATGCAATGAAATATGAATATACGTTTTTGATTAAAAATAAAACTTGGGAGTTAGTCTGTCCTCCTGAAAAATGAAGTATAGTTAGATCTAGATGGTTATAAAAGATTAAATATAAAACAGATGGAAGTGTAGATAAATTCAAAGCCAGACTAGTAGGTCAAGATTTTACTCAAAAACCCAATATTGACTACATGGAAAAGTTTGCACCAGTTGCAAAAATGAGGACAATAAGGATCTTGATTGACTTAGTTACTGAGTATGGTTGGGAAATCCATCATATGCATGTCAAAAATGTTGTTTTGGATGGTGATTAAAAATAAGAAATCTATATGACTCAACCTAAAGGCTTTAAAGAACCAGGTAAAGAAATGTATGTTTATAAATTGAAAAATCCTTTATATGGTTTTTAAAAATATCCTAGATCTTGGTGTTCTATAACAATTTTTTTAATGAACTTGGTTTTTCTAATTGTTCATCTAACAATAATTTATTTGTTAAAATTTAAGTAAATAATATCATTCTCATTGTATTGTATGTTGATTATTTACTTATCAATAGTAATTCTAACAGTTTAATTATAAAAATTAAAGAAAAATTAATGCAATATTTATAGATGACAGAGTTAGGATTATTGCATCATTTTTGGGCATGGCTATATTTTTCAGGATAAAAATTCTATTGTAGTATCTCAATCACAATATGAAACTAATTTAATTAAAATATTTAATATGCTTGATTGTAAACTAGTTTTTATTCCTATAGTTGGTTGTAAAATTGATCATACACCTGCATGTGAAAAAGTTAATCCTACTTTTTACATGTAACTTGTAGGTATTTTGATTTATCTAACTATAACTAGACCTGAAAATGCTTATGCAGTAGGATTGCTTTAAGATTTATGCAGGAGCCATATCAGGATTATTGGAAGTTAGAAAAAAACAATTGTGTGTTATATTAAGGGCACAAATTAATTTTAGTTTACATTATATTTCTTCTAACAATGCATATTTATATGGATATTGTGATTCTGAACATGTCTTGATGTGATAGATTGCAATTCAAAAACTAGATATGTATTCAAGTCTGGTGTAGGTTCCATGTAGTCAATTTTCCTAACCCTTTAATTCCCAGGTGCGTCGACATATCACCCAGCCTAAGCTGGGAGATCACCTGAGGTGTGCGAAGGCGTTAGGACCATCTTCTACGTGAGCTTTGTCAAGAATGTTACCATGAGTAGCAGAACACTGTACAAACATGAATACATATATTACTTCTATCACATAGGTAAAGAAATTAGATATGAGCTTACATATGCATCCATAATACGAATATGTAAAGATCACAAAGAACATATAGAAGAATCAGGTTTGAACCAGGAGAAATATGAAAGAACATACAAGGGTCATGGATCTCATAAACCATAGATAATCAAGAACAATCCTTTCAGATATATTGATTCACAATTGTTTCACGAGTAGCCAGATTACATCAAGAGGGTCATAGGAAAACCGAATACATCAAGAAATAACATCATAAACATACAAAATGACTCTACTCAAAGAGTTATTAGCCATGTTACTCTCTCTTATGCATCTAAAGTCCCTCTTGCATCTCTTGCCTATCACATCACACATCTTATTTGCAAATTATTTGTTTTAGATCCAAACACATTATTAAAATAGAGTGGGAGCTCTCCTTCACCACCTCAACATCACTCAAGAGCAAAACCACATGCCAAATGTCATCATACACCTACCATACTCAAGTACCCTAAACATGAAAGTGCCAACTAATCCATAACTAACTCTACTTTACAAATATTAATCCCATCATGATAACCATATCCTGGAATATTATTTCCTTGGGATTTAATTATTTAAGTTCTAACCTTATCCACTATCACACCTATCATCACATCCTCACGTGTTTTCCTTATCGCAACTCTAACCGTGGTAACCAAAAATGCGGCTAAGTCTCGAAACCATTTTCTACTACCTACATACAAATCTCCACGTGCGCTCCATCTCCAACTATAGCACATTCATTCTCAAACTGGTAAACTGATTCAAGTTATTCGTGTGCACAAATTAGTTATCCCTATGTGCACCTGCTTCCTCATGCACCTTCTTCCTACACTATTTTCCCCATGTCGCTGATCCTCATTCTTTGGGACTTAATCATTTTTCTGGGCTCAATATTACCCCACATTAAATGTGTTGTTTGTCCTCAGAAACAATCTGATCTCCAACAAAGAATAAAGAATGGAAGAATAAAATAACTTGTATCTGGATTACGCCAAAGAACAAAAGAATTTTTCTACTATTGTACAAGGATTGGGAAAGTTTTATTCAAGGATGATTTAATCTCATCCCAAACATCCACCTCATTCTGTGCACTTGTTTAAATAAATATCCCTATCAACACATTGACCTCATCGAATGTCAAATCTTCACCCTTACCCTTTAATGTGTCAACAATATTCTCCATTTTCTCGCTAAGGTCTGGTCAACGCGTCCATCCTATGTGTCACATGGGGATATAATTCCTTTACTTTATTCTTAATAGAGGCCCTTAAAATTTCAATTGCCTCATATTTCTTCTCAACTTCTGTCTGGGATCTTATCACGTTCCTCCTAATTACCTCTGATTCACCATACCTTAGATACCTTAGATTACATAGGATGGCCACATTGGCTTGGGAACTCCTTCAAATTTACCTCATGTGTAGCGACCAACACACTTGCCACCATGTCTTTGTCTTCAAAATTATCACAGAAAATGTTCGACCATATGAGCCACGGTTTTCACTAAAGTAAGAAGCTTAGTATACTGAGTTATGGTCTCCTCAATTATGTAGTCTCTCATGCTCTTTCTGTTGCATGCCATAACTTCTTCTACCAACTCCAGTACAAGTGGTTACTTCTCCATCATGATGATGCACGTCACATCCTCTAGGAAATGGAAGGCTGACTCATACTTCTGTGTCAGGGGGGATAAATATGAGTGCGCTAAAATAATGGAGTCTGAGACTCTACCTTTGATTTATTGTAAGCTTCGTACACCTTCCCCTTCTCTTCTCTCAACTTAGTCTTTCAACTAAACAATTATAAACTCCTCTTTCCCTTTATCTCCTTGTCTCTCTCTATAATATTGTTGTTATTTTCCTCCAACTCCTTCTCCAATGATTTAATCCTGTTATTCCTCCTGAATAACCTTACTTCGATCTCCACCGACACGTTGTTCAGTGCATTACACACCTGATCATCAGTTAGTTGTTGAGAATCCACAATAAGAATTACCTCCTTGGAGCTCAATGTGTCTATAAATACATGTGCATTGAATTCAAATTATGGCTCATAAACATGGGACTCAAAATTCCATCCATGACAACATATTCCTTGTGCGCATGGTTACAATACCATATTTATCAAATGAATACCAACAAAAGAGGTGGTTTATAGGAACCATGGTTCTCTGAAACACATGCATATAGGACCTTGTTTGGATCATTATCATAAGTCACTATGGGTCCTTGTGATGTTGACATGACCTTGCCATCTGTGTGCACGCTCCCTTCAAGAAATCGACTGCTAAAATTTTCTCCACGCCCATGCTTCCATACTTTTCTTTCTCCATTTCTCCCAGGCTACAGCTCCACCTCATGCTTCTACCAAGTCCTTGATGATATTTTCCACCTCATTCTCCATAATTTCCTCTAACTGTTCACTGAATAGGTGTGGGGTCATCATGCACCTTCATTCCTCACTTCTTCTTCACTTCTTTCTCCCTCTCGAGTGCCCTCCATAGATTAATTTTTCTCTTCATAAGATTCATGTACATAGTACATAGGGGGTTTCTTCTTCTGAATCGTGCTACTCATCCTCATCTCTAATATCATCACCCTTCATGATCTATCATTCTCTCATATTCTAAACTCTGCATTATCCTCTGCTTCTTCTTCACTGAAGATACTTCTCCTTCATTGGGGGACTTTTTCCTACAAGCATAAGTGCTCATTGCCTGCACACTTGAATCTTGTGCTAATATGGTATCAACCACATCGTGTGCTTGGTGCCTTGCTTGCTAGAGTTTCCTCCCTATTTCTCTTCTTTATCACTATCTTCTTCCTTCTGGCAAGGGTCCTCACAGATGGAGACATCATCTTCAACATACACATGCCTTTCTCAAAATTAGGCCTTCGATGTATGTACACCCTTGTTGCTATTGGTGTGCTTGTGAGTGGTAATGTCACGGGCCTTAGCATATGTATATCATGAGAGACATACTTATCCACATACACTCACTTCTGAGGATATACAAGTGTCCTACGTAGTGTACTGTGATCCTGATATACTTCACTTAGATCAAACCTCAATTTATTATCCTCCTTAATCCTGTTAACTGCACTCTGAAAATAATGCGTTATGAAGGCAAAAGGTAATTTACACCATGGGATCTTGGTGCCATGAATCAATGTGAACCTACCAATGTATAACTACTGGTATACCTGCAAATTCATCCTCATCCTTCACTAAGGATGTTAGTTGCTCTAAAATCATCCACTCTACTCCAAATGCATCACGCATCCACTTGTACCACTTATCCAAGCATGTTCCTTGTATGCAAGACATCATAATTTCACAAGTATATGCTTCAAACCTCTTAACTAGGGATGGGTTTCTCATCAGGGTACTCCCAAATGTTGTTATTCAGCCCATCGGGCACTCCAATCTCTTAAAACACAATGGTAAGAATAATATCACCATGACATAATTTTATCTCCATCTTATCGTGCGACATCAATGATATCCTCTACAATGAAGGCTGATATGTTGTAGATGGTCCCCTTTGAAGACCTTCTTACAAATATTCAACCATATCTTATTTACTTGTGTCCATCATACTTGTCCATTCAACTTGATGAATATGCACGCAGACATCTTCATGAATGGGTCAGTGATATTGGAAATATCAAAGGATGTCTTCCCTTCTTGTATTCATATGCCTTAGTTGTTTCCTTGGCAACCTCATTGTCACTGAAGCCATCATCTAGTGACTCTCTTGTGCAAATAGGTCTCGTGTACTTGGAAATAAACTGTGGAGTTATGCACATCCTCCTTCCTGCAAAGTAAAAGTAAAATTTTTGCATTCATGAAATAATCCACTGGTATAATCACTCAAGATTGCCAAAAAATGGCATCTCATAGAGTTGTAAAAGCCCATCCTTCTCCAATGTCCTCTTCACGAAGTCATCATACATTAGTCTGTCATCTTCTATTCTTTCTTCTATAGGGAAAACAAGCTCCAATGTCATCTCTTTCTCAGTTGTATATTTCTTATGGTTATAAGCACTTATAACCATTTTACACATGTAATATACCCAATCCATCCCCAATAACACCCCATCTAGGTATTGCATCTCCACATACCATTCTTTGTTGAAACTTATCGACGTGATTGGTTTTCCCTTGCCCTTGCCCTTCTTCTTAGGTGAAATGTTTGATCCTTTCCTTGGTGTCATTTTCCTTTTCAGGTCTTTATTAATCCTTCCTTGTATCTTGCTTTCTTACTGCTTGATCTCTTGGCTCTAATCTTTTTGTGCAAATTCTTCAAACTTGTGCCCTAGTTTCTCAAACCATAACCTAGAAACCCTTTCTTCCACAAGACAGTGTTAAAACCCATAGAAATCCTTCCAAACAACCACTTATGTGCATTTTTGTGTACTCCATTACAATATGGTTCTCAAATATTTCACTTCACTTTTGATTTTCATAAATTTATCGCAAGGATGCCCTAGTTTGCAAGATCTATTCTACAAGTAAATGCAAGGTGAAAATGACTTACCTCGACTCCCTATTTATAGTTTTCCAATTTTTACCACATTAATTTCCATGCCACCTACCACCATACTACCACATTAAATTTGGATTTTTCCAGCGTGTTCCTCTCGCACAATTTGTCTAGCATGTTTCCTTTGCATGCACACTCATGTGTAACCTCCTTATTCTTATGGTGCGTAAAACTACATCGACCACAGAATCCCTTAAACATGATCTCGGTACTAAAGTACATCTACCTCTATGTCCTATACCAAGTAGTTATTCCTATTGATTCATACCTCATGTTGTTCCACATGTTCATCTTTGTATGTGGATTTCATAAAAATATTTGTTGACACCATTTAATATTTGAGCATTATCACCTTGTTGGTCGTCAAATAGGACTTTTAAGAAGAGCAACATTCAGGGGACAAGAAGTCCCTCCTCTTTAATGGGAGAGGTTCCCTTATTCAGAAACAAACCTATTTACAAATGTACAGGACATGATTTGTTGGTTAAACTTGGATACCACGAAAGTGTTTTCTATGAAGGTCATCAATTACAAAAGGACTGAGGAAATGAGAGCATGGAAAAGAGCAGAAAGGCAAACATGCAGAATTATAGATATCAGAGTAATTCTTTATGTATGCGAAGTCACCGTGAATTGAAAACAAGATCATTCGTATAGAACAAGTAAGATGGAATTTAAAGACACAAAGTTCTGTAAATAACATCTGCCAGAAAGCAAAGTTTCTTAACATAACACAGATTCGTTATCAAGGAAACAAAGTTCCTTCTTGGTTATGCAAGATCACCATGCTTGCAAAGTTGAAGAGTATGCAATCGATGAGACTAACGAATTTGAGATAAATGATCTTCACAAAGAAAACAAATGAAAGCTTAGAACAGACAGAGATCAGATAGACAAAGAAAGGAAAGTCCTTATGTATTGATTTCTCTATAATCTATTTACACTTGCAGAAAATATGCCAAGTTCTTCCTCTTTGAATGGTGTAGAAAATACCATTATATAGCTTACAATTCAGTTACTCTTCGTAACTGTTTCTTTTAACTAAAGAATAGTTAAGGACCGCCAAATCGCAGTACCTCAACCTATTACAAAGAAAACTGAAAAAGAAAGGGAAGAAGAGAAACGTATGGGGAAGAAGACAGGTGGCTGATCACTGAGAGGGACCCATCAACTTCAGAAACCGCTGCTTGAATTTCTTCCACGTCTCAGCTATGTCTTTTCCACGAGGGACACACAAGAATTTTCATTTTGAAGATGACAATGGATATCTTTGAAAACTGATATAACCGGCGTCTTGAAAGCTTCGTCTTTCTGCCAGCTGTCCTTGGAATTTGATCTTTGGATTGATAGTATCAGAGCCGCAACTTAAATTCATATTTAGCATATTCGGGTAGAGCGGGAAAAACTAAGTATGAATTGCATTAGGTTCACTTGGGACATGTGAGACGCAAATGTGCGAAACACGCGGCTCAGCCGGTTCGGACAAAATAAGGAGAAGATGCACAAATGTATTTTGGGACATTTGGGACGAAAATGTGCGAAGGACGCGACTCGGGCGTTTCGGCCGAAAATGGAACAGCTCGCACTTTTGGCTTCGGGACAGTTGGAACATGAAAGCGCGGTTCGGGTGGATCGGCCGATATTGGAACAACTTGCACTTTTGACTTTGGGACACTTGGAACAAAAATGTGCGAAGTACGTGGTTCGGGTGTTTCAGCCGAAAATGGAACAACATGCACAATTTGACTTGGGACAGTTGGGACGTGAAAGCGCGGTTCGGGCGGATCGGCCGATATTGGAACAAAAGGCCCATTTGAACTTGGGACATTTGAGACAAAAAGTTCCGGAGTACGTGACTCGGTCGGTTTGGGCGAAAATGGAACAACTCGCACTTTTTGATTTGGGACATTTGGAACAAGAAAGTGCGAAGTACGCGGTTCGGGTGATTCGGCCGAAATTGAAACAACTTGCACAATGACTTTGGGACGCTTGGGACAAAAAGTTCCGACGGGCCCGAAAATGGAACAACTTCGGGGATTTTGGCCGATCGGGGAATAGAATGCACTTTCGTACTTGGGATAGGCGGGACAAAAATGTCCGACAGGCCCGAAATACATACAAAATGACCCAAAACGCAGATTTTCTCAATTTTCACGGCTTAGGCACTTTAGAGAAAACACTCATAACTCAAAATTTTGAAATTTTACTTTTATTAGAGCAAGGAATTTTGAGTGGACAACACACCTCTACTACACATGTTCCTATGATACCACACACTTTTATTTCTCTCTCTCAAGCCACTAACAACATCACTCTAAAAGCATGCCTCTTACTACGCTCTCCACCCAACACTAAAAGTATGCACAGTCCTTTAGGAATAAAACCTCTTAGATTGTAATTGGCTGGCACGTAAATGCTCTTATTACACCACACAAAAAACTAACAAACAAATCATTGAATGATGAAAGGGAACACATATAAAGGAAAATGCATTAAAGGAAAACCCAAGCTAAATGGAAACACTGCCTTATTATAAACATGAAGAAAACTTATTTGTGTTAGGGCTTCAACCTACTCTTGTTTAAGAAACTAGGAAACCATGTGCCATCCAAAGCTTCTAAGTTGAAAGTGCCTGACTCTAGTATATAGGTCACAACATACGGTCCCAAACAACTCACTTAGAACTTCCTAGGGTGGCGCAAAAACTTGGAATCATACAAAAAAACCATTTTTCCAACCTCCAGCTTCTTATTTTTAATGTGTCGATCATGTCAGGCCATTTGTCATTCTTTCTCTATATTCCAGCTCCATCAGGCTATGGCACACCTCTCATCCAACTACATCAGTTTTTCTATGCTCTCTTTAAGTGCTTTCTCATCGGTCAGTCCTCTTGCATGCGTAATATGCAAGGATGGTAACATAAATTCAACCGATAAAACAGCCTCAGTGTCAAACACCAACTAAAAGGGTGTTGCTTTTTTAGTCTCTTATAGGTTGTTCTATAAGACCGAAGAATAGTATAGAATTTATCACCCCAATCCTTCTGAGGGATCTCAACACTCTTCGCATGTTCTAACTTCCATGACTTCTCTTTCAAGAACTAGACCTCACCTTACAAACTCCTAATCACCTCCATAGTCTCTTCATAAACCTCCTTCTGATAAGTTAGATCATGGTACTTTCCATGTAATACCTCTTCTCTTGTAAAGAGAGGCCTCTGCTTTGGTATTTCTCTACCACGTGTAGTTACTAATACAAGCTCTAACTCAGGGTTAGACACTATCGTAGGCATGAACAAAGGTTCAATGCACTTCACACTAACCATTCTCATGTCCTTGTCCTTCTTTTTATTTTGGATCACGTGATCATACAAGTCAAGGAACTCTTCATACTTATGTTTTTTTCCACACCATGAGCATTCCAGTAAATCTAGGTATTCACACTTGTAGTGATCCATAGATCCACAATTGAAACAAGTTCCATGGGGAAATTCATTCCTTCCTCCACCATGACCACAACGGCATCTGAATCCTCTGTAAAATATTTTTTCCCTTCCTCCTTCATCTTCACGCCATTCATTCTAATGCCCCTCATTCTCATAATTGTTTGCAACATTATCCTAGCACACACCAGTATCAATTGCATCATGAATCTGGTCTATCAAATGGTATTCCTTCGTGTCATGAGTAATAGATGTACAAATATTACAATAGTAGGACACATTCTTATAGAGCGTGCATTGTAAAAAAGGGCATCTACTTGGATCATGATCCTCGTGACATATTTCATAGTCTAATGACATGATGCGCACTGAATTTTGAAGGAAACTATCCTTGGTGTGTCCTTCTACTTCACAATATATACACCAAAGTTTTCTATGAGTCTCATGCACTGAATTTACAGACAACTTCTCAAGTTGCTTTGACATGGAAGTAATCTATACCTCCAAAAAGGGACTTACCTTAGTATTCATGCTCCCCATAGCCTCTGCATGCAAAGTATCCTCCAAGGCCTCACACGGATCCATGAAAATCTTATTTGAAAGTGCATGTCTAAAAAGTGTAATCAAGCCTCCAAGAAACCACTTAGTATGTTGAGAGGGATGGATATCATAAGATAACTTTGTCAAGAGAGTCTTAAAATGTGCATCATACTCTTGCACACTTTTTGACATACCCTATTGAATCTCCTTGAGCACGTTGATGTTTTTTTCTCAAATTTAAAAATATAAAATTCCACCAAGAAGGCATCATGCATCACAGTATAATCCACTATCATCTAATGTGGGTCATATTTTTGGTACCAGCTATGCGCGTGCCCCTGTAAATTAGTTATGAACCGTCTTGCCTTTTGCTCTAGGGTAGTGATCCCCTTAACACACCATAGCAATTCAAACTTTTTTACATGCTCTACAACATCCTTGACACCTTTATAATTGGGAAAATGAAAAGGCATCTCATAAAATACATGTTGATGGTGTTATCATCCTTGCCCACCATATCCAAATCCTTGATTCCCTCTTGTGTTTCCTCCACCACCAGATCAACTTGTTCCACTAATTCCCGACCCTCAGATCCACCAAACCCTCTAGATCCTCCTCCTATAGTAGGCACAGGGCCTGAATTAGTGCCACTATGTGATCCCACCATTGTACTAAATTGAGCTCCAGTAGTCTACAAAGTTTAACTACTTCCAGACATGATACCCACATTCTGCGAGCCCATACCTTGTCCAAATGGTGCACCTGATAGGATATCACAAAACACAGGAATTTTTGCGCCGCCATAAATGAATTCAATGAGAAATGATATCTACATGATGCTACTTTCTTACCAATACAAACACCAACTGGACTAGCGATACTTGTCTCAGGGATTGGAAAACAAAGCGCAAGGGCTTGGTCGTCAGGTGGGTTCAAATGTGTGCCTACATTTTGTATCCTTTCTCTATCTAATGAGCTCTCATCATAAGCTGAGGGGGTTCTCCTTCTATATTTTCCAAGATGGGGTAGCACAGACTGATCATGTTCTATGTCCTCCACGTGAACCTCAAATCCTTCCCACAATTTTAGCCTCCAAATATCCATCGTTCCTACAATCTCACTATGTCTCACCAATTCCCTCTCTCAAGCTTCATTATACTTGAGTCGTCTCTCTTCTCTCTCCATTTCTACCATAGTACCTAACATTTCTCACCACACCCTCTTCCATGCCCCATGCCTAGTGGGAGTTTAGCTATCCATAGGAAATTATTCTGAACTCAGAGTGATGATCAAGATCTTGATGGCTAACTGTTTAGCATGCTATAAATATTCTCTCAATTCTCGTAAGAACTCAAACTCAACAATCTCTAGGAAAACATAATTAGAAACCACGTACTCCAACATGTATCTAGTCAACAAACCACTCCACCAATGATCATCAACACGAGTCTAGATCAAATTGGCATCATGAAGCCACTGATAATCTTCTTGGGTCCAAACACAAGGTTGATAATACCAACTCCTCCTCGATGCATACACCCACAACCATTCATACAATTCTATTGGAAAATAGAAAAAAATGTTTCATAGAGCTCATGATACTAATGCTCCTCTACCCATGTATGTATATCAAACTTAGGTCCAATGTTGAATCTCTATGTAAACTCATCCTCCATGTTCTTAAGCCAAGTATCCACGTTGTCCAAGGTAAAGTGTTTTGCCATCATCCACCATTTTTGTAATAGCTTCAAAAGAGGTCCCAACAATGAAACTAAGATGTAGTCACTTTTCCTAACCCTTTAATTCTCAGGAACATCGTCATATCACCCATCCTAGACATGCCAAATGTCATCATACCCCACCATACTCAAGTACCCTAATTATGTGAGTGTCAGCTAAACCATAACTAACTCTACTTTACAACTCTTAATCTCATCATGATAACCATATCCTGGAATATTCTTTCCTTCAACTACAAGTCTCCATATTCTAACCTTATCCACTATCACATCTTGTCACATCTCCAAGTGTCCCTTATCGCAACTCTAACCATGGTCCAAAATGTGACTAAGTCTCAAACCCTTTTCTACTCTCGTATGTAAACCTCTATGTGCTCTATGTCCAACTCTATCCCTTTATTCCAAAACGGGTTAATTATTCAAGTTGTCTGTGTACATCTTAGTTATTCCTACATGCACTTTCTCATATGCCTTCTTCCTATACTATTTTCCCTATGGACTGATCCTCTGCTTTAGGACTTATTCATTTTTCTAGGCTCAACATGTCATTACTTAGAGCAGTAAAAATCAGCCAACAGTTTCCATTTCTTCTGCTGAAGAAAAATATAGAAGTGCAATGGAAGCAGCAAAAGAAGCCAGTGGCTGAATCAATTGTTGGAAGAGATGCACATGGAAGCTAAAGTAAGTACTCTTCTTCTATGTGATATCTATAGTTACATTTCTCTCACTAAAAAAACCATTTCAACATAAAATGACAAAGCATATCGAGATATATATGCACTTTATTCAAGAGAAACTTCTCTATGGTGATATAGATCTCATGTAATGTCTGGCTGAAGATCAAGTTACAGACATGTTTACGAAGTCGTGTGCTGTAAAGTTCTACAAGTTCCATGTAATATTTGGCCTTTCAGAGTTTCCATTTAGGGTGAGTGTGCATGTCAATGCCACATCCTAAAGGTCGTTCGGTTGTTGACTCCTTCTCCTCTATACTTCTATTCTAGTTTAAAATCATTGTAAAAATATCTTTTATGATCTATGTAAATTGATATAGTTTATGGAAAATACATTCTAATTTATAGATATTTTTGGAAAGGAGGTCCTTGTGTTATAAAAGGCTCCTAGAGATGCAATATAATAATTTTTCCATAAGAAACGGTGGGATTTAGTCTCACAAATTCATATGCTAGCCTAAACATTTAGGGTTTATGGATTTGTAAATCTTGTTGTACAAATAGGTAATGTTGGCATATGGATCCCCACTTAATATTAATGGGAAGTGTTAGAATTATAATATTAAGTGTATCATAATATTTAGTTGATATTTAAATAATATAGAATAACTTGTATTCATTATTTAAATATAAACTTTATCTTATGTGGTTAGTTAATTTAATTAACTAACATTAATTCGGGGAGGTGTGCCCTGTCACTTAAGAAGGTCATAACCCTTCAGGTTATTTAAATATGACCATAAGTCATATTCATATATATAGAATATTTGAATGTTGAGTGATCCTAGTAAAATATGGATTAGCAGTGAGGAGGGAGTTTTTACTGGAGTAGTTGTAATAGTTTCTCATATAGTGGATTAATTCTTCCACGATTTTTACCTATTTAGGGGTTTTCCAAGTTACATGTTGTGTCAATGTGTTATTTACTTTATGTTGTTATTTATTTTACTTATTTGTGCACATTTACATTTATGGTTATTAATTAATGTTAACCTAATATTTCTTAAGGTTAATAAATCTTCATT
Organism: Taxus chinensis; assembly: GCA_019776745.2. Lineage (NCBI taxonomy): Eukaryota > Viridiplantae > Streptophyta > Pinopsida > Cupressales > Taxaceae > Taxus > Taxus chinensis. The sequence continues at coordinate 626,443,745 of CM034148.1, read as the reverse complement.
CACCCCCTCATCCTGACAATCCAACGCTGAGTGGGATATACCATACCAAGCCTTCCTTCGACATATATCGAGATTGGGGGAGGTACCTTATAATATGCCTATTATAATTTCCTTATGTAAGAGGTGGAGTACAGACACTTATACTTTTTGGTAGCCTACTGGGAAGATGACTGTGACCCTGGAGGATGTATATAGCATATTACAGCCACCAGTTGTGGCTACGAGAGTCCAGGTGATGGCAGTAAAGGATACTCAAAGGAAGATGATGGATCCTATTTGATAATTTATAGGGACACAGGTACAGAAAAGACCCACATTAGCTTGGATTCCATATTTATATCAGGCGTTCCACAATTGTGGAAGTTCATTGTAGTAGTTATTGTTTCATCAGTGGTAGTGGAGGGTGGTGGTGTCAGGCATCTTGTATAAGATGCATGACATTTATCATTGTGATACAGGAGGATGGTACTAGATATATGCATACGCACAATGTGTATTGGCCCACTTGTAAAGAGATCTATATAGATTTACATAGAAGGAGGACAATGGAGGATGGGATTGGAGCTACCATATTGCTTACATGTATGGTCCTACGAGAATTTTGTGATATTGTAAGGTCAATTAGTGGACCACGTGCTACATTGGGTGAGGCCATGATATATTTGCTAGGAGATGGATAGGTATTCAGACATAGGAGGATGGACACAGATAATACTACCTATGGAGCTATGTTTAGATCGTGTGGGGCCAAGAGGTCGTGAAATGGAGGCCATACTGAGACCTATGGAGGGTGTTTATAGGATGGCGTAGAGTTACGTATGTATTCAACGGACTATGTGGCTAGAGGACTCAATTTCCTAGAGTGGTGACCAAGTTAATTCTAGGTGGAGCATGTTTGACGAACAGTTATATATGGTACAACCCAGGATGTGTCCCCTAGAGCCATATATATGGGTGTAGATCGACATTAGGGTAGCTGAGGAGGGCTGAGAGCTAGGATACCAAGCCCTACAAAAGCCCATCTAGTACCCCCAGTGGGTTAGATGAGATGGATGCGGCCATAAAGCTCGATACAGGTAGATGATGCGAGGTATATTGAAGGCATATAATGCATGGTAGGCAGCACACCAATGGGTGGGTATTATTTCCATAGTTGTTGTGGATGTGGCGGGAGCACCACTAGTTGGAGATACGTAAGGGGAAAGCACCTACCCCCAATGGTGATGGTATAGTCAGCAATCGATAGCAGAGCATGAGTATTGTTTTATTATTAGGTTGTAATTTTCACTTAATCTAATTATTATGTTCATCATGTGTAGTAAATAATGTGTTCATATATGGTTGCAGGTGATGTGTATTGGTCGCTGATTATTGATTCATTGATCCACACATTGATGTGGAATGTACCTCCTAGATGTGTCTGGTGGGAGGTGGGATGTTAGAGTGATTAGATGCCATTGTGGGTGAGCATGCCCACTTTTTCGAGCCAGTGGTGATAGACAGCAAGTGACGTTTACTATATTATTGAGTGAGAGGGATTAGACACGAGGGGAGACACAATGAGCCAGAGAGGTTACGGAGTAGAGGATCCCTAAGCACATGATGTTTTTATGTGGTATTTAGAGCTACATCGTCCAATTTGCAGATCAGTAATTCGAGTGAGTTAGCATTATTATGCATCGGAGGCAGGTTGAGAGATATAGGGGCCACGACCAACATCGACATAGATTGAGCAGTGAAGCATCTAGTTCTAGAGCTCCCGCAATTTGTATATAGTGACAATGATGATGATGTATGGCATATATATATATAGTGATGTAACGATATGCATGGGGAAAGGACTTCTCCCCTAGCACATTTGAGTATTTTTGAAACTATGATTTTTGTTGATTACACACATACATGGTTACATATGACACAGGGACACACACATTTAGACATTTACATGTACACACACACACACATGACACACACACATTGACACATGTAATGCGATAATTTGTATTCATCGTGTAGCATGTGTGAGTTGATGTACATAAATGATGATGACAAATGGATGATGATGTTGAAGGACATAGCATAGGTCAATGTGTGTGAGGTTTAGTATTGTCGATAAAATGTGTGGAATAATCCCTCACGGAATTGAACAGTAGAAACTAACCATGCAAAAAATATACAGAATCAGTACCATTTTTTTAATTAGTGTAATGAAGCAGTAACACAGAGATATGATCTTAACCTAAGTTCAACTGACTATTATGGGCTACATCCACCAAGAATCATGTAGACATTACAACGACACACACACTACATCTCAGCACAATACCACATTTTTTTGAGAGCTATCATGCCTCAGGGGGAAACTCTACAGACACTCGTGGGATTCACACACGAACTACATGTTACTATGAACCATACCATATGCACAAATTCCACATAATGTATGACAACTAATTAATGTCATTGATTTTACAATTTATCAAAACCATGCCAAAACCATTATTTCAACCTATGATTTTAAATGACATATATAGATGGCTGAAGAGTCATGATTAATGTCTGAAATGATCATGCACATTTAATACTTGAGGCCAGAATTATTGTATTTCTTATATGGTTGTTGCATTTAGTACCCCCGCACTAAATTGCTTATGGCCCTGATCCCCAAAAAACTTGATGGAAAGTTGATATAATTCTTAGATATGTATAAGTAAGGAAAATTGGACAGTGATGAATAAGGCTCCACAACCTATGTGATAAAATGGTAGATAGTATTTATGAATGACAATGTGATAATTGGTAACATATGAATGTATGAAAAATAATGTGATTGAAATGATTATAAAAATGTATGTAATTCCATGTGGAAGCATTATGAATGAAGAGTGGGAGAAGGAAGATAAATTACCACCCATGCATAATTATACGAATTATGAGGTTCATTTATATAAGACCCCTCAATGCAATCAAGAATGAACCATATTTGCAATTTAAAAGAATGTCATCAAGGAAATGGTCTGATAGTGTACATGCTTCAGATAGATAGATTCACGATGAAGTGTTTAGCACAAATATGGATCCCATAGGGTTCTTATTGCTTTGAATATCCTCAACTTTCATGTAAGAACCATAAGAACACGAGTGCGTCTATCAGAGTAGTAAGGTGATAAGAGTCTACCTACCTAAATTATGAAGAGGGTGGTTAGGAGAAGTGGAAGAAACTATGTGAAGTGTGTAATCAGTTATGATGAATGAGCCCAAAATATCCTATGATATGGTGCAATTATGGGAGATGTAGTGGTAGGAATCACAAACCGAATGGCTTAGGAATCCAATGTGAAGTAGGAGCATCATCTGTGCAGCAGATGATCATGATGCAGCGGTGGATGAGACAAGGTGGAGGTATGTGCATGAATAATGATTTGAGGTGATGGAAAAGTGATGAACTTAGAAGTGGGAGGAAGGAGACAAGTGAACCAAGTTAGTAGCAAGCTTGTGTGGAATCCATAAACATAACCACTTCATTTTCAAGAGATGAGATTTCAAAATCTAATGACCTAGCCTTGTCTTCTAATTGACACATTAGCCAATTTTTCATTTTAAGGGAGCAATCAGTCATTGTCACGATGGCCATTAATGCGGTGATAATTGCAATAAGGAATCCATCAATTGGTGAAGTAGGACAATGAGGAGGATAATGTTGATTATAAGGAAAGTGAATTAAGCACTTATCAAGTAAATCACAACATTGTAGCACATCATGAGGCTTAGTCAGCATGTGATAAATTGCAATGGCTCTTGAAGTAGGAGATGTTGAAAATACTATGGTGGAGAGTAAAGCAGTGGTGGAGATGGATGGATTTATACGTAGTGGAGGGGATGGAACATGCTTGTGAGGTACGAGTAGATGGAGACCTTAGAAGGCACTGATAACATTTATTGAGGAGGTGAAGAAGTAGAAGATGATGCAAGTAGAAGATAGAAGGATGATCTATAACATGTGTCAGTAATTAAATCTTGTTCTATGTCTCAATGACCTTATAGCCCATAAGATTGTAAATGATTTGACATGTATCATATTGTCAATCAAACATTTTAAAGTATTGAATAAGTCAAGATAACAAGATAAATTTTCTCTATATCAAAGGATAAAATACTAATTGATGCATCCGCAACCTTGCAATTAAAGTGTAAAATAGTAATCAAGAATAGGCTATTTCTTTCCCATGATGTCTAAGCTAGGTAAGTGATCATATGTGAATCTAGGACCATTTTTTAGCATAAATGTTTCATCTAATAAAATACATCTTCCATTTCACAATATGTATAATAGATCCAAAAGGAAAATGAATGTACCATTAAAGAGCTTCATTTAGTACTAGACTATGACAGAAGAATTTTAGCAATAATCATCATTTGAATAAGAAGCCATACACTAATATCTGATAATGTTTAATATGTATATAGATTTCTATGGTTATGTCAAAACATGAAAATATATGCATGATGAAATCCTTAGTAAATGTTGAATTATGAATTTTCTTTGGAATAGGATTGTCCATGAAGAGATTTATTATCAGATAGAAGCATAATAGGCTTTACTTTCAAGAGTGAGATATTGAACTTTCAGATTGCAAGTGACCAACAGCATACATGATTGATAAAATGATCATGTGGAGGAAATCATAGAATATTTAAGAGGACTAATAGAGAGGTTACAAGGTTGTCCATTTAGTGGATGATCATAGGAATGTGAGAAGAATAATCAGAAGATGAAGATTTTATGGGCACACTAGATGTAGATGTAGAAGAAATGAGAGGTGGTATATTAGGAGAAATATAAACAAGGTCAACATGAATATCATCGAGAGATTAAGAAGAGGAAAAAGGTGGAGAAGAACATGGAATATTAGCGGAAGTACTAGCAAGTAGAATCAGAACTGAAACCATAAGAGGTGGGCTAGTAGGAATGGAATAATCATCATGAATTACATCAGAAAAAACTCTCAGAAGTAATTGAAAGTAGAGTGGAAAATTCACATTCAATAGTCTTAAGAGAAGTAGAAGCATTGAATAACATGTATCGCATGCTCAAAAATATCCTCCCTATCAGTTATTTGATAAAATTTTCACATGATAAGTATTCATTTTAGGTGATTCATCAACATAGTAGTGAAGTATCAAGAAGAACTATCATGAGATGTATTTTTACAAAACAATTGTAACGTCACTGAGAATATGGAACTTCGCTAAAATTAGCCATTATGCAATTCCAAGAAGGCCGATTGTTCTTATTTATCAGCGTAACAATGATAAGCCATTAGCCACTGGGGATTTAAGATGGAAAAACGAAGAATGATCACCCTTACTTTGTGGGATATAATAAAGCGAGAAATCCATGGCGCCATGAGCATTGAAGGCACAACCCAATTGCTTGATCCCATTTAAAATCTCACTAATCTAAAAGCAGAGATACTGAGAATATGGTGATTTTGCACAGCAATGTTGGCGATGTCCTTTGACCAACGATCAGTCTTCCAAATATTATGCTTACATCTGTAAACGCAGCAAAAGGGTCACTCTCCTGCAGATTGGAATTGGTTAAATGATGGGCGTGGGTACCAAGTTGGACCAAATATATATACGCCAACACCCGGGTTTTGGAATAACTTTCTTTGTGCTAGAGGAACCAAACTTACTCTGAGCACTTGGATCTAGAGATTTATTGCTGTTTGCATTGACCCAGGTGACCGATAATACTAGATTCTTCCAGGCGGGACATAGTCTGTAAACGTGGAGAGGCACAATGAAACTCCCCATGAATGGATGCATTGAACCTGATGAGACATATTAGTCCACTGCCACCACATCCCAGTGCTACCACATGCTCCAACATCCAAACTCTCTTTTTTCAAAACCAGATGCCAGGGTAGATGAAGGGATTCAGTCTTTCTAAAGTTAATACAGATCCACCTTGACGAGGACTCCATGTCCTGATGCAGATCTATCTAGTGCAAGAGAAATTTCGTAAGTCTTACGAGATAACAAGGTCACTGTTGAATGAATTACAAAGACGATATTTTCAAAATCTTGAGGGATACACGTTCACTTGGACACTTATGCTTTCTCAGCCAACTTCTGGCAACCCTTTTGTGCCTATGATGTCAAACAAATCTACTTAAGGTTGTTAATGAATTTTTCACAAGATTGTAAATGAGCTCAAAGAGATGTGACAGTACTTTGCATTCGCCTTGGTCCCCGTGTGGGAAACCTAGTGCTAAGGATTCTCAACAATTTCATGCCAAGAGATTGGCGTACTAATGTTTTATGAAAGATATTGGTAAACAGCAGGGACTATGGTTCCACAAGGTTTCCTGGAGCCTATTTGTGAACGAGAAGCTGGGATGGCTCACTAAATATTCAAGGTGGATTGGCTTCCCTGGTAGACATACGTTCATGATGGGGTGATAAGAGTCGCATTCGACAGCAGTGTTTCCCCTTTGCTGAAAGAAAACACATAATCCTAAATATTCTTCCACAGACTTTTGAAGTTTATGTTACACCTAGTCGATAGAGCTTTCAAGGCAACAACAAGCTGCCTTTCAAATCGTCACTGGAAGAGAATCATCAGCTCTTATTAATAAAAGTTCTAGATTCTATGTTGATTATAAATGGATCTTCAAATGGGATTCTTCACTGGTGGGAGTAGGAGAAATAAAGAAGTGGTGAAACGCGTGGATGGGATATCTGGTATACTCTTCATCATACGGGCTCCCACCTTCAATTCCTCTTCCTCTTCTTCTTAGCCCGCACTAATCTCTTCATTTCATTGATAATCAAACAGGTTTTAATATGCACTCTTCTTCATTCATGAGGTTACTGTTTCTCATCAGCAACTTGTTTTATGATACCATTTTTCTTCTCTTGGCCTCTATCTTTGAAGATAAAATGAGGAAATTCATTATTAATCTTTACGAAGATGTTTTAGGGCAGTAGATCAACTTTGAGAAAATATCTCTTTATTTCTTCAACACTCCTCTCATCCGACAAAGGAAGATTGCTCGCATTTTGGTCTGTGAGATAAACTCTCTCCCTACTACTTATCTTGGACTTCCTTTGGGATCTAACAAAGTTTCTATGGATGTTTGGAATACTCTTCTTGACATGTTTTACAAAATACTTGCAGAATGGAAGGGTTTTGTGCTTTCTAATGCTGGAAAATGTTTACTCGTTAAAATCACTTTACAAAATATTTTGGTTTATATTATATCTATGTTCTTCATTCCTACAGTTGTGATTGACAGAATTGAGAATATTTAGAAGCATTTCCTATGGACATGTACAAAGAAGAAGAACATATTTCATCTTGTGGCCTGGGATAGGGGGTACACCCACAAGAAAGTGGGAGGATTAGGTATAAAAAATATCAAAACAATGAATGAGGCCCTCATTTCCAAAATGAGTTGGAGGATTTTAAAAGAAGAGAAACCTTGGTTAATAAAAGCTAAATATTTATACCAAGACAATGCTCAAATAATTTTAAATTCTAAAACCCTTCCCTTCAGCTCAATATTTTAGAATAATCTCATAAAAACAAGAAGTGGCCTTGAGAAGGGTTGAAAATGGAAATTAGGAAATGGTAAATACATTTTATTTTGGAAATATAATTGGGTAGACTTCCAGAATCTTGAGAATAACAGCTCTTGGAATCAACTAAAAGACAACCTCATTTCTGAGTATGGTCATAAGGTAAATGATTACATCATCTGTGATAATGGGATATTTCTGTGGAAGAAACTTCATATTGGGATGCTTAAGTGTGAAAACCTCATTGTTGCTCTCTAAAGTGTTATCAACAATATTCAAATGAGTCAGATTCATACTAGGGATGAATTCATATGGACCAAGTCTTTCTATGGTTCATACCCAGTCAAAAGCGGGGTACCAACTACTCTCTAGAGACATCTATAGTGAATTTTAATAGAGAAAAATTTGGCACAAAGAAAGTTAACGCCTGAAATGAACCACTTTCTTTGGTTGGTGCTGAACAAAAGGACTCTTACCATTGATAACCTGATCAAGAGAGGCTGCACCATTCCCAACATGTGTTGCCTTTGTAGAAATAAATTTGAAACTATAAATCATATTTTTCTTCATTGCTCTTATGCCTTATGTTTGTGGGAGCTCATATTTTCAATATTTAGAGTATACTAGACTTTTCAGAAAGACATTGTACAGGATTAGGAGAAATGACAACCCCCTTTCAGGCATTGTGTTATTATGAGTTATGGAGGCTTGTTTTTCCTCATGCCATATGGAAAATATAGAAGGCCATAAACTCTATCATCTTCAAAAACTCTAAGAATACCAATAATAGACTGCTAAAAGATCTTACTGTCAAAGTTAAGGAAAACATTCTTAAGTTTAGGCCTCCTAGGAAGAAAAACTTCCCTAAAGAGGAGGATAAATTCCTACTAAATTGGAATATTATTCTTGAGGATATCAAGATAGAACTCCTACCATTAACAACTTCCTCATTCAATGGATTAATCCTCCTAAGAATTTCTTCAAAATTTATTTGGATAGTTCCTCCAAAAGGAAACCCATGAGCTAGTGGTGATTGTGGCATTATTAGAAATCATCTTGTTCATCTAATTGTTTCCTTTGTAGGCCCTATGGGAATGCAATCCAACCATTATGCTAAGGCACTTGCTACTCTCTGGGGCCTAAGATCTGCTAAAAATTACAATATTACTAACGTCATCATCGAGGGTGACTCCTTAAATATTATTAATCATCTTAATGGTAATCACCCTCTTAGATGGACTATTAGAGAATTCATTAAATATGCCATCAACATTTGTAACGTGTTCACAAATTTTAAATTTTTTCACACGTATAGGGAGGGAAACCAAGTGGCTAACTCCTTTTCTAATTTCAAGGTTAGTAGCAATCATCTTTATTATTGGTAGGATAATAATGAAATCCCTCAAATCTCTAACGAAATCACTTCTAAATAAAAAGTGGTCACTTGTACTAAATACTAGTACTCACAATTAGAGGGAGCACGTGAGAAATTAGAATCATGAATACTTCACATACTTGTGTCGTGCCCTTCCCTTGTTTTTTTAATCAAGACACTCAAAGATTTTATTATCTATTTGATTATTAGGTTGCTAAGAAGCATTCATATTGTCATCAAAAGATGGAAAAGGCTCTGTTTATCGTACATTTTTCTCTCTTCTCGAGACATGGGTGGAGCTCCATACAGATTCGAGCCGGTTTGGGATCTGACATGGCAATATAATGAATAACTACCTTTATTACCTTTATGAATTGGATCAAGGGACATGAAAATAATATTTCAATAACATTTGTAAAAAAAATGGAAAGATGGGTTTGTCACGTACAAAGGTAAGGAATTTTTCATCACCAAAAATATGATTTATTTTTTACTAGGCTTGGAATGGATGGAATCAATTTTTTTAGGAATAAATTTGATAAATATGAAGAGGAGAAGAAATTTATATAAGACTATGAAACCCTTAACTTTGTTAAAGTAGGTCTTGTCTGCTCTTCCATCCCTTCCCCTTTTGATGATGTTTCCTAAATGGTTGTTTGATATGTCACTCGTGTGGGCCAATTTACAATCCTTCTCATGCATCACCTCCTACTCCTGAACCATTTTCAAAAGTCCCCAAAAGCTATTCTTCTGTATTATATTCTACAATTATTAGAAAAATCCATCCTTGAATTTCATTCTCACCAATGTGGTCTCCCTCTTCACAAGGGAGTTATCCTTATTTTGCATCGATATTGTTATGACATTGTTTCCAACACCCCCTCCCATTCCATTCCTCCTACTCAACCCCCTCAACCACACAAGGTGAAAATCAAAAATCTTAGACCCCCTCTCCTCCTCCAGCCAAACAGGTTCTACGTAGCTGTGAAAAAGGAAAAGAATTGGCCATTATAGAGAGCTTATTATCTATTAGTTAAACTTATCAAGGAACCTTTGGCAATATTGTTCTAAACTCTCAAATAAAGAAGCACAATGAGAGAATTAAGACCCTTAGAAATGACATAGCTCACTTACTTGAAGAGGGGACTAAGGAAAAGTAAGTTCTTGACAGTAGTCCTATGCTTGAGGAAAAAATTGAAGCAATCACTAAGAAGTAGAAGGATATGGCAGAGGTAATGGAGAATATTATCAACATGAATTGACCACTTAGCCATACATAAATCCCTCCTATACTTCATCCAAATTTAGGTCAAATAGGTTTGTGAACTCAGCAAAATTCCTTCAGGAATTTGGAAGGGAAGGAAAGAAAAGAAACTTGCGATTTCTACCATTAACAAGGACCCCTCTCAACATGCTACCCTTAACCTATTTAAAGCTATGGAGGAGATCAAAAATGTCTTTAACAAATTTCTCAAATAAAATATTTTCAGGTTTCTGCTAGGTGGTATTTTTTTGTTGGTTGTGGATGTATACTTTTATGTTGTTGTAGTGATGTTGTTTTCTTGCATCGTGCTGGAAGGTTATCCACTACCTTTGTTTTTTATCTTTCTTATATGTTTGTTAGGCATTTTTCTCTGGGGTGTGTCCCCCAATAGTCAAAAAACCATAGTTTTTTCTATGTTTTATCTAGCTTTTGAGCCCTCTTGTGTACTTGGGGTATGATCCCATTCAAAACCATTTACCAATAATTAAAAAAATAATCATCAGAAACATTTTCAAAAATAGAATAAGTATGAGATACAACTTTATAATCATCCTGACTAGTATGAGAAATAACATCATGTGTATGTACATTTTAATCATGAGTTTTTTCTATAGAATCAAAATCAAGACCAAACATATAATCGATAATAACATCATCAAGAGTTTCAACAAAAATAGAAGAAGGTGGAGTAGTCCCAGTGCCTATGGAATAAAAATTATTTCATCTCTAAAAGCTTCGAGCATTAGGAACAATGCTGAGAGTAGAGTGTTCAAAACTAGTAGGAATTTTTTGTTCATTAACACCAAGTAGTCTTTGAACATTAAAATCAAATTGAGCATAGTGATAAATATCAAGTAATTCAGCCTCAATAACATCATCAAGGATAGGATTAACACTCTAATTATGCATGGATTTTCTAGGAGATGAAGATCTAATTTTATTCAATATGATTTAGTGGATCCTAGGGCAAGGAGTTATAAGAAACGGGTTTGATAAATCATCAATCATCTTAATGGTAATCACCCTCCTCGATGGACTATTAGATAATTCATTAAAGAGGCCATCAACATTTGTAACATATTCACAAATTTTAAATTTTATTACACCTATAGGGAGAGAAATCAATTGGCTAACTCCTTTGCTAATTTTGGGGTTAGTAGCAATCATCTTTGTTATTGGCATGATAATAATGAAATCCCTCAAATCTATAATGAAATCATTTCTAAAGAAAAAGTGGCCACCTGTACTAAATACTAGTACTCATAATCGGAGGGAGCATGTGAGAAATTGGAATCATGAGTACTTCACATGCTTGGTTCGTGCCCTCCCCTTATTTTTTAATCAAGAAACTCAAAGATTTCATTATCTATTTGAGTATCAGGCCACTGTGAATCATTAAAAATATTATCAAAAGACTAAAAAGGCTTTGTTATCAAAACGATTTCTCTCTTTCAGAGACATGGGTGGAGCTCCATGCAAATTCAAGCCAGTTTGGGATCTGACATGGAAATAGAATGAATAACTCTATAAAGTGTTAAATTTTGAGGGCTTTACTACCTTTATGAAGTAGGTCAAGGGCCATGAAAATAATATTTTAGTAATATTTACAAAAAAATGGAAAGATAGGGTTGTCACGTACAAAGGTAAGGAATTTTCCATCACCAAAAATATGATTTCTTTTTTATTGGGCTTGGAATCAATGGAATAAAAAAAATAGGAATAAATTTGATAAATATGAAGAGAAGAAGAAATTATAGAGTATGAAACCCTCAACTTTTTTAAAGTGGGTCTTGTCTACTCTTCCATCCCCGCCCCTTTTTATGATTTTTCCATAATGGTGGTTCTATACGTCACTCTTGAGGGTCAATTTACAATCCTTCCTTTGCATCACCTCTTGCTTATGAACCATTTTTGTAGGTCCCCAAAAGTTAGCCTTCCATATTATATCCTGTAATTATTAGAAAAATCCATCCTTGAAGTCCATTCTCACCAATGTGGTCTCCCTCTTCAAGAGGGAGTTATCCTTCTTTTGGAACAATATTGTTATGACATTATTTCCAACACCCCCTCCCATCCCATTCCTCTTACTCAAACCCCTCAACCACGCAGGGTGAAAATTAAAAATATTAGACCCCCTCTCCACCTCCAGCCAAATGGGTTCTACGTAGAAGTGAAAAAGGAAAATAATTGGCCATTGCAGAGAGCCTAATATCCATTAGTCAAACTTCCCAGGGAACATTTGGAAATATTGTTCTAAAGGCTCAAATAAAAAAGCACAATGAGAGAATCAAGACCCTTGGAAATGACATAGCCTATTTACTCGAAGAGAGGACTAAGAAAAAATAGGTTCCTAATAGTAATCCTATGTTTTAGGTAAACATTGAAGCAATCACTAAGAAGTAGAAGGATATGGAAGAGGCAATGGAGAATATTGTCAACAATCAAATCAACCACTTCACCATGCATAAATCCCTCTTAGACTTCATCGAAATTCAAGTCAAACAGGTCTGTGAAATCAAAAAAATTCCTTTAGGGATTTGGAAGGGAGGGAAAGAAAAGAAACTTGCAATTTCTACCATTAACAAGGACCCCTCTCATCACACTACCCTCAACTTGTTTAAATCTATGGAGGAGATCAAAAAGGTCTTCAAAAAAATAATCAAATAAAAGATTTTCAGGTTTTTGCTAGGTACTCTTTTTTTGCTAGTTCTTTGTGGATGTATAGTTTTATATTGTTGTAGTGATGTTATTTTATGCTTCGTGTTGGGAGGTTTTCCACTACATTTATTTTTATCTTTCTTATATGGCTGCTAGGCCTTTTTCTCTGGGGTGTTGCCCCCAATAGTAAAAAAACCATAGTTGTTTCTATGTTTTATCTAGCTTTTGAGCCCTCTTTTGTACTTGGGGTGTGGTCCCCTTCAAAACCATTTACCAATAAAAAATAATAATCATTAGAAACATTTTCAAAAATAGAAGAAGTATGAGATACAAATTTACAATCATCCTGACTAGTATGATAAATAACATCATGCGTACGTACATTTTCATCATGATTTTTTTCTATAGAACCACAATCAAGACCAAACATATAATCAATAATAACATCATCAAGAGTTTCAAAAAAAATAGAAGAAGGTGGAGTAGTCCTAGTGCCTATGGAATAAAAATGATTACATCCCAAAAATCTTCGAGCATTAGGAACAATGCTGAGAGTAGAGTGTTCAAAACTAGTACGAAATTTTTATTCATTAACACTAAGCAGTCTTTGAACATTAACATAAAATTGAGCATAGTGATAAATATCAATCAATTCAGCCTCAACATCATCAAGATAGGATTAACACTCTCATGTTTTATGGATTTCCAAGGAGAGGAAGATCTAATTTTAGCCATTAGGATTTAATGGACCCTAGGGAAAGGAGTTATAAGAAACAAGTTCACAAAATCATCAATCATCTTAATGGTAATCACCCTCCTAGATGGGAAATTAGATAATTCATTAAATAGGCCATCAACATTTGTAACATGTTCACAAATTTTAAAAAAATTCACACCTATAGGGAGGGAAACCAAGTGGCTAACTCCTTTCCTGATTTTGGGGTTAGTAGCAATCATCTTTATTATTGGCATGATAATAATGAAATCCCTAAAATCTCTAATGAAATCATTTCTAAAGAAAAAATGGCCACCTGTACTAAATACTACTACTCACAATTGGAAGGAGCATGTGAGAAATTGGAATCATGAGTACTTTGCATGCTTGTGTCGTGCCCTCCCCTTACTATTTAAACAAGACACTCAGAGATTTTATTATATATTTGAGTATCGGGCCACTATGAAGCAATCAAGCTACCATCAAAATACTACAAAGGTTTTGTTATCAGACGTTTTTATCTCTTCTACAAACCTTGGTAGAGCTCCATGCAGAGTCGAGCTAGTTTGGGATCTGACATGGCAACAGAAAGAATAACTTTATAAGGTGTTAAATGTTGAGGGTTTTACTATCTTTATGAAGTGGATCAAGGGCCATGAAAAGAATATTTCAGTAACATTTGTAAAAAATTGGAAAGATAGGGTTGTCACGTATAAAGGTAAGGAATTTGCCATCACCAAAAATATGAATTTTTTTCATTACTGGGCTTGAAATGGATGGAATCAAATTTTTTAGGAATAAATTTGATAAAGATCAAGAGGAGAAGAAATTTATAGAAGATTCTAAAACCCTCAACTTTGTTAAATTAGGTCTTCTATGCTCTTCCATCCCTACCCCTTTTGATGATGTTTCTCAGATGGTGGTTTGATATGTGACTCCTGAGGGTTTATTTACAACCCTTATCTTGCACCACCTCATGCTCCTGAACCATTTTTGCAGGTCCCCGAAATTTAGCCTGACATATTATATCTTGCAATTACTGGAAATATCCATCTTTGAAGTCCATTCTCACCAACGTGGTCTCCCTCTTCACTAGGGAGTTATCCTTCTTTTACATCAATGCTGCTATGACATTTTTCCAACACCCCCTCCCATCTTATTCCTCTTCGATCCCCTCATCCACACGGGGTGAAAATCAAAAATCTTAGATCCCCTCTCCTCCTCCAACCAAACAGGTTCTACATAGCAGTGAAAAAAGAAAATAATTTTCCATTGCAGAGAGCCTATTGTCCATTAGTCAAACTTCTCACTGCACCTTTCAAAATATTTATCTAAAGTTTCAGATAAAGAAGCATGATGAGAGAATCAAGACCCTTAGAAAAGACGTAGCTCACTTACTTGAAGAAGGGACTAAGAAAAAGTAGGTTCCTGATAGTAATCCTATACTTGAGAAAAAATGGAAGTAATAAAAAAGAAGCAGAAGGATATGGAAGAGACAATGGATAATATTGTCAACAAGAAAATTGACCACTTAACCATGCATAAATCCCTCCTAGACTTCATCAAAATTTAGGTCAAATAGGTATGTGAACTCAGCGGAATTCCTTTGAGGATTTAGAAGGGAGGGAAAGAAAATAAACTTGCAATTTATGCCATTAACAAGGACCTATCTCAACACACTACCCTTAACTTGTTTAAAGCTATGGAGGAGATAAAAAAAGGTCTTCAATAAAATTCTCAAATGAAATATTTTCAGGCTTCTGCTAGGTGGTCCATTTTTGTTGGTTCTTTGTGGATGTATAGTTTCTTTGTTGTTACTGTGTTGATGTATTTTTGCTTCATGCATGAAATTTTTCCACTTCCTTTGTTTTTACCTTTCTTATTTGGTTGTAAGCCTTTTTCTCTAGGGTGTGGCCCCCACTAGTAAAAAAACCACAGTTTTTTCTATGTTTTATCTATCTTTTGAAACCTCTTTTGTACTTGGGTCATGGTCCCCTTCAAAACCATTTACTAATAATAAAAAAATAATCATTAGAAACATTTTTATAAATAGAAGAAGTATGAGATACAACTTTACAATCATCTTGACTAGTATGAGAAATAACATCATGTGCATGTACATTTTCATCATGAGTTTTTTCTATAGAATCACAATCAATAACAAACATATAATCGATAATAACATCATCAATAGTTTGAGCAAAAATAGAAGGTAAAGTATTCCTAGTGCCTATGGAATAAAAATTATTACATCGAGAAAAGATTCAAGTGTTAGGAACAATGTTGAGAGTAGAGTTTTCAAAAATAGTAGGAACTTTTTGTTCATTAACATCAAATTGAGCATAACGATAAAGATCAATAAATTCAGCCTCAATAATATCATCAAGGATATGATTAACACTTTCATGATGCATGGTTTTCCTAAGAGAGGAAGATCTACTTTTAGCCATTAGGGTTTAATGGATCCTAGGGTGAGGAGTTATAAGAAATGGGTTCACAAAATCATCAATCATCTTAATGGTAATCACCCTCCTATATGGACTATTAGATAATTCATTAAAGAGGCCATCATCGTTTGTAACATGTTCACAAATTTTAAATTTTGTCACACCTATAGGGAGGGAAACCAAGTGGCTGAATCCTTTGCTAATTTCGGGGTTAGTAGCAATCATATTTATTATTGGAATGATAATAATGAAATCCCTAAAATCTCTAATGAAATCATTTCTAAATAAAAAATGGCCACCTCTACTAAATATGCATACTCACAATTGGAGGGAGAATGTGAGAAATTGGAATCATGAGTACTCCACACTCTTTTTTCATGCCATCCCCTTGTTGTTTAATCAAGACACCCATAAATTTCAGTATCTATTTAAGTATCGGGCCGTTGTGAAGCATTCAAACTGTCATCCAAATACTGCAGAGGCTTTGTTATCAAATGTTTTTCTCTCTTCTACAGACATGGGTAGAGCTCCATGCAGAGTCGAGTTGTTTTTGGATCCAACATGGAAACATAACAAAGAACTATGTAAGGTGTTAAATGTTGAGGGCTTTACTACCTTTATGAAGCAGATCAAGGGCCATGAAAAGAAAATTTCAATAACATTTGTAAAAAATTATAAAGATAGGGTTGTCACATACAAAGGTAATGAATTTTCCATCACCAAAATTGTGATTTATTTTGTTACTGGGCTTGGAATGGATGGAATCAATTTTTTTGGAATAAATTTGATAAAGATCAAGAGGAGAAGAAATTTATAGAAGAATATGAAACCCTCAACTTTTTAAAAGAAGGTCTTTTCTACTCTTTCATCCCTTCCCCTTTTGATGATGTTTCCTGAATGGTGGTTCAATATGTCACTCTTGAGGGTCAATTTACAACCCTTCCCCTGCATCACCTTGTGCTCTTGAACCACTTTCACAAGTCCCCAAAAGTTAGTTTGTCGTTTTATATCCTGTAATTACTAGAAAAATCCATCCTTAAATTCCATTCTCACCAACGTGGTATCCCTCTTCACCAGGGAGTTATCCTTCTTTTTCATCAATACTACTATGACATTATTTCCAATACCCCATCCCATCCCATTCCTCCTACTCAACCCCCTCAGTTGTATAGGGTGAAAAGAAAAAATCTTAGACCCCGTCTCCTCCTCCGGCCAAACGAGTTCTACGTAGCAGTGAAAAAGGAAAATAATTGGCCATTGCATAGAGCCTATTGTCTATTAGTCAAACTTCCTAGGGAACCTTTGGTAATATTGATCTAAAGGCTTAGATAAAGAAGCATGATAAGAGAATCAAGACCCTTGGAATTTTCGTAGCTCACTTACTCAAAGAAGGGACTAAGGAAAAGAAGGTTCCTAATAGTAATCCTATGTTTGAGGTAAGAATTGAAGTAATCACTAAGAAGCAGAAGGATACGGAAGAGGTAATGGAGAATATTGTCAACAAGCAAATCAACCTCTCAGCCATGTATAAATCCCTCCTAGACTTCATCAAAATTTAGTTCAAACAAGTCTGTGAACTCAGCGGAATTCCTTCAAGGATTTGGAAGGGTGGGAAAGAAAATAAACTTGCAATTTATACCATTAACAAGGACCCCTCTCAACACACTACCCTCAATCTATTTAAAGCTATGAAGGAGATCAAAAAGGTCTTCAACAAATTTCTCAAATGAAATATTTTTAGGTTTCTGCTAGGTGGTCTATTTTTGTTGGTTCTTTGTGGATGTATAGTTTCTTTATTGTTGTATTGATGTTGTCTTTGTGCTTCATGCTAGCAGGTTGTCCACTACCTTTGTTTTTATCTTTCTTATCTGGCTGCTAGGCCTTTTTCTTTGGGGTGTGGCCCCCATTAGTAAAAAAACTACTATTTTTTCTATGTTTTATCTAGCTTTTGAACCATCTTTTTTACTTTGGGTATGGTACCTGTACGTCGGAAAAGTGACAGGCGAGCGGTGAGAATCGACAAGTAACTCTTCTGCGTACCCGACCTCCCGAGGTCCGTGCCAAGACAGCCGGGTGGGGGGTAGAATGTGCAGACAAGCTAGTTAGGCAATCTAATGTCTTTGACACGCATTAATGGTATTTGCGAATCTAAGGCAAAGAAGGCCCTTCTCACTTGGACTGGTGTGATAGATCGACCAGCGAGGATGACTGCTCGAAGGGCTCCAATCAATATCGAGCTCTGGCGTGATTCGAATCTATGGGTTGTGGGATGCGTGGAAAATGACCCTGGGATGGTTTCGTGTATTTCTCCTGATAGGGTCCATATGGTGGACAATGAAAATAGTCAACTCTATGGGCGATTCTCTGGCTTAGTCCAAAATTCTCTAGCGTCGTTGGCTGTTGTATATAGTAGGGATAACTGTTCGAATAATGATAGGTGGAAGTCGGAGTAGACTGAAATACTAACGTACGTAGGCCAGTGTCTATATCTAATTGACTTTTATGGATTCGTTAGGCTGTGGGATTTGCGGATCACAACCATAGAATCTTGGTTGTTGCGGGTCCCGTTATGGTCATACGGGGAGATCAAGTTCTGATCCCTAGTATCCAGTAGTCGTAAGCCTTTTCAGCTTCTATGTTTAGAATCAGCAATTGTGTGATTTTCTCAGAATACCTCACAGGTGTTCTAGCGAATTGGATTCTTAAGCTGGTATCTATATCTACTAGGGTGTCTCTAGCGTCTGGCTGTGGAACTAAAGGATCGCACCCGAATGTTTGTTCTCTTTCAAATCCTTCTACAGTCATGCGGATGTTTTCTAGGATAACCTGTAGTTTGGCTGATTTGACCAAAACAGATGTGCTTGGTCGTCTTCGATATTCAACCCTCTCAACTGTGACCTGATCTGTTGGAAGTCTGTTGTTGTTTGGAAGACTTGTATCCTAAGGTTTTGGTCAATGTCAGTTATTTCCACTACGGTATTGGGCTGGGGCACAATTGGCTCGAAAATGTATTCCCTGGGCTCCCTAGGTCCCGTAATTGTCATGCAAAAGCGGAAATGAGACAAACTATAATGAAGTAAAATTTTAAGTGTACTTTTAACATATATAATTTCTTTTTGTATTTTCTGGTAATTTATAAGCAAGTAGCTATTTAAAATATTTAGAATTGACAACTAAATTAATAACGTAAAACAAACAAAATAGCCGAGTGTAGCTATTTGTCTGTGCAATTTCGTATATCTATTCTAAACAACGAAATAACTAATCTATCTGCAAGATTCTCGATCCTACCCTCAGAAGTGAGGAATGAATCATAGTTTCTCAGAAACTATCAATCCCCACAACTTCCCCGGCAATATCGAGAATAGAAATGACTGAAATAAAGTGATTAACTACTTCTATTTGATAAGTTCTAACTATATACTTTGAAATATGGAACCTGGATTTCGCAGAATAGTGACGAATCTGACGGTGTATGTGTTCTCGTCCCCTCAGTATGATCTCCACGTTCTTTGTGCTCACGTGAATCCAGAAAAGCGTGTAATGCTTGCATCAACAGGAATAAGATATTTGGATCAATGGACAGTCTTCAGAATGCAGACAGAATAGAATGCGGATAGGAGAGGGATAGCGCAAGAGTACAGAGCTTGGCCTATGCAATTCCCTAGCGGGGGTCTACTGCGAATCGTGCAACAAAAAGCGTCCAGAACCTGAAACTAGTCTGTATGAAGAGCAAAACCTGCAACTTTAATGGCTGCCTAGACTATTCTACTCCAAAATAATAATGTTGTTTGCACAAGTTGGATCTGTGGCTTACCAACAGTAACATAAAGCTAAAACAAACCTGCAATAAACTGTTCTACCAATCCTGAGCAAACTAAAACGACCATGGTACTGAAAACATGAAGATTGGATTGAAAATGCTGGCCCAAATGATGTTTGCACTTGCACAAGTTGGATATGTGGCTTACCAGCTGCAATACAAAACTAACCAAGGCACTCAATGGAAAACTAGAAACCTAAGCAAAGGAAAACTAAATCTACTGCAACAAGAAATTTAAAACAAACTTTGGAGCAAAATTCAGAGCTAAAATCAGGGCGCCATTTGCATGTGCACAAACCATGCATTTATAGGAATCCAAACATGCAAAGATCAAACCCAAACTGAACTCCTAAACATTAAACAAAAGAAAAACACTATTCCAGGGGACCAAAAACATAAATGCATGCTCAAGTCGGCAAGAAAAGCTGGTAAAGTCGTTGATCTTTGCGTGCGTTCCGTCAAAAGCACGTTCTGGAAAACGCGCACGGGACCGCCGCCCTGCTCAGGGCGGCGGTTACAGGACCGCCGCCCTGTAGGGAGGTGGGTCACGAGACCGCCGCCCAGGCAGGGCGGCGGTTTCGTCACTGAAGACCAAAAAGCCAAGAAAAGAGGAAAAATAGGGAAAACAAAGCACGCAGGGGCTAAGCGGGATGTTAACGCATATCCGTAAGGCTTTTCTGGATCCCGAACACCTTGCGAAGAGACCTGTATCATCATTGGGGCACTTATTACACCGTTCCGCAGTACAGTACCTTACAATTTTGGGTACGTACATATTGCCCCCTCGGAGAAGCGTTTTAGCCATGAAGAGGCATAAAACGGTGGGTCCGAGCATGGCCGTCCCGAAATGGGAAGTGAGAAATTATACCTTACACGCCCGTGTGTTGAAATGACGCCGTCCCTAAAATTCCCGCTACCTGCAAAATGAAAAGAGCACTCAAATGCAGATAGATACAATAATTTGAAAAATAAACGTTAAAATAATAGAGAAAGAGGACGTACCGTTTGTGCGAGGATAGAAACTTACCTCCGTCGGCGCTCCGAACCTGTGAAAAAGATTTTAAAACGAAATCGGGGCGTTATATATATGAAAGTGGGCCCATTTTCCTATTCATTTGCGCGAGTCGATTTGATAGGTTTTGAGCTCTGGGACCCACGGTGACGGTTTCTTACGCGAGTAGAGTCAAAACGTCCGTAGTGAGATAGAGATCATGCCTCCACGAGCGGAACACCGACCTCAGCGATCACAGGTTGGTTTTCTTCCATTTTGTGTTTTTCCCCTTTAATTTTAAAATGCTAAATTCTTTGCAATGGGGGGGGTATTTTTGAAAATGTTAGGTTCAAAAGGTCCATCTAGGGGGGGGGCGCCTACTGGGTAGGCTTTGTTTTTAGTTAAAATGGTCATTTTTCGCTTTTTTGGGACTTTTTAGGTTTAAAAACCCGCGCGGGGTTTTCGGACCGCGACCGCCGCCCCCAGACAGGGCGGCGGTTACACGACCGCCGCCCTTGAACAGGGGCGGCGGTCACGAGACCGCCGCCCTTAAGGCGGCGGTTACAAAACCGCCCCCCTGCTCAGGGCGGCGGTTTTGCACAGAATGCACAAGAACCTTACTTAAAAGCTTTTACTTGTATTTTTAGCATTTGTACGTGTTTTTACGCTTCTCTTGATGTTGTTTAGATACTAACTTACTCTTCCTTGTGTGTTTTTGGGTGTATGCAGGCAAAAGAGGAGTACATTAGATGGAGCCGGGAGAGAGAGTGTGACTGGCTGCCCGGGGTTTTGGATGCCCTCTCAGCAGATGAGGAGGACACATTGCAGAGGGCCGGTATATTACGTTTGTCGCGTGTGCCCCACGTTGCTCCATCCAGTCAGATTCTTTGTGACCTATTTTCATATTGGGACGCAGATCGGAACACCTTCCGACTGCCAGGGGTCCGTGGTGAGTGGACCATCACTTTGGAGGATGTTTATCGCATCCTGGGGGTCCCGATCATCGGGAGGAGACTCACACTGGAGACAGCTGGGTCCAGAGCACAGATTGCACAGTGGGCAGGTTATATGGGGGACGCAGCTATTTCCACGGGGGCCAAAGAAGGGAGTGAGAGTTAGATCCATTCCTTCTTTGCCCATCCCCGTATTTCGTCAGGCCATCATGGGGATCCTTGCCTCGAGACTGATCGGGGACAAGGGAGGGGATACATTGTTATACTGCTGGGGCCCCATCATTGCACAGATAGAGGGACATGGCCGGAAATACGCCTGGGGCGCAGACATTTTGGGGGACCACCTACCATGACTTATACAGGGTGGTCCGATTGCAGGGACAGTCTTTGAGCCACCCCACTCTAGTCATGAGTTGGGTGTATGAGCGTTTCATTCCGTATGGCAGAGGCGTGGATGGGTGGCAGATCCCGGGGCAGTGAGGGCAGCCCGATGGTCAGGTATGTCAGTGCTCAGAGCACCTCACCAGCCAGTAGCCACCCTTACCACGGCAGACATGGAGGCTACACCGTACCAGCTTATGGCCGGTATATGGGGAGAGGAGACTACGACATTGATCTCCTGTTCCATCACAGGGCAGGTTATTGATCGTGTGGGGACCGGGTAGAGGTACATCCCTTCAGCAGGGTTCCTCAGCAGTTTGGCCTCCCCTACGCGGCTATGCTTCCTCCAGTAGCACCCGTTTATAGATCAGTCCGAGAGGCTAGAGGGGGGCCTAGAGGCCGTGGTTGGACAGTGATTACCCCTGGCATTCCTATTGCAGCCAGAGGGATAGTTCGGGCCAGAGGGAGAGCTGGTGCGCCTCGGGCACCATTACTTCAGATTGCTGCAGGTCCTGCTCATAGCAGTGACGACCCTATAGATATTGACTCCGATTCTGAGGAGCACACAGAGGGTAGGGTCAGAGGAGCAGACGGACGAGAGTGATCCTGAGTGGCATGATACTCAGGATATTTTGCGAGCAGAGAGAGAGGAGGAGAGTGCAGAGAGAGAGACCGTGGCCTCTGAGGAGCCACTCTCCCGAGGTCATGGTGGAGACGATGAGTCCGTTGCGGGGCGCCATGTTGCCCCAACTACAGGAGTAGCTCCTCAGTCGGCAGCGGCATCAGCAGCAGGTGCTGGCCCTGGCGACCCATCTTGGAGGCCTGGCGATCCGAGTAAGTTATCTTCTCCTCCTTTCAATGCTTGTTTTGTTTTTAGGATTTGTTTTCGAATGTTAACTCTCCTTATATTTGCATTGTGTATACTTTAATCTTTTGCCTAGTTTCTAATTTGTTTTTCTTTCTTTGCTTTGCAGAGACTGTTGATGAGTGGCGGGATCTAATCCGTAGGGTTTGCGTCGATTCTTTGATGATCCCTATGGATAAGACCCGTACGGAGTTATCCGTGGATGCCGGAGAGCCCTCAGCAGCCGGCAGGCACACTGACGTCTTCGCTCCTGTTTGGCATGTGGCCAAGATGGTGTCAACTCTCCGTACAGAGTTGGCAGGCTATAGGACAGGCCGAGCGTCTTATGAGGAGCCGCTCTCATGGCGAGACCACGACTGCCCCTAGGGACCCTGAGCCCTCCGTCCATTCAGAGCGCCAGCGCAGCCGGAGTCCTAGGCGAGGGCGCGCACCTTCAGCGGGATCGCGCAGGGGTTGAGAGGCCACTTGGCTTTCTGTATCTGTAGTTACATTCTTTTGTGTATTACGGGCTCTTTGAGCGTTTTGACCATGCCTAGCGCATGATGGCATTGTATATAAACTTGATTTATTTATATATATGCGTCGGTTTTGGATCAAAACTTGTCATTTGTATTCTACTTTCTTTATTTCCAACTGTTTTGTGTATACTACGATGTATGTTTTATATGCTTTCTAGAATGTATGCAATGGAAAACAGATGGTGCAAATGTTTGTTTTCTTTTTGTGTTTCATGATGCTGATACATGATATTGTAGATATATTGTGATCTTAAATCTTAGCTTCTGTGAGCAATTTTGGATATCTCATGATTTGTTTTGGCAAAGTGATGAAAATAACCAGTATGATGAACAGATTAACTTGCCCCACTCCTAACTCCACGCAACTAGTAAGATGCGAGGGCTCATCACCAAGAGCCAAGAAGGGCGCAAGTTATGAAATATGGTGAAATGATAGTGATAAAAGACAGGCGAAGCTTTGGTGGAACCAAGTTAAGAACTACAAGCTTACTCTACCTGAATGACTTCATAGTTTTGGGTGCGACTTGCTTTGCGGTTTATCCAGACTTAGACCCGTAGATGGCCACATAGTAGACAAAATCTGGGTTTTTTAGGATTTTTAACTCTCTTGGAATTTTGAACATCTGATTCATTCATTTATTGACTCAAAGTTTGAATTGATTGTTTTATGACTTTTTAACATTCACTTTGTTTAAAGGACCCCCTACACTTTGCCCCATGCTACCTGTAAGAAGCATGGGTTTATCACCGTGGGCAAGGCATAGGCGAGTAAGGGCATTTCCATCCTTTCCCAACCCTACGTCACTAGTAAGAGACGCAAGCTCATCACCGAAGGTTGGTGGGGCAAGGAAATGTGTAAAATAAAATTTTCTGTTTCAATCACTTCTTGACTTGTCTATCTGAGTAAACTGTCAGTATATGCTTATTTCCAAAGAGATGCGTATATGGGATAGATGTGACACCATGAAGCTTCTAGAACAGACCATAGGCAAGACACCTATCCTAAGAAGAAATCAAAGCGAGAACAAACTTGCAGATCTTGGTATGGTTACCATTAGGACTTCGTCATGTCTGAAATTGTTTGATAAAAGATTCTGAAGTGATTTGATAATGTTAAAGATGGAGAGATATGATTAAAGAACTTTATGCCAGAAACATCACGAGTTTGAAATAAATTGCTTTTGAGAATAGATTCCTTGATCACAATTTGTGTAAGAACAAGTGGACAAAATGATCCTAATTTGTATGAAAATGCAATGTAGATAGTTATATAGGCAGCGTTAGCTGCTTACGCGTAGAAACGCTTGAGGTGGAGAGAATTGACTGTTTCGCCAAACTCCTCACCTTCTAGCGTACATAAGAGGTATGCACCATTTCCGT
This sequence comes from Taxus chinensis, assembly GCA_019776745.2. Taxonomy (NCBI): domain Eukaryota; kingdom Viridiplantae; phylum Streptophyta; class Pinopsida; order Cupressales; family Taxaceae; genus Taxus; species Taxus chinensis. The sequence continues at coordinate 626,418,788 of CM034148.1, read as the reverse complement.
AGTCTTTTGTGACTCGGTATGGGCCCAACCATTTGGGCCGGAATTTCCTTCCTTCGCCAGTCTTCTTGTCGATCCGGCTGTCTAACCTTAGAACTAGGTCACCTTCGTATATGTCACGTTCATAGACCTTCTTGTTGTACTGCCGGCACATCCGGTCGGCATAGACTCTATGTCGTTGTTCAGCATTTAACCTAGTTTCATCGAGGCTTTCTAATTGAGAAAGACGCGCTTCTCTGTAAGCATCCTCATCCAGAATCCCTTGTAGCGAAATGCGGAGACTGGGGATTTCAACTTCGAGTGGGAGAACTGCTTCTGACCCAAATACCAGTGAGAAAGGAGTTGCTCCTGTCGGAGTTCTTATTGAAGTTCGATGGGCCCACAAGGCCGGATATAACTTTAAATGCCAATCCCGCTTGTTTTCTTTCACTGTTTTAAGGAGAATGGCTTTCAGTGTTTTATTTGTTGCTTCAGCCTGCCCATTGGCTTGGGGATAGTACAAGGAGGCCGTATGATGGCTGATTTTAAATTTGTTGCATAATTCACGAACCTCTTCATTTTTAAAAGAAGTTCCATTATCTGAGATAATGATTTGCGGGATACCGTACCTGCAAATGATTTGGTTCAAAATGAACTTAGCGATTACAGAACCAGGTACAGTTGTAAGAGGCATGGCCTCTACCCATTTAGTGAAATATTCAGTGGCCGTGATTATAAAATTGTGGCCGTCTGTGGACGAGGGAGAGAATTTCCCTATCAAATCTAGGCCCCATGTAGAAAAGGGCCATGGGGTAACGATTGGTTGCAAAGCTTGTGCCGGCATGTGGATCTCATGAGAGAACTCCTGACATTTATGACACCTGCGTACAAACTCTATTGTGTCATGTTCTAGAGTGGGCCAGAAATAGCCCATTCGATGTATTTTTCGAGCGGTGGCATGGCCACCGAAGTGGCCTCCACATATACCGCTATGGGATTCATGGAGAATCTTCTTGGATTCTTCTGTGTCGACACACCTTAAGAGCATCCCATCGAATGCTTTCCGATAGAGGACTTGCTCTATAATGACGTATTTAGTTACGACAATACGTAACCGTCTTCTTTGTTGAGGTGTAGCTCCTTCTGGGTACTTATGGTCCATGATATAACTAATAATATCAGCGTACCAAGGGCACTCAGATATAGCAGGTCGGGTTTCGACGTAGTAAACACATTCATCTGGAAAGTCTAAGTCTACTAAATCACCTCCGTCTAGCGGGTTATCAGCTAACCAATCTGCAATGATTTGTCCTTTAACTGACTTCTGGTTTACAAAAGTTAATTCGAACTCTCCCATTAAGGTTATAAAACGTCCAGCTTTTTTGGACAAGGACCCTTGTGTGAGAAAAGTCCGTAAATGGTCCGTCTTTACTATGACCCTTGTCTCTTGATTTAGCATGTAGTGTCTTAGGCGTTTAGTAGCAAAGACTATGGCAAGACATTCTCGTTCCGCTTGTGTATAGCGCGTTTCGTAGTCGAGCAATGTTCGGCTAATGAAATAAATTGCACGCTCTCTCTTGTCATCGTCTTCTTGGGCTAGCATACAAGCTAACGAAACATCGGTAGCCCGTGAGTACAAAATTAAAGGGCGATCTAGCTTTGGTGGCATTAGCGTAGGCGGTGATAACAAGAAACGCTTGACAGCATCAAAAGCTTCATTGCAATCTTCAGTCCAATTAATGCTATAGTCCTTCTTGAGTAAATTGTTGATTGGATGAACGGCGAAGCTTAGATCTGGGATAAATCTCCGGATTGCACCCAACTTCCCGAGAAATGATCTGATTCCAGATTCACTCGAGGGTGGGACCATTTCGAGGACAGCCCGAATTTTGGCTGGATCAACATCAATCCCTCGTGACGAAATGATGTAACCTAGGAGCTTTCCTGCCGTTACACCGAAGACGCATTTCTCTGGGTTTAGGGTAACCCCGTATTCTATTAGGCGTGAAAGGATGATGCGGAGCACTTCAGGATGGTCACAACGCTTCTTGGCCTTAGCCAACAAGTCATCTACATAGGATTCCACAATTTTATGGATTAAATCATGAAATATGTATGTCATGGCCCGCTGGTATGTAGCACCAGCGTTCTTGAGACCGAATGGCATAACAGCGTAGCAATAGGTTCCCCAAGGAGTTATAAACGTGGTTTTAGCTTGATCTTGCTCGGATATTTTGATTTGATTGTATCCCGAGAATCCATCCATGAGAGACAAGAGTTCAAAACCTGCTGTTGCATCAACAATAACGTCTATGGATGGTAATGGGAAGTCGTCCTTAGGGCAAGCTTTGTTGATATCTCGAAAATCTATGCAGATGCGTATCTTTCCATTCTTCTTGAGAACGGGAACGATGTTGGATACCCATTGGGAGTAGTCAACTGGCTTGATGAATCCTACTTGAAGGAGTTTCATCACCTCCTCTTTTACCATGAGAGCTACTTTGGGTTTCATGGGTCTTGATTTCTGTTTAATAGGCTTTGCATCTGATCTAGTGACAAGGTTGTGCACCGCAATGTGGGGTGCGACTCCGGTCATCTCTTTGTAATTAAATGCAAATGCCTTCTGATGTTCTCTGAGAACCTGAGTATGTATCTCTACTTCCTCTGGGGTTAATGAAGAACCTAGCTTTAAAACTCTTGGTTCATCTTCCGTTCCGATGTTGACATCGATTGTTTCTTCAATTAAAGAGGCATTACCCTCTTCGAACTCTGGTGGTGCCGGAGGTAGATCTATATCATCCCCGTTTTCCACCATGTATATATTAGGTTCTTTTTGCGAGGGAAGATTCGTTACGGGATTTCCGAAGTAGGAAGATGAATGCGGGATCAGGGATAAATCCAGCGTGTGATAGGAGAGATGTAATGCTGCAAGGGCATTTAAGTAATCCAAAGTAGCCGCATCATTTCCAACATGGTCTAGGATGGTAGATTCACTTCCGTTTGAAAGAGGATCCATCATCGTTTTTATTAATGGTTCGTTACGAATGGATACCGTGAAATGAGTATCTTCTAGCTCATTGCTTGGAGTGAAGCGTGATGCCGAAGTTGCTATCGAATCGGCGAGAAGATTCTTCTCTCGTGGAATTGCTTCAATGGATATGAAGTTGAACGCTTTGCTTAAATCTAATACAGCGTTTTTGTAAAGTTGCAAGTGTTCGGCTTTAGTTTCATATACCTCTGAAACTTGGTTTGCAACTAATTGCGAGTCTCCTAAAACTCTGATATTATCAATACCAATTCTTTTGGCTAAGGTAAGGCCAAGGAGGAGGGCTTCGTATTCAGCGCCGTTGTTTGTACATTCAAAGTTTAATTTAAAAGAGAATGGGAGGACCTTCTCTTCGGGCGAGGTAAGAATTATACCTGCCCCCGCTCCATAACGGCATTTAGCTCCATCGAAATGGAGAGTCCAATACTTAGCTGGGAGTATGGATGTAGGTGTATCTGCTGTGTTTGCACACTCTACCTCTACCATACAGAGATCTTCTGCTGGCAAGGAACCAACACCTAAGGAAAATCCTATGCCTACTGAATCGAATGGTAAGAATATTGGTGAATCTTGTTCTATTAATTCAACGATCTTCGCAGTAGTCTCTAATGATACTGTCTCTTTAGTTTTACCTTTTGGAATTGTTTGGACTATGTTGGTAGTTTCAAGATCCGTCGTAGGTATCAACTTTTCCTCTGGCTTTGAGTCGGAGGGTTTGTTAAGTTGGTTTGTTGGCAGTTCGAATTCTGAGTGTACACCTGGTCTCTTCTTTAAATCAGCTAGGTGTACGTCAAATGGCTTTGGATCGCCTTTGGCTACAAATACCCTTCCTAGATGCAGGAATCTTACTTCTTGAAATAGCGTGGAAGGGATTGCTTTCATGCGGTGAATCCATGGTCGGCCGAGGATCATATTATAATTGGTTTCCCGATCTATAATATAAAACTCAGTTAGGATTGTTTTAGGTCCTAAGGTGACCGGTAATATTATAGTTCCTATCGATGTGGCTTTAAGGCTATCGTAGCCTCTCAAGGTATTTCGTGTAGTAGAACAGTTTGTTTCTCCATATCCCAGTTTTTGGAGAAAAGAGAAAGGGACTATGTTAACTGCAGCCCCGTCATCAACCATTGCCCGTTTTACATAGTTATTATAAACTTGTACTTGCAAGTGTAGGGCTGGATCGCCTCGGCGTGCGATCTCAGCATCTGTAGGCATTTTACTTATTTCGAATATGAATTCGACATCCCTCTCTGCTTGTCCCGGAGGATAAACATCAAAATCTATATGATTTACTTGTGCTTCTGGTGGTGGAGTGATACTAATTAAATGACCCAAACCTAACGCCTCTAAAAGAGCAGCCCTATGAGCAGGGGAATTCTTTAGTAAATCAAGGAATGAAATATGCGAGAAGGTTTTTGTTAGATCATTAATTAGATCGTAAGCACCCATAGGTTTTGCTATGGTTTGTTGGACATTATCTGCTTCCGGCAGATGGCTAGGACTTGATTGAGAGAAATATTCTCGTGTCCTTGTAATTGCTTCAACGGGTAAATCGGAATCTAACTCTACTAATCCAACTACCTTAGGTCGTGGTTGACTTCCTAGTTGTGGCGCGACCAACGGATTTAGCGAGGTTGAGGCCTCGTGATCGTTATTTCCTGTTATTACACCTTTGTTTGTTCCAGTTGGTTTTAACCTATCGCTATCATGATTTGGGAGTGGATCATTAAAGATCTTGAGAGGGGCATTCTGAGGGGAAACTGCCCCTGCGAAGGTATTTGTCGTTGGCGACGTAGGATCTGCTAAGAACATATCCATAAAAAATTGTTTTTGTTCATTTGGCAAGCGTTGCATGAATTTGTTGTAATCACGACACGTTCTAGTGTCATGCCCTTGAATTTTATGGAAACCACAATAAGAATTGGGATTATAATTCCCGTTTTGTTGGTTTGGTGTGTATTGTGGCCTAAAATTCCGGTCAAACTGTTGCCTATTAGGACCAAAGTTTTGGAATTGTTGTTTTTGGTTTTGACTTTGGTTTTGGTAACCAAATGAGTTTTGGCTTGGTCCTTGCATGGGATTTCGCCGTTGTTGTTGTGGATTATTAAAATCCACCGTATTGATCGTCGGGGTAAAATTGTTGTTTCTTTGGTTGTTTGTTTGCGACGGAGTATTAATGACATTTACCCTCTTGGGCTGGTCAGTTACCCCATCCGTTGTTACCCCACGATTTTTGTTGAGGATTTTGGGTCCTTGATTGACGTTTGTGGTGGTTGTAATATTTTGAGTAGAGGTGATTAACCTCCCGTTTGTTCCATACGTCTTACGGCCACTATCTATCGCTGCTTGATCAATTCGCAGAGCGCTCTCAAGTACTTCGTCATAAGTCCTTAGTGGGAACTTCTGGACTTCTTCCTTCACCTCTCTGCTAAGAGAATGAAGGAATAAATCGCATAGTTCCATCTGATCCATGTTTGGAGCGCTTGCCGAGGAATAAAGGACTGTGCGCCACCTTTGGATGAAATGGGCGACAGATTCGTTATGTTCTTGCTTGATGTGCAAGAACTCCCTGATTCCTGTCCTTAGTAGTTTGTTCATGTCGAAGGCTTTGATGAACTCAGACACAAGTTGTTTGAACGAGTGTATGGAAGCTTCAGGTATCCTATAATACCAATCAAGAGCAATGCCCTCCAATGTCTTAGGGAATATTTTAGCAACAACCCCATCCCATGGGAGTAATTCACGAATGGCTGTAGCGTAAGCTTTGATATGCGCATTCGGATCTCCTTCTCCTTTGTATTTAGGCAAATCGGGAAGAGGCCTTGGAAGCATAACGCTTCGTATGGCGAAATCTAAGGGCTCTTTTAAATATTCTGAATAAGTCCCTATTGCATACGTCTCAACCATTGATGGTGCCTGTTGAGGAGGTGGTGGCGGAACGGGTTGTTGATATGGCGTAACGTACGCGTTAGCAGGGGCATAAGGCAATCCTTGTATTTGAGTAAACATGCCGGGGGATGAGTACAAATCCCCTTGTGGTGATTTGGAGTACATGTTTAAGTACGAAGGGGTACTATCCAGGAATGGATTGCTTTGCACTGGACCTAGAGGAACAGTACTGGCGATAGTGGGTCTAGTTGGTACTTGTTGTGAATATTGAGGAGTCATACCCAGTGTGCCTACTCCTGTGAGGAGATCTACTTGGCTAGGATGGTGCGGAGGATTGGAATTCCCTGTTTGTATGATTCTTGAATTTTGACTTGCTTGGGCAAGTTCTAATCCTCTAACCTTTTCCATTAGATTTGAAATGACTTCGTTTGGTGAAGCCATGATATCGTGCCTTGGTGGCGTTTGTTGTATATCCCGGTGTTGTATAGGCATGTGATAGCCTGTCATGAATTGATTGCTATCTTGCCAAGTTTCTCCAAGAATATTTCCTGTAGAGGTATTTTCTTGAAAATGGGTCTCAGGTTGTACTTGTAAACCTCCTATAGGTGGGTACATACCCCGGGAGCGTTGTTCACTCCTAGGATAAGGTATTGATTGTCCATCATCCAAGACCAGGTATGGATCCGATTGTCTACTAATATGTGGTCTGAGTAACACCTGAGGAGATGAAGCAGATTCTCCAGTCAATGTCATATTGTTTGAGCCTGAAGGCTCTGTTTGTGTTTGAGCAATTTGCTCCAACCCCTCTGTTTGAAAGGACGAGTTATATCTAGTCCTTGGTGTTTGTGTTGACAATTGGTTAGTTGAATAGTTGTCGCCCCACATTGAGAGTGAGGGTGATGATTGCCTATTCTGTTGGGCGTAGTATGCCTCAAGACCCAAGAGGGGTCTGCCGTATGCATCGAATCCCGACATATTCGGGGGGTATATGAATACCCGCAGAATAATGGGAAGGAGCGAAGGTGATTTGGAGAAGATGAAACTTCTCAAAGAGAAGGTGAAAGAATTGCTTGTTTCACGTCGGGTTCACCAATTTTGTACGTCGGAAAAGTGACAGGCGAGCGTGAGAATCGACAAGTAACTCTTCTGCGTACCCGACCTCCCGAGGTCGTGCCGAGACAGCCGGTGGGGGTAGAATATGCTGACAAGCTAGTTAGGCAATCTAATGTCTTCGACACGCACTAATGGTATTTGCGAATCTAAGGCAAAGAAGGCCCTTCTTACTTGGACTGGTGTGATAGATCGATCAGCGAGGATGACTGCTCGAAGGCTCCAATCAATATCGAGCTCTGGCGTGATTCGATCTATGGGCTGCGGAATACGTGGGAAGTGACCTGGGATTGTTTCGTATATATCTCCTGATAAGGTCATATGGCGGACAATGAAAATAGTCGACTCTATGGACGATTTTCTGGCCTAGTCCAGAATTCCCTAGCTTCGTTAGCCGCTATATCTAGTAAGGACAGTTGTTCGACGATGATAGGTGGAAGTGGGGTAGACTGAAATACTAATGTGCGTAGGCCAGTGTCTATATCTAACTGACTTGTGGATTCGTTGGGCTGTGGGATCTGGGGATCACAACCATAGACTCTTGGTTGTTGCGGTCCCGTTATGGTCATACGGGAGATCAAGTTCTGATCCCTAGTATCCAGTAGTCGTAAGCCTTTTCAGCTTCTACGTTTAGAATCAGCAATTGTGCGATTTTCTCAGAATACCTCACAGGTGTTCTAGCGACTTGGATTCTTAAGCTGGTATCTATATCTACTAGGGTGTCTCCAGCGTCTGGCTGTGGAACTAAAGGATCGCACCCGAATATTTGTTCTTTTTCAAATCCTTCTACAGTCATGCGGATGTTTTCTAGGATAACCTGTAGTTTGGCTGATTTGACCAAAACAGATGTGCTTGGTCGTCTTCGATATTTAACCCTCTCAACTGTGACCTGATCTGTTGGAAGTCTGTTGTTGTTTGGAAGACTTGTATCCTAAGGTTTTGGTCAATATCAGTTATTGCCACTACGGTATTGGGCTGGGGCACAATTGGCTCGAAAATGTATTCCCTGGGCTCCCTGGGTCCCGTAATTGTCATACAAAAGCAATAATGAAACAAACTATGATAAAGTAAAAACTAAGTGTACTTCTAACATATATAATTTCTTTTTGTATTTTCTGGCAATTTATAAGAAAGCAGCTATTTAAAATATTTAGAATTGACAACTAAACTTAACAACGTAAAACAAACAAAATAGCCGAGTGTAGCTATTTGTCTGTGCAATTTCGTACATCTATTCTAAACAATGAAATAACTAATCTATCTGCAAGATTCTCGATCCTACCTCAGAAGTGAGGAATGAATCATAGTTTCTCAGAAACTATCAATCCCCACAACCTCCCTGGCAATATCGAGAATGGAAATAACTGAAATAAAGTGATTAACTACTTTATTTGATAAGTTCTAATTATAACTTTGAAAGATGGAACCTGGATTTCGCAGAACAGTGGCGAATCCGACGGTGTGTATGTTCTTGTCCCCTCAGTATGATCTCCACGTTCTTTGTGCTCACGTGAATCCAGAAAAGCGTGAAATGCTTGCATCAACAGGAATAAGTATTTGGATCAATGGACAGCCTTCAAAATGCAGACAGAATAGAATGCGGATAGGAGAGGGATAGCACAAGAGTACAGAGCTTGGCCTATGCAATTCCTAGCGGGGTCTACTGCGAATCATGCAACAAAGAGCGTCCAGAACCTGAGACTAGCCTGTATGAAGAGCAAAACCTGCAACTTTAATGGCTACCTAGACCGTTCTACTCCAAAATAATAATGCTGTCTGCACAAGTTGGGTCTGTGGCTTACCAACAGTAACATAAAGCTAAAACAAACCTGCAATAAACTGTTCTACCAATCCTGAGCAAACTAAAACGACCATGGTACTGAAAACATGAAGATTGGATTGAAAATGGTGGCCCAAATGATGTTTGCACTTGCACAAGTTGGATATGTGGCTTACCAGCTGCAATACAAAACTAACCAAGGCACTCAATGGAAAACTAGAAACCTAAGCAAAGGAAAACTAAATCTACTGCAACAAGAAATTTAAAACAAACTTTGGAGCAAAATTCAGAACTAAGATCAGGGGCCAATTGCATGTGCACAAACCATGCATTTATAGGAATCCAAACATGCAAAGATCAAATCCAAACTGAACTCCTAAACATTAAACAAAAGAAAAACACTATTCCAGGGGACCAAAAACATTAATGCAAGCTTAAGTCGGCAAGAAAAGCTGGTGAGTCGTTGATCTTTGCGTGCGTTCCGTCAAAAGCACGTTCTGGAAAACGCGCACGGGACCGCCGCCCTGCTCAGGGCGGCGGTTACAGGACCGCCGCCCTGTTCAGGGAGGCGGTCACGAGACCGCCGCCCAGGCAGGGCGGCGGTTTCGTCACTGAAGACCAAAAGGCCAAGAAAAGAGGAAAAATAGGGAAAACAAAGCACGCAGGGGCTAAGCGGGATGTTAACGCATATCCGTAAGGCTTTTCTGGATCCCGAACACCTTGCGAAGAGACCTGTATCATCATTGGGGCACTTATTACACCGTTCCGCAGTACAGTACCTTACAATTTTGGGTACGTACATATTTCCCCCCTCGGAGAAGCGTTTTAGCCATGAAGAGGCATAAAACGGTGGGTCCGAGCATGGCCGTCCCGAAATGGGAAGTGAGAAATTATACCTTACACGCCCGTGTGTTGAAATGACGCCGCCCTAAAATTTCCGCTACCTGCAAAATGAAAAGAGCACTCAAATGCAGATAGATACAATAATTTGAAAAATAAACGTTAAAATAATAGAGAAAGAGGACGTACCGTTTGTGCGAGGATAGAAACTTACCTCCGTCGGCGCTCCGAACCTGCGAAAAAGTCTTTTTTAAAACGAAACAGAACGATATTTTTTCCTTTCAACCTGCGAAAAGTTATTTTTTAAAACGAAACAGAACGATATATATATGAAAGTGGGCCCATTTTCCTATTCATTTGCGCGAGTCGATTTGATTGATTTTGAGCTCTGGGACCCACGGTGACGGTTTCTTATGCGAGTAGAGTCAAAACATCCGTAGTGAGATAGAGATCATGCCTCCACGAGCGGAACACCGACCTCAGCGATCACAGGTTGGTTTTCTTCCATTTTATGTTTTTCCCTCTTCAAATTTGAAATGGCAAATTCTTTGCAATGGGGGGATTATTTTTGAAATTGTTAGGTTCAAAAGGTCCATCTAGGGGGGGCGCCTACTGGGTAGGCTTTGTTTTTAGTTGAAATGGTTATTTTTTCACTTTTTTGGGACTTTTTAGGTTTAAAAACCCGCGCGGGTTTTCGGACCGCGACCGCCGCCCCAGACAGGGCGGCGGTTACACGACCGCCGCCTTGTACAGGGCGGCGGTCACGAGGTTGGTGCCGCCGCCCTTAAGGCGGCGGTTACAAAACCGCCCCCCTGCTCAGGGCGGCGGTTTTGCACAGAATGCACAAGAACCTTTCTTAAAAGCTTTTACTTGTATTTTTAGCATTTGTACTTGTTTTTACGCTTCTCTTGATGTTGTCTAGATACTAACTTACTCTTCCTTGTGTGTTTTTGGGTGTATGCAGGCAAAAGAGGAGTACATTAGATGGAGCCGGGAGAGAGAGTGTGACTGGCTGCCCGGGGTTTTGGATGCCCTCTCAGCAGATGAGGAGGACACATTGCAGAGGGCCGGTATATTACGTTTGTCGCGTGTGCCCCACGTTGCTCCATCCAGTCAGATTCTTTGTGACCTATTTTCATATTGGGACGCGGATCGGAACACCTTCCGACTGCCAGGGGTCCGTGGTGAGTGGAGCCATTACTTTGGAGGATGTTTATCGCATCCTGGGGGTCCCGATCATCGGGAGGAGACTCACACTGGAGACAGCTGGGTCCAGAGCACAGATTGCACAGTGGGCAGGTTATATGGGGGACGCAGCTATTTCCACGGGGCCAAAGAAGGGAGTGAGAGTTAGATCCATTCCTTCTTTGCCCATCCCCGTATTTCGTCAGGCCATCATGGGGATCCTTGCCTCGAGACTGATCGGCGACAAGGGAGGGGATACATTGTTATACTGCTGGGGCCCCATCATTGCACAGATAGAGGGACATGGCCGGAAATACGCCTGGGGCAGACATTTTGGGGACCACCTACCATGACTTATACAGGGTGGTCCGATTGCAGGGACAGTCTTTGAGCCACCCCACTCTAGTCATGAGTTGGGTGTATGAGCGTTTCATTCCGTATGGCAGAGGCGTGGCGGTGGCAGATCCCGGGGCGGTGAGGGCAGCCCGATGGTCAGGTATGTCAGTGCTCAGAGCACCTCACCAGCCAGTAGCCACCCTTACCACGGCAGACATGGAGGCTACACCGTACCAGCTTATGGCCGGTATATGGGGAGAGGAGACTACGACATTGATCTCCTGCTCCATCACAGGGCAGGTTATTGATCGTGTGGGCCGGGTAGAGGTACATCCCTTCAGCAGGGTTCCTCAGCAGTTTGGCCTCCCCTACGCGGCTATGCTTCCTCCAGTAGCACCCGTTTATAGATCAGTCCGAGAGGCTAGAGGGGGGCCTAGAGGCCGTGGTTGGACAGTGACTACCCCTGGCATTCCTATTGCAGCTAGAGGGATAGTTCGGGCCAGAGGGAGAGCTGGTGCGCCTCGGGCACCATTACTTCAGATTGCTGTCAGGTCCTGCTCATAGCAGTGATGACCCTATAGATATTGACTCCGATTCTGAGGAGCACACAGAGGGAGGGTCAGAGGAGCAGACGGACGAGAGCGATCCTGAGTGGCATGATACTCAGGATATTTTGCGGGCAGAGAGAGAGGAGGAGAGTGCAGAGAGAGAGACCGTGGCCTCTGAGGAGCCACTCTCCCGAGGTCATGGTGGAGACGATGAGTCCGTTGCAGGGCGCCATGTTGCCCCAACTACAGGAGTAGCTCCTCAGTCGGCAGCGGCATCAGCAGCAGGTGCTGGCCCTGGCGACCCATCTTGGAGGCCCGGCGATCCGAGTAAGTTATCTTCTCCTCCTTTCAATGCTTGTTTTGTTTTAGGATTTGTTTTTGAATGTTAACTCTCCTTATATTTGCATTGTGTATACTTTAATCTTTTGCCTAGTTTCTAATTTGTTTTTCTTTCTTTGCTTTGCAGAGACTGTTGATGAGTGGCGGGATCTAATCCGTAGGGTTTGCGTCGATTCTTTGATGATCCCTATGGATAAGACCCGTACGGAGTTATCCGTGGATGCCGGAGAGCCCTCAGCAGCCGGCAGGCACACTGACGTCTTCGCTCCCATTTGGCATGTGGCCAAGATGGTGTCAACTCTCCGTACAGAGTTGGCAGGCTATAGGACAGCCGAGCGTCTTATGAGGAGCCACTCTCATGGTGAGACCACGACTGCCCCTAGGGACCCTGAGCCCTCCGTCCATTCAGAGCGCCAGCGTAGCCGGAGTCCTAGGCGAGGGCGCGCACCTTCAGCGGGATCGCGCAGGGGTTGAGAGGCCACTTGGCTTTCTGTATCTGTAGTTACATTCTTTTGTGTATTACGGGCTCTTTGAGCATTTTGACCATGCCTAGCGCATAATGGCATTGTATATAAACTTGATTTATTTATATATATGCGTCGGTTTTGGATCAAAACTTGTCATTTGTATTCTACTTTCTTTATTTCCAACTGTTTTGTGTATACTACGATGTATGTTTTATATGCTTTCTAGAATGTATGCAATGGAAAACAGATGGTGCAAATGTTTTGTTTTCTTTTTGTGTTTCATGATGCTGATACATGATATTGTAGATATATTTTGATCTTAAATCTTAGCTTCTGTGAGCAATTTTGGATATCTCATGATTTGTTTTGGCAAAGTGATGAAAATAACCAGTATGATGAACAGATTAACTTGCCCCACTCCTAACTCCACGCAACTAGTAAGATGCGAGGGCTCATCACCAAGAGCCAAGAAGGGCACAAGTTATGAAATATGGTGAAATGATAGTGATAAAAGACAGGCGAAGCTTTGGTGGAACCAAGTTAAGAACTACAAGCTTACTCTACCTGAATGACTTCATAGTTTTGGGTGCGACTTGCTTTGCGGTTTATCCAGACTTAGACCCGTAGATGGCCACATAGTAGACAAAATCTGGGTTTTTTTAGGATTTTTAACTCTCTTGGAATTTTGAACATCTGATTCATTCATTTATTGACTCAAAGTTTGAATTGATTGTTTTATGACTTTTTAACATTCACTTTGTTTAAAGGACCCCCTACACTTTGCCCCATGCTACCTGTAAGAAGCATGGGTTTATCACCGTGGGCAAGGCATAGGCGAGTAAGGGCATTTCCATCCTTTCCCAACCCTACGTCACTAGTAAGAGACGCAAGTTCATCACCGAAGGTTGGTGGGGCAAGGAAATGTGTAAAATAAAATTTTCTGTTTCAATCACTTCTTGACTTGTCTATCTGAGTAAACTGTCAGTATATGCTTATTTCCAAAGAGATGCGTATATGGGATAGATGTGACACCATGAAGCTTCTAGAACAGACCATAGGCAAGACACCTATCCTAAGAAGAAATCAAAGTGAGAACAAACTTGCAGATCTTGGTATGGTTACCATTAGGACTTCGTCATGTCTGAAATTGTTTGATAAAAGATTCTGAAGTGATTTGATAATGTTAAAGATGGAGAGATATGATTAAAGAACTTTATGCCAGAAACATCACGAGTTTGAAATAAATTGCTTTTGAGAGTAGATTCCTTGATCACAATTTGTGTAAGAACAAGTGGACAAAATGATCCTAATTTGTATGAAAATGCAATGTAGATAGTTATATAGGCAGTGTTAGCTGCTTACGCGTAGAAACGCTTGAGGTGGAGAGAATTGACTGTTTCGCCAAACTCCTCACCTTCTAGCGTACATAAGAGGTATGCACCATTTCCGTAGTCTTTTGTGACTCGGTATGGGCCCAACCATTTGGGCCGGAATTTCCTTCCTTCGCCAGTCTTCTTGTCGATCCGGCTGTCTAACCTTAGAACTAGGTCACCTTCATATATGTCACGTTCATAGACCTTCTTGTTGTACTGCCGGCACATCCGGTCGGCATAGACTCTATGTCGTTGTTCAGCATTTAACCTAGTTTCATCGAGGCTTTCTAATTGAGAAAGACGCGCTTCTCTGTAAGCATCCTCATCCAGAATCCCTTGTAGCGAAATGCGGAGACTGGGGATTTCAACTTCGAGTGGGAGAACTGCTTCTGACCCAAATACCAGTGAGAAAGGAGTTGCTCCTGTCGGAGTTCTTATTGAAGTTCGATGGGCCCACAAGGCCGGATATAACTTTAAATGCCAATCCCGCTTGTTTTCTTTCACTATTTTAAGGAGAATGGCTTTCAGTGTTTTATTTGTTGCTTCAGCCTGCCCATTGGCTTGGGGATAGTACAAGGAGGCCGTATGATGGCTGATTTTAAATTTGTTGCATAATTCACGAACCTCTTCATTTTTAAAATAAGTTCCATTATCTGAGATAATGATTTGCGGGATACCGTACCTGCAAATGATTTGGTTCAAAATGAACTTAGCGATTACAGAACCAGGTACAGTTGTAAGAGGCATGGCCTCTACCCATTTAGTGAAATATTCAGTGGCCGTGATTATAAAATTGTGGCCGTCTGTGGACGAGGGAGAGAATTTCCCTATCAAATCTAGGCCCCATGTAGAAAAGGGCCATGGGGTAACGATTGGTTGCAAAGCTTGTGCCGGCATGTGGATCTCATGAGAGAACTCCTGACATTTATGAAACCTGCGTACAAACTCTATTGTGTCATGTTCTAGAGTGGGCCAGAAATAGCCCATTCGATGTATTTTTCGAGCGGTGGCATGGCCACCGAAGTGGCCTCCACATATACCGCTATGGGATTCATGGAGAATCTTCTTGGATTCTTCTGTGTCGACACACCTTAAGAGCATCCCATCGAATGCTTTCCGATAGAGGACTTGCTCTATAATGACGTATTTAGTTACGACAATACGTAACCGTCTTCTTTGTTGAGGTGTAGCTCCTTCTGGGTACTTATGGTCCATGATATAACTAATAATATCAGCGTACCAAGGGCACTCAGATATAGCAGGTCGGGTTTCGACGTAGTAAACACATTCATCTGGAAAGTCTAAGTCTACTAAATCGCCTCCGTCTAGCGGGTTATCAGCTAACCAATCTGCAATGATTTGTCCTTTAACTGACTTCTGGTTTACAAAAGTTAATTCGAACTCTCCCATTAAGGTTATAAAACGTCCAGCTTTTTTGGACAAGGACCCTTGTGTGAGAAAAGTCCGTAAATGGTCCGTCTTTACTATGACCCTTGTCTCTTGATTTAGCATGTAGTGTCTTAGGCGTTTAGTAGCAAAGACTATGGCAAGACATTCTCGTTCCGCTTGTGTATAGCGCGTTTCGTAGTCGAGCAATGTTCGGCTAATGAAATAAATTGCACGCTCTCTCTTGTCATCGTCTTCTTGGGCTAGCATACAAGCTAACGAAACATCGGTAGCCCGTGAGTACAAAATTAAAGGGCGATCTAGCTTTGGTGGCATTAGCGTAGGCGGTGATAACAAGAAACGCTTGACAGCATCAAAAGCTTCATTGCAATCTTCAGTCCAATTAATGCTATAGTCCTTCTTGAGTAAATTGTTGATTGGATGAACGGCGAAGCTTAGATCTGGGATAAATCTCCGGATTGCACCCAACTTCCCGAGAAATGATCTGATTCCAGATTCACTCGAGGGTGGGACCATTTCGAGGACAGCCCGAATTTTGGCTGGATCAACATCAATCCCTCGTGACGAAATGATGTAACCTAGGAGCTTTCCTGCCGTTACACCGAAGACGCATTTCTCTGGGTTTAGGGTAACCCCGTATTCTATTAGGCGTGAAAGGATGATGCGGAGCACTTCAGGATGGTCACAACGCTTCTTGGCCTTAGCCAACAAGTCATCTACATAGGATTCCACAATTTTATGGATTAAATCATGAAATATGTATGTCATGGCCCGCTGGTACGTAGCACCAGCGTTCTTGAGACCGAATGGCATAACAGCGTAGCAATAGGTTCCCCAAGGAGTTATAAACGTGGTTTTAGCTTGATCTTGCTCGGATATTTTGATTTGATTGTATCCCGAGAATCCATCCATGAGAGACAAGAGTTCAAAACCTGCTGTTGCATCAACAATAACGTCTATGGATGGTAATGGGAAGTCGTCCTTAGGGCAAGCTTTGTTGATATCTCGAAAATCTATGCAGATGCGTATCTTTCCATTCTTCTTGAGAACGGGAACGATGTTGGATACCCATTGGGAATAGTCAACTGGCTTGATGAATCCTACTTGAAGGAGTTTCATCACCTCCTCTTTTACCATGAGAGCTACTTTGGGTTTCATGGGTCTTGATTTCTGTTTAATAGGCTTTGCATCTGATCTAGTGACAAGGTTGTGCACCGCAATGTGGGGTGCGACTCCGGTCATCTCTTTGTAATTAAATGCAAATGCCTTCTGATGTTCTCTGAGAACCTGAGTATGTATCTCTACTTCCTCTGGGGTTAATGAAGAACCTAGCTTTAAAACTCTTGGTTCATCTTCCGTTCCGATGTTGACATCGATTGTTTCTTCAATTAAAGAGGCATTACCCTCTTCGAACTCTGGTGGTGCCGGAGGTAGATCTATATCATCCCCGTTTTCCACCATGTATATATTAGGTTCTTTTTGCGAGGGAAGATTCGTTACGGGATTTCCGAAGTAGGAAGATGAATGCGGGATCAGGGATAAATCCAGCGTGTGATAGGAGAGATGTAATGCTGCAAGGGCATTTAAGTAATCCAAAGTAGCCGCATCATTTCCAACATGGTCTAGGATGGTAGATTCACCTCCGTTTGAAAGAGGATCCATCATCGTTTTTATTAATGGTTCGTTACGAATGGATACCGTGAAATGAGTATCTTCTAGCTCATTGCTTGGAGTGAAGCGTGATGCCGAAGTTGCTATCGAATCGGCGAGAAGATTCTTCTCTCGTGGAATTGCTTCAATGGATATGAAGTTGAACGCTTTGCTTAAATCTAATACAGCGTTTTTGTAAAGTTGCAAGTGTTCGGCTTTAGTTTCATATACCTCTGAAACTTGGTTTGCAACTAATTGCGAGTCTCCTAAAACTCTGATATTATCAATACCAATTCTTTTGGCTAAGGTAAGGCCAAGGAGGAGGGCTTCGTATTCAGCGCCGTTGTTTGTACATTCAAAGTTTAATTTAAAAGAGAATGGGAGGACCTTCTCTTCGGGCGAGGTAAGAATTATACCTGCCCCCGCTCCATAACGGCATTTAGCTCCATCGAAATGGAGAGTCCAATACTTAGCTGGGAGTATGGATGTAGGTGTATCTGCTGTGTTTGCACACTCTACCTCTACCATACAGAGATCTTCTGCTGGCAAGGAACCAACACCTAAGGAAAATCCTATGCCTACTGAATCGAATGGTAAGAATATTGGTGAATCTTGTTCTATTAATTCAACGATCTTCGCAGTAGTCTCTAATGATACTGTCTCTTTAGTTTTACCTTTTGGAATTGTTTGGACTATGTTGGTAGTTTCAAGATCCGTCGTAGGTATCAACTTTTCCTCTGGCTTTGAGTCGGAGGGTTTGTTAAGTTGGTTTGTTGGCAGTTCGAATTCTGAGTGTACACCTGGTCTCTTCTTTAAATCAGCTAGGTGTACGTCAAATGGCTTTGGATCGCCTTTGGCTACAAATACCCTTCCTAGATGCAGGAATCTTACTTCTTGAAATAGCGTGGAAGGGATTGCTTTCATGCGGTGAATCCATGGTCGGCCGAGGATCATATTATAATTGGTTTCCCGATCTATAATATAAAACTCAGTTAGGATTGTTTTAGGTCCTAAGGTGACCGGTAATATTATAGTTCCTATCGATGTGGCTTTAAGGCTATCGTAGCCTCTCAAGGTATTTCGTGTAGTAGAACAGTTTGTTTCTCCATATCCCAATTTTTGGAGAAAAGAGAAAGGGACTATGTTAACTGCAGCCCCGTCATCAACCATTGCCCGTTTTACATAGTTATTATAAACTTGTACTTGCAAGTGTAGGGCTGGATCGCCTCGGCGCGCGATCTCAGCATCTGTAGGCATTTTACTTATTTCGAATATGAATTCGACATCCCTCTCTGCTTGTCCTGGAGGATAAACATCAAAATCTATATGATTTACTTGTGCTTCTGGTGGTGGAGTGATACTAATTAAATGACCCAAACCTAACGCCTCTAAAAGAGCAGCCCTATGAGCAGGGGAATTCTTTAGTAAATCAAGGAATGAAATATGCGAGAAGGTTTTTGTTAGATCATTAATTAGATCGTAAGCACCCATAGGTTTTGCTATGGTTTGTTGGACATTATCTGCTTCCGGCAGATGGCTAGGACTTGATTGAGAGAAATATTCTCGTGTCCTTGTAATTGCTTCAACGGGTAAATCGGAATCTAACTCTACTAATCCAACTACCTTAGGTCGTGGTTGACTTCCTAGTTGTGGCGCGACCAACGGATTTAGCGAGGTTGAGGCCTCGTGATCGTTATTTCCTGTTATTACACCTTTGTTTGTTCCAGTTGGTTTTAACCTATCGCTATCATGATTTGGGAGTGGATCATTAAAGATCTTGAGAGGGGCATTCTGAGGGGAAACTGCCCCTGCGAAGGTATTTGCCGTTGGCGACGTAGGATCTGCTAAGAACATATCCATAAAAAATTGTTTTTGTTCATTTGGCAAGCGTTGCATGAATTTGTTGTAATCACGACATGTTCTAGTGTCATGCCCTTGAATTTTATGGAAACCACAATAAGAATTGGGATTATAATTCCCGTTTTGTTGGTTTGGTGTGTATTGTGGCCTAAATTCCGGTCAAACTGTTGCCTATTAGGACCAAAGTTTTGGAATTGTTGTTTTTGGTTTTGACTTTGGTTTTGGTAACCAAATGAGTTTTGGCTTGGTCCTTGCATGGGATTTCGCCGTTGTTGTTGTGGATTATTAAAATCCACCGTATTGATCGTCGGGGTAAAATTGTTGTTTCTTTGGTTGTTTGTTTGCGACGGAGTATTAATGACATTTACCCTCTTGGGCTGGTCAGTTACCCCATCCGTTGTTACCCCACGATTTTTGTTGAGGATTTTGGGTCCTTGATTGACGTTTGTGGTGGTTGTAATATTTTGAGTAGAGGTGATTAACCTCCCGTTTGTTCCATACGTCTTACGGCCACTATCTATCGCTGCTTGATCAATTCGCAGAGCGCTCTCAAGTACTTCGTCATAAGTCCTTAGTGGGAACTTCTGGACTTCTTCCTTCACCTCTCTGCTAAGAGAATGAAGGAATAAATCGCATAGTTCCATCTGATCCATGTTTGGAGCGCTTGCCGAGGAATAAAGGACTGTGCGCCACCTTTGGATGAAATGGGCGACAGATTCGTTATGTTCTTGCTTGATGTGCAAGAACTCCCTGATTCCTGTCCTTAGTAGTTTGTTCATGTCGAAGGCTTTGATGAACTCAGACACAAGTTGTTTGAATGAGTGTATGGAAGCTTCAGGTATCCTATAATACCAATCAAGAGCAATGCCCTCCAATGTCTTAGGGAATATTTTAGCAACAACCCCATCCCATGGGAGTAATTCACGAATGGCTGTAGCATAAGCTTTGATATGCGCATTCGGATCTCCTTCTCCTTTGTATTTAGGCAAATCGGGAAGAGGCCTTGGAAGCATAACGCTTCGTATGGCGAAATCTAAGGGCTCTTTTAAATATTCTGAATAAGTCCCTATTGCATACGTCTCAACCATTGATGGTGCCTGTTGAGGAGGTGGTGGCGGAACGGGTTGTTGATATGGCGTAACGTACGCGTTAGCGGGGGCATAAGGCAATCCTTGTATTTGAGTAAACATGCCGGGGGATGAGTACAAATCCCCTTGTGGTGATTTGGAGTACATGTTTAAGTACGAAGGGGTACTATCCAGGAATGGATTGCTTTGCACTGGACCTAGAGGAATAGTACTGGCGATAGTGGGTCTAGTTGGTACTTGTTGTGAATATTGAGGAGTCATACCCAGTGTGCCTACTCCTGTGAGGAGATCTACTTGGCTAGGATGGTGCGGAGGATTGGAATTCCCTGTTTGTATGATTCTTGAATTTTGACTTGCTTGGGCAAGTTCTAATCCTCTAACCTTTTCCATTAGATTTGAAATGACTTCGTTTGGTGAAGCCATGATATCGTGCCTTGGTGGCGTTTGTTGTATATCCCGGTGTTGTATAGGCATGTGATAGCCTGTCATGAATTGATTGCTATCTTGCCAAGTTTCTCCAAGAATATTTCCTGTAGAGGTATTTTCTTGAAAATGGGTCTCAGGTTGTACTTGTAAACCTCCTATAGGTGGGTACATACCCCGGGAGCGTTGTTCACTCCTAGGATAAGGTATTGATTGTCCATCATCCAAGACCAGGTATGGATCTGATTGTCTACTAATATGTGGTCTAAGTAACACCTGAGGAGATGAAGCAGATTCTCCAGTCAATGTCATATTGTTTGAGCCTGAAGGCTCTGTTTGTGTTTGAGCAATTTGCTCCAACCCCTCTGTTTGAAAGGACGAGTTATATCTAGTCCTTGGTGTTTGTGTTGACAATTGGTTAGTTGAATAGTTGTCGCCCCACATTGAGAGTGAGGGTGATGATTGCCTATTCTGTTGGGCGTAGTATGCCTCAAGACCCAAGAGGGGTCTGCCGTATGCATCGAATCCCGACATATTCGGGGGGTATATGAATACCCGCAGAATAATGGGAAGGAGCGAAGGTGATTTGGAGAAGATGAAACTTCTCAAAGAGAAGGTGAAAGAATTGCTTGTTTCACGTTGGGTTCACCAATTTTGTACGTCGGAAAAGTGACAGGCGAGCGTGAGAATCGACAAGTAACTCTTCTGCGTACCCGACCTCCCGAGGTCGTGCCGAGACAGCCGGGTGGGGGTAGAATATGCTGACAAGCTAGTTAGGCAATCTAATGTCTTCGACACGCACTAATGGTATTTGCGAATCTAAGGCAAAGAAGGCCCTTCTTACTTGGACTGGTGTGATAGATCGATCAGCGAGGATGACTGCTCGAAGGCTCCAATCAATATCGAGCTCTGGCGTGATTCGATCTATGGGCTGCGGAATACGTGGGAAGTGACCTGGGATTGTTTCGTATATATCTCCTGATAAGGTCATATGGCGGACAATGAAAATAGTCGACTCTATGGACGATTTTCTGGCCTAGTCCAGAATTCCCTAGCTTCGTTAGCCGCTATATCTAGTAAGGACAGTTGTTCGAACGATGATAGGTGGAAGTGGGGTAGACTGAAATACTAATGTGCGTAGGCCAGTGTCTATATCTAACTGACTTGTGGATTCGTTGGGCTGTGGGATCTGGGGATCACAACCATAGACTCTTGGTTGTTGCGGTCCCGTTATGGTCATACGGGAGATCAAGTTCTGATCCCTAGTATCCAGTAGTCGTAAGCCTTTTCAGCTTCTACGTTTAGAATCAGCAATTGTGCGATTTTCTCAGAATACCTCACAGGTGTTCTAGCGACTTGGATTCTTAAGCTGGTATCTATATCTACTAGGGTGTCTCCAGCGTCTGGCTGTGGAACTAAAGGATCGCACCCGAATATTTGTTCTTTTTCAAATCCTTCTACAGTCATGCGGATGTTTTCTAGGATAACCTGTAGTTTGGCTGATTTGACCAAAACAGATGTGCTTGGTCGTCTTCGATATTTAACCCTCTCAACTGTGACCTGATCTGTTGGAAGTCTGTTGTTGTTTGGAAGACTTGTATCCTAAGGTTTTGGTCAATATCAGTTATTGCCACTACGGTATTGGGCTGGGGCACAATTGGCTCGAAAATGTATTCCCTGGGCTCCCTGGGTCCCGTAATTGTCATGCAAAAGCGGATAATGAAACAAACTATGATAAAGTAAAAACTAAGTGTACTTCTAACATATATAATTTCTTTTTGTATTTTCTGGCAATTTATAAGAAAGCAGCTATTTAAAATATTTAGAATTGACAACTAAACTAACAACGTAAAACAAACAAAATAGCCGAGTGTAGCTATTTGTCTGTGCAATTTCGTATATCTATCCTAAACAATGAAATAACTAATCTATCTGCAAGATTCTCGATCCTACCTCAGAAGTGAGGAATGAATCATAGTTTCTCAGAAACTATCAATCCCCACAACCTCCCTGGCAATATCGAGAATGGAAATAACTGAAATAAAACGATTAACTACTTTATTTGATAAGTTCTAACTATAACTTTGAAAGATGGAACCTGGATTTCGCAGAACAGTGGCGAATCCGACGGTGTGTATGTTCTTGTCCCCTCAGTATGATCTCCACGTTCTTTGTGCTCACGTGAATCCAGAAAAGCGTGAAATGCTTGCATCAACAGGAATAAGTATTTGGATCAATGGACAGCCTTCAAAATGCAGACAGAATAGAATGCGGATAGGAGAGGGATAGCACAAGAGTACAGAGCTTGGCCTATGCAATTCCTAGCGGGGTCTACTGCGAATCATGCAACAAAGAGCGTCCAGAACCTGAGACTAGCCTGTATGAAGAGCAAAACCTGCAACTTTAATGGCTACCTAGACCGTTCTACTCCAAAATAATAATGCTGTCTGCACAAGTTGGGTCTGTGGCTTACCAACAGTAACATAAAGCTAAAACAAACCTGCAATAAACTGTTCTACCAATCCTGAGCAAACTAAAACGACCATGGTACTGAAAACATGAAGATTGGATTGAAAATGGTGGCCCAAATGATGTTTGCACTTGCACAAGTTGGATATGTGGCTTACCAGCTGCAATACAAAACTAACCAAGGCACTCAATGGAAAACTAGAAACCTAAGCAAAGGAAAACTAAATCTACTGCAACAAGAAATTTAAAACAAACTTTGGAGCAAAATTCAGAACTAAGATCAGGGGCCATTTGCATGTGCACAAACCATGCATTTATAGGAATCCAAACATGCAAAGATCAAATCCAAACTGAACTCCTAAACATTAAACAAAAGAAAAACACTATTCCAGGGGACCAAAAACATTAATGCAAGCTTAAGTCGGCAAGAAAAGCTGGTGAGTCGTTGATCTTTGCGTGCGTTCCGTCAAAAGCACGTTCTGGAAAACGCGCACGGGACCGCCGCCCTGCTCAGGGCGGCGGTTACAGGACCGCCGCCCTGTTCAGGGAGGCGGTCACGAGACCGCCGCCCAGGCAGGGCGGCGGTTTCGTCACTGAAGACCAAAAGGCCAAGAAAAGAGGAAAAATAGGGAAAACAAAGCACACAGGGGCTAAGCGGGATGTTAACGCATATCCGTAAGGCTTTTCTGGATCCCGAACACCTTGCGAAGAGACCTGTATCATCATTGGGGCACTTATTACACCGTTCCGCAGTACAGTACCTTACAATTTTGGGTACGTACAGTACCCTTCAAAACCATTTACCAATAATAAAAAAACAATCATTAGACACATTTTTAGAAATAGAAGAATTATGAGATACAACTTTACAATCATCTTGACTAGTATGAGAAATAACATCATGCGCATGTACATTTTCATCATGAGTTTTTTTCTATAGAATCACAATCAAGACCAAACATATAATCAATAATAACATCATCAAGAGTTTTAGAAAAAAGAGAAGTTGTTGGATTAGGCATGGTGCCTATGGAATAAAAAGGATTACATCCAGAAAAGCTTCAAGTGTTAGGAACAATGCTGAGAGTAGAGTGTTCAAAACTAGTAGGAACTTTGTGTTCATTAACATCAAGTAATCTTTGAACATTAACATCAAATTGAGCATAGCGATAAAGATTAAGCAATTCAACCTCAACAACATCATCAAGGATAGGATTAACACTCTCATGATGTATGGTTTTCCTAGGAGAGGAATATATACTTTTAGCCACTAGGGTTTAATGGATCCTAGGGAAAAGAGTTATAAGAAACAGGTTCACCAAATGATTTAATAAAATATGAATATTTTATTAAAATATAATTTCAGAAATTGCTACAATGACATACAATAAAATAATAATTATAACCTCTTCTATAAATGTAATTATGTAATAAAAATGAGGGAGGAAGGACACTTATCTGATTCTCTCTTATCCCGAAGTACACCCAAAATGGGAGAACTGATGAAAATGTTGGGCAGACTGTGGGAAATGCTTGATATAAATTATTAAAATTGTAGGTTGGTCAAGAAATGGGCACCTGGGTAGGTGTGAGGGTGCATGGGGTACCAGAGACTTTTCTTGGGCATTGAAGTCTGTAGAAAATCTTGGAGCCTGATTTCTTCATTGTCGCAAGGGTTTTGTTACCCTTCATTGTTAATCACCTATAGTTTGTTGGAAGATCATGAAATTCATTAGTAACCTACAAAATAGATAATATCCTACAAAACCCCCAAACTATATCAAATCCTAAAAATAAATATGCAAATGGGGAGTTAGATTGTCCTCGGAGGTCAGTCAACAGAGTGAACTTATGACTAAGCATTGCACTAAATCTCAAACTCCATGTAGTTTTATGTGCTTGTGTGTGCAATAGTGTTCCTAGTTTTCCCTCACGTCGGTGACGCCAAGATAGAAAATTGTAGCTAGATAGAATGCAAATGTGTGGGATGGAATATAGAAACTTCCCCTTCCTATGTAGTTTATGCAGAGTTATAAGCCCAAAATGGAGTCCCTTGGATAGTATGTAGATAGATATCCCTTGATAAAATTTTTCCTCTATTATAATGGTATGTATGTTATGTTTATATAGGGATCTTTTTCTTGAATTTATACATTAGTTCCACAACATGCCAACCAAGACCTCAGGATAGGAGTAATAAAACCAAAAATGTTGGCCACAAATATAAAAAATGTGAACAAAAATAAAGAGGATAGGAGCACCCAGGTTGGATAGGAGCGCATGGGCGCTAGTGTCCAGTCTTGTGCGCTAATGTCCTAATACAAATGACAAAAAATGTGAGAATACTAACAAACATGGATCCCTGTGACTTGACCAGAAATAGGTGTAGAAGCGAAAGATGTGAGAGATAAAAATAATAATAATAAAAGAAAGTAGATGGACTAAGAAATGTGTCACCAGTGACTACTTTTCTTACTCAAGATTCATACATAAAATGGCATACTTGGTGCTAAAATAAATAGTATTATGTGTGTGATTTTATGTCTACATCAGGTAAGTGATAGTAGCTAAACAATGCATCCTCATTAATATTACCGATGATATTACCATCTTTAGACACTAATATTCCACCTCTACAATTTACATTTGGGAATATTATTCCCCTAAGTAAATCAATGTATGGCATTCCCTCTAGTTTAGCTACAACAATGTGTAATCTAGTTTGCCAAATTGCTACTAAATCAACATTGTATTGCACTTTATCCTAGTTGGCCTCTTCATCATTATCGAGTAGTCAAGATTTTTAAACCTCCATTTTTAAAGCAGTATAATGATCTTCACCAATGACCTATTTATTAAAGACCATATCTCCAACGAGTTGGTCAGAGAAAAAAGTGTGTAAATGAGTCTCTATTTTTTACTAGCTTGTAAAATGTTCAAATGACTATAATCTTTAAATCTCTAAAAACATAATGCTTTATTTTCTCTCACAGTTACTCATTTTTTTACTTTTAAGCGCTTTATCTTAGTTCAAATACAAGGTATCCATTATGAAATATTTGCACTCATTTAAATATTGTTAATTCATGCTAAAATGGTAGCATACCATTGTAAAATTGAAGTCTACTCAGCTATCTATGTTTTGCATTTATTTTGAGCTACTCATTGTGTCTTTTACAGTTGATGTGCCTTTAATTAACTACTTTTCTTTATTCTCCATATATTCTCACATGTTTTGTCTATCTCTTCACCGTTAAGTCTCATTGAGGCCACGTCACAAATTCTAACATCCTCTCATTTAAATTTCCGTATAAGAGCAATGTTAGAATGTGAAGAGTGAACCAATGATAAATATCCATGTGTGTGTGGTTTTGGGGATCCTTAACACCACATAGATATCTATATTAGGTATGCTCAAGTGTGAAGTTCGAGCTAATAACAAAGCTACACATTGCCTCACAATTTGCATTATTAGTCTTTTGGTAGGTCTTCTCAGTCATGATCCAATGTAAATATTTGTGTGTGTCCCAATTCACATTGCTATTTTTTAGTGACATTTTAGTGATGTAGTGATGTAAAGGTTTTATGAATGAACAACTTCCATGCAGTGTATTTTCTTTAGAAAATTCAGTACCTTTTAGATATTTACCCAGTTTTTTTGTGAACAATGAATAAATAAGAAAGCTCCACATTTCCTTGTAAAACAATATAACTTGTTAGGATCGAGAATCAACTATTAAAGAATATGATAAATGAACAAAATGCCACCACATTGAGTTATAAATGCCAAGTTTTGTCAAAAAAAATAATATTTTGTCTATCTTTTTGTCTCCAACTTTTGTTGCCTGGACATCGCAATGTTATTATTTGTGTAGATCATGTAAGTTATTGTCGGTGGCTAGCTAGCCAATAAGAACACTCCATGCTTCTTTACAATTCACAATGCCAATCTTTGTTAAGATTTTGTTAGTTACCATCCAATAAGATAGCTCCACATAGCTTCATAGTTCGTAATGTTAGTCCTTACTAAGCTTGTCAATTACTAACTAATAAAAAATATCCACTCTTCTTCGAAATTTCCAATGTCAAACTTTACTAAGCCTTGGAGATGTAGTGATGTGAAAAGCATGTAAATGAATATCTTCCATATAGCATACTTTCTTTGGAAAAATCATAACTTGCAAGATTTATGAGATAGTTATCCAGTTAATTTATGAATATAAAATAAATAAGCAAGTTCCACATAGCTTTGGATATGTCAAAACTTATTAGGCTAAAAAAAAACTATTAAGGAACATAACGAATGAACAAAAAACCACCGCATCACTTTGGGAATATCAAAATCTATAAGATAAGCATTGATAAAATTGAAGGATTGATTAACACTATGGTGAAAAATTGCAAAACATCATAGACCAAACATGCATATTTCCTTTGAAATTAAAATCCTACAACTTCACACTTAAAACTAAATTTTTGTTAAAGCATTGTTAGTCCAAAAAACATATTTTTAACAAAACAATGTGACAAAAATTACAACCACATAACAATCATAATGAAAAATGGTTCTTGAGTCTTTCACTAAACAATTTCAGAGGGCCCCATCTTTTATGATGAAAACATGGGGATGTGTTGTTCAAAATATAAGGGTGAGGTAGAAAATAAACCAAACACTCTCTCTATCACTAAGCATAATTAAGACCTTTTATCTCAATTAAACCACACAAAAAAATAGAAAACAAGAAATTGTCTTAACTCAATTCTTTATAAGTTTCAAAAAATTAGTTAAAGGAAACCACACAAAAGGAATCACCACTCTACATCATCTAATAAAATAAGCACAGTTCATTCAAAATGCATATATCAGAGAGTAATCATCTTAACAATTTTCCAAGCTAACCAAATTCCATATAAATAATCTTCACTTGCCAATATATCTAAATCACCTAAACCTACAAGATTGAATAACACATCTACAAATCTAAACTTAAGAGACACTAACTAATTAAACTAAGATTAACATAGCTAAAACTCTACTTAATAATAGAAAGATATTTTTTGCGTAGGACCAACACATGAATCAACAATTAAAATAATCCATAACTCATAAAACCAATGTGAGGAAATTATTTTAAACAACTAACAATGTTTCTTTTTATTGATAATAGAATAATAATGAGGGTTCTATTGGGGCCATCGCCCTTACATATCAAAAACATGTGAATCACGTATATTAAAATATATGTATACCAATTAAAAAGGGCATACTGTGTTGCTAGATGGAGGCCTTGAATTTTATGTGAACCAAAAATTAAAATACAATAAATTGAGAGTGAGGAAATAAGGAGGCTTAGAGATAGAGAGTAATTGTATTGTCTGTTTTGTAACTTGTGCCTTTATCATCCTACCAAGTCCCCTACAGTTAGTCAAGGATGTCGACATTCCTTTAGTAGAGAGACTTAAGAGAGAGTCAAAAATATTATCAAATACATGCAATTTAGATTCCACCTCGGAGGGAGAAAAGTAGGGGACGCGTTCAAAGACATGAGGAAGAAACAAGAATGGGAAGTTATCTGACCATACAGATCTAAGAATTTTCAAGGAAATTTGAACTTCTGTAAGAATGAAATTATGGAGAAGATCTTGATACACATAAAACATCAGCGATCTACATGCTAATTTGAGGCTAAAGATTTGTCTTACAACCATTAGAGATGCCTCGACCCACTCAAAGTTGTCCCAACATGGGAGCTCTAACACTTTACGAATAAAATATTTGTTTCTCCTACTAAATTGAAAGTCCCTTGCAGGGATTCAAAGGAGATTTCAAATAAATCATATCATGTAATGGTAAAAGCGGATGCCATTACAAATTTGGAAGAAGTAAATTTTCAAGCATAACATGAAATAATGATTGATCACTGGACTAATAGTTTTAAAGAAAATCGTCGGTGGAAAATTAAAACAAAAATGTGGGAGATAATTGTGAATGACATGAATTAATGGTGATGCAAATTTCCAAATAATGATCTATCAAGTCACTTAACTTTTAAATTTTAAATGCATTTTTTAGGATTTTTCTTGAGATTAAAATATTTTCCATTTAATTTGTCAGTACTCACTTAGCATTGGAAATTACATCAACCTTCACAACTTAAGTCTTACAAATCGACATCATAATTTAATTTTTGGGAAATAAAAAGAAAAAATAATTTTAATATTTTGGAATGTAAACTTTTCATAAAATTGAAATATAAAATTTATTCATTACTTTTAAAGCCTTATTTTTGGGTGGGTTTTGGACATATAAACCTATTCCTATTTGTAGGTGGATACATTTACATTCCCTATGAACTCTTTTAAATTTATAGAAACCTTTCATGTCTTAAATCCATTTCTTTCAAAGGTTTCCATAAACATGCCCTGTAAAACTTTATTAATCATACACTACCTTTAATACATTTTTATGTATTTACAAGAAATTTATGTCTATGGGCAGCAATGTGGATCCCGTGAGTGATTTTTTTTAAATTAGTCACTTATTCAAGTTCTATTTAGTGGATGAAACTTGTCACTTGACTGGGCCTATTATGGGGACTTACATTTGAAATGTGAGTATGGCATACCTTCATCCCAGAATAGGACATACACCACTGATCCTCATATATCGAATGATGTAGAGTATTTATAAATAATTTAATAAAAGTAGTCACTTATTCATATTCCATTTATGGGATAACAATTGTCACTTTTCTAGGCCTATTATGGGGACTTCCATTTGAAATGTGGGTGTGTCATACCTTCATCCTGGAATAAAACCTACTTTGTTGATCCTCATATATTGAATAATACAAAATATTTATAAATAATTTAATAAAACATACTTTGCATCACATATCTATACATGGAAGCACCGTGATGTTACTAAGGACACCTCACAACTTTAATCGAATATTTTAGTATCCTAAACATGGGTAAAAAAGATTAAGACATGTAAATTATGCAACTTCATCACATTTTTCTAACTTCCAGCACCTCAATGGACATCAATGCAGAAGCATGATGTTATTTTTATGGCACCACCATTAGGATTTTTTGAAGCACCAAATATTTAGAAGTAATCCATTACAAAAAACAACTACAAACACAAAGCTATTAACACAAAGAAATAAAGAGAGAAGAGAAAGAAGGTTGAACAAGGTATCCACATAATCTTTTATATTCAAAATTTATTTATAAATTTAGTAGAAATTATCCTACATTCGTCTTTACATCCACAACTTAATTCAAAAACAATATTATTTTTTGTCAATATCACAACTGCTGATTTCAAACAATTTGTTAACATTGCAATTTTGGTTCCAACCAAATCCTCCACCATTTCTATAAGTTTTTTTCTCATGGGTTCCGTAAAATTATCCATGTCCATTAGTCTTTAAATTATCCCTTACCTCTTTTTTATCTTGATGGTTCATTATGTGCAACATTTGCAATGTTTTTATTCACATTGTCTCATATAAGCTAAGAGGGGGAGTTAGATTTAAATGTTAGCCTATGATATCTCATATCTTCTCTTAGAATCATTGTTTTGTCCTCTCTCTTACTAACTATATAGGGATGGTGGTCCCCTTAATTATTGGTGCATCACCATATTTATTTATTTATTTTTATCATCCATTTTCCCTTGCAATTGGTAGATTATATTAGAGTAGTGATGTCATATAGTAGTTGGGATGAGAGAAAAAAATCTTTGGAGGTCTTCCTCAAGGAGTCAAGTTATCATACCTTAGAGGCATTCCTATTTTTTTGAGACATCAAGATGCCAATTGGTGATCTACAATTGCATATATTAGTTGACAAATAGTTTCTGACATGCTTAGTGGGACACTTTGTTTATATTTTGGTCATATTTTTAAGTGTTCCATTATTTTTATGTGTTCTTGTTAAATATTTGTAGTATTTGTAGAAACAAGGGTGCATGATTTTCTAATTTATAGCTAATATTTGGCGTCTTTTTAGATTATTTGTTTTTTGAACTTACATTCCAAGCACCTGGAAACTCCATTATTCTTTTATTTGTAAATTCTAGTCACCTTACAAGCATATGAGAAGCATTATGACAAGAAGAAGTGATGTTAAAGGACACTCTATTGAATTCTTACATTTATCACTAAATAACAGAATTAGAAGTATATATTTACAAATATTTGAGAAACCTCACCATCACCAAAGAGGTCAATCCACTCCACTTGGTATTTTTACCTAAATCCTTCAAATAAGTCTCCATTTTCTTATATTTATGGCTCACCAAAGAAATTATGCCTTCCTTGCTTTTAATGTTAGTAGTCCTCTAGCCTTAGATTTATCAAATGATATCCCAACTGTAACCCTTAAAATATGTCCCTATTTTACTACTGAAAAATTATGCTAACCCCATTGACCATATCAGGGATGTATCACATCTATTCTTAGTCCACCATGTGACCTAAATTGATGTTATTATGATATTATTGGTTTTCCCTCAAAAGTAAGGATTTTTCCTTGTATATAAATATCCCACCTAACTCCATACATTCTTGGAATGAATTTGGGGAGAGATTAGAAAGGAAATTTCAAGACAAGAGTGACCACTTATCACTAATGGAACAACTGACTACTATATAGAGAGCATTAATAAATGAACTATCTCATTTCAATTTCAAATTTAAAAGGACTTGTGAAAGGATTACACTCTTGGTACGACCATCATCTCAGCCTAAGTTCTTATACTTCCTTAGATCTTTAAATTTAGACATAGTAGTCACGATATAGTCCATGGATGGAACATACCTTCCTAATTCTTTTGACATTGCATTTTTAGCTAAAAATAGTCTGATACAGGAAGAGATTTGGCCCAAAGACCCCCTATGTTTTTTGTTTCTTGAGCTAATACCCTATGTGAAAAATAATTCACAATGCCTTGTTATTCAACCACTAGAAACCATACCTAGTGCCACTACAAATGACTTTGATAAATTTAAAACACTCCTTAAAAATATGGCTAATGACATGACTGTCATAAAAAAGAAATAACCACAACTTGCTTGTAAACCCCATCTTCCTTACAATCATTCTTATCTAAAAAAATAAACTCAATATAAAATACAAATCGCTCCTACTAGGCCTACTTATCAGCCACATGCTTCTTAATATTCATATAATTATATTACCAATCCTAATGGAGAAATGGTCCCCATGCAAAATAATCAAGTTGAAGACATGATATGGTGTTATCCTTATGCACAACCTCATGATTCTAATACTTACCAAAATGGAAACTAGGCCAAGCACTGATAGTTCTAAATTCTTTGGTATAACCAAACCAAGTTGTGGAACCATCACAACCACCTACAATAATGGTTGAATAAATCTTAGTCTATTAGCAAAAGGGATTTTTTTGTGCAACAAACCAAACTGAACGAAATATGCATAAACCCCAAGTGCAATCAAGCTATAATACAAGAGCCAAGAAGAAACTTTTAGAATCATGGGAACAACCATATAAAGATCAAATGACACCTAATATAAAGGTAGAACACTCAAATTCAGGGGGATATTCTAGCTAAATAATTAGATATTCCAAATAAAGCATCAAAGATATGCAATATGCAGCCCCTGTCAAGAATTGTAGTCAAATTTGTACCATCCCACAATTTTAAAAAAAGAGAGATTGGACTACCTATAATTTGTAAAATTCTTTAGTAGCACCACTGGATATTGTGGAGAAAATGAAGGAAAAAAATGTCAATGTCTCCATGTAGGATGCTTTAGTAATCCCAATTCAATTAAATTTTCTCCAAGTAGAAATGAAACATTTCAAATTTCTCCCAAAGGATCAAAAGGGTATGAATTTAGTACCAGTTACTCTTTACCAATTCATTATTTTGGATGTAATTTATGCACCAAAACCTTCTCCATTTTATGTATAATTGATTATTGGTAAGCATCTTGTTCATAATTGCATGATTGATTCTTATGCTATAAATTTTGGCTTACCTAAACAAATTGCAGACATCCTCAGACTAGAGTATAACCCCATCAATAAAGGTGTTTTCCAACTTAATGGTACTACTATCAAAACTTTAGGAATCATAAAAAATATAAATATAACATTGGATATATTCCCTAACACCATCATTTCCCAAGGTATTTTATTCACTATTCTTCCCCTTATTTTTGCAATATATTTGTCTAGAAATCTCACTACAAAATTTAAAGGATACATATCCTTTGATTAGTCTCACTTGTATTTTAAAACTAGATATGACACTAAGATAACCATAAAAGGAGATTTTGTTTCCTTTTTTCATGTTGAAACTTATAATCCAAGGCCTAATGAATTAAATTGTGTCATAACCTCCAAAATTGATGAAGACGTTGATATTGAACCACATGAATGAGAACTAGAATTTTAGATGAGAAGCTAAATGAATGGGCTAAATAGAGGTGGAATTTTGATCCATATGGAACCTATGAAGAGACTATTTTAGGCACATATTGTATTCAAGAGGAAGGTAGTCATATTCCAAGCTTGTGGAAATAAGATCAAGAATTGGAGGGTCTATGGAAAATTTACTTTGATGGGTCAAAATGCAGAGCGGGAGCTAATGAATGAGTTGTCCTAATTTTTAAAAAAATGGATACGCTTCTATTTTCATATAGGATTCAATTCAATTGTACCAATAATACGGCTAAATATGAGGCCCCAATCCGAGAATTGCAGATTGTAAAAAAAAATTAATAAGATAATGATTTTTGGAGACACCAAGTTAGATATTGAATAGGTAATATCTCAATGGTCAATAAAAAACCACCTACTTAGAGCTTATAAACATAGGGTATGATATATCTTGGAATATTTTGATGTAATTAATCTTCAAGTTGTCCCAAAGAAGCAAAATTTTGATGCAAATCGGATGGCCTTAATTGGAGCATATTTCCTAAAGATATCATGAAGTACGCAAACCAACATGTGAATCTAATAATTAGGTCAACAATACTTGATAGTAATTTTCATTGGCAATTTTTTAAAAATGATGAACAAATTATATTAAAAAATTCAACAAGAGGCAAAATTACTACTACATAGTGTGCAAAAAATGTCGAAATGGGTTGGATTTTGGGTCAATTGGTGAATCATTTTTTAAATTCAATGTCATTTATGATGTAAAAGTAACAACACAAACTTGATGCAAAGGTGATATTATTAGTGTAACCATTGTGCCACATTTTTGCCTCCATAAAAACTAACTTAAAAAATTAAAAAACTATTCCCATCCACGCCCTTTTTCATTATTACTTGGTCTTTGTGTTTTTCCAAAACATCAAAAAAGACAGTTACATAGAACATATGTTGGGGATTAAATGTAGAGGAGGGAAAATAGGTAAATAGAGGAGAAATGAAAGAAGAAAAAAAATATGTGTGGCAGAAAAATAACATGGATGAAAAAGGGTATGGAGAAAACTACACACAACCTTTAAGGTGAAAGAAGAGAGAAGAAGATAATACATGTGTAATGAGGGGGTGGAAGAGGGGGAATACTCCAGGAACACAAGAAAATAGGTATGTACATTATTTCATTGTAGTTTTTCATATATATCGGAGATTAAAAATAACCAAAACAATATACCCTAGTCCAAATACCAAAATTTATAAAAAAAGATAAAATCGTAGATTAAAAAATAGAAAAAATGACAAAACCTAGCCCAAAATATAATAAACCCTAGGCCAAAATAAAACAAACCCCAATAAAAAATTGTGAGCTCTTAAAAAAAATCCATTACAAATCTACAATTCTAATAATTTCCCCTAACATGGGATTAATATGATATGGTAGTCATGGGGCTTGTTCACTTTTCTGAAGTTTTGAAATCCATTTCAATTGACCCATTTAGTGCAAGTCACTATGAACATATCTCTTTGAGGAATTTTGTAGAACATTTGGTATTCCTTGTGTATACTCACACATTTCTATTCATATGTAACAGTGCACCAATAGCCACAAATATGGTGTAAGGAATACTCTCCATAAAATAAGAGGATGCTAACACCCTATTTCAAATCTCTTATTATGGCACGCATAGGGGTAAAATGTAATAGTTATGGTAAAATGATGTTTCCATTAAAAAAAAGTAGATTCAATAATGAACACATTTCTAGTACTCCAATATAATAAAACAATGACGATGTATTTTCCTTGATACTGAGCTACTCACCCAGCTCAGGTACCAACATTCGCAGTAAAATTTAAACCTAAGAAGAAATTATCATTTTTCTTCCACACAAAACATGAGGTTAATTGTAGCATATAAAAGCAACATTGTTTTCAAAATGTATTAGCGTAATTGAAAATCGAGCTCCTTGTAGGATACTATGTTGACCATAATATGGAATACCAATGAGTTTACTCTCCTCTAAATATCATTTTCCACCCATAATACTTATAATTGAGAGTACTCATGGTAGGTTTGTTAAGGGCAGGAAGAAAATCATACTCATTTTTCACACCTACAAGGCCAAAGGAGTGCAAAAATGGGGGGAAATGGAAAAATGAATGGAAATGGAGGTAAAGTAGTGAAATAAAGGGAAGAGTGAAAGACAATATGATGGAGTAGATTCAGAGCATCCCAGAATCTCACAAATAAAATGTAAAATCCAAATTCCTCCTCATTGAACAAGTAAATTGAATACTTTAGAAAATAAATTAAAATATTAATAGTTGCAAAGTCTATCAATATCATCACATATATTTTTTTACTAAAGGCAAATAGTTTTTTGAAAGGGACTATACCCTTGTAAAACAGGGCTCAGAAGCCAGATTTGAAAACTAAAGCACAAGAAAGAGATCAAAATCTAGATGAAACAATAAATCCCAACTGCAAAAAACTGACTGCAAAGAAAAAAAACCAACAACCAACAACGCATCAGCAAAGAAATAGCTGATGTGTAGCGACCAAACAGCAATGGCATAGCAATGCCATTGTAAAAAAACAAACTATTATCTGGCCAAGAAAAATGAACCAATATAACCCAGCCAAATAATAACAGATAAATGAATCATCTAGGCGTAAAGGTGTCCTTCATAGTGAATTTTTTTTCTTTTTACTGACCGTTACCCAGCCTAATGAAGCCTCTATGGTTGGAGGAAAAGACAAAGGAGGAGTATTTTCCTTAGTCACATTTTTTCCAGTTAGGATGGCCACGTTGATATCCTGAGAGAAATATTTGTCATTTTCCTTGCTGTCATCAAATACTTATGCATTTTTCATGCTGCTCACAATTTGAGTTTTGGATAAAGGGGTTTCTAGGGCATAATCGGATTCAGTTTTTGTATCTGCATTTGAGTCTAGATCCTTTTTTTCTCCAAAAATCAGGTGTTTTGGGAGGGCATCTTTTCCACTAGATGTGTTTCTCATGTTGACGTTTTTCCATCCCACAAGCAGTAGAGGTGTGTCCCAAGCAAAAACATATTCTACACCGGAAAGGTAGACCTTCATAATCTATAGGCTGTGACCAAGTTCTATTTTACACTCTAAGATCTATGGTTAAAGGAAGGTTTTTATCAGTATCAAGTTCCACCAGGATCCGGGCATAGGTAGTATGGATATAATTAGTGGTTTGAGAATATATATAGAGTGTAGTTCCCAAGGTGTTGCCAATGGATGTCAGACAATCATGAGTCCATAATTGGAGGGGTAAATGGGGTAGCCTGATCTAAATAGATTTCCATGAGAATGATTATGTGATCGGGTTAAAGGAGGGGAACCAGGGTTTAATGACTAAATATTTAGATTAGAAGGTCTAGATCTTGGAAGCAATGATGTTTATATCAAGTATTGAAGAGAAAGTCACAATGAAAATACCTTTAGCATACCGGTACAAGTCTATCCTTCTAGTTAAAATTGGAGTCCAGTGCTTAGAGATCCACGTGTGAAGAATAGGAAGGCTAGGCCATAGTCCCCTGAATCTACAAATAAATGCATGCTCTTTGTAGTAAATCTTAGATGAAATGACCTCTTCCCCAAATCTAATACATGGGGTAATGTCTGCAGGTTTAATGGAAGATTCCTTATCATTTAAAATGTCTTTAAAGGAGGTCTCAATAGGGTCGCAACTAGCCTCTCTTGTATCCAGTGGCATAGTGTCTCCCTATTCCATTCCGCCACGAGTAGAGCCCAAAGTCTGAGGAGGACCATTGCCAATCATAGCCATAGGAATGCCCCCAGCATCCCTAGATGGAGCTTGAAATAAACCACGGCTAGGGTTTGTGCCACCACCTTGAAATAGAGGTTGAGTCGGAGAAATGGAGCTCCCTGCATTAGCATTGAAATCGAGATCAATCCAAGACTACGTAAAATCATCTGAAACAATCTCTAAAGTCGTGTCACCTCCATCTCCACCTCCTGACCGATGAAATCCTTCTGAATCCTTGCATGGAGCTATATTTTTAGGGTTCCCAGATTTTAGATCAGTTAGGGCTCGTGTAGCAACCATCATGTAAACAATTAAATTCTTGCAACCCAAACTTTACTAGGAAGATAAATATATGTAAAAGATAAGTTTATTTCCCACTTCATTCAGACATATCTCTAGATAATAAAGATAATATATTTGTTACGCCCTTAACCCTAGGTCATATATCAAAATATGGACAGTCAACCTGTGGCTAACATAATCTCTTATCATGTCATATAATTTTTTTTAATGTTTTTCATATGCTTAGTGGGTCAGCCTTAGGGATTTGCATAGTATATTAGGGTATATATAGGATCTAGAGAATAGGATATTATCATCATATTGAGAACTTGAGTCTTATTATATGGTTTGTAGGTGGCCCCTCAAAGTGGTTAAGTCATTCTAATTACATATTATGATCATTTATCTATATTTTGGTGTTCCTTAGTGTTATATTATT
This sequence comes from Taxus chinensis, assembly GCA_019776745.2. Taxonomy (NCBI): domain Eukaryota; kingdom Viridiplantae; phylum Streptophyta; class Pinopsida; order Cupressales; family Taxaceae; genus Taxus; species Taxus chinensis. The sequence continues at coordinate 626,381,048 of CM034148.1, read as the reverse complement.
GTTGATATTTATATCTATCTAAGTAATTTCATTACATGTGGTATCAAATCTTGATCTCGACCAAAATTGGGTTAAAACCCTAATTGTGAAGATTGTGAAATATCTCCAAAATGGCAGAAAATTTTCCCACAATTTTTACCTGGTGTTTATAACTAATTCAAATAATATCCTCTAAAATTTTTAATATTTTTTGACTCATTTTGTCAAGTTATTTCAGTTTTAGGGTTTTTCATAAATTCACTACCTAGGCTGCAATTTTAGGAATTTTTCTAAGTTTTTTAAATTTTTGGAAATTTTTCCAAACATCAAGTATGGTTTTTCTTTGTGTTTCTCTATATTCGATCAATAAATTTACGACACCAAAAACCCTATATTTCTACCCTAATACTTGTATCCCAAGACCTAAATCCTACATCATGATCAACAAATCGATTAGAGGCCAAGGGAAGGTTCAAGCCACTCTAGGAATGACTCTAAATAAGGAAGATATGGATTAGGAATCTTTAACTTCTGGATTATAATAGTTATTTAATCAACTTTAGGAAAGGGTTAATAATGTGATGAGTAAGGAGGTCTTCCCACATGATCTTTAAACATTGAAAGACAATATAGAAGATAACCTTTAAGAACTAAGAGGTAACTTTTATCTTAATTTTCACCCCCTGGTAAAATTGATCAAACACGACCCCGTGCAGGAAGAAATTAAAAAAAACAGTTCTGTCATTCAAGCCCATGCTTCAAATCCAACAGACAAGTTACTGGTAGACTCTAAAATGGATTAATAAGGTTGAGGAAGGAGTAAACAGAAGGAAGAAACCAGAGGCTCAAAGGAGAAGAAACAACGAAGGCTCGAAGTCTTCGGGCTCTACAAATGACTCAGAACGAGCCCCAAAATCGACTAAGTATGGAGGAGACACCGAAAGTTGCCAAGTGTTCAAATGGCACACCTCCAAAAGTTAAATCCAAAGGGGTAGGCTCAAACAAGCGCCAAGCCTCCACAAATCTAGAGCCTCAAAAGTTGCACCGGCTGTTGAAAAGTCTTTGACTAGGTAGAAGGTGCCAAGTGTCAGCTCAGCACAATTCCAAGATGGGAGCCCAAGGCGAAGACTCAAACTTGCACCAGCCCTCCACATAGAAAATGGTCAACAAAGGTCAAAAATGAGAGCGGGCCCAGAATGACTAAGTATACAGTGCAAGTGGAAGGTGCCACGTGTCTTAACGACACTCCTTCAAAGGTAAAATCTTGAGTGGGTTTTCAAATGAGCGTGGGCCTTCCACATGTCCCAAAGTCCAAAAAGGGACAAAGTCAGGGTTGAATAGTCAAAGTAGAAGTAGGATGGTGGAAGGTACCAAGTGTTAGCATGGCGTTGTTTCAAGAGTAAAATTTAGGGCCAATCTCCAAACAAGCACCAAGCCTCCATGTGTCTAGGGTTAGACTTTTGGCCCCGCCAAACAAAGGACTCAAGAAAAATACAAAGGAACATCGTGGAGCCCACGAAATCCACCACATGTGTCAGTCTAGCAGCTATTTTAGAAGTGAAAGGTAGGGGCCAAATCTTCAACATGTGTGAGGCTGCCACGTGGATCCTGGTATGGACAAACTCTTTTAAATATTGTGTGCCCGTGACCCTAATATTCAAATGGCCATATCTTTTGACTTGAAACTTAGATTTCGGTGAAAGAAGAATTTTTGGAAACATCTCGACACCCTCTATGCCATGGACAACATAAAATATCATTCTTAATAGGATTTAGTGGGTAAAAATGGGAAAATGTCTTCCAGGCCATTAATGCATAATCTATTTTCTCGAACAACCAGATCAGGTTTGATTTGATCCATCGTTCTTCTTCCTTGGCATGCTAAGAAGACGTAGGGAACAAGAATTTATACATTGTGGGAGGATTTGAGGGTGGCATTGATTGAGGGTGGTTGAGATTTTAGAAGTAGGATTCAATGCGTATCTCAGAGGTGGTGGAAGCAAGATTAGAATTTTTCCCTCCTCTCTCTCTTATTCTTCCTATATATTGTAAAGGAGGGGCATATTCAAATGGTTGGTAATTGTTTCTCCTCTTCCCCCCTCTCTCTTTATTTGTTAGGGTATAATGTGGAGTCTAATCCCCCTTCGAGGGCTTTGTAATGGACATTTTCTTGCCTCTTGCCCACTGATGATGTACCGTGTAACATTTTGGAACAATAAAATTTGTTTCGTGATGCATCTATCCATCCTTGGCTCATTTTTTTTTCTCTTCTTACCTCTCATTGTTGTAGGGTATACTGTGCATAATCTAATGTTTGTTGCAGGTCATGTGAGCTATGTTTAATGGGTTTTAAAGTGGTGTCTGTGTGAAATCTATCTCTGGTTTGTGGTGCGTTTTGTCCACCCTCTCCTGTTCTCACCTCTCTCCACTTTAGGAAGTCTGGGTCTATGATTCAACCACTTCCTTTTATGGTGTATCACCACTTAGTGTAGGCTCTTTCACCCTCTATCTCTCTCTCTCTCATCTATCCCCTTAGAATGGTTAGATTAGGTTAGATTAGATTCTACCTACACTGGAGTAGCTTGTGGCAGGTAGATTAGGAAGCAAGAATCAGCTTTCTCCGAAGGTCCATCTCAAGTTTTGCAAGTCCCACAGCTTGAGAGATGGTCCCATGTTTTGCAATCACACCAAATTCCCCACTCCACAATCTGGGCCATTCGGGGGTGCTGTGATTCTGCACTAACTATTTTGGCACACCTCGGTGGGATAGGTCTAAAGCACCTTACCACTTCATCTTAGCAGGTTGGTGTGTTCTTAGTAAGATTTAGCCTTTTAAGGCACATGCAAATCACATCTGGTGACTCCATCTAGTCAATAACCCATCCTATAAGTTACAGACCTTTTCCATCCATTTCCACTCATTTTCATCCATTTTCTTCTTCCATCTCTTTCATTTTCTCCCATTCCATGAAGTTGTGCAATCATGGCTTCATTTCCTTCTTGAAACTCACACTTACAGTAGTAAATGCCATTCACCTCCAATGCATTTCCCAACTCCTCCAATCAAAATTATAATCAGATCTAGGACCATTATGCTTACCCATATGAGTAGGGTAAAAGTCAGTTTGGCCATAGAGCTTATCAAGAACAAGGGGATGCATACAATTGTGATAGCTATGTGGATAATGTTGGTTTGCTGGAGAAGATTCAAAAAATGGAGGCTGGCATGGTTCAGTCAAGGGCCATAGCACAAATGAAGGCATTCAAGATTGGTTACAGGGCACCTTGTCCATGGGGAGGCCCTTTTCCAAGACATTACAGCCCTCAAGAGAAGCTTGACTTCATGGTTGAAGTGTTGCCTCAACTTACATAGTGGATTGAGGACATTGAGGCTTATGAGAAAAATGTGAGACAACCTTGTCAATGGGTAAGTCAATCACCAGCTCCCTGTCCTTCATTTTATCTTTCTCAAAATTTATCATTTCAGAATGATCAAGAGTCAAGCCCCTCAGTTGCTGCCCCAAGTGTTGATTTCTCTTCTCCATCTCCTGATCTTCCACCCCATTTCAATTCTTCTCCCCTTTTCTTTCCCAAGCAGTCATTTTCCTCCAAAGAAACAAGAAGTTCCACTTCCCTCCCCACCACAAAAAATTACAAATATAGTTGAACCCCAACCTACCACTCCCCTTACTTTCCTAAGTCCATGTTGGGAAGAGACTCAAGAATCCAGTCAAGGAAAACAGCAAGAAGTGGAGCCTAACAGAGAAGAAATTATAGACAATCTGAAGAGTTGGGCTGCTAAATTTGGGTTTACAAAGATCCCCTTGATGTTCAAGCCAATAGAGGAGGTCAGGGTTGAAGAAGCCAGTGGTGGTTAAGGCTGAGTTTGCAGCAGAAGAAAAACAAGAATAAGAAGAAGAAGTTCAATAGTCTGTTTACTCTGAATGTAAATTCCCCTAATGGCACTTTGTCTGAAGAGGATGCTGATTATGATCCAAGCTGCACAACCAGTTGAGGAGGAAGAACAATCAGCTCCAAGTCCCATTGAAGAGGAGCATATGGGAGAGATCAAATCAAAGTTGAAGCCACTCAATGAAGAAAACATCATTGAATATTTTTTGCTTTCATTCCAAGGGCATCTGATTTGATTGATGAACCCATGATGGAGGAGGACCATACAGTTTCAGAGGCCCCAAGTGTGGAGCAGGCCATAGAAGAACCTTTAGTTCTTCCTCCCACTTCATCCCCTTCAAGCTCTGATGTTGAAGAAGAGTTTGAACTTTCAAACTTCATGTTTGAGGAAGAGGGAAACCATGGTGAGCTAGTTTCAGATCAGGAGGACACCATGGAGGAGGTATAGCACATGCAACAGGACAACAAGGAGAAAATTATCTATTTGACTTGGAGTATTGATTTGATGGAGAAGAGCCCATGGAGATCACATCATTTTCTCCTCCTCCATCCATTCCAAGCATATGAGCCTGATTGCCATGAAGGAGGCATTCAAGGACAATAACTTGCACTTCATAACAGCCCTCTGGAACCAAGGTTGGAAGATATGAGTCTTCCATGTTCTTCACAAGAGAAGGAAGAGAAAAGGCAAGAAGATATCATCATCTCTCTCACACCATCCATCCAAGAAGGTCCACAAAAAGACTCCATTTTTGGAGTTAAATTTCATAGCAATGGGCACATCTAAAGGATCAGACCGTGCCCAATCAGGTACTTGGCTTCATTGGAGCCAAGAGAGAAGCTAGAACTAGTCATGCCCATTTCAGGGCATGAGGATGAGTTTCAAAGCACCAAGGGTCACCATCAACACCTCTAGGAGTCCAATACCAATCAACTTGAGGAGGTATTTTTGGTTGATGTAGATACCTTGATTATTTGGGTGGAGGATCAGCTTATAGTCAGTTTTTCACTCATACAGGCAGCCATATTCAATGTCAAATCATTTGCATGGCTGCCCCTCTTGAGAAAGGGAAGCTACTTCTCCCTGATTTAGATGGCTTTATTTAGTCCCTCTTTCTCTCTGGTTAGTGTAGGAGTAGGAGTAGACTTTGTTTCAGTAGAAGAAGTGTTTTTTCACACTCTGCATGTCTCATTTGAGGCATGTATGATTTTTTCCTTTGTACATAAGTTTTGTTCAGTATTTCTCCAGAGCTACCAAGGTCATGCCCTTCACTATTCATGGCAGAAGACTCATAGTTGCTGTAACAATTTCTAATTTCAAGATAAAACAAATCCACGCAACTAAAAAATGATTTAGGACAATAAATCTGTTTCTAGGGAAGGTTCAAGTTCACGTCGAATGTAAGCATTTGGGATCACATCAGCTCAAGGATCATATTTTTAAAGAAAAAGGATAGTATCAGACTATCATTCTTGAATCCATGCCCAATGGATGCTTCAAGGCTACTAGTCTCTTTTATATAGAAGAATATGTCCACTATGAGTCGATAATTGTTATCTCAATTTTTTCCCCCTGAAGAAAATTAGATCAAATGGTGTAGAAGAAATTCAAAGGTTCTTCATGTGAGCCCACATCAAATCCAAAAAACAAGTTACAGGAGGGCTCTACAATGGACTAGTAGGTTCGGGGAAGAATAAAATAGTGTCAAAGAAACTAGAGTGCTCAAAGGAAAAGACACGTGAGAAGCTTCCACGTCAATCTTTGTAAATGATTCAGAACGAGCACCAAAAATGACTAAGTATGGAGGAGACAATAAAAGTTACCTAGTGTCCAAACGACGCACCTCCAAAGATTAAATCCCAAGCCAGAGACTCAAAAAAGCAACAAGCCTCCATGCATCTAGAACCCCAAAATTTGCACACGGCCCCATTAAAAATTCTTCAACCCAGTAGAAGGTGCCAAGTGTCAGCAAAACGTGCTACTTCAAAGATGGGATCCAAAGAGAAGGGACTCAAAATTCCAGTGCAGTCTCGCCACATGGTCCAAATGGTCAACATAGGTCAAATAGGGGATAGAGTAGGTGCCCAAAATGAATAAGTATAGAGAACTAGGCGGAAGCCTCCAAGTTTCTCAACAAAAAATCCTTCAAAAGGTAAAGTCCTAGAGGCGGGTCCCCAAATGAGCGCAGGCTCGCTGCACGTGTCCCAGAGTCCAAATAAAGGGGGACAGAGTCGGGGGTTAAATAGTCAAAGCAGAGGCAGGGCTGGTGGAAAGCTAGCCAAGTGTCAGCGTGGTGTTACTTTCAAGAAGTAAAATTTGGGGCAGGTTTCGAAATGAGTGCCAAGCATCCACATGTCCAAGGTCAGAATTTTGACCCCGCCAAGCAAAGAGACTCAGGAAAAATACAAAGGAGCATTGTGGAGCTCAACGAAAGCCGCCACGTTTCAATCCAGTGGGTAATTTTAGAAGTAAAAGGCAGGGGCCATGAACCTTCAAGGTGCGCGAGGCTATCACGTGAATCCTGTTATGGATAGACTCTTTCAAATATTGTGTGCCTACGCGACCCTAATACTTCAGATGGCCATATATTTTGACCTGGAATACTCAGATTTGGGTGAGTAGAAGACTTCTTTGGAAACATCTTGACACCCTTTACACCATGGAAACATAAAATACCATTCTTAATAGGATTTAGTGGGTGAAAATGGGAAAATGTCTTCCAGGCCATTAATGCAGAATCTATTTGCTTCAACAACCGGATTGGGTTTGATTTGATCCGTTGTTCTTCTTCCTTAGCACACAAGAGCAAACATAGGGAACCATAATCGATAGATTGTGGGGTGGATTTGAGAGTAGCATTGATCGATGGTGGTTGAGCTTTCAAAGCATGATTCAATGCATATCTCAAGGTGATTGAAGTAGGATTCAAAATTTTCCCTCCTCTCTCTCGTATTCTTCCTATATATTGTAAAGGAGGGGCATATTCAAACGGTTGGTCATCGTTTCTCCTCTACCCCCCTCTCTCTTTCTTCCTTAGGGTAGAATGCAGAGTCTAATCCTCATTCCAATGGCTCTGTAATGGTGTTTTCTTGCCTCTTTCCCACTGATGATGTACCATGTAACATTTTGGAGAAATAAAATCTATTTCGTGATGCATTTGTCCATCCTTGGCTCATTTTGTTGTCTCTTCTTACCTCTCATCATTGCAGGGTATACTGTGCATACTCTAATGTTTTTTTGTAGGTCATGGGAACCATGTTTAATGGGTTTTGAAGTGGTGTCTGTGTGAAATCTATCTCTGGTCCATGGTGCATTCTATCCACCCTCTCCTCTGCTCACCTCTCTCCACTTCAGGCAGTCGGGTCTGTGATTCAACCACTTCCTTTTCTAGTGTATCACCACTTAGTGTAGGATCTTTCACCCTCTCTCTCTCTCTCCTCTCTCTCTCATGTCCCCTTGGAAAGGTTAGATTAGGTTAGATTATATTCTTCCTGCACTAGAGTAGTTTGTGGCAGGTAGATTAGGAAGTAAGAACCATATTTCTCTGGAGGTCCATCTCAATTTTTTCAAGTCCCGTAGCTTGAGAGATGGTCCCATGTTGTGCAATCACACTGAATTCCCTACTCCACACCCCAGCCATTTAGGGGTGTTGTGATTCTACACTAACAGTAACATTCAAACAATGAAGATTGAAATACAATTGGAGTTGGAATCAATGAGAAAGGAGGTGATGATTACTCTTTTAAGCATGAATATGGGCATGAATTCCCATTCAATTCATATGGGTTCCTTAAATAGTGCTCACCCAGATCCAAATAATGTACCCTTAAATCCAAATCAAACCAACCAAGGGCATCCTATACACAAAGTGGTGGACCTTGAGGATAATGGCAGAAGATGATTCTAAAAGTAGAAATGTGCAAGTTCAATGGGCATGATTTAATCACATGGATTAATCAAATGGATATTTTTTTGATCTGCATCAAGCCCAGAGTGGATAAAAGGTGGTAATGGAATTATTGTATCTAGATCCAGAATAATTCATTTGGTATAGGTGGATGTGTGAGTAGAAGAAAAATAAGGGTCTCCCTATTAATTGGGCTATCTTCACCGATGATCTCCAAACTCACTATAGTAATAATTTTACAAAGAACTATTTTAACCAGATAGCCAAACTACGATAGATAAGGATAGTTAAGGATTATATCTAACAGTTCCAGAATCTATCATTACAAATGAATGACATATGAAAGGACCATCTAAATAATATCTTCTTGGGTGGATTCAAGGATAACATCCAAATTGATGTTCCCTTTATTAATCATGGTTTGATATTATAATCCATGATAGTTTCTCATCGAGTGAGGGAATGAGATTTAGTCAAATGAAAGGGTCTCAATAATCATAAGGAACACATGATGGTAGTATCATCTCTTCCCCAACCGACATGATTGAATCCTCAAGAATTTTAGGATAATATAGAAAAAGGTATTTGTTACCATTGTGATAGCAAGTGGAACAAAGGACACAAGTGTCATGAGAATAATTTTTCTACATTAAGGGTCCTAATGAGGAAGAAGATGAGGAGGAAGGAAATTAATGAAGAAGAACATGTGTATTAGATTGAGGCTAAATAATATCAACCATATCTTGTCATCTAATTCAGGGATTAGTACCCAACAACCCCTCAAGGTTGTTGGGTTCATAAATAAACAAAGGCTGACAATATTAATCGATTCTGGTAGTACTCATAAATTCATCAATCATAAGTTGGCCTTACACTTAAATTGCTTTATTTATCTAGCCCTATAGTTTTAGGTAATGGTTACAGATGGAGGTAAAGTTAGTTGTTCAAAAAAGTTTCATAAGATCATGCTATTATTAGAGTTTTTGGATATCTAATGAAAAACGAATGCATGAGCAATTGTAAAAATTGAAATAACTAACAATAAGATGAAATATGATCAAGAAATATCAAGGCAAGAATGGCTCCAAATCAACTCAATGCTCTATATGCTCCATAAAAGAGTGCATGAAAACATGAAGCATGAGGATCACGGGGGATAACGTGAAAAACTACAGAAGTACAAACCGGCAGGGTGACGAGGTCCTGTGAAGGAGCAAGCATTAACCAACATGCATGAAATAGATTCTAAAAAATGGGAAGAACCATGTCAAGCCAAAAAAAATCACTCTAATATCATAGATCTGAAGGGGTGTACATATAGAGGGTGCTAAGTAACCCCCAGCGCTGCAATGATGACCTCTCAAGTGGAGAGGGGGGAGTTACATTCCTTGAATGGGAAGTAACTCTCAATGACATAATTAACACACTGATGTACTGAAGTGTAATGGAATCTCATAAAGATCCCTAAATGACGTGTAGACCTATAACCTCACCTAAGTGAGATGACTCACCTAATGATGTGGAATATGACTCACACTAATACCCCCCTTTATTATAACTTAGGATGAGGCGGAAAGTCAGAAAAGAGAAATGGGTCTCAACACAAAATCTTGAGGATGTACCCATGAACAATAAGGAACTAAAGAAGTGAAGGAAAAACCAATGGGAAAAACATCCACCACAAGAGAAAAACACACTCTCTAATCTAAGAAAGATGCTAAAGAAGGGTCTTGGCTATTAAGGATCCTGATAAGGTACCCATGTACAAAATGGAAATCTCTCATAAAGAAGAAGAAGAGAGAAGAAGAGGGAGATGAGAGGAACACAAAATATTCCATAGACATATATGAACTCTGAAACTCTAGGAAGTCTCCCAGAAGAGTGTCGATGACGTGATCCTCTACCTTTGTATTGAAGAAGATCCACCCACACCAAACTATGTGCCTGCCCTTAGGAAGGACAAAAATGGAGTGTTTTGAGTCTTTCAACACCACGAAGGAAACTGAAGGTAGAAGAATGAAGAACTCTAATTTTGGTCCACGGAAGTGTGACATAGGTCTAGCAAGAAGGTGTCAAGGAACCGAAGGTAATTACACATGTATAGAAATGTCAGAGTATAGAAGAAATTTTTTTTTGAAAGGATACTTGAATGATGTGAAGGAAACACAATAACCCCCACAATCAAAAGAGTATCCAAAAGCAACGGTGGATCAATGAAGATATCCTGAAAATTGGAAATGATAAGAGTCCCAAAAGGCACACTCCCAACAAAGGAGATGATGTACTCTTTCAAAACAGTGGTAGAAGGATGAAGAACCTGTACTGCATCACAAGTGGACTCTACGAAGAGATGACCAAGGTCAGGTAGATACTCATCTGAATGAGGGGGGCTCAACAAATAGAAGAGTGATGTCGGACATGTATAAGTTATCCATGCATAAAGGAAGAGGAGTGGAAGGGGTCTCGCACATTGGAAGTGGAAAGGAGGTTGGTGCAATGATTATATGAGGCTGAGAAGGAAACTACTCAATTTCTAATGGGATGTGGGATGTGTCAACACTCTCATGAATAGGGAGAGGAGGAGGAGAGGAGTCCTTGGTGGTACTCTTGGGATCATAACTAAGAGCACAATCCTCATCATTAGAAGAATAATAAAATGAGTGTGTGTCAGCATAACTACCATCACACAAAGAACAAGAGGAGATAATTGTATCAGCAACAACAACAATGGTGGTAGTATATGAAGGGTCTCCAAATAAGGACTGAAATATGCTTTAGACATGGTGGGGAGGATCTGATTCTGCCACATGAATGTGGAGAGGTCTGGTGATAGACAACATTAAGTGACCAACAACATGGTCACAAGTGTCGAGAAAGTCCTCAAAACAACTGGAATCAGTGGGTGTAGGAACTAGTCCAAGTAAGAAGTGTGTAAGACCCTCGTAGGTGAAGTAGCATTTCATGGAAGCACACTATGATGTGTAGTTATCTCTCATAAAAGAAGTGGCAGAGGATGTAAGGTGATCCTACGATGCTCAAGTATGGAAAGATCATCCTCCATGATGTGGAAGCAAGAAGTGTAAGATGAACATGAAGATGAAGGTCAAATAATGCAAGACGTCAGACTTAGTCGATAATACGTCTGTAAGCAATACGAAAACCAAGAAGAAAAATGATAACACACCTATTTGCAAAACTTTATAAGTAGTGTTTGATTATAATAGGGTGTGTTTATGCAACATCGGATAGTTGACCACTCACCTTAGAAGCAGAGGAACACACGTAATCAAGCACAAAAGGATAAAATCAACACAAGGGTACACTACTCGGTGTGAGAGAAAAGGTGTCTCACTGTTCAAAAAATAAGGCTCTCTTTCTGCAAGGTTGTGGTGGACGCATCCACTAGCCATAGGAAAAGAAGAGCAGTACAATGCAAGGAGCCAGAAAATTGGCCTAGAAATCCCAATAACCCTATATGCAAAGCCAAAAAAAAATAATGCCCTCTGTATCAATGATTATTTTATTATTTTTCCACGTTACAATGTTAACCAACGATAAAAGGGTGGAAAAAGGGAAAAAAAAATCCACAAAATAAGAAAGGATGGGGGGGTCTGTGAGCATCTGACGTAAAATGAGGATGCCAACCTCAGTGAGCTGGACAAGCTGAGAGAGGGGAGCTCCGTTGGGCGAGATAGGGAAACTCGGCCAAGTCGGCTCAGCAAGTTAGGTTAGGGGAGTAAACCGGTGAGCATCTCGTTAGAAGTAAGTCAGATTGTAACTCAGGCGTACTAGAAGGAATCACATCGGTGGGAGACATGTGGAGTTGGACATCGAGTTCTATACTGAGGAAAGTGTCGAGTCAACATCAGGAGGGTCGCTAGGAGAAATGTCAAGGTGGTAGGTCACCGGGAGGCCCGAGGTCAATCGCTGGAGGGACCACGTAAATCCATGAATGGAATAATAAGTTGGATAGTCTAGAGGCCAGCGAGTTAGGGAACACCATCCATGATAGGGTTGTAAGAGGATGTTACATGCAGCAGTTGGAAGCATGATGTTCCATGATAGAATTTTTGAGTTTGCTATATGTGGAGACCTTGAGCCTACCTTCAAATCTACCCCTAGTTTTTCCTCCCTAGTTCATCGCTGGTCCGTTTCACCACTGTCATGGGCATCACATCATGCTTCCAACTGCTGCATGTAACATCCTCTTACAACCCTATCATGGATGGTGTTCCTAACTCGCTGGCCTCTAGACTATCCAACTTATTATTCCATTCATGGGATTTACGTGGTCCCTCCAGCTATTGACCTCGGGCCTCCCGGTGACCTACCACCTTGACGGACCAGCGATGAACTAGGGAGGAAAAACCAAGGGTAGATTTGAAGGTAGGCTCAAGGTCTCCACATATAGAAAACTCAAAATTCTAGGCAAAACATGCAGAGGGGTCGAGTCGTAGAGGAACATGTCAAATAGAAGGCTAAGAGAAAATTCACAGGAATGAGCTAGAAGAGAGACAGCGTAGAGGAACTCGGGAGGCAGGATCAACACAAAAGGTCGAACGGAAGGTCTCGACCAGAGTAGGCAGTGAGGAGACCACACGACACTTAGATCTAGGGTTGATAACACAAGGTGAACCATAGAGCCAGGCACGGTGAGCAATGCATCATGGGAAAATAATGAGTTGTCAAACACACTACACCCAAAAAATAAGGAAATTTAACACCAAACAAAGAAAACCCTATGAAACTGTTATCCAAAATAAGCCCATGCTTATTTTTGGCTAACTCCTCCTCCTTTTCCTTTTTTGGCACTTAAATGAATTTTTTGACATGCTTCAGGGACTCAAAATTTATTGGAAATGGCTCCATCAGATAGATAATTTTCTCACCTTTCCAAAACGGTAAAATTTTCCTCCTAACTCCTTGTAAATTCTAAGATATAGCCCGATGGAGTTTTTTGAGGAAAATTTCCCTAGACAGGCCCGCGGCCAATGAGAAGGCACCACGTGTCAAGGCGGAGTGGTGGACTTGAGTGAAAGGTTTAAGTTTTTTAGCGCTTTGGTCAAAAGTGCAAAAAGATGGAATTTCACCTACAAGCCCGCAGAGTGGAAGGAAAGAAGCACATTGGCGGGCGACGGGAAAATATTTGGCACTTAGCCTTTTTTGGGAAAAAAACTCAAAGGGACAAAATGGCCTGAAAGTGCGTGGAGGATGGAAAAATAATTGTTGAGGCCCAAATTCAATCACAATGTGCCACGTGTCAAGGCAGAGTGGCGAGCATCGAAGATATTTTTAAGTTTTGGCTTTTTGTCCAAAATTTCTCAAAGGCAAAAATAGGACCGCATCCCCGCCGACCAACAGGAAGGTGCCACGTGTCCACTCATCGGTGGAGATCGAGGTGGTGGAGAATTTTAGAATTTTTGCAAAAATTGCAAAAATGCAAATGGAAAGAAATGAGCCACTTTTCCACAGCCAATTGGAACTTGCCACGTGTCCACCTCATCGGCAGAGTTTTTATCGGTGAAGGGCTTAGGAAAAATTTCCCTTGCGAGCGTGAAGGAGAAAAATGATATCTAAGACACAGAGTAAATCAGAGGCTCACACGTGTCCCAAAGTAGTGGAGGTGTGGAGATTTTTGGGAAATTTTTTTCAAAAGGGAAAATTTTAAAGTTTGACCCCGCAAACCAAATTTTGACTTTGTTTTCACCATTTTTGCCCTAAATCTTCAGAGGGCCATATCTTTTGATCCAGAGCTTAGATTTTCAAATTATTTATGTCATTGGAAATCTGGTGAAATTCTCTACACGTTGGACCCATCAATTTTTATTTTGGTCAAGGGGAGAAAATTTAGAAAAAGTCTAGCATGGCACTAGAAAAGACAAAAAATTAGATTTTCATCTACCAGATTTAACGAGGTATGGGAAATTTCTAGTCCTGCAGGCTTGAATGCACTTAGGAATATGGATTTTTAGAGGTGTCATCACTTTGCTATTTTAATTGAATCTTGTTGGTGGTTGAAGTCCAAAATCAAATTTTCCCATATTTTCTCACTTTCTTCCACTTTGCTTCATGAAAAAAGGAAGTTTTTGATCATTGTAACAAGTTGTTCATCATTCTTGTCTGCCACTCCCTTCTTTTCTTCCCTAGGGTTGAAAATAGAGTTTGAACCTCTTCCCTTGCTCTGTAATGGAATTTTTTTCCTCTTACCCATGAAATGATGTTTTGTGCAAACTTCTAGAGCAATAAAAACATGTTCTGTGATGCATTTGTCCATCCTTGCTCATTTTTGCTTGTTTTCTTCTTGCCTCTCTTCATTGCAGGTATTTTTGCATGTTTGAATGTTCATTGCAGGTTTTGGAGCTATGTTCATGGAGTTTTGGAACATTTTTCATGTGAAATCCATCCTTGGTTTTGTGATGCACTTGTCCATCCTTTCCATTACTCACCTCTTCTTATTCCATGGCAGTTTTGATAAATGTTCAACATTTTCCTTTTTTGGTGTATCACTGTTTTAGTGTAGGCTATTTTTTCCCCTCTTTTCTCTCTCTCTTTGTCTCCTTGGCATAGTTAGATTAGGATTATATTAGCTTGCCCGCATTAGACTAGCTTGTGGCAGGTAGTTTAGGAAGAAGAACCATACTTCTCTGGAGAGCTTTCCCCATTTGCAAAGGTCCCAAACTTTGGGAAAGCTCAATGTTTTTTGCATTCACACTAAATGACATTGCCTTAGAAAATTTGATCCATAGGTGATTTTGGGGGTGCTGTGAATTTTCTCTAACAGTTTTGGCACACCTGGTGGGACCTTAGAGGTCTTCCACTTTATTTTTGATAGGTTGGTGTGTTCCTGGTAAGGATTTCAGCCTTTGGAGGCATATTGCAAAAGCACATCTAATGACTCCATCTGGTGAAAAACCCATCTTTGAAGTTGCAGACCTTCCTTTTCATTCATTTTCATTCAATTTTCATCAATTATTCCTTCTATCTCTTCCATCTTCTTTCATCCCATGAAGTTGTGTAATCATGAATTCATATCCATCATGGAATTCACATTTACAACATTAGTGCCATCCAAATCCACCTCTAGCATGCTTTACAACTCCTTCAAATTAGCATTTTGATCAGATTCAAGATCAACATGCATACCCATATGAGTAGCAGTGCCAAAAGTAGTTTGGCTATGGTTTTTTCTAAGAGCAGGGGTATGCATACAATGACGACAATCAAATGCAAGATGTTGATTTTTTAGAGAAAATCCAAAAAATGGAGATTGGCATGGTGCAATCCAGGGATCAAGCACAAATGAAAGCATTTGGAATTGGTTTTGGAGCACCTTGTCCATTGGTGGGACCTTTTCCAAGGCATTACAGTCCTCAAGAGAAGCTTGACTTCATGATTGCAACACTACCATTACTTGCAAAGTGGATTGAGGGAATAAAGGTGTATGAGAGGAGTATTCAACAACCTTGTCAATGGGTAAGCACACCATCTCATACTCATTCTTTTCCTATTTCTCAATCTATATCATTTCAGCAGTGTTAAGCTTCAAGTTTCCCATATGCTGCCCCAAATTTTAATCCCATTTCTCCATCTCCTAGTCTTCCACCTCATCTCAATTCTTCTATCCTTTTCCCTTCCAAATCCAAATTCTCTCCACAAGAGAAAAAATAAATACCTTCCACTCTCAAGGAAACAAGAAGTTTCATCTCTTCCACCACCACAAACAAATGAAAAAATGGTTGAGTCACAACCCACCCCTCCTCTTGCATTCCCAAATACATGTTGGGAAGAAGAAATTGCACAAATCAGTCATGAAGGACAGCAAGAGGAAGAACCAAGAAAATAAGTAATGATTAAGATCTTAATAATTTTGGCTCTTAGAGATGGTATTGAGAAAATTCCTTTGCTAGTGAAGCCTACAGAGAAGGTAAAGGTTGAAGAACAAGTGGTGGTTAGGACTGATTTTGTTGCAGACAGAAGAAGAGAAAAAAGAAGAGGTAGATCAAAAATAAATTTTCTCATAATGTAGTGTCCATGTTGGAACTCTACTTGAATAATATGTTGATCCAATTCAATTTTCACAATCAGCCATGGAAGAGGAAAGCTCTAAAAGAGATCATGCAACCTCAACTTGTCCTCTAGAGCAGCAGATTGAAGATTTTGACTTGACAAACTTCATGCTAGAGAAAGAGTTCAATGAAGAGCAAGATTTCCTTCAAGCAGAAGAGGAAGGAGAAGCTGCTCCAAATCCAAAAGAAGAGGAGCAAATTCCAGCCATGGGGGAGAAAAGTGCAGATCCAAAAGCTTTGAGCACAAAGCATGCTATAGAAGAACCTTCAGTTCTTCTTTCTACTTCATCTCTCTCGAGTTCTAGTGCTGAAGAAGAGTTTGATATCTCAAAATCAATGTTGGAGGATGAAAGAAACCATGGTGATCAAGTTGCAGATTAAGAGAACACCATGGGAGAGGTTGGAAATTTGTAGTAGGATAACAATGAGGCAGTTTATTTGTCAGATTTGGAGGACTATTTTGATGAAGAGGAACCGGTTAAAATCACACCATTTTCTCCTTCATCATCCACATTCCAAACACTTGAGCCTATTTTCATGGAGGAGAACTTTCATTTGCAGCATAGCCTACATCTTATAGCAGCTCTTTGGAATCAAGATTGGAAGATTTAAATCTTCCATGTTCTTCATTAGAGGAAGGAAAATGGCAGAAGAGTTCCATCATTTCTTCCACACCATCCATTCAAGAAGGTCTACAAGAAGACTCCATTTTTGGAGTTGAAAATCAAAGCTATGGGCATATCAAATGGATCAGACCTTTCCTAATAAGGTATTTGGATTCATTAGAGCGAAAGGAGAAGTCACAACCAATCATGTTTGCTTCTAAGCATGAGTATGAGCTATAAAGTACCAAGGATCAGCTGCCATACCTCTTCAATCCAAATGCAGAGAAACTAAAAGAGGTATTCAATTTTATTTCAGTTGACACATTACTAATTTGGGTAGAAGACTAGCTTCTTGTTGATTTTCCACTCATCCAAGCAGCCATACTCAGCTCCAAATCATTTTCATGGATGCCAATTTTGCAATAAAGGAAGCTATTTTACACAACCAGTTGTAGGGTTTTTTTAGCCCACCTTTGTTTCCAGTTAGAGTAGAGTAGGTATGTTTGCTTTCAGTAGAAGAAGTGCTTGTGCACACTCTACATGTTCCATTTGGAGCATGTATGATTTTCAGTTTTGTACATAGTTATTTGGTGATGTTTTGGTTAATCTTGCACAATCCATTTCAGTGGCATTTTGGTGAAGATCATTTTTAGTTTTAGTGGGTTTCCAAGTAGCTCAGAGGTCAGATTTTCATAGTTCAGATCAGAATCAGTTCATCAGGCTTGACTCTATGCCAAATGGATGCTTCAAAGGCCACTGATCATTCATCTAGCAGGTAGATGACCAATCTGAGTCGCCAAAAGTGTTATCCAAAATAAGCCCATGCTTCTTTTTTTCTAACTCCTCCTCCTTTTCCCGTACTGGCAATTAAATGAATTTTTGGCATGCTTCAGGGACTCAAAATTTTCTCAAAATGGCTCCATCAAATAGATAATTTTCTCACCTTTCTAGAAAGGTAAAATTTTTCTCCTAACTCCTTGTAAATTCCAAGATATAGCCTGACAGAGTTTTTTGAGGAAAACTTCCCTAGATAGGCCCGTGGCCAAGGAGAAGGTGCCACATGTCAAGGCGGAGTGGCGAACGTCAGTGAAAGGTTTAAGTATTTTCGCACTTTGGTCAAAAGTGCAAAAAGATGAAATTTTTCCCACAAGCCCGCGGAGGGGAAGGAAAGAAGCACATTGGCGGGTGGCGGGAAAATATTTGCCACTTAGCCTTTTTTGGGAAAAAAACTCAAAGGGACAAAATGACCCAAAAGCCCGTGGAGGGAAAAAGAATTTTTGAGGCCCACATTCAATCACAATGTGCCACGTGTCAAGGTGGAGTGATGGGCATCAGAGATATTTTTAAGTTTTGGCTTTTTTTCCAAAATTTCTCAAAGACAAAAATAGGACCGCATCCCCGCCAACCAACAGGAAGGTGCCACGTGTCCATTCATTGGAAGAGATCGGGGTAGTGGAAGGATTTTAGAATTTTTGACAAAATTGCAAAAACATGAAAGGCAAGAAATGAGCCACATTTCTGCAGCCAATAAGAACTCGCCACATGTGCACCTCATCAGTGGAGTTTTCGCTGGCAGAAGGGCTTAGGAAAATTTTCCCTTGCAAGCGCGAAGGAGAAAAATGTTATCTAAGACATGCAGTGAATTAGAGGCTGACACATGTCCTAGAGCAATGGAGGTGTGAAGGTTTTTGGGAAAAAATTTCAAAAAGGAAAATTTTAAAGTTTGACCCCACCGACCGAATTTTGACTCTGTTTTCACCATTTTTTCCCTAAATCTTCATAGGGCCATATCTTTTGATCTAGAGCTCAGATTTTTGCATTCTTTAGGTCATTGGAAAAATGGTGAAATTATCTACACATTGGACCCCTAAATTTTGGATTTTGGTGAATATTATTGGGATAAATTTTGAAAAACGTCCTTGGCACTGGAAAAGAAACAAATCAGATTTTCATCTACCATATTTAATGAGGTATGGGTAATTTATTGTCCTTTTTTAGATGAATCTTGTTGGTGGTTGAAGTCCAAAAATCATATTTTCTCATGTTTTCTCCTTTCTTCCATTCTGCTTCATGAAAAAAGCCAGTTTTGGCTCATTTGTAACAAGTTGTTCATCATTTTTCTCTGCCTCTCCCTTCTTTTCTTCCCCAGGGTTGAAAATGGAGTTTGAACCTATTGCTTAGCTCTGTAATGGTGTTTCTTTCCTCTTACCCATGCAATGATGTTTTGTGTAAACTTTTGTAGCAATAAAAATGTGTTTTGTGATGCTTTTGTCCATCCTTTCTTGTTTTTGCTTGTTTTCTTCTTTCCTATCTTCATTGCAGGTTTTGGAGTTGTGTTCATGGAGTTTTGGAACATTTTTCATGTGAAATCCATCCTTGGTTTTATGATCCACTTGTCCATCCTTCCCATTGCCCACCTCTTCTTGTTCCATGACAGTTTTGATAGATGTTCAACATTTTCCTTCTCTGGTCTATCACCATTTTAGTGTAGGATCTATTTTTCCCTCTTTTCTCTCTCTCTGTGTCTCCTTGGCATAGTTAGATTAGGATTAGATTAGCTTTTCTACACTTGAATAGCTTGTGGTAGGTAGTTTAGGAAAAGGAAACAACCTTCTCTGGAGAGATTTCCCCATTTTCAAAGGTTCCACACTTTGGGAAAGCTCAATGTTGTGCATTCACATGAAATGACATTTCCTTAGAAAATTTGATCTGTAGGTCATTTTGGGGGCACTGTGAATTTGCACTAACAGAAAGCAGGAACACTCGAAAAACCATAAAAATGGAACCCACAAACACGATGTAAAAACCCTGAATAAATGCAATAAACACACAAATGGAATATCCATTACAATGCTTACAAATGAGCTTTGTATATCATGATAGAAATTCAAAAAAATGAAGAGTTACACGGATCCACACAACATGTGCTCCGATACCATGAAAGAGTGCGTGAAATCTTGAATCATGAGGATTACAAGGGATAACATGAACATCCACTAAATTTTGAAATGGCAACATGATGAGATCCCGTGAAAGAGCGAGCATTAACCAACTTACATGCAAAAGATTCAAAAAATGGACAGAACTATGTTAATCTAAAAAATCTTCACTCTAATCTCATAGATCTCAAGGGGTGTACATACAGAGGGTTTTAAGTAACCCTCAGTGTTGTAATGATGACCTCTCAAGTGGAGAGGGGGAGTTATATTCCCGTAATGGGAAGTAACTCTTGATGACGCAACTGACGCGTAAAGGAATCTCATAATGACCCCTAAAAAACACGCAGACATACGACTTCACCTAAGTGAGATGACTCACCTGATGATGTGGAATATGATTCACACCAAAACTCCATGAGATAGAATGATGCAATTGATGTACATAGAAGGTGAATGTACAACCTCCTAGATTATTGGGGAATAGCTCTCACTAACTGACACTAGAAGTAGAGTTTACTCCACACAACTAGTAAGCAAAATTAACACAACTGATAAGCTAACTCAACACAATGTGTACACCTAAGCAAGCATATCCCATGAGTGTATGAAAGCTCCAAGTAAATAAACAAATACAAGGAAAATAAATATCCTACACTAACATATATCTATGGGAGATTACCTATTAGAGATCCCCATCTATGTCATTTTAATGGGGGGAAGATATTGTGTTTGGGGTCTATTTTCATGCAAAATGTCTAACATAAAAACTTTAAAAAGAATTCATGGCAGCCTACCCCACATTTGAAAATCCCTCTCCTGGTCATTGTAAATGTGTCCACTAGCCAACTCATTTATTGTGTTACCCTCATAATGACTATGATGAATGTGCTAATGTTATTTTAGAGTGTGTTTCATGTGTAGGGAGGTGATTCATGGATTCATTCAAAAGGAATTTCTCCCGAAAGACCAAAAAGGCCTATTTTTAGGATTTTTAACACTGGTAGACACCCCTTGGAAACTGACTGTTGAGGAAAACCCACCTGGGAGTTGTGAAGATGAGCTAAATGATGCACTAAAGTTATTTAGGAAAATTTAGTAAATATTTGGAACCTCTGGAAAATATTCTTCAAAACTGGGATATTTTTAGCCGGTGATGGGGATTTTTTTCCTAAAAAATAGATTTTGAGGTTTTAGATGGTTGAGGAGCCTCAAGAGGATTTGGAAATAACCAGATAGTAATTGTGAATCTAAGACTTTTTAATTCATTGTGAAAAAGGTTTCAATGGATTATGAGAGTAGATTTACATATATTGACCTAACAATGTAGATAAAGATCTTCGATCCTGGTGAAGATTCAACTAAGGCTTCTAGGAGTTTCAATGAGAGTTAGAAGATGATTACAATGACAATATGAAAAATGTGAGGCCCCTCACATCAAATATGGTGGTTCTTCTTTTGATCATCACGAACTTCGGTGGTAGTTTCTTTCACCAGCGCACAGGCTTGGGCAGAATTGAAAAAGGGCTAACATGGAAAATTTCATGAAGAATTGGCTCCTAAAATGGTGGGAAAGTTCTCATCAGCCCTTTTAGATTCAAAATCATATATTTTTTACCCTTGGAAGTCTACTCCTATCTCCATTGGCGAGAAAATGAGATTAGGTAGCTATTTCAAGTAGTGGTCAATGAAGGTAGACATTTATTTTTGGAAAATGCGTATTTGGAAACCCTTGATGTCCCTTTTTCAATTTTACTAAAGTCAAAAGGGACATGGGGAACATAAAAGTGTGACCCCGCATGAGAAACATAAGTTGCATCATTTAAAAGACAACTTGGTGGTTAGAAAAGGTTATTAACTTGCCTAACCCCACCTACCCCCTCTCCATGATGAGTTGACCCTATGAGAACTTATGAGGGGGTGATGTCCATTTTTCCCCATGTAAAAGGGTATATGGGGTAAAAAAAAGTGCAACTAAGGGGGAGGAAGAGATATATTACTTAAATTTCACAACATGGGGTGTTAGATAAGTGTTTTCAACTCACCTTCATAACAAGTTTTGGCCCCTTCTTCATGATGTTCCTACCCTATGCAAATTTTTACACCCCTGATGTCCCTTTTTACCTTACTAAATGTTTTAAGTGATATGAGGAGGTCTAATATGCATTTATAAAGTCTTAACCCCATCCTTGAGTCTCAATTCAACCCATGTTAAGCAAGGTGAGTCAAAACATGAGTTAGCTAGGTTTATGAAAGGGGGTGACTATAAAACTCATCCTTAGTCATTTTTAAATCCATTTTCATGTTTTTAACTCCCCCATTTCATGCTACCTTGTCGTTATGCTTCCAAAATTTCTCCAAAATCCCTCATGCTCTAAAACACAAATTTGCTCAGTGTTCCCAAACCCCTACTCCGATTGTCATGAAATTCAGACTATAGAATCCTTGCAAAAACACATTTAAGGGGAATATCTACATGCCTCCATTAATTATCACTTCCATTTTCTACATATATATGAAATTTTCAGCTTAAAATTTCCATTTTTAAGATTTACACAAACCTGGTGATTGGAATCCTCTGAAAATTAGAGCAAAGGCCCGACGTGCAAAATAGAAACTTCTGCAAGTGGTTTCATTTGAATCTAACACCAGGAACACCAATTTATATTTTTAGTATCTATTGAATAAATTAATAATAATAGTAATTCCAAGGAAAATGTGAATCTAGATACCTCATTTCATTCCCCATGTTCAAGACACTCAAAATTGGAAAGATTGGCAAAAAAATTGCTAAAATTAGACAATCATGATGAACATGCTAAAAATAACAAATGGATGAAATGAGATCAAAATGATCACATATAATTCCTTCATGCATTTTCTAATGATCTCGATAATCACATGAGTCCTCTTAATTCTTAAGTAAATTCTTGCATTCCCCGACGCGGTGAGCATAAAGTGCATGAATGGGAAACTACCAATTTTGTCCCGAGAACCATTTCACTTCATCTCACATGAAGTGCATGATCATAAGATGGATGAAATTTGTTTTGGTTCCTTTCTCCTACCCTTTCTCTATTATCAAAAGGAATTGGGTTCATTCTTCATTCACCATTAGTGCTCTCGTGGTGATAGAATCTTGATCATGGCTGTGTGAGCAAAATGCACCAAATTCTTCCCATGAGAATGATTGTTCATAAATATATGGTAATGTCTTAAGAAGTATACGTATTTTCTCAATGATGTAATTCATCTTTGAATAATCTTAGTGTTATACCTATCAAGTGTTCATCACTCATCTTCTCGATGTGTCCAAAGTGTCAAATGTTCCCTAAACTTCCCTAAAACATGTCATTGTAGTAGATCCTTCAGAGAGATTTCTGACGACTATAAGAACGTGAAAAATGGACACTCTGAGCTCAAGTTATGTCCGGTCAAAGTTCAGTCAACATGGAAAGTCAACTTTGGTCAACAATAATGGACCAATAGCACTTAGCGACACGTGGCAAAAGGAGAAAAAGGGAAAAATTAAGGTTGTTCGAGTTGTTTTTCAACCTCCGGTCTTTGACACACGTAAAAGCGGGCTAGAACAAGAGGCTCAACTTTTATAACGGAAGGGAGCCTGGCCGCCGTGAGGACGATTATATCATCGCCGACGTGGTGGGTCCTCAAACCACCACATGGCTTGCCACCACAAGTTTGATTTGCCTTTCGAGGGTCGACAAGTGGTATTTATTGCCATATTTCATTATTGAAATATCATATTATTGTGTGGTCGAATTTCATAGTGCTTTGGTAATTATTCATCATGTATTGCCATATGGTTCCAAGTCATACGTTTTGGATTGACCGAGTTCATTACTATCTTTGCTCGGTGTTATTTCCACACAAACCGGGATAGACCTAAGAACTCGGAGGATTACCCACATTTATTGGGTCAGCTTCATATTGTTTGGGTCATTTAAATATCCAACAGCTCGGCCCATGTATTCGGTGACTTATCCAACAAACCGCCCAACTCGGTTGGGATTAGAATGCACATTATTCGGCCCACATTGTGGGCAATACAAGCAAACCCATAACCTTTGCAACATGGGTAAACAAACAACCAGCTTGCCACTATTATGTGGCCAAACAAAACATCTATAGGCGTGACTGAGGCCACGAAAGATAAGGCTTAAATGCCTATACTTAAACCCCAATCCCATCAAATTCACCGACCATGTAGGATGTGGGATCATCCCACATTGTGCAAACAACTCGCGGCCAAAAAATGAAGAGGCGGGATTTGAACCCCTGACCTCATAGCTCTAAGGACAAATCCACTAACCAACTTCCAAAGAGGCTCGCTTGGATATAAAATGGGTCGCTGTTACTTATACAAAGGGGACAGGTCTGTGTAAGGAGGATAAGGAGGTAGTTTTTAGAAAATGCCATTTTTGAAGGCCTTGCACTCAGAATGGGAACTCAGAGTAAAAAGGTGAAATGTAGGGAATTCTGAGATGAATTCCAAAATGTAAGATTTGATGTTTTTTGTTGAGTTTTAACCTATTTTTGGAAGCTTTGAATGCAGTTTTTAACAGGGATCTACAAGACAGCTAGTTGGAAAACATGAATTTCAATGCACTTCTGGTCCGAAATGTGACTTGGTGTAAACATGAAAAGTGTTCAGAATTCAGAGATGATCTCAAATATATGATTTTTTTTCATAGAATGTTTTTAAATCTCCATTTGTAGGTGTTTTTCTAACACAGTTGCAGGGAGATCACATTGTGAAAACACTGTAGGAGCCACGGATCGTTCTTGGGACAGTTTTCTGCTATTTTTCAGAGTTCTTGGGACATTGATCAGCTCATTTGCAGGTTGTGATTCATTATTGGTTGTTTGTAAGAGTTATTGTACTTACATTTCAATATTATTAATGGATCGGTTCAATCTGAACCCGGGGACGTAGGAATTTCCGAACCCCGTAAACAATCTTGTTTGTTATCTGAGTGTTTTCAGTTTTCTGATTATTTATTTGTTACCCAAGTTTTCCACACTTCTATGGATGCATAATAATCAGAATTTAATCAATTTTTGGAGTTTAGAATACTTAAAATTGGTTAAGAAAATCACGATCTTTGGAAACTTTTAAAAGTGAAAAAAATACAACACACGTTTTCAGATCAAGTTTGGTATCAGAGCAGTTAGATTGCCGGATTAGCTTCTAATTGTGTTTGGAAATTTGGCTTCAGTTTCAATATTGATTTCAGTCTTCAGTGTGCAGACATTTTGGGGCTTGTTAATCTTCTTTTGCAGTGTGCAGTTTTGGAAGTACATGTTGTGTTTGCAGGAACAAGGAATCATGGGCAAGTCATCCAAACAGGAGCAACTGGATGAGCTTGAAGCCATAAACCACCAACTCCAAGAAGAAAACTCTTTCTTGAGAGATAATTTTTATTCCTTGGAAGAGGAAATAGTGCGGTTAAAATCTGAGCCACAATCCTCTATAACCAAGAAAGAGGAGTATGTTAACAAGATGCTTGAAGAGAGCAAGAAGTTGATGGGCTTTGTTAAAGAGTTGCAGGAAGAAATACGGACCAAGGATGCCCTCTTGGAAAAGCTGCAACAAGGTGAACATAAGAAGGAAATGCCTTCCAAATCAGATGCAGGTACTATGACAGAATGCACTGTAAGTTGTTCACATTTTAATTCTTCCTCTCATTCAGTTTCAGATATTCCTTTGGGTCAATTTGAAAAACACACTAAGGGAATTGGGTCTAAGCTAATGGTTAAGATGGGATTTAATGGAAAGGGCCTTGGTAAAAATGGACAAGGTGATGCTAACCCAATACAGGTAGAGGATCAACCTCGGTTTGCAGGTTTGGGTTATTCTAGTGGGAAAATGGAAATTGGAGAAAGTTCCAAAGCAGCTGAAGGAAGACAAGCTTCCAACAGCCAAGGATCTATGCCACTAGAATTGTAGGATTCCGCCATCAGGAGGAACAATGAAAGGTGTAAGAAAACAGGTAAAAGAGGTAATCAGATTCCACCTCCTTCCACTTACACTAAAAATAGCACTAAGGGAAAATCAAATCCTAAAACTTCTAATACACTCTTTCAGTTGGAACAATATAGCTTTGGTAGGCAGAAATATGCTTTCCCTTGCACATTTTGTGAAGGTACTAATCATTCTGTTGCATATTGTTGGAAGAGGAAAAATTTGATTAAGAAGTTAATGCCTTTTGTGAATGATAAGGCAGGTGCTAAAGACCAATCTCACCAAGGAAAGGTGAGAAATGGCAAGAATGTTACCTCTCCTAAACAGGGGAATCATTCTCGTAGACAGAGTTCTGAGAATGGTAAAATGGGTAAGACTCCTAAAAACAGGGAAGTTAAATTTTGTTCCCATTGTAATAGGAATGGTCATGATGTTAAGGTTTGTTGGTTTGTTCCTAAACAACAAAATTGGAAAGTTGTTAAAAAGAACAATATTGTAAAACCAATAGTGCTAAACCTAACTAAAACTCATTTTGGTACTGAGAAGGTAAAACAACCAAAATGGAAAAACCCAAGTGATTGGTTGGGAAAAACACTCCTCAACTTTATATTTGCACTACAGTAAATTGTTGATAGTAGGCAAGCAAAAAAAATTCAGAGCTATATTTTAGGGATTCCTGTTGATTGATAAGGATTTGTTCCTAAGTTGATATTTAAGCTTTGAAAATGAATGGAAACAACTGAAGAGAAGATTTGAGTGATAGGTTCATCATACTCATGTTTTGTTTTCTCATATTGGTTGGTAGTTCCATTGTTGAAAACAGTATGCAGGGATAGGCATCAGTAGCATGTCTAAATTTGAAACTTGCAGTTTTATAGCATAATCATTTGTGTTAGTTGAACACTAGCTTCTATTATAGATGGGTGTTATTATACTGAAATAAATTGTGAAACTTATCCACATGTGTTATTTGCATATTTATAAGACCCTTATTTTGGGAAAATTTGATTTTTGTAACTATCAGATGTGGTTGCAATTAGGGTGTAAATTTATTAATACTAACAAACTGGTTTGCAAAGGCACCAGGTGATCATTTTACAGATTATGGCAGTTCACCAATTTGGGTAAGCATACAATTTATAGTCTATCCCTTTACAGTTCAGTGTATGGATAGAATATTTGGCAGATTCACGTTGATTCAGATTTTGACTATAGCTATTTTTGGCATTGATGGTTTAATTATTCTGGATAGTGAATATTTGCAGTTGTAATTGCATAATCACAAAGTTTCAGTTGAACACTAGCTTCCGTTATAGATGGGTGTTATTATCTGACTTATTATTTGTGATGGCGATACAATGTTTTTGGTAGATTCATAATTGATTCAGTTGTTGACTATAGTATTTTTGGGCATTGATAGTCTATTTTATTTTGGATAGTGAATACTTGCAATTGTTACAGTTTCAGATGGGCAGTGGGCATAGCCTAATTGTGGGCAGTTTAGATGTCTGGTATACTGATATGTGTTTATGAAATTGTAATTTAAGTAATCGGCCATATCACAAAGTGACAGTTGAACACTAGCTTTCCGTAATAGAATGGGTGTTATTATCTAGTCAGTTATTTGTGATGGCATTACAGTGGGGTATGACAGTTCACAGTTGTGCGTAGAGTTGACAGGGTTACAGCGTTTCAGTTGAACACTAGCTTAATTGGGTGTTATTATCTGATCGGTTATGTGACTAGCTAATCAACTATTTGTATTTATTTAACCTATAATGTTATTTTGGGTTCTTGTATGTGTTTTTGCAATGCAGGAAGAGATAGCATGTTTTGTAGGTTGATACACAACTTTTTGTGGACAAAAAGCCTTCTCAGTAGGGAGGAGTGATCAGGGGATCAATTTTAGTGTCAAATGTTCCCTAAACTTCCCTAAACCATGCCATTGTAGTAGAGCCTTCAGAGAGCTTTCCGACGACTATAAGAACGTGAAAAATGGACACTCTGAGCTCAAGTTAT
The DNA here is from genome assembly GCA_019776745.2 of Taxus chinensis. Classification (NCBI taxonomy): domain Eukaryota; kingdom Viridiplantae; phylum Streptophyta; class Pinopsida; order Cupressales; family Taxaceae; genus Taxus; species Taxus chinensis. Next base: position 626,353,640 of record CM034148.1, on the reverse strand, counting down.
GTCCGGTCAAAGTTCAGTCAACATGGAAGTCAACTTTGGTCAACATTGACCAATGACTAAGGTGGACCAATAGCACTGGAAAAAAAGGAGAAAAAGCGCAAAATGAAGGTTGTTCGATTGTTTTCAACCTCCGGTCTTCGACACACGTAAAAGCGGGCTAGAACAAGAGGCTCAACTTTTATAACGGAAGGGAGCCTAGCCACCGTGAGGACGATTATATCATCGCCGACGTGGTGGGTCCTCAAACCACCACGTGGCTTGCCACCACAAGTTTATTTTCCTTTCGAGGGTCGACAAGTGGTATTTATTGCCATATTTCATTATTGAAATATCATATTATTGTGTGGTCGAATTTCATAGTGCTTTGGTAATTATTCATCATGTATTGCCATATGGTTCCAAGTCATACGTTTTGGATTGACCGAGTTCATTACTATCTTTGCTCGGTGTTATTTCCACACAAACCGGGATAGACCTAAGAACTCAGAGGATTACCCACATTTATTGGGTCAGCTTCATATTTTTTGGGTCATTTTAAATATCCAACAGCTCGGCCCATGTATTCGGTGACTTATCCAACAAACCGGCCCAACTCGGTTGGGATTAGAATGCACATTATTCGGCCCACATTGTGGGCAATACAAGCAAACCCATAACCTTTGCAACGTGGGTAAACAAAAGCCAGCTCGCCACTATTATGTGGCCAAACAAAACTTTGGTAATTAGGCATCATGTATTGCCGATATGGCCACGTCAACATTTTGATTGACCGATTCATTACTTCTTTGCTCGGTGTTATTTCCACACAAACCGGGATACCTAAGAACTTAAACCCACATTTATTGGGTCAGCTTCATATTGTTTGGGTCATTTAATTCACCACCAGCTGGCCCATGGGATACTTATCCAACACCGCCCAACTGTGGGAACAATTCACATTATTCGGCCCACATTAAAACGTGGGTAAACAAACAGCCAGCTCGCCACTATTATGCCAAACAAAATGGTGGCATGTGTGGCCAAAGCCATGATTTAATAGGCGCCCCTTGTATATTTAAACCATAAACTCACCTCAAGATATCTTCCCACATAAGGCCGCAAAAATGAAGACCGCTTTTGAACCCACAACCTCTACTCCAAAGAGAACCAATTCGGCTAGGGGCTTGGATATAAAATGGGTCAGCTTCAACTTATACAGGGGATAGGTCTGTGTCAAGGGGAGGATAAGGAGGCAGTTTTCAGAAAATGCCATTTTTGAAGGCCTTGCACTCAGAATGGGAACTTGGAGTAAAAAGGTGAAATGAAGGGAATTCTGAGACAATTCCAACGATGTAAGATTTTATGTTTTTTGTTGAGTTTTAACCTATTTTTGGAAGCTTTGAATGCAGTTTTTAACAGGGATCTACAAGACAACTAGTTGGAAAACATGAATTTCAATGCACTTCTGGTCCGAAATGTGACTTGGTGTAAACATGAAAAGTGTTCAGAATTCAGAGATGATCTCAGATATATGATTTTTTTTTCATAGAATGTTTTTAAATCTCCATTTGTAGGTGTTTTTCTAACACAGTTGCAGGGAGATCACATTGTGAAAACACTGTAGGAGCCACAGATCGTTCTTGGGACAGTTTCTGCTATTTTTCAGAGTTCTTGGGACATTGATCAGCTCATTTGCAGGTTGTGATTCATTATTGGTTGTTTGTAAGAGTTATTGTACTTACATTTCAATATTATTAATGGATCGGTTCAATCCGAACCCAGGGATGTAGGAATTTCCGAACCCCGTAAACAATCTTGTTTGTTATCTGAGTGTTTTCAGTTTTCTGATTATTTATTTGCTACCCAAGTTTTCCGCACTTCTATGGATGCATAATAATCAGAATTTAATCAATTTGTGGAGTTTAGAATACTTAAAATTGGTTAAGAAAATCACGATCTTTGGAAACTTTTAAAAGTGAAAAAAATACAACACATCAGATCAAAAGGGGACTTATTTCCTCACTCCTAAGGAAGACTAAAAGTCATAAGTGGAATAATAACTTGAAAGGTCATGTGGGGGGTAGATGAGAACACAATTTTTTATGCTATAAATTGGAATGGCTTCTCCATTCCAAAGGAGTTCGAGTTTTTTTAGAGTTTTGAAGTTTTAGCTTTTGGATAGTAATTTTTTATTGTTGTTTGTTGTTGAGATTTGTATCACCACTACACAATAAATTAAGAGATGTATTTATTTTTTTAATTTTTTATGCTTTCATCTATTCTCTCTCTATTTCCTATCTTTGTAAGCATAGTGATTTTCAACAGCCAAGAAATGGATTTATATTTTTAAGGAACAAATTAATGGAAATTTGTGTTTTTAGTTTGTTGATCTCATTATTGTTTGCATAAGTTATATTCTTCTAATTGAATGTGGATAAAATTTATTATTATATATAAACTATGCTAGTACCTACTCACAACATTAACCCCCTCTTCTCATTTCTCATATCCCCCTTTATCTCCCTTCGCTACAAATTCCTCTTGTGTACTCTGTACAAGCACTTTTCCATATGTTTAGTAGAGTGTTTCTATGTGATCCTCGGCCTATTGGCCACCCCCACATATTTAGTTAGTTCCCATGTGAGTCTCCTCATACACACAAAGGAGGGCTTAACCCCGTGACTATTGGTGGAAACCCGTAATTTACCCCATGATAAATTATTTTACCAACAATATTTGGAAAATCCACTAGGGAGAGATCTTCCCTTGTGTACCTATAAAGATCTCTGAAAATACAGAAAAATTAGATATTTTAAAATCTATAAAAAAACTAAAAATTTGAAAAATACCATCTGAATTTTCATAAGCCTTGTTGCAATTATTTTGAAAAATATACACTTTTCTAGTTTCTTTCCTTTCTAAGTTCTTAAGAAAAATTGGAGGAAAAAAGGTACACATGAGTTGATCATGTCGGTAGCATTGTTGATCTAACATTTGAAGAACAATTGTAAGTTGATTTTATACTTCCTATTATACATGTAAGAAGACAAGTTCCTAGAAATCCTCTTGAAGATCATAGTGAAGACAAGATCATATAAATCGTGTGGCATTCCTTAGGGTACAACATGAATATGTTGTAGTGTGACTATTCATGGAAACATTACAAGATGTCATCTACGGACTTGGTTTTACTATTTTCCATCACACTCAATTACTGATTGGGGTAATATGAAAAATAAGTTTCAAGAAAGATTCAAGACTACGTAAGATTCGATGTTCATGCCCTCCTTTCTCAATTAACTCAAATGAAGAAAGAACCACAAGATTCCATGATAGACTTTGTGGCAAAATTCAATAAGTTTATCAACAAGATTCCCACCATTTCCCATTGTCATACTACGAATAATGTAAAAAAGGTTCTTCATGAATGCCAAGTTTCCTGAAATTATTTTCATTCTACAGAGAGTTTAACCAAGAGATTTGGACAATGATCAAGAAATTTCCATTGAAGTGGAAGATGACCTTGTCTTGTCAGGAAAGATCAAGAACCATTCAATGAAGGATAAGGCCCAGAGTTCCAAAGATGAGAGAGCTGATCCATTATTGCAGAAGTTTGCTAATGACTTGAAATGTTGAAGAAGGAATTTCTCAATGAGCATCCCACCCAAACCAGAACAGGAATCCAGATTGTAGGAGCACCTTGAAGGCTTTCCTTGGAAGCTCCACTAGTCAATGTAATATGTGGAACTCAAAGAAGATGAAGGAGAATAAATTTTTTAATCCATAAATTGAAGAAGAAGAATAAGATGAATGTTCAAGATTGGATATTTTGAATTCACAGTCAGATGAAGAGTTTGAGGAACCTACAGATAGCTTACTCCTATGCAATGTTCACTTGATCACAAAAGGAGAAAGAAGGATCTTCTTCTACTATCCCAAGCTAAGGAATTGAATCCTCCAATGATGACTCTACAAAAAAAACAACAAAAGGAGGATCATCATAGTCTCACTTCCATAGGGTCAGCTAAGAAGAAGCATAAGATTACTTCAACCAAGAATCCTTCTACCTCTTCGGGTAAGTCTCATTCAACGTTCTCTTGAAAAATTAGTTTATGTGATCCTAAGAATACCCATGTCAAGGACATGCCATAATCCCTGATGTTCCTACCATCTTCTCCATCCTTTGATATCATTGACCATTGAAAAAAACCAAAATCCAAATTTTTGAGTATGAGTACTTGAAAACCCACCCCAAGCAATTTGATAGGCTTGTTCAGTTTATCAAAGGAAGTAGTTCAAGGTCATGTTTCAAAAATTCCACCACCAAAGAACTACCTCATGACCTCTCATTCCACTCCTCTAAATTTTTTCTCTTCCACACCCTCCACCTCTTGGAAGGTATAACCTTTATATATAGCCTTGTTGGTCAATGGGTATAAACTGAATAATTGCATCATTGACTCTGAGTGCTTCTTGACAATGTTATGCCTACAAAATTTGTTAAATTCTTGGTCCCTCTCTCTCTCCTACCTCTGGCCATTATATTCCCATGGAAATGAAAGAAGTGCCTCTCATTGGATAGGTCAAGGATGCTCAGGTAGCATTGGCATATTTTCCTGACAAGAAGATCAAAATGAGAATACTTGTAGCATACATGCCCACCTCATATGGTATGTTGTTGAGCCAAAGCTTTTGTCGAGATGTTGGTGGAGATATGTAGTTTGATTGGTCACATGCCACCATTTCAGTCAATGGTAAGATGAAGAAACTTCTTCCCATCAGGAAAATGAAGTACACTATTCAAAGGCCTAATGACCTAAAGGTGGATATCCCATGTCAAAATTCAAAGTCTTACAACTTTTTCATGACTTTCTGAGGAAGATCTTGAGCTTCCCATGTTAGGTGGAAGAGTATCCAAGAATCAAGGATCCAGTCAAAGAGCATCATGGTGACTTGATGAAATTAGAATTTGAGAGCATGTACTTCCCATGGGATGTGAGCATGAATGCAATTTCTCTACTATTGGATGTTGATGATGGTCATGATGAGTCTTGACTTACAACAAAGAATATCTAAAGTGATGAGTAATGTGGATGAAAGATCAAGGAGTGATACCAAGAAACTTCTTGTCAAGTGAGTTCAATGTTTCAAATCATGTTCTCAATGTTCATCATGAAGTTCCATTCAATGAATTTGTTTGTGAATACAAAGACTTATCTTTCTCGTTGGGAGAGGATGACAAGAGATGTAAGAATGATAATATGTTTCAGCCTCTTCAATATAAACCTACTCTAAGGAGATGATGATTTCATCATGGAAATGGACTCCTTAGTTCTTGGTTGGTTAAGATTGATAATATGATAAATATATATATGGTTCATCTCTAATGTTGTGCTCATTCCCCTTTCATGAAGATGGAGACATTCTCAATGAAAAATGGATAGATGAATGGTGTTTGATCCCAAGGCTGATTTTGTTCAAAATGAAAATTATTCTCAACAAGGAATGTATGAACAAGAATAGGCTTTAATATTTCAATGTTGACTCACCTTGAGAAAATGATGCTCTCAGCATGAAGATGAATTTCAAGGTTCAAAATGGCCAAGTTGAACAAGGTGATGGTTTTCATTTTTCACATCCAACCTTGTGCTCATTTTATTTTCAAGATAATAAAACACTATACACATCACATCATAATGGGTAGAAGGTCAATATTGAGCCAGTAAGTGTGAAAGAAGATAATTTGGAACAACTTGCAAATAGGGAACATCAAGAGGCTAGTGATAATGTTGAATTTTTCAAAGTATCTACCAAGAATCAACATGTGGAAGCGGTGGTCATGAAGTAGATAAAAAATGAAGAAAAAATTCCTATCAAATTGCATAGGCCTTAGTATGTGGAAATGATAAGCCGAATGTGATCAAGACTCATCTTCACAGCAAGCTATGGAAAATCAGCAATTACAATGAACTTGGGATCAATGAGAAAATGGTAAGAAGGATCCAAAGAAACAAAGAAATGAGCTAAATAAATGGGTCATCATTTGTAATAATAGCCATGAGAGATTTCTCAAGAAATTGAGGAAAGAGATCATATTTCAGTGATCATGTCAATGGATTTATGGAAGAAAGGCATTCATTGATACCCGTATACGAGTAAGCACTCGGTTTGAGTTGGTGCTTCAATGAAAGAGGGTTGTCCCCGCATGTACATAGGTGATTTAGGATGTTTCCATTTCTTTGTGTGTTTCCTTCTTGTTTTTTGTTTCCTTTCCCTTTCGTGTGTTCATTTTGGTTTGTTCTTGTTTGTGTGGCTTTCTTTTGTTAGTAGTGAATATATGACTCTATATAATCCCAATGGATAAGGCACTGGTCCATGTAGTGTCTTGAGATTCTAGAGTTCTTACTTGTCTTTTCCTCATTGTGTTTGATCCAGAAAAAGTCCCCAAGCTAGAACCATTTTGTTCATGTAAAATGTATAGCATGAAAACTTTTTTTAAAATTACCATGACAACCTAGCCCACATTTGAAAATCCCTCTCCTGGTCAATGTAAACATATCCTCCAGCCAACTCAGTTACTGTGTTACCCTAATAATGGCTAATAGGAATTTTCTAATGTGATTTTCAAGTGTGTTTCATGTGTAGGGAAGTGATTCATGGATTCATTCAGAACCATTCAGAAGGAATTGCTCCCAGGAGGCCCAAAAAGGCCTATTTTCAGGATTTTTCACACTGGTAGTGGACACCCCTCAAAGTTTACTGTTGAGGCACAACCCACTTGGGAGTTGTGTAGAGGATATATATGATGTACTAAACTGATTTAGGAAAATTTATAAAATATTTGGAACCTCAGGAAAATCTTCTTCAAAACCGGGCTATTTTTAGCAAGTGATGGGGATTGTTTTTCCTAAAAGTAGTTTTTCAGGTTTCAGATGGTTCAGGAGCCTTAGAGGATTTTTAAAACAATATGAATACTCATTGGAAATATAAGAGTGTCTAATTCATTTTTCAAAAGGTTTCAAGGAATTATGAGGATCATATTTTCATATATTGGCTCTAGTAGTGTAGATAAAGATCTTCGATCCTGGTGAAGATTCAACTGAGGATTTTGAGAGTTCCAATAAGAGTTATAATTTTATTCAAATGAAAATATGACATATGTGATGCCCCATTTACATCTAAGATATTGTTGGTTCTTTTTTAATCATCATGAATTTTGGTGACAGTTTCTTTCACCGACGCACAGGCTTGGGCAGAATTGAAAAAGGGCCAAAATTTAAAATTGAAGGCATAATTGTCTCCTAAAATTTTTATTAATGTTATCATCAGCCATTTTTCATTAAAAATCATATAATTTTTCCCTTATAAGTCTACTCCTAGCTCATTGGTGGCAAGAAAATAGATTTAGGTAGCTATTTTCGGAAGTTTTCAGTGAAGGCATGCATCTATTTTGGAAAATGTGCACTTTGAGACCCCTTATGTCCCTTTTTTTCCTTTTACCAAATTCAAAATGGACATGAGGGGACACAAAATTATTCCCCCACATGATAAATATAAGTTGTGTCACTTAAAAGACAACTTGGTGGTTAGAAAAGGTTATCAACTCACCTAACCCCACCTATCCCCCTCTCTATGATGAGCTGACCTTATGCCCACTTATGAGGGGGTGATTCCCTTTTTCCCTTGTCTAAATGGGACATGGGAAACATAAAATTTGCCACCATGGAGGATGAAGAGTTGTGTCACTTAAATTTCACAACATGGGTGTTAGACAAGTGTTTTCAACTCACCTTCATAACAAGTTTTGGCCCCTTCTTCATGATGCTTCCTACCCTATGCACATTTTTACACCCCTGATGTCCCTTTTCCCATTAATAAATGTGGTAAGGGACATGAGGAGGTCTGAGACCCATTTAAAATGTCTTAACCCCATCCTTGAGTCTTAATCTAACCCGGGTTAAGTAGGGTGAGTCAAAGCATGAGTTAGCTAGGTTTATGAAAAGGGGTAAGTATAAAACTCATCCTTAGTCATTTTTAAATCCATTTTCATGTTTTTAAATCCCCCATTGAGTTCTTCCTTTCTGTTATGCTACCAAAATTTCCAAAAACCCTCATGCTCCAAAACACAAATTTGCTCATTGCTCCCAAACCCCTGCTCTCGATTGCCATTAAATATGGACTGTAGAATCCTTGCAAAAACATCTTTAAGGATAGTATTTACATGCCTCCATTAATGATACCTTCCATTTTCTACATCATATGAAATTTTCAGCTAAAATATCCATTTTTCAGATTTACACAAACCTGGTGATTAGAAATCCTCCCAAAATTGTAGCAAAGGCCAGAATGCAAAATAGAAACTTATGGAAGTGGTTTCGTTCGAATCTGAAAATGGGAAGACCAATTTATATTTTTTATTAAGAATCAATTAGATCACTTACTAATAATAGTAATTTTGAGAAAAATTTGAATCTGGATACCTCATTTCATTCCCCCATGTTCGAGACACTCAAAATTGGCAAAATTGGCAAGATTAACAAAATTTTGCTAAAAGTGGACAATCATGTATGAACATGCTAAAAATAGTAAATAGGATGAAATGAGATAAAATGATCACATATCATTCCTTCATGAATTTTTTAATGATCCTAGCACTCACAGGATTATTTCTCTTAATTCTCAAGTAAATTCCAGCATTCCCCGATGTGGTGAGCATAAAGTGCCTAAATGGGAAACTACCAATTTTTTCCTGAGAACAATTTCACTTCATCTCACATGGAGTGCATGATAATAAGATGGATGAAATTTATTTTGGTTCCTTTCTCCTTCCCTTACTCCAGTATCAGAAGGATTTGGCTTCATTCTTCATTCACCATCAGTTTCTCACGGTGACATAATCATGATCATGGTTGTGTGAGAAAAATGCACCAAATTATCCCCATGAGAATGATTGTTCATAAATATATGGAAGTGTCTCAAGAAGCAGAAGGATTGTCTCAATGAGGTAATTCATATTTCAATACTCTCAGTGGTCTACCTATTAATTTTTCATCACTCCTCTTCTCAATGTGTCCAAACAATGTTGCAAAGGATCATCTTTCAAGAGTTTTTGAAAGGGGGGAAAGTTTTCAAATGATCTTCATTGGAGCTTGATCTTCATCAAGGGCGGAGGCACATTCATCCATGCTTTGGAAGAATCTTTTCTCTCCTCTCTTCATTATTTCTCCTCTTCTCTCCCCTTTCTAATTCCTTCATTGTATGTAATCATGATATTTTTTCTTATTCACTTAAGTGACTCTCTAATGTTGCATTGTAAAATTCCCTTTTGATTTATAAAAATGGGGACTTATTTACTCACTTCCTAGGAAGATGAAAATTCATAAGTGGAATAAGAACTTGAAATTTCATGTGGGGGTATATGAGAAGACAATTTTCTATGCTATAAATTGGAATGGCTTCTCCATTCCAAAGGAGTTCAAGTTTTTTAGAGTTTTTAAGTTTTAGCTTTTGGATAGCAATTATGGATTGTTGTATGTTGTTGAGATTTTTATCACCACTACATAAGAAATAATATTTAAATTTCCTTCCATTTCTTTGGTTATGCTTTCCTCTATTCTCTCTCTATTTCCTAGCTTTGCAAGCATATTGATCTTGAACAACCAAGAAAAGGCTTTGTACTTTTGAGGAACAAATTAATGGAACTTTGTGTCTTTAGTTTGTTGATCTCATTTTTTTTACATAAGTTATATTCTTATAATTGAATGTGGACCTACTATGGTTATTGTATGTGAACTTGATAGTTTTTACTCACAACATTAACCCTCTCTCTTCATTTCTCCAACTCCCCTTTATCATCCCTTCGCTGCAAATTCCTCCCTTGTACTCCATACAAGAACTTTACCACAGGTTCAGTGGAGTGTTCCTATGTGATCTTCAGCCTATTCACCACCCCATAGATTTATGTATTTTACATTAAATAATTTTATCCCCCCCATACCCAAGAAGGAGGGGCTTAGCCCCGTGATCGATGTTGGAAACACATAATTTGTAACACGACAAATTATTTCACCAACACAGTCCAATGGATCACTACCTTAGGCATTGTTGAGATGAAGTTCTAGATTTTTTCATGAGGTTCCATTCTAAAGGAAGTACTTTTGAGCTATGTGGGATGAAGGAAAAAATTCCACAATTGTTAATTTCTCATCAAATGCAAAAAAAATATTAAGAAGGGTGCATAAGGGTTTGTGACACAACTATTTTCACTAGAAGCGCAACCATCAAAAGATCCTATACCATCATATCTATAAGAAATTGTTAATAACCACCCAGTCATATTTAGGTATGTGCAAAAGGGGTTACCTCCTAAAGGAGATCGTGATCATGCTATATATCTAGCACCAGGAATCCAACCACCTAACATTCGACCTTGTAGGTAACCTTATCTACACAACACTGAGATTGAAAATATAGTACAAGAGATGCTAGAAGCAAGTACTATTTGCCATAGTCAAATTTCTTACTCTTCTCTAGTGGTGATTGTAATAAATAATAATGAATTTTGGTGCATGTGTCTAGACTATAGGGATATCAACAAATACACAATGAAAGATAAGTATCCTATTCTTGTCATTGAAGATTTTTTAGATGAATTAAATTGTGTTGTTTATTTTACAAATCTTTAATTGGGATACCATCAAGTGCAAATTTGTGATGAAGATATTCATAAACCAACATTTAGGACACATGAGGGTCATTAGGAATTTCTAATAATACCTTTTGGCCTTACAAATACACCATCTACATTCCAGAGTTTGATGAATTCAATATTTTGGCCATTTTTTGTGGAAATTTTTCCTAGTATTCTTTGATGATATATTAATATACAACAAGACTTGGGAGGAACATTTACATCATGTCAATAAGGTACTAGAAACTCTTTAAAAACAACAGCTTTATGTCAATCCCTCCAAGTGTGCTTTTGGGGTAAGGGAGGTAGAATATTTGGGTCATATCATGTCTCATAAAATGGTAAAAGTGGATCCTCATAATTTCCAAGCCATGGTGGATTGGAAGATTCCTAAAACCCTCAAAAACCTTAGGAGATTTTTAGGGATTACATGTTATTATCATAAATTTGTGTAGAATTATAATAGAATTTCCACACCACTCACAATGTTATTGAAGAAAGGCTCTTTTCATTGGAATGAGGAAGCAACATAGGAATATGAATCACTGAAGAAGGCCATGTATACCACTCCATTTATGGCTACACCAAATTTCTACCTTTATTTTTGAATGTGATGTTTCAAGGTGTGGTATAGGTGCAATACATATGCAAGAGGGTCATTCCATTGCATTTGAGAGTCGTTAACTCAAAGGTAAGAACCTTAAAAAATAAACTTGTGAGAAGGATATGATGGCTATTCTTCATGAAGTGAAATAGTGGAGATTGTATTTCATGGGTCATCACCTCAAGGTAAATGCAAATCATTACAACTTGAACTACTTCTTAAAGAAAATAATATCATTGAAATAACAACAAAAATGGATCACTAAGATGTTAGGCTATGAATTTGAGATCATTAATTAAAAAAAGAAATGAAAATGTGGTAGTTGATGCACTATCTAGGAGATATCATTCTATAAAGGCATTTATATATGTCATGTCCATATTATAGGGAGATTGGATAGATCAGGAAAGATCAAAATGGTAGATGAAACAAATACCCACACTCTCATTCAGAATCTCCAAAAATATTTTAGAATTTCATAAAAAAATGTATCGAAGGGGATGCATTGTGGAATAAGGACCAATTATAATTATGTAAAAAATCTACGCTTAAAATCCATGTTCTCTCAAAGCTTCATGCTTCTCCACTAGGTGGGCATTCAGGATTCCTAAAAATTTATCATATAATCAAGCAAGATTCCTTCTAAAAAGGGTTTAAAGGAGATGTCCATTAATTTGTGGTAGAATGTTTGGTATGTCAGTGTAACTAGGGTAAAATTATTAAGTCTCCAGGATTTTTACAACCTCTATCTATTCCTAGTGGTGGGTAGAGGTTTCTATGGAATTCATCACAGGATTGCCAAAATATGAAGGGAAAATTGTAACTATGGTGTTTATAAATAGAATCACCAAGTATGCTCATTTTTTTCCTTATCACATCCATTTACAACAAGTACAATTTCCATATCTTTTATGGATGCAGTTCAAAAGCTACATGGAACACTCAAGATTATATTCAGTAATCATGATCTTATCTTTACTAGCATTTTTTTGACTGATTTATTCTTGTGTTTGGGTACTCAATTGGCTTGCAATTCATCATATCATCCCCAATCTAATGGAAAAAAAAAATAGTAAATAAATGTTTGGAGGGGTATCTATGATATTTGGTTTCAAATAAGTAAGATATATGGGTTAAGTGGTTACCACTTGTAGAATGGTGGTATAGCACTTCAATTTATACTTCATCTAAAATGTCCCCATTCTTGGAATTGTACAATTACTATCCACCATACCTCACTTCCAATATAAGGGTCTAACCTAAGGTACAAGCATTTGAAGAACACATTCAACACTGACACGAGGTGTTCTATAGCCTTAAAGAGAACTCAATAATGACACAAAATTATATGAAGCAACAATTTGATCAACATTGTAGTGAGTGAAGCTTTGAAGTTTGAGATTGTGTTTATGTAATATTGTAGCCATATAAGCAAATCTATTTGATACAACAGGAAAACCATAATAAGCTTTCACCCAAATACTATGACCTTATCAATTGTAACAAAAAATTGGTAGTGTGGCATATAAATTAGAGCTTCCTCAGTCAACTATAATACATCCAATTTTCCATGTTTCTTTCTTGAAGAAGGTCATTGTGTAGAAGGTGTCTTCTCAATCGGTGTTATCAGAGCTTTGTGAGGAGGGACACATCATCTTGGAGCCTAAAGAAATCCTACATATACATATGAGGAATTTGAGGACAAGGATCATCATCGAGTATATGATCAAATGGAATAATTTGGACATTGAAGATGCAACATGGGAAGATGAATCATTCAGGAAACAACATCCAAAGATTCCCAACATTGGGGAAAATGTTCCTTTGAAGGGGAGGGAATGCTACTCCCTTAACCCTAGGTCATATATCGGGATATGGATAATTGACTTGTGGCTAATATAATCTCTTATCGTGTCATATTATATTTATTTATTCTTTTATATGCTTAATGGATCAGTTTGTATTCGCATAGTATAGTAGGGTATATATAGGAGTTAGAGAGTAGGATATTATCATCATATTGAGCACTTGAGTCTTATTGTATGGTTTGGATGTGGCCCCTTCGAAGTGGCTAAGTCTCTATATTTTTATTTTCCTTGGTGTTACATTGTTATTTATATTATAGATCTATCTAACTAATTACAATAGTGTAGTTTCAAGCATTATTTTGGATGAGGGAAAATAACCCTCTTTACATTTACTCCATGCCTTCTGTAAGATTCCTTTACTCAAGTGGTTACACAACTACTTGTCACTAAAGGTAACTTAACCGAACATCTGCTTCACACCACTTGCCCAGATTTCTCATTAACACTCACTTTGCACCTTTTCACATATACATGAGTGTAGACATAATATGATTCTCACTTCACATCATTAATTAATTCTAAAAAGAATTAATCCCATTACAACACAACTCAAGGGCCCACATACTATATATGTCACTCACTTATCAAAGTGACCCATTTAATACACATAACATTTATAACTTGGTTTATTATTAATTTGATTAATTCATGACAATTAATTAAATATCTTGTCTAACTTAAATGCTCGCAAAAACCAAAAAACTGTAGCATTTTTTAGTACAAGATTTTTTATGGTTTTTTATATTTGATTAAAAAAAACATTGGCATTAAGCATGTAAAAACAAGAAACTCCATGATCATCAGTCATTTTTTTAAAAAGGGCATTACATAGTGTGGGTTGTGGTGGAAGTAATGTGCATGAATTTGTTGCATGAGATATAGATGAGTACTATTCCCCTCCATAGGACACTCATGATATGCCTCGACATTCATATCATGGACATTGAGATTCATGTGTACCATAATATTGATATACATCGACAATACTCAATAGATATTCTTGAGATTGGCATTCTTGTATCACATGATACAACAAAACGAAGGAGCTAACATTTTATTTAATAATATTTGTAGTCATGATTATAAATGTAGTGGATTTTTAAATTTATCATATCATTGTCGATCCATCTCTTTAGTGTCATTGTATGCAGCCCCTTACATCTCATGATCAATGATCTAGAAGTGGTAGCATTTCTGAGGCAACCTGTCATGTTTCTCCTACTTCAAAGGAGATAAGGAAGTAAAACGTTATTTTTTCTATCTTGTTTCTTGATACATAATGGTTTTAAAAACCAATCATTCCTAATAATATTATTTTTAGTTATATTCTAAAAATTTTTTTAAATTTTATTTGATCTTTTTAATTTATTGGAATTTTTATTTAACATATAATTGTAGACACTCTTTAGTGCCAGTTTTATCATAACATCGTATATCTTGTGATCAAAGACCCAGAAGTGGTGACATTTATGAGGTGGCCTATAATGATTCCCTTGCTTCAAGGGAGGTAATAAGATAAAATGTTATTTATTTCTATATTATTTGTAGTCATTCATAAATAATTTTTACAATTTAATTGATTTTTAATTTATTATACAATTACAAATCATTGTCTTTTGTGCCAACGTCTTCCATGAAACCTCATAAATATGGCGTTTGTCAATTTAAATGACAAGAGAACACCCCCACAAGTTTTGAGCAGGTATTGCCTACAACAATGAGGGGGATACGGAATCTCCATCTAATTCTAATGAAGACCACCCATCTCATCTAACACTGAATGAGTAAAAGTATCGAGTATCAAAGAGTTTGCATGTGAAATTGTATGTGAACCATGACATGAAAATATTACAATATGTTTGTGGAAAGTAAGTATTAGTTTACATTTTTTTAATTTAACTATTTTTTGCATGTTATAAAATTTATCAAAATATTAAATTATTTTAATTTCATTATTTTCTTTTAGGTACAAAAAAAGAATTACTATGCGAGCAAAAGTAATATTTACTGAAAATTGCCACTTGTAATACAAATCATAGCCAATTCAATGTAAGAAATGGTCAGTTGTGTGTACTAAAAAAATTTGGTAGTGCCTATTGTAGACACAAAATTATGCACTTATTACTATTACATTACACCTCTAGTATGTTGTTGTATATATCATTTTGAAGTACGAGGATTAGAAATTGGTGACACCTTTTTCTAGTCCTTATATTGCTTTCAATTGATTTTGATTATGACATCATCTTATACATCTTGGATTTATGTCTTCTATTCGAGTCATAGTGATCCCTATCCCCGTTATTGGTCATGTTTCTATTGAAATTCTTGTTAGAAATGACAAAGGACTAACATGGGGTGAATCAATCCTGTAATAAAACGTTTCACTCTTATATTTCAAATATCAAACATACATCCTCATAAACAATATGCTTTAGTACTTGATCATAATTAGATAAATTTCATCAAGAAATGCATACATATAATGAACACAAGATATACTCATAAACCTTTTTTATTGATATTTCAATCAAATTGCAGCTCTTCAAATCAGATCACAGCCAATAGACATTTCACCATCTTTGATTCACTCAAATCCTCCTCGTGAGACTACAACCAGCTACTGACCTAGAAAAATATTTCGGGGGTTTTTATTTGCAGTTTAGGTTTCTTCAATAGAAGGGAAAAGGGGGTTTTCATCAATAACAACACATGAACGTGGAACACCCTTTTAAGAACACAACCTTCATGAAGATTACCCTTACACTTCATTTTCCACTTGACTCTTCAACTCCCTAGCCTTGAATTCTAATTAAGGATTGAATGGAATAATAAGGAGTTACCAACTAAATATTTCATCTACATATATGAAATATTCCTCCTACAACCTGAACTGACAATTCTAACTTACGTTTTGTAACTGCCAGTCAAATTTCTTCTTATCCAAGTGAGCTCATATTTTGTCTTCTAGCTCTCAAAATTTTCCACAAGGATTCCAAATTTTCATACACATGGTATATTTTCCCACCAAACTAATTAATTCTCTTGTATACTTAGAAACTCGCCACATTAGCCAAGACATTCATTTAGGCTCACAAGTGTGCTTAAATCAGCTTCTATAAACACAGTTCTAAAAAACCATCTAACTAGACCACTTCCACTCATCTTCATGACCCAATTAATATATGAAAATTAATCTTAGGAAGTCTTCTTTCATTAAATTTTACCAGCAATATCCAACTCAATACTTAACACATCAAGAAACACCACTTTGCAAAACTTGTCTGGCTGGTTTCATCATCTTTGAATTAGGTCTTCAAGAATTGAGCTGATACATACCTCAAATCTCTTCATCATGAGGCAAGTAACATATAAATGTAAATATCAAAAATTATATTATCTCATCCAATTCTCATTAAGCTCCAATTCATGGCATAAGACTTCCAAAAACTTGGATATTTGCAACTGGTTTGGCTGGTCTTGAAGACACAAAAACTAGTCTTCCCTAAAAAAGGTATAACTTTGTCTAAAAAACACTCCATGTGGCATACCATACCTTTATGGAAATTTATTTACCATGTGAAACTTTTAATCTTACCAGAAGGTTAATTTCATGGATCTTAGCATGGAAAAACGTGCATCTTAGAGGTAGATTAGACAGAGTTTCAGAGCTCCAAAAACCAGTTTTGTGTTTGAGATGTCTAACACTTAAAATCATGCTTCCAAATCAAATAAAATCATGAAACACTTCCCATTTGAACTATAATTCACTCTGGAACTTTCACTTGCAAAGGTTTTATGGAGAAAAGCACAATTACCCTTCCAAAACATAGACTAGTTTTTGTTTGTTTAGCCTTCTCAGTGCTAAGACTGAAACCATACCTGTATCTTCACATTTGTCCAAAATAATAACCAATATTAATTTTTGAACATCACTAACACATTACCAACATCATCCACCTCAAGTTTTAGCAGGGGTTCCTTTGCAAGTTTCTCATGTACACTGAAATATTCACAAAACATATGTTTTCTAGTGGGTCCCACCAAGCATCATGAACTCAAAATATTATGGAAATGTGCCCTTAGGAGTCCTATACATGTTCAAATATGTTTCCAAGTAAAAAAAAATTATTTAAGACAAATAATCAACTAAATTTTCCAAAACTGGTCCAAACTAGGGTTTAGAGGGTTACAAACATGCTTACAAAAATGGATGGAACTTATAAAATACTCAACCAATCACCAAAATATTTTTTACACCATAATTTAATCCATTTTTATCCAATTATTTATTTGAAAGAGGCTCCACAATTTTGTTTGACTGCTAAAAATTTTGGTGCTCAATTTGCATACTTTGAAAAAACCCGGTTTTGGAAAAACTTACACAAGTTGCAAAATATCCATCCTTAGTTTTTTAATTTTTTCGCACACCTCAATTTCACATCCCTCTAACACATAAAATTTATATTTTTCTCTGGTTCATCCTTCATATTTCCATCCCATCTCATCTAGATGCCCTTTGGTATCTGATTCTCAACAGTTAAACTATGTTTACCTATAGAAGTGCCTAAAACACTTCAATAACTACCTGAGAAGTATTTTACACACCAAATATCACCATTTCATGCTTATACCATGTTTTTTTTAAATCATCACCCCTTGGGTCAACATTTCATACCTTGCTTTCTTGTGGATTGTCTTAAGAAAGCTCTATACTTACTTGTTTCAATCTCGTGAATCTAGTTTGTCTCTTGTAGCTCTTTCTACACCTCATATGCCACCTCATAGTGATCCAATAATTCTTTCCCTTTTTTTTTGAGTGAATTCTCATGTTTGTTTCATTTACATCGTGTATTTGAATTATGTCAAGGCCTAGAATGACTTGACTTGACCCATACTCATGAATGGACCATGTGGACATGTTACAGACTCATTGACACATCTCACTCACCGTGTGGACCTTGTTTGACCTTCATATCACCTTTGAGAGACTCAAGCCACACGTATGCACCTTTGGAGACCCCTAGATCACCTAGCCAACATACCTAGAACACCTAGACCATTGTGACATCAATGGACTTGACATCAATGACAACACAAGTGACACACACTTCCAACAATTCTTTGGGATAGTACCACCTAGGTGCTAGTGTCCCTTCTAGGTGATTTTTTCTATTCTCCTTTATTTTATAATTTTGCATTTGGTACTTAACTTTGGGTCTTTTCTAATTCTTTGGGTTGGCCTTTTGTGTAACTAAGTATCAAAATTCAAACAAGGAAACCCTATATATACACAACCTACTCACTATTATTAGGGGCTGGGAAATTTGGGCTATTACTTCCTATCTACTACTTGGGAAAAATAGAAACATTCAAGCATTGTATTTGGGTTACATCATTCACTACATAGGTGGGGCTAGCTCTAAATTCTATCTCACACATTCATCTTAAGGGAAATGTAGTTATAACCCATTATCTTGGTGCGATTAGCACAAGGGAAACCTAGCTTTAAGGGACACAATTCTATCACACACACACTAGAACTACATTGAGTTTGATATGTAGTGCAATGCTCAGTGATAATCACATTGAGGTGACCACTAAGGTTAGTCTGACTTAATCATATATATTATTTATTCCATATAATGTGTGCTTAAGCCTTGTGTAGGTGGTTAGGGTTTGTTTTGTAGGTTCAATTGTGACAATGAAACCCTACAATGAATCCAGAGTGACGAAGAGTGAAAGGAAGAAGACAAGTCCAAACCCTGAAAAGATCATATCCAAAAATTTTGCTAGGACATTGGAGCCCAGTTTAGACACTAGCGCTCAGGTGGTCTTGTCCTCCTTTGGGCAGTTCTGTCTGGAAGCCTTGCAGATCTTAGTTTTCTAAAAGAAGCATCCTCAACCCAAATCTAGCATGTTCCACCTAGTTTCCAGCCAAGAATCAGTCCAGGAACTCAGATGCAAGCTAAGTCACTCTTATCTCTTTATTTTTCACACTTGATTGTCGTTTCTTAGTAGATATTACTTGTTACTATTATATATGTTTGAACTCAGTCCTATGGTGAGATTTAAATAATGTTTAATTATTTATTGAACCCATTTATTGATTGAACCCTTGCTTACCCTAGGATCCCTCATTTTGTGTGCTTTGTAATGGCTTACCAAAAAGTGTTGTGAACCCATCGTCCCAAACCTCTTTCCCCAGGTATGATTCTCTTCCTATGACTAGTTTTCATCCTTGTTTTGTAAATTCCCAAGAATAGGATAGCTTCTATTGTACGTCACATAATATCCCTACATGTCAACCCAAAATTCCTCTTGTCACCACAAAGCTTATAAACCCTCATCTTGATGTTTTACTCCTACCCCCTATTAAGGCTACTACTTCTTGTGAAATTGATACTGATGTTGTTTCTATTGCTACAAATGATAAATGTGTTGACGATTTGGTTAATTTTTTGAATGAGGAAGGTCTTATTAATAATTATTTGTACATGTTATTAAAAATGGACCTCACCTTGCTTCTTCTTATCCTCCACTTACATATGCACAAATCATTATAGTTGATCCTATTGTTATTGATATTTATATTAAGGTTTCCCCTCTTTCTTCTCAACCAAGTGCTTATTCATTGAATATTGTTCCTCAAAATACATATCTTTCTTCATTCACCTCGTTTGTGCTTCCTAGTAATGCTAGTACTCATATTTCTTCTCATGATATGTCAAAATATACAAAATTTAATGATACATGTGTTTCTACTCTTGATATTTCCATAGATAATATACATCATGGTGATCATAATGATAGTGTAGATATTGCTAATAATGATTATATTCCTTATTTCAATGAGCTTGTTGATAAGAGTGTGAAAACTTTTATTCCTCTTAATTCTTCTTCCAATGTTTCTACTTCTAGTTATCCACTTTTTGATCCTAAGATTACCTTTCAACTGAATAGTGTACCTATGGCTACTCATTATGGAAAGATTCAAGCCCTTAATGTTTATGTTATTCCTCCCCAAGAAGTTATTTCTCTTATCCATGTTGTAAGTGATTTAAAAAATATTATCCATGCCCTTACCCTTAATATTAGGGCCTATTATGCTAATACTGATAATAATTCTCTTCATGGAAATCCTATTCCTAAGAAGATTTACAAGTCACCTTTTCCTAAGGGTTTTAATTTGCCTACTTTTAAACCTTTTGGTGGAAATGGTAATCCTTACATTAATCTTAAGGCCTTTATATTAGCTATGGCTTCACATTCTAATGATAGATTACTTCTCAAAGCATTTCAAATTAGTCTTATTGATAATGCCTCACATTGGTTTCATCATTTACTTAACGAATCTATTAGTACTCATCTTGATATGGAAGAAGCATTTCTTAGATGTTTTATTTCTAACAATAGTCCTAAAGCTACATTTGAGTGTTTTCCTTCTTTTCATCAAGGAAAGAATGAACCTATTACTGATTACATATTACGCTTCAAATCCTGCATGTATCATTTACTTTATTAGGTTATATATCTAGAAATGTAATAGATCTTTTGTCATGGCTTAATTCTTCCTTTGAAAGAAAAATTATTATATGATACATGTGAATCTCTTACACTTATGTCTTAAGGTTATATATTTAGAACAATAGATGGTTAATGAACATTTTTTTGCACATGTTCTTGGTTCTTCTACCACTCTTCCACCTAGCACATCTTCTCTTCCTCTTATTGCACCACCTTCACGTTCTCCTTCCCCTACTAGACATACTCATGATCACTCATCCCACTTTAGTAGACCTCCACTACGCCTCACTCTCCCTCCTAGGCATGATCCATTATACTTTTCACATTGTATTAGGCCTCATGATATCTTAGCACACTTTGATTGTTGAAAAGCTTATTCGGTTACCTTCTAATGAGCATCCTTAAACACATCAATTACAACAAAATCATGACCAACCCTTGTGAAATTTCCATAGGATAAATGGTCATAGAGATAATGATTTTTATGCACTCCATGATAGGCTTCATTTGTTTGAGGACAAGGGTGTCATTGATTTTTACACACACCATGTTGATCAATCACATTCTCTTGTGTCGCAACGCCAAACACTAAAATCTATTACTTTGACTATCTCTTGTCCTCCTAAGGTCATTTTGTCTCCTCCTCCCTTGGTTTAAACTAAGCCTAAGATGACTACCCCACTTCTTATTCAACCCAAACTCAAATTGGTCCCAAAGGAGAACCACTTACCATTACATGATTTATGTCTTCCTAGTGTTATTACGATTACATCGGGCTTATCATCTGACACTTATGCTCATATAGCATTTCCACATCATTTGATACATTTGTGTGTAGTCATCGCTTTCTTTCTATCTAGATGTTATATGTTCTTTAGTGTTACATGATTCAACATATATTCTATAAATGTATGCCATTATGTATTTTGTTATATCATTGTTATCATCTCTACTACAATTCTCAATTCAATGATCATATCATTTTCATCGCTTATCATCATTCTAATATTTATTCCATTATCATCACTATGTTATTTACGTTATCAACATATATAGTCTACTCTACAACATCATCACAATATATATAACTATATTATCACAAATTTAACATGTAGCATATCAAATCAAATCAACTAATCAACAAATAATATAACAACACAAGTACACATCATCATATCAAAAATGTTTTCATCATATATACATTTCTTGAAATTTTCATCATACAAAATCACATGATAATGTCCAATATAACACATATCATACATCCTCCTCACTACTACTAGAGGCAACTATCAGAGCTCTCAAACTCAAAGTCTCGTCACTAGTTATCCACCTATGTGTTCAGGAGCTCTACTCCTCTAGCCGAGTTCGTAGAAATGTTGCCTCATCCACCACATATGCATATTAACCCTGAAGCTCCATGTATTTCTCAAACATATCCCGTACTAGTCCACCTCCTCCCATGGCCTCTCTTGCTCAAGATAGCTTCATCATTGCCTCATCTCATTCTAATTACAACACTATACAAACGGTTTCCGTTACCGCCACATGATGAAATAAGTGAGCATGCTCCCTAAAAATGTGATCTACTCTCTCCAAAATCCCTCCTCCTACGAAGACATATGGGGGCACATTGTGGGTCAAAGTGCATATTGATGTATCCATGATCATGCTCTAATACTCATCACCTGTAAGACACAAACTATATTAATACATCATTATCACTTTAGTATGAAAATTACTCAATACAAATCACATTATTCTCATACTTGCGTCACACAATTTTTGTCGCTATGCCATCACCCTCAGGGGTAGATGTTTGAGCTCCTACTACCTCTCCTCCTCCTACCTAAACACTATGCTTGCTCTCCTACTACATCCATCCACTACTGGTAATAATAAAACCCATCGGTGTTCCACCACCATTGAGTATATACTAGGGTACACCTCGCCTCATCCACTCGAATCATAACTATCTTTGGATCTACCCACTTACAACTGGGGTCCATAACAGGGATCCTAAAGGAACTCACCTTGCCACTGCTCTCCTAGCTACTCAAATTGATATATATCATACATATGGCTCCAGAGGCACATCCTGTGCTATACAAAACTATCAAGACACCCACTCATACTTGAAGAGCTCGACCACTCCCAGGAAATTGTCCTCTAAGCACATCAGACAATGGATACATCATAGCTTAACACGATCTTTGGCCCATCCTCCATAGTCCCTGTATGGTATATAAATCATTGCACCATGCCCCATCCTATCAAAAAAATGATTTGTATGTCATGGTATCAAACTCACAACTCCTCGGTCTAACCCATCCAACAAAAAAAATCTTCGGTCACGCCTAATCCACTCTTGGCCCACTCAATATCTTTAATACTATAATGTGCTCATGATGCCCATATATGCAAAATCATGATAGTATTAATCCCACCATTGTGGTCCTCTTGCATAAATCTATACAAATCCATGTACAAATGAGATAATACGTAATGAATTCAAGCATACCAAGTATCATGTTGCTCTATTCTCACACAAATCTCATGCATCCTATATGATATGGATACTCCTCCTCCATCCATGGCCACACAAGAAGCCAAAACCATTGCAATAAAATTTTGAAAGCATAAATCACTTGATTTCTGTATGTCATCCATGATAATCTATGGCTCTACATGTGTTCAAGACCCTATAAAATATTATCTCACAACTCTCTATTGTTATTGTGTATCACATGGGGGCATAACCTAAACATGCTCCCCCACTACTGGAAGTTGCAGTATCCTATACAAATCCTCTAGAGTCACGGTTATCTCTCCCATAGGTAGCCAAAAGGTATATTTGTTTATACACCATCTCTCACAAAGTGCAATAATTAAGTGCATATTATGGGGCACCTCCCCCAATCTAGTAATGTTTTACAACCTGACATGATCAAGTATGTCCCACTCATCCTCCTCTAACCCCAATGTTAACAAAGTGGTCAAATTCCTATCCACATGAAACTCACGTGAATGTACATCTCTCTGCAGAACATAAATAAGAAAAAAACCCAAATTAGTATCTTGGCCACTCAAAAACATGATCAAAATCTAATCTAAACATGTCTTAGGGCCTTTAAGACAAAACCACCCATGGAACCCTAAAACTAGTGTCTAGTACTTGGATGGTAGTACCCATAACTGGACACTACCATCCAGAGGATAAAATTGACCCCATCGGCTTTGTCTTGGACAGAAATGCCCAAATTCTCAAAAATGTGAAAAATGCTAAAATGACTAAAATTTGCTATAATACTACCTAATCTACTTCAAAAATGTAATACTTACAAGTTGATATGTTGTCTGAGTCGATATCTCCTTGACGACCCTCTCAAACCTAGTCAGGATCACCTCTCGTGAACGTGACATCGTCACCACCCAGAGCTCAAATCACACTTGCTAATTTATAAATGAAAATACAATTGAATTTTTCCACCTTACTATTTATAGTAAATTTTATTGCCACTATAGTTCCTAAAGTATAATATCATCCTATGAAAACTAATACGCCAATATTGTTTGTCCCATATCTTGAGCCTTGTTTATATGTTTTCAATGCCATCAATGATATTAGAACCATATCTTCGACATGTTATCACATTAAACATTCACTGACATGCCTACCTACATTTTTGTTACATGTTTTCTTATATTTCACTCAATCACTACATATTATTCTATGCTTCTCTAACTCATTCCAACCACTCATTTTATTTTCTTTTTGCTCATGGTTTGCAGTCTATACTTCTCACCCCTTCACCAAAAGGGGGTAAAATAGTTAGGGTTATATTATCACCCCTCCTTAAGCAATCCAATCAAATTTCCAATATGATACACATAATCACATTAAACACTACCAATGTTATTTCAATCAATCATGGAGAAAAATTCAAATCCTATAAAGGTTATCACTCAAAATCCCAAGTTTCAATCTATTTCCAATCCAAAACTATCTTAGATTCTCACAATTTCACCCTTGAATGACCTAATATGGGAGCAATTCAATTTTCTAAAGCAAATTTCAAATCAATCGCACTTAATCAAATATTATGTTTCAACCAATATATGTTGTTTCCAATTCTATTGTCAATAGTATCAATATTCCCTCCCAAATGACCTAACTTGGGAGCCAATCAATACTATCATATCAATATTTTTTTATTTGACCAAGTTTACACCCTTACATCATAAAGTGGGGGAAATGAGACATCATTTCCTATCCTTGTCCACTTTACGAGGGTTTTCTGTGACTAGTAGGCAAGTAACAATTGGTTCATTTCTATCTTGCAGTTGTGGAACCTCTTTTGAGGAGGTGTCATGGTGGAGAAAAAAGTCTGATCACTCTCCCAACACTCTTCCTCTAGTGTTAGGACACTCAAATATGTAGAGTATTCACATCAGTTTGAGAATTGATCATTCTCGATCCCTTCTACCACTTCCAAGTTTAAAAATCTTCTATATCTCCAATAACATGTTTCTATCCAACACCTTATGTGACAACATGCTCACCCTATATGGATCAAAATAATGATCCATGTTTTTCACATTGTGATTCTTACTATTGGCACGGCTTAGCTACATCTCCTTCAACCCTTTACAAATATGTTCTTCTTATATCCTTTATACTATTAAATTCCATCCAAATAGTATAAAGGGGGAAAAATGCAGGCACAAAAATATGCACTTATTACTATTATATTATGCCTCTATTATGTTGTTGTATATATGATTTCTAAGTACGAAGATTAGACACTGCTGATACCTTTTCCTAGTACTTTTATTGCTTTCAATTGATTTTGATTGTGACATTGTCTTATACTTCTTAGATTTATGTCTTTTGGTTGAGTCATAGGGATCCATTGTCCCTATTCTTGGTCATATTTTTATTCATTGTCTCTGGGACAATACCACCTAGTAAGGACACTATTCCTCAGGCCCTTATGGGTGATTTTGTCTGTCTATTTTCTAATTTTTTACTTAATTTTGGGTCTTTTCTAGTTCTCTAGGTTGGATTTTGTGTCACTAAGTATCAAAATTCAAACAAGGGAACCATATATATACAATATATCCTACTCACTATTAATAGGGGTTATGAAATTTAGGCTATTACTTCCTATCTACTACTTGGGTAAAAGAGTAAAATTCAAGGATTGCATTTGGGATGAATCATTCACTGCATAGGAAGGGGATATTTCTGAATTCCATCTCACACATTCATCTTGGGGGAAAAGTAGTTATATCTTGTTAACTTGGTGTGACTAGCACAAGACCATACCTAGCTTTAAGGGACACGATTCTATCACACACACACACACACTAGAACTACATTGAGTCTAAAATGTAGTGAAACACTCAGTGATAATCACAATGGGGTGACCGTTGAGGTCAGTATGACTCAAGCATATGCATTATTTATTCCATCTAATGTGTGTTTGAGCCTTGTGCATGTAGCTAGGGTTTGTTTTGTAGGTTCAGGTATGACGATGAAACCCCACAATGAATCTAGAGTGATAAAAAGTGAAAGGAAGAATACAAGTCCAAACCCTTAAAATATCATATCCATAGCTATTGTTAGGACACTAGCGCCTGTGGCGATTATGTCCTCCTTTGGGTAGTTCTGTTTGGAATCCTTGTAGATCTCAATTTTCTAGATGAAGCATACTTAGCTCAGATCTAGCTTGTTCCACCTAGTTTCCAACCTAAAATCAAGCCAGGAACTTAGATATAAGCTAAGTCACTCTTATCTCTTTATTGTTCACACTTATTTGTCACTATTTGGTAGATGTTATGTATTATTGTTATATTTATTTGATCTCAGTCCTATGATAAGATTTAATTTCTATTAAATCACCTACTATGATGTGGGAATTATTGAACAGAGACGCTTAAGAGGATGAGGATACATATATGTGTATGCCAACGAAAAAAATTAAAATGATGTTTTTGTATTTCTTTTTTATATTAATTTATGACCAATTTAATGTGTGTGATAATTACATGGTTAATACACATGAGGAGAGACTAACACATCGACCTGTCAGTATGAACATAGCTTAATGGAAAATACAATGTGAGAAGTGGCTCAAATGGGACACGGAATGGATTTCTAGTTTTTTTTTAAAACAACAATATAAAATTTAAAAAAGTGTCTTCATCAAATTCATTAATTCAAAGTTTTTCATATTGTATTGATATTAATATAGAGGTCCAAAGTATCTATGAAAAATTCCACCAAACCAGAATGAGTCAAGGGAAGTTGGTGACTCATCGTATGGGACAAATGAGCATAAATGAGGTTACTTGTAAATTTGTGAGTTTATTTCAATAATGTAGTATACAACCTTAATTAATTCATGTCTCAATTATATTTGTAACTTTAAATGGTTTTTACAGGAGAAGATATATGACTTCAAAGTAATTGAACAAGTGAAGGCACCACTCAAAGCCCTTAGATGAAACACCAATACATTCAATGAATGGGTGCATGCTCATGGGTTTATGCTGGTATGACACCATTAATTTATTAAATAATTATAAAAATCAAGTAGGTAGCAAAAAAAAATTCAAAAAATTTGAAATATTATAATAAGTATTAAATAATGTTAGTGTAGGTGAATAAACCTTCACTTTTAGTTGATGCCGTTGAGTTTAGAGAGGATATTGATGATGATGATCCTAACTACAACTATGGTAATCCAACATTGCACGGAATGGAGCACAATTCAGACAATACAGACAATGAGCACATAGATTATCATGATGATGATAATGAGCTCTTAGATGATAATGATGATGATGACAATGACGAGTAGTTGATGATTTAACTAGTTCGTGGTAGTAGTAGTAGTAGTAGTAGTATACATACATACATACACACACACACACACACACACACACACACACACACACACACACACACACACACACACACACACACACACACACACACACACACACACACACACACACACACACACACACACACACACACACACATATTTATATTTATATATATGTGTGTGTGTGTGTGTGTGTGTGTGTGTGTATGTATATGTATATATATACATATACATACATATATATATGTATATATACATAAATATTACTATGGTCTTATTAATTGTATATATTCCTGTGGTATTCAATATTAGTTTTACATACGACAACTTTGTTTTACATTTACAAACATTAATATATATATATATATATTAAAAAATAAATGTAATATAGCCATTTCATATTTGAAATAATTATGTGGCATTTGTTTATTTTTTAATTTTCGAAGGCCCATAACCCACAAGTCCCAGGATCGGAGTAGAGTTGTCGAATTGAGAATGTTGGAGGAGAAGACCCAAGGGTCTACTACAACAACACTTCTGAGGGTGACAACAAAGTTTTTCAAATTCAGGACAGTATGGAAGCTTTTTGGGACAAAAAACTTTTCTTGGTGGGGAGGTGTGATCAGGGAATCATTTTCAAAAGTTCCCTAAAAATCCCTAAATGGTTTTAGTGCAAAATATCATCTCGAGAGCTTTCCAACGACTGTAAGAACGCAACAAACAGACATCGGGAGCTCTAGATATGTTTGGTCAAAGTTTAGACAACAGAAAAGTCAACTCTAGTCAACTGGTCAATATTGGACCAATCGCACTATGACACATGGCTTGCCAACACTCGTTGAATTCACTCGATTTTCCTATTGGGAGATGACAAGTGGACTACATGATGACCGAGTTAATTATTTCTATACCACATTACATGGGTCGAAATTTTATTATCTTGGTAAGTCCACTTACAAATCAATTTCCATGCCACATGACTAAATGGGGTGGGTTTTATTATAACAACCACGTATTAATGGTTAGAAATTACCCACATGCCATGCATGGAGGACCATGTGGAAGGAGGTGAAGTTCGTGTAGAGGGCTAAGCCATGCGTGGATGTTTCCACGTGAAGGATGCCACATAATTATTTCAAATATGAAATGGCTATATTACATTTATTTTTTAATATATATATATATATATATATATATATATATATATATATATATATATATATTAAAAAATAAATGTAATATAGCCATTTCATATTTGAAATAATTATGTGGCATTTGTTTATTTTTTAATTTTCGAAGGGGTTTTGCGTCACGTTTATGTCGCTCATGATTGGGATAGTGGCTTAGTTAACGTCATGAATAGGTGACGCAAATGTAAAACAAAAATGACATAAATGCAGTACAAATGTGGCACAAAATGATGTAAATAAAAATGTCTAGTCATGTTGTTTTTGTGCCCAACCGTTAACACAATTTCTTGTAAGAAACAAGTTGAAAAAGACCAAAAAGGCCAATTTACGACATAAAAATGATGCAAAATGTCATTTCCCTAGTTTGGGAAACTAGGTTAACTTTGTAGGTGAGCAAGTGGGCTCACCCTTGCCCTTTTTGAAATTGGATGAATAATAATGGAATTTAAATTAACTTTAAAAATTATTTATGGGTGCAAGGGGCATGGATCCATTTGGATGGGGCCAAATGGGACCCATGCCCAACTTGATTATTTAAACCTTAGCCAAATCATTTTCCCTCACCTTGTTAAACTAAACCCTTAGTTTAAATAATTCCTTGCCATGTTAAACTAACCCCTTGGTAGGGGAAACCATAATAAATCTTAGGTAACCTTAGTAATAATAATAACATGATAATGATTACACTCTGTAACTAAGCTTATATGACTCAGAATTAAGTAAATAACTAAATCATCAACTTAAAAGAATAATTAAATAATACTCAATTAAACCTTAAAAAAATTACCCTAATTTTAATGGTTATCTTGATGGTTTTTTGGGACATAAAATCATGGGCATGACATCTAGTATCAGAACACCCAGTGTTGACATACGGTATCAGAGCTTGGTTTCAACACTGGGTGCTCTGATACTAGATGTCATGCCCATGATTTTATGTCCCAAAAAAACCATCAAGATAACCATTAAAATTAGGGTAATTTTTTTTAAGGTTTAATTGAGTATTATTTAATTATTCTTCCAACTTGATTATTTAAACCTTAGCCAAGTCATTTTCTCCCAGTTGGTTAAACTAAATGCTTAGTTAAAATAATTCCTTACCTTTTTAAACTTACCCCTTGGTAGGGGAAATAATAATAAACCTTAGGTAACCTTAGCAAAAATAATAAAATGATAATGATTATACTCTATAACTAAGCTTATATGACTCATAATTAAATAAATAACTAAATCATCGACTTGGAAGAATAAATAAATAATACTCAATTAAACCTTGAAAAAAATTACCCTAAGTTTATGGGTTATCTAGATGGGTTTTTGGGATGTAAAATCATGGGCATGATATCAAGTTTTACTAGTATAAAGACAACCTTCATTACCAAATGGGGGACATATGCTTACGGGAAAATTCCTTTTTTGATTGTCTAATGTTGTGCCACCTTCTAAAGAGCCATGGATGTGGATTTCAAAGGGTTGATAAATGAAATTATCTTGGTCTATCTAGATGATATTACTATTTTTTCAAAGAGACAAGAGGATCATCTTCAAAAAACCTTCAACATATGCAAAGAGTTTGGTGTGTCTCTTAATCCAAAGAAATGTATATTTTTTGTTCCTGATGGTAAAACTCTTAGGTCACGTTATGTCAAAGTATGGTATAGCCATTGAACCTAACTGAATTACAATTGTCTTGGCCTTATCTCTTCATTGACACAAGAAATAACTTTAATCATTCTTGGGAAAGATAAATTTTGTGAGGAAATACATTACCAATTTAGCAGGTTTGGTGATACCTATCACTCTAATATTGAAGAAGGGTTGTGACTTCAAATGGACACAATAAGTGAAGGAATAATTTCAAACAAATTAAGAAGTCCATAGCTCAAGCTCCTACTCTAATAATTCATATTTTGACAAATAGTTTACTCTCTATACATTTGGAGGAGAAAATAGCACATATGCCATATTAACTCAAGAAAATCAACAAGGTTTGGAACATCCTCTTTCTTTCAAAATATAAAATTTCAAAGACTATGAACCTAAATAAATAAAAAATTGAAAAAACATTTTTATTCCTAATATCCCTTAATAAATTTAGGAATTTTATATCGAATCAAAAAATCAAAGTTTTGGTCACTCATCCCAGCATCAAAAAGTATATATGAGAACAAATATTAGTGACAAAAGAGCTACTCAAATCATAGAAATCATGGATTTCGATTTGCAAATAAAATACACCAAGTGATCAGAGGAAGAGAAAAAATTTAGCACTTGGTTGAAGACTTATTTCCTTCTCCAAAATCAATATGCATCCAACCAACATAAGTTGCAACATATAGAAGTGTAGAAAACACTTGGTTCCAAGACATGATGAATTATTTACATACTAGATAACTACCTATGTCTTTCAGTAGAACCAAAAGAAGACATATCAGGCTATATGATATTCATTATGAATGGATTATTAGGTTTCTCTTCAAGAGGAACATTGATAGTGCCATGCATAAGTATGTTGAACCAAGCAACATTAAAAGGTATTCAAGGAGTTCCATCAAGAATTTTCTGGTGATCATTTCCCCCCCAAACCACTCCAATAAAAAATATCATGGCCAGTTACTTTTGGGCCACCATGTTTGTTGATTGTCATAAGTGGGTAAGAAGCCACAAGAAATGTTTATTTTTCACAAGAAGAGAGAAATGCAACCCTTCCTCTTTAACCAATCTCAATAAATCAACCATTCTCCCAATGGGGGTTATATTTCATTGGCATGGTAAATTCACTATGCTAGTCATAAGTTTTTTTTAATAGCCACAAATTATTTCACCAAATGGGTTGAGGTAGTTCCATTGAAGGAAGCAACTATAAGTGTTATAGTAGACTTATTAGAGGAAATTGTAAAAATATTTTGAGTCGCTCACACTATTATATTAGATAATTCCAAATATTATTTTTGTGATAAGGTTACTAAATTTACCTTGACATATGGTATCTACTTGAAAGCATCATCAAATTACTATGCTCAACGAAAATTCCTTACATATTCTTCAAAAAAAATATGATCATAACTATGTAAAGGACCATGGAAGATAATCAAAGGCATTGACATATAAAGGTGAAGAAAATACTTTGGATAGATAGGATCACACCCCATAAGTCCAATGGTAATTCCTCTCTCATGTTTTTGTATGGTAGAGAGGTTTAGAATCATAATATTACTAGAACTCAAAACCCTTGAGTTATCTCAAAGGCCATATTTAGAACACCATGATGTTAAAACCGTCAATATGGTAGAGCTAGTCAAATTGGTACAAGTAAGAGAGGATGCCATAAGTAAACTATAGCATCACCAACAAGATTTTAAGAAGTGGTTTAACATGAAGTTCCATCCAAAAGAGTCCAAAAAGGGAGGAATAGTTCTCAAATGGGATGAAGACAAAGTTAATCCTGGTAGACATAAAAAGCATGACACTATTCGGAGTGGCCCATACCAGATTATAAAGTGAAAAGAAAAATTGACTTTAAGTTAGCAAAACATGATTGTGAATTACTGTTTATCCAAATCAATGGGATTTTCATCGAGAAATGCTTTTGAGAACTATGTTTTCTATTGTACATAGTTGTATATTTCTCTTTTTCCCTTTGTTTTTTATTTCCTTATTTCCTTTTTATCTGGTGTCTTTGTGTTAGAACTCTTAGTTATGGGTGCTTCCTACATTTAAGCTTTCTTATATAATTATTTTACCCAATTTTGTTGAATCGTATCTTTTTAAGAGACCTTGCTTGTTGCAAAATAAGTGTTTTTGCACACCTTACACTTTCCACCATTCAAAGTGTATGTGTTTCCATTTTCCAATTTTGTGGGTGGCTCTTGAGGATTTTTCGTAGTTGATACCTTAAGATTTTCAAGCTTGGTTATCCAACCATGATGGTGGATAGAGGCATTTCAATTTTCATGATAAAGAAGACAACCTACAAATCCCAATGCAACTCTCCAATTAACCTTTAATTCCCAACCATTTCGTTTCCTTATAGAATTACCATGAACAAGAGAAGATATGACATGATTTTCTTAATTCAATTGTGTTGCAGAGAAAAAAAAACATCATAGATACTTATTTAAAATATTTATATGGAAAATAAAAGGGGTTTGATCTTAAACAAGCTTTTTATGAGAAGTTAAGTGATGGTCATCCTCTTACAAGTGTTTGATGTCATGTTGAAGAAAACATCACTAGAGAAGATTATGGGATGACAATTTCAGAGTAGAATAAATCTTATTTTGATTATGAAAGCATGTTTTATGTAGCTAGGAGGATAAAGGGGGCAGGTCCAAATGTTGTCACAGAAGTGTTTGTTGATAAGAAATCAAATGAAGACAAGTTAAAAGAGCTCACAAGAATTTCTTATGAGGAGAAGGATGAAGATGCAACCTATATGGAGAATGTGGAGGTTTAACCTTGAAAAGTGGGTGCCCTATTAGAATCTTGTTGTTTCATAACTCAAAATAAATTTGTCACTAGTCATGCTTATTTTAGAGCATGAGGGAAAGCATTGAAGCATCAAAAGTCAACCTGGATACCTCTAAAAACAAAGTGTAGATACGATAGTGGTGTATTTGATGAAGACAAATGATATTTTGAAAGAGAAAGATTTTTAGACCATGTTTTCACTCCTCTCATTTGCCATAACCATTACAAAGCTCATTGCATGATGCAAGTTCACCAGAAAAGGGAGTTAGTTCTCCTAGCTAGTTTATGAATTTGTGTAATTCCACTTTATACATTGTTGGAGTAGGAGTAGTTTAGGTTTGATTTTTTATAAAAAAGTGATTTTCACATTCTGCATATGTCATTTGAAGTATGTATGATTTGTCTTTTGTAACTAGGTTTTGTTGGGTCACTTTTGTATTCTTTTGGAAAGCCTTTTGGAGGTTCATGCATATTCTAAGACAAAGATTCAGGGTTGAGTTGAAGGTAAAACCTAGTTTATATATATTAAAGGAATAATTTCAAGGTTTCTCACTCTAAAATCCATGCCCAATGGATGAAAATGCCACTAATACTTACATTTAGCAGGTAAATTCCCCCTTTGAGTCGTCAACAATGTTGTCAAAACTCAACCTTGTTGAATTTGTGAGCACCCTTGTGATTAAAAGTTATAAAGATGCTTTCCTTATTTTGTTTTGTATTTGTACATGAAAAATAAAAAGAATCTAGAAGATTCCTACTCTTTCAATGGGGTTTTCCCTTGAAAAAATTAGTTGACATCTAAGTCCCTTGCTTTCTCATGTTGCAGGACCGTCAATTTTAAATCTACAAAGCAATGCCATGTGTCATTGAATGACATATCATTGTATTTTTAATGCCTTTGTTAGATCTTTAACACCCAATGTTAATCAAACTTCCCACATCCAACAAAAAATTCAAACTTAGTCACTTTTTATAGTTTTCAACACTTTAGTGATGGATCTGCAACACATGGATGTAATCAGTGAATGAAACTATCTCAAGATTAATTTTGGTCTCCAAACCCTACATAGTATTGATCAATGACATGTGGTATGAAAGACATGTGGAAACCATTGACACTTGCACTATCTCAATACTTGATCTCTCACCTCCAATTTTTGCACAATGTCAATGGGTTACAAGTGACAGAGATCAATACCCTGCATAATCTTAAAGATTTAGATTCCACTCCCTCTCCATAAAATTCCAAGACACTCACAACTTACACGTGGTGACAATAAATGAAGTTTGAAATTTACTATAGTGTTTGTTAAGTGGGTTAAGTATCACAGTTTAACAATGAATGAAAATGAAGCATAGGGACATCACAATTGATACAAAGGTATAGACAAAGCTCTAATTTTTCATTGATAACTTTTGACATAGAACTCCAAATGAAAAATGACTGGTACTAATGGAAAGTTAATTTAGAGAGCTTTGCATTGGTCATAGTTTTGAGAAGAATGGTTTAGATATTTATAAGTAATGCATGACGAAGTTATCACACATCTTTTGCTCCTATAGTTAGATCTAATGGCTCTCAAATCACTCGCAGAATATTCTAAGATATTTTATTCTCTCATGAAGATATTTTCAAGTTGATATTCCCCTCATAGCCACATCCAAATGCAAAGGAAATAGTTAAATGATTTGTTGATCAAAAGGATTGGTTTTCATAGTGGTCCCAAAGGTGAAATCATGATCATTGAATAAATGGTAGCTTCATCTCCACTCACCCTCCTGATATCGTGGGAATCCATTAAGGCTTTATGAGAAATAAATTTGAAAACAAAAAACCTATTAGCTTCTAAAAAATGAGAGCATCAATTCATTACAAAATTGGATCTACTTGGAAACTCATGAAGGTTTTCTGGATAAGGTTTGTTTCAAACCATTCCCAACTATGATTTGATGGCAGTGGATCATCATTCTGATAGAAAAGATCAAGAATATGCCTAGATGTGTTTTTGGGTGGATATTTTTAATTGAACATCATTTAGTGATCCATGATCATTGTAAAAATGATATACATGAGAGAAGGAGATATAATCCAACATATTCTCCATCCTCATATTATCTCTTTCTTCCCTTTCCCCTTCTCTCTTCTTTGGTTGTAAATAAAAATCAAATCTAGTTGTAAACAATTCCTCTTCCTTGAATGCAAGTTTACTCTGATATGTTGAGTATCGAGCTTTCAATTTCCTTTGACCTCTAGTTTTTAGCTCTATAAATACATAAATGCCTTGAATTATGTTGATATCAGGTTGTGTATATTTCATCCCTTAATACATTTATGATTGTGGCTCATATTTGGCCTTTATTTTTGTGTTAATTGTTCCTTACCTCTCTATTATTTCTATGGTTCATTGTGTGTAGCATTTGTAATTTTTTTATTCATTCTCTTATATAGGCTGATAGGGAGAGTTAGATTCAAATATTGATCTATTGTGGCTCATATTTTCCCGTTAGATACATGTTTTGTCCTCTCTCTTATTAACTCATATAGGGAGGGTGATCCCTTATTTCTTGGTGCATCACCATGTTTATTTTTCACGTTTTCTCATTCCGTTTCTCGTACAACTGGTATATCAAATTATAGTACTGATAACATAGAGTTGTTAGGATAAGAACCAAATTTCTCTTGAGGTCTACCTCAAGGATTCATGTTCCCACACTTTGAATGCATTCCCATTGGTGTTACTGAGACATCAAGATCTAAATGGGCCATCTATGGGTGTACACCCTAGTCAACCAACACAACCATATAACACAAAAATAGAGAGAAAATAACACAATATGCAAGTATAATGACTTAGCCACTTTGAGGGAAACCTCTAAACCATATAATAAGATTTAAGTTATCAATATGGT
Source organism: Taxus chinensis (assembly GCA_019776745.2). Taxonomy (NCBI): domain Eukaryota; kingdom Viridiplantae; phylum Streptophyta; class Pinopsida; order Cupressales; family Taxaceae; genus Taxus; species Taxus chinensis. The sequence continues at coordinate 626,317,509 of CM034148.1, read as the reverse complement.
GATCATCTATGAGTTACTAGCTCATATATATGCCCTCCTATGTTTATGTAAACCACCTAGGCCAACCTACTAAGTTTATAAAAGCATAAATAAATGAGATATGACATGATAAGAGATTATATTAGCCCTAAGTTGGCCATACCTTTTCCAATATATGACACTGGATCAAGGGCTTAACAAGTTACAGTCACTTGTAAACGCACATTGCCACGATTTTATCTTGAGCATTGTCACTAGATCTCACAAGAAAATAAATACACATCTAAACCTTTTATAATCACCTCTTTGATTTTGAAATTAATTAATTAGGATTAAATTATTATTTTGTACATATTATTTAGCCTAGGTGAATGTAGTTGGTTATTTGTGCCACAATTAAGTGACAATTCATTTATTGGAATGCATCAATATATTAACAAAAAAATATTAGTCGATGGTGACACTAAAAACATGGTTGGAAAGAGTCATGACTCGTTATCCATGCTAAAAGAAATCATGTCTCAGTCATAAGTCAAAGCACCACGACGACAAATAGAATATCAAAAATACAAAAAAGCTACAAAAATATAGAATGTTTAGAGTCAAGCACATGCAACAAAATTGAGGGAAGGTGGTGGATCATCCCTACGAGGGAGATCCCCCAAACTAGCAGGCTTGTCATATGGAGGATCAAACAGGGCCATCCATCCAAGGTCTGAGAATCTTACAGATCCAATGACATCATAAATCCCCAACTAAGTGGTGGAGAGTCGACAACAATAATACCCCTTACATCGAAGATGGCTAACTAAATACATCAAAGTAGATATTCCAACAACGTGTTTCCCCCAAGGTGGTAACAAACTCCATGGACCTTGTCATGGAGGTGGTAGGGTAAAGAAGCAACCATGGATCAAGGATTTGACTTCGAGAATGACATGAGATGAAGTTCCTAGTTGAGGTGGATTATGTAGAACCCGCCTTGTGGTGTAAAGGGAACTCCTCTGGTGATCAAGAAACTCTTGCAGGCATTGAAACTTAAGAACCACCTTCTTGACTTGTGCTTGAATATGTAAGCACACAAAAGTGATAATAATTTTATCATTCACTAAAAAATACAAAGAAAAATTCATTGTTATTAAAAATAACATCATATATGGCTTCCCATAATTGAAAAAGAATAATATCTCTAAAAAATGCCACATAAAAACAAATAAAAACGAATTTATGTGAATAGGGGAAAGGAGCCAATGACTGTGTATGGGTCAATAATGGTGAGTGCATATGTGAAATAAAGTACCATTAGTTATTTCAATTAAAGTGAGCACATGTCACTTTCAAAATTAAAAATTAAATATAAACTAGCCAATAAAACAAGTCACATCAAGTCATTAACCTATGAAATGGTGACACATAGGCAGTCTGTAAATGGTGACTTTCTTCCCAAGTAATGGATCACCTTAAATTTCTTTTGTATTAAAAAATACTTAATTTAAATCCCTTAAAAATGCGTTTTTCACACATTTTTTTTTAGATAGGTAATAAGATTTAGTTTTGAAGGGACTAAAAAACCCTTTACACAAAAAGATTCCAAGGCACATAGGCCAACAAGAGGATCCAATAACACCGAGTCAAACCAAATTGACAAGTAGTGTAAACAAAACAAAGCAGACCGCAAATAGTCTAAGTATTAAACATACATATAATTTTTTTAAAAACAAAATACTTGGAGCAACTAGAAGCACCAAACCCTAAGGAAGGAGAAAACATAGAAAAGTTCAGCCAAAGGGTTGCCATCAGTCCACCTTGCTCTGTGCATTTTTGCTCCGGGTTCTAGTGCTCGGACTCACTTCCTTGTTCCCTTTGCACTTAATGATGACTTTGGAAGGCATTTTACCCTTGTTCTTCTCCTCAAGCTCCCCGATGTCTTCCTCATTAATACTACTCAATTCCAGATGCATATTAACCTCATCCTTTTATGCTTGTATTTTGGTAATCTGATCTTAAGGGATCAAGATCCTTTGCTCTTGCATGATGTACTCAGCATCTAGGTCACCAATACACTTGTTTTGGATATCAATATGTCTATGAAAATCTTTAACTTCCTGGACCAGATTTTTATTGACCACAAAAATAGTGTATGTCGCCACCTCCACTCTAAGAATGTGAGATTCCCAATCAATAGTATCTTTGGCTCTTTCCCTATTCCCCACACTTTCCTCCCTGGGTAGATCCCCCTTTTTCAAATCAAAGAGGATGTCAGAAAAAATAAGCAGAGCCCTCTTGTTGACACCCCCTTTTCCTTTTTTTCATGTGGGATGTCAAGGTCTCATTGTCTGAATCATCATTTTTTTCGCAAGGTCTAGGTAGGATAAGGATTCTACCTTTCTTGAACATCAGCAAGATAAGGCCATGGTGGAGGGGGGTTTCCAGCTTGTCATTTTGGTAGTCGGTAATGGAGGTGGTCAAGGAATGAAGGAGGAAAAAAGGAAAGCTTATCTCCTAGTTTCTATGAAGGTAGTTCAAAATGGACAGGTGGTAAGAGAAAAGATTCCTAAATTTTCCCTCGAGAGTGAGGTATTTCATCACCATGAGGTACACACATCTGCCCACCTACTAGGAAAGTAATTTTTGGTGATACCATCGTCATACTGAACAATATTTTCCCAAGACCGAAGAAGGTAGAAATCTCATGTTTTTTCCTAGTTTTATCTTTAAAGATTTTAAGACCATCGATGGACATACCAGTGGCTTCGGCGATGGTGTTCTCATTGACCTCAATTTCAGTGCCTCTCATCTTAGCATGACCATCCTCCCATGCTTTCCTGAATTTGTTGGTGAGCTACGGATCATGGCCCTGTAACTTCTCAATATAGATGGACAGACCACCCCTGTAAAGAAGGCACCATAGGGTACCATCCCTTTTAAGATGCATATAGGCAGTAGGTTTGTTCCTCACCCTATCTCCACCCATGATAATCCTACCACAAAAAATAGACACAGTAATGAAACCGAGAAAAAAGAAGGAACAAAGACAAAGATAAAAAAAATGTGGATGTTAGAAACCATATCAATATTGCTATTAACATCCACACGAGTTTTGTCCCACATATCCTTGTAATTATGAAGGTTTATCTCAACAAATATTGTCCTCATTAATCAAATTTTTGATATGATTCCAAGGTAACTCCTCATACTTCTAGCTCATCTGTCCCTACAAGTCATTCCCATGATTAGCCAGGCCATCTGCAGTCTTGTTGACACTCCTGTACACATGTTGTATCTCGACCCTTTCAAAATGTCCCATCATTTTCTTGGCCTCCTTAATTATGTTTTTAATCTTCCATTATGTTATCATTATGCTTAAGGGCATTAATAACACACATGGAATCTCCTTCAATAATAAGGTTTTGAATATTCATGGTTTTGATAGAGCTTTAATCCCCACAACATAGCTATGGCTTCGACATGATTATTTGAGTGAAGCCCAACCTGACCGACATACGCCCTTAAACAATCCCCCTTATGATCTCGAACTATCCCTCCCCCTCCATCACTTCCTTTCCTCACTTTTTCCGAGTCGTCGAAGTTTAATTTGTACCATCCAGAGGGTGGGCATTTCCACTTGACCTTCTTAATTTTTGCCTCCCTATCTTTTCGCCATAATCTCATAAGGAACCTTGAGATTAAAATTATTTAGGATATCCAAGTCTAAACCCAAGGGAGGTTTAGTAGTCTTGCATTTAACAATTTGAAAATTATCTTTGAGATTCTAGATGATAAGCCTCACCACCTTCTTGGGATAAGAGCCCTAATTTAAGAAAATCTTGTTATTCCTTTCGATCTAGATCCCCCATAGGGTATGTGGGAGGGCCAAATTCCATAATTCCTTAACATTGTCATGGTGGAAAATGGAAGTCCATTGTTCATGAAGGTTTGAGATATCCCTAGGAAGGATTAGCTGAATTTTGAAGAAGTTGAGCACCGTCGAGAAAACCTGAAAATCAAAGAGACATTCTAAAAAAAGATGGTTAGTAGTTTCTTCTTGGCCTTTGCACAGGATACACCTATTGATGATTATCATTCCTTTTTTCTAAGCTTGTCCACAGTGATAATTTTCTTCTTGACAGCTTCCCAAAAGAAAAATTAATTTTTGGGATAAGTTTTTTGTTCCAGATTCTCCTCCAATAATCATTAGTAGGAAGTTGTTCAAAGTTAAGCAAGTAACCAGATTTAACTTCATAATTTCCAGAATCTGTGTTCCTCCATATTAGTTCATCTTGACTCTGTCTAGGAGGAATGTGGTACAACTTAAGTTCATTGTTGAGGTTTCAAAGGGTAGGAGAGGTCCACTATAAGAAGGTGGAGGAATAATCTGTTTCCATTGCCTTTTCTTTCCAGTAGTCACACACCCTTTCACCAAATGTCACTTTATAGAACAAGAAGTAATCCTTCCAAGGTATCTCCTCTTTTAGAGCTAGATTTCTAATCCAGGGTCTTCCCAGAAACTAATATTAGTTCCATTCCCCAAATTCCACTTAACACCTTTATTCATCAGGTTCCTTGATTTTCCCAAATCATTCCAAAAAATGGAGCCTTTGGGAAGATCTTTATCCTTAAAAAAACCCAAAGTACCACCAACATTCCACAAGTATTTCTCTTTCAGAATGTCCACCCATATGCCTTCCTCTTTATGTAACCTCCATCCAACTTTGGCAATGAAGGGGTTGGTTCATCATTTTCATGTTTTTCAGTCTGAGGCCACCTCTGTCTTTAGGAGTTGTCACCTTTTCCCAAGCTATCAAAGGTATCTTGGTTTTGACTTCAGTCCCTAGACCACAAAAATCTTTTTTGTATGCCTTCAATAGCCTTTCTGATTTTTTGCAGGGCATAATAAAAATAGACATTGTGTATGTTGCCACACCTTGTATAGAGCTTTGAAGCAATTGGAATTTCCCAGCTTGAGTCAGCAACGTTCCTTTCCAAGAGGAAAGTTTCTTGTGAAATCTATCAATGATTTTATTCCAGCTAGTATCATCCATTTTACTGCCACACAAGGGCATACTGAGATAGCTATCTGGGAGATTCTTTATATTACATTCCAGGATGGTGGCTAGACATTATTGTTGATGTTCCTCCACATTGATGAAATAACATGAGCTCTTCCTGAAGTTAACTTTTTGACCTAAGACCTCCTCATAGTTCTTAGTGATGATTTTGAGAGACCTGGCTTCCTAAACATAAGCTTGACCCAATAACACCGTGTCATCAACCAATTGTTGAAGACATTTATTCTCAACCCCATTAGTAACTTTAATTCCCTCAATTCTCCCCTCATTTTTAGCTTTTGAGTAGAGCCTACTCAAGGCTTCAGCCACAATGATATATAGAAAGGGTGATAGAGGGTCACCCTACCTAAGACCCCTCTCAGCTTTGAAAAAACCTTTAGGTTGACCATTAACAATAACTGAAAAGCTTGAGGTAGTGATACAAGATTGAATCAGATTGATAAAGTGACTATCAAATCCCAACTTATGAAGAAGCTTAAGAAGAAAATTCCATGAGATCCTGTCATATGCCTTCTACATATCCAATTTAATAATCATTGCTTCTCTTTTGGATTTTTCAACTGAGTGGATGGTTTCATGTATGGAAATGATGTTGTCAAGAATTTGTCTTCCTGACACGAAGGCACCCTGATTGGGTGAAATGAAATTGTTGAGCACATCCCTCAAGTGGAAGGCCAATATTTTTGAAATTATTTTATAGACCATGTTGCAGAGACTGATGGGCTTAAAATCTCCAAGATCTTTGGCACCTATTTTTTTGGTATCAGGGAAATGAAGGTATGATTGACTTGTCTGAGCATATATCCTGATAGAAAGAAATCCTGAACCACCGCTACAACCTCCTTTTTGACAATGTCCTAGTACAATTGGAAGAAAAAGGTTAGAAATCCATCAGGTCCAGGAGTTTTATCTCCCTCCATCATTGACACAATGGATTTAATCTCTTCTTCTGAAGGAATAACAGTAAGATCCTTATTAATTTCTTCATCAATGACCTATCCAAAAATCCCCAACATGTTATTAGTAGCATTAATATTCAGTTGGTTTTCCTCAAAAAAAATTGTTTGAAAAAGGAGGTGATAGTGTCAGCTATATCTTTCTCCTCATCAACCACCCTCCCATCAGGTCCCATGATTTCATGTATCCTTCCTTTGTTTTCTTTGATGGTGGTCGAGATGTGGAAAAAATTTGGTGTTTCGGTCACCCTCTTTTAACCACTGAATCCTAGATTTCTGTTTCCAGTATATTTCTTCCTTACACAATATAGAATGGAGCTCATAGAGAAGGACTCTCTCTTTTGCTTTATCCTCATCATTCCAAACTCCTTCTTCCATAATTTCCTCCATTTATTTTAATTCCTCAGAAACTTTACTTTTTTGCAAGAAAATGTTGCCAAAGGTCTCTTTATTCCACTTTTTAATATTATTTTTGACATTCCTAAGTTTGGTAGCCACTTGGTACATACAATTTCCTCATGTTTCTAGGCTCCACCATTCCTCAATCCTCTCCTCCATCTCATTATGGGCTAGTCCACATTTTTTCAAACTGAAAGGGCCTACCTTTAGAGATTTCAAAATCACTAGTTTTCAAGATGATCAGATTATGATCAGAACCTAATGCGGAGAAGGGAGGAGAGAGAATAATTTTGATCCTGTACCCATGGTATGCTGACCATAAATCTATCTAATCTTATTTGAATAAGGCCATCTCCACTCCTTTTGTTATTCCAAGTATACTTAGACCCACTTAGTTCCAAATCAAACAAATCATTCCAATGAATAAAGTTATCTAAGTCTTCCATGCTTTCCAAATAGGAAGTTATTCCTCCCTTTTTATCTCCAGAGTAAGAGGGGTGTTGAAGTCTCCTCCAAAAATCCAATTGATCTCTTTTGATAGACTCCTAAAACTAGTTAACTCATCCCAAATAATCTTTCTTCCAGAGAAAGAGTTAGGAGCATACACATTGGAGAGAATAAACTTACTTCCAAAAGTTAAATGAGTGAAACAAATAGCTAAGTGGTGTTGACTATTGTAGAAAGGATCCCCACTGACCACTTTTTGATCCCAGAGGCATATGAGCCCTCCAGAAGCACCCAAAGATGGTTGGCCATGAAACCTCTCTTCCTTCCAAAAAAACCTTCTGAAAATCCATCATCCTTTCATTGTTCATTTTAGTTTCCTACAAAATGAGAATGTCCGACTTCCTGTCCTTCCTAATATATTTCAAAATCCTATGTTTACTCGGGTTGTTTAGACCCCTAATATTCCATGAAAGAATTATCATTTAAAAAAGTTTTTTTTTACCTCCCGCTAAGGATCTTTGCTTTCCCTCCATGACTTCCTTTCTAGACATTCATTCTCTCTTTTCTTTCTCAGAAGGTCTACTAGGGGAGGATTTTGTCTCTCCAACATCAACCTTATTAGCATTCCCTCTTGTTCTAGGCGTAGCCTTTATTTTTGGACTTCTTTTTACCTGCACCGTATTCAGAACAGGGGATTCCACTTCTTTGAAAGCTTCATTTCCTTCTTCTCTAGAGTTTGTTGGTAGATTCTCAATAGGTTCCTCAGATAGAGACACTCTTTAGATTTGGTTTTGAACCATTGTTTGTTTCTAAAATTTTCTTTAGATCTTCTTCTACTATGGGGATATCTTCTAAGTTGATATCCAACACACTATACATGTTACTGGTAACTAACAAAGCTTCCACAGGTTTTTGAGCGAAAAAAATAACATCCAATGTATCCTGCACTATAGAACCCATGATGTTGTCTTCATGTAGTTCTTCAACTATCACTATCTCCTCCACATTTTCCATTTCTGACTCAGCTACCTTGTCATTGGTCTTTTCCAACCTTCATCCTCAACTATTTCCTCTAAAACCGGTTCTGACTCATCATTTCCTTGATCTTTACCCACTGAGGGTTTATTGACTTGCTTCCATGTGGGATTTATCTTCGAGGGTCCACTAGCATTAGGTTGCATAATTCCTTTTCCTTTCGAATCCTCCTTAATGGTTCCTTTGTTTTTTTTGAGCTGGGCCTTCAGAGCAGCCTCTTCCTTGGATTTTGGAAAATTTTTAATATTATGTCTCACCTTAAAACATGAGAAGCACATGAAAGGTGCAAACTCATAGTAAACTTTCTAAGTGTGGACACCCCAAGGAGCCTTGAGATCAATGATTCTGGGAAGGGTTGTCTTGGGCACCACATTAACACATAACTTGAAAAAAGGAGTCAAGATTTGGCACATGTAACATGATCAATGATAACCAGAGCCCCAATGGCTTTTGCTATCCCCTATAAAATATCCATATCCCAATATTCTAAGGGCAACCCTGGGATTTTGACCCAAATAGGATATTCCTTGATAACTGTCTCCAGCAAATTGAAGCCTGGTTGCCACTTTTGCACCAAAACAATTGCTCTGCCCATAAACCATGGCCCATCTGGCAAGAATCTTTAAAAAATCCTCCTCAAGTGACAGGGATACCACAAAAAAGGTGTTTGCATAGGAAACAATCTCCATTGAACCTTTGGGCATCCACTTCCTGGTTGCCCATTTCCTAAACTCCTCAATATTTGGTTGACTTCTTGGAATTTTAGCCAAGATAGTGTTACTCATCAAAGCCCGAACACGTTCGCCAACCTGTTCCAGGATGTCCAAAAAAACTCCATTCTCATTACAGACTGGGCTTAGGTTAAAGAGAGATACATGTTTAGGTTTGTTTCCTGCCACCCTCCTTGCCCAAGTGATTGCGGGTCCCTTATCCGGCTCCACTTTGTCTCTTCTCTGACTATTCACACAATTTTAATGCTAACAAAAAATCTGTTTATTGAAAAAATCATGATTTATTAAAGGGTATTTTAAAATAAAAAAATTACCCCTTAAGTTAGTGTTCGCAATAATCTTGATTCCCCAAAAAAATCATATTCCACATGAAGAGTTTAAAGTGGTAAAGTATAAAAGGGAATGAATCCAAGACCAAACCTCACGAGGCAAACCCAAAATAATAATGCTTTTCTATTTTAAAAAAAAGGTTCGCGCAAGAGCATTATAATACATTCATAATTCGTTCCCTATCAAAAGAATTGTAACGATTGTAAGCGAAGGAGGTCTCCTATTGATTATTACCCAAAACCATTTAGAGTAAAAATAAAACAAATTACAAGTCTAATGAAATTATGGATGATGGTCATTTACAAGGATGCCATTTGTTTAAAATAAGCGTTGTACTAATAGCCATTCGGATATCTACAATGGGAACATTTAGTTTATCCATTCCATCGACCATCTCTGTGATCCCACCACCAAAATTGGAGTCAAATGAGTATGGAGGAGGAATAGTGAGGGATTTTGTGCTCCTAGTAGAGCAGCATCAGCATGGCTTTAAACAACTACCCAACACTTATGCAGATCTTTTGCAAAAGTGCGCAATCAACAAAGCCCTCTTGCACGGGAAATGCCTCCATTCCCATGCCATCAAATCCGCAGTTGATTCCAACACTTATTTCTACAATAATCTCCTCAATATGTATGCAAAATGCGGAAGTTTGGATGATGCACGCCAAGTGTTTGACAATATTCCTAAGCGAAATAAGGCCTCTTGGACTGCAATGATAGCAGGATACGCACAGAATGGATATTTTAAAACGGCATTGCAGCTCTTTTGTCAAATGCAGAGGGACGGTGTGCATTTTAACGAGTTTGCTTTTGGTAGCGCTCTCAAGGCGTGTGCAGGTATGGAGGTTCTAGAATTCGGCAGGCAGGTTCAGGCACAGATCATTATGAGTGGGTTGGAGTCGGATTACATTATGGGGTGTGCGCTTATTGATATGTATTGTAAATGTGGAAGTTTGGAAAATGCATGCCAAGTGTTCGACGAAATGACTGCAAAAGATGTTGTCTCATGGACTGCTATGATTGCAGGTAGGGAAAGTTTCAGTGGCTCAATTTTGTTAATTCATTATTTTTTTAATTAAAGAATATTGGTCATTTCCATGTACCAACTAGAAACCTAGAACCCTCCCATGACTATGCTAGGCTTGCTGGGGTAATATTGAGCAACGAAGCCCTGCGTGATTTAGTTGGGGTTTATTTTTTTATAACACCTCCACTCAAGCCACATTTGTGGACTCCTATTGGGGTTCTACCCCTTTGTGATTTAGTGGAGGTTTAATTTTTTTATAGCACCTCCTCTCAAGCCACACTTGTGGGCTCCTTAGTGGGGCTCTGATACAACAAAAGACTCATAAGTGACAGCTATGAAAGACGATAGTATAATGAGTTGCATTAGATTTTGGACTGGAGTGGTTTTTACATAGTTTCAAGGTAGGGTAGCTACACCCTTACGGTGACTACCTGCTTAAAACTATGAACAAAATGATGTGACTGCTAATTCTATATTCTAGATTTTTCTAGCAAGTTGCAGTTTCTGTAAAATAATATTGTTTCTTGTAAGACGTGGCCAACAATTTTTCTATGAATTGTTACTTTTAGATTATCCCACACTCGGGCTACTTTATTATCCACACCGGAAGGCTAAGTCGGGTTTTGGTGAGACAATTACTTTTCATTTTATTTTGTAGCCTCTTCATCAGAGGTTTGGGAAAAAATTGTTTTTGAATTATTGCCAAGCTTTGGGGTTATTTTTAATTATTGCTATACTTGGGGTCATTTTCAAATAATTGCCATAGTTGGGGTCATTATACTCATGAATGTAAATCCACATTGAAAGACGAGGCCGAAGTTTTGGTGATGTACTAATTTTTTTAATTTTTTGATTGAAAAACTCACTTTTATTAATAATAACTAATAGTACAATGCTGATCATGGAAAAAACGGGTGGAAGAAATTACACCTCAAAACGCAAGCTGAGCTAAACCATAGCCTTGAGAAAATACCAAAACATCAAAACAAGGCTATCATAAATACAATATAATTAATAAAAGTGTTTTTCAATAAAAAATGATAAAACCAAGGAGTAATAAACCAATGACTACCAACCACACAAACAACAAGGCACTTAGGCAGCAGTGGCAAACAAGGTAGCTAGAGGAGGTAGAAGAGGGGGCTCTTAGGTTCCCCCCTCAGCCACTGGCACCCGGAGGGTTTATCGTGTCAAGTATGAGTTCCCATGCACAATTTTGTTTCTTTTCTTTAGCTTCTTCGCCTTGTTGGGAAAGAGAAATGGCAAGAGTCAACTGGGAAAATTTGTCTTGGGGAGGAGCTTCCTAGCCACCGCCACCGCTTCTAATTCAGTCGAAAACACCACCACTACCTTGGAGAGGCAAAGACCAATGGGATTGGAGAGAGAAGCTCCGCTTGTTCCTAGAGTGATGGCGACAAAAACATTGGCCATGATTTTGAGAAGGAGAATGGTGGCTGAGAGAATTCAGAAGCACTCGACTAACATGTGAAGCGCTTCCTCAATGGTCTAGAAGAGACTAGAGGTGCTCCACCTCTAAGCGGATCTTCTCCATTTGGACGTGGATCTGAAGCAAAACATTGCAGATAACATTGACTTTATTAGTCACAAAAAAATCTCTTTGCATTGCTACATTAATAAAAATAGCACGACTTCTATCTTATTATATATGAAAAAGACTGTTAGTACAAAAGATTTGACAAAAAATATTGTATTTTGCAGGTAACATGGCCTAGTCCCTAAGAAGAACCATTTTTTAGGTAAATAACTCTAGAAGAAAGGGTTGAAAAGGGTATGAATCCATTTCTAGGAAGATTGAGTATGAGGGCAAAACCAAAAAAGGTCTTTTATGGTCTCAGACTGATAGCAGGCAGAGATAATGGGATTTGAGACCCCCATACGCTTAAGCCTATCTCCAACTGGTAAACCTTGATGTAGAATGCACCAAATAAAATGGGCTTTTTTGGTCTCAATACGGGCTTCCAATGATTGGCAGACCATCTAGCCCAAACAACATCCAGTGACTTTAATTCACAATGTTGATTGAGGGTATATCTATTTGGATATGCTGAGGAGCAAGAAGCTGATTAACAATTTGAGGTTTTTACCAGCTAAAGGCAGTAGCAATAGGCCAATGCCAATCTCTTCTCCAAGGAGCTGTGGAAAGGACACCAATCTTGTGGAGACCAGTCATCAAGTATGGAGTTTTGAATCTCAAAACTGGATTTTACTTGAGCTAGAATTTATCCTAAGAACATCCCATGAAATCCAACCGTGAGAAACCTTGAAGAAAATGCCATAGATAAATCCGATTCCCTTTTTAAAAAGCCTAAGACTATTAATTCAAGGTACCATGGTAAAGGGGACATTATGAAAAGTATGAGTGGGAGACCACCAAAGAGAATGGGAATTAAGTGAGCGTCAATTCCAAAAACCATCTCCAATTCAAGTGAGGTTGGGTTCTGATTTAACCCTAAATCGGATAAATAAATAAGTGTGGGATGTAAATGGGTCTACTCTTTAGGTTGAGGGTTAGCAATTGGTAATATATTCATATTAATTGATAAACATTAATGCCTGAATCAGAATATACCACTTATAACAATTTGCAAGATAGAATATGGACACGATTGCTAAAACACAAGAAAGTGGGTGCACTTTGCTGAGTATAGAGGAAGCTAAATTGGTGATGTTGTATCAGCCTAGGCTGGAAATGATTTCGCAGTGCTTCATTTTTGAATCTGCAGTGCAAAATTGAGCAGGTATAGAAGAGTTGGGTGTGTATGGAAGTGTCAAATGGTTTAGTACTTGTTGGACGGTTCCGTACAATGATGCATTGGCACTTAGCAACTTTTTGTGCTCTTGCGACACTTTGTGATGGCCTCCGCTTTGAAACCTTATGTGTTGCACATGTTTGAAACCCTCTGTATGATGTGAAATAGCTTCGAAACCCTAACCATGGGCATGAGACCCTGAAAAAAGATTAGTGGTTGGGTTGATGTGCAATCCATGCAGCAGATACGTTGGAAATACTCCAAAGAGGCCTCAAATCGCACATAGTTCTCCACTTAGCACATGATATCTATATGGATGCAACTGCTTTGACAATTTGATCATTTGATAATACAACAATGTCTTGGTATGTGTAGCTAGAATTGGCTTGGATGGCCCCTAGCTTGGGAAGCATGACCCTTCAACTTGTTAGGATTATTATTGTTATTACTCACATCATAGGTTGATATTATAATGTTATATTGTAATAGCGTGATTATTATTCACTTTAAATAAGTTAGTAGTATTGTTGAAAGTTACAACAATATTACATATTTAGGGATGAGTGGTTATAGCTTTCCTATATTATAGGAGATGCAACTCCTATGTATACGTGTGCTTGCAATCAAGTAATAATATGAAGAGTTTATTGTGTTAAAATTGTGCAAATCTCAGACAAAAATTTCACAACCTAGTTGAGTGTGCTTCAGACCTATGTAGGGGTTGTTCTTAAGATGTAATACTCCTTCGAAGGGATTTAAGAGAGCTTGGAGTGCTTTTGGAATGTATTTTGCAAGCATGTGCTTGAAAGTGCCAAGTGAGGTAAATAGGTGAGCTAGACTTGCTTTTATAGGCTTTTGTAAATAATGTTTCACATTACAGCCAACCTATATGATGTGAACTAACACATAAATGATATCAAATAGAAAAAGTGACAGTTGAGTGGTTGGGAACGAAACTGTTAGCTTTGGACCAAATTGTTGGCTGGTTTGGTTCTAGATGGATAGTCCCATACATGCAATTTGTGGAATTCTGCAAAGTTCCGAAAATGATGTCTAGGAGGAATATACTAAAGTGGACTGATGCAATTAGTTATGTGGCTGAGCAATGTGAATAGAGAAGCAAGTCATGCAAGATAGATAAGGATAGGTCACCTAGGCTTGGAATGTGTGCACAAGTCATGATCTAAGGATAGAGCCAAAGTTGTCATTGTCAAAATTTAGGTTTCTACATTTGCCTCCCCTTTAAGTATGAAATGAAAATTACACGTTTAAAGGAAAAGATACTTGAGTGTGTAAGCACACTTTGTCTTTGCTCGAAGTTGTTGATTCCACTTGTGTGTTGGCATTCTCCACGATGAAACCTACAACACAATGTAGTCAATGTCCATATATGAATTGAACTTCAACTCAACTTTGAAAATATATTTGTAACTAGTGAAGTAAAAGAGACAAAAGCATGGAAGGAGTACACCTGCTTGCTTTGCTGAAAAAGAAGCCCTCAAATTTGTTGTACTTGGAGATGTGGATTGGAATTGAGCCGTTCAAGGATTGGGGGTGATCAGTCCGCAATTTTGTTGAAGGAGATGCTAGAGCCAAAAGGAGTTGAGTGTCGCTTGACTCAACACCAAAAGAAGTGTTGTGAGACTTTGTACATGTCCCAAGAAAGAGGAAGGGTGTCATAGAATGTCTAGCCATCCCAAAACAAATCCCAAAGAGAGTGAGAAGAAGAGTGTCATAGGGATTTCTCGTCACCCCAAAAAACTACTACCCATGGACTACACCGTTGTAGATGGATCTAGGTCTAGGTAAAAAATAACACAAATTTGAAAGGGAATGACTTGTCTCATTCCCCCACTATGTGATGTCCCATGACTATCAAATGTGAAATGTTGAATATAGTAGAAGGAAAAAGAAAGCCCATGCCCCATGCCCTTGTAGTGAAATGGTGCTCAAGCTGCATAGTACCGAAAAGGAATGAAGTGCTCAAACCCTCACATTTTGTTCTGAAGTGTAGTGGACCTTTCCCTAGACTGTGCCAACTAAATTTGAACTTGTATAAAAAACCTATAACTATTTGTGAGAATCTGAGAAATCTAAAATTTGCAAAGAAGCTTCCCCAAGACTAAAACGTCCATCTTGAACTGTAATGTCTGGCGGTTTCATCCCTAGTGGACAGTTGTCCATGTTCTGAATATGATTTTCTTCCTGAGTATCTATACCCTGTCCCATTATGTTCCTAAATTTTTAATTATGTATGTGTGTATGATATGCATAGATATCCATGTAATAAACCCCACTAAATGCCCCCTCTTTTGAGGTGAGTGAGATGTGCAAAGAGAAGATTCAACTCAAAAGAAATGATGTGTATCCATGTCAAATGTATCTGATAGTGAACATTGGATCACATGGAGAGATGTTGTAGGTGGCCACTATTGAGATCCTGTTCCTACAAGAGCATGCATGGTAGAAACCATGGCACAGAGAGAGAGAGTAAACAAGAAAACAAACAAGTGTAGAGGCACACATGTAGAGTAGAAAACAAGTGCAGAGGCAATCAAACATACAAGTAAGAAAGCTCAAAGGCAAACAAGTACACAAACAATTTCACATATGTTAATCATAGCAAAGGCAAAGAGCTGCAAACAAGGGACACAAGAGTGTCACACACAAAAACAAGCATAAGCAAATTGCTATGGAGGCCACATTCAAGGGACACCAAAGTGTCGCATATACTCATAGCGAAGGCCACAAGCCGTATACATGAGATAAGCAAGTGACCAAGCAAGTACAATAATAAATAATAGCCTTGAGCCATATAGACCAAGAGAAGTGAGTGCTGCACAAGACATGTGTTAGTTGCATTAGTCTGAAAAATAACATATATTAGAATATAAGAAATTGAGCATAATGACGAAGTGAAAGTAGTTGTAATAAAACAAAAGCACCTAAATAGTGTAGAAGATGCCCCCAAATCAGCAAGACCACTAGGAAGAGGATTAGGCCAACACTTGTCATAATGGAAAATCCCATGTGTCCTGCATCAAGCTCAATATACCTCATGAACGTGTTGGTACCCCAGATTTAATCTCCTTCAAAGGCCAAGCAGCATCATGGATTTGACAAGACACTCAGAGGCAGATAGATGATTATGTATGTCGTTTTGTAGCCGGGTAAGCAATCTATTTGACTTGTTAGCACTCAGGCTTTGAAGAAGTGGGTAGCACCTTAAAAGGATGTGATCTTATCCTAACTATTTTAGGTTGTGCCTCTCAACCAAGATAAGAGAACCTATTTTGTAACCTCTGTTATTGAAGAATGTTGGTAAATCCTTCTTTTGCACAAATTTTATAGAGAAGACCTTGGGAAAATATGATCAACACACCAAATTTGACTCTCACGAGTTGATATTTTCAATACAAGGCAAAGGTTACTAAAGACATCAAGAAATCCTGATTGTTCTACATATTTTTACAGGTAGATTTTGTTCCTTTGTTGATACACAGGGCAAACAGGGGTAGTTCAGGGTGGATCAATGGTTTTTAAATGATTTTGGTGGGAGATGAAGCAGGATAAAGTTGATTATACCGGATCTTTGGAGGGACTTCACAATAATGAACAACTTCACAACAAAAAGCTTCAAAACAGTCAAGACGTTCCTTTAACCAGAAGGTGTGCTTCAATGGAGGCCCAGATCAACACGTTTTCACACAATCTTTGAGACTCCAACACGAATGCTCGAATTGGAAGACTCAATTAAACACTAAAGTTTCTGATTAATCATGCCTAAGGTACACTCGAAGACTTACAATCTTTATCAACAAATGACAGTGAATTGATTTTAAATTTGTTTATCTCATCCAAGATGAAGGCTCTTCTTGAAATGAAATTGCAAATACCATTAGACTGTCACAGGGACGAGATCCTGTGTGATTTAACAAAAAATTCTGTATAAGATTGCAATAGGAACGAAAGAAACTATTTGCAGACATTATGAAAATAAAGCAGACACAAAATTGCTAGAGATTAGACACAAATTAATTTCAAAATTGCTTAGATTCATCAGCAAGGGAAAGCTTCCAGAGTAATCTCAGTGATTGTCAATGGCTATACAGCTGCAACCAACTTGACACGACATAAAATCTAACACAGAAGAAAATAACAGGTAATCTCGGCTTTGGCCTCTCGGGAAGACGACTTTCCCAATTTTTTTCTCAAGAATTCATACTTCGACCATTTGCAAGAGTATTCTCATTGCATTTATACATATTTGCCGACTCAATTTTCCCCCTAAAAGAGAAGAATATTCGAGGGACCTTTGCTTGTTTCCAATTTGTTTCAGACAACGACGCTTAACAAATTCAGATCCGAAATCTGCTAGGGGGACCAATTGTGAACTGATCACGTTTCTTGGGCCCTCGACTAATGACTAGGATGACATGCCACAACTTTTTGGGAGTCCCTTTAATCATTCTGATTCTATCATGCGAGAAATCCCCTTTTTAATCATTTTTCGGAGCCTCTGCATAGCTGGACTTGATAGGTCATCCCTTTTGCTCTCGAGGCAACGCCTTTTTCACCTTTTGCACCTGCACCTTCATCATTTCATCCCTTTTCCCTCCTTTTGTTCTGAAATTTTACTCTGCAACTTCTGGATCTGGCATTTTGCCTTTTTGCATGAGCCCGAGCAGAAATCCACTTCAAAAATACTTCAGATTTACAAATTGAGCTCCCAAATTGATTCAATTGAACTTTGCAAACCAAAACGACACAAATTTGCCAAAAAATGATGAAGAATGATGCAAAAAATGCATCTCCAAACATCCTGGAGCTTCAATGGCGGCAAAATCAAATGAAATGCACAACTACCGTTGATCCTGCCTTCCAACTTTTAATCTGAGCCCTCCACATGGCAAAACGTGATTGGAAACGGCCCTGGGAGCACTTTTTTGACATTTTATAACTTTTGGAAAAAAGTAAAATTTTGACATTTTTCTCCACCCCTCCGCCCTCAAAAAACAGGCTTGACACGTGTCCCAATGTGGGTCCCAGAGGAACTGCGGCTCAATTATGCTATTTTACCTCATTTTTGGAAAAAGGAAAGAATTCAACATTTTCCCTGCGGGCCCACACCTCTGTTTTTGACTATTCAACGTTGGCATTACTTTCCTGTCGGGGCCGTGCTTCAACTTACAATTTTATCCCTTTTTACAAAAGGCAAAAAACCATGAATAACCCCGAAGCTCTGCATCTCCATTTCCCCGCCTACGACGTGTCTCAATGGCGCATTTTGAGATGGTCCCGAAAAGTAGAGACCCCAAACAAGCGCGGGCTCAACACGTGTCTCAGTCCGGCAGAGTTTGTCAAAAGGTTGAAGGTTCAGCGGAAGGCGCCATTTGTCTAAGGTCCGAGACAGTGTCCTTCAGATGGACAGAGAAACGAAAAACAAATTCTAGACCTTTAAGTGATCCTCGACCTAGGAAGGGACTGATCATGACAACCAAATGGAGGACAGAGTCTTTCAAGCACAAACACGGGGAGATAAAAACATGACAGAGGCCGCAAACTGAGGGATTTCAATGACAAACAGGGTGAGACTAATTTGAGCATCAACACACTGTACATCATAGCTTAGGTCTATTTGTGGTTCTTGGCAGAAAATTAACTCTTACCTCTATTTTCATTTGAATCTCTTGCCACAATCTCAACTGGGCCAACATCTAATTTTTTGACCACTCCTTCGAACTATAGATTGAAGTCTTTCATTGTTTCTCCTTTTTTTTGTATCAAATTCCTCATTTTACTTACACTCTTAGCAGGCACATCTGGGTAGTAAAAATCTGCTTTAAAATCTTTTTCAATTTCTTGAGACCCATGTCTAACATGTATGTAGGGCTAATTTTTATATACCACTTCAAGGCATAATCTCTCAACGTTCCAACAAAATGGCAAATAACTTCACTTATGAGTCTGTAATATTGTTGTTCCTCCAATACGAGTCCAAGATAAACAAGTGCTTCTCAAAATCTTTAGCATCTTTGCCAAATAGATGCAATTATGGTCTTTGTGCCATTTTCTAATGGTTTTGTCAGTATTGATTTAACACTATTTAGTATATTGGTTTACTACCGGTTTCTGCTTCTTCTTTTCCTTCTTTGTTCTTTGTAGGGTTTCCCCCATATTTGGAGAGAGCATAAGCTCAAAAGGGTTCAAATCAACATTATTATTCATTCAATAAAGTTACATATTTATAGGCTTTTTAATCTCTTATAAGAGACATATTTTAACTACGAAACCTCTCACTCCAATCTAGGCAGGTTGTTCAACGACCTATATTCTCTCTTTCCCAATTTCTCTCATATGACTCAAACAATCCTTTATTCACTCCCTATTATCTCTCTCCTAAATCTCTACATGAGTATTTTAAAAACTCTCTTACAATATACTAATATGATACACTTCGCTTTAATTAATACTAATCACCCATGTGAGTACTAACTCACTTACTTTCTTAGTTGCAAAATTCCCCTCTTAGTGCGAACATGGGAGGAAATGCACATTCTAGAACTGCAGCACACTAATTGACCTTACTCTTCAATTACCTCCATCTTCCATGTTTTAGATGTCATCCATTGCGCAAGTTTAACATTATGTTACGTCTCCCCCCCATAATGCGAAACAATTGGGATGTCAGTTACCACCAATACTACATCCAAGTACAATTTTCGGATGTTTTTGGCTCCCCCCTTTGTGCAAATTTTTCATTAAAAAAATACTATTATTATTTCCCCTTTAAAAAAATATTTACTCTCTATTAAAAAAAATCCCCCTTAAAATAAATCCCTTAAGGAATTTTTTTGATAAAAAAATCAAATTAGGGTGTGCTGTAAGGGTTCTGTTGGCTAGATTTTCTGCATAGCATCAAACCTAGGCAGTCATGAGATAAATCTCCCTCATTTAACCGGTGAGGCTCCTGCCCAGATTTGTCAATATAAATGTGTTATTATCTATCAGGGGGTTTTACTTTAACCACTTAGTTCATGAACCATAACTAAGAAGTTCTGCAGCAAGTAAGCAGCTGTTTAAGAAAGGAAAATTATAGAAGAAGAAAGTAAAGGAATTACAGAGAAGAAATGAGGAAGATGTGCATCCCAATTAGTAGATAGCAGAGCTAATTGCATGCACATAGAAGAAACTTAATAGATTTGAACACACAGAATTATAAAGCAAAGGCAGCTCTAGATCCAGATCTAAAATAACACAAAGTTTACTTAAAAGATCTAAGATTTAAAAGCAAGAAACACAGTACGCCGTGACACAAAGTTCTCCGGAAACCTGCTTCTTTGTATTCCTCTGCTACAAGTTGCTCTCAGGGGTTCAGCACAAAGTCTAGAACACAAGATTGCTGCTTACAAATTCTGATTGATTCATATAACCCGGAGGTTCTTCTCCTACTTATAGAATGTAGGAGGGAAAGTACAAATAGAAGACTCAAACTGAACTAAAGTATGAACAACAAGTAAAGATGACATTTGGCAATCATCCTCAACTAACTTCTTCTTAAGTGACACATGTATCACTTAACTAATAGAATGGTTCCACATGACTTCAAGTAATGGTTGCAAAACCAATAACTTAGAAGTTTTACAATTTCATCCGGGAACATAGAAAATAGAAGAAGAAAGAATAGAAGAAGTCATGCCATCTGTAATGTTTACATCTTCTTCTTGTTCTGATATCTGATATACTTGTCGAACATATAATTCAGCATCCTTCCATCTGTTTTAGCCATTGCTTCCTTCTCTGTCCTGAATTGCAGCAACCCTTCATTCAACACTTTGCTACATGCTTCCACCTCTTCCAAACTCGGCCCAAACCTTGCAATGTCTGCCTGCAGCGCCACCAATCTACTGATAGAATTCATCGTGAAAGGCTTGGTAGCTTTATCAATTCTCTTTTGCACCATCAGAAGAGAACCTTCCAGGGAATCATGCACCTCGTTAGAAACAATCCGCACGTATGAAGTAACACCTCCGTCCACTCTTTCCTCAGTGAAAGAAATGATACTGTCTGGTAAATCTGATGTTCTACTCTCAAGCGCCTGCATCCTTTTCAGCAAAACTCTGCAGATCTCCAAACGGAAAGATACTGCAAACTCTAGCTGCTTCCCCTTCTCGACTGATCCATCCGGTACAATTTGTTCTGCAACCAATACATCTCCCGGCAGCTTGTTGATCTCGGCCAAAATACTCAGGTTACTCTCTGCAACTGTATTCATGCCTTCTATGCTTTCCATCAGTTGCTTTAGTTGATTTGCTGCATCTTTCATAACCTTTAGGCGGGCTGGCACTTCCCCAAGTTGCACAGAAGCTTGACGAATAATCAGATCCTTCCATTCGTCAATAGCCTTTACTTGATTGCTTGCATCTTCCATTTCCTGCATAAGATGATCACTCACCTGCTCTGAAATGGGCTGAATGGAAGGTTTAGCAACCTTGGCTATGATCTCACATAATTGAGATATTTGCTTCTGCAGCTCTTCTTTCTCCGCCTTTTCACTGTCAAGCCTAAGGAACAAAGCATCCAGCAACGTTTGCGTGTCCTGCTTCAATCCTTCAGTGGTAGCTTGACCGAGTGGTATTTTGGTCACCGTCACATCTTCTGCCGTGAGCTCCTCTTCTATCTTTCCTTCCGCTGGAATTGATATCTCAGCAAACTTCTCTCCCGAATCTTTGATGATCAACCTAGAAGTTGCTTTAGCAACTTTAGGCCTTCTGTCTCTTCTGCTCAGATCCTGAAGTAGCTGCAAGTCATGCTCCTCTAAGTTCATCTCTACTCTTGCTTCCGGAACCAACTGCAAAGCTAACCATCCCGAGAAGTTATTTCTCGGGGAGTAAGAAGTCACTGAGTGCACTACCATCTCCCGCTCTGCATCCTCTCCGTCAGAAAGTGCCACAGTGTCATGGCTGCCATCTTCTGAAACATCCAAGGACAAAGCTCTTTCGAACTCCGTCATCTGCAGCTTCAACATCTCCTCTGGAACGGGTGCTGAACGAAGTGGCTGCGGAGAGAAAACGAACGTCGCCGGTTTCAATGAAGGCATGGAAGCATCCTGCTGCTGCGGTGCAATAGTTGGTGATCTTCTGGGTACTGGAGAAGTCGGAGTCAAAGCTATGGTCGTAGAAGTGGTCTTCTCTTTCTCTTGAGATCTTCTGTGTACTTTCAACTTCTCGGACCTTCTGCTGCTTTCTCCTTCATGCTTTCGTTTGAGGGAATCTCCTGCGCCGAAGTTGCCCGTGATTTGATTCATCAATACTTCATCAAGGCAGTATCCCTTCGTTAGCAGCCAGTTCGAAGTATTCACCAACACAGCTCCAGATCTTTCTTCAATTGAATGGCAGCCTCCAATGTTATCCTGCAGTATAGCTTTATCTCCTCCCATTTGATGGTAAGTGTCAAGTACCACGTTCCCATCATCTTTAAGATCCGCAGGTATCCGCGCTAGTCCAAAGTCGAACACTTGCTTTGCTGATAGCCTGCTGAAATCTTTCTTTCTAACCTCGTACTCACTTCTGCACTTCATCCAGAAATCTTCTAACGAAGGCACATGTGCGTACTCCTGGGAGATTGTCTTCCTGGCTACTCCAAATGGATCGAAGTTAAGCCGTGCAGGGAAGAACTCTTGCTCATACTCGGATAACATTTGCGCTTCCATCCCTCGAGCTCTGTGAATGCTGATGCAACTGTAATATCCCACAGTGATTGGGAAGAAGCCCGTAGACTTGTGCCGTTTCAACTGAAGGTCGTGTAACTCTACGAGTTGCCTGCTCAGCTCCATGGCGATCAATCTATCACTTGGATACCTGGGCATCTTTATAGGTTCTCCAGAAAAGCCCGTAACCCTGAGGTATGTGAAATCTGCAAACTGGATGAATAAACTGCCAATCTTGGACACTGCTTCCCACGCTTCCTTGCTTACCCTGTGAGTCTTCAAGTCTTTGTCTAGCCTGCAGATGAAATCGTAGAAGAAAGCTCATCGTTGATCACTTTGAAGTCCTTCTCGCACGCAGGTACAGTAAGCTGTGGGTAGCACTCGAAAATGGGGTCCTTGGAAAGAACACCACATCTATCCAGCTTGGAAAAGACACCCTGTGAAGCTGCAGCATACACCAAGTATGAAGTCATCTTGAAGCTGAAAGTACGCTTCACGTTTCGAAGCTGCTCACCGATGTTGCTGCTAATAATTTCCGACCAATTGATTATAGAATCAACCTTGTTGATTTCAATGGTCCTGATGAAAGCATACATCCATGTACGGAAAGTGTAGGCATTAGCTTCGCCATTCAACCTGCATAGCAATTTGACTACATCATCTGCCTCCTGCACCAAATTGGACCGTGGAAGAGTTCTCGGGAACTTTGAAGGGGATCTGAAGGCTTCTTCATGAACCGGCTGTTCATTATGCTCACGCAATCAGCTCTATGTTTCTCCCATTTACTGTCAGCATCCTGAATGCTAATAGAAGTCACCACCTTTTGCACTGGAATCTTCAGACAATAATTGATGAACTCCGCATCCAAACGAATTATTGTCTTTCCCGCAACATCACGCACTGATCTGGATGAAGGATGATAAGATCTGGCACACTCCATCACGAACTCTGGCAATTGGGCTGTACATGGGAAAGCTGCAGCTCGGATAATTCCGCTACTTTTGACCGCACGCATGAGTGAAGTCTTTCCAGCTCTGGATCTATCAATCAAATCAGAAAGAGGTTCTGGGCCTAGATCCGTGTCTCCTATGTCTGAAAGTTTGGAAGCAATGCATGAATCCATCGTGCTCTCTTTTTCATTTCCTTTCGGCATGGCTTTGTCTATCTTTGTCTGAATAATTCTTTTTCTTCTAACTTGGCCGGATTTCTTCAATACTGGTGCAGATCTGGACAATTCTTCAGATTCGGAGGATATTTGCAATGTATTGGACATTGATAAAAACTCCTTTTCTTTTGTAAAGCACCTGTAATGAATTCCTGCAATTTATTCAGACAAAAATGGCCACCGGAGCATGAATAGTGAATTTAAATTATAAAAATCTGCACTTTTCAAGCCTGCTGCCCCAAAAATTGGTGTTTAATTTGCACATAAAGAGAGCATGAATCCTTTCAATCAACCCCTGAGCTCCTGTAACACCTGTGAAAACAACTATGCAGACAAAGATCAACCTCCTCCAAAGCATGCGCCAAATCTGGAAGCTTTTAGCCTTGTTAGCACTTTGTCTGAACAAAATCCTTCCTCTAATGGGGGCGCACTTTTCCTCCTGGCTGCAATTCTTTACCTGTGAATTAAATTATTCACCCATATGGCTGCCCATGCTTATATAACCTTCACAATTCTATAATTAATAATTGCCCTAACAATTAAAGGCAATTAATTAATTAAAAATCATGCTTTTCTCTTTTAAAAATAGCATGTTTAAGGACAGCCATCCAATAAATTAAATTAATCCAATTTAATCCTTCACACAGCACTTCACTCAAGCTCCACAGTGTGCTTTGACCATAGCCACTGAAAATAGAAATTAATTTAATGTTTTAATGCCTTAAAAAACATTAAATAATACCCAAATGGGGCGCACTTTTTGAGAGGAAGAGGGCAGCCATTAAATAAATTAAATTTAATGCATTTAACTCCTTTCTTTTATTCCATCTTTGACTTGTTGACCTCCTCCAAGCTTGGGCGCACTTTTTGAGAAGAAAGATTAATAAAAATAATCAAATTTAATCCTTTTACAATGGGAATCTCTCACCAAAGGGGGCGCACTTTTTTGCACATGTAATTCTATTTTTAAGAATTTTTTCATAATGGGATTCTTTACCCTGCCAGGCAGGCACCAAAATCCCGTGATCCACTTAAGTGATTTTTATAACACGGGAAAAAGTACCCTGCCAGGCAGGTATAAAATTCCCACCCTGCCTGCGGCTTATATTTTTCCCATCGCAGCTTAAATCCTTTGTTTTCCAAAAATGCGCCCATCCCCGCAGGGGCTTTTCTGTGCACGACTTCGCTTTTTCCCAGTGATCCAGACCTCCGATGACGACTTCCTCCGGGCATAATGTGCGTATATGTTTTCCAGCTGCTCCAGGCCAAAAATCGGGCTTACCCGGCGAGGGAATTGCTCCAGAGAAATTTCACAAAAAACAAAACGGGACACCACAAAAACACGAAAAATTGCCAAAAGTTACAAATAAAGCCCAAAACTTAAAATAAGTTAAAATCCTTCTGGTACATAGGAATAATAACATATTCGCTCATAATAGAGTTAAAACAGAGCACAAATAGCCTCATACGGGGCTCAAAATAATTAAATACAAATTTCCCGCAGACAAATCCCGACGACAGAATAAAACAATTTTGGGCATCTGGGTATTTGGCGAAAAAGGCTAATATGGTTCTTTAGGATTATTTTGACGCAATACAGGAACTTTCAGGCAATAAAAACAACAAACGACCCATTATTTTAAAAGTACGAAATTTTTTCGGATAGGGTAGTCGCAGATTTCAGGGTGAAATCTGAGTGACACCAGGTTCGACCCCTAGACGTCCCCTCTAATTCAAGGTCTTAATAAAATTTGTATAATCGATCGGGCTACATGGCACGCAAGAAATATATGTGACAAAACTATTTTTTAACTTTTGAATTGCCATCTTTTTAAATTAGAAAAATAAAGCCTTACTCGGTTAGGGTTAGGGCTTTGTCAAGTTCAATGTTGCACCAAGTTAGTGAGAGTCCTAAGGATTAGGGCATCTGTTGATCTTAGGGTTATGGAGCTCATGTCCATCTCATGCAAAAATCTTCACCACTGCATTTAGAGGGAGTGCACCCGCTATTGCCAAGACATGACTAGTGATTGGTATGCCTCCAAGTTGTAAAATTGAAAACAATGCTCTAATATGAGTTCAAGCCACAAGGGTAAGGAGCCGACTTGAGATTTCCGAGTAGGGTTCGAGTTGTATTGCTTTGGGAGAACGTTGATCTAAAGCTGAGCCACAGGGAAGATCTCGTGAGGGGCAAACTGCAGCCAAGGCATGATAGCACGGGAGTAGAGAGCTTGGAGGAATCTTGTGCAATAGAGATCGATGCAGTGTTGGCTAGGAAGAGCAAGGAACACATGTGTCGAGGTCAAACGATTCAATTAGCCAAATCAATGAAAATTTGTCAAGTTGCCAAGCAACTTGCTAGATCAAGTTAGAGGGTAGCTTGTGAGGATCTACGAGGGAATGCCATGTTAGTTGAACACAAGGGAGCTTGCCGTGTGAAAATTTGTAGGATCTAGGAGGGAATGCTGAGTTGATGCCAAGATGAGGCCTATTGAATCCGATCCAGGTTAGATAGGGGTCGAGGAGCTAGAAAGAATCGGTCAAGTTGCCAAAGTTGATTTTCTCACCAAGTTAGGCGATTCAAGAAGCTTGCAGGCATAATTTGCTAAGTTACAAGGTGAAGTTGATCAAGCACAGTCACATATCCCAAGTCCACCAACGTTGAGCCAAGTAGCAAGTTTGAAGAGCTCGCCAATGAATGAACTTGAGTTGCCATGCAAACAGCTCGCCAATGATGCAACTGGAGAGTAGGGGGACAATGCAATGTCTAACCAGATGCACTCAAAATGCATAAATTAGCAAAGATCAATGCAAATCCTTCAAACCCTCATGCAGATCTGAAAATCCTTGGCAATACTCTTCTTGCAACACCAAAGAATCTCTTTAACTAGAATGTAGATTTGAATATATTTTCTTGATCAGACAATGTAAGTTTGTTGTACGGATCTGTAGAAAAACAACAAAAACTTGGAAAAACGCCATATTTGACCATAACAAAATTGTAGTGTGTTTACATCCAATTATAAAAAAATTAGCGTTCTTGATTCAACTTTGACGTCTGATTCACTCCTAAATGCTGCAGAAGGAAGTTGTCCCAAACAAGTGCTCACACAAACTAAGAAAGCTACAAATAAATTTGTCTAAACACGACACTAAGCTAAACAAACTTAATCTATGGATGAATACTATGAACAAAATGAATTGAAAATTGTAGATAGAATGAATAGATGGAAAGAGTAAGAAAATGCAAGTTTATGATGAATGACAACGGGTTCTCACGTGGTTGGCACTGTTAGACCGTTGACACAATGCAAGAAGGGTGGACAAACGAATAATGGAGTTTGCACATGATCTGCACTGCATATCTAGTGTTTGAACAATTTTGACAGAAACAACAAATGGATGGAGCATGGACAAGCTAACAAGGTAGAACTTGGTCTGCATTGCTCACTCGTTGCCTTAGTCTCCCCAACAAAAACAAAACATGAGTGGATGAAGGTTTGTGAGGCCTTTTATGAAACTTGCTCTAATACCAAATACGGGGCTCCCCCATATCTGGAGGGAGCATACGCTCAAAAGGGTTCAAATCAACATTATTATTCATTCAATAAAGTTACATATTTATAGGCCTTTTAATCTCCTATAAGATTTTAACTACACAAACCTCTTGCTCTAATTTAAGTAGGTTGTTCATCAACCTATATTCTTTCCATCCTAATTTCTTTCATATGACTCGAGCAATCCTTTATTCACTCCCTATTATCTCTCCTCTAAATGTCCACGTGAGTTGTTTTAACAACTCTCTTACAATATGCTAACATAATATGCTTCACACTAATAATAGTAATCACCCATGTGAGTACTAACTTATTTTCCTAACATTCTCACTGGCCTTTGATTAAATCTAGTTCTTCCTCGTCTCTCTTGAGTTGTGTCTCAAAGTATCTCTTTCCTAATACTTCGTTAAATCCTTCTATTTCCTCTCTTCTCTTGCCCTTCCCTTTTTGCTTTTGATAACTTTTCTTCAATTTGTCTCTGTTGGTTGGAAATTTGGTCATTATACACAAGCAACAATTCAGGGGACAACAGTCCCTCCTCTTTGTGGGAGAGGTTCCCTTATTACCAAACAAAATGGAAAATCTACCTATTTACAAATATACAATCTAACAATATAGTGATGAGGATTTTGGTGTAAAGAATGTTTCCATATCCAATTATTCTCAATACAAAAGATGAAAAAGGTATGAGAATTTCAGAAGAGGAAACAATAATTTAAATGAGCAAGATTGGTAAGAAGAGACACAAAGTTCAACTTTCCACCTATCAAGAACACAAGTATTCTCCTTGGTCGTACAAGATTACTCACTATTGTCAAGAAAAAGGAGTGAAGAAGGCAGCACTTTCAGATATAGAGATTGCAGAAGAATACCTTACTGATGCATGCATGAAACTTTAAGAACGCATGAACCTATATATTTGAAAAATCCACAAGATATAAATGCAGCAAACACAAAGTTCTTTGCACTATAACATATGAACCGAACACACAGTTTCACATTCAAATATACTAAATTCACATTTGCAATATTGAGAGATAGAACTAGAAATAACATAGGAAATAGGAGGGATAAGCTTCTTCTGTATTGATTTCAATTGTTCTGGATCTTTACATTCAAAACACCAAAATCCAACAACCCCTTTACAATGAGAGAAAAGCCTTATATAGGCAGAGGGGTCGGTTGTAACCAACTTTTTCTAATCCAATTGTCTTTTTAATTAAGTATTACCACTTTTAATGAATTACATTTAGTTAGCTCTATTTACAATCTCATGTCTTCGAAATAATAAAGCTAACTATATATATATATATAATATTATATAAGAAAGAGATTTATGAACTAGAAGAGGGAGCACTTGAAGATGGTCGCAACTGAAGTCTTTATCTTGAGTATATGATGTTTGAATTTGACTAAGGCACCAACAATCTCCACGACTCTTGGATGGTTGTGTTTGCCATAGCATTCAACTAGCTGCCCAAGGAGTCTTCCATTTCCTTGCCAATGCCTGCATTCTACAACAAACCTTTGGTGGCCACTATGACAACATTGTGCAACTCTGTAATCTTCTCCATCTTTCCTTTGTCGACAGTCTCAGACTTGAACAAATCTTCTTTGATGAGTGCCCTGAACTTTGCTTTGATCTCATCTAATGAGTGCCTTTCTGCAGAGTTGCCTTTATAGAACTGACACCGCAGAGCTTGAAATTCAACAAGTATCTCAGATTTAAATGCCTCTCCTTTTTGTACCATGCTCTTCAGTTCAGTGATTGCCTCCTCAAGTACCTTGATCTTCCACTCAACACTGAACACCCATTTTCTGGAAAGATTACTTTTTTAATCATAAAAAACTTTGTGTGCAAGGAGGATTTTCTCATCTGTAGCATTCATGATCCTAAGATCCTGAATACATTCTAACCGGAGTTTAAGCTCCTTCTCAGATCCAGTGATTACTGTATCAAATTAACTTTGAGCCAAGGAGATATTGTCATACACTTTACAGGCTTCATCTATGAAGTTTAGACCAGATACCCGCATCCCTTCAGCCATTGCCTCAGTTGCCTTCCCATAAGAAGCATGTTTATGAATATCTTTGATGGCTTGAACATCTTCTTTAGATAGAACAGTGGGAGGAGGCATTGAGGAGAGAGGAGTAGGATCAAGCACTTTATCACTAGAAAGAAAAGATTTGATGAAACTAGAAAGAACTTGTACCTATTCTTCTAGTTGCTCTTGTGTTTGTTTACCCTTTTCTACCCTCTCAATGACTCTGGAGATTGTTTCCTTCAAGTTCTGAACCTCTCCCTTAGGAGTAGATTCACCCAATAAGATTCTTGTCAATTCCATGTCAGCAATGGTTAAGTGTTTTTCATCTTTTTCCCCTTTTGGCTTTTCTATCTCCAAATATTGTTGACCCTTTGAATCAGAAACCAACCTAGAAGTAGTCTTGGCCTTTTTAGCAAGAGTGGGAGTTGTACCAAGGAGGGCAGCTACAACATCAAAACTTGGAGCAACAAACTTGAGAAGATGTCTTTCTTTTCCTATTGTTAATCATGGGTTGGACCCATGTGAAGGAATCACTGGAAGGTGGGGCAGAAAATGGACCCAATGCAAGTGTGTTAAGAGAGCCAAGAGTTTGAGCAACAGATACTTCTAGAGTGGGTGTCTCAATACTAGAAGAAGACACTTCCTTGGTTGGTGATTTGAGCTTGGGGATGCTCAACTTGCCAGAATCTGGTTCTACAACCTCCACCTTATCTTCCTCATCTTCTTCTTTTTCAGTGCTTCCACCCTCATAATTACTTTCTTCATGTTCCTCTATTTCCTTTTCTTCTTCTTCCGAAGATGAATTATCTATTCAATTTCTTGAGCCTTTTCTGTTGTTTCATGAGTTATTACCTGTTCTGATTCCTTTTCAACTATCTCTTCAATCTTCTCAATCTTTTTAGCCTTATCCTTCTTGGAGTACACTTTAGTTTCAGATTATACATGTAAAGGAGAAGGAGTTGATTGAGTTTGCACCTCTGTGAGTGAAATAGAAACCTCCTTATGTGATGAAGAGGCCTCTTGAGAAGAATGTTGTGTCACACCTGTCCTGTATGCTTTCATCTTCTGTCAAACCAAACCTTTTTCCTTACCAAGCCTGGGTTAATTATTTCCAAAAGATCATCTTTCTCCTTTTGAAACCAATTAATGGTGAGAAGAGGTGTGTGTTGAATAGTTTTGACATATTCAAGAGAATACAGATCTTCATTGTCATCTGGAAAATCCTCTGGAACTTTATATATATTGAAATCTTTGATTTGTTGTAGAGAAAGTCAGCCAAAATACCTTCTTCTCACTTCATACTCATCTGAAAAATCCTCCCAATAGTCTTCCAGAGTAGGAAAATGATAATAACTCATTCTGAGGTGCTTGGAGATAAAACCTTTGATATCAAAACAAGATCTCTTGTGGAATGAGTAAAAATTGAATGCAACAATTGTTCTTTCCACATTTTGAGCATCCAAAGTTATTCAACAAGTATAATTCCCCAAAGAGATTGGGAATTGGATGCCTGTGATCTTCTTATCCCTGCATGTCCTGTGCAACATGTCTAATTGTCTGCAAACCTCTACAAGAACTATCTTGTCATTGCAATACATAGGTAGCTTATTTGGTGTACCTTCAAATCCAACTAACCTGATATAAGAAAATCTCACGAACTGAATGAACAAGCTGCCATATGTTGAAATCAATTGTTTTGCCTCAACAAACACCCTCTCAGTTGTATTTCCCTCCAAGAGTCTAACTATATACATGGTAAAAGCATCATTGACTCTTCTATAATGGTGTTTTGTTATTTTCAAAGTTTAGTTGTGGGTAAAATTCATATACAGGTTCATTCTTCTTATCATCCATTGGAGACAAACCTAACCATTCCCTGTAAGTTGCAATTGAGTATATGAGATAAGAGGTCATGTAGAAGGTCTTACTTTGTTGCACACCAACCAACTGCTCACTGAGATTCTCACAGATCATTTCTCGCCAGCTTAGGTTTTGTTTTCCCTCACAAATAATATTGATGAAGACACTCATCCAGAATTGAAACTCATTTGTAGAGGGGAGGCCCATTAATCTAGACAACGATGTGATCATATCAGATAATTCCTCTTTGAAATCTGATCTATACATGACTTTTGGCAGTTTGGAGGCTCCTCTCTTTGGAGTTTTAAGCCATGATTTGGCTATCATTGCCTTATATCTCTCCTTGTCTTGTTCAAAGAGATTTTGAGCCTGGGCCTTAGATAGAAAGACAGAGTTTTCCATGACTGGGATTCTAAGGGTTGCATTAATACAATTAGCATCCAATTTAGCAATGACTTGGCCTTGAGGGTCTTTTATTTCTTTGGTGTCGGGATCAAAATGAGAAGCACAAGCCAAGACAATATCTGAGCACTGAATAAAGAGGGGGAAGGCGGTAGCATAAGCAATCCCACTATCCTTAATACACTAGGCTAAGGGAGTAGGAGTATCTCCATAAACACGGCCCCAAAAATCATCTAGGTTCACATGTCATACATCACTGTCCCCAATGTTAGGCACAGAGGTTTCAAGAGAAGAAATATGCTCAAATCCCGTGTAGTGGAACTTCATGGTGGCAAGGTGGGAAGATAAACCTAAGGAATAATGATTAACAATGGCAACTGGACAGGAGGGAACAAAACTCAATTTGATTTCAAATGAACACAGGGGGCTCCTCGAATGGCTTACCTTTATCTAAGGAAGAATGACAGTCTCCTCAAGATCACAACGCAACTCAAATTTTTGAAAATCGTTGGGAAAAGCAAGAGTTACGGCTAGAAATGCACCTGAGGGAACCAAAACGGAAGATGTACAGCACAGTGAAAATTCTCTTGTTGCAATGGTGAAAAACTATGTTACCGGAAACGCCTTAGAAGGCCTCGGGAGCGGGAGCGGGGAGTGGCAGGGAGCGGGAGCGGCAGTGGGAGCAGCTAGGGAGCGGGCAAGGGCTGCGGAAACACCCGGGTACGACTTGTGCCGTACCCGGGCGTTTCCGCAGCCCCTGCCCGCTCCCACGTTAAAAAAACGTTTTTTTTAATTTTTTATTATTATTTTTATATTTTTAAAGCCACACAACAATAAAAAATTATAAATTCTTCTAATCTAAAACCTAAAAGCTACCTCTAAACAATAAAACAAAAGAACAACACACAAACAAAACATAAAGCAAACAAACTCACATTGTGGCTCTCCAAAATTGCATTGTGCTTGTCTAGGGATTGAGGAGCTATTGCTAAGCTTGTAGGAGTGTGAGGAGCTGCAAAGGAGGATTTGTGAAGGATTTGATTTGTGGTTTACTAAGTGAAGGTAAGTTTTTTTTTAATTTCTAGCCTTGTTCCTCTATTTTTTTTTTTATTATTTAATCTTTCACACATTACATTTTTTTGCTTATGTTCATTTTTATTTTGCTCTTTCCATTTAATTTTTTAAATTTTCATTGTTCAATCACAATGCAATTGCATGCCATTGTTTTCTTTGCTTAATTTTTTTTTTAAACCTTGTAGGTATTTCTACAATGGCAACAAGTTCTGCTTCTTTTGGGCAATCTTTGGCCAAAGACTTTGACCCAAATTCACCGTTATGGAGGCACGTAACAATAGTTCGACAACTTGCAGGTGGTGGTTGTTTTGAATGGAAATGCAATGAGTGTGATGGACTATTCAAAGGCTCGTACAGTAGGGTGAAAAGCCACTTGTGTGCCATAACGGGTAATGGTATAAGAGTATGCAGGGGGAGGAATAATGTTGGGGTGCCAAAAGCAAATGTTTTGGCATATATCAAAGAGCAGGAGGATGCAGAGGCTAAAGTGGCTATGAGAGCGGGTCATCCATTGGCCAAAAGAGGAGGTTCATCTCGTTCAGCAAGGCCTCCAGTTGCTCCATCACCTAGTGGATCCCCAATTGTGGCCATGCCACATCCATTTGTGGCTCCTATCTCCACAGATGAGGATGTTTCCCTTGCACGAAATAAAAGTAAGACAAAAGGGCCATTGGAAAAGGCTTTTCAGAATGAGAACAGGGAGATTGCAGATGAATGCATTGCAAGGTGTGTATATGCTAATGGGCTCTCTTTTAATGTTGTGAGATCACCTTATTGGCATGAGATGGTGAAAGCCATCAATGAGGCACCAAAAGGGTATAAACCACCAAGATTTGAGAAGATCCGCACCACCCTTTTGGATAGACAAAAAAAAATATGTGGAGACCTCCTTGCAACCAATTAGGGACTCGTGGACCAAAACTGGTGTGTCCATTGTTTTTGATGGATGGAAAGATGCAAGAAACCGCCCTTTAATCAATGTGATTGCAGTATGCCCTAAGGGGGCAATGTTTTTGAAAGCGTTTGATTGCGAGGGGCAAGTGAAGGATGCCCAATTCATAGCCAACATTTTCTTTGAGTCCATTGAGGCAGTGGGGCCTAAAAATGTTGTCCAAGTGATAACGGACAACGCCAAAAATTGCAAAGCTGCGGGGATGCTAGTTGAGGCACGGTATGGGCATATTTTTTGGACACCTTGTGCTGTGCATTCATTGAATTTAATGCTAAAGAAAATGGCAAACAAATTAGAGTGGATCCAACAAGTGTATGCAGAAGTTGAAGAAATCCAAATGTTTGTCACCAACCACCACATGTCATAGGGCCTTTTTAGATCATTCTTGCAATTGGAGCTACTGAATGTTAGGAAAAGCTTTATTTATTTCTTTCTTTTTAATTTAAAATTTAATATAAGTTTTTTAGTATTCTTTTAGCTTTCAATTTTATAATTTAAATTTTATTTTTAATTTTTGTTCCTCGTTCTTATTAGGTTGCTGAGACTCGGTTTGCATCACACACAATCGTCTTGAGACGACTAGTGAAGGTGCGAGAGGCACTCACGAGGTTGGTAACATCCAATCTTTGGTCTGTATGGAGCAATCAAACACTCGAAGGGCTCAAAAAGTGAAGAACCTGATCTTAGAGGACCCTTGGTGGGATAGAGTGGGTTATCTGTTGAGTTTTACGGAGCCCATTATGAGCATGATCCGGTTTACTGACACGGATCAACCATGTCTAGGAGAGATATATGACGGCATCGACTCAATGATTGAGAAGATAAAAGCCGTCATAAATGCAAAAGAACAAGATCCCGAGGAAATATTTTTCAAACAAGTGAAGTCAATCCTCATTGAGTGGTGGAACAAAATGACCACCCCATTACATCTACTAGCTTTTGCATTGACTCCTAGATTTTATAGCACAAAGATCCTTTCCTTGCCAGGGAGGGTAGCACCATACAGGGATGCGGAAGTCAATGAGGGATATATGGTGGCATTGGCTAGGCTCTTCTCTGACCCTGAGGCCCAAGGCCAGGTTATGGTAGAGTTTGGCAATATCATAGCAGAACGGGTCATAGCCTTCTCGCTCTTCGGAGCAAATACAAGATGGATGCACATATGGTGGTACCTCCATGGTACTTCATCGGTTTACTTGCAACCTCTTGCAATCAAGGTCTTGGCACAAGTAAGTTTTTAATTTTTTTATTCTTTTTCCTTTTAGTTTTTTAAAATTTAAGTTTGAGTGTTTAAATCTGAAGTTGAACTTTGCATTGACTTTGAAGTTTGGGTTGCCTTAATAGGTTGCAAGTTCATCTTCCTCTGAGCGCAACTGGAGTACGTATAATTTCATCCACTCACATAAACGCAACAGGTTGGGGGCTAAAAGGGTTGAAGATTTGGTATACATACATTCCAACTCGCGCCTTTTATCCCACAAGCAGCCAGAGTACAAGGAAGGGTCAACAAGACATTGGGACATTGATCCAGAGATAGTTGACTTGGATGCTTCCATTTCCGACCATGGAGCATATGATGATGAAAGGAGTTCTGTGGCACCACGAGACCTACATGCACAAGGGGGTGCAACTGGCAGTGGCCCTAGTGCGAGTGGTTCGAGCCCATGTGGTTCTAATGAACCAC
This sequence comes from Taxus chinensis, assembly GCA_019776745.2. Taxonomy (NCBI): domain Eukaryota; kingdom Viridiplantae; phylum Streptophyta; class Pinopsida; order Cupressales; family Taxaceae; genus Taxus; species Taxus chinensis. Next base: position 626,282,314 of record CM034148.1, on the reverse strand, counting down.
ATAATGATGATGATGTAGCTGGTTTTGATCCTCTTGATGAAGAGGAATATGATGAATATTGACAATGAAAGATAGTTTGAGCTTTGAATATTGATCTATGATTGAATTTAATATATCATGAGATTCATGACATTCACATTGTGTTCGATTTAAGTATTTTAAATTTTAATTTAACTTTTAAGCTTTTAAGTTTCTAAGTTTTATCGGTATCCTAGCTTGTTTGTTGTGGTTATTCACTTATTTAGCTTATAACTTGTCTTTTATCTTGTCTTTCATATGCATAATATGTGGTTAATAATTAAATTCCTATTTAGAAGGCTGAAATTTATATATTTTTTAATTTTTATATAGTTTTTGTACTACCGTATCCAACGTCGTATCTAGGGTCAAATTTTTTTTGCCGTTTCCGCGTATCGGATACCCCGCTCCCGCTCCCGTATCCAAAACGTTTTGGTAACTTAGGTGAAAAATGAACTACTTTACCCCTTTATGTACCTTTTTCCATTTGGCAAATGGCTTGTAAAACAGTCATTTTAGCATTTTCAGTGTAATACGGAGGACGGGAAATCATGTGGAACAATTTACTCATTTTTCCCTTGTTATTGTGGATATGACGGAGATGCGGGGAAATGAGGGCCCAAGGGAACAAGGGATGTGGAGGGCTTATACCTTTGAATTCTCCACAATGTATAGAAAGGCTTCAATGTGTGGCAAAAGTGGGTCTGCGGGGAACAATAGGCCAGAAGGAATACGGGTCATGAGTGTCTCAAATGTCCACAAACCCCGCAATACAAAGTAATACTTGGTCAAAAGCTTGTGGGTTGAAAGCCAATGCAGAGACCAAGAGGATGCGGAGAACGATGGCCCAGGAGGAACGAGGGTCATGAGTTTCCTAAACACCCAAAATCTCCGCAATATAAAGAACCACTTAGCAATGCGGGTGAGTTGGGCATTCGGGGAACATAAGGCCCACAGGAACAAAGGGCTCAGGGAACCAATATCTCCGCAATTCCCGCAACACAAAGGACTTGATCAAAATGAACTGTGGGAAAACAAAGAAACAAAGGAAAGTTCCTCGAGACACTCAAAACTCCGCATAACAAAGAGCAAGTGTATTGCGGGTGAAGCGGTAACGCAGGGAACAAAAGGCCTGGGAGAACATGTACCACTTGTTCCACAAAAACCCGAAATAGCCGCAATACAAAGGATTTAGACCCGGAAACATAAAAAATGACTAACTATTGGAAAATTTTCACTTTTGAAGACCTTGTAAAGGCAAACAATTTTGGGAAAAGAGTCACTTGACCAAAATTTTCAATTTTTTTGAAAAATTGCACATTTTTTGGGTAAGTGGCAACAGTCTCCTATATGAATCTTCTAAAATGTTCTCTTTCAATTTTTGTGGCGACACGGGGGATGACTTTTGGTCTGAGGGGTTCATTTCCTCAAATGATCTCTTCCGGTATGGGGGAAGTGTCATTTTATATCTCCTCACTACTTTCAGTACTATTTTCTTCTTCATCATTAAATACTTATCCTCTTCATCCTCTACTTCTCCTCTTACCCAGTCCCTCTTTTCCTCTCATTTTTTGTAAGTTCCTCAACCATCTTATCCAGCCTTTCTCACTCACTACTATCCTCTCCTATTGTTCCATACTGTCTTCTTCGCCTCATGAGCCACCACTTTTCTACTGACTTTTCTAAATCATCCACCTCTCCAATTCTACTTCCTTCTTCCTCATTACTTCCTCCATTTTCTTCTACTTTATCAATCTCTCCCTTCTTTGTTATGCCATTTATCTAAGGACAACTGATCCCCTTGATCTTTTGCTCCCAAGGTTTGCAGTGTACCTATTGAAATTTCCACTATTATATCTAATATTCCAAACATATTACTCAATGGACTTCTATGAGCAAAGTGTGCTTTCTGCATCCATTTCCTATTTATGACTACATTCCCTTATTCTATATTACTCCTTTATTTTTGGTGGAGAGGTCAGAGCCAGCTTCCAAGTATCTTTTGAGTGCAAAATAGTTGATTTGGACTCCTCAAGATGTTGTGGTTTTCCTGCTTCAGGTCAGCGACAATGAAACTTGATGAGCCCCCCAATTTTTCTCTTTTTAAGCTGAGTAATCTCATTCTTTCTTCTCTCTCTATTCTTTGCTTTTTCTCTCCTCTTACATTAACATAATCATTACCTAATTAACTCCCATTTTTCTATTGATTCTACTATTCTTATTTTGCTTCTTTCTGCTGCCTTTAGTTACAACAAATTCCTCCCTTTTCTAATTCTTCCCTCTCTCTGAACCACAAGTTTAACACTAATCTCTCCAATCTCTCTAACTTTTGTTTATTTTTCCCCATCTCTGCCTTCCAATTTGTCTCCCCCAATCATCAATCCAAATCTTCTTTAAGAGTCACACTCTTCAGATCGCCCCTCTTTCCGCTCGTCATCCTATAGGTGCCTTTTCCCTAAATAAACTAGCTACCACCTGCGATCAATCCCTTCTCAATTAGAGAATTCTAATAAAGAAAGATCCTTTCCACAAATTGTCCTCTTTTGCCTTCCAGAAATTCTGCTTTCTTAGTGTCAAAGCTCGTCCAACCTGGGATCGCCCATGTAATAGTAAGAGAGTTAAGCGTGCTTTCAAACCAATTGTCCACAAGGCAGGTCTAGGGCTCGTCAAGTTCTTCAAATTTTTGACGCTTTTCTTTTGTCTACTAAATAGGTTCTTGAAATTGAAGTCTAAATCACTCAATCACTTTAGCTATCCTCAGAATCCAAAGCCATGACAAGTCAGGAAAAGACAACTAGAACTCCTCATCCTCCAATCAAAAGAAATCATTGGAAATGTGTGTGTAAGAGTGCCCTATTCTTTTAAGATATCGTTGTAAAACAATTCTCAGCTTCTCTTCACACCGGTTCTCTAATTTAGTAATTGCAGGTTTCCAAAACAATAATAAGTATTCACCCCTAGACATTAGTTAACCAGACTTGTCTCAGACACCAAATGTTGGCATAAACTATATGCAGTTGTTAGCTTATAGTTTTTTTTTACCTGGTTAGAGATGACATGAGCAAAGGTGGATACAAAATATTAAACACGCACAATTAATATAGATGCACAACGAATTTTGAAGTAGGCCTATGATTTCAGCAGATTAACAGATAACATTAATTTAAAGCAAAATAACACAAGACACAAATTTTCCTACTCTAACTCCGTGTCCATATAAATATATCTCAATAATTAAATTACATGGTTCAGATCATAAGACCGGAGAATACATATCCTCTCAATTCCACCTCAATACTTTGTCTTTACTCTGCCATACACCCTACACACTCACGTACAGACACTTCACAGTCTATATCCATTGTACATATCAATCTAGTCTATTTTCTCTTGTATTTGTACAGATTATGTCTGTTACTGAAGGTCGCAATTGTTCCTTACATCCAATGTACGTGCAACATCTTCGTTCAAGCCACAAGTCCTTATTCCTGTGTTGCCCGGCTTCCTCCAACCCATGTTATACTACACAGTTTCAGAGGTCAACATATTCTGATTGATCCAATGAAGAACCTTGCCAGCAAGATTTTTTATGGGAAAATTCAAAACGAAATAAAGGGTTCCATAAGGTTTTCTAGAATATTTGTAGCAGACAAAGGAACCAGGGGGCTCGAGGCTCATAGACATCAAACTTCAAGGCCATGCCCTAAGTGTCAAAAGGATCATCAAAAGCTTAGAAGGCTTTGAGGCATGAAAAAATTTGCTGAGAAATTGCATTACTCGGGTATTTATTTTGGCAGAAAAGCTTGGTGTCAGTTTGATTTTCAGACTCTTCTTCTAACTCCTGTTCAAGTTAAAAGTACTTTTTCTGCCAAAAGTATTTGGAAGGCCTAGGAAATGCTTAAACATGTAGACAAGTAAATTTGGCAATGACAACTCTGGCTTTATCCCTAGATCATGACTTGTGTTCACATTCCAAGCCTATGTGACCTATCCTTATCTCTTTTGCATGACTTGCTTCTCTATTCACACTATTGCTCACATAACTAATTGTATCAGTCCATAGCAGTATATTCCTCACAGGCATCATTCTCGGAACTTCACAGAATCCCACAAACTACATGTATCAGACTGTCCAATAGTTCGGTCCAAAGCTAATTTTGTTCCCAACAACCCAATGGTTGATTTTTCAATTCGATATCTTTTATGGGTCGGTTCATATCCTATAGGTCGGCCTTAATGTGAAACATTACTTACGAAAACCTATAAAAGCAAAGTTTAACTCACCTATTTATTTCACCTGGCACTTTCAAGAGCATACTTGCAAAATACATTCCGAAAGCACTCCAAGCTCTCTTAAATCTGTTCAAAGCAGCAATACATCATAAGAGCAACCCTTACATAGGTTTGAAGCACACCCAACCAAGTTCAAGAGTCGCACTTCCCAAGCTAGAGACCATCTAAGCCAAGTCAAGCTAAGCATGCCAAGCCATTGTTGCATTATAAAACAATCAAATTGCCAAAGCTAATTTCATCTATATAGATATCACATGCTAGGTGGAGAACTACATGCAATTTGAGGCCTCCTCAGAGTATTGCCAATGTAGATGGTGTACAGATTGCACTTCAGCCCAGCCACTGACCTTCTTGCATGGTCTCCTACTCGTAGTTAGGGTTTTGAAGCTATTTCGCATCATACAAAGGGTTTCACACATGTGCAACATCTAAGGTTTCAAAGCGAAAGACATCACAAAGTGTCACAAGGGCATAGAAAGTTGCAAAGCGCCAAACACATCAACATAGGAAACCATCTAGTAAGTACAAAATTGTTTAATGCTTCCATAACTACCTAGCAGTTCCATACCTGCTCAGTTTTGCACTCTAGGTTTGGAGATGAGGCACTGTTAGATCATTTCTAACCTATGCATTAACACAACACTGCCAGTTTAGCGTCCTACGCTATAATCAACTACGTGTACCCACTTTCTTGTGTTTTAGCAATCGTTTCCATATTCTATCTTGTATATTGCTATAAATGGTATATTCTGATTTGGGTATTAATGTTTATTAAATAATCTGAATGTATTACCTATTGCTAACCCTAAACTTGAAGAGCAAATCAATAAGAACACCCCCTCTACATCCCACATTTATTTATTTGATCCAGGGTTGAATCATTTGGTGAACCTGTTTTGTGCTCAAACACTATTTGCCTTGGGAATTCTCCTTCCTCTTTGGTGCATGACCCTTATGCTAGCTCTTGGCTTCCTTTTCGTTTGCGCTTTCATGGCTCACCCACAAATCTTTTATGATCATTGTTTACAGCCTAAGGGTCCACTCCCTCAATCCGGTATGGGCTACTATCCCTTTAACTAGGTCCATGTTCATGATTGTCTTGAGAGGGGGGTCTCGTCTTTTGATCGTACATGCCTTTCCACTCAATCTCAATCCTCTACTACTTACATTGATATGCAATATGAGGTAATACCTATTACTAGTATGGGTTAACAAGCTTGTATGAAGCCTTTTTTCTAACCTCTGCTTGTTTGGCATACGATTACATTAGAGCCTGCATTGCATGTTGTTAATACAAGATGCATAAAGCAACCCACCAAGCGCAGTCCACCTTTCCTCTACCACCTTCTACTCCTTCTAAGCCTAGTGCTCCAATAAAAGGATATGATATATTGGATCAATTGAATAATATACTTGCTAAGATATCTATCCTAGAAGTACTTAAGAAGGCACTTGTTTACAAGGACATCTTATATGAGGCATTGCAATCTACTCTTCTATCTAATGATACTCAATTTGTTGCCTTTGTGTCTATCATGGATACATTAAAGAGCTTGGACAAGGCTATTATTTTTAGTCCCACTAAGGTTCCTCCTAAGCATATAGTGGATCAATGCCCATCGTTACTCATTATTGCACGAATTCAAGGATTTATACTTGAGCAAGTTCTGATTGATAATGGATCCAGTTTGAATGTATGCCCTAGCTCTTTGCTCCAACAAATGGGCATTTCTATGAATGTCATTGATAGGAGTGCTACTATTGTTCGGGGCTTTGATAATATATCTCATTCTACACTTAATAAGATCACTTTGGATATTTACATTAGCCCTATGAAGCTCCCTACTATATTTCACATTATGGATATTGCCCTTCATTATAATCTCCTCCTAGGACGGCCTTGGATTCATGTTATAGAAGCCATACCATCTACTTTTCATCAATGTGTCAAATTTATACATGATGGCTATGAGTACACTATCACTACAAATGAAGAACCTTTTAAGTATTGTAGGATTGACTCCTTTGCTTTTAATCAACCTATTATTACCCCTCCATCACTTCCAATTACTATGGATAAGTTACATATATGTGATTAGTGAGTCAAGGAAAAAAACTTGATACTAAACCTCTTGTGCAGACACCTATTGAGCCTACCTTGATTCCACCTTGTCTCCCTACAGCTAAGGTCCTCGTTGATCAATCCAAATTTGTGCCATCTCCCACATCACCTCCACTTGCTCCCAAAGTTATTCCTGAATTGCCTTTACTAGTAAATACCGAGCAAAAAGATGCCCTCATCGCCGATTACTATGATGGCAATGATGATACTATACAACTCTCTGATGATAGTTTGTGCGAGCTCGATTTTAATCTTGTGGATGAGGATGAGTCCATGTTTCATTCTTTATTTATCTCTACAGGCGTTGGGCATTATCAAATTAAATCCCCTGTGGTAGATACTAAGAGTCCCTCTCTTTCCAAAGAGCCTGCTCTTCCCGAGCAAACAATTCCCTCTTTTGGCACTTATCATCTTATTCAATCTACCCCACCCTTGTGTCACACGTGGGGTATCTCCCTCCCTCCTAAAATCCAAAAGTCACCCACCATTGATAGTCCAAGCATTCTGCACCAATAAATCAACACACTTGATCTTATGCCTACTTTAAACTTTGTTATTATCCCCAAACATCTAGATACATCACAAGAACTCTTGCCTATATTGCTTGATCATAAGTTATAACCACTACTTGCTCCACACGTTTGCTCCACTAAGAAGATTTCCCGGAAAGCGCTTTTGCGATTATCATCATGTTTATGGCCATGATATTGATCATTGTCAAGCATTGGTAACTAAAATCAATATACTAAAAGCTAATGGTACAATTAAAATACTTCCTAATGTATCTCCACATTTATAACAAACATATCCTCTTGATGCGGTAGAATCCAACAAGCATCCTCAATTTGATTATTTTACAAGCAAACTTTACATACATGGCACACATTGGGAACATGTCCCACTTAATATGGATACAAACAAGAATATTTGTACCTATGAAGCCTTGCACACTTTGGGTCTTACCCCATCGGATATCATGCCACTCGTCCAATCCCATACTTTTCAAGGTTACATTATGCTACTTATTGCTTATGTCTTACATGTTATAACAACCTGAGTATGGGTCGCCCTTGACCCTTAGCCCACTCCTCTTTCCTCGGGAAGATCTTGGTTACGGCGCTTAAAAGGCACCATTGATGAGCACACTTTTAGTATCACTTTCCCTCTGCTTAACACTTCTACTACTATTCAACATGACAAACTTCTTACCTATCAACGTAATATGACAGATTGTACAACTACCATGAAAGAGCGAGACCCACATCATATTGATGATGAATATAATATGGCACTATATCATCTTAGCAAAACATGCAATTGAATGTGCCTTGCCTTCGCAAGCTCTATCACATGGTCAATCCTGAACACGTCAGATTTGACCTTGGTACAAATTATTTGTTTGATGTTGAATAGTACAAATTTCACATACATCACAAATATTCCTAAAATACGAAAACATTCAAATAATTAAATAAACGCAAACAGGACCAACATGACTCTATTTGCTAGCATTTCACTTTGCATATGTTGATTGTCATATTGTTTTGATAGATAACATATTTTCTATATGCTCTTTACACGTGCGTTCTGTTGGTGCTCAAATTAGTCTTACCCCGTTTATCATTGAAATTCCTCAGTTTGTGGCCTCTATCATGTCTTCTTTCTCCCTGTGTTGGTGCTTGAAAAGACCCTGTCCCCCATTTGGTTGTTGTGATCAGTCCCTTCCTGGGTCAAGGATCACTTAAAGGTCAAGAATTTATTTTTCATTTCTCTATCCATCTGAAGGAGACTATCTCAGACCTTGGACACATGGCGCCTTCCACTGAACCTTCAAATTTTTGATAGACTCTGTCAGACTGAGACACGTGTTGAGCCCACACTTATTTTGGGTCTCTACTTTTCAGGACCATCTCAAAATGCGCCATTGAGACACGTAGTAGATGGGGAAATGGAGAAACGGAGCTTCAGGGTCATTTAAGGTTTTTTCCTTTTGTAAAAAGAGATAAAATTGTAAGTTGAAGCGTGGTCCTGACAGGAAAGTAATGCCAGCATTGAATAGTCAAAAATGGAGGTGCAGGCCCATGGGGAAAATGTGGAACTTTTTTCTTTTTGGAAAATAATAATAAAGTGAAAAAATGAAGCGTGAGTCCACTAGGACCCGCATTAGAAGCTAAAGGCGAAGGGGCGGAGTTGTGCAGGGAAAATTTGGAAATTTTTCCTTTTTTCCAAAAGTTATAAAATGTTAAAAAGGTGCTCCCATGCCCATTTCCAATCACATTTTCCCATGTGGAGGGATCAGATTAAAAATTGAAAAGGCAAGATTAACGATAGTTGTGCATTTCATTTGATTTTTCCTCCATTGAAGCTCCAAGATGTTTAGATATGCATTTTTTGCATCATTCTTCATCAATTTTTTGGCAAACTTGTGTCATTTTGGTCTGCAAAGTTTAATTCAATCAATTTGGGAGCTCAAATTGTAAATCTAAGGTACTATTGAAGTGGATTCTTGCTCAGGCTCATGAAAAAACAAAAAAAGCCAGATCTAGAAGTTGTAGAGTAAAATTTCAGAGGAAAGGGAGGGAAAAAGGATGAACTGATGAAAGTGCAGGTGCAAAAGGTGAAAAGAGCAAGCCTCGAGAGCAAAATGGATGACTTGTCAAAGTCTGGCTATGTAGAGGCTCTGAAAAATGATTAAAAAGGGGATTTCTCGCATGATAGAATCATAATGATTAAAGGGACTCCTGAAAAGTTGTGGCATGGCATCCTAGTCATTAGTCAAAGGCCCAAGAAATGTGATCACTTCACAGTTGGTCCACCTAACAGATTTCAGATCTGAATTATTTAAATGTCACTGTCTAAAACAAAGTGGTAACAAGCAAAGGTCACTCAAATATTCTTCTCTTTTGGGGAGAAAATTAAGTGGGAAAAAGTGTATAAATGCAATGAGAATAATCTTACAAATGGTCGTGTATGAATTCTTGAGAATTTTTTTGAGAAAGTCGTCTTTCTTGAGAGGCCAAAGCTAAGATTACCTACTATTTTCTTCTATGTTAGATTTTCTATCATGTCAAGTTGGTTGCAGATGTATAGCCATTGACAAGCTCTGAGATTTCTCTGGAAACTTTCCCCTATTGATGAATCTAAGAAATTTTGGAATTAATTTGTGTCTAATCTCTAGCAATTTTTTGTCTGCTTTATTTTCAAAATGTCTGCAAATAGTTTCTTTCATTCCTATTGCAATCTTACACTAATTTTTTTGTGAAATCACACAGGATCTCATCCCTGTGACATTCTAATGGTATTTGCAATTTCATTTCAAGAAGATCCTTCAGCTTGGATGAGATAAACAAATTTAAAATCAATTCACTGTCATTTTTTGTTAAAGATTGTCTATAAGTCTTCGGGTGTACCTTAGGTGTGATTAATCAGAAACTTTAGCGTTTAATTAAGTCTTCCAGTTTAAGCCTTTTTGTTGGAGTCTCAAAGATTATGTGAAAACGTGTTGATCTGGGCCTCCATTGAAGAACACCTTATGGTTGAAGGAATGTCTTGACTATTCTAAAGATTTCTGTTGTGAAGTTGTTCATTATTGTGAAGTCCCTCCAAAGATCCGGTATAATCAACTTTATCATGCTTCATCTCCCACCAAAATCATTTAAAACCATTGATCCACCCTGAACTACCCCTGTTTTCCCTGTGTATCAACAAAGGAACAAAATCTACTTGTAAAAATATGTAGAACAATCAAGATTTATTAATGTCTTTAGTAAGCTTTGTATTGTATTGAAAATATCTCCATAATCTGGAAGTGACAACTCGTGAGAGTCAGATTTGGTGTGTTGATCATATTTTCCCAAGGTCTTCTCTATAAAATTTGTGCAAAAGAAGGATTTATCAACATTCTTCAATAACAAAGGTTACAAAATAGGTTCTCTTACCTTGGTTGAAAGGCACAACCTAAAATAGTTAGGATAAGATCACATCCTTTTAAGGTGCTACCCACTTCTTCAAATCCTGAGTGCTAAAAAGTCAGATAGATTGCTTCCCCAACTACAAAATGACATACATAATCATCTATCTACCTCTGAGTGTCTTGTTCAAAATCCATGATGTTGCTCGGCCTTTGAAGGAGATTAAATCTGGGTACCAACACACTTCCGGCACTATTGCTGGGGACTGATTTACGTTGCTAGGAATTGATTTACATTGCTGAGACAAATTTGTTGATTTGTTTCCAATTCGTATCCATTTGATTAACATTTTCTGGTGCCATTTTGGGGACTGATTTACGTTGTTGGGAACTGATTTGCATTGCCGAGACAAATTTGTTGATTTATTTCCAATTTTTATCCATTTGGCCCATCAACAACGTTCTAGAACCATTTCCAAGGACTAAACATTGTTTTATTTTTGTTGCTGAGATAGATTTGTTGATTTGTTTCCAATTTTTTCCCATCAACAATGCTTCTGGCAACGTTATCGGGGACTGATTTACATTGCTGGGAACTGATTTACGTTGCCAAGACATATTTGTTGACTTGTTGCCAGTTTATATCCATTTGTCTTGTCAACATTCTTCTAGCACCGTTTTTGGGGATATTTGAAGAATTTAAACAAAGGTGTTGTGTGAAAACCCTGGTAATGTTTCTTACAGTTTTGTGTGCAAATACATTTTGTAAACATCATTCTCTGATCAGATCTGTAAGAATTGAACAAAGTTATAAGTTTAGTGTGTTGTATGTCCAATTTTTCCAGCAGTTATTGTACTAAATTTTCCTCACCATTGATAAATTTGGGTGAAGGAAGGTCTGATTTGTAAAGATTTGCATGATTTTTAGTGCTGACAGACATTTGACAGATTATTTTAGTGCATTTGCACAACTAGGGTGAAAATCCTTAGTGGCGACTCCGTGTTGATTTATTTTTGGTAAATGCCAGTGTCTTAACCTCTGTCAATGTAAATTTGTTACTAATATTTGCAAAGCTGGAAGGAAGAAGATCTTTCTTCACCACGGACCCTAGTAGAAGGTTGTTTCCAGAGTTTGGAAAGTCTAATTCAGAAGGAGGAAGAATTTGGAAGGTTGTTGGAGATCAAGCATCAAGAAAAGAGATCTCCATTGGTGAAACTGATCGGCACATGATTGAAGATTGCAATTCTTCCTCAACTGCTTCTGAATCAGGTAGTCTCTTTGTAAATCTGAATTCTCCATCTGGAGAGGGGCCTTCTCATTCCACCCTTGTATTTGAAATATTTGCATCTCATTCTACCCCTGTATTTTCCAAATCTGGTAGTGTCTGCCATGAAAAAGATCCATTAGGGGATAGTCATTCTGAAAATTATATCCATGTACCACATAGACCCCTCACTCCTCATCACTTTGTTTCTCCTTGTAAGATCACCTCCTCAGAATAACATGGCTCAGCCTCCACCCAGACCTCCATTTGTCGTTAATACTTTTGGTCCCATCAATTTTAGAGGTATGGATGGCTATCCAAATGCTGTGCCACAGGATGTAAGAAACAGATTGCCTAAGTTTCAAGGAAATAATGCAATAACTGGTGATCAGCACTTGAAACTCTTTGTCAATATGATGGAGGATTTTGAAATAGAGTTTGAAGATGTATACATTAAATTATTTATTCATACTCTAGAAGAGGATGCAAGGGACTGGTATAAAGCTCTACCTAATAACTCTATTGATTCTTGGACTGAAATGAAGAATGCATTTAGATTGCAGTATGGTGACAAAACAGACCCTAGGTTTCTTTTGTCAGAATTTGAGAATATTAAAAAGAATCCTAATGAATCAGTGCATGATTTTAATACGAGATTCAATAAGACATTGAGAATATTTCCTGTGAATTTGAGGCCATGTGATGAATCTTGTCTTATAAAGTATGTTGATGCATTTGACAAGAAGGTTGCATACTATTTGAGGGATAAAAACCCTGACACTTTGAGGCAGGCCTTTACTATGGCTCTACAAATTGAGAACAACATCAAAGTAGTTGGAAAACCTCCTAAGAGGGAGGGTGTCAAACTGATAAACCCAGAAAAACCTCAAGCAAGCAAGAGTGTGGATCTTGAGGAGGTTGTTAAAACTTTGGCAGGGGCTATCAAAGAAATCTCTTACAAACTAGCCCAGGAAGAGAAAGGAATTGGGCAGAGTTCACAAGGTCAGCAAAAGGCACAAAATCATGACAGATTTGGAAATCATCCTAGGGGTGATCAGAGGTCTGATGACAGAGGTAAAGGACCCATGGGATCTACAAATAGACATCCCCAAGCATGTGAAAGTAGAATGGTGTCTGATCCTCTGACTACCTGGGTTGTTGTTGTTGATGAAGCCAATGAGATTGATTGGTGTGATAGATGCTTTCTGCCCCATCCTCCATGTGAAGTAAATCAGCAAGAAGAAGAAGCTGATAATGATGATGGTACTGATGATGATGTTTGCATGATGGGTTGCTCTTCAAGATCACAACAAGGAGCAACTTCAACCGAAGTGATAAGTGCTCGAACTGCTGCAACTTTTTGGGATTGCATTCACCGGGTACCACTTCTTCCTCCTCATACTTTTGAAGTAGATGTAGTGCAAGCTTTTGAAATACCTAATAATGACTTTGAGTATTTAAGAGCTTTAATGATAAAGAAGTATGATGGAGGAATCCCTTCGGAGGAAGATAGGCAGTTATTGATGAACATTGTTGTTGCTCAAGAAAAGGATTATAATACTAGGAGTAGAGTTGTCAAAGGAGTAGGGCCTCAAGCCAAACCTAAAACTCCATTGCTTACTAGTATTCCTAAAGAGGCTCCTAAGAAAGATACACCTTCCAAAGGCCTTGTTGTCCCAAACAAGATTCATACTTCTCCTCATGCCCAAACTGTCAAGAATCCCATGCCATCTGATGAGTTTGCTAATCTCCCTTCCAATGTTGCCTTGCCAAAGAATGTTCCATATGACATTGCCCAAGTTTTGAGTCAAATCAAAGTTAGTGTTCCAATTGTTGAGTTGCTTAGGATTCCTGAGCACAAGAAGAGAGCATTTGAGTACTTGGGATTGAAAGAAGAAAAGAGTACCCCAGGCAGAAATGTAAACATTGTAGAAACTCCTCCTCCAACCATTGCAGACCTTGAAACACCACCAGCATTGGAAGAGCTTGGAGAAGCACCTGAGGTTTACTTGGGGACATCTTTGGTTGAATCCCAATTAAATGTTGATCCATTTTTTACAACTTTGATCATTAAGGACAAACTGCTGCACAATTGTATGTTTGATTCCGGAGCATCATGCAATGTCATGCCTCTTGAGGTCATGAATGAGCTGGATATCAAAGTGACAGCAGCATATGGAAGATGCACTACCATGGACTCTAGAGAGGTGCCATTGTTGGATGTGTGAAAGGATTGGTGGTACAACTTGCAGCTTATCCAGGTAAGAACCTGAAACTTGATGTTGTCATTGTTGATTGCCCTACCAAATGGGGCATGTTGTTATCAAGAAAGTGGGCTGCAAGTGTTGGTGGAAGTGTTCAGATGGATATGTCTTTTTCCACCATTCCAATTGAAGGCAGCCTTGTAAAGTTGTATGGAGAGAAGAAAATGTTGCACCTCATTGAGGATCCAAATAATGCTTCTTATGAAGTGTTATATGCTGATGTGGATGCAGATAACTTTGTGGGGTTTGCTGATGACAAGGAGCACAAGATTGATCAGTGTGAATGTCTTGAACAAGCTGGTTTACCTTGGACCTTGTTATTTGATGGAGCCTGTTCCAAGTTTGGAAATGGTGCTGGCATTGTTCTGATCTCCCCAAGCCAAGAAGAGTTTGTATTTTCTTTCAAACTTAACTTTGAATGCACTAATAACATTGTTGAGTATGAAGCATTATTATTAGGTTTGAGAATTTCTTGGAAGTATCATATTAAAGATATCATTGTCAAAGGAGACTCAGAACTGATTGTCAAACAAATTAGAAAACTGTATGCTACTAGAAATCAGAGAATGAAACAATACAAGCATGTAGTTTGGGATTTGATTGAAATGTTTGACTCATTTAATATTGTGCATCATGATAGAAAGTTCAATGTTGTTGCAGACCAGCTTGCAGTCTTGGGATCTCGGTTTGATGTTTGTTCAATGTCCCCCAATTGTGAATATAATGTTGAAGTACTAACAAGGCCATTTGTCCCTGACAACGTAAAAAATTGGCAAGTATTTGATGATGATGCCCAGGTGAAATGGTTTCTGTAGAACAAAGGGGAGTTTGTTGATCAGTGTATTGATTGGGAGCCAATGGTGTGTGCATCAGAAGGAAAAGAAACTTTGTTTGGCAAAGACATCATCCAATTGAAAACTAATACCATTCCTAGAGGGCTGGTTGCTCTTGAATCAAACTTTGATAATGTTGATTGCATTATTAACAGACATGTAGCAGCCTCAAGGGATGTTGAAGAGCATGACCTTGGCACAAAGGAAAAACCAAGGAAGATCTGGTTGGGAAGCAATCTAAACAAAGAAGAGAAACAATCCTATGTCCAATTGTTAAAGAAATATCAGGACTGCCTTGCTTGGTCCTATTCTGAACTGAAAGCATACAGAGAGGACTTGTTTCAACATGAGATTCCTTTGGAATCTAATGCAAAACCATTCAGACAAAAGTAGAGGCTGATTAATCCACTCCTCTCCATGAAAATGCAAGATGAATTGAAGAAGCTAAGAGATGGAGGGATCATTCAGCCAACAAGGTATTCTTCTTGGGTTGCAAACTTAGTGCCAGTAAGAAAAAAAAATGGTGATATCAGGCTGTGCGTAGATTTTAGAAATCTGAACAGAGCATCAATGAAGGATAATTATCCTCTGCCAAACATGGAAAATATGTTGCAATTAGTGACTGGATCTGAGTTGCTTTCTACTTTGGATGGTTTCTCTGGATACAATCAAGTTGTTGTGAAGGAGTCAGAAAGAATAAAGACTGCCTTTACCACTCCATGGGGCACATATGTTTATGTCAGGATGCCATTCGGTCTGATGAATGCTGGAGCTACCTTCCAAAGAGCAATGGATGTTGCTTTTGCTGGTTACATTAATGATTTTATTGTTGTTTACCAAGATGATGTGACTGTGTTTTCCAGAAAGAGAAGTGATCACTTGCAGCACTTGGAAAAAATGTTGATAAGATGCAGAGAGTATGGCATTTCACTCAATCCAAAGAAGTGCCATTTTGGAGTGCAAAAGGCCAAGTTGCTTGGTCACATTGTATCAAAGGATGGTGTCATGATTGATCCCGAAAGGGTAGAGGCTATCAGCAAGGTTCCAATTCCAAGAACCAAGAAGGGAATCCAATCCTTCTTTGGAAAGATCAATTTCATTAGAAGATTTGTGTCTAACTTTGCTGAGTTGACTCTCCCCATCACTTGCATGTTGAAGAAAGACCAGATTATCAAGTGGGAAGAAGCAACCATTCAGGCTTTTGATGGGATCAAAGAAGCACTAAAGCATGCCCCTATTTTGGCAGCCCCAAATTACAAGAAACCTTTTCAAGTGTTTTCTTTTGCTTCAGAAAACACCATTGCCTCTGTTTTGTTACAGAAGGATGATGAAGGGGCTAAGAGACCAATTGCCTTTTTCAGTAAGGCATTGCAGGGAGCTGAGTTAAAATACACCATCATGGAGAAGCAATAATTTTCCTTGGTGAAAGCAACAAAGGTTTTCAGACCCTACATCTTGAGTTCTAAAGTTTTTGCTTATGTTCCCCACACCATGGTGAAAGACATCTTATCAGAGATGGAGGTCTCAAGCAAAAGATGCAGATGGGTGAACAAGTTGTAGGAGTATGACATGGATATCCAAACCACGAAATTGGTAAGAGGTTTGGGTCTAGCTAAGCTTATGGCTGAGAGAACCTGCAAACTATTGAGGTAAATGAAGTAGAAGGAGAAAGGGTGGATGTCCTTGAAAAGTTGGTAAGTTCTGAATGGTACAAAGATATAATCTTTTATCTCAGACATCTATGCTGCCCTGAAAATCTGAGTAAAAATCAGAAAAGATATCTTAAGTTAGCCTCTTAGAAATATGTCATTACTGATTTTGGGTTAGCTTGGAAGAACCCCGAGGGAGTGCTCTTGAGATGCATTACTGAAAATGAGGCCCCCAAAATAATTTTTGATCTCCATGGAGGGGTCTGTGGGGGACATTTTGTTGGAAGAGTTACAACACATAAAATCTTGAGGGCTGGTTATTGGTGGCCAACTCTCTTCAAGGATACAACTCTATTGGTGAGGAGATGTGAAAGTTGCCAGCATTTTTCTGGAAGAATGAAAGCTTCAGGCTCCCTTCCTTTGCAGCCTGTGTCAGTTGAAGCCCCATTCAGACAATGGGGAATGGATTTCATAGGGGAAATTTCTGATCCTTCAAGTGCTGGTCATAAATGGATTCTTGTAGCCACTGATTATTTCACTAAGTGGGTAGAAGCAATCCCCACCAAGAAGGCAACACACCAAGTGATCATGGACTTCATGCTGAATCAAATCATATGCAGATTTGGAGTGCCAACTAAAATTGTTGTTGATAATGCCATGAGTTTTAGAGCCAAACCTTTGGTGGCAATGTGCAAAGAGTATGGGATCAATTTGACATATGCTTCTAACTACAATCCCCAAGGAAATGGACAAGCTGAATCCAGTAATAAAAACTTGCTGAAGATCATTAGAAGAACCTTGGAGCTGAACAAAAGGAAGTGGGGTGAGCAACTGAAGTTTGTTGTTTGGGCTGAATAGAATCACTGTCAAAAGAGCTACTAGTAAAAGCCCGTTTGAATTGGTATATGGAACTCAAGCTCTGCTGCCCCTCCATTTGCAATTGTCTTCATTTCAGTTTGTTCAACAGATTGAAGACCAAGGAGTTAGTTCATATGATGCTCAAATCAATCAGATTATTGAGCTGGATGAAGAGAGAAGGGCATCCCATCAGCGACATGTGAAGTTCAGAGAAAAGTTGAAGAGGCTATTTGACAAAAAGGTGACACCCAAGAGCTTTCAGCATTGGGGATCTTGTGCTTTTATGGGATAGCAAGCATGAAGATAAGGGCAAGCATGGTAAATTTGATGCATTATGGATGGGCCCTTATTCAATTGATATTCGAAATTGGTGAAAATACCTTCTTCCTAAAAGACCTAGACGGGGAACTACTTGAATTTCCTGTTAATGGCAGGCATTTGAAGCATTTCCTTGATTGATTTCTCAGAATCAAGGTATATTCCATTTGTACAGTGTATAGTTCTTTGTTCTCGTTTGTTTTTGTGTTTTTGTTTGTTCTGGTCCTTGGTGACCTGGTTTTGCTGGTTTCTTGGTTCATTTTTTGGAAGATGGTTGTGGTTGTTCTGCTCTGCAAGCTTATTCTTTGACTCCATTTGCCCAATGGTCTATGTTTTTGGCACTTGGTTTGCTATTTGTTCTTGTGGCACTCACAGGGAGTGCCCATCCCCGAGTCAGAGCCAATGTTGGTGCTCAAATTAGTCTCACCCCATTTGTCATTGAAATTCCTTAGTTTGTGGCCTCTGTTATGTTTTCTATCTCCCTGTTTAGAATCTGCTTCTCCAAATGGTGGTTCCCTGCATTTTATGGTTTGACTGAAATGAGTTTCTTGAAGCGGGTTGTAGTCAAATTTTGGCATTTTGAAACGTGAACCTTCTCCATATTCTGAAGGAGCACTGCTTCTAAGAAGACATGTCCACGTGGTGAGCCCAAGCTTGCTTCTCAGAACCATCTTGAAGTTGTGTTAAAGACACGTTCCGTCAAGTTGACTTATAATTTTCAAGCAACTGTCCTAGAAGGCCTGGGACATGGAGGGACTTGTTTGGGGTCTCTACTTTTCAGGACCATCTCAAAATGTGCCATTAAGACACGTAGCAGGCGGGGAAATGGAGAAACGGAGCTTCGGGGTCATTTAAGGTTTTTTGCCTTTTGTAAAAAGGGATAAAATTGTAAGTTGAAGCTTAGGCCCAACAGGAAAGTAATGCCAGCATTGAATAGTCCAAAAATGGAGGTGCGGGCTGCGGGAAAATTTGGAAAATTTTTCCTTTTTGGAAAAAAGGTATAAAGTAGCAAAATCAAGCGCAGGTTCCTCTGGGACCCACATTGGGACACGTTTCAAGCCCATTTTCTGAAGGGCGGAGGTGCGGAGAAAAATTTGGAAATTTTACTTTTTCCAAAAGTTATAAAATGTCAAAAAAGTGCTCCCAGGCCCGTTTCCAATCACATTTTGCCATGTGGAGGGCTCAGATTAAAAGTTGAAAGGAAAGATCAATGGTAGCTGTGCATTTCATTTGATTTTACCACCATTGAAGCTCCAGGATGTTTGGAGATGCATTTTTTGCATCATTCTTCATCAAATTTTTGGCAAATTTGTGTCGTTTTGGTCTGCAAAGTTTAATTGAATCAATTTGGGAGCTCAATTTGTAAATCTAAAGTACTTTTGAAGTGGATTTCTGCTCAGGCTCATGCAAAAATGCAAAATTCCAGATCTAGAAGTTGCAGAGTAAAATTTCAGAGGAAAAGGAGGGAAAAAGGATGAAATGATGAAAGTGCAGGCGCAAAAGGTGAAAAAGGCATTACCTCGAGAGAAAAAAGGGATGACCTGTCAAGTCCAGCTATGCAGAGGCTCCGAAAAATGATTAAAAAGGGGATTTCTCGCATGATAGAATCAGAATGATTAAAGGGACTCCTGAAAAGTTGTGGCATGGCATCCTAGTCATTAGTCGAGGGCCCAAGAAACGTGATCAGTTCATAATTGGTCCACCTGGCAGATTTTGGATCTAATTTGTTAAACGTCATTGTCTAAAACAAATTGGTAACAAGCAAAGGTCCCTCAAATATTCTTCTCTTTTGGGGGGAAAATTGAGTGCCAAGGAAAAAATGTATAAATGCAATGAGAATACTCTTGCAAATGGTCATTCCTCTTTTAGGGGGAGTATGAATTCTTGAGAAAGTATTTTTGAGAAAGTCATCTTCCCGAGAGGCCAAAGCCGAGATTACCTATTATTTTCTTCTGTGTTAGATTTTCTATCATGTCAAGTTGGTTGCAGATGTATAGCCATTGACAAGCACTGAGATTGCTCTGGAAGCTTTCCCCTGCTGATGAATCTAAGCAATTTTGGAATTAATTTGTGTCTAATCTCTAGCAATTTTGTGTCTGCTTTATTTTCAGAATGTCTGCAAATAGTTTCTTTCGTTCCTATTGCAATCTTATACTGAAATTTTTGTGAAATCACACAGGATCTCATCCCTGTGACAGTCTAATGGTATTTGCAATTTCATTTCAAGAAGAGCCTTCATCTTGGATGAGATAAACAAATTTAAAATCAATTCACTGTCATTTGTTGATAAAGATTGTCTGTAAGTCTTTAGGTGTACCTTAGGCGTGATTAATCAGAAACTTTAGTGTTTAATTGAGTCTTCCAATTCGAGCCTTTGTGTTGGAGTCTCAAAGATTATGTGAAAACATGCTGATCTGGGCCTCCATTGAAGCACACCTTCTGGTTGAAGGAACGTCTTGACTGTTTTGAAGCTTTCTGTTGTGAAGTTGTTCATTATTGTGAAGTCCCTCCAAAGATCTAGTATAATCAACTTTATCCTGCTTCATCTCCCACCAAAATCATTTAAAAACCATTGATCCACCCTGAACTACCCCTGTTTTCCCTATGTATCAACAAAGGAACAAAATCTACTTGCAAAAATATGCAGAACAATCAGGATTTCTTAATGTCTTTAGTAACCTTTGCCTTGTATTGAAAATATCTCCATAATCTGGAAGTGACAACTCATGAGAGTCAGATTTGGTGTGTTGATCATATTTTCCCAAGGTCTTCTCTATAAAATTTGTGCAAAAGAAGGATTTACCAGCATTCTTCAATAACAGAGGTTACAAAATAGGTTCTCTTACCTTAGTTGAAAGGCATAACCTAAAATAGTTAGGATAAGATCACATCCTTTTAAGGTGCTACCCACTTCTTCAAAGCCTGAGTGCTAAAAAGTCAGATAGATTGCTTCCCTGGCTACAAAATGACATACATAATCATCTATCTGCCTCTAAGTGTCTTGTCAAATCCATGATGTTGCTAGAACTTTGAAGGAGATTAAATTTGCCAGTCATACCATGACATAAATGCCGCCCCCTACACAACCGATTCAAGGGTTTCCCAATTACAATGGTGGCCACCAATAAAACATGGGCAAAGATTATCAACGAGGAGGATTTAATAATATGGGCAGGTATTAATGATCTAACAATGGTGAATACCACAGAGGCTATGGCTGTCAAAATTATAATAGAGGATATAAATGTGGTTACAGAGGAGGATAGTAAAACAATCAAGGTTGCGGGTACCAAAATAATCAGGGAGGAAATAATGGATACTAGGGGAACTAGGAGAGGTGACCTATAACATGTTATAGATGTGGAAAGACAGGTCATGTAGCTAGGAAATGTACAAAGCCTGAGCCAAACACATGTGGATGCTATCACTAAAGGGGCACACATGATTCATTTAGTTGTTCGAGGGCAACACAATTTTATAAAAACGGGGGTACAAAAACAAAAGCCCTTGGGAATGAAGCAAATTGGAGTGCCCAACATTTGACAAGAGTTCTGCGGGACTACCCATCGCATGACCAACATGAAAGACCCATTAGAATGGAACAAGGTGAGAACTCAAGTGGAAAAAAATAATGTCTTAAAAGTTAAAGCAGAAGGGAAAAAATAAAGATGATAGAGACAAAAAGAAAACAATACAACAAAAATTACGGGAGGATGAAGAGAGTAAACACAGAGTCCTAGTGATCACCAAAAGTGTTGCGGTAAAGTATAAAGATACAATTAAGGGAAGACTGTGGGAGGACATTTCGATATCTAGTGACGATGAATTGACACACACATATCCCAAATCCAAAAACATGATAAAGTTGAGAAAACTTATGTGGCAATTCAAAAACTTCAGGAGGTAGAAGTAGAGAAACTCACATATTTTGAGGAAGAAGAAGTGATTGCATTAAAATAATTAGTGGAATTAGTAACCAAACAAGGTCTTGCAAAAATTAAAACCATTAAATTGCGTTCAACGAGTAGAGACTTGAAAGAATAAGAAGAAAAATGCATTCCACACACAAGACAATAGGAGGAAATCCCCCATATACCTAGATTTTAAAATTGATGGAGAAGAATTTCCCAAAGCATTGTTGGATCTAGGAGCTGATTTTTTTTTTTTTGATAGATAAAGCGGGTTGAAGGGACCCGTTCCCTATTAAAAAAGCAGAGGCCAGTTCTTCTAGAAAACAATAGGCTTTTAAAAGTAAGAAGGGAAACAACACCTACAACTAAATACCAACTTCAAAAAGCATTAGAATGAACAAAACGACCTAAACAAAAATTATTTCCCACCCTGCGATGGAAAATAATCCTCAATGCTGCCCATTCGACCCTTTTTGTTTTTTCGCTTTTTTACTTCGAACCACTTGCCTTGGTCAGTCGAGATAACTAGCTCAAGTTCATTAGGGATTGCCGAAGCAATCATTTTTTCTGATATGAAATCCCTATCTGATTCTGAACTTTCTGAAGTATGTCCCCTTTTCATTCCACCAATTACCAGGTGATTTTCCTGAATTCCCATCTCGGTGTCCTCCTTCTCTGTGACTATTTTATTCTCGGGGGTCGAATTATTCGAAACATCCTTAAAGTTTGAAGCGGATACCAAATCTGGGTTAACAAAGCCCCAACCGCTAGAAGAAGTCAATCGATTCTTTTTTGTAGATTTTTGGTGTTTATTAAAGGGACAAGTAGCTTGTAGATGACCTGTATTTCTGCATAATCTGCACCGGAATGCAATATTCTCATAGTCTAATATCTGAATATGTCGAAGATTACCAAATTTCAGATTGATCCGATCCGGTAATCCCTTGCACAAATCAATTTCTATGCATATACAGGCAAATGAACAAAGGCCTGAATGCATTCTATCCAAGTCCTCTTTGATAAACTTGCCCAAACCATTACCAATATTCTCCAGGGCATACCATAGATGCAAGGGGAGGTTAGGGAGCCTGACCCAAACAGGTGTTTTGGCAACCGAATAGGTGTTCGGATCGAAATATGGAAACCATGGAGTTATAAATAAACCCGCATGCCCCCAAAACCACAGACCGTTTGTCAAACATCACTAATAGTTTTCCGCTTCTCTAAAATGGACAACGAAAAATCCTTTGGAACAGAGGGATATTTCACATTTATTGGTCCAAGTTTCGAATACCCATTGGTACAGTGTTGAGGATGAAGGCCAGAACCCATTAAACCTACCAATCACTGCATCTTGTGAAAGAGTTTTGAAATATTCCTCCACTTCAGGGTTCTTGATGGTAACAGAGGGAATATCCTCGGCCAAATCGACCAGGTAGGCCAGATTGCTTGTTGTTTTATTGCCTGAGGATTGGCCTCCGCTGTTTTCCAGTATATCTTTGAAAGAAGAAGCCTTCCGGGGGGTCCAGACCATGATGGCCTGCAGCACTGCTGCTGAAGCTCCTATGACTGTTTTCGTTTTTCCCACCGCTCCCCACCGTAGTCCAGGCGGATTTTGTAACCCTAGGAATAGGGCCCAAATCCTCCACCTTCTTATCTCGCCCTCCTCCTGCATCCCTGAGACCCCCTACTGTCAAGCTGTGCTCATTCTTTCCCTCCGCCGTGGCCAGCGAGCCCTCTCCCCTTCCGCTTGCGGCCTTTACCTTTTTCTCTGCTTTCGCACTCTGTCCCTCCATTCTTTCGCCCAACGCAAATATCAAACCCTTTGCAAAAAAAAATACAAATGTATGATATTTGATCTAGGAGTTGATGTTAATGTAATGTCTCACAGGATATGGAAAGCACTAGGAAAGCCAAGATTTCACCCAGTGAAATATGATATAGCACTGGCGAATGGTTCCCTTAAGGCACCATTCGATGTTTTAAAAGGAGTAAAATTTAACTTTATGGGTATAAATTGCTGGGTTAACTATGAAGTCACGAAGAATTTTTCTAAGAAACCAACATACTGTGTTAATAGCACTAGAATGGTTCGCATATTGCAATGGAATTTTCAATTAAGAAGATGTGGAAAATACAATCGAAGGTAATGGGATAAAAGCACATGTGCTGCTAGAGACTGAGATGAGTGCGACGTGGATGAAGGAGTCTGTCACAATGCTAGTGAGGATAAGGAGTATAACACATTGCAAGGATAAGGAGTATGACACATTGCAAGGATTTCAAACCAAACAAAAAAGGAAAAATAGGAGTAGAAAGTGAAGAACTTGAATTAGATATAAATGAAAATATCGAAGCATGGTTATATAGATTACCTGAAACCAGGGTGAGGAAATTACTGCATACGTAGAGAGTACCTAAAACATTATGGTATGATGCTGCAAATGACCTAGGTAAGGACTTTGATGAACCATACTTCTCAGTGGAGGAAGAAGATGACACTGTGAGCATTTATTTTGACTATGTGAACGAAATTCAAATAAACATAATAGAGGTCGTAGATCAGACAGATGAAGTTGCAATACAAAGAGATATAGCCACAAATAAAAGAAAAATGGAGGGAACCATGAAACATATAACTGTGGAAGAGATAAAATCACAAAGGGATGTACGATGATTATTTTGTCTAAGGATGTAGAGCGTCCCATAAGATACTTTTGAAATTTTCTGGCATTAGAGATGTTGACGATTATATTCTTCAGATGGAACACGTATTCCCAAATGAGCAAATGTGGCTCAATGCCTTGGATGCCATATAAATTTTGCAATGCGTAAGTTGGTGGCCTACACTAACACATGGTATGTTTTTAACATTTTTATTCAAAAGCAAATATATACAACAAGAAGGGAGTTTTCAAGAGATTTTAGAATACACGGGAGCAACGGATTCATAAATGCATTTAAATTGTTGTGAACTACATTGGACAAGTGTTGGGGAGACATCGTTGTGGTTATGGGTACAATACTTTTATTGTGTAGTGCCCCAGCCTGTAATGTCTAGGCAGTAAAGTCACGGGTCCCTTCTTGTAGAGCGACGTGGTTTCCCCGTCTTTCACAAATTGGTCGATGTGTTTAATTTTGGGAAAATTGTGGAATTATCTAATTTGAACCTCTTCCTTCTCAAGATAGGCAGAGTAGTCGTAAGCACCATTACCAAGCATCGAGACAAATTTGGTATTTGACTGCATTGTGGGTCAATTGTCGGTTATCGTATGAAGCTGCAAGTGGCTCGTCAGGCATCATTCGTGGACCAAGTGCCCTTCTACACGACTTGGGTCAGTTGAGCTTGGTGACAACGAACCCTGAAATTCCTAATGTGGTAATGATAAAATTTAACCTTTATTTATTTATTGTTGCTAATGATAATAGTATTTTTATCATCGTCATTGTGATTTAGATATAGACGTATATAGATATCAATGGAATCTAAAATAAGTAAAATACCAAAAACCACAATGAAATATGGAGTTTAAGAAAATTAATGGTTTAAACATTTGAAAGGCATTTAGGGTTTATTTTGGCATCCTTTTGGTTTTTGGGCTCTTGTTTGTAACTTGTTGTGGAGAGGGGAGGAGTTTGGAGGGAGGCCGCTAATGGGAGCAGGGTTTGGACATCCATCAAAGCTTAATGGGAAGATGGTTGTGGCTGTTTCACCTAATGCAACTAACTGTCCTCATGATCGGTTCGCATTTGTTAGCACTCTTAGCCTATGTTAAAAATAGGAGCTTTGATTCAAGGCTTGGACTTGCGCCAAAGCATGGAGAAGGGGAAGGTGTGGGACATCTGACATATGTTATTTTTGCAAGTGCTATGGAAGATAGGTGTTGACTTGGAAATGCTCAAAATGGGTTTAATAAGGAGTTGAGATCTTTTTTTTTGCCCCCTACCACGTCCTTACAGCTCGCACCCAAATGAAGGTTTTTTTGTAGGGGTTCAGACGCCTGGAAGAGGGATTTTTGCCAAATGTGGACGAATAGACCAAGCACAAGGATTGTTTGACATTGTTCTTGCAAAAAACCATGTTTTCTTGGAGTATACCCTGACCATGGAAGCTTCCTTTTGTTTTTTTGGGCAGCCTACGCGCTGATTTTGAGGAGAATGATTGGAAAATCTGGGCCGTGCTAGGCATCTTGAGGGAACTCTAAACTTTATCATCAATGCATGCCTATTAAATCTATGGTGGCCGTGTGGATGCATTGACTGCTGGAAATGCTCAAAATGGATTTGTTAAAAGTTGTTTTGATGGGAGGTTTTCCTTCCCTTTCCGCGTCCCCTAGCCCTGGAAAACTGAGCGAGAAAACAAGTGGAAATAAATACCCAAATATGCAAAAATGCGAATTGTTGATATAATGCCTCAAAAAAGAATGGTGCTTGCTGTAGGACAGCTATGACTACAGGAGATGCACAACCTGGGTTCTGCTGAAGAGGCTTAAGAAACTTTCAAAGCAAATACATTGGCAAGTCTTTCCATCCAAACACATTGTTCCAACGTCTCACTTTAGTGGCAGATGAAGATGTCTTTTCTTCCCTATCTGTGTCATCCAGTATGTGTTTTTAGATATGGAAAATATCCT
Organism: Taxus chinensis; assembly: GCA_019776745.2. NCBI lineage: Eukaryota > Viridiplantae > Streptophyta > Pinopsida > Cupressales > Taxaceae > Taxus > Taxus chinensis. Next base: position 626,256,239 of record CM034148.1, on the reverse strand, counting down.
GCTATGTTCATCTTCCTAGACTATTTCTCCAACATGGCATAGATCCTCTATCTATGTCTCTGGTGTGAATCTGTCCTCCTACACAAAAGCATTGTACAGTTTTGTGGCCTTTAACCCAACTTCATCCAAGTGCTTTTAATTCGCTGTCATTTCATTCATCCTTCTTACCATCTGGATCCACATGGGTCCCGCTTGTGCATTGCTACATAGATATTTGACAAAAGAACATAGCATATAGTAGTTTGAGGAACCAACTCAGAAAGAAGACTCACTAGTAAAAAAATGAAAAAGCCAAATTTTGCATCCTTTGCGAGCATCCTACCCACTGGTGCACAAAAATGGGAACTTTGGTGCAAGGTGTGGACATTCGGACATCATTTGGAAGCGGATATTTATCAGTTGTACAGAACATGGAAGCACTCGAAATGTACGTGAACTAGTTAGCAAATGGTCTAGTGGTGGTGGACTCGTATGCTTATGCAACACCTTGCAAGTCCGGTTAGCTTGAATGGTTTTCTTACCTACTTCTAGCGCGATTTCCGCATTGTATAGTGTTTCCTTCACAGAGGCATTGAAAATTTTAGTTAAATTAAAAAGTCTGTTTTTGATTAGTACAGAAATGACATGTGGCACAAAACATTTATATGTGCTTTACATTGTTGTATCAACCAGATATGACCCCTATTTGAGGGTTAACCATGTTCTTGAACCATGCATCCTGAGCTAATTGGAAAACTTAGCTAGCAAGACTGGATAACCAGAACCACCAGATTGGCGAAGTTGAACTCGAATTTTTCATTTAAACAGGCCGCTTGTTCACCTTGCAAATATTTAGTAAAACCCGGTTTATCAACGACGTGCAAAACACCTCTCTAAAGCCCATAGCAGGAAAGTCAAGGTTTGACTTTGTTACCTTGTTGACGTGGAATGTCACATCAACCTCTTAGAATCGACTTTAGATGATCGTTAGACCTTTTATTGTCATGCGTCTAGGAACCTAGACGCATCTAGGAACCTAGACGCATCAAGGAGCCCAGTTGACCATTTCACCCCGATTTAGATAGCTGCTGAAAGTTGGAATATTTTGTTTGGTTTTGGCTCGCAGTTTAGGCCCTGCGTATTGAGAAACCAAATTTTGTCACCACTTACCTCTATAATTTAATCATGACATTCAGAATCAATCATTAGTTTCAAGAAAATCTCTTTGGACAGGTAGTTTTGCAAGGGCATTTTGTAGGCCTTCAGTTCATTCTATAACAAGGATGAATTGTCGTAATTATGATAATTAACTCCGGAAAGTATAGTCTACAGTTTGAAACCCTGGTCACCATATTTGAATCATGTCAACTTTGAGGGTTTCCCTCTAGATAGGAGAATAGATGGGAATTGACACATGTTGCATGTTTGAATTTCGGACTTTGGATATTGAACCCAGTTTCTATAGCCACTTTGGCTTATTAGTTGTTTTCATAAACTTGCAACAATAACGAGAAAACTGTCGTGGAACCACCTCCTAGTCGAATAACTATTGGAAAACCTGTAGACACTATCACATGACTATATTGAACTCTTTTATGTCACTTGTTTTGTGAAAATTACTTGTGGGAAATATGGTGTTTTTTTGTCTCGTCTCTCTCTAGCTTGAAAACGAAATGAAATCACATTTGTTTTTCTTACACTCTATTGTTGCATACAAGTGTTTGTATTCATTGTGAATGGAAAAAATTACGTATATGCGAAAAATGTTAGTCGAAGGAGAATGCCATGCCAACTTTTATCGCTGACCATGTTTTTACTAATTTGACAAGTTGCATGGTGGCATGACAGAATTATGATGATTGTTGAAAATCTAAGTATAAAGTTGTCTATTATTGAAAATGTGTAATCTTGATGGAATTAGAAAAGTATCTTATTTTCACAATTGTACTTGTATTATTGGAAGAAAGAAAAGTTGTTATTTTTATGCGCGTGTGATGATTAAAGAGAGGATGGAATTTTTACTTTGTATCTCTGTTTAAGCTACATGTAAGAATGTGTACTTGGTTAATACGATAAACTCTAGTACTTTTGCATAGCTGAACAAAGTGTTAGCAAACTTAATCTAGAAAAGTAAATGTGTCGCGAGCTTGAAAAGAAAAAGTGTTGCAATTGATAGTATAGAATTGTGCCGACACTTGACATCTTTTTTTTACTCTTCGCCGTTGTCTTAAATAAATCATGTGTTCCTTGACCGTTGCGCCTAGTTCATTTTGCATCTTGCCTAGTATTCGTAACGATAATTTGTAATTGGGAAGGTGATAATATAACTGGATAGGTGTTTGTAACACTATTATAAATGTAATTGAACATGGTTGCCTCAAATTTCACTTAAAATGTATTTTCGTGATATAATGGCTATGGACAAATCTTCACCTTCACGGGGTTAAATTATGTTGTTTTAAGTATGGGTTAGTGCCGGTGGGTATCTAGGACATGTAGGTGACCTTTAGTGGCATCATCCTTACAAGAACCTTCTCGGGCATCGTTCCTCTAGGAACTCTATTTACTTCAAGCAAACGTGACTACCTAACTTGAGGACTTGGTAGGAGGCCAAGTCCTTCATTTGGTTAATGAAACATGCTGGTATGGTTCATTGGCAAATATTTATGCCAGTGAGAGCTTGCCTAGTTGATGAGCTAGATAACTTACATTGTGGGATTACTAGCTCGAAGGGATCAAGTCTCGTGTGATCCATATCTTGTAGCACTCAAAAAATATGAGAAGCTTTATTTAACCCTTTTTGGCAAGCGTGTAGTTTAGGACAAATCAAGAAACCTTTGGGTTTTCTTTTGCTGGTGCGGTGCGTGCGTCACCATGGACATGACCGCCTTATGTATCCTTGCTTGATCAACTAGTTAATCCTTCTACCCTCAGGTGTCGTGCTTCCAAAAACATTGTGCTTGCCACATAGAGATCATTTTGTTTCGTTATATGTATCTTGTGTATAAGTGGTGATCCTAAGAAGGCCCCTTATGTCTAGTACAAGGCATGTTTACTCAAAGCAAAGAGTTGAGTTAATTGTTGTTAGTGTCATCTTTGGAGCCCATTTCTCCCTCATCATGCCCATGAGCCTAAGTTTAGGACACTTCAATGGTAAGCATGTAGAAGGGCTCCTAGGATGTCTAAATAAATGTGAAATATTGGAGTGTCTCCCTCACCCGGTGTTGACCCCGTTGTAGGCTGTAATCCTCTTGAGGGTAAATGGGATTAAGTTAAACTTAGGACCTCTTACGAGGTTGTTGTGGGATGGTACTTGTGATCGACTTATTTCTCTAAAAATTGTGTCAACTAGGAGGTTAATGGAAAAGTAAGTTTACTTGAGCTATCTTGTTAACTTGAAGTTAGACCCCCTCAAAGTTAAGGAAAATGAAATAATTTGCTTATGAAGAAACATGTGCTTTGAGCACGAGAAACCCTAGCTTGAGCACGAGTTCCAAGTAATTCCTGTGATCGATAATAATTTAGACTATTATGTGAGCTATGGAAATTAATGGTGTTAGAGTTTGAAAATAATGAGGGTTACTACTAGGTAGCACACGTTCTTAATGAAGTGAGAAATATGTAATTTGAGAAAAGAATGTATATCCCTGGGTTTCGTCAATTAATGTATGACCATCTATGCATAACACGTGGTCCTTTACCACTATCAACTTGTACCTGATACATTGAATTCGCAGTGTAAAATGAATTTGCCTTATCTCTTGTAATGATGATCAAACTTATAATGTTTAACAACAGTTAAATGACTCGTTCCCATAGGGGACATATCTCTGGGGAACGTGATTTTCCCCCTACTTGTTGTGAGTGCTATAAGACTTGTGTGAACTTTAAAAGATATCAAAATGTTTAGAATGCCTGAGATGATGGTAATATAATTGGAAGGAGTCGAGTGTTCCGTTGTGATGGAACATTGTGATGTGGAGAATACTCATGATCTATAGATGATAACGTAAGACTCTATTAAGCATCACATGTGGTTTAATACAATGTGTAACACAAAGATATATTTTATAATGACGAAATACCAATCATGGGACCTACCTATATGGGTGCTTAGGTTTTTAATCGTCCCTCTTTTAGGTTTGTTATCGTATTGTGTTTGCTCGCTTGAAGTAAATGGACATTATTAATGTTGCCTCATTCGTGAGAATGAACCTTTTTGCGAATGTTATCGACAATTTAATGAACGATTAAGCAGGCAGGGTTATTTTGAAACAAAGTGTAAATCGTGAGAACTATGTATGTGGTGGAAGAGGCCTAAATCTATATCTCATATGGATTATGTTATTGTTTGCTCCCTTATCGTTGGTTATCTTGTTTTTGCTTGTTCAACGAATGTTGAGCTTGGTGTCATGGACCCTTTACCACACATAGTTTGGCTTATACCTGTGCCACCACCTTCTCCCTTTGTGTTCCTTTAAAGAAGGGAATGTTGGCGTCATGGTTTGTGTTCATGCATCGAGTCACGTTGGTGTGGACATTGAAGACCAACAAATTTTACGGTTGTGTTTAGTGTTATAACAACTAAATAAATATAATATTAACAATCTAACACAATTTTTTTTGGTGGTGATTTTGGGTGGTGAAATTATGGGGCATTACATATTAGACTTTAGAACTGCTTTGGCGAGCATGGTATCTTCAACAAAAACACAAAGAAACAAGAATCTGGGACCAAGTTACAAAGGAATTTTGTCACACATTCAATATTTGAGACCTAGACGAAAGAAGTTTCCGTGGTTTGAGGAAAATAAAAACATTTCTTTTAATGGTGGATGCTGATGCCATCAAACAATTTTGTGAAGTATGGTAGTAAAAAAAATCCAATTGATACATTTGAGTGGGAAGTTATATGGCATATCCATAGAGAACAAAAGCCTGTATACTACTATAACCTAGAAAAGAAACCACATGATCCAAAGGAGGATATTCATCCGCAAAATATCAAATTTAATGTCGAAGAAGGGGAGAGAGATCTAGTAGAGACAAATACTAATAAAACAAAATACTTTTATAAACCACTTATAATTAGAGAAGAAAATATCGGAAAAGAAAGGGAACAAAAATTTGCAAAAAGTTGGAGACTATTGATATGAGGATGAAGTTCTGAAAATTGTAGAACTATCAAAGGAGTACGAAGATTTGTTCGCGAAGAGTTTATGTGATCTTTGCGGAATAAAAGAGGAGTTAAAAACATTGAAAAATACAAATAAAGGAAGGAGTAAAGACAATTAAGAAACAACCATATAGGCTTAATCCCATTGTCAAGGTAAAGGTAAATGCAAAATTAAACAAGATGATAGCGGGAGGCACAATTCAACTAGGAAAAGATTCAGAGTGGTTACCTTGATGGTGATTCCAAAATCAGAAAATAGGGGAGATACATATATGTGTGGATTACAAAGAGTTGAACAAAGCATGTGCGCATGACATGTTCCCTACCCCATTCACAGAGGAAGTTTTAGAAAATGTAGCTGGAAGAGAGGCATACTCTGCAATGTCCCTTTTCGGGGGGGACTTAGGAAATGGCCCAAAGTTGAACTGTGGCTCACAAATCAGATTTGGAACTGCTGTTATAAACCTGTAAACCTGCAAATTAAACCCTTTCCTAGCACATTGACCTGTTTTGGGGTTTCAACCCGACCTTCGTGCCTTCAAAATCCTTCCAATTAACTTCCCTTAAGTGTCTAAAATTATGATATATCATCAACAATCATATAATGCAAGAAATCTGATTTTTAATACCCTAGATATGGAGATTTGAATTTCAACGAGACCCTTGTTTGCAACGATACTTGAAAAATTCACAATTCAACTTAGGAAGCACCAAAATTCATGAAACTCAAGATATTGGCCTTATAAATTATGAAGAATAAGCTAGTAATTTCAGATTTGCCAAATTAGTATCACACATACCAAATTTCAACTCCAAGGTGGGTTGCTCCACTCTAAACAATTATATTAATGCACCAAAGAGACCAAACTTGCAGGAAATAAATACTTTATTACTTTTCAATCCAACTTACACACAAAATCTCATGAAGGATTTTCGTCCTTCACAAGTTTCTCAACCAAGGGTTTTCATCTTTGGAGGAGGTCCTCAATCCAAGGGTTTTTGTCCTTGAGAGAGAGAGAGAGTAAAAGGGCTACACTAGCCAACTTTCACCAAGATAAGAATAGTCCCCAAAACATGAATCATTAATGCCCAAGTGACCTTCTTATATAGCCACAAGAAGTGCATTTTACAATATAAAATGATGGCCGACCTGTTAAGATAAGTGCTTTTAAATAAATAAATGGTATTTAGAGCCTACATGCTCATAATACCTTTATTTCCTAACTACTAAAATCCCTCTATTGGAGTGTTAGGCTTCCCAATAGGATACATGATAATAAATAAAACAACAATAAAGATATATTTTAGATTTTCCCCTGTTTTCCTCCTTAGACCTACTGCTAGAACATTTAATATTTATAAAGTATAGTTTATAGTTAAATAAATTAGAATATTATATATTTTAATTTAGTCAATATAAACTATATGTTTATAGGTTAATTGGTTTTAATAAATCAATTATTATTTAAATTGGGGTGCTTCGTGAGAAGTCACACTTGTTTATTATGTTTATATTGACCCGCGGGGTCAGGTGATACATTAGATCACATCGTGTGAATTTCATGTAGTGAATTCACGGAGGAGAGAAGTGAGGTAAGGAGAATGTATTGGACTATGAGTTTTTCGTTAATGGAAAATCTTTCACCGTGGTTTTTCACCCTTCGGGGTTTTCCACGTTGATTCTAGTCTTTGTGTAACATTTCATTTTATTGCAATTTATTTGTAATGTTTTGTTTAGTATTTAATTTAGATTATTTAATTAATATTAAAGTTGGTTAATTTATTTAACCCCTTGAACCTCACACCCACGGGGAGAGAATGGGTTAACGTCTTTGAAAATCCGCCTTCAAAAAGAGACATGACAATCCCCCCTTCCCAAGATTGCTTGTTCCCAAGCAATTACAAGTACCCAGACCCCAATTAAGTCTCAATTGCCCCTCCTTTGATGTACTTGCACATGAAGGAAACTCATCAAAGAGAAAATGTGTTCCCTTTTTAATCCACTCTTGCTTTGTAGATATGATGTTCGATTCTTCTACTTTGCTTGCCAAAGTGTCATAAATATTGTCCAAACATTGGTTGTTCCTAATTTCCCTCCTGCTGTCCCAAACACAACTGTAACCATGTATTTTGTTCCCTAAAATCAACAGGATAGTGGCTGGGATCCTTCTTATAACAGTTGAAAACACATCAACAATGATAGTAAATTGCAAACCCTTTATCCTCATGGCTAGACACTCCTCTCTCATTGTCAAAAGTATGGATAGGGAGCTGAAATTATTGCGGACAGCGTATAAAACAAAGATATAACAACTGTCATAATGATTACCTTGGCCTCCAAAAGATGCTTCCAAGCTGCCCCAAACTAATCTTATCAAAATTTGGCTTGAATCATAGCTCATAAGTGCTGGTATGTAAGTATAACAGCCATACCATGCCTGGAATTTCGTCCCAAATAATACCAAATATATTGGAACATTGGCCTTAATTGTTCTTGATGAGTGAACCTTCTTACCCACCATTTCGCATAAAAAGAATGTCTTCAAATCTGCCCCTCTATTGCTTCCCCAAGAAGATATCCACAACCCAACAAATGAAATTGGGAAGAACACCTCATCTTGGTTGTAGCATTGCAAGTTCAGAAGTGAAGTGGCCAAAAAACATCTTGTGAAGAGTTACCCTTACCTTGTCCATGTCACTAGAAGAAGAACACCACTTCTTTGTGATTAAAATCCACTTGGTGTCTGTAAATTGAATACGGAACCAACTGGAAACAATAGCCACAAGATCTAAAATAACTCCCATGATGATTTGGGGTTCATGGCCCGCATTTTCCAAACTCATCTTATTCATGTTAGACGGGTGACTTTCAACTCAAAGCTCTTCGGAATTCACTTTATACTAATAAACATTCTTACCAAGTGTGAGTAACCTTCGTTGTGGAGGATTTTCTGATTGCAAGTGCCTTGCTGCCCCAAAACAACTATCCTATGTTGTTCCTTCATGCAAACTCCTTCCATGATGTTACTTGCAACTGATTTTTGACATACTCAACTGTGACAAGATTTTTCCATCAGCTGTTATGTCAGAAAGCAACCTATAATGTGAATTCCAAGCATTTTTTAATGTACTCCCTTCATCCTTTATACCTTGAATTCTGATTTCTTTGCCTTCGTCATAGAATTTCAGTTTTCTATCATGATAATTGAGGGTGAATTCCCTCAAAGATTGCAGCCAGTGAACTCCAAAGATTACTTCATCATTAGCTAACTTAATCACAAAAAATTCATCACATACCTCACATTTTCCAAGGAGAAGTGATAGCTGTCCCATTCTCTTTGTGCAAGGTACGGTGGTGCCACTCTCTACAAGCCTAGTGACCCCTTGGTTATGAAGAAAACCCTTCACCCTGAATGGATGATAAGTAGGTGTACCACATATTAAATTAAGGGTGCTGGCCTTCCACCATATTCTTTCTATCTCTTCCATATTCATGGACCCATGGGTTAACCACATATGAAATGGAAAATCAGAACCATTCATCATGCCTTTGATGCCCCCGAACATATCATGATAAAATTTACCGCCGTATTGATTTTGAAATTATATATTCTTCTTTTTGTAGAGCTCAACATAGCACCTATATTCCTCACGCGGAAACAATTTTGAATTTGAGTCAAGAATCCATACAACAAGAAACACTTCTTACCTCATTATTTTGTGGAGTACGAGGTGCATAATGATGTCCAATCAGTGGTGATATAGGAGGACATAACAAGCATACAATTTGATCACCTTCCCCAATCAACTATGTGTGAGGGTAACATATCAGCAATGTCATATCAACAAGCAACAAAAATGAGCTTTTCTCACACCATGGGCTGCCTTTGACGCTCTCTTGACTCAGAATTTTTGAGTTAGAAACAACGCTCAGAAAATAATCCAATGGTGCCCTTATCTCATGCATAACATCATCCTCATAGGGCCTTAGTAAGTCTGTTTTGATTCCATCATGTGACTGTCCTGTGTAACTATTAGAATCCAATAAATTATCATAGAACAACAAAGGACTTTTACCTTTCTTTGGATGATGACAAAATGGGGATTGTTCTTTGTTATTATCACCATTGATTGGCTCCCTAGTGGTGGTTGTTTGGGACAAACCAACAAGTTGAATATTGTTAATTTCACCTTGAAATTTGAGTTCAACTCTGAATTTCTTCTTCTCAACAAACCCTTCTTTTTCCATTGCCTCATGCTTCATGGTTACTTCGTTTTTCCTTGCCAATAATTAAGAGTTCTTTGCCCTATACTCTTGTAAGCGTTGTTTCCCTTGAGCGGCTATCAATCTAGCAACCCTAGCTCTTCTTCTCCACTCACAATTTCTTTGAGTTTCCATTACATCCTCCGCGCTTACATATATGAATTCCTTCTCCTGTCTTATTTCAACATTTGGTTCCTTCAAAAGCATATCCTTTTCTATCAAGGGCTCTTCATTGACAACTGCTAGTTTTATGAAACCATTAGATGCCAACAATTCATCACTAAGCACAAAAAGATTTTTACCTTGGGTGGCATGCTCCTTAACTTCCTTCATCCAGATGGAAGGACCTCTTCTTCCTAGGGCTGAAACGTTCTCCTTCTTTGGCATGTTGTACCTTTTCCTTTGGCGCTAGGTTCTTTGCCGATAATGTCTTTCTTCCGTTTTCAATTTGATGAAATCCGTGAGAGATATTGCCTCTCAAAACTCATTTGACATTGCTTGGTACTCTTCAAGTCATATGGTGTAGTCATGGCCTTGTGTAGGGCTCCCATGTAGAGTGACTGCCTCTTTGGTCACGAACTGGGGTTTGTAGGGCCTTGCAAAAGAAATTTTTTCGTTCTTTGATTCACAAGGGTTGGAGGAAACCTCTTCTCCCTTTGCCGAACCACTACCTTGCATGTTTTGCATGGCTAGGGAAAGCCTATCCAATGCATCCACTATTCCTTCTCGGGTCTTCATGATTATCTCCAATTTCTCCATGCGTCACAGGCTGGGAGGATGATGCTCATATACCACTGTAATGTCCCTTTTTGGAGGGACTCAGGAAATGACCCAAAGCTGAACTGTGGCTCACAAATCAGATTTGGAACTGCTGTTATAAACCTGTAAACTTGCAAATTAAACCCTTTCCTAAGACATTGACTTGTTTTGGGGTTTTTGACCCCGTCTTCGTGCCTTCGAAACCCTTCCAATCAACTTCCCTTAAGTCTCTAAAATTATGATATATCATCAACAATCATATAATGCAAGAAATATGATTTTTTAATACCCTAGATATGGAGATATGAATTTCAACGAAACCCTTGTCTGCAGGGATACTTTAAAAACTCACAACTCAACTTAGGAAGCACCAAATTCATGAAACTTAAGATATTGGCCCTTATAAATTATAAAGAATAAGCTAGTAATTTCAAATTTGCCAAATTAATATCACACACCAAATTTCCACTCCAAGGTGGGTCGCTCCACTCTAAACAATTATATTAATGCACCAAAGAGACCAAACTTGCAAGAAGTAGATACTTTATTGTTGTTCAATCCAGCTTACACACCAAAATCTCATGAAGGGTTTTCATCCTTCACAAGTTTCCCTACCAAGGGTTTTCATCCTTGAGAGAGAGAGTAAAAGGGCTACACTAGCTAACTTTCACCAAGATAAGAATAGTCCACCAAAACATGAATCATTAATGCCCAAGCGACCTCCTTATATAGCCACAAAGAGTGCTTTTTACAATATAAAATGATGGCTGACCCCTTAAAGTAAGTGCTTTTAAATAAATAAATGGTATTCAGAGCCTACATGCTCAATACCTTTATTTCCTAACTACCAAAATCCCTCTATTAGAGCGCTAGGCTTCCCAATAGGATACATGATAATAAATAAAACAACAATAATTATACAATTCAGATTTTCCCCTTGCTTTCCTCCTTAGACTCACGGGGAGAGAATGTGTTAAGTTCTTCGAAAATCAGCCTTCCAAAAGGGACATGACATACTCATTCACAAATGGATTTTCTGGGTACCACCAAGTGCGAATTGCTCTTGAGGGTCAGCTAAAAACAACATTTGCGACTGAATGAGGGTCCGTTATGTATATGGTGATGTCGTTTGGTAGTTTTTAGCTTAATTATGGTGAATGGTTCAAGGACTTTATACATGACTTCTTAGAAGTATATTTTGACGACTCGACAATCTATGGATTACAAAAGGATCATATCTAGGTGTTGCGAATGACGTTTGAAAGATGCTGTGTATTACAGTTTTCCTTAAATCTTGAGAAATTTTTATTTCTTACTCCATTTGGCATGCTATTAGACCACATTATTAACAAAGAAGGGCTATCAATAGACCTGTTGAATACTGCCATCATTGTAACACTCTCTCTCCCTAAAACACAAAAAAAATGTAAGGACACAATTGGAATACACAGGTTATCATTGGAAGTTCATTAGATATTATGCTGCCATTAGTGTGCCCACATAAGAGTTGTTGAAGAAGAAGAGAAATAAGGCCATAGAAAGAAAGAAAGAAATTATTAATGTCCACAAATGACCAAAAGTAGGGTAAATGTGACTAGAGGATACCACTAGCAATAGAAAAGTTCTAGGAAGAGAGAATCCTAGAGGTGAACCAAAGAAATAAAGTACAAAGGACAAAATAGAGCAATGTGCCACTAACACAAGTGGCAAATAAACCAATACAAATAGCAATGAGGGGCAAATGCAAACCGCAAGAGCATGTGTCAATGAAGACCGGAGGCAAATCTCATCGAATGTCCCTAACTGTGCCTGAAGTGGAGGGAATTATCTGAGCCATTATCAATCATTGTGAGGGATCTAATAATATGTACAAATACAACAGAAAATAGAGTAGATTGATATGTAGAGTGGATATAGAGTTTGAACTGTGCGTATTTGAGTGTGTGAGAGATTGTGTAGTGTAGAGTGTATGACGGACTAGAGACAAAGTATCAAGGTGGAACTGAGAGGATATGTGTTTGGCAGTCTTTTAATTTGAATTATGTATTTTGATTATTGAGATATATTTATATGGAGGCGGAGTTAGAGTAGGAAAATCTGTGTCGTGTTATTTTGCTTTAAATTACTGTTATTTGTTTATATGCTGAAATCATAGGCCTACTTCAAAATTCATTGTGCATTTATATTAATTATGTGTGTTTAATAAATTGTATCCACCTCTGCACATGTCAGCTCTAACTGGGTTGAAAGAACACTATAAACTAACAACCGTGTATAGATTATGCCAACAATTCTCTCAATAACTTCTTCAATTTACTATAAACAGCTGTCAAAGGAGCCCAGCAAGAGTAGTAGACATGAGTGGCATCTAGCACTTTGGAGCAAACTTGGAACTTACCTGCCAAGGAAAGAGGCTTGGTGATCCAACAGGCAATTGTATTCCCACCCTCCAGATTGCATATGACCAAAGCTCAAAAGGAGAAACCTGATAAGCAAAAGGAATGACATGAAATTTGAATTGCACATTTGGTGGAATCTATTGCCATTGATATCCCTTCAACCAAGGATGGTTAGGGGGAGAAAGACTGTAACATTGAGTCTTTCCTCCATTGAATGGAAATACCTGAAGCAAGGCAAAAAATGTTAAGGCATTCCATGGCATTCTTGGCTGAGGATTCTTCTTCCAAAAGGGGTGAAAAATTAGTCATCCGCAAAATGTCCATTGATGAGCTGTTGATTAGCATGAGGAAGAGAGATGCCTTTCACCAAACCTTTAGCACTTATTTTCAATTGATTTTGAAGCCTCTATTGAGTGGGGGCATAGCTTGTATTGGTGTAGAACACAGGGAATTGAACTTGAATTATTTTTCATGCAAATGTAAAGTAAAAATTCAATAGTAAATATGTATGTTACTATTTTCAAACTTTTAATTGTGTGCTTCCTTAAAATTCTATAATTGCAGGGTATACCCACAATGGATATGGGGAAGAGGCCTTGAAACTATACTGCCGAATGCAAAGAAAAGGTACAAAGCCTGTCAAGTTTACTTTTACTAGTGTTCTTAGTGCCTGTGCTAGTCTTGCAATTCTGGAAAAGGGAAAGGAAATCCATGCCTACATTCTCAAACTTGGATTTCAGGTCGATGTTCCTATGGCAAATGCTCTTATTACAATGTATTTCCAGATGTGGAAGCATAAATAATGCCTTCAAAATTTTTAACAGAATGTCTGAAAGAGATTTGATTTCATGGAATGCAATGATACTAGGATGTGGGCCAACATGGGCTTGGGAGGGAGTGTCTCCGACTCTTTGAACAAATGCAAGAGATCGGAACAAAGCCTGACCATATTACCTTTGTTGGTGTTCTCTCTGCATGCAGCCATGTTGGTTTGGTCAAAGAAGGGTGGGGACTACTTTGATTCAATTAGTAAAATTCACAACATAACACCCACAATGGAACACTATTCCTGCATGGTTGACCTTCTGGGCCGTGCTGGACTCCTTGATGAAGCTCATGACTTCATAAGAAAATGCCATTTCAGCCTGGTCCTGTCGTTTGGAAGGCCTTTCTTAGTGCTTGTAGAATCCATGACAACATGAAGCTAGGACAACTTGCAGCCGAAGAGCTTCTCGAACTTGAGCCACAGAATGATGCAACTTATGTGCTATTGTCTAACATATATGCCACTGCTTGCAGGTGGGATGATGTGGAAAGGGTAAGAAGATTGATGAAAGATAGAGGTGTGAAGAAGGATAGAGGACGCAGTTGGATAAAGGTTGAGAAGAAAGTGCATGTATTTGGTGTAGCTGACAGGTCCCACCCCAAAACTGAAGATATCTATGCAAAAGTGGAGGAATTGATTGAACAGATTAAGGAAGCTGGATATGTGCCCGACACAAATTTTGTGTTGCATGAGATAGAACAAGAGCAAAAGGTACATTCGCTTCTCCATCACAGTGAGAAGCTGGCCATTGCTTTTGGGCTTATCAGTACACCTCCATGTAGACCAATTAGGATTTTCAAGAATCTTCGTGTATGTGGAGATTGCCACACTGCCATAAAGTTCATATCAAAGAGTACAGCACGGGAAATTGTTGTGAGAGATACAAACCGCTTCCATCATTTCAAAGATGGATATTGCTCATGTGGGGATTATTGGTGATGCTTTTGCAGCCTATGTGGGTATTCACAGTAAGTTTTGCATATCCTTGACATATTGGGAAAATTCAAAAATTGAAACCTGATTAGAGTTTGTAAAAAAAGAAAAAATAAAATTAGATTCAATTAATTCAGACTGTAGTTGATTTCATGGTAGCTATCCCGCTTTGAGAATCTTTTAATGACTTGATTTCTTGTGTTAGCATTAGACCGACCAGACTCAAAATTTTAAAGGTCAAACAATTGCCTTAAAGAAAAATGAGTCTTCATGTCTTCACAATCAAAGCAGGCTAAACATAAATCCTATAAAATGAATTAGAATCTTAAACACGTGAAATTTTGTAGCAGAAATAATAAAAGAAGACTTCATTTCTGGGATACATCACCCAACCATTTTGTCAGGAAAGGAAAAGCCTCCCGGAACTGCATTTTTGTCGAGCAAACTTGTAATTAGCATTTCTGACCGACTTTGAGATGCTTAACTTGATTCAACATACACATTCCTTTCATTATATTATCATAGTTACCTAAGTCTTAGGGATGAGGAGACGGAGGGACGAGGTTTTTGGGACGGGAAAAAATTCCCAAATTTTGGGGACGGCAAGGGGACGATATTAAAATAATATATAATATATTAATATTTGAATATTTTAATTTTATTTAATGAAATTTAGGGATTTAAACTCTATTCAAGTATTTTCATGATTATAATTTAATGTTCTTCATAAAAATAACAACTTTTTAAAAGCAAAAACATCAGAAGTTTTTTGAGTGATTTAAAAAAAATAGGGGACGTCCCCTCCGAGGCCCCGAAATGTTTGGGACGTCACCAAAATCTAGGGGACGCGTCCCCGCGTAACACTGTATATTATATAAATTTTATTTAGTTAAATGAAAGAAGACACATAATGATCGGAAATGGATCAGTGAGATTAAGTAACTATGGTTCTTGTCGTATAATCTAGCATTTTGATGATTTTGAATGGAAGCACAGACCCATTATTTTGTGTTTTCACTCAGAATGGGTTTCTCCAAGGTAAACCGTGTGTTCCTATTGATGTGTACGCTGTAATCTTCTCTTTCCACGCTAGTTTATTTTGTTCGTGATTACTTTTATTTTCAGCACTAAGGAAAACAATACAACTTTATGCAATTCTGTTAGTATAAACAAAATACTTTGGGACATCAGATTAATTGATTGATTTCAGTCATTCTCAATTACTATCCTTTATGGTATATTAGACATTGGCATAACCAAGCTTTTTATGGATCACATAATTCTTTTCTGGCAAATGAAACTGGAAGTCCAGGAAAAAATCAGTTTCTTGTATTGATGATAGGATGCCAATCCTGGTTGCAGTAAATATTTTTTTCACCAGAAGTTGGAATACTATTACCCTGCCTCGTAGTCAGCATCCAAGGAATAAAAACATGAATTTATAGAAAAAAATATAAGCAGAATTGATTGATTTCAGTCATTCTTAATTACTATCTGTTTTGGTGAATTAGACATTGGCATAACCAAGCTTATGCCAACCCTATTTGCAGTAAATATGTTAATGTGTGAAGTTAATAGAGTTGAAGTCTGGATTTCTGCCCCTGTTGTAGGTGGTGATTTTTCCTCAGAAGTTGGAATACTATTACCCTGCATCGTAGTCAGCATCCAAGGAATAAAAACAGAATATAAACACGCATTTATAGAAAAAAATATAAACAGAATTGATTGATTTCAGTCATTCTTAATTACCATCTGTTTTTATCGAATTAATTGTGAACTCTGTAGCATTTATAGTAATCTTCAACCCTTTTTCTTGCTGCATGTAAACATGAATTTATAGGAAAATTAATTCTATTCAATTGATTGTGAACTCTGTAGCATTTGTAGTAATCTGCACACTTTTTTCTTTCTGCAATTTTCTTTTCTGCACAAACAGTGTAGGCAACAAAATTCAGCATTGAAGGAAACCTGCATTTGTATAAATGCAAATTCCAAAGACAGAATGATCCTAGGGTTTGCAAAAGGATCTTCTAATCTTGAAACAAATATGGAAACAAATCATTTTTGTTATCAATATGAGAGAAGATTTATCTGACTGATGCCAATGTGGAAGCCATACGGCACATGATGAATCGATTAATGACAATAGTCTCTGCATGAAAGTTTGAGGATGATGTGGACCCAATAGAGAGGAAACCCAAACTAGTGTATGCTTACTAAGAAGATGGTGTACATCGATAGATTGAGGGAAACTAGGCTATAAAGAGGTGGGAGTCACCACTCCTATCATGTCACGAGGACGTGCCGGCCCACTAGAATCTGGGGTCGAGTAGTTCACTACACCATATATAGATAGGGGCCCTCGACCCCTACTTATATATCTAGAGGGAGCCAATATATATATAGAGGCACCACACCATCCATCAGTCATTAGATAGGTCTATTATATACATGATATAATTGATGAAGTATAGTATCGGTTGGATGGAGACTGATTGACTAATAACTATACCATGATCAAGCAATAGTTTCTGCCAGTCCCTTTAAGGTGGAAACAAAATGGTGTGTTGAATCTTATGACAAGCATGGTGGTGAAGTTAAATAACTGGTTTGTGGCATAAAAAGTTAATTTTGGCTGGCAATGCCTTAACAACGTAAAGAAAATCTCATTTGCTTGAACACCAATGTCAGCGTATGCCCTCTTGTGGTGAAAAAGCTACTCTGTTTCAACTAAACAGGGAAACCAGGAATTTCTGATTGGAAGGAATTTAAGGATCTAACAAAGAAGTTGTTCATTGCTGGGCATGAGAGAGATCAGAAATTTCGTTAGCAGTTTCACAATAGGGAATTTCAGCATGTCAACAATTATACTGCAAAATTTCACAGACGTGCAATTTTGTTGAACATTTTGGGGTAAAAACAGGGTATAATAATGGAGTATATATGATGGTTGCATCTCTATGTTGAAAAAGAATTGGTATCATTGGATATTAAAACTCTGGATGGTGCCAGAGCTAAGGTTACACATGCAGACATATAGAAAGGAAGCAAACGACCAACTTTGAAATGCAAGCTCAGGGTTTAAAGTAAGCCAAGACTTTGAATATGACTTGGACCAAGAAGGATGGACAAGGAGGGAGGGCTTAGAAGTGTTGTTTTCATTGTCAGAAAAAGGTCCACTCTAGATAGGACTGTTGGGAATAGTAACCCGAGTAAATCCCTGAGAATTGCGTGGGTGAGAAATTTATAGTGGCTAAAGATGCCGAATTGAAGGAATAAAAAATCAACTGCATTGAAGAGGTAGATGAGAAGCATTTGAAAAAGTAAAGAGAAGGATTGTTCTATGTTGAAATACAAATAAAGAATTCTGTAGTCACACTATGTTTCATCTAGGGAGTCAGAAAATTGGATCTCTGCAGCATCGGTTTAACTTTTTCTGCCGACAAAGTTGCAAGCATAGCCATACCCTCTTAAATAGTTCATTTCCTTTCTAAATGAAACCAAAAGATGGAGACATAATTTTCCTTTGCAAATCACCATTTAAATAAGCACGCTTAACATCCATTTTATATAGAGGCCAATGCATATGAGCAACTAGAGCTAAAATAACTTTAATTGTGGGCATCTTAGCTACAACGTGTAGGTTTCATTAATTAGTTCCTTCAACTTGAAAAAAAACCTCCAACTACTAATATAGTTTTTATATTTATCTACTCGAGTATGAGAAGTAAACTTAGTTTTGAACAACCGTTTATATGTAAGGAAATTACTTAAGTAGATTTCAACATCAACAACAAGAGAACACCAAGAAACACAAAAGTATAGAGAAATGTTCATAATATGCAAGTAGGATGTCTTAGCCACTTCGAGGGGGTAACCTCCAAACCATACAATAAGACTCAAGTACTCAATATGATGATCATCTACCACATACTAACTCCTATATATACCCTATTATACTATGCAAAATACCAAGGCCAACCTATTAAACATGAAAGCAAAATATCATATGACATATTAGGAGATAATGTTAGCCACATGTTGGCTATACATATCCCGATATATGACCTACAATTAATGGCGTAGCATGCCCCTCTTAAAAGCAACATTGTCCCCAATGTTGGTAAGATCTAGATGTCACTGTTGGAATATTTCATCTTCCCAAGGTTGCATCTTCAATGTTCAAATTTTTCCACTTGATTGGATACTCAGTGATGACCCTTGTCCTCAACTTCTTAGTGCATGTTTGTAGGATTCCTTTAGGCTCTAAAATGATATGCCCCTCCTCATCAAGCTCAAGAAACACTGACTGAGAAGACACCTTTTACCCAATGACCTTTTTCAAGCAAGAAACATGGATGCATTCTATTTGACCGAGGAAACACCAATTTATATGTCACACTTCCAATTTTCTACAACACTTGATAAAAACCATAGTATCTAGGTGAAAGATTGGTATATTTTTTTTGTTGCTTCATAGATAGTTGCTTATTTGGTTGCAATCTTACAAAAACGAAGTCTCCTACTTCAAAGCTTCTCTCACTATGGTGTTAATTAGCTTGTTGCTTCATGTGGTGCTGAGCCAGTACCATATTCTCTTTAAGTCTAGAGAGCACCTCATGTTGGTGTTGAATGTGCTCTTCAACTGCTCTTACTTTAGGTTGGACCTTCAAGTTAGTGGTGAGGGATGGTGGATGATATCCATATAATGCCAAAAATGGGAACATTTTGGATGATGCATGAAATGAAGTGTTATACCACCATTCTGCAAGTGGTAGCCATTGAACCCATCTCTCATGTTTATCTGAAGCAAAACAACAAAGATACCGCTCCAAGCATTTGCTCACTACCTCAGTTTTCCCATCTGATTGGGGATGATATGATGAACTATGAGCCAATCAAGCACCTAAACATGAGAATAAATCAGTCCAAAAATTACTAGTAAATATAGGATCACGATCACTTACTATAATCTTGGGTGTTGCATGTAGCTTTTGGACCATCTCCATAAAAGATATAGTCATTGTACTTGCTATAAAAGGATGAGACAAGGCACACAAGTGGGCATATTTGGTGAGTCTATCTATAACTACAATAATTACACTTTTTTCTTCAGATTTTGGTAGTCTTGTGATGAAATCCATGGAAACCTCTGCTCACCAATCATTAGGAATAAATAGAGGTTGCAAAAGACTTGGAGACTTAATAGTTTCTCCCTTATTAGTCTGACACACCAAGCATTCTATCAGAAATTTCTGCACATCCCCTTTCAATCCCTCCCAAAAGAAATCTTTCTTAATTTTGTGATATGTTTTTAGGGACCCCGAATGACCCCCCACTTACATAAATATAGTCTATCCTTATAGCACAATGCACCCCCTTTCCAAACAAAGTTTGCTGACATGCTTTATTCCTTTTGGAGATCCTGAATGAGAGTGTGGGTTTCTGTGTGTCGATGAAATAATTTGTCGATATGGCAAATTAGGTGTTTTCACCAATGCTCATGGGGCTACGCCACTTTGCATTGAATGGTGCAACTCCCATTGGTGAATGTAAACTAATCTATTCTTATCTAAATGTTGTGGGTTGGTCAAATAGGTCGGGGATCACACAAGAACACTTCATTGAACCTGTGGCAAAGTGTTTGTATGGAGTACAAAGGAGGAAATTACAACAATGAGGAGTGAAGGAGAGAAATTAGAAAAAGGAAGGTTATGGTTGTGAGTAGGCACAAACAAAATTCACACCCAATAACCAAAGTAGTTCGACATTCAATATAGAGGAAAACAACAATGAAGCTATCTACTGAGAAGAACAAACCTAGACACACAATTTTTAGATTCGTTTATCAAAGATACACAACTCTTTCTTGATCACTATACTTGCAAAGTGCATAAAAGAGAGAAATAGAAGAACACGTAGGAAAAAGAGAATGGGAGAAATGTAGTTTTATTTCATGTGTTGGTGATACAAAGCTCAACACCCAAATGACAATCCACCATTGCTACAAAGAACTAAATTTTCAGGATCCTTTGGAATGGAGAAGCCATCCCAATTTATAGCTTTTTGAATTGACCTTTCATCTCCCCCACTGGATTCTTCATGTTCCTATTCTACTTGTGAACTTTTAATTGCCCCTAGAAGAGACAAATTACGTATCTCTCTTATAGTTTTGAGAGAATACTTTTACAAATTACAAATATGTTACTTAAGTGAATAAGACAAAATACAATGAAGGATTAGAAGAAAGTGAGAGGAGAGAAAGAGGGATATGTATTGACTGATCTGTTGAAGAAGCTCCCTCTGATGTAGATTTTGCTGATATGAAGCATGATGAACAAACACCTCGAACTAACGAATGAGTGTTTAGCAATATTATTGAGAGTTGCCCAAATGCGAGCTCAAGATGACCGCATGCATTGCTCATGATCTCGTTGACGCTTGAATGATTATCTCCCTTAGCTCACTTAGCTCACTCCAACCAACTCATTGAGCTCTCCTAAGCTCATTTGGTTTACCAACTCATCTCACTGTAGCTCGACTAACTCACCTTGTTTGCTTGAGCTAGCTCACATGCATAGGCTCTTTATGAAAAAGGACGAGTTCTTGACTAGCTCATTGCTGCACCCATCCCAACTCAAACTCACTGCAAGTAGCTCACTTCAACCCACCCGACTCACTAGCTTACCCTGCTCATCGAGCTCAACTCACTCGACTCACTGAGCTTACTTCAACTAGCTCATTGAGAGAGGACGATGGTTCTAACTTGACCAATGAGCTATGATGACCTTGTTTAATGAATCGATGAAATCTTTGACACCCTTGGAGTCTTTTCGAGTTGCTCAATGATCCATACTTTCCTCTGTTATACTTCACCATGTTCTCGGGCACAAGTGAGATCAAGAAGATGCTTCTAAGACCCTTATGGAGGCTTCATTGCTCCATTCGAGCTATGAGATCATCTTATAACCCCGTGGAGAGTTCAAAAAGCGGAAAAATGAGTGAAGACGAAGCTATCTGCAACTTTCTACACCCAAAATGGAGACTCTCTATTTTTAGTAGGTAGGATCGGGACCTGCTATTTTGAGACATATTACCTATTTTGCTCAAATTTGACCTTCAGAACCTTCTGGCACACTCCATCCTCTTCCGTTGATGATGCATTGCTATTTTAGCAACTTTCTATTTTTACCAGGTTACTTTTTCCGGACTTGCTATTTTGGGAAAATTGTCAATTTTGCCCCACCTTCTGTTTTGAACCATTTTTGACTATTCTGGGTGATCTGAACTTGTAATATTGAGTGACTTACTATTTTTAATATTCAAAGGGGCAACATACGTAGAAAAACTCATTCCTCGATATCTCAAAAAATAAGCAACTTCATCGCGAAAAAACTAGTTTCAACGAAACTAGATTTTTCGAAGATCCTTTCATCCGAATTTCAGATGATTTCTCTTACCAGATCTTCGGGAAATTGAAGATTTCTTTGAAGAGGGTAGAGTATTGATGACAAACACAGTCCTCTGTATCCCTGAAAAATAGGGACTTCGTGGCATGAAAACTAGTTCACGTGAAACTAGATTTTTCAAAGATCCTTCCCTCTAATTTTTCGTGCGATTCTGACTATCGGATCTCTGGGAAGTTAAGAGGTGTCTTGCTCCCCTTTCACTGCTACATCATGGCAGCCATTAGTGTAGGCTTGAAGCTTTGACAACAAAGAAAATCATCCATGTGCCCTCACCCTTGAATTGACACGTGGTGTTGTCACATTGGTCAATGGGAAGGGCTGGAATGAGGTAAAAAAGAGCTTAGGATTTATCACAAAGCTTCGCCAAGGTCATATGATGGACCAAAGTGCACAACTGGGCATGGGCGCACTTTTGTGTCCCAATTGTCCCAGACTATTGGGACAATAAATCCCGCCACTTATACAAATGAAAAAATGACGAAGTATGGGAAACTTCATAACGCATTTCTCGGAGCTCCAGATGGTTTTTTTGGTGAAGGTTTATATGATTTTGACTCCAAACAACATTGCGAGAACAATGGGAGGGGTCTCATCCTTCAATTCGGCCTACAACTCCCTGAAATGACTCCTTTTATCTCGGGGCAATAGGGTGTGCATGCACAAATTGAGTTATCCTATGAAGCACCCGAGTCTTGTGAAAAATGTGAGAGTTTCATCATGTAGAGGGTTCTTCAAGCTTTCCAATGAGTATTTGATTGACTCCTAACTCCTTACAGAGCTCCCAGAATCGTCCACAGAAGATCAGGTCCCAAATTTTATTTTACATTCCAACTGCTCCAAAACCTCCAAGACTTCAAAAAATGAGCTAAGGAGGGGGAGGGGCGCATTTTCTTGTTCCTACTATCCGCATTGCCTCGGGAAAATTAGGACATTCGGGGCAAGAAAATGTGCCCCCTTCCCTGGGCTTGACAAGTGGTGGGAAACAATTGGGTAACATGGGGGATGAGAGAGAAAAACTAGAGGACCTGGAAGATGAAATTTGGGGTCATATGAAGAACATGGGCATTGGCTATGGGTGGGGTGCATTTTATTGTCCTAGTTGTCCCGACTATCCTGGACAATTGGGACAATTGGGGAAAAAAAATGCGCCGAAGGGTTAGGAAGCTAGGTCTTAGCTAATTTTGCGCTCCGAATCACTTAACACTTTGCCAGGAAGGAATAGGGTCACACGAGAGTCCAAGGGTTATAAATAGGGGGTAGGGCACATATTGTTGTCCCTACTGTCCCCACTGTCCTGGATAGTTGAGACACCGAAATGCGTCAGCCTTCCAACTGTGAAATTGACTAACTCTTGAAATCATGAAACCAACTTTCCTGGAGTTGTAGGAGGTCTTTTTGGGAAATTTTTTATATTGATTTGACTCCCAAGACCATTTTGAGATCAATGGGATGGTTTTCAAGACTTGATTCTGCCTCCGTCTCCAAAAAAGGCTACTTTTTCATTCGTGACAGCACAATGAGTCTGCTGAGATTGGTCTGCACTGAGAAGTGCTTAGGTGTTGTGAAAGATATGAAAACTCCATGTAGAGGACCCTTTTAGCTTTTCGATGGTATCTTGTTTGCCTCTTGAATCATCCCGAAGCTCCTGGAATATTCCGTTGAAGTTCATGTGCTTTTTTACACTAGAATCTCCTCAAGCCTCCAAAACCCACTTTCACTGTTCTGATTCCAAAACCTTTGAAATATTCCCAAATCTCCCTAAAATTGTTCCAATGCCTTTCAAACTCTTCCATAACATCTTTAGGTGACTTTAGGCCTCTTGATCAATTTTCGAGGATGCATACATGTTTCGGGAGGGCTAAGAATAACCTTCCTAGGCTTAGCACAGATTTCACTTTTAGAAGCACTGCATTGAAATGCCATGAGGCACCCTGCCTCGATTTTTTGAACTCTTGGGAAGGTATGAACACCACATTAAGATTTGTAAGGGTAGGATAAACACCACAAAGAGGGCAACTTGATCCGGGGAGGGTTTAGGAAGGTCTAGGTGCAAGAATTTTGACACTTGGGTTTGTTGTCAAGCTTGAAAATTTGAAATTTTCATGTTGCACATTTGCATGACAACACTGTGTCATTCTGCTATTCTGATCTTCCCTGATCTACTCAATCTATCTGTAATATAAACATGGCATATAAAAATCCTTCCGTGGATTCATCTCTCTTAGATAGTGCATTAAACACCACATTTTCTCTTCCTTTCTTATAAATTATCTCAAAGTAATATCCCAACATCTTTGTGACCCATTTTTGTTGTTCTTTAGATGATAGTCTTTGCGCCAAGAAGCATTTCAAGATATCTTGATTTGTCTTTAGCTTGAAGTGTCAGCGCATGAGATACAATCTCCATTGTTTGACTACATGAAGAATAACCATCATTTCCTTCTCATAGAACGATTTGGATAGGTTCTTACCTTGGAGTTGACGACTCTCAAATGCAATGGGGCGGCCTTCTTGCATAAGTACTGCACCTATGCCACACCCTGAAGCATCACATTCAATAGTGAAGGTTTTGGAGAAATCAGGGGTAGCTAGAACTGCAATTGTACACATGGCCTTCTTTAGTTACTCAAATGCCTGGGTTGCTTCTTCATTCCAATGAAAAGAGTCTTTATTTAATAACACCGTGAGTGGTGCTATAATTCTACCATAATTCTTCACAAATATGTGATAATAACTTGTCAGCCTTAAGAATCCTTTAAGGTTTTTTGAGGGTTTTTAGGAATTTTCCAGTACACCATGGGTTGTATCTTATGAGGATCCACTTTTACACCTTCATGAGACACTATATGACCCAAGTATTTTATCTCCCTTACTCCAAAAGAACACTTGGAGAGCTTGGCATAAAAGGTGTTGTTTTTCAAGAATTATAAAAACTTTATTGACATGATTTAAATGTTTATCACAGGTCTTGTTCTAGATTAATATATCACCAAAGAATACTAGGACAAATTTGCACATGAATGGTCTAAAGATGGAATTCATCAAAATTTGGAAAGTATATGGTGCATTTGTAAGGCTGAAAGACATTACTAGAAATTCATAGTGTCCCTTGTGTCCTAAATGTTGTTTTATGAATATCTTCATCACGAATTCAGATTTGATGATATCCTGATCGAAGATCTAATTTTGTAAAATAAACAACACCATGTAAATTTAGCAAATCCTCAATAATAGGAATATGAAACTTATCTTTTACCGTGTATTTGTTGAGCTCCCTATAGTCTGGACACATGTGCCAACCTTCATTTTTTTTGCACATAGGTGATATGTTTGAATCTCAACATTCTTATCAAATGCTTGAATTAGAGCCGCCTGCGAGAGGGACTTGATCTTTTTGCAAGATTGTAAGTTTGCAAACTACATTTATACCCTTGGAATATTTGAGGTAACAAGGGAAAGTAGGGCATTGAAGTAATTTTGCATTTTATACAAAGGTGCAAGTTGTAAATATAATTTCGAACTTTGCAAAAGGAATATTCTGTGAATATTCCTCTGCTTGCTTACTTTTTATGAAGAGGTCAATGTTGATGCAAATTGCAAGTTGTAGGTTCATCCCAAAGGCCCAAAAATAAATATTTGGTGAATCCAGAAACTAATGAGAAAAATGCAACTTTGCAGTATTGCAGTTTATAACTTGCAATTTTTTTCAATATTACAAACTACACTTTTGTCCCCAAAGTCCAATAAAGGAGGACACGTGACACAATATCATAACTGCATTGAAGGAATGCAACTTTACAATTTTGTAGTTTGCAACTTTGCATTTTTGCAAGATTGCAAACTGCAAGGTCATCCCTGAGGCCCAACAAGGGGGGACACATGTCATGATCTAACGATGGTAGATAAAAATGTAGCTTTATAGTTTTGCAATTTGCAACATTGCAGTTGTTGCAATATTGTAGACTGTACTTTTGTTCCCACAACCCGACATGGTGGACACTTGTCAATAGCCCGAGAATATTGAGAAGGAAAGCAACTTCACAATTTGCAGGTTTGCAACTTTGCATTCTTGCAAGTTTGCAACTTGTTTGCGTAGGCCCGACACTCGAGAAAGGTGACTAAACACAAGTAAGGCTTGCAAAGATGCCACGTACGAGGATTGTGAAGCTTGAGCCAATGAGGAAAGGACAAATCATTCAAGTGAGATCAAACATGGCCAATCTCTCCACTTGTAAGGCTAGAATTCAAAGTTGAGATTAAAAGATTGTTGACCACGAATGTAGAAGCTATGGAAGTAGGTTCTGCCATTTATGAAAGCATGCGAGAGGCAATATATGGCTGAAATCCATGAAAATATCCCACTTTCCCTCCAAATTTTGACTTTGTGAAGTGTTTTGAATCTCTAAGATGAGCAAAAGACTAAATTCGTGCGTTTTAACTGTGTAGAAGTTGTTTTGGAGCTTTAAAGGTATTCTGGTTGTTATTCTTAGCTTAAAGGATAATTGTGGCGGTGTTTGCACAAGCATTTTACTAGTGCTTGTGAACAATTTTTGGTATTGTGGTGTGTTGATAAGCATTATTGGAAGGGTTGGGTGCATTTATATTGTTTTGAATCCCTCTTTCATTAGATGTTTCAATGCTTCACCCTGCAAATATGAAGATTCAGTTGTCCAGTGTCCACACCACCTCCCACGTTACCTCTGATTCAGACAAAGTCACAGACACTAACTTGGGCAATACAGATCTAGTTGATTTCCAATAGAAGTCATATGCAATAGACATGAATGAAACAATGAGGAAGATTTATTGGAGTGGGCTTGCCTTGATTGTTGCCTTTCCCCTATCTGCTCAATATCTAGAATTGGTATGGGTGTGTGATGTGTCAAAATCCTCGATATTGTATTTGTTGAAAAATAAAAATAAGTTATTATGAGCACTTTGGAATATTAATTATATTACTCCAAAATTAAAAGTGAAAAGGTTTGATTGAAGAGGAACTTGTCGGGACACTATTATTTACATTAAACTAATTGTAAATTTGTAATTTGGAAATTACCGTTGTAACCTTTGGTAATGTAATCGAATTGAGCAAAGTATTATTTAAATGGCTTGTAAGACTTGTTGAGGATTGTAGGATTTTTTTTTTGGTTGGAAATTTTAAAGTGTTTCTGGATATTTTCTGAGGAAGCTAGGTTTGTAAGCATGACTGTGGGTAGGAGGGAGGGGCTCCAAAGGAGTCCTAACTGGGGGTACAAAGTACAACCCTAGATGGTTCCTGGGCAGTGCATCGGTTTGTGCTTCTAAGCATATTTTCTTCCCTTCATTAATGCGGCCATGGTTCTTGTGCTCACATCCAAGTGGACCGAGAAGTGAGCATAACAAAACCCATTGCCAGTTCCTTCTCTGTATTTTGGTGTGCAATTATGTAAAGAAATTAAATAAAGGAGTAAATTATTATGGTTCTTTTGTATTTATAATATTTTGTTGGAATGGATAATTAATTTAATTGTGATATGAATCTATTTAAGTGATATTGCATTGTTAATTTATTTTATACAATGACGTATTCTGTGTATATTGATTTTCTAAAACAAAATAAATTTTACACAGGTGTTTTATGGTTGGTTGATTTAAAATAAATATAAGTTTATATTAAAGTCGAACATTTACTTGAGTGAAAAATTGTTAACTCTTGTTTTTTAACTTGTGTAGTAAAGTTAAATAAATTAATAGTGCATTTCAATAGTTAACTTCGAAAGGACAAGGAGTAGTAGATATTAACTAGACTTATTTGAATATTTACATAATATTATTTATTAATTTAAAATATTAATTTACCATTGTATTAATTAAATTCATAATTATATATTGTTAAGGTATATATATATATATATATATATATATATATATATATATATAATCAAGTATTTAATATTTTAAAAATATGTGTATTAAAATATTGCTATAAAATAGTTGATGGGAATTTATTGAGAAGAGTTTAATTTTTTATTAAGTTTACAAATTCAATATTTAATACTAGTGTTTATTTTTTATTCTTTCTAATGAATTGGACTTATATTTATTTAATTATTTTGTTTTAGTGTTGGAAATACATAGTGAAAAGATGTGCAAAATTAATTTACTTAAGGTCTCTTAGAAAAAGACAACACCCCATAAGAATAGGAAATCAAAATTTCCTATTGGTTCAAGAATTACCCTTGTTCCCCGACGTATAGATATACCTTTCACCTTTAAAATCCAAGTTTAAAATAAGGTCTCTCAAATTAGAGAAAACCCACCTTAAAAATAGCTACTCAATCTTTTTTATTAGCCGGAAAAATAATCCTGGTTGGATTAGCGTTGGAATAAATTATTCCTATGTCTAACCTATTGTCTAAACCCTAAACTATATAGCTATCCTAAGTACATAGGATATTAAATAAGGCTTTGGTTTTAATAAAACATAATACCTTATAATATAGCCTCGGGATATAATTTAATATGGGTCCTCTTTTTCTAAATTTTAAACAATTTATATCTAGTTTCCACGTAACATGTACTTCTACCGTCTTTTATATACTCCACTTTTTATTTTAATTAATCATATATTGAAGTTCTTACTCTATTATCTATTCTAATTTAACTTTAACTTTGTTGTATAAGTATATTATATTCATAATAATACCATGTATAAGAAACCTCTTTTATGCATACTTTTAATGGAACTATGTTACTATTTTCACTACTTAGTCATTGACTCTTTTAACTTCATTATTATTTATTTTAAATGTGTATCCATCTATTAATTTACTGTTATATTTTACAATATAAAATATATATTTATATTTTTTTAATTAAATAAAGATCTTTTTCAATTTAATAGATAAATACAAATTTGTTTTGTTGATATCCAAGTAAAGTACAAATTGACTAGTAAGTCCCGACTTTTAAAAAATTAGACATTGCTAGGGTATAAGTATATTATAAATATGTGGTAGAAAATAATTATAAAGGGACTTTTTGGAAGATACAAATGATAATTTTAGTATTTAAAAATGTAATGTTTTGATAATTTAATTTAAATAAAAAGCAAAAGAATTAATAAAAAATAAAAAATGTTAATATCTCGTTGTTTTCTTTTATGTGGAAAGTGTTTTCACATCGTATAGTTTGGTGTTGAAAGTGTCGCTTTGCGTATGATTGTTTGTTGTTATGTTAGATGGAGTCGTCGGCCCTTTTCTTGGTGCGGGGAAAAGTGGTGTTATAGGGTGTGTGCACAAAACTGCAACCCAATGACTAGGGAGATTAGGGATGGAAGTAATGCTTTGGTCATGTCCTTAACCATTGAAACTTTTGAGGAATTTCTAGGTCTCCCTCATGCATCGGAAGTCGCAGACATATCCATTGAGAATGCAGAGGAATATTGGAATGCTAACAATGCAAAGTGTTCCAAAATATTGAACAAAAATTGGCTTGAAAAGCCAAGAATATCTGCCACTAGTATCCCCAAGAAATTGAACATAAGTGGTTTTGTCGAAGAGATTGGGGACATCATAACTTTGCTAAACATGGTTATGGGGAAGGAGTCTGCATATCACTATAATGACAAGATGTTCAAGTTCATTCAGATAATCCTTATTAGAAAGATACATATTCAATGGGAAGAAATTATAAGTGATTGCATCCACCAACAATTGCTTAAAATGGCAGTACAGATAGAGGAGGGATCTACTAGAAA
Source organism: Taxus chinensis (assembly GCA_019776745.2). Taxonomy (NCBI): domain Eukaryota; kingdom Viridiplantae; phylum Streptophyta; class Pinopsida; order Cupressales; family Taxaceae; genus Taxus; species Taxus chinensis. Next base: position 626,226,696 of record CM034148.1, on the reverse strand, counting down.
ATTGGAATTTTACATGACCTCTTACTTAGTTTACAACATTTTTTGCCATAGATCGTTCCCTGGGCTAGATATAGTGAATGACTTTGCTAATTGTAGGGTTTATGATGTGTACCCTCAACTGAACTTAGATAATTACATCTATAGTTTTAGGATGGTCCATGATACTTTATTTTCTCCCCTCATATGCTTTTTCAAGCTTGAGTGGGAATATAATAAGTTACTCTACAAGCAAGGAAAGTAATGACTGAATACGGTGCTATTTCCTCCAATTTAGGACTTTTACTTACATTAGGGTGAGTGATTTTTATGACACCCCCTTATAATGCTGCAAAGGTACTTGGATGACAGATGGAAACTTTTAGAAATGTCAAGGCAGTTGGTAACAATGCACAAGATGACTGCATGAAAACATGAGGCTAATATTAAGTTCCCTCTCAGCATTAGGAAGTACACATGCCCTTCCTTGGTTAAGGATACGCTAATGGAAGTAGAAATGGGCAGGATCACATTGCCAAAATTTACTCCTAGGATCGATTATGACGTTAGATGGCTCGCTTAGGGAGCTTTGAGGACTTCCCATGAACATGAGCCTCACTATGAAGACTATTGAAGGGATTGTAAGGATAAAGAGACAAGATTCATGGACTATTTCAGGTCGACCATCACCCAAATTACAGACTACAAAATTATAGTTGAAGCTTAGGGTCTAGAAGATGGAAATGGCTTGGTGAGCAAGTATTGCATTGACAAGAAAATAGCCTCACAACCCCTCCCAAGTGTTGATTAGACAAGGCTAGAAAGTACCTCATTGCATGATAGAACTGATCACATTGTCAGGAGGACTTTAATTTGGCTAACTAAGAGGGGAATACAGGGCAAACACTCAGTCATAAGGGAGTACAGGGAAAACAATGCCATACAAGATGAACTTCCCCCTTTGAGGAAACGATCAAGTTTGATGTGCTGACTTCTTCTTCAAAGGGGGCATCCAACAAGATGAAACATATGAGAGGAAGTGTTTCCCCAAGCCAGCCAAAGATGGGTCCAATATTGGAAACCATCCATAAAGAGGGTGAGGAGGAGCCTGCGACCAACGAAATACAAAGAAACATGTTTCAGATCATTGTATTAGACTAGTTATTGAATGAATGTTGTTTTGTAGTGTTACTTAATAATATTTGTTTCAATTATGAAATTTCTTTATGCATTTGCTATCTGGGAGTGAATATTTGTTGCCTTCAATGGTATCCTAAGTTTTATGAATTTGATATAATAGATACATGAAGTTTTAATTACAAGTGTTTGTGTTAAGGTTTCAGAGATTACATGGTAGTATTTGCAGAAATTCGGTGTCCATGAATGCAAGTAATCCCTTAAAGTTTATGCTATTTTGAATTCAAGCTCTAATGCATCATAGGAGTATCAAACAAAGATGATGAATATTGTTGTTTCTCCCCATTAGATGCCCACCCCTCTCATCTTAATTTCTATCCCACCATCTTGTTCTACCCATGCATATTACACCATCCTCGCATATCCAACATGTATTTTCTTGCAGACCACATAATCGTTACATATTTTAAGTGGGTCTGTCTTTGATCTTAAAGCTTAACATTCTGAATGTCATTCTATCGCAAGTTAATAAAATCCTTTGAATGATGTTCATAGTCATATCCCATTTGTCTCTAGTAGCTTGTTTTTGATGCTGAGTATGTGCATTTCTCGTGTGACAAATCCTTTGAGTGAGCATTACATATGTGGCTATACTTTCTTCATATTGATTTTCCAATAAGGGAAGATTGAATCATAGTATCCCCCCCCCCCCCCTTCAAGCTACCATCCAAGTACTCTCACACTGGTTCAGGAAAAGCCAAAAGTAGTAGGAGATTAGCTAATTCCTTTATACGTGCCTCTCGATCATTTCCAAGACTTAGTCATAGAAGAATGTTAGATCTGTCCCCGACTACAAATGACACATTTCAAGCATCTATAATCCTTCTTGCAGTTCCCTTTTTGAATTGTAGTTGATTCTCTGGGGTGTAAAACTAGGAACCAACACACTTTCTGAGCTGTTAATGTGGAAATTTATCTTGGTTCACTTGTGAGACTATTTTTAGGGTTTTAGGAGGGTTTATCTATTTAATGCTTACCTTATTTACCTGATTTATTCAAGATCTATGCAAGGTTTATCTTTTTGTGTTGCATTGGAGTGTGATTAAGAGTATTTCATGTTGATCTATTTTTTCTAGGGTGCAATCTCTAGTGGCAACTCCGTTCTGAGTTTTGGATTAGACACATGTTATAATATTTGTTATACCTTTTTGGTGGGTTCATGCATATAGAGTTGGAGGGATTAAGATCTTTTAGATCAAACCATGCTCAAAGACTTCTTGAGTTGAATGCGTTGCATGGAAGGAGGCAAGTATGGAAACCAGTGAGTGGTCAAGGCTCAAAAGTTAAGGATATTCAATCATATGAGTTTGGTGATTCTCCTTTAATTGAATATTGTTCTAGTTCTTCTGATAGTTTTGAACCAAGTAGCCCTGTTTTCTAACTTCATTCCTTATTTGAACAAGACTTTGTGCCTAAAGTTTCCAAGAGATTTCATGAACCTATCCATTGGCTTACAATTGAAGATAGGACACTTGGTCTAAGGGGTGCTCCTTTGAGAAATTTTCACATCACTAACCCTACCCCTCTGGTTCATAGACCACTTGTTCAAAACCTGGTTAATCCTTCTCTTGAAAATCTAGTTGACCAAAATATGGATCATCTTCCTCCATGTCCCCCTTTCAGAGTCCAAATTTTTAGACCTATCAATTTAGGGGCATGCCTGGATATCCTAATGAGATCCCCAATGAAGTAAGAAACAGGGTACCCAAGTTTCAAGTTAATAATGTTATTTCTGGAGAACAATGCCTCAGATCCTTTCAGAATATTATTGATGATTATGAGATTGAGTATAAGGATGTTTATTTGAAGTTATTTTTGCACACTCTTGCAGAAGATCCTAAAGAATGGTTTAATGTATTGTGTCGTGGGAGTATTGACTCTTGGGAGGAAATGATGAATTCATTTAGGATACAATATGGTGTTAAAACTGATCCTCAATTTCTTTTGTCTGAGTTTGAGAATATTAAGAAGAACCCTAATGAGTGTGTGCAAGAATTTAATACTAGGTTTAATAATACATTGATGAGGCTTAGAACCACTTTTAGGCCAAGTAATGAGTCTTTCCTAATAAATTCTTGTGATGCTTTTGATAAGAAGTATTGGCGAGAAAATTTGTCTGTTAGACAAATTGGTGGATTTCTGCCAATGCTCTAGGACTTAGGTCCCTCTTCTTGAATGGTGGAGCTCCATTTATTGTGCATGAATGAAAAAAAAATCTGTGGTTGGTCCAGAGGCCGAGGATCCAAAAGGAACACTCCACTAAACCTACGAAAAATGCTTACAATTTCTTGCAATGGAGGAATTTGCTGAGTAGGTGGGAAAAGGGAGCGGGGAATTAAGGAGAGGGGATTAATATCACAGATAGAAAATCAAATACCTGCAAAGATTAATCAGAATATATCATCACACATAATAAAAAAGAAAACAACCTTGTTACTAACACCAAGACAAGATGGAATTATGAACACAAAGTTTCATTAATTCCCTCATCAAGAAAAGCAAGAAACTCCTTTCTTCTTCATTGATATTTTGGAAAAGCCATACATTGAGAGGAATGGAACAACATATGAGAAGGAGAATAGAGGAAATTAACTCTCTTTTGCTTTTCACAAGTAGTTATCTACTCTTGAGCATACAAAATTGACAACCCTTAAGAATGGGGAAGTCATTACATTATATAGACTTGGAAAGGACTCTTCACCTTCCCCCATGTGTCTTTTTACTTGCTTTCCCCACTTGTCACTCTTGATATTCCTAGGAAAGAGCATTAAGTCCCCTTTTATTAATTAAGGGCAACTTATTACATTTTTGGACTATATTCACATTAGTGAATAAGACGAAAAAAAGTGCAACCTCCCAATGAAGAATTAGATTGTGAAAGAAGAGCGGGAGGGAGAGTGAAGAGAAGAAGGGGATAGCTAATCATGTTATGGAAGAAGTTTACGCCAATGGACTTTTGGAGAGCCCTTCAGGAGAAATCTCAATGCCCTTGAATTGTTTGTTGTACCTTGCCGCCACAGGTGCCACTTTCTCATCTTGTGGGATGTGAACAAAATCCAGTGACTTGATCCAATTTTCAGTGGGGGAGTTGATGTTCTTACATTCTGAGTACCAAGACTAATGATCTCTTGCAGTGTTGGATATGACTATCCTTATCTTTGCCAAAGACTCCAATGTGTCTTCATTGAATGAGAATGGATCTTTGGCCTCCTTGACTAGATCTTTTAAAGGCTTCAACAGATCATCTACCGAGGTGTCTTCATCCACTGCTAACACTCCAAGCTTTTCCACTTAAACATTGACATCTTTTTACATCTTTTCAACCCGTTCCTTGTATGAATCAAGTTTGCCAATGGCGCATTTCATCATTTCATAGCGAGTAGCCAACGTTTGGGCCCAAAATTGAGATAAGTCATATGATGCTAAAGTGAATACACCGTTGATTATCAGAAGGGATGATTGACCTTACCCATCTCAACGAATAGTGGATACACTTGATCCTAGTGGTCCTTCTCTGCTTCAATCCCTTCTCGTGTCATGATTACTTTCATGGCCGTCGTGTTCATGTATTTGAACAATGTCAAGATCTCCTAAAGCAACACCTTCCCTTTCTCAAGGATCTTGTTCAACCACTTGTCATTCGCTCTTCCTTGCATGGTGAAACCTCGTGTTTTTCTTATGGACTCAGGGTCAAAGTTACTGATAGGAGTAACTTCTTCGGTCGGGAGGGAAGTGGCGACATTCAGATCCAAGAGTTCTTGCACATATGAATTGAGGGTCTTGATATGGTCTTCCACTTGATCCAGTTTCTCCTTGTATTCTTGATTTCTCGCGAGATGGCAAGTGGAAGACTCTTAAAACAGATGGGCATCACCCTCATTTGTTGTTGTCCTAAGTGGAATAGTGTTGATTTCATAGTCCGATGGTGTCATCTCATTGAGGGGATTGATGACTTTGGGGCGAGCCATTTCCACATATTGATTTCCTGAATTTGCCTAAAATTTACAGTATAATTTTTTTAGGGGTCGGCTTTGCCTACATTTGAAAACATCTCTTATAAAAACCTAGGTGATTCGTCGAGTAGTATACTACCACCAGTACCTTACCAATACTATGAACTTGCATACTCTAAAGCACCAGAGCATAGTACAAATTTGATTACTGTTAGTAGTTTGCAGTCGGGCGACAGGTGCCATTTGTTGACGTGACTAAGAATAAATATTATCTGTAAATGGGCGACAAGGAGATCTTGCTGATGCGCAACAAGGGTTTACTTGTTGACGCCTGACACTAATCTTGTTGACGCACATGACTATACTATGGTTGACGCACGACAAATTTTTTCTCTGACGCACACAAGGAGTTTTTCTATGATGGGCAACTTAGGTGATATTGCTGACGTGCGACAGGGGTTTGTTTGTGGATGCCCAAAACTGACTATTGTTAAGGCACGACATGGTACTTTTGTTGATGCTCTTCTTGACATGGACTGTATTTTTGTGACACGCTGACATTAGTCTTCTTCGACTTGCGACTTATGATTTTTCTGACATGTAACTTAGTTTTGTGATGACTTAGTGTATTTGCTAACTGACTCAATTTTCTCTGATGCGCGACTTAGTGTATTTGTTGACGCGCGACTTAGTTTTCTCTGACGTGTGATTTAGTGTATTTGCTAACGCGTTACTCAGTTTTATCTGATGCGCAACTTAGTGTGTTTGGTGACGCATAACTCAGTTCATAATAATGGAAGGTGCTAGTGCTCAGAATGAGAAGACCCAAAAAGTAACTAAGAAATCTCAGAAGTCCCTGTTCAAGTATTTTGGAAACTTTGTTGCTACAGATACCACAACCACCAGCACCCATATAGTTGCCACTGGAATGAATCAAGAGTACAGACTATGTGGAAGGTAATATTGAGGTGGACATGCATTCTGCACAGTATCAACCAAATGACACCTATGATGATACCATGCCAGATCTTGAAGATATACCTGTTGAGATGCCAGATCCTGAAGATATTCTTCCTGTTGGGGTGCAACCAGGAGTGCATCAAGATATCGCACATACAAATACTCAGCAAAATGGAACACAAAAATCAAATTCAAATTCTGGTTCACGAAAGAGGAAACCAAGTGATTGTGATAATGCTCAAAATTCTACTCAAAAAAGTAAAACATTGAAAACGAACAAGAATATGTGGACAATTGGGAGGACATACAAGTTTGATTGGGTTGCCAAATTTCTGTTTATCAAACCTGTACAACCATCTAATTCAGAAGAGATCCCATCTGAATGTACATGTACAATATGTACGTGGAAATTGGGAAAGCAGCAAAAAATGCAACTGAAGCTGGACACTATAGAAAAACACCGTGGAAAACAATATTTGACTGTAACGGGGGAGGATGGCCAGAAAATCAAAACACACAGGTGGAAAACTGAAAAAAGAATGCATGCATGTTAAATACGTAGTAGAGTATGAAGTAGAGCAGAAAAAATGCAAACATCTCGTGGAAAAGGGAGGAACAATCACATTGCAAATTGGTAAGATGAATCAAACAAATCTGCATACAAAACTCATACAATTCTCTACTTTATTTCACATACTAAAGAAAGGAAGACCGATTTCAGATTTCCTCGATTTCAAAGTTTTGTATCAATATAATCGAATGCCCAACGTTCCTCAGTCTCATTGGTCTGACAGTAGTGCATGGGAAATGGAAAAATGCCTTTCGATGATAGAGAAGGAAGATTTGAAAGAGAATGTAAAAAAAGAAAAGTTTATCTCTCTTTCAATTGATGAAGTGACAATAGTCGACAACACTGCATGGGTATGTATCCACGTCTATACTTTAGAAAATCATATAAGGACACCTCATCTGTTGGGTGTTATGAAAATGGTTGAAAATTGTAATGCCGAAAACCTACATAAAATAGTTGTTTCTCATTTGAAAGATATTGTTGGAATGACTGATTATGAAATTGCTACGAAGTTGGTATGCACTGGAGCAGATGGTGCATCAGTTATGCAGGGTCACCAAATAGGGCTGTGTGTTAGATTGCAAACAACAGTGGCCCCTTATATGCTAGCAATTCACTGTATGGCTCACAAAATGAATTTAGCATATAAAATGGTAAACAACTACGAAAATGTTGCTAAAGTAGAAGACCTTATAAGAGAACTTCATGCCTATATGGAAAGCAACCCAAAGTGATTTTCTTGAATTCCAGAAATTTTCAATTGGAATTACAGATGGCAAAAAACTTCTGAAGGATGTTGAGACGAGATGGATTTCTTTGTATGAACCTGCATGCAGAGTTCGTGAGGAGTATCCTTCGTTGGTTGGTTACATGCACAAATATCGTCATGAAGTTGACAGGGCGAGGGACTTGTTGTTCCGTTTAACTGATTTGGAGACATTGCTTACATTGGTTGGTATTCTTCCAATGTTGCAGGAGATCAATACACTGATGAAGCATGCACAAGGGAGATTAATCTATATTGTGGATTTTATACGGATGAGAAAAATGGTATGTCAAAGTCTTGATGTCTTGTACTGTTCCCAAGATAGTTTTGATACACCTATTTTCGAGAATTGGAAAGCTTTATTAGATCTTAAAAATCCCAGTAACTATTTGAGATTTAATATCCACGATCACCTCTGCATCAATGTTAATGGGAGGGACATACCACTGCACATTTTGTAAAAACGTCAAGATATTACAGGATCAGAAAGAGAAGATGTTCCTATGACACGTAATCTCTTTGAGTCTGTTACAGTTGAAACAAGAATAAAGCTTAAAAAAATTTCAGAATCCTTATCATCAGAAATTAGAGAACGTTTCTCCAAAGATAAAATTCTTGAAGCAATGGGTGTGATGAATCCTAATTTTTGGAATACTGAAGGTGCTCGTGCAGACTTTGTAAGAAAGCATTTCCATAAATCCATGGGTACAATAATGGAACATTTCACAAAGACTTCAAAGGTCAAGGGTATGGAAATCAAAGGTATACTGAATGTTGATTTATTAAAGTCTCAATCAACAAATTTTGCAACAACAATGAGGAACCAATATAAAAATTTAGATGAACCTTCTGAGAGTGGTGCTATTACAAGGCTCTAGCGAGGAATCTATCAAAGTATTGTCTTACAAGAAGACATCAGTGAATATTTCAGATTATATGAGTTATGCCAAACAATGATTTTGGGTCTGTGGAGGATGAAAGGGTTTTCAGTTATTTATCATTTATAAAATCAAAACTGAGAAAAAGGTTGGATAAAAATTTGGAAAGTTGCATGAGGTGTTATGTTTCTCACTACTCCATGGAAACCTTTCCTTTCGATAGAGCAATTGCGCATTGGAATTCCTTTCCGAAAGAAGAGGTGTAAATAATACAGCTACAAGTACAATTGTTCCCAACGATGAGACTGGAATTGGTGCGTCGTCACACTCTACAGAAGAGAACATCGACTTTGAAGAAGCTATTGATAATGGATTGTTTCAACTTTAAATAGGTATCTCCTTGACCTTACTTTTATTGTTTGTCACCTTACATTTTAACTGTGGTTATTTATTCAATTTCATATTAACTCTACAGATGCAAATATTGACTGAGGAGTAACTTTTTATCATATTTTGTTTCAGGATCTTGTTATCATTAAAGATGTTACAGGTATATATATTTACATTTATTTAAATATAATTATTTATAAAAAATTGTTTTATATAATTACTATTTTGGATTTGTCGAATACCAAATTCATTTTTAAAAATTTGTTTGTTACATGCATTTGTCGAATACTAATTTGCAAGGCCTTTAGAGTTCAGATCTGCATATTCTTCCACTTTTATACTCTTCCAAACTTCCAAGACTTCTACTGTCCAGACATGTACATGTTATCATTTGCATTTTCTTTAATCTTTTTGTTTCTTCCTTAATCCGCTCAATCATTATTTCATCTTTTTTTCTTGAAAACGTGGGTTGACATCCATCTAAGGAAGCTCTCACTTCTCAGGACTGACAATGTCAAGCAACTCACCCATTTATATACTAATCCATTTCTTGTGTTGAGTTTTCTTGAATCGAAGATCTTCTAGCACATGCTACGAAGGATGATTTCTCATTTTCCTTCCATATGCTTTGTCACAACCATCTAAAAGACAAGAGGTAACTTAAACCCTATCATATGACATTGCTTGAGTTTTTACAATTATCTTTAATTTATTTTTGTATTTGCAAAATGCTTTGATAAAGTGTTTAAACTTTGTGGGATAAAATCATACATTCAAATTTTACAAGTAGAGAGAGGAAGATTTTTCCATATTAAGATGTTTCTGTCATAACACATTCCAAATTTTCTTAAAACAATTATCCATTATACAATTCATCATCCTCGATCTTAAGCTTGAAGCTAAATCTACGTCCACATACAATTCATCATCATCCATATCTATTTTAATGTCATCATCCACATCTAATGTCATCATATCATTGATTCATTACAAGTAGAGAGAAGAAGATTTTGAGAAGGTTTAAATGTGAAGAAACCTGATACAGAGTTTTAATTTTACAAGTAGAGAGAAGAAAATTTTACTGTATTAAGATGTCTCTATCCTAAGACATTCCAAATTTTCTTAAAACAATTATCCATTATCATCATCCATGATCGTTAAAATTTGAAGCTAAATCTATGTCCACATAAATTCATCATTTTAATCCATATCTTTTTTAATGTCATCATATCATTGATTCATTACAAGTAGAGAGAAGAAGATTTTGAGAAGGTTTAAATGTGTAAAAACTTGAATCTGATACAGAGTTCATTACAAGTAGAGAGAAGAAGATTTTGAGAAGGTTTAAATGTGCAGAAACCTAATACAGAGTTTGAATTTTACAAGTAGAGAAGATGTCTTTGTCCTAGACTCATTGACACACTCCAATTATTCTTAAAACAATTATTTATCCATTATCATCATCCATGATCATGCTTGAAGCTAAATCTAAGTCCACACAATTCATCATCATCCATATCTATTTTAATGTCATCATCCACATCCAATGTCATCATATCATTGATTCATTACAAGTAGAGAGAAGAAGATTTTGAGAAGTTTTAAATGTGCAGAAACCTGATACAAAGTTCAAATTTTACAAGTATAGAGAAGATGTCTTTCCTAACACATTCCAATTTTTCTTAAAACAATTATCCATTAACATCATTCATCATCATCTATATCCATTCTAATGTCATCATATCATTACAAGTAGAGAGAAGAATATTTTGAGAAGGTTTAAATGTCTCTTGAAGCTAAATCTACGCCAACATGCTTGAAATTCATATCTAAATGTCATCATCATCTAATGCAATCATTATCATAATCCATACAATTCATCATAATCCTTATCTATGATTCTATTCTAATGTCATCATCCACATCTAATTCAATCATCATTACAAGTAGAGAGAATATTTTGAGACATATAATTCATCATAATCCTTATCTATGATTCTATTCTATTCTAATGTCATCATCCATAATCTAATGGCAATCATCATTACAAGTAGAGAGAAGATTTTGAGACAGGTTTATCATAATCCTTATCTATGATTCTATTCTAATGAAACATCTAATGCAATCATCATTACAAGTAGAAAGAAGATTCTGATAATTTTAAATCTGAAGAAACCTATACAAAGTTTGGATTTTAGAATTAGAGAGAAGAAGATTTAACTCTATTAGTATTAAGATGTCTCTGTCATACCACATTCCATATTTTCTTAAAACAAATAATTAACCATTATCATAATGCCATCACATTCAAATGAAACATAAACACCATATACAATCTAGAAATTCTATATATAATATATAACAAGATATAAAATTCCATATTATAAAGTATTTCAATTTTCAAACGCCATCACATTCAAGTTTCAAATTTCAAATCTAGATAATAAAGTATTTCAAATTTTCAAATGCCATGACCATCACACTCAAGTTTCAAATTTTCAAATCTAGATTATAAAGTATTTCAAATTTTCAAATTTAAAGTTTCAATTTTTCAACCCTCAATCATGAAATTTTTCAACCCTCAATTTTATGTACCCCTTTCCCCAATGGCTTCCACTCCTGTAATCCTTTCCTCAATGGATTCCCCTCATGTAACCCTTTCCCCAATGGCTTGAATAATCCCAGAACTAATCAGATCTTCCACAACACTGTCTAGATTCTTTACGATTCTTTGTTCTTCCTTTGTCGCATCTCCATGGGATAGCAAATTGGGATCTGCAGCTGCCTTAGTTTTGAATAAAATTTCAGGGTCGAAGCCATTCTCTTTAATTATCCGCTTTAGTGTATTGTTTTGTTTGTTAACTAAAACAATATTTTCTTTCATATTCATTGCTGCGGATAAACTGTTCTTCGTGGTTTCCAAGTGAACTTGGAACACCTTTGCTTGACTCTTCAAATTTTCATATTTCAACTGCACAAAAAAAGTGATCTCAATTAAACATATTACTAAAATAAGAAAATTTCAAATTAACAAAAAATATTGTTTCAAAGTGATAATACTTACGACCACTCTATCTCTCTCGGCATTTGCAATTGCCACCAGATCCTTGTCCTTAGACCATTTGTTAAAATATGTCTGGGCTTCAGCACTAATATTTTCCAATTTGTTTAATGCTTTATCTAAAATATCATCTTTATAATTGTTGTTATACGTGACAGTCCCACTTCTTACTTGGGTAAGTAAGGAATCCATCTTCACAGGTTGATTCTGGATTGCAGCGTATAAACTGTCCCTTTGCCAATAATTTTCAAAATGACTTATTATCTCATTGATTAGTACTTTTTCCCTTCTCTCCCATTCTATGAGCTAACTGATATGAGGTACAATAAACTCTTGACATGGGATTGACAATCATAACCAATCAAGTTCTCTAAAGGAAATGGTAGCAACTGTTCACCATCTGTATCTGAAGAAGATGATGTCGCTGGAGAGGTATGGGGGCTTTCGGGTTGATCATCGACTGCTACCTCTTTTTCTACCTTTGGGTGGCCTGATCCTATTTTTGATAAAATAAATCAATATTCAAATAAATAAATTGAAAGTGAAATGTAATGAAAGTTGAATAAATTACGTTGAAATAGAAGTATACCTGCTGGCCTTGAATCATCTCACATGTATTGAAAAATCATGTTGGGTCATTGCTATCAATGCCCAAGTAATCTTCATCTAAATTTATATTATTTAAAACCGATACGCCCATTGCACTAGGGCAAGCCACCGAGAGAGAGGGTTGGAATTCAAAATGAGGAGGCAATGTTTAGTGTCCCACTAGGGGCTAGAGGAATTGGCATGTGTTTACCAATGTTATTTTTTCCTGAACCTCTGGTTGGCATTTTGAATCGTATTGGTGGAGGAGGTGGTGGTGTTGCTGTTTGTACAGAAGGCGAAGGACTGCAATGTACTGAAAAGTGCAAGAAAAATCATATGAAAAAACTATTCAAAAAACTATTCAAAACTTGTACTAAAGCAATAAAATCATACCTTGTTGTTGAGGGGTATCCTGTCGTGGTGCTTGAGGTGGCTTGTGTTGGAGTAGTAATTGGTTGTGTTTGAGCTGTGTGTGGTTGGGATTGACTGAGCAGGGTGTTGAGAAGAGACAATTACATGCAACTGAACTGAGTGAGTTGGTGAAGACGGTTGACTTTGAGAAGCACGCGTATTGTCCAAAGTCCCTGTAATGTCAGCAACAGTCGATTGTATGTCAATTCAATATGGTAAATGGTAAATTGAAAATACAAAATGGGAATTTGTAAATAGTAAATGTTAGGGTATTACATCTTTGGCATTTAACTAATGCAAATGCTTGGAGGTTCGGAGATGAGTGAACTTCCATTTTAGATTGTGAATCTTCCGATGCCTCAGCATGTTGTTGGCCTCTTCCTCTTGATGCCACTTTTTTTCATGGAAGGGCCTTAAAAATCTTCTCTGCAAATGGTCAATATTTAATCAGATTCCAGATGAACATAATGTTAGTCTAATGTCGAAATATAAAATTTATACCTGTTGTTCTTGAAATGGAATTGAAAAATTCTTCATTGTCTCATCCGTGCAAGTAGGAATTGGTTTGTCTTTTAAATTAAAAAGAGCCTCGTAATAAAGGCCAAGGAGATAGTTTGTGGAGTGAATGACTGGTTTTTCCAAAAGCATGCATTTGTAATGTCAGTTTTTATTTTATTGGATAAAAAGGTGCACCAATAAAATTTTAGCTTTCTGATAGTTGCAAAAATGTATGCAATAGCCTAGTTTGGTATATCTATTTTCCAACCCTGCAAAACAATTCTAGCTTGAAAGAAAGAAATCATAGCAGCAAGAAAGTGGTGTGCAATTCCTTGTGTATCCACACCACGTCTTGATTTATTGACATGAGCTGCAAATGCCAAAAATTCATTGGAATTAATATCAATTTGAATTGTATCAAAATAAAAAACTAAAAATATCAAATGAAAATTGAAAACAGATTACACGTACAATCAACATGGAAACCGAAAGTAGATTCGAGTACTTCTTATCATTTTCGACGAGGGTTTCTTTCATTGTAATAATGGGGGAATTTTTATATGGAAGGCATGTCAATCTGATGGATATCAGCTAGATCGACATCTGAATTGAAACATACGACCATCATCCATAGTAACAGTAAACAAACCATGTCCTCTGTATTGTACAAGGAGAGAAGGTAATTCATAATGTCATGATCAATTTCAAACTGGGGCATCTTAACAAGCCCATCAAAATCACATGCATCCAACAAATCCTTGTATTCTGTATTCATTTGCAAAACTTCTTGAATGTGGGGGCACAACAAGTTCCTATAGAGTATCTTGCCCTTGGATAGGTCTTGTGGGTTGACTAGATTTTCTGATTGATCTTGGTCTTGAGCTTGGGCTGCACTTGTAGTTGCCATTGTACTTGAGCTTGATTATACCTGAATCTTGATTCCTGTAAATGAGAAAATTTGGGAGTCAAAGAAGTGTAAACGTGAAAATGAGTGGTGGGAGGGTATTTATAGGAAAAAATTAGGGTTTGTGAAGCCTTTTATCATGTGTCAACAAGCTTTGCTAACCCGTGGCAGACAGACAAAGGCCTTGTTGTCGCGCGTCAACAAGCTTTGTTGACGCGTGATAGAAAAGCCTTGTTGTCTCGCATCAACAAGATTTGTTGTTGCGTGTCAGTAAGATTTGTTGACGTGTGACAACAATGCCATGCTATCACACGCGTCAACAAGATTTATTGACTTGCATCAACAAGGCTTGACTCACGTGTGTCAACAAGCCTTGTTGATGCGTGACAACAAAGCTTGTTGTCATTTGTCAACAAAGCTTGCTGACACATGACAATAAGGTTTTTGTCGTGCATCAACAAGAGCTTGTTGTTACGTGATCAACAAAGCTTTTTGATCGCGTGTCAGCAAAGCTTGTTGACACGCAACAGAATACTTGCTATGACGAGTCAACAACAACACTTGTTGTCACATGAAAAAAGGCTTGATGTCGTGCATCAGCAAGCATTACGTGTGACATCAAGCCTTAGTTGACATGTGAAAACTATACGTCAATGTCTACAGAATTTTTTTCCCTCCATGCAGTCACTCTCGCTCAAATAATAGCAGGAAAAAATTCAATTCTCAAAAAATGGAAAATTCTCCTTTACACGAAAGTGGTTCTAGGTATATTCATCAGGGATTTTCCACCTCCATTTTACCGGAGGCTTCTTAAAATGAACCATGTCCCTGATCATATCTTGTACCCACGAAAATGTCTCGTTCATCTCAGGCTCAGTGTTGGGCATGATAACAATTTCCTGCTCTAGTTGAGAAGGTGGCTCTTGGACTGGTTTGACAGGAAAAGCTGTAGTAGATGAAGTGCTTAGAGTTCTCTGAATGACAGGTTGTTGAGAAATCTCAATCTCACCTTCTTCTAAGCCTCCTGAATTTTCTTGAACTACTTTGGCATTTTTGTGAATTCTCCTATGGTGCGATGACTCGGATTCCATGGAATTTCTCTTTTGAACCTTTTTACAATGAGTTGAACTCGAAGCTTTCTCAATTTCCATCGAGGTTGGAAGAGGAGACATTTGTTTCTTGAGAGTGTGAAGCCCTCTTGACTCGATGAACACTGACCTCTTCTTTTTGAACCAAATTATTGATCTCTGAATCACTGCCTTAGTCCTCTCATTGATGTCACTTGATTCTCTGATGCTTTAAGAAACCTGAGGAAGAGGTGAAGATTTCACAGCTGGGTACTCTGGATCATATAGCTCTGTCCCATCATCTTTGATGCCTTCTTCGAACAAATGAAAGATGAACTTCCTCATATGATCTACTGTCATTCTCATGTGATATCATCTTCTTACTTTGTGATCATTGACACGATTCACCCAATAGTCATCAACTTACGACACATGACGCAAGTCGGGGATGTGAAACATATCGGGGGTGCTCTGGATGACAAAGTTATCCCTTGAAGTACAATAAAAAAGATTCATCTGAGAGAAAGAGGCCTCCAAATTAGATGCATAGATGAGACATTTATAAGAGAATATTCCCAAGGAGATGGGGAAAGCTATACCTTTCTTCTTCCTGCTTTTGAGTTTCCTGTTCATATGTGCCAGTTGTCTACAGAGTTCAAAAATGACAATTTTGTCACTCAGTTATTGAGGGAGCTTTCATGGAGCAAGTCAAATCCGACTACCCTGATGTATGAGAAGTTTACAAATTGTGTGAAGAAGGATCCGTATTTCTGGATCAATAAGGCAACTTGTGAGGACAACTTGAGCTCGGGTTTCCTTCGAGTAGTCTCAAAACATACATGGCGAATGCATCCTTCACCCTAGAAAAGTGATGGTTATTCTCTTTCAAGATCATTTGTAGGTATCTCTCATAGGTAGGTTCCTTCTAAGAGATGTTTGGTGAAAAATTCAAACCCCTGTAGGATCTTGTACTAGTAAGAGCATACACTAGATACAATGTCATGGAAAACTTCCTTGTGACTGGGAGTTAGAGTAATTGGGAGTGGATGTTGTCATTGATGATTTGGCCCTAGTCAATCATTTTCTTTCCTTCTACAATGGTGATGACGAACAATGCCATCCAATCATGAAACTCCGTGGTGTTTTCCTCTCCCATCACCCCGCTCAGAATAATGATGGCATCCAAGTACCCTTCGTGAAATTCATGTTTAGACCAAGACTTCGGCATGTGGGAATGGTTTATCACTTGCTTCAACCAAGACCCCAATGCAAGGACTTGAAGATAAGAGTCTGTCTTTGCCCATTCACCTGTTACGAAATCCTTTAGGATGATGACCATGTTCCCCCAAGTCAGAATCTGCATACTCTGTGATATTCCCTTGGGACTAAGCACTGCCAAGATTGAACCGTTGTCTGCCTGTATGATTATTTTTTCTAGTTCATAATGCTAAGCACAATCCATGACTAATTCTGTGCTCTGGATGGATAGAGGATGACCACCTGCCGCATACAAACCACTTGCGTAGATCTTGTCTTCAAAAGGCTCTTGTGGTTTGCCAAACATCTGACTTTTTAGGTATTCAAAATCCATGTGAGCGACATCGTTAGAACCCACTTCCAGATACTCAGATGAGTGAGATGACATGATATCCAGACCAACAAATTTGAACATCATTGTAGCAAAAATCAATTAGGTGGAGAAAAATATGAAGATAAACACTTTCTACACTTAAAACAAACACTTTTTATTTTTAGTAAGTAGGAATCTGGACTTGATTTTTTCTATTTTTTTACTTTTTTATGTTTTTTTAGTATCCTGGGATTCCTAACATACCATATACACTTTTTTTCGGGTCATTTTGATGATCTTTGTCAATTTCTATTTTTAGAAAGTGTTTTTTTGCTTTTTTGTCACTTTTTTACTTGGTTTGTCCTCACTGTTGAATTCTGAGTGCATTGTCTTTAGAAGGTTTGCATTTTTCAGAGAGTTTCTATTTATAGTAAGTATAAATACCAGATACTATTTTTAGAAGTACCACTTCCCCTTGTCAGTCGATGAAAAAAAATTCACTGGGATAGGCTTTCTCTTTGGATTGCATGGTCGAAATATCACCGTAAACCACCTGCCAGAATGATGGGAAATAAAAAAAGCGTGATCCTAGGGAGCAGACTGAGGGTTTTTTGTTATAGAGGCCTTGAAGGTGCCTAGATCATGGAGTTGCTTAGAAAATTTCATGCAGAATGGACCACTAATTTGGAAGTTATGAATATTTTTTCTTTTTAGCTATCATAGCTTCCCCGGAAAATTTTTATGGTTATTATGATAAATTTGTAGGTTATTTTGAGCTTTAGGATGTTTCCAATGGTTGCTTGTGTCAACTTGGAAAAATAATGGAGAGGAAAAGGAAAATAGGGCTCTTTAAAAGGCAAACACAGAGTATTTTTAAGTCATGAAAGATTGTTTTTACTTTACACATTTTTAAAAGAAAAGGGGGATGGGGGGGGGGCACACTTTGTGTCCCAAATATCTTGGGATAGTTGGGACAGTGGGTGCAATAAAATTTGTGCCCCTTCCCATGCCTAAAATGTGGTGGAAGTTGATAGGCGGGCATGGAAGATGAGGGGGAAGGTTTCTAGCACTCGATAGACAAGTTGGAGGTCACATGCAAGTTGAGAGAGAGAGAGAGAGAGATAGATAGAGGTGGGGAAAAATTTATTGTCCCAAATGTCATAGACAATACGGACAGTAGGGGCAGAAAAGTGCATCCTAGGCTTAGGAGGCTCCATATTTAGTCAAATTTGAAAATTTTAGCACTTGGAATCATTTAACACATGTTGGAGAGGAACTAGGTCACATGAGGGGTCCCGGGGCATCAGTTGGGGGTAGGGAACATTTTAGTGTGCCCATTTTCTCCACTGTCCTAGATATTCGGGACACAAAAATACAACATGCCCTAAACTGTGAAAATTTCTAACTACTGGAAACATGAAACAAACTTTCCCGGAGTTGTAGGAGGTCTTTTTGGGTGAAATTTTATATGAAATTGATTGAAATTAAAATTTTGAGAACAATGGAATGCTTTCCAAGACCTGATTCTTCATATTGCTAAAAAATGCTATTTTTTCATTCTAACCCGCGAGGCGAGTCTGCACAAATTTCTATGCACAAAGAAACACTAAGGTGTTGTGAAGGATATTATTTTTTCATCATGTATAGAATTGAAATAGATTTTCGAAGGTATCTTGTTTTTCTCTTGAACCATCTCGGAGGTCTCAAAATATTCATTTGAAGGTCAAGTGTTTTTTTGCATTGCAATTTCCTTAAGCCTCCAAGACTTACTTTCTCTGTTATGATCCCAATAGCTCTAAATTTTTTCAAAACTTACCTAAACCTATTCCATTGCACTATAGACACATTGATAACATCCTCAAATGATTTTATGCTTCTTGATCAACCCCGGAGGATGTGTACCTAGTTAGGAAAGGTTAGGGAATGACTTTTCTAGGCCTAGTGCCAACATCCACTTTTAAGAACACTGCCCTGAATGGAACGGGTGACCTTGTGGACACACGGTAGAAACTTGGGAAGGATTGAAATCAAATTATGAACCTTTGCAAATATGGAGGGGACATGAATAAGAAGGCAAGGTGATCCAAAGGATGGCTCAGGAGGAATATTAGACAAATTTTCAACACCGGGCTATAGTTGTTATGTTATCACCTTGATTTTTGACATTGCAAAAATGCATGACAACGAATGGATCTCACTTGGGGAATTTTTTAGGATCAAATGAAGCGAGGACATGACAAGAATGAACTATGGAATTTGAATGCATAGTGGATGAATGCCTTATCTATTGGGCTTTATAGAGTCATCTTTCAAACAAGAGATATATTGGAAGAAATGACACACACATAACAAAAAGGGAAACATACTAGAATGGAAAGGAAAAATACACACAACAAAGAAAGGGAAATACACACCTAAATCCCCTATGGTACAATGCGGGAGACAACCCGTTTTCACTACATGTATAATTTCAAGTATTGCCTGCTGTGGGGCAACTCCAACTATATACCATCAAGATACGATAAATAAAAATAATTCTCTCCGCAAGTTTCTTGAATATGTAATGGACTGATCCACAAAGATTCAAACTTCCCATGGCTTCCTTTAGGTTGTCTTTGTTTGTCCTAGAGCAAGACCATATCTTCAACTTTGAACTCTCTGAATTTTGCTTTGTGATTAACTAAAATGTGAAATTATTCTAAGTTAATCTAATATCAAGAACAAAAACAAATAAGAGATAAATGCATAAAGAAATTTACCTAAGCAATCTAAGCTATGAAAATATAAAACCCTAGGGTGTAAAAGGGTTAGATAAAGCTTAGCTGATTCAACGAAGGTGCTGGACAGTGTCGAAATGTGAACCAAAAAAACATGAGGAGGAAATGATCACACAGAAGCTCTGATTTGAGCTCTCTAGTTGAGCTGGGGTGCATGGAGAGGGACAAGGGTGCCCATGAGTACCCCGGTCTGAGATATGGGGGCCCTAGTATACGGAAATATCATGAAACCCTCCTCTAAGGTGTTGCTTGATGTTTGTCTGTGTTCTCTTCTTGTCACACTAACTTTTACGAACTGCATCAGATGTTGTTGCAATACATGCAATAATGAATCACCTATAAAACCGCAAGGCGAGCATCAAATCCCTAAAAAAGAAAGATGCATATGAAGGGGTTAGAATCTCCTCAATGACCATAATGGTGGACTTACTAACTGAGAGTTGCACTACATCTTAGACCCGATGTAGTTCTATGTGTGTGTGTGTGTAATCATACCCTATGTGCTCTTATGTCAGTCACACTTTGTGAAAGTAGCGAGAAATAATTATGTGTAGAAATGTAATAAAATGGTGGATGGAATATAATAAAATTCCCTCCTATGCAGTGTGATGTAAATGAACCAACCTTGTGCCTTGTGATGGAGCTAGATGGATGCAAATAGAGCCTTTGATGGATACAACCCTAGATGATGATAGTAGTGCTTATTGTTTGGTCCGTTATTATGGTTTCATAACTTTATATTTATATGGTTCTCTTGTTCTAATTTTGTAATTAACCCCGAAAAATCTGACTACTAAAAATATGGAAAACTCAAACGGCTAGAAAGTGCCCCAAAAGTGGCAGAAAAACGTAAAAAGGCTTAGAGCACCCCAAATGGGACTAGGGCATCTGGGGTGCCCCAGTACGAGGTTGAGTGCCCCAGTTAGAGGTAGAATGATGTAAAACGACAAAAAAAAACTGGGAAAGTATGTGCTGAAGGTCGGAAATGACAATAGAAAAAAATTAAAATGGCCAAATGACATGGGTTAATTAGTACTTTCTTCACTCAAAAATCATATGAATAGTAGTATGAGACCGAGACTAAATAATACCCAAAGTGCGTGATTTTGTATCTACACTTTCTTATCGAACAAATTCTTGACCCTCAATGGGTGTTCTTTTATACGGTCCACCACCTTGAACCTATCTTCTTTGAGCTTCTCGAGAAACAAGATCCTTTTGTCAATGGAGTCACGATATTGACCATCTTCCACTGTTTGGAGCAATCAAAGTGCTAACATCTTGACGGTGACTGGAATGTCAACCTCAATCTTGTAGAGAAATTGGAATAGTGACATGTTGATTAATTTATTAGGATTTATTCTATCTTCCCATAATGCATCGTGGAGCTTGTTGTGCCATTTCTTATGATTTTCATCAACCAACTTGTGAACTATGGTCACAATGTTTTTATTGCTTGATTCATCCCGACCATTCCCTTACGCTTAATAGTATAATGCATGTGATAGAGAGATTTCATAGTTGTAGCAAAATTATGTCAACTCCCTGAAGGAGAATTATTTGGCATTATCAACCGCAATGTTTCTACGGATCTCAAAACAAACAATAATGTTATCCTTGATGAAATTGCACACCATTTCAAAATTGGCCTACTTGGCTGGGATTGCCTCTACCCACTTTTTGAAGTATTCGGTTGTTGTGAGCACATGGGTATGTCCTGCGCTTGAGTGAGGGTTTATACATATGATGAAATCCAAGCCCCACGGTTGAAAAGGTTCTTCGATCACCACCAGCCTGAGAGGAAGCACAAAGAGCTATGGCCTCTCAATAAATTGTTAACACGCTTCACACTTGGAGACCCATTCTTGGGAATCTCTAAATAAGGTAGGCCAATAGTACCTACCACGAAGAATTTTGTGAGTGGTCACCATCACAAAAAAGTTCCCACCATGTGCTTGATCATGCTATGCTTTTAGCGATTTCTCTAGTCACTCTTTGTCTATATACTTGAGGAAGCATCCGTCTAGTCCTCTTTTGTACAATACATGATTCCAAAGGACATACTTAGCTGACTTAAGGTCGAGGCTTCTTCTTTGTTTGAAGTCAAGGTGAGAAGGACACTCAGTGTAAGTCAGAAAGTAGGCAATGTCTACATATTACTCACTTGTGTTTACGAAGAGGACTTGAGGCAAATCCTTATACACTCACAACACAAACATTCTCTTGTATCATTTTTAGTCAAAATTCCTTTATCTTCTACGATCAATCGACACAACCCATTACCTCTGACTAGGTTTGAAGATCTAATATACAAGTCATATTCTTGAATTCTTGCCACCCAATTGCCCCTTTTAGTTTCTGGATCTTGTTGGGTGAGGATTGACTTGATAATAGAGCTTAGAACCATCATCACAGTGTGGGAATTGAGAATGTAGAACCTAAAGTTCTTTACCACTTTGACTACGACATATACATGTTTCTCCAGTTGATTTTACCTCAACTCATGATTCTTCAGAGGAGAGCTCATGAAAGCAATAGGATCCTCGAGGCCTTCCATTTTTATGGACCAAGATGGCCAATACTGTGTGCTTTGAAGCATAACAGTACAAGATGAAGTATTTATTGAAATTGGGGTGCACAAAGGTGGTATCCTTTGCTATTGATTATTTGATCACTTCGAATGCAATTTTTCCTTCCTTTTTCCATTTGAATCTATCTTGTGGTTTCATCATGAAAGTGATATGTTTGGTCAACTCAGAAAAGTATGGGACAAAGCGTCAGAGAAAGTTGAATTTTCCGAAGAAGGAATGGACTCCCTTTTTTCTTGTTGGTAAAGAAAATTATTGGATTGATTTTATCCTTTCCAGATCAATCTTAGCCCCATCTTTATTCACAATGTTCCCAAAGAGTTTCCCTTCAGAAACCCTAAAGATGCACTTTTTGGAATTCATATATATTTCGTGTCACTGACACTTGATGAGCACTTGCTCAAGATGTTGTATGTGACTCCTCACTTCTTTGAGAAGACTATGAGGTCATCCAAGTAAATTATAATTCAATGCTTGAGGTCCTTGAATTCCATGTCCATTGCTCTTTGGAAGGTCACTCCCATGCTGATCAAATCAAAAGGTATTCTGTTGTATGCAAAGGTGCCCCATGGTGTTGTGAAGGTTGTTTTGGATTTGTCTTCTTCTACCACCTGAATCTAGTTAACCCAGAGAAACCATTTAGCAATGAGAGCATTTATGATCATATGACCACTTGTAGGATGTGATCCATGATTAGAAGTGAGTAGTTGTCTTTCAGAGAGACCTGATTCAAGTTGGGGAAGTCTGCGCAAATTCTTATCTTTCTGTTCTTTTTCCGCACTGGGACAATGTTTGATACCCAAGTGGAGTGGTGGATAGGGAAGATGATCCATGTATTTAACATTTTTAATGCTTCCTCTTTGATAATATCCACAATATTTGGATTGTATGGCTGCTGCTTTTTCCTAAAAGGCTTGGCTAAAGGCTTTAGGGGAATAGAGTGGTGCATCTCCTTAGGTAAAAATGATTTGAGTTCATCATAGGAATATTCCAAGACATCAGAGTACTTTCTCAACAATGAGACGAACCTTATTTTTTCTTCAAGTGAGCAATGCTTACCAATATTTACCATCATGGGTTTCTCTCTAGTGCCGATATTCTCCTTTTCGAAATCATAAGTACATAGTGATGACTCTTTTACTCTCTCCTTGATGAACCTGTCATGTTTGTCGAAAAAATATTCTAGTAACACGAGTCATTTTGGGATCTTATTTCCTTTGACCTAATTACCCCCTTCGAGTCATCTCCATTTATTCCTTCTTTTTCTTTCTCCGCCATTGACTCCCAATGTGGATTGTCACTTCCTTCATAAAAGAAAATACTGAAGTTTTCTCTTCTCTCCAAGAAATCGAGGAGCTGACTATCATCGTTGAAAACATGCCAATGATTTACATTGTTTAGCACACTTGGTCTGAACACCATTTTGACAGTCACTTTGTCCTTATTGAAGGATGGGTGTGGAGTCACCAACAAAGATGAGACTGTGAGAGAGTCGTACTTTTCGTTCTGCTCATGAAGAATGGCTTGAATGGAGAAAACATAGAAATATTTGATATAGTCCCAAACTTGGTTCTTGTAGTGCTGGAGTCTTGGGTTCTTGACCTAATATTGATTTTTCACCTGTTTGACAATCACTTCGGCGTCACCAAGGCACTTGATTTTTTTGATGCACAAGGAGTTAGTTGCAATCATTTTGAGGAGAAGAACCTCATACTCGATAGTGTTGTTGGTGTTTTCAAATTGTAGCTTGTATGTAAATGGAAATAACTCATTCGAGGGAGAGGTCAAGACAATGACAGCTCCAGACCCAACACTTTAATGGTTTCGGTCAAATTCCAGGGTCCACAATTGATCTTCTTCATCCTCTGTGAGCAGAGGAAAATTCTCATCTCTTTTGGATGTGAGGAAATAATTACCCATCCCACTCTCTTGGAACAAGATATCAACTTTTGGATTGTTCGAATTTTGAACTATGTACTTCATCTTCCGTATGAACAACTTCTTCATTTCCCCCTTTACTGGAATGGTCAGGAAGGACCAATCCAGTCGTATGTCACCACCTAGGTCTCTGCAGAAGCTCCTACTCAACAACATACCAAAGGATGTTGCGATGTTTGCCACTAAGATCGTGAGAAACAATTTCTTATCTGGTAAATCTTCTAGGGCCACTTGTGTATCTTTGATCCTTCCCACCAATGACACTTCTTTAGACTCCATAGAGTAACAAGATTTAATTTCTCATGTCAGAGTAAGTCCTAAAGCATTGAAAACTTTGATGGGCATGACATTATTGGAGGTTCTTGAGTCTATGCCGCAATTATTTAACTAGTGAACTTTGATCAAGAGGCATAGATAGAAAGGTTCCACCTTATTGGTTTTAAATGCACTGAGTACATGCATGTTTTGCGTATAAGGCACATGTGGTGTTAGAAGTAGGCCCTTAGGATTGGGACTTGTAATGTTGGGCTTTGAGCTACCACCCTTGATAAAATTGACAAGCCTCTCAAATTTCTCTGGGTGTGTTTGCAAAAACTTAGACTTAGAGATTTGAATTTGACTTTTTTCACATGTTCAATGATGTCGAATGAAGCTAAGGCAGGTGAACTTGATGTTCCTGGGGAGAGTGGAAGTTTATACATTATAGAGGTGCAGTGCTACCTTAGAATATTGAGCACTTTTAGATGGATGGAGGTAGTGGGTTCAGAAGGAGTGGTTGAATTTTGTTGCAGCATTAGGGGACTTTATGTAGGATTATCTTCAGAGTGAAGGATTAAAGCTTTAGGTGTAAAATTTAAAGCTAGGGGAAACACTAAAGGACTTACTTGTCACAACGTATGTAGTTTCTTGCTCACCATTGGGTCTCGTTTCTCCTTTGCTAGATTCCATCGATGGCGGGAGTGGAAATCCTCTGTTGATTATCTTATTTTGCAAGACTACCACATGAGAATCATCCCTTGTTTTATTCATTGCAGCAGTTCACCAAGGAGGAGAACTCCCTTTTTATGCTGGGAGCAGGTGAATATGATCACACACAGAATCTTGGTGCCTCTTCATCATCATCATCACCTTCTTGAGTAGTATTTAATGAGACCATTCTGAGCATCATCTTTGACCTCTTCAATCTCGAGAACATTGCCATATTCATTTTCTTGCTCTTGGATCCTCTACCACTTCTTCTGCTTCTATATCGCAAGTTACATTGATTATCGAGGTTCCTCAAGAGCAAGCCTGTAGGGAGGTGGAATAATCCTTTTCCTATTTGGGAGATTTGTCTTCTTTGTAACATTTCTCATGGTGCTTTGAGTGAGTTGTTTCTTTAGAGAAATTATAACATTTGCAAATTTTTGGACCATAGGGTCTATGGGAATAGAGCTATAACCTTGACCCTTTTGCTTGCCATATGGATTTTTCACCTTTCCTTGATAGAATTAGATCATCCCCAATTTTGAATGGCATAGTCTTGATCTTACTTCAGAGTTCTAGGCTGGGACCTTCTGAAAATAAACCCAACCTAAGGCAGTTGAATGCATTTATGAAGAATCTTTGTAAATTTTCATATGAGGGCATAGCTTCAAGAGGTATCCTCTTGACCAACCTGTTTTATCTAGCTACAAAATTCCTCATGGTTTCATTGGATTCTTTCCTCATTTGTACCAATTGCACCAAGAGGTCCTAACATTCGTCTATGAATTTGAATGTTTCCTTGAAGAAAGTTTGTATATCATCCTAACAGGTTATTGATCTAGTAGGTAGGAGGTAGAGCCATTTTGTTTCTAGTGTGGGTGGTAGTGTATAAATGGATTTATCATATGCTATTATTCCTTTGGAAGGAGAGTTGGTAAAACTGCATAGAGAAGAGAAGTTGATGCATATGATTGAAGATCGTATGAATGTATCCTATGAAGTTCTTTACACAGATGTGGATTTGAGTAATTTTGTTGGAAATGTTTATTTTTCTAACCATTTCCTTGACCTTGACATACAACTTGAAGAACCTAACGCTCGTTGGACTATTCTTGTTTGATGGGAGAATGTTCTAGTTCATGGGTAATGGGGAATGGTGTGGTGGGTTGTATTCCCTTGACAAAGGGATTATTTTATTTTTATCTTTAAGCTATGTTTTAGTTGTACTGATAATATTGTCAGAATATGAGGCACTTATCCTAAGCTTAAGGGGTCACTTGGAGATATGAGTATAAAACAATTTGATTCTTAAGGGAGATTTTGAGTTGATTATGAAACAATGTTAGAGGAATGTATGCAACCAAGAGTCAAGAGGTTGAGGTAGTATAGGAATCTTACTTTGGGACTTAATTTAATTATGTTGAATCATTCAACATTATATACCATAAAAGGAATCAATAATGTCCCATGTTGATAGGCTAGCAATGCTAGCCTCACATTATAACAATGACATTTGTGAATCGTTTAATACTCAATTTGAATTTTGAGATGATATACAGGATCCTTTTTGTACTTGATAATATTGAACATTGACATGGTCTTTGATGTTGATATTCATATCAAGAGGTTCCTAAATTGTGAAGCTAAGTTCTATAATTAGTTGATTGATTTATAACCCATGGTCTAAAGTTGTGAAGGAAAAGAGACCCTATTTGGAAAGGAAATAATTCGGTTTAACACAAATATAATTCAAAGAGGGCTAGTTAGCCTTAAATGGCTTATTTTGATAGTGTTGACAAAAGTAATGAATAATTTTTAGCCCTCAGGACAAGAAATGTGCCTGAAATGTAACTTGGGTACTGAGAAAGATCCTAGGAAGGTTTGGTTGGGTAGAAATTTGTGTTAATATGAAAAAAAAAACCTATACCAAGCTTTTGAATAAGTACCAAGAATTGTTTGGAAAGGTCTTATTCTAAACTAAAATAATATAGAGAAGACCTTTTCCAACATATAACTCCATTGGTGCTTGATTAACAAAGCCTTTTAGGAAAAAAATAAAAGATAAATAAACCTCCAGTCCTGCCACAATAAAGATGTAAGATGAAATTAAGATGCTCAAGGATGTGGGAATCATTTATCCCACCAGGTTATTCTTCCTAGGTTACTAACTTGGTCCCAGTCAGAAAAAATAATGTTGACATTAGACTCTGTGTAGACTTCAGATAATTTGAACAACAACCTCTTTGAAATATAATTACCCTTTTCACCAACATGGATAAATTGTTTGCAAATGAATAAAAAATGGTCTAACATTCTTTCAACTTTGGTATGGTTGCTCAGGGTAATAATCAAGTGAGTGGTCTAAGAAAATCCGAACAATATAAAACTACTTTTACCACTCTTTGGGGAACATATGTTTATGTTTAGAATTCCCTTTTGGCTTAATGAATATTGGTGTTACTTTTCAAAGGGGCATGGATGTTGCATTTACTGTGATTGATTAATTATTTCATTTTGGTTTATCAGGATGACATTACAATTTATTCTCCAAGAAAAGGAGTGATCATTTGGAGCATCTTGAGAAAATATTTATATAGATGTAGGGAGTTTGGCATCTCTTTAAATCCTGGGGATATGTCACTTTGGTATACCAAAATGCCCAATTTTTTGGGGACACATTGTGTCTCATGAAGGAGTAATGATAGTTCTAGAGTGATTTGAATCTATTGATAAGGTTCATATTCCCCCAATCTAAGGAAGGTATTCAATCTTTCTTTGGTTAGATCAATTTTGATATAAGGTTTATATCCAACTTTGAAGAGATTACTTTTCCTATTACAAGTATGTTGAAGAAGGGCCAAACTATAAAATGGGGGGAAGAGGCAATGCAAACTTTTAAAGGAATAAAATATGCACTAAATATTGCCCTTGTTTTGGCTAGTATTGATTACAAGAGAGAGTTTCAAATCTTCTCTTTTGTATCTGAACACACATAACTTCAGTCTTGTTGCAAAAATATGATCAAGGTAATAAGAAGCCAATTGCCTTCTTTAGTAAGGCTCTGTAAGGTTCTGAGTTGAATTATAATATAATGGAAAAACAAGGTTTTGGTTTGATAAGAGCTGCTAAGATATTCAAACCTTACATTTTAAGTTCAAGGACCATAACTTTTGTGCCACACACCATGGTTAAAGACATTATAACACAAATGGAAGCATATAAAAAAAGATGTATATGTATGAACAAAATTTAGGAGTTTGATATGGACATACAAACCACTAAGTTGGTAAGAGGCCTTGGTTTGGATAAATTGATGGTTGAGGCCAACTCTCAAGCTGTGGAGGTGAACCATGTTGTTGGTAGTATGGACAATCCTTTGGAAAATGTATGTTCTTTTTCTTGGTATAAGGACATTGTTTATTATCTAAAAAATTTGAATTGTCCTTCTGGTTTAGATAAAAATTAGAGAAGAACCATGAAGTTGGTTTCCCAAAAGTATCTTTTGAATGACCTTGGTTTGGCTTGGAAGAATCCTAAAGGAGTCCTCTTGATATGTGTAACTAAAGAAGAGGCTCCCAAGATAGTAAAAAAGTTTCAAAGTGGGATATGTGGCAGTCATTATTCTACAAAGGTAATTTCTCATAAAATTCTTGGGCCATCCGTATTCAAAGATGTCTCCCAAATGGTAAGAAAATGTGAGGGTTGCCAACGTTTCTTTGGCATATTAAGAGCTTCTAGATCCCTCCCATTACAACATGTGTCTGTTGAAGCCCCTTTTACATAACATGGGTTGGATATCATTGGTGAAATGACAAATGTATCTAGTGCTCGACACAAGTGGATATTAGTTGCCACTAATTACTTTACTAAGTGGGTGAAAACAATCCCTACCAAGAAGGCTACACATCAAGTAGTTATGGTTTTCCTATTAAATAACATCATGTGTAGGTTTGGTGTCCCTGTAAAGTTAGTTACTAAAAATACTATGAGTTAAAGGGCCAAACCCCTAGTAGCTATGTGTAAGGATTATGGGACAAATCTCACTTATTCCTCTAATTACAATCCATAGGGAAATGGGCAAGCTGAATCAAGTACCAATTTTTTTCTCAAGATACTTAGAAGAACATTGGAAGTCAACTAGAGAAATTTGGGTGAGAAAATAAATTTTTCCTTATAGGATGATTGAATCACACCAAAGAGATCCACGGGAAAAATCCCATTTGAATTGGTATATTGTATCCAGATAGTTTTACCTCTCCATTTGCAATTATCAGCTTATCAATTCATGCAGAAATTAGGAGATGAGGAAGGAGATGACCCTTATGCTATAAGGATCAACCAAATCATTGAACTTGATGAGGCTAGAAGAGAATATCATTAGAGATACATTACATTCAAAGAAAGACTTAAAAAGATATTTGACAAGAAGGTTTCTCTAAGAATTTTCCCAGTCAATGATTTGGTTCTGCTATAGGACAACAAACATGAAGATAAAGGAAAACATGGAAAACTTGATGCTATGTGGATGGGTCGTTATTCTATTGATGTTAGAATTTGAGAAAACACCTTATTCTTAAGGGACTTAGATGGAGAGTTACTTGAATTTGTTGTTAATGGAAGGCATCTCAAGAATTTCTTCAATTATGGGTGTTTCTTTATATTATTATACAATGTATAGTCCTTTTTGGTTTGTTCTTTTCTTTGTTTGTTTTTATCTCATTCTAGTCCTTTGTGATCATTTTTTGTCATTTTTGTGCTTATGACAATCTGTATATTAACTAGGTGTTTTGATTTAAGAATCCTTACCCAATAGATAGGCATTTGGTCTACCACCCATGAGTTTTTGTCATCCTTTAGACATCCACTAAGGGTGTCCATCCCTGAGCAAGAGCCAATGTCGGTGTCTAATTTGGTCTAGTTAAAATCTTGGCACGTTTTGTGAATTTCCTTTAGTATGCTGGAGTAACCAGACCATTCCATCATTTTTATGTTGATTTGTGAAGTTGTTTTGTGGTTCCATGGGCCTAAATGTCATAATTGTGTTATGGCACAATCATGCTGCGTGATTTTTACTAACATATTAACATTTCCTTTGATTTTGGTGTTTTGACGAAGTTGTAGGTTTTTTGGTGTGGGTGATATGTTTGAATCTCAACGTTCTTATCAAACATTCAAATTAGAGCTTCCCTTGTGAGGGACTTTGTATTTTAACAAGATTGCAAGTTTACATTTTTTATAAGTTTTCCAACTGCATTTCTATCCCCGAAGTGCACAAGATGGAATATTCGAGGTATCAGGGGAAAGTGGGGCATCGAAGCAACTTTACATTTTATGTAAAGTTGTAAGCTGTAAATATAATTCGAAACCTGCAAAAGGAATATTTTGAGAATATTCCTCCGCTTGCTTAATTTTTATGAAGAGGTCAAAGTTGATGTAAATTGTAAGTTGTAGGTTCATCCATGAGGCCCGAAAATGTATATTTAGTGAACCTAGAAACCAAGAAGAAAAATATAACTTCACAGTATTGTAGTTTGCAGTTGTTGCAATATTGCAAACTAAACTTTTATGCCCAAAGTCTAATAATGGAGGACACATGGCACAATATTAGAAGTACATTGAAGGAGTGCAACTTTAAAGGTTTACAGTTTGTAACTTTTCATTTCTACTAGTTTGCAAATTATAAGTTCATCCTCGAGGCTTGACAAGGGGGACACATGTCATGATCTGGAGATGGTAGATAAATAAAACATCTTTGTAGTTTTACAGTTTACAACTTTACAGCTGTTACAATATTGCAAACTTCACTTTTATTCCTACAACATGACATGGTGGAAACGTGTCAATAGTTTAGGTCTTTTAAGAATGAAAGAAGCTTCACATTTTGCAAGTTTGAAACTTTACATTATTGCAAGTTTGTAACTTGTTTATGCAGCCCCAATGGTTGAGAAAGGTGACTAAGCACAAGTAAGGTCTGCAAAGATGCCACGTAGGAGGATTATGAAGCCCGAGCCAGTGAGGGAAGGAAAAATCATTCAAGTGAGATCAAATGTGGCCTATCTATCTACTTGTAAGGATGAAATTCAAAGTTGAGTTTAAAATATCGATGACCACAAATGTAGAAGCCATGGAATCCAAGTGTCGTCATTAATGAAATCATGTGAGAGGCAATATATGGATGGAATCCATAACAATTAGTTTCCCTCCAATTTTTGAGGTTGTGAAGCGTTTTGAAGCTCTAAGATTAACATAAGACAAAATTCATGCATTTGAACTTTGTAGAAGTAATTTTGGGGCTTTGAAGGCATTCTAGTTGTTATTCTCATCTAAAAAGAGAAGTACGACTATGTTTTCATGAGTAAGTATATTACCAGTGCTTTTGAATAATTTGTCATATCATGGTGTGTTGGTATGCATTATTACAAGGGTTGGGTGCATTTAGATTGTTTTGAATCCCTCTTTCAGTAGAAATTTCATCCCTTCACCTTGCAAACATGAAGATTCATTTTTTTGGTGTCCATACCACCTCCCACCTTACCTCTGATTTATACAAAGTTAGAAACACAAACTTGGGCAATGCGAACCTAACTGATTTCCAATAGAGGTTACATGCATTGGAAAAGAATGAAACAATGGGGAATATTTATTGGAGTGAGATCACCCTAGATGCTTCCTTTCCCCCATTTGCTCAATATCTAGAATTGTTATGGGTGTGTCCACAAAACTACAACCCAACAACTAGGGAGGTTAGGGATGGAAGCAATGCCTTGGTCATGTCCTAAACCACTGAAATATTTGAGGAATTCTTAAGTCTCCTTGATATGCTGGAAGTAGTAGACATATCCATTGAGAATTCAAAGGAATATTGGAATTATAATAGTGTAAAATTTTCCAAGATATTGAACTAAGATTGGCTTTAAAAGTCAATAATCTCTACCGCTAAGATCCCCAAAAAATTGAATAGGGCTGATTTTATGGAAGAGATTAGGGACATAAAAACTTTTCTAAACAAAGTTATGGGGAAGGATTCTAAAATCACTATAATGACTATATGTTCAGGTTTATTTAGATAATCACTATTGGAAAGATACATATTATATGGGGAGAAATTATCTGTGATTGCATCCACGAATAGTTTCATAAAATGGAAGTGCAAATAGAGGAGGGATCTACTAGTAAATTGGAATTTTACATGACCTCCTCCTTGGTTTACAACATTTCTCACCATAGGTCATTCTCTGGGATAGATAGAGTGAAGGACTTTGGTAATTATAGGGTTTATGATGTGTACCCACAACTGAACTTAGACAATTACATCTGTAGTTTCATGATGGTCTATAATACTTTATTTTCTCCCCTCATATGTTTGTTCAAGCCTAAGTGGGAATATAACATGATATTTCATCTAATTCAAGACTTACTTACATCGGGGTGAGTGATTTTTATGACACCCCTTATATAGTGCCAAGGTACTTGGATGATAAATGAGCACTTTTATAAGTGTCAAGGTAGTTGGTGGCAGTACACAAGATGATTGCAGGAAAGCATAATGCTAATATTAAGTTTCCTATCAACATTGGGAGCTACACATGCCCTTCTTTGGTTAAGGCCAAGCTGATGGAAGTAGAAATGGGAAGGATCACCTTATCGAAATTTACTCTTAGTCATAATTATGACATCATATGGATAGTTTAGGGAGCTTTGGGGATTTCCCATGAACATTAACCTTGATATGAAGACTATTGGCAAGATTGCAGGGATGAGGAGGAGGTAAGATTTATGGACTATTCCAAGATGATCCTCACCCAAATTGTGGATTAAAAAATTGTAGTTGTACCTCAAGGGTTGGAAGATGGAAAGGACGTGGTGAGAAAGTATTATATTGACAAGAAAGTAGTCTCATAATACCTCCCAAGTGTTGCCTGGATATGGCCAGAAAGTAACTCATTGCATGATAGAACTGCTCACATTGTGAAGAGGGATTTAATTTTGCTAACTAAGAGGGTAATTGATCCGACCCTACAAAACATAAAAATACAAAGGGAGTATAGGGAAAATGATGCCATAAAATATGTACTTCCCCCTTTAAGGAAGGGAGCTGTAAGATTGGATCCTCTAAAGGGAAATTCCTCACATATTTCTATCAAAGGACCAACTTCACGGGTTGTGGAGGAACTCAGTGTTGCAACAAGCAAGACATGGACTTATGTGTCAAAATTGACACATATGACAGAGGAGATACTAAAAAAGACCATGTGGGATGCTCTTGTTATTGTACCCACACCTCTCCAAGTAGTTCCACCCCCAACATCAAGGCCTAAGACATCTGTGTGAAAAGAAACCATCTAGGTTGATGTGCCAATTTATTCTTCAAAGGGGTCATCCAACAAGATGAAACATATGAGAGGAAGTGTTTCTCCAAGCCAGCCAAAGATGGGCCCAATATTGGAAACCATCCATGAAGAGGGTTAGGAGGATCCTGTGACCAATGAAATACAAAGAAACATGTTTCAAATAATTGTATTAGGCTAGTTATTGAATGAATGTTGTTTTGTAGTGTTACTTAACAATATTTATTTCAATTATGAAATTCCTTTATGTAATTGCTATCCGAGAGTGAATATTTGTTTCCTTCAAGGGTATCCTAGGTTTCATGGATATGGTATAATAGATACATGAATTTTTAATCACAAGTGTTTTTGTTAAGGTTTCATAGATTACATGGTAGTATTTGGACAAATTCGGTGTCCATGAATGCAAATAACCCCATAAAATTAATGTTATATTGAATTCAAGATCTAATGCATCATAAGAGTATCACACAAAGATGATGAGTATTTTTGCTTCTCCCCATTAGATCCCCATGCCTCTCGTCTTAATTTATATCCCACCATCCTGTTATACCCATGCAAGTTACATCATCCTCACATATCCAACATGTATTTTCCTACAGACCACATTATCTTTACATATTTTAAATTGGCATGCCTTTGATCTTAAAGCTTAGTATTCTAAATGAAATTTTGTCTCAAGTTGTTAACAACATCATTTAAATGATATTCAAAGTCATATGCCATTTGTTTATAGTAGATTATGTCTGACATTGAGTATGTGCATTGCTCATGTAACAAGTCCTTTTAGTGAGCATTGTATTTTTGGATAAAATTTCTTCAGATTGATTTTCCAATAAGTGTAGGGAAGATTGAATCATAGTGTCCCTCCCTCTTCAAGCTACCATCCATGTCCTCTCACCCCAGTTTAGGAAGATCCAAAAGTAGTAGGATATTAGCCACTTCATTTGTACATGCTTCTCAGTCATTTCCAAGACTTGGTCATGGAAGCATGTTAGATCTATCCTCGACTACAAATACCACAATTCAAGCATCTACAATCCTTCTTGAAGTTCCCTCTTTGAATTGTAACTGAGTCTCTAGGGTGTAAAAATGGGAACCAAAACACATTCAAGAGTAGGTTTTGTGGCCCCAAATTAAATCTCACTCCAGATGAATATTATGTAATATGTGATTCATGATTTTTATTTCCATTCAATCTACCTTGAGTTGTGTGAGAGGATAAAAAAATCAATATTTGCGCATATCTTTTGTATAGCTCCTTTGATGGTCTCCACTTCTCCATGTATGTTGTGATCAATTTCCTCCATATTTCCCTTCAATTTTTGCATGCTCTCCATAATAGGTTGGATTTAATCATTCAAAAAGAAATAAATAACATCAAAATTTCCAACTCTAATTTGGATTCCTCTAGGGAAAATTTTAGTGGAGAATTTTCGTAAACTCGCGAAAATCAAGGATTATGGAAATTCAAAATGGCAAATATTATGTTGTTCAGAGCCGACTTATTTGTTGAAAAATTAGGCCAACATGCCCCTTATACTATTTTTTTCACCTAGATTTTACACATATATAAGAGGTTATGAATGTAATTCACCACCATTTCAAATCATATCGTGCGCATATTCACCAAAGTAAACATATCAGCTGCCAACACTGAAGTCTAAAATCTGAGCCGTCCAACCGTAAGGTGTCCAACTCTGAGCCATCTAGCCTTGATCCGACATACTCTGCAATCTGAAATGTCCAACTCTCCTCCGTCCAACCGCTATCCGTCCAACCCCCTAGTCATCCAACCCCTAGCTGTCTAACACATATCCGTCCAACCCCTATCCGTCCAACCGCTATCTGTCCAACCCCTAGCCGTCCAACCCTTAGCCGTCCAACCCTTTACCGTCCATTCTCAGAGCCTTGGAACATAAAAGCTGCTCATAAGGCCCTAAGTAGTAAGTAGTCATGGATACTAGAAATATGGGCAAAAAGATTACAAATTCAGCAAGTTCAAAAAAGGGTGCCAATACTTTGCTTGGCTATTTTGGAAAATCACAAAAAACGAAGTCAGTTTCTGCTTCAGCTGAAAATATCAGTATGTGGCAAGTGTTATTTACTGGTTATTTTATCTAACAAAATTTAATAATTATGTTTATGATAATGTTCTTGGAACTCTTTGACATTTTTACTCTATAAAAATTTAACTATAGATAAGATTAATACTATATAAGTAAAAATTTTATAAAATTATTTGCAAATTTTTCAGTAATTCCTTCACAAAATAATCAATTTATAGATTTTGATGATCCAATATATGTTGAGGCAAACATTCTGTCCCTTAATGAAATAGAAGTACAGGAAAATTCATCAAACTCCCAGGATACACCAGCAGAGGAAACTTCTACTCCAAGGTCTATTTCCAGAAAGAGCAGACATGAGATTCAAAATATTTCTGGTAAAAGCCCAGATGCAAAAGTTGAATCCCAAGGAAAAAAAAGAAAATATGTTAGAAGAAAGATGGCAAATTGGACAATTGGAAGGAAATTCCAGTTCGAATGGGCTGTAAAATATCCTTTTATTGAACATGTGCACACTAAAAATTGTAATGATGTTCCAACACAATGTCGATGTAAAATATGTGGGTCGAAATAGGGGAAGGATCACACGATACAACTCAAACTAGACACAATTGAAAAACACTATGGGAAAATATACATTTCCCAAAAGCTCAAGGATGACAACATATTCAAAACACATAAATGGAAAGATGTAAAAGATTGTCTACATGTCAAATACGCAGAAGAGTATGAAAAGGAACAAAAACGTATCAAATATGTAAATGAAAAAGGTGGGACCATAGTAGCAAAATTGAGCAAAGCTATAGAGGTAGAAATGCAAGCAAATGGTATTCAATTTGCAACTGTATTTCATATAATGAAAAAAGGGAAGACCGATGTCAGATTTTGGAGAAAATAGAATGCTGCATCAAGTTATTTGTTTAAAGAACATTACACAATCTCATTGGTCAGATACTAGTGGCTGGGAGATTGCAAAATGTCTATCTCTAGTAGAGAAGGAGGATCTGAAACTATGTTCAAAAGGTAAAGTATATTTCCCTTTCTTTAGATGAGGTTATTGCAGTTGATAATACTTCATGGATATGTATTCATGTTTACACATTTAATAATGAAATGAGGACTCCACACCTCTTGGCAATTCATAAAATGACAAAGAAATTGCAATTCTAAGAATATTTATAAATCGGTGGTATCAAATCTGAAGGATATCATCGGAATGGATGACTCTGCCATTGTAACAAAATTAGTTTGTTTCGAAACAAATGGTTGTAGGTGTAATGCTGGGAGCTAGAAATGGTCTGTGTGTTAGAGTTCAGACAACTATTGCTCTAGGTATGGTTGTTGTCCACTGCATGGATTGAATCTCTTCTACAAAATTGTGACCACATTTGAAAATGTAGCTAAAGTTGAGGAATTGATACGTGATCTCCATGCCTATTATTCTTATAGTCCTAAGAGATTTTTAGAATTTCAAAAATTTGCTATTGGACTAACAAAGGGAATTTTTTTTTCTCAAAGATGTAGATACCAAATGGATATCTATGTATGAACCTGCCTGTAGAATATATGATGAATATCCTTCACTGACAAGATTTATGTTTAAATACCGCAGGGATGTAGATAAAGCTAAAGATCTATTGTGCCGTCTAACTAACATAGAAACTTTACTCACACTTTGTGGCATTTTTCCCATGTTGAGGGAGCTTAATATTTTAATGAAGCATGCTCAAGACTGGTCTTTCTCCATTATAGACTTTATAAGACTCCATAAGACATGTTTGCTAGAGTCTAGAAAGTTTTATATATTTTTGATGGGAGTTTTCAGGGTGCTACTTTTGAAAACTGGAATGCATTGACAAATTTGAAAAATTCTAGGTGCTTCTTAAAGTACAATATAAATGATCATATGTGTATAACAACACATGGAAAAGAGATTCCACTTCATACGTACCAAAAACTAATTGATATGGCTAACTTAGAAATAGAAGAAGTAAAAGTGACACAAAATTTATATGATGTAGTATTAATCAAAACTAGGAATAAGTTGAGAAAGATCTCTAAATCGTTAGCTAAAGGGATTCGGGAAAGATTCAAAAATGATAAAATACTTGAAGCAATGGGAGTTATAAATCCGCAATTCTGGAATTTCTCTAGCAGCAAACCTTATACATCTATCAATCCTTTATTTGTCAAAAACATGGGTGATCTTACTGATCATTTTTGAAAGACTGTAGAGATACATGGAGTTTCTATAGAAGGAAATTTGGAAAGAAAACTACTTAGTTCACAGTCAATGGATTTGGCTAATACAATGATACGAAAAGTTCAACTTCTACAAAACCCACAGGATTATAGTTCCATGAAAAGGATTTGAAAGGATATCTATTCTAGTAGTATTCTAAGTGAAGATTTGAGCGAGTATATTAAGCTGTTATGAACTCTATCAAACAATGATTCTGGGTTTTGTGGAAGATGAGAGGGTTTTTCAATGCACTATCCTTTTTAAACTCAAAAGTTTGAAACAGATTGGATAGGAATCTAGAAAATTGTCTCAGATTGTATGTATCGAGTTACTCAGTGATCTTTTCCTTATGATAGAGCACTGACATTGTGGAATTCACTAGTAGACATAAGAGGAATAAGTAATATTATGCCTGAACCAGGGGATCAAGACACATCCAAAAATCATGTTGCAGTTGATTTCCAAGACACAAATGAAAGTGTTGCTCCAGGATTGTTCGAAT
Source organism: Taxus chinensis (assembly GCA_019776745.2). Lineage (NCBI taxonomy): Eukaryota > Viridiplantae > Streptophyta > Pinopsida > Cupressales > Taxaceae > Taxus > Taxus chinensis. The sequence continues at coordinate 626,188,476 of CM034148.1, read as the reverse complement.
TGACATAGATTTCTTTTCTTCTATACATTATTGAGACTACTTATGCACTATACTTAGTGATTACAACTTTCAATAAATGAAATATTATATTTTTCATTATTTGATCCTTCATCATTGAAACAATGTCATTATTTGCTTCAATTATGCTATTTGTTTTTTATGTTTGGTTTTCAAATTCAGAATGAAATAAGAACAGATTTTTCTTTTATATCTATTAATTTATTTCTTTTACATTTGCAATAATTCAGAAACATAAAGAAACAAAATAGTGTAAATTTAAGCAACATTTACGTAAACAATAGAAAAGAAACATAGTTTGTATTAATATATAGTAACATTATATAATTCTAACTTCCAAAGTTCATATGAAAATTGATTTCTCATGTGGTCGATTACTTTATGAAAAAGTACAAATTCATAAACATTGTTGCCCAATACAATTCAAAAATTGGGTTGTTATAACATATCAAAGCTTCTGGACAAGTTCTGTCATATAAGGACACATTACGAGGTCATCCTCTTTTCTACCTATGATTCAAAATCATAGTTGTTCTTATGTCTATCACACGGAATGAAAACTAAAAAAGGGTTGGCCACTATCTTTTAATTCCTATGCCAGTGTCGGAATTATGACAGCACACCTGTCACATGGTGAAACTTAACTAACTTATCAAATTTTATGATGCAGGTGCAGGTTTTTATTTTTCCTGTGTAAGAGATGGAGGAATGAAAAACTCCTGATGCTTGAAGATCTCCTGCTATAATGTTGATATTTTCCAGTATATTCATCTCCTCCCATGCTACATCTCCTGCAGAAAAAAGTGTTGCATCTGCATTTGTCTTTTCTTTCAGTAATACTTCTAGATCCATATTATGCTCCTTTATTCTCCTTCTCAATGTATTATTTTGTTTATTAATAATAATGAGTTTTTCCTTCAACTATATAAAATAATTCAGGCTTTTGCGGGCATTCTTCAAATGTGCTCCAAAAACAACTGCTTCTTTCTTTAAATTTTCATATTTTGCCTGTAAAATAGAAATATTAAATTTTTAGTCTATCAGATAATATGAAAAAATATTGCAGTGGTTATAATATCAGATAATTTTTAGTTTTTCATGTAAAAGTAAATGCCCACTCACAACAACTTTCTCTTTTTCTGCATTTGCTATTAAAACATTAGTCTTGTCTTTAGACCATTTGTTGTAGTAAGCCTATGCTTTAACATTGAGATTTTCCAACCTGTTTAGCATTATGTCTACGATTTCATCATTGTAATCATTACTATATGAAATTGTCCCTGATTGAGTTTTGTTTAGAAAAACATCCTACCATGCTGGTTGGCTCTCTACGGCAGTGAAAATGAATGCCTTTGAGCATGATTATGGTATCCAATATTTATTTCTTTTATCAAAAAATTTTCTCTCCTCTCCCAAGACCGCACCAAATCCACATAAGAAATTACAACCTCTTGAATTATTACCCCCATGCTATCTGATATTAGATTTTCTAATATAAAGTGAGTTTTTTCATCATCTGTTTGTGGAACAGCCCTTGGGGGAGGAGGAGAGTCACTACCTTGTATTTCATGCACATTTTGTTGTTAAGGCGGAGTAGATTCAATCATGTCGTGGGTGTCAAAATAGTTACTCTTGGCTGCATCCCCACTATTGAAGCCTAAATACTCCTCATCAAGGGTGATGTTGTTGAAAATCTGTGTGGCTGTTACACTTAAAACACCACCTAGTGACAGCCCAGGAAATTCGGTTGTAGCAGGATGAACTGTTCCTGTTGACTCTGCAGGAAACCTAATATTATTTCCTGAAGTCCTTTGTGTTTGTACTTGACATGTTAGAGGAATTGGTGGCCTCCTTGCAAGTAGAAAATGACATGAAGCCATATTACTTGCATAAAGCAAACAAAAAATTGTTAGAATATAATGGTTGGGCTTTGTAAATGCTAAAAAATTGTAAGGAAACAAAACATGGAAATTAAACTACCGTAAAATATACCTTGTATAAATGGAGACACAATCATGACATTTTGATCTCCAGACCCAAAATGAGTTTGATCTTCATCATCCATCTCAGTAGTTTCTGAATACAATACATGTAGAAAAGATCAGTAGAAATATTAGAATACATAATCTATAGTAATTGTTTGAATTTGTAATTTATATATAAAGATAACTTCATTATTCATACCTGTAGTTAAATGTGATGGTAAACATGTTGTGCATATCGACCCCCTAGGTTGCTTTTGACGAGGTCTTACTGGTGTTGATTCTGCTGAATCCATGTCATAATCAATAGAGACCTCTGGAAGGGCTTTACCTCTAGCAATTGCCTCCTTATGAGATGTTGTAGCTATAATTTTTCTCTGCAAAATAAAATCATACAATTATTATTTTATTTTAAATATTCAAATTGAAATCGTTATAACAAGTAAATAGTAAAAGTAACTGTTACCTGTTGTTCTTCAAGACTAAGACCAATCATCTTATCATTGATTGTAGTAGGAATCGTATTCTACATCAATTCGTAGTATGCTTCATTATAGAAAGAAAGAATAAAATTGCAACAAGAAAATAAAATCCTTGATTTATCAGTTTGATTGGCTTTGCAGGCATGGGAGATATCTGATTTTATTCTATAGGACAAATAACTGCACCAATCGAATTATTGACCTGCTAGTGTTCATAATAAATTATGAATTGCCCAATAGGGAATGTCTGCACATCTGACCTATAATACAATCTTGACCTGAAAAAGTGAAGCAATTGCGATAAATAATTTATTTGTAATACCTTGTAGAAGAAGACCTCTTGATGAACGATTAAGAGGAGCTGCAATTATAGAAAGGAAACATTAGATCCTTTGTGTGGTCGAGTAATGTTAAAAAAAAGCATTTGAAAATAATAAACTTACCATCAACCTGTACATTGTAATGAGACTCCAAAAAAAAAATTCTTCGTCTGTAAGGACAACCTTTGTAGTAACAGGTAGCCTATTTTCGAAAGGTAAACCTGTTAGCCAATGCATGTCCTCGGGTTCAATAGAAAAAGAAATTTAACGACGTTTCAGATGCATGACAAGAACAAAAAAAATTCCATCATTGTTGTTGTAAGAGGCGAGTAGGTAATCAAGGACTGATGTATCATTTTCGAATTGGGGCATGTTCACAAGCCTAAATTTTTTTGATTTTTCCAGCTAATCCTTTGGAGCGTCTTTTAGTTTTAGTAGAGCTAAAATTTGCGGGCACATGAGGTTTTTGTATTGAAATTTGGGTGTAGGAATAGATGTGGTACTAGCCATTGCTGAAATTAGGGAGAAGTGAAATTTGGGTGTAAAATTAGAGAGCTCAGAGCACTAGAAATTTACGAATAAAAGTGAAAAAATGAACCTTGAAACGGTATTTATAGAGCCTAGGGGTATCATTAATGAACATTAAATACATTGGTAATAATGCCCAACCCACTCTGTCCAAACCCTCATTATCCTAACCCGCCTGTCCAACCCACTCGTCCAACCCTTAGCTGACCAACCCTCACTCATCCAACCCACCCGACCAACCATTGCCCATCTATCCCTTCCTGTCTAACCCCCACCCCATCCAACTCATATCCATCCAACCCACCCATCCAACCACTACCCACCCAACCCCTTCTCGTCCAACCCTCACTCGTCCAACCCACTCGTCTAACCCCCACTCGTCTAACCCACTCGTCCGACCTACCCATCCAACCCATCCGTCCAACCTACCCGTCCAACCCCTGTCTAACCTACTCAGCCAAAAATGTGAAAAAATGAGGGAACAATGCTATGTGAAATTGCCTTCACCAGGAAACATTTTTTTATAAATTCGCTAACGATTTAAAAGTCATTTTATGAGATTCACCAACGATTTGAAATTAATTTTTTAGAGAGGTCTTCTTAAAATGAACCTTGGAGTCCTCATTGTTGCATAGGATTAGAAGAATTTTTCCTTTGCATCTAGTTGATATCCCTATAATGGGTTTAGGTTTTGTATATGTTTTTGACCAGAAAGATAAAACCCTAAATTTAGATACCTTTCCAAAATTGCAATTTTTTAGAGAAACTCCACAATTTGCGAGATGAGGAGTGAATTTGTGGAAAAAACTAATAGTGCAATAGCTTCCACAAAAAGAATCCAAATATACTGAAATTTGGAGGGTCGATGTATCCTCATATGTTGCAACTTCACTATTTTTTTTGAAAATTTCATAATTGTTCGCAAGATATGGCTTAAACAAAAATTTAGGGTTTTGACCTAATTTTTGCCAAGATCACAACTCTGATACCATGCGTAGGGAAATTACATAGTTAGATATGAACATCAACAACAATAGAACGCCAAAAACACAATATTATAGAGAAATGGTCAAAATATACAAGTAGAAAGGCTTAGCCACTTCAAGGGAACAACCTCCAAACCATACAATAAGACTCACGTACTCAATATGATGATTATCTACCACATACTAACTTCTATATACCATACTATACTATGCAAATCACCAAGGCTAACCTACTAAGTGATTTAATCTAATTTGAATTAAATATAGTTTTAGAGTAACTTATTGTAATAAAGGATATTCAGGTAATTAAGTACAGTAATGTACAAGCACTAAGCATTCAACAATGTAAAATCCTAAGAAAGTAAGAGAGGGAAAGATGAGTTAGTTGATTATATGCAACATGGGAGTGATTGGGATTGTCTGAGTGTTGTATATGGCTGGAAAAATTGTCAAGGGTTTTGAGAACTCATGACTGTAGTGGACAGAAGCACCCACATGAGGACATAAGCACCCATATGAGGACACAAACACCCACAGGAGGACATGAGCACCCCAGGCACTAGTGACTGATTTGGGTGTCTATGTCTACTTATATGCTTAGGTTTTGACTTTTTCTAGGTAATAAATTCTTCTCTCCAACAATTATTTTTCTCACTTTGACTTCAGTGTTAGGGTTTTTATCGTACATATAACCTACAAAAAAAATGTCTACCTATACATGTCCACAAACCACATCAAATCTAATAAAAAAGATGTAGAATATGGAGTCATTCTGATCCCATTAGTCACCCAAAGAGTGAACTTACAACTAAGTGTTGCACTACATCTCATAATCCATGTAGTTTTTTGTGTTTGTCTGTTTCATGCCCTAGGTTGTCCCTTGTGCAAGTTGCACGATGATAACGTGCTAAATCTAGACTGTTCCAAGTATGTATAATGCACATGTGATGGAATAGATTGAACTCCCCTCCTATGTTGTGTATACAGATCAATGCAACCCTTGTCCGTTTTATGAATGTGTTAGATGTATCCTTCGTAGTGATCTTGTGCCTTTGTGGAAGCTTAGGTGGTGATACATAATGCTTATTATTCTTTGCCCTTTGTTTGAGAGAAGTAACTAAGTATATATATGATTCCCTTGTTTGAATTTTGTAATTGACAACTAAAAGGTCGACCCAAAGTGTTAAAAGGTGACCAAAAGGAGAAAAGGACCCAAAAAGAGTAAGAAGAAGATAAAGAAGGGTAGGATACCTAGGAGGGACACTAACACATGGACACTTCTATCCTAGTTGAGTGCTAGTGTTTGAGGTCATCAATAGATAAATCAGTCAAGTGCCGAAAGATTTGTCAGTTGTGTAAAGCTAGTAAAGTGCAATAGATAAAGTAATCAAAAGGCCAAAAGGAGTTGTTAACCACTAGTTTTCTTGCTTAGGAATCATGTATACATTAGTATGCTTTAGGACCTAGAAATGTAACCAAGTGCATAGATTTTGTGTCTAGATTTCCCCCCCCACTTTATGTTGTTGAGTGAATACTCAATAGCATAAAGTATATAGAAGATGTGTACCTTGTAAATCTGAAGAGGAGTGTAGCCGATAGCGTGTCGAATGGACAAGTAGCCATATGAAGTGTGAAGTGATTATAATGAGAAGTGTGGAAACTAGGAAAGGGAGGTAGACCCTAGGGTTGAATGTATGTGTAGTAGCGTGTTGTTAGAGCTTGTGCTTGTAGATGTGAGTTGCTTCGTGTTGCTTGTAAGGAAAAACCTACAAAATAAGAGCAAGAGAGTAGTCAAAGTCCAATATGTGAAAAATCAGAGTAATGTATGTATAAGTATGTAAAAGTAATGTGTAAAAGTAGTAGTTAAGGAAATATGCACACTGATGTATGAGAGAGTAAAGGATAGAAACATGTCCTGTTTGTCTTGGAGATGTTGTTTAATGGGGTTAGGAGTGATAATTTCCCAACCAACAAAGTGTCAAGCCATATATTTGAGTGTCTTGCCACCAAGGATGAGGTTTTTGGGTGATCTCACCCTAAGAGTGAGTGTTTTGGGCCGATCTCATGCCAAAAGAAAGTTTTGGGGAGTGATCTCATGCTACAATGATAAAAGTGTTAAAGAGAGAGAATGCCAATTTTCTTGACACATCCACGATGCCTTTAACTTAGTTATAACTAATGTAGATTTCCATTGTCTGAATGATTTGTAACTGAAGCTAAGTCTCTGATATTGTAGATCTATATTGTAGCCTGCTAGAAACTATGTTGAAATGAGAAACTATCTGATTTTTCCCCAGGACAAAAGCACCTAGGTGGGACATAAGTGCCCACCATTCCTATCTGATATTAGGCACTAATGTTTACTATTTTTGTGATCCAAGTCTAATTCTTGGACCACTCTGTAACTATGTGTGCCTTTTGCAAATTCTTTATTGTGTTGTTTATGTTCCATAGCTTTGTGCTGATGGAAGGGTGATTTGTTCACCCAATAGTTGTCCCCCTTGTTTGGGGTGCATGTTACTAATGTAGGAGAAGGCAACCCAAATAAGAGGACCTGAAACTGATATACATATCATGGAATGGATACTTGTAGGGGTTAGGGATGTGCATGGTAGAAACCAAGGCACATGCAAACAAGATAGACTAGAAAACAAGTGTTAGTGTAAAATAGCTAGGATGCAATAGAATACCGTGTAAAAAGTAACTATGAAGACAATAGGACTACAAAAATTGGGTTATATGCATGGGACATCACTCACAATGTCACAAGACAATCCAGGGCTAAAGTTCCCATAAGAAAACAATGATCAAGCATGACATAGGGCATAGCCCAAAAAAACAAACAATAACATAACAAGAAGTAATAGGTAACCATGGTTGTATAGAATCCTACAAGGAAAATACTACATATGAAGCACCCGTTAGCATGTTAGAAAGATAAGTAGTACGTCAAAGCATGTATAGATCAATGAAAAGTAAGTGATTAATAAGAAATAGTAAATATTGTAATAATAGACCTGTGAGTGTGGAGTATGATAGTAATAAAGGTAGATGCCCCCAAGAGCCTTGGTGGGACTGGTAAAGAGTTATGTCAAGACATCATGCATCGTGTAAGAATCTATAAAGGTCTTACATTCACCTCAAGATACCATGTGAATGCATATGTGTGTATAGAAAAAGATAATGACATACTAAGAATCCAACTAGCATAGGAAACAAAGTGCAATATGTAAATAGTATAAGCTAATAAGAGTAAATAAAACCAAGATGTGTAGGTGTTGTTGTGAAAGTCATGGTGTGCTATGATATGCAAGATATGCAGATGAAAGGGTCCACATTCCCTCCTAGTGGATGTGTGTGATGTGAGGTTCATTTAACAATTTTTCCCTCAATAGTCAAGTATGAATCATAAAATAAGAGTGTGTCATTAGGTGGAAAAGGTATTGTATGTGATTGAGACTAGATGCTAGGAAATATTTATCATGAAACAAAAATCATGAAGTGTAGTAGATAAGCTATGAGTAGATGATAGATATGACCAATAGTGATGGAGTGGAGGAGAAAGATCGATGGCCCCCAAGTGTGTGAGTTAGGTTCATTTAATGCCCTCAACAATCATGTATGCACCTTGAGAACACGAGTACGTCATCGAGTAAAAAAGGCATTGGATGTGATTAGGATTATATGCTAGGAAAGATTTATCATGAAGCACATAGCATGAAGTGTAATAGATAAGCAATGAGTAGATGATAAATACAACCAATAGTGATGGAGGGGGGGAGGGAAGTATGATGCCCCCAAGTGTGTAAGTAAGGATCATTTAATGCCCTCAACAGTCATGTATGAACATTGAGAACACGAGTGCATCATCGAGTAAAGAGGTATAGTATGTAGTAGCAACATTGTGTTATATAGATAGGAATAAGTAATGGTATAAAAAGAAAGTAAGGAAGGGGAATTATGATGCCCTCCAAGTATGTATATCACGAGCTGCTAACAAATAGATGTGATCATTATGAGCAAGAATAGCCAAGATTATGTATAGTGAGTGAAAGAATGTGTACCATATATAGAAAGTAATATGTGTATCATGAATAGAAGGATCCATATTTAAGCATGAGGAGTAAACATGTGTATGGAGTGGCATAGGAGTGGAAAGGGAAACTATAAGCATAGATAGATGTAGTCAGGTGTGCTCATAGTGTAGATAAGAAAAGTGCTGTTGCTAGAAAGATTGACTTGAAGTGCAAAAAAAAGGTATAGGTGTGTATGTAAGTAGTATGGATAGGAAACTGTTGATTAGAACGTATGACTATGGGGGGGAAATTTTGATGCCCCCCCCCCAAATTTTATGAGTGATGGATATCTATCTGATGATGGGAAAGAGACCATGCCATGGTGGTGGATGTGGAAATGCAATGTGTTAGGAGGATCAGATTCACCAAAGTAAGTTGTAACATTGAGAACATATGGGAAACACTTTCTATGATGGTAAGGGGGGGAAATGGTTGTAAGTCCCCATGTACTCTAATAGAGCATCATCAATAAGGAATGTATATAATTCAGGCCAAGTGGGAGAAGCGAGGATCACCAATAAGCTTGGGGTATAGTAGAGGAAGCTTATGAGTATGTGAAGTAGTGTAAACCTTACGAGAAGATGTGGTGGGAATAAAAGGAACATGAAGAGGGAGATATTCAATGCCAAGTTTGGTGGATTACATTTAAATGGAAAGAGGCTCTATGAATCCCTTTCCATCTTTTCCTAATTCGGTGCCAGTGAAACCATAACGAAGCATATACTGATACCCAAGACCATACTTTGTGAAATTAGGAGGAGATGTAGTAGAAGTAGGGGATTTAGGTGAATGATAAATAGATGTTAAAAAGTAAAATGGAGAGAGATCTGCTAAGGCCTCATAGACCACACCCTGGTATAGGAATTTAAGACACACATGAAGGGTTGAAGGGAACCACATGCATGTCATGGATCCAAGGCAGGATGAGAAGGATATTATAAGTAAGATTATTAGGCATTACATCTCGTGGGATGGGAAAAGTGCATGGCCCAATAGTAATGGGAAGTGTGATTGTACCTAAGACCTTTTTAGGAACATTATCAAATCCACAAATAAAAATAGAGGAGGGAGTTGAGGAGGCTTCAGAAAGGCCAATTTTCTGAAGGAATGATATATTACAAATGTTAAGACCAGATCCATTATCAACTAAATCTCGTTTAACCCCTATATTATGGATGCAGAACTTGAATATAAAGGGGGATCATTATCTAAAATAGATTGAGAAGAAATTTCAGAAGATGTAAAGGTAATATTATCTTCATTAAAAGATAATGTTGTGGTGAATTTATGATAAACATAGTTGAGAGAAGTGTTAGGATGAATGTAAGTGTTAGATAAAAAATATTGTATTTTATGCTCACATTCAAGGTTGGCCTACAAGAAAGCAGGGAGAGAGACAATCATGTTGGTGAAAATGGGAGATTCAAGGGTATAGGGGATTACAAAAGAGATGGAGGTAATATGCAAACTAAGATCTAGTATTCGAAGAAGGATCCTAGTGGTCAATTACAAGTGGGTGTTCACCAAATGATTTATTATAATTTGAATCAAATCTTATTTCAGAGTAACTGACTATAATAAATGATATTAAGGTAATTGAGTACAATAATGTACAAGAACTAAGCATTCAATAATGTAAAACCCTAAGAAGGTAAGAGAGGGAAAGATGATATAACTGATTCTGTGTGACCTATGAGTGATTGGGATTGTCTAAGTGTTGAATTTGGATGGGAATGATGTCAAAAGGTTCACCATGAGGGTTTTGAGAACTATGGGATTGTATCAGAACAAAAGTTTCCCATAGGAGGACAGGAGTGCCCCATGTGTTTAGTGAATGATATGGGTGCCTAGTGTCTGCTTAGATGCTTAGGTTCTAAATTTTTCTAGGATGGAAGGTCTTCACTCCAATATTCATTTTGTCGCTCCAACTTCATTTTTAGGTTTCTGATCAACCTGTAACCTGTAAAACAAATGACTAGTTACACATGCCCACAAACCACATCAAATCTAATAAAAAAGATGTAGAATATGGAGTCATACTAGCCCCGACGGTCACCCAAGAGTGAACTTATGACCGAGAATTGCACTACATCTCAGAATCCATGTAGTTCTTTGTGTGTGTGTGTGTGTGTGTGTCTTGTGCCCTAGGTTGTGGCTTGTGCAAGTTACACGATGATAGTGAGCTAGATCTAGATTGTTCCAAGTATGCAAAATGTGTGTGATGGAATATAATGAACTCCCCTCCAATGTATTTGTATGTAGATCAATGCATCCATTGTCCCTTGTATGAATGTGCTAGATGTATGATTTGTAGTGATCTTGTGCCTTTGTGCAAGATTAGGTGGTGATAGATAATGCTTATTATGTTTGGCCCTTTATTTGAGAGAAGTAACTAAGTATATATATGATTCCCTTGTTTGAATTTCATAATTGAAAACCGAAAGGCCAACCCAAAGTGTTAAAAGGTGACCAAAAGGTGAAATAGGACCCAAAAAGAGTAAGAAGAAGATAAAGAAGGGTAGGAGCACCCCAGGAGGGACATGAGTGGTTGGGCACTTCTGACCTAGTTGGGTGCTAGTGTCTGAGGTCATCAAAAGATAAATCAGTCAAGTGTCGACAGAGCTGTAAGATGTGTAAAGCTAGTAAAGTTCAATAAATAAATCAATCAAAAGGACAAAAGGAGTTATCAACCACTAGTTTTATTTCTTAAAAATCATGTATAAATTATTACGCTTTAGGACCTAGAAATGTAATCAAGTGCATATATTTTATGTCTAAACTAAGCATATTAAAGCATAAATAAATTTTATATGACATATTAGGAGATAATGTTAGCCACATGTTGGCTATACACATCTTGATGTATGACCTAGGACTAATAGCCTAACATTATAACTAATCAAATTTTAACATTTAGGGAGAGAAACTAATTCTCAATTTTGATTAGAGATTAAGATATTTTATTCATCATGTGTAACTTTATCGAATGAAGATGAATTTTAGCTTGTTCAAGTGTTTGCGGATCATAACAATTCATAATTTTAGACATCAAAGCATAACTACAAAATTGTCTCCTAGTTGTACAAGAATCATTGACATCTACATCAACTTGGGATGTTTCTATAGCTATTTTTTCGCACTTCGGCATAGGATTAGGTGGAACAAGGATAATAGTAGGAATAATAGAAAGTTCAAAATTATTTTGAAAACCTACTTGATTATTACTTGAATTAAAAAGGGATAAGTAAAAACAATATCAAGAGAATCAAAAGTCATAGAACAATCAACCACACCATATCACCAATTCTAACATCTCTTTTAATCTCAATTTTGTTAGTTTGAGGATAATATACATTACAAGCCTTATATTTCTCATCATAACCAAAAAAAATACATGTGTATGATTTATAATTTAATTTCTTATGTTTTTCTTCAAGAATAATGTGGTGAGTCATCTCACTTAACGAGATCATAGGTCTTAGGAGTTATATGACACATGAAAATATTTCATCATAGAATATGTCATTGTCATATGTGTCAGTGGCATCATAGGAGTTACATTCCCCATTTGGAATCATAACTCCTCTTTCCCTCATGGAGGGAATGATTTTCCAGGCACATGAGTTACACAACACTCCCATATGTACCCTCCTTTTTTTGATCTATGAGAATGCTAGACATGTTTTTGCCTTATGCATGATTTTCCATTGTTGTTCGATTCTTGTTGATTACTTGGAGCATTCATGTCACCATTGGAGTGTAACCTCTTTGATGTGCACGGGTTTTCGTATTGATCCTCATAGAACAATCTCACATGGTATCAGAGATTTTGTTCGGTAAATGTGCACTCATTATTATTGGTTGCTAATTACTTCCGGTTTTGTTTTCATTCACCTCTCGTGCAAGTTTTCAGTTCATTTATTTGGAATCTTGCTAACTGGTATTAACAACTTGTTTTTGGAGTTTTTCTATTTTTTTACGGGTTTGTGCATGTGCAAATTTAGTACTTTCACCGCTAGATTTAGCTAGCTGCAGTTATATTTGGTGGGAAAGTAAATTTAGAGGTTGGTTCTTCATTTTTGGTCTTATCAGTTTTTTTAATTAAAAGTGATTTTTTAAAAAAATTCTATTTTTGGACCTATTTTTTGGCCTCCTTTGCCCAGTACCTTTTTCCATTGCATTTTTATTTTCCCTAGCTTGATGAACCTTGTCCTTAGTGAGCTCTATCTTTAACTGAACTTGGTGAGTTGAGCTATTAGGCGAGTTGATATCAAATTGGGCTATATATCGAGTTGAGTTCTTCTTTTGCATTACTTGGGTTGGGTTGTTCATAGATCAATTCTACTTTTGGCCTTGGTTTTGTCTTGCATGCAAACTCAAGCGGGTAATTCTTTTGGTTGTGCATTTTTTCTGAGTTATAGCCTTGTGTCACTTGATGCCCTACGAGCCAAGTTTTCTTCCTTCGTGTGATTTCGAGTCATGTCATTTTGCCAGTGGGTCAATTGGGGCTGTGTTTGTTTTTCTTGTTGGTCGAGCTTTTTTTTGTGTTCATGCTTTGCATTGAGTTTCCATGAACTGCAAGTCAGGTTTCTCTTGTGCAGTTGATTTGCTCTTGTTTGTATCTTGTCACGTCTTTGTGTGAACTTCTGGACCTTCATTTTATGCATTGTGGCCCTGCTCTATGTCATTCGTGAGTTCCCTTGCTCTGTTGTCATTCTATACTTGGTTATCCCTCTCATGCTCACCCTTGGTTGCATTTGAGCTCTCTGTTATGTGCCTCGCTGTTGCTTACATCAACCCTATCACCTTCCCCATGAGTTTTACCTTGATTGCCCTGACTCTCCCAATGTTAATGCCTCAAGCCCACGCGGCTCTTCCTTCCCAAAGCTTCCACATGCTAGCCTTGGCCTCCTTTCAGACTTCCTCCATCCCGTTGACCTGTTCATAAACCAAATCTGCTCACCTTGTGTTACCAAATTGAAGCCATTTCACTACCTGACCATAAAATATGCCTCTCCCCCTTTTGACTCTTGACCCCATTGCAAATTTTAAAACTTTGCCTTTTTTATTTTAAAGGAAGCCTTTTAAAAGTGGGTCTTTATATTAAAAGGGGGTCTTGTTTTATTAGAAAGTGTTTATTTAATTGTTAAAAAGTGGGTGTTTTTATTAAAGGTAAGGTTTAATTTAATTTATTAGGTTAGGTCTTAATTTAAATTATTAGGATCTAATAATTATTTTAAAAGGTGGTTAATTAATTAATTCTAGGAGCTTTAATTTAATTAGGAATCTAATTATTTTTTAATAGGCTCTTTAATTTTTTAGATTAGTAGTTTTTAAATTATTTGTTTAATTAACGTTTTAATAACACTTTTTTATCCTTTTAATATTTAAAATTAGATTAATTGGGCAATTTAAAAGTGTTTTTAGCGTTATTGGACAATGATTTTTTCTACTATTAATTTTGTTGGAGTGTGTAGCACCATTTCTAGCATTTTTTGCCTTCTAGGAGCGTTTTGCTACATCTTGGAGGTCTTCTGGACTCATTTCGAGTCATTTTTTACATTGTATCACCCTTGTTATTGCTTACAGACTAGTGAGCATGTGTCCACCACATATCTTGCAGCAAAGGGGGTTTCTGTTGCGACGTGAGATGTTATTTCTCACACAAGACTGTGTTTTCTCCCCTTCTCTTACTTTTATCTTGTTTTTTGCTTGCTTACGGTGTCAAATTATTGCGATCAATGGAAAATTGATTGTGGTCTCCACTCTTGCACATTATTACATTGATTATAAGGTGAGTGACCACTATTTCACGATGCACATTTCACATGATTGTAATCAACACACTAAACTATAAAGTGTCAAATTCAGGGGTGATAATATTGTTCTAGGGTGGTTGTGTTTCTTTTTTTCCTTCTGCATTCCTTCTTTCTCTCTCTTCACGATGGATGCCTCTTTCAATTCCTTTTCTCACACCGTTCAATTTCTTTGAATGGAGATCTAAAATGGTATGAAACTAAGGGGTAAAGGGTTATTTCATGTCACCATGGGAGTAGAGACTGAACCTAAAGATGAACCCAAAAAATATAAGTGGTTTAACCGATGTGACAAAGCCTTAGGTCTTCTTTGTATGTTCTTTCTCTCTTGACTTGCTCTTCCACATTGAAACTTCTACAACACCTGATGAAGTGTGGAAAATTCTTGAACATATGTTTGGACAATAAGATGACATGAGAGTGCATGAGTTGGAAAACAAACTACTAGGATTAAATCCTAGTGACTTTGAAAACCTACAGGCCTTCTTCTCAAAGTTCGTCCACACTAGATTACTTCTAAAGGAATGTAAAGTGGAGAAGAAATATTCTCAGTTGATCTTGTCAATTCTTTCTAAGTTAGGTCCCAAATACTCTATCTTCATTTTGACTTTCCATGCCATGAAATCCACCTTGGGAAGTACTTGGAAAATGCCCTCATTTGACATTTTTTCATCCCAACTCATTCGAGAACAGGAAAAATTCATTCAAATGGGGACTCTAAAATCCAAGTCACATGCCCTTGTGGCAAGTAAGGGTAAGGAAAAGAAAACTGAAAAGAAGAAAGAGAAAAAGGACCAACCCAAGAAGGAAACCAAGACCAACCAAGCCCAAACCAATCCTAACATGAATGCTTCTACTTCTGAGCCCAAAGCAAAGAAGGAAAAGTGTAAGTGTTTCCTATTGCAAGAAGTTTGGCCATGAAGAACATCAATGTATGAGAAAAAAATCAATCACTTAACTCATTTACTTGAGAAAAATAAAATAAGTGTTCTTGAGTCTATCAAACATAATTCTCTGAAGGTTGAGTCTTCCAAAGAAAAGGAGTCTAAATCTGAGAAGAAGAAAGGAAAGGCCCTTGTAGCTAGAGCATACTCCTTCATCGACATGGATTATCGATTCTAGTGCCTCACACCACATGGCCTCTTCACATGTTGAGTTCTCTAACATCAAACCATGTGGCATGTCCCAAATCACATTGGGTGATGAAACTACATTGTTGGTTTCCGGTAGTGGATCAGTAGAGATGGATGGTGGAACATTTAACCAAGTGTTGAGTGTTCCCAATCTCTCTACCAATCTCCTATCAGTTTACCAAATCACTCACCTTGGTGAAGGAATGCGAGTGGAATTTGGTCCTAACTCGGTGATTATACTGTGAGCTTCACTCTGACTCCATAGTGGTTGAGGGAAAGGTGGATCACCATTTATAGTTGTATACCTTCTCCCACTTTACTTCTGATTCAATGCCCACTACCTTTCTCACTCATGTAGATGAGGTTAGTAAGCTATGACATGAGCGTTTTGGCCATCTTAACTATCATTACCTTGAAAAATTGAGCCAAAATGAAATGGTCAACAGGTTACCCCACATCAAATTTTCTAAGGGTATTTGTGAGGGTTGTGCCCTCGGGAAGCACCCTAAAAATTTTTTTGACAAAGGAAAATCTGGAGAGCTACTCGTCCTTTGGATCTTGTTCATAGTGACATTTCATGGCCCTTTCCCATCTCCTTCATTTACTAGAGCTCTATATATATTAACCTTCATTGATGAATTTTCACGTTACACTTGGGTGTATTTTCTTAAGCTAAAGTCTGAAGTTTTTGATCATTTTCAAGACTTTAAGGCTCTTGCTTGAGAAACAAGTGAAATGGTATATCAAGGTTCTTTGAACTGAAATGGAGGTGAGTATGTGAGCAACATGTTCAAAATATTTATACCTTCGAAAGGGATTTCTTTGCAGTGTACAGTTGCTTACAACCCTTCACAAAATGGAGTTGTGGAAAGAAAGAACCAAATGCTTAAGGAGATGGCCACTTGTATGGTTCACTCAAAATCCCTTCCTTCTGTAGTATTGGGCCAAAGTAGAGAATTGTGCTTGCTACATTTAGAACCATGTTCCACACAAGGTTGTAAGAGGGATGACACCCTTTGAAGTTTGGTTTGGATGATAAGCCTGATGTAGAGAACTTTTGCATCTTCAGATCCAATGTTATGGCTCTGATTCCCAAAAATAAATGCAAGGCTTTAGAACCATAGTCCAAACCTTGTATTTTTGTAGGGTATCCTAATGGCATGAAGGGGTATAGATTTTTGAACCCTACTACTCATGAGCTTTATATTGAGAGAAGTGTGAAGTTTGATGAGTCATCTTTGACTTCTACTTCTCCACCCTCTGAGGTTCTTCTGCTCTCTTGATTTAGATTCTAACTCTTTAGATGATGATGTTGTTGAGTGTGTTCCTCCTCTTGATCCTTTCTAATCCTCCTACTCCTCCCGAACCCTCATGCTTTGGATTCTTTTGATTCTAACAGTAGTGATGATGAGGAATTTGTCCCTTCTCACTCAAGTGAAGAATCTTCTGACTCTGAGCCTAATCCTCTTGGTCCTCATTGGGCTAGGAAGAACTTTGTAGAGTGTTGGAGAGTGGATTGGAGATCCTTCAGATGAGAGACAGACTCACTCAGAGTTCATTTTGGACCCCACTCCTTCTTCACCTCCACTTCTGACCACTCAGTCTTTCTGGGAGGCTTCTGGGATTCCTGAGTGGGATTCTACCATGGATGAGGAGTATTCCTCACTCATGAAGAATGATACTTGGGATCTCACCCCTCTTCCAAAAGGAAGAAAAATCATTTAGGTGTAAGTGGGTGTACCTAAAAAAGTATGGTTCCATGGAGAATTCAAGAAGTATAAAGTGTTACTAGTAGCTAAGGGTTTCTCCCAGGTAGTTAGGGTTGATTACTCGAAAACCTTTTCTCTGGTTGTGAAGATGACTTCCATTCAACTGACCCTCACCATCACTACCACAAATAGATGGGAAGTCCACCAGATGGATGTTAAGAGTTCCTTCCTTCATGGGGACCTAGAGGAATATATCTACATGGAACAACCTCCGGGTTATGTCCATGATCCCTCCCTCATTTTAAAGTTAAAGAAGTCTCTCTATGACATTTAAACAAGCCCCTCAGGCTTGGTATGCCAAGATGGACTCCTTTCTACTTGCATCAGGGTTCACTCGGTGTCACTCTGACCCAAATGTTTACATTTTTTGTTAGGATGAATCCATGTTCATCCTTGTTATGTATGTTGATGACTTGTTGATCATGGGAAAATCTTCCTCTATCATTGATTCTGTGAAGATTTCCTTGGCCAAAAAGTTCTCCATGTTCGACTTGGGCTTGCTTCATTACTTTCTTGGGATCCATATTTCACAATCAGACTCAGGAATTGTAATTTCGTAACCTAAGTACTCCCTTGATTTACTAGCTCAATTTCACATGTCTGAATTGTAAGCCTTCTCCTACTCCTTTCCTTTCTAGGTTAAGTTAGTTTCTGATTGCTCTACTCCCTTGGTTGATGGTACCCTTTATGATAGTTGGTGAGGAGATTGATTTACCTTACTCACACTCAATCAGATCTATCATATAAAATTGGGATCATGTCCAGATTTATGTAAGAGCCTCATGAGTTGCATTAGAAAGCAGTGAATTGGATCCTTCACTATGTTCGTGGCACTCATACAGATGGCATTCACTACTTAGGAGGGACAAATATTGACTTGGTTGGATATACAGACTCCGATTGGGCCAGTGATCTAGATCATCGGAAATCTACCTCAGGATACAATTTCTCTCTTGGTTTGGGTCCTTTCAGTTGGTCTAGAAAGAAGTCAGAATGTGATTTCCATATCATCTATTGAGGCAGAGTACAGAGGATTAGTTAATGCTACCATGGAAGTTGTTTGGTTGTAGGGTATCTTGACAGAGTTTGGTATTCACTTTCGGTGGCCTACCATTATCTACTATGACAACATGAGCACCATCTCAATTTTTCAAAATCCAGTTCAGCATCAGTAGATGAAGCACATTGAGATCCACATGCACTTCATTGGGAGCTGATACATGAAGACATCATCGACTTGCAGTATTGTCAAACATTCTGATTAGGTTGTAGACATTTTCACCAAGCCCTTCACTGAGGTGAAGTTTCTTAACTTACGGTCTCTTCTTGGGGTGAGGTCTGCTACAAATGCCATCTTCTTTAGGATTTCTACTCATTCTTCTCCTCTTCTTATTTTTCAAGAGAGATGTTGCTTTATACATGGGTACCTTATCATGCCTTTAGTTACCCAGCCCCATTGACACATATTTCTTAGTTTTCTAGGGGATTTCTCTTTCTATTCTAACTTTCCATGACCTTTACCTCAACTTCGATGAATGGGGGTGTTGGTGTGTGTGAATTTCCTCGTCATCACTTGGGGTCTTATCCACATCACGTGGTGAGTCATCTCACTTAGTGACATCATAGGTCTTAGGAGTTATATGACACATGGAAGATTCCATCATAGAATCTTTCATTTTCATATGTCATCAGTGGCATCATAGGAGTTACATTCCCTATTTGGAATCATAACTCCTCTTTCCCTCATGAAGGGAATGATTTTCTAGGCATGAGAGTTACACAACACTCCCATATGTACCCTCCTTTTTTGATCTATGAGAATGAGTAGACTTGATTTACCTTATGCATGATTTTCCATTGTTGTTTTATTCTTGCTGATTACTTATGGTGGTTATAAATGGATCTTAAAAGGGATGTCTATAGTTAGAGAGATATATCACCTTACTAGAGTCCTAAGGGTAATCATAGAGGATTCACCTAAATACACTCATGTCATATCATCTTAATTAATAGGATACTTTTTTCATATGATATTAAAAAATACTTCTAATTTTTATTTTTAACTCTTCATAGTTCTATTCTTATTACCACCCTCAAAACACCTTTCCAATAAATTTACCCATTCTTTTCACCATGTATTCTACCTGTCCACTTTTTTGGTGACATTATTTTTTATCCCATTTTATTTTTACCTCTCATATATATGTTGGAAATATGAAATAAATATGAATATCACATTTTGGAAAGTTGAAACATATAATAGATCGACTCAAGGATATACTTATTTATGATAGGCTTAATTTTATATGATTAAAAAATTAATTATGTTTTTGCATGGATATCATATCATCCCCAAATCAATGGAAATGATATTACATTTAAGCTTAGTGTTATCTTATCTCAATTTTCATGAATCAAAATATAAGGTAATAACCATACTAAAACTTATAAGATTTTGTAACATATTTATTTGGAACTTGATATTTGTGAACACATATTTTAATGGTTTCATTTTCTCTTATTAGCTTCATTTTTTTAAAATGATTCAAAATCCACTCATCACCTATTTTCATATTTTCTCATACATACAAAGATCCTAAAAAAACCTGGGCAACAATAATTTTTGAGCTATGTAAATTCTATATTATGAATTCTTCCATCCATTTAAATTTAAAATACTCTACCATTGAATGTAAGAAGTTCAAGTTCAAATACAAGAAAAGTATTAAAATCCACTCAGCACCATAAGCCCTAATAAATATTAACTACAACAACCATTTCAACCCTAAATAGTTAGAGGTATATTGCTTTATATTTCTACTTCCTTAAAAATCCCCAATATGAATGAAACTATTATAATATTGCAGTCTCAATACATCCCTCATGAGGATAATAAGTAAGATATAATCTTAAAACTAAAGGTTGAAAATTTCATTTGTTGGTAAGCATATGCTATAAAGGAATTGTAATGTAAGCGATGATGATATTGTTGGCATGAGTGAGTTACTATTATCATTGATGTAAAAGGTGAATATGCATTAATGAAAAAATTGTATGAGGTATAGGTGTGTAAGAGGATGCTTGGAATGATGATGCTATGGGTAAACAAGATGTGTCTTGGTTGCTAGAGATAATAATGTGAGACTTGTTTAGTCGAGTAGGCCTAATCATGAGGCCTAATCAGCAAATATGATGGCTTGAGCATGATGGAATGAAGGCATGATGCAACTTTGAGGAGCATGGTCAAGGCATGGAATATCATGAGGGGAGTGTGTTAGAAGTACACTCATACAATGTTCAGAGGTTGAAATACAAGGTTTGAGCATGGTTTTTAGGTGTTCATCTAGACCTAGTCTAGGAGCTTTGAGAGGTCAAATGGAGCATGAGAGTGAGTGTAGATGCTATATGATCCCATGAGGGTATGTATAGGTGTGATACATGTTGTCTCAAGTGTGTTAGGTACCTTTTGGATAATTTTTAAGTAGAGGTATGATGTTTATCTACTTGGTACCATGTCTAAACTAGACCTAATTCTAGTGTTTGGTGGCCTATTGGTGCATGATAATCACTTACAGAAGTGTGTGATCCCTTGGAGACACTTAGGAAAGTATTTCATACTATATTCAACCTGTAGAGGTAAGTTTTTAATGGTTTTATGCATGGTTATTATGTTAGTTCACTTGGTTGTGACCTAAACTATGGTAAAATCATAAGACCTAGTTGGGTACAAGTCCTAGTGGTAAGAAGATGAAAACATATTTATGATCAAGTATGAATTAGATATTTTATTAGAGGTATGTACTGGTGTCTATGGATAAAAAATTCCATGGTTACGTATGATAGAATATTTTGCAAGTATATTGGATTTTTAGTCCTACCAAGTTCAAGAGAGTGCATGTTTCCTAGCTCGATGTGAGAGAAATCATTCTTGGTTGGCACATGTAAAGTCTTTGCATGGGACCCTTGATCCTTTTCAGGGATGTTGAGGCATGGATTTAAGAATATCTTAGATTTGGAATGAGATTAAATTATGCTCTATCTTTTATGAACTGAATGTTAAGAAGGTAAGTTGGTCAAAACCCTTCTTAAACCCTAGTTTGAGCGATGGAGGAAAACTTATTGGTTTTAGCCCAAAATGGATTGATATCATAAAATTTTATGATTAGATGATGGAGAGCACTCTCCCATATTTCATATGGTGGTGATTTAAGGTTATGACAGTTAGTGGAGCCCACTCAAAAGTTGCATTTTTTTAGGAAATTACAGGTTTTACTCTTGGGTTTTCCATTAGACCATATGAATAAATTGGCGTTTTAAATGTTTTTAGAGAGAAATGATACATTTTTGGAGTGATTTCATATCTTAATGAAGTGATTTTATGGTATGCACAGGTCAAAACATGAAGACTAGTTTTTAGGGCCTAAAAGGGTAGTTTTGCAGTCATGGAGAATGGAAATGCTTGAGCACTTGTGGGCTTTTTCTATGATGGTTTATGTATCTTGAAGGTGTTTATACATACTCATATGACATTATTAATGTATTATTTGAGCTCTGGAAGTGATATGAGGTGGCATGTAAGAAGGTCACAAGTTGATCTATGTTTGACTGGTTCAAGACAGCAGTGGATTTGGTTTAAAGATTGGTCTGAAAGACCAATATCTTGGCTTGGTTCATGATGCCTATCCATTGGAGAGTGAATGAGGGATGAAAAATTTATCCTAGTTACATGAATTTAGAGAGCTTTAAAGTGTCATTAAGGGTGTGAGAAGGTCAAGTTTGCAAAATTGGTTTCTAGGCAGTTCAAGTTGTATTAAAGGATAATTTGTTTATATGACTCCAAGTTAGTTGATTCATGAGGTATAAAGTGATTTGTGATGATTTCCTTAGTCATTTTATTTCCATAAAGTGGTTCACATGTCATATTTTTATCTGTTTTGATGTGGTTTTGGTCTTCATCATTGTAGGGCTGGTCTTCACTAGAGGTTCCTAGAATGAGTAGAAATCAGTCCTACTTGTATTGTAATGAGAAGAATGGATGGTGCAGAGTTCCCTGAGATTGATGAAGGATGTTGGATAGGATTTGTTTTATTTTCATGGAGCCTTTGGAGGCATGACAAATCTAGGATGAATATCCCTTGGATCTTCATGGAGTTCTTGGTGAAGGAGAAACTAGCCATTTAGGCCTAGTTGTGCATGTAGTTATTTTGATGCATTACCAACCCATATAGGTCTTTCATGTTGATTTATATGATGTTTTAGGTTTTAATTTTGTTTTAATGACTGACATTAATGGTCATGGCTGACCTAGACGTGTGTTTAGGATTTGAGTCAAGTATATAAAATGCATGTTTTTAGTCATTTGTGATAAGTATGGTGAGAGGAAAAATTGTGAGCTTTGGTGTGAGTGTGAAGGAGGTTAAAGGAATCAAAATAGAGTTGAGAGAAGGGTATGAAGTTTGTAGGAATGTTGAAGATATATGTGTAAGGTAAATTTTCCTAATCAGCCCATGAAGAAGAAATATTTAAGCGAAGTAGAGAGAGAGATAGAAGTTTGAGAGGGTTATGAGAGTGTGTGAGATGAACTTGAGATCACAATCAGTTGTGGAGCAACATACTTTAGTGATCATTTATTCAAAACTTATGTTGATGAGTTATATTCATGCAATTCCTTTTTTTATGAGTAATATTAACAAAAGGTTTCTAGGGGTGGGTGCTCCTTGTGAAGTGGGTGTCTCACTAAAGAAAATCTTGTGTGATGTGTCATATTCATGGAAGTTTTGTTTTGTGTAATATAATCAAAAGTTTTAGTGGTTTTCTTCCCCTTGAAGGTTTCCCAAATTACATGTTATGTTCTTGTGTACTCTCTCATGGTTTGTATGCTCATGTGAATGGTTGTTATATGTTAATAAGCTCACATTAATGCATGGTTGAATGGTTAATGGTTTATGCAAGTTAAAGTAATTGAAGTTAAAGTTTTGAAGGACTAATTCACCCCCCTCTCAGTCCATTGTTATTCTAAAAATTGGTATCATAGCATGTCCTTTTGAATAATTTTAATCACTTGAAAGGATATCCTTTGAAGCACAAAATCTTTGTTTGATGTTGAAGCACCTATGGGAGAAGATGGTTTTTCCATTCAAGTCCTTAATGGAACAAACTATGCATTTTGGAGCATCAGGATGAGGAATAGACATCATAAGAAATTTGGTTATGAAGTGTATGGGTATACATTTTCTCATACTCCTCCAACAAGTAATGTAGAAAAATAATTTAGTGATAATTCAAGCACTATGAATGCATCATTTTGGTTCTAGTTGAATCAGAACTTAAGTACCATGGTTATGCATTGTGTTTCAGCCAAGGAAATGTGGGAGAAAATTCATGTCATTGTATGAAAGATATTCCAAGGTGAGGATGAAAAGCTTAAAGTTTTAGAAATCAGTTTGAAAACCTAAAGATTAGGAAAGAAGAATCATGTTGAAGCTAAATTTAATTAGGTTCCTATCAATACCTACAACTCCATGAGAGGTTTAGGCAAAGAAGTAAACTCTTAAGGGTAGTGAAGACAAAAAGGTACTGAGAACTCTTGACTCCCAATTTTGATTTTAAGGTGTCTAGTCTCATTGAGGAAGAAGAGGATTTGAAGGTCATATTAATGGATGAAGACTTTATATAGCATCTTAACTAGCTTCATGAGATGAAGATGTATTAGATTTGAAACCTGCACAAGCAAATTAGATTGATTTCAAGGCTTGAAGAATTCAAATACATAAGAAGATAATGATGGTGATGTTGACTCCATTGAAAATAAAAGATGGATGATGAACTATTGAAATGATTTTTAGAATATATGAAAGCCAAGTTCGAGAAGTACAAAGGAAAATTTCCCTTTAAATGATTTATTTGGTAAAAAGAAGACTACTTTGCTGAACAAATTCCCTCACAAGCACAAGGATTAAGGATTATGAGCATGAACATGATGACAGTCCATGACAAGAAGAATGACATAGGTTTTTAAAGGACATAATAATTTCAAGAGGTTTGACAATGAAGAATAGGATTCAAGAAGAGTTTTATTCAAAGTTAAGAAGTGTTGCCATTTGAGAAAGGAGTAACAAATGGTGTTTCTGATTCATGATTTTAAAGTTTTCAAGAAATGATATAGGTGATGATATTGTCTATTTATGGCCACATATGACAAGGGTTTGAGGAATGAAACTTTTGATATTATGAATGTTCTTGAACGTTGAAATTCAATAAATTTTGACCTTGAAACTAAACTAATTAGTACTCATTGCTGAGTTAGATTCATGCTAGAAAAGTAACAAGAAATTGAAAGCACAAATCAAGGAGCTATGAGTCACATATTATTCTTGAATGTAAGCATACTTGAATGGATTTTAAAGAGTATTGTAGGATGGATAAAGATTATCTTGAGTAAGGAAGATCAAAGGTAACTAGTTATAGTAAGGAATATGAGATTGTGTCTCTAAGGGTAGAGATATCAAATGTTACTAAAAGAAAAAGTCATTTCAGAGGTTTGAAAAGAGCTCTAAGAGATCTTGTTGATCTCTTAGGAATATTCAAAGATATGCATAGAGATATAACAAGGTTTAACGGTTCAAAGAAGTTGCCTGCAAAGATCTAAGGTGTGATTCTAAGAAGACATTATTCCTTGCATGGAGATTGAAGATGAGTCAGAATACAATCAGGTGTAAGATATGACTTCAAGGTGAAGACAAATATCTATTAGGCAACCTAATGTCTATCAAGTATGAAATATCTTTAATGATAGGTATTGTTATACTTGTAAATGGATTTGTGAAGATAGATGAATCTGACCTATAGGAATTTAGAGTCTTCATCCATGGAAGAATATTAAAGCATGAGCTATCAAGGCATATTACTTGATTTAATTATCAGAGATAAGGTAGAGATATTGCTAGGTACATGAGGTCTCATGAAGAATCCATGGTGTAAGCCTTCAAGAAGTGGAGGACTATGAAGATCCTAGAGGTAAGAAATGAATGTTCTTTATCATAAGTGTAATAAGGTTGTGATATATTTCTAGAGGATTGAAATATTTATTTCAAAAAAACTATGAAATTTCATAGGATTGCAAGAAAGTGCCAAGGCATATTGTTGGAGCCAACTATGAAAGAAGATAATGTTGTCTATAAAGATGTTGATAAAATAAAGAAGAATTGTAGGCCCCCTGATCAGAAGGAATAAGTAAAAGGTTACTCTTGGGTTACTCCAAGCAAGAGGTCAGGTATGCTCTTCAAGATTTTGTTTTAAAATCTTCATGAAGATGTTGTCACTAGGATTCATGAAATTACCCATATGAAGCATGGTGTGAATCTCAGGACTGATGAAGGATTGAAGTTTGATACTGTTGATGAGGTATCATGGAGTAAAGATGAGTTCATTGTGATCTTAAATGTCCCTATGAATGATTTAGTCTTGCAATTAAGGTTATAATGGAAGGGTAACAGGTTTCAAGAAGAAGTCATTGTTTTTCATGATGAGCTTGACACTATAGACCATATTCATGAAAGGTGAGATGAAGCCATTGTAGTATCTGTCAATATCTTAAATGTTTTAGAGTGTTGATGTCTCAGTGCTTGACTCAGTGAAATGAGAGGTCTCAGAATTTGAAGGGAAAGTAATAAATTTTGTATGGAGAATTGATCATAGTCATTAATAGGAAATCAAGAGCATGTTGATGCTTTCTCAGTTATGTGCAATTAGTTGTGCCTCAAGCCTATGCATGGTTTGCTATGTGGAGTTTGTAGTAGTATCTTGAACATGAAATGGGATCTATGATATGGGTTTTTAAGGTGTCCATTTTCATCTTGGATGATTGTATGGAGATGGTTATGCATTGATAAGGTATGAATTTCAAGCTAAGTTTCTAAGTTGAAAAATATTGTTGCAAGACTATGTGAATGGTTCCTTGAGGGTTGTAGTTGAGTATCTCAAACAAAGATTATGAGAGTGACAAGTAGGTATGCAAGGTCCACTCAAGGGTAGAATGAAGATTTAAGGCTTGGTGAGGTACTACAGAGATGTGTGCAAAGACATCAAAGGTTAAGGTATGCTTAATTTGAGTTTATTCTTGAGTGGTAGCAGTGTTATAATGGGTAAGCATGTATTGACACAGCTTGTACATGAGGTTTGATGATGTTCGGTATGAGTGCATAAGGTTGAGGGGGAGATTGAGTGCTCATTTTACCCTTGAGATGTGGAGTTGAGTATGATTACATGACTTGTGTAGTTAATCTCTTTCATTTTGAGTGGATATTAGCACATATATCAGAGTGTCAATAGGATCATTTGCACTATAACAGTGAGCTACATGTATGTGGAGGCTTCTTGAAGCAAGGGAAGCTATTAATGATCATCAAGAAGGTGTTTTAGGTGTCAAGGAGGCTAGTTAGGTAGAGTAATGAGTGTTACATAGGTATTGTTAAAGGGGAAGCTTAGTCATATGAGATCAACAAGTTATTTGCATAACATGAAAAAGGTACAAAGTACTACTGAAAAGGACTATCTCAGGACTGTGTTGATTGTTTGACCCATCTTTTCATGACATGAATGCAAGGTATGTGAACTCTAATTTTTTCATGATAATTTAGACAAAGATCATATGATCACAGGGGGAGTCATAAGTTGTTGTTTCATGATGATATGGTGCTTCCTAAAGCAAGGAGAAAGTTAGAGTAATTTTCTCTAAAATATGTACTTTAGGGATCTTAGTCCTAAACAGTTGCATAACAATATGTGTATGATAGAGTTAAGTCTGTGTTTGAGTATATATCAGTTGATATAGGTAAGAAGGACCTCATTTGATGTTTCATGCTCATTTTGATTATTTTCATGATGTGTATGGTATGTTTTGAATGCTCTGTCCAAGGGAGAGCTATAATGCTTTTCCCATGATGAAATGGAGCCAAAAACAGATTTAGAGAAGGAAAAATAGTATTTATGAGCTTGATTGATGACTTTGGTTGATGTTTCCAACCAAGAAGGGGACTAAAAATTTGATGAAGATGAAGAATGTGTGCTAAAGGTATGTACTTTTATCATTAATGTAAAAGGGGGAGAAGTACTAGGTTGTTTTCCATCAATGACAAAGGGGGATATTGTTGGCATGAGTGAGTTAGTGTTGTTCATTGATGTAAAAGGTGAATGCACATTAATAAAAATGTGTATGAGGTCTAGGTGTGTAATAGGTTTCTTACAATGATGATGACATGGGTAACTCAAGTTGTGGCATGATGGCAAGAGTGAAGACATTGAGACTTGCTTGGTAAAGTAGGCCTAATCAGCATATGGCTTGATAGAGTATGATGGTTTGAGTTTTGATTATGGCTTGAGGAATATGGTCAAGGCATGGATAGCATGAGGAGAGTGTGTTGAATGCACTCATAAAAGTATTCAGAGTATAGATATCAAGTTTGAGCATGGTTTGCATGTGATCATCTAGACCTAGTCTAGGATGCTTGAAGGCCAAATGAAGCATGAGAGTGAGTTGCAGAGATTATGTGAGCTCATGATAGGTATGTAGAGGTGTGATACATGTTATCTCAAGTTTGTTAGGTCCTTTTAAATATCTTTGAAGAAGAGGTATGATGTTTATCTACTTGGTCTAGGTCTAAACTAGACCTAATTCTAGTGCTTGGTGGCCTATTGGTACATGATAATCACTTGCATAAGTGTGTGAGACCTTGGAGACACTCATGAAGGTATTTCATATTATATTCAACATGTAGAGGAAGTTTTTAGTGGTTTTATGCATGGTTTTTGTCTTATAACACTTGATTGTGACCTAAACTAGGAAAAAACCCTAAGGCCTAGTCATGCAAGTCCTAGGTGGATGAGAAGATGTAGACCTATTTATGATCAAGTGAGCATTGGAGATGTTAGTAGAGGTTTTCCTGGTGTTTTGGACAAAAAAATCATGTTAGTATGAAGAATATTTTGCAAGTTATAGGGTTTTTTTTTCATATCAAGCTAAAAAGAGTGCATTTTCTAGCTTGAATTGAGATAAATCTTCTTGGTTGCCACATGCAATGTTTGCATGGGACCTTGAGCCTTTCATGGATGTTGAGGCATGAGGTTGGTGGTGGAAATAAAATTGCAGAAATTAATATGTTGTACATTGAGTTACATTCATTTAATTATCAAAAATAGGGAGTGTAGACTTGAAATACTTCCTATGTTGTATACACAGTTATAATGATCTAAGAGGTTGGAAAGGAAATAAATGTCATGTAACACTGCTGAAAGTAAAACAAAACTCAAAGTTGAAATTGAACTATTACTAAATATTATCATTGAAACAAAGTTGTAGATTCAGAAAGTGAATTGTTCCTAAGTAAATATGCATGAAATAAAATAATGGAGGGGATTTGGCAAACCTCAAGTGGGCCCCGACTTGGGTGCTAATAACTTCCTAACTATGTAACTAAAAACTAAATAACAAAACTCACATTTATTTATTGATTTGCAGAAAACATTACATCTAGGAACAAAAGATCATATTGATCTCTTTTCTCTAATTCCCAATCTGGCTTACTAACTTTCTTACTTCTAACTAATTCCTTCTTATCCACAAGGAACCAACCCTTTCCTTTATATCCTATCATTTACAACATGTGAGAGGAATAAAAATAAAAAAATGAGTCTTCAACATAACAAGTGATATATTCGACACATGTTCAACTAACAATCGGTTCTTTATGAAACACACAACAAGTGTTCAACTAATAAATTAGTTCTACACTAGTTCTTAATCAATGAAAAAATCAATCATTGATTTGTTTCCCATGTTTTCATGTTCCTGTTGTAACTACTTATCCAATGGAATGTAAGGACTTGAGTTCCATCACTTCATGTTTCAAAATATCTTCATAAATGTGGACTCTTTGATGTGAATTATTTCCTTATGTTGTAGACGAGTTACTGCATACAAGTTCTTTGGCTGCAGACGAGTTGTTGCAAACAAGTTCCTTCATTGCATATGGAAAATTACTTACAACCAAGAGTTTCATCAACACATATAATCATCTAAATAATTTATTATAATAAAAAGAATAAATGCACACATAATATCACAAAATAAATACAATTAGATATAACTATATCAATTAGTCACTATGCCAAAATTTCATGGTCATAATAATGATGCTTAAAAATGTACTTAGGAAATACACGGTCATGGATACAATGGTCTTATCAAAATATAAAATATAATTTTTAACCAAAGAAATTTATATAAATCATCAGGAGTTAAAAATATCTTAGAGTTGGAATGAGATCAAATGAGGTCCTAACATTTATGAACAATTTCTAAGAAGGTATATTTCTTTTTATAAGTTTGAAACCCTAGTTCTTTATTGCTAGAGGAAATATTATTGGTTTGAGCCCATAATGTATTGGATCATAAAATTTGATGATTTTAGGATGGAGATGACTCTCCTAGCTTTCATATGGTGGTGATTTGAGATCATGACAGTTAGTGGAGCCCACTCAAAAGTGCTTGTTTCCAAGAACATTTAGTTTTCTCTCAAGTTTTCCATTATACCCTATGACTAAATTTGTCTTCTGATTTTTTAGGGATAAATTATACATGTTTGGAGTGATTTCATATCTTAGTGAAGTGATTTGATTGTCTACATAGGTCAAAACATGAAGACTGGTTGTTAGGGCTAGAAGGACAATTTTGCAGTCATGGTAAATGGAAGTTCTTGAGCACCTGTGAAATTTTTAATGATGGTTGATTACCTTGGGTGTGTGTTAAACGTCTCATATGACATGATTTAACCCTTGGTTGATCCTTGGAAGTGAGATGAGGTTGCATGGAGAAGGTCAAGTTGACCTTGTTTGAATGCTTTGTGACAACATGGTTGTGGTCTTAAGATTGGTTTTGGAAGACCTATATTTTTTATTGGTTCATGATTATTATCCATTTGAGAGTGAAGAGGGATTATATTTTATCATATTTCATGCATTTATAAGTCTTTAAAGTTTCAACAAGGGTGCAAGAAGGTTGAGGTTTGCAAATTTGGTTTATGGGTAGTTCAATTTGTTGAAGAGGAGAAGTTGCTCTATTAACTTTGTTGGTTAATTCATGAGGTCTATCATGTTTGGTGATTATCTTTAGGTCATTATATTTCCATTGAGTGGTTACATTTCATATTTTATTTGTTTTGATATGGATTTGGTCTTCATTTTGTAGACTAGTTCTTGGAGGTGCCTAGAATGAGTAGGAAACAATCCTACTTGGTGGTGTTATAAGAAGAATGGATGAAGTAGAGTTCCTTGATATTATGAAGGATGTTGGAAGGATGTTTTTGACATTTTTGGAGCCTTTTGGAGGCATGAAAAATATGCATGGGATCCCTTTATGGTCTTGTAGTGCTTAGTGAAGGAGAAACTAGACTTTTAGGCGTAGTTGTGCAATTGTAGTTGTCTTGGTGAATTTCCAACCCATATGGGTCTTTCATGTTGATTTGTATCAGTTTTTAGGTGTTTTTTTTATGTTTTTCATGACTGACCTTAATGGTATTAGCCAACCTGTGGTCATTATGGTGTAATGTCAAGTTTAAAAGCACATTGTGTTTGGTCATTTGTGACCAAGGGTGGTGAGAGCCAAAAAGTGTGAGATTGTTTTCTAGTGTGAAATAGGTATAAAGGGCATAAGGAAATAAATTAGAGAAGGGAATGAAGTGTTGAGGAGTGTTGAAGAGCTATTTTTTTAAGGTAAATTGTCCTAATCAGCCCATGGAAGAGAAAAATTGAGTGAAGTAGGAGAGAGTGTGTTTTGAAAAAGGTTTTTTGAGAGTGTTGAGATGAAATTGAGATCATAATCATTTGTGTGAGAAACAAATATTAAGTGATAATTTATTCAAAATTTCTGTGATGATTAATATTCATGAAATTCCTTTTTTTGTGAGTAATATTAGAAAAGGTTTTCTAGGGGTGGGTGCTCCTTGTGAAGTTGGTGCTTCAATAAACAATTCTTGTATGATGTGTCATATTCATGCAAGTATTTTGGTTTGTGTAATATAGATGAAAGTTTCAGTGAGTTTTCTTCCCCTTGAGGGTTTTCCACTTTCATCTTCTGTTATTGTTTACTCTCTCATGTTTATGCTCATGTGAATGAATGCTATATGTAGTAAAGCTTCACATTAATGCATGATTGAATGGTAAATGATTCATGCAAGTTAAATTAAATTGGTTAATTTTTTTGAAGGAATGATTAACCCCCATCTCTCAATCCATTTTGCTTCCAACATATATGCTACACTAACCTATCTAATATATGATACATCAAAATAGTTAATCAATCCGACTTTTTGGTTTATGGTTATTTATTAAGGTTAACTTAACATTATCATATAATGAAAAATCCCCAAAGATATCGTAACGATAACAATATAGATACATAGACACAAGAGAATTGATATTACATGAGATGTCTAGTATCACTAAAAGATTTGTGACATATTCTACACACACTTAGATGAAGGAAGGATGATTATCAAGTTTGGAGAAGTATTTCACGTATACAACGAAATATAGGAATATACCATAATGATAATAATGATGATAGATGGATAAATAATGGGAAGAAGATCTATATGACTTGTGTAGTACCAAATGGGTGCTTGTGATATATTCTAAGGACGTGTATGATGAATGGACATTCCCCTTTGTATTTAAACATAATGAGCCATTAGGTATGTTGTAATATACATGGTGATATTATATTTTTATGTTATATTTCTTATAAGGAAAGTTTCATATATACTATAAGTATATGAATAAAATTATCCTCTAATTGGTAGTTAAGAAGGGTAAATAAGTGTAAAATACTAGTTTTCCAAAAGTAACCAAATCACAAAGAAGTGTTACATTTTCCTTTTAAAGGCTATATAAGAATGTAAACTAAGTGGTAAAATATATGTGTGCAATGGAAGAGAAGAATATATAAAGAGAGGTGTTGAAGAGTAGAATGTATTGTATGTTATGATGTATGCAGGAGATGAGCGGTGGGTATCAACATCCATATAGAGGAGTTAATCTAAGAACTATTATAAATTACTGTTGATTTTATATGAATAAATAAAATCTAGTTTAGGTAATATGTGTGTAATATATCTTGGAATATGTGACCCACTTCAAATGTTATTTATATAATATAATAAAGTAATATATTATATTAATATATATAGATATATATATATATATTCATATGCATATTATTTACATAAACTACATAAACTAGTAAACTATTATCTATTTTATGTCAATATTTGGTGTTTGTTTCTTTAGTCTTGGGCTATCTAATGTTTAGAGGAGAGTAATGGTTAGGAGGAGATTGGAATAAATAAGAAATAAAAGAATATATTTTTTTAATCCCGATGCATTCTAAAAAGAAGAAGATTACCTTGATAAGTGGTAAACAATTCTTGTAGGGGCCAAAGGCACCTACATGATGACATGTGAGAAAATGAGGGATCCAAAATGATGTAGCATTAAAAAATAATAATATGAGAGTTAGGGGTCATAATTAAGGGAATAAATAATTGGAAATAAAATAACATATATTAGATAGAAGAGTAGATATTAGTGATAAATGATCTAGAATTAAGAGAAGTATAGATTAATTAGAAAAAGTAGAGTGGAGTTAAGAATAAATAAGAAGGCATTAGTTTAATTAAATTAGAGATAGGACTAAAGGAAGAGAAAATAAAAGTGGCAAGAGATGATGGAGAATCATAGAAAAGAAATAGAAGAAAGGATGAGGAAATTTTGTTTTGAAAAAATAAAAACTAGGGGAAACATCAACTAGTTTTGCTCTAGTAGACTTTGAAATAGGGAACCTAAGACTGTATACCTTATAAAATGGATACAAGGGCATCACGATGTTATAGAAAAATAAATATACACATGTACAAATCAAATGACACAAAATAAAACAATTGGGGACATAAATAGGGAGAGAAATTATGTGGAAATAAAATAACATAGATTAGAGAGAATAGTAGAGATTAGTGAGAAAGAAGAAATAATTCAGAGAAGAAGAGGCTGATTAGAAAAGAAGAGAGGAGTTAAGAAGAAAGAAGCAAAAAATAAATAAGAAGGAATTAGTTAATTAAATTAGATATAGGAATAAAGGAAGAAAATGAAATATTTATGGAAGAGAAAATAAAGTGGGGAAGAGATGATGGAGAAGCATAAAAAATAATGAGAAGCAAAGGATGAGGAAATTAGTTTGAAAAAATAAAAACTAGGGGGAACATCAACTAATTTTGTTTTTATTAGACTTTGAAACAAAGAACTCGAGACTGCAAACCTTATAAAATGGATATAAGGGCATCACACTGTTATAGAAAAAAAATCTACACAATGTACAATTCAGATGACATAAAAAATAAAACAACTATCTCTAACCTCCCCTTGAAAAGATTAAAAAAAATAAGAGCACATAAAAGGATATTTATAAATAGATAATAAGTGGGTACATGAAGCACCTATTGCACATAAGAAAATATTTGATGGAATGCAAGGAGAAGTAGGAAGAATGATAAATATATTAGCAAGAGAGAATATTCTAACCCTAACAACATAAAACTAAGGGGAACAATGTCAGGGCAGTAAAATATTGAGTTTGAATCCATAGTAGAGGATAATGTAGAGGAAGGATACATTGTGAATGAAAGAGATGAAAATGTAGAAGAGATGGAAAAATAATTAATGAGCAAGAAATTAAAATATAAGAAGTAGAATACCAAGAGAGCATTAATACAAACAACATTAGAATGATAATTTGAAAGAAAAGTGATGCAAAATGTAGAGATAGAAGATAAAGATGAAAAATTAGGAGAAATAAATTAGTTGTTACATTGAAGACATAATTAATGAAGGAAATCAATTAAGAAGAAAAAAATATTAGTGAAGGGAATAGTTATGAGATAGAATTTGATTCTTCGCAACCCGACTAAAAGAGAATTTATGAGAAAATGAACCTCTTCAACCAAACACCACCCCTATCTTGTTTCAAAAACATAATTATACACCACATGAATAAATATATAGAGGATAAGTATTGAAATATATCTATAAGATATATAAGGAATTAAGTAAGAAAAAATAAGATATTGTACAATATTTCAGTGATATTTTGGAAAAGATTTATTTTGAAAGAGAGTTGAAGAGAGACAAAGGAAGAAAGAACACAATAGTAAAACGAAAACATGATATTAAAGATGAAAAAGTTAGGAAATAAAAGAATCAAAATACACCCTAAAATATTTTCATATAGTAAATTCGAGCAAAGAAACCTATCAAATAAAAATTGAATACAATGACACCAAGAATGAAGATCCCGTTGTCTTAAAAAGATACAAAGGATGTTGAGGAACATTTGTTTATACTAGATTTGTTTTCTAGGGGTCAAAATATTGCTGAATGATCAAGTAAAGTTGTTTTATTTTTTAGGAAATCTGAGATATGAAACTTTAAAATGGTTACATCAAAATAAATCCAAAAATTTCAAAGAATCTGTACTGGCTTATGAAAAGAGTTTATAAATTGTTACCATTTTCTAGACATCCTAACAAAAAGTATGAATAAGATGAGATATTTAGTCCCAAAGTAGGGAGAGAGAGTGATTTTTTTGACTAAAATTTAAAAATGTAATAATAAAAGTAGAGAAAAATGTTGACTGAAAAGCAAAGAATTAAATGGTTTGTTTTAGGGTTATTACACTAGTTGAGAGTATCTGTGGATGAAAAATAATTCAAGACATTTGCGTAAGCACTAAAGATGGTGTTGAGGATAAAAAAACAACCTTTGAGATGATAATGAGAGAATATGGTCCAATTCAAGTTGGATTGTGAAAATATAATATCATAATTGCATAAATTAAATATGAAAACTTACTCTTCATTCTTACTATAACATAGGAAGTATTACACCCATATATATAGGAGAGGTAGTTTCTATATTTAAGGAGAGATAATCTCCATAAATATCTCCACACATAACTCCTAAAACAACTCCATGCTATTATACGTGAGATTTTGTTTTCTCACAAAAATAATATTGTTAATGATTTGTTTACTCAACAACTCATAACAATATTTACTCACCCACTCATAATTACATTTACAATAATGTAATTAATTATTACAACACATATTATATTATCCTAGATAATATAATCACTTACATAATATTCTATGTTCACACTACAACATAGATATTCCTAACAAAAATAAAAGGAGGACAAGATGAAGGTCATGGAAATTATGGCCAAGTATAAGAAAGTTCTTGTGGATGTAAAATCTGCCACCCATCATTGAGGCCGCTTATGAAAAATGCACTGATAGAGATAAAGTGATGAGCATTCTGTGTCACCACCCATGAAGTAGAGCTCAAGGAGTTCTAGGAGAAAAAAAAGGTGAATAGAGTAGAACTTGACAAAATTCTTTCCAAGGTTGAGAAGAAATTTGAGGATATTGAGACTTTGTGGGAATCAATTAAGAACCAGATGAAGGAGTTGTATCCCTAGATCACTCGTAGGATGGATGTGCTTGAGGATATGGGAAAACAATTAAAAGAGGTTATGGAAACCATGAGGGCCAAGGGATAAGGGCTAAGTTTTGAAGAGGTGGGTGCCCTAGTAGAAGACCTTTGTCAATAAGCACAAAGTGAAGTCGATACCTAGAATAAGTTGGAGGCAGACTTAACAAAAAAAATTCCCTCTCCTCTTACAGAAGTAATCGTAGTTCCCCATTATTTCATTCTTCCCTGAAATTATTCACTCCTTTATTATTTCTCTTATCTATTCAAGAATGGTCATTATTTATTCTTTGAGAAAATTTTCCCATAAATGGAGAACAGGCATAGTGTGGGGTAATGTTGGGCCCCTAAAATATTGACTAAGTATAATAAGGCATGTGGGCACACAAGTCCTATTTAAAGAAGGGAGCGCCAGGAGAAAGCACACAGGAAAGGGTTCTAAAAGGGTTTATTTGAACAAGTGGCACACATGCAAGGTAGAGAAAAGGTTTTGGAACTTAACCACATTTGATGTATCAGATAGAACACGAGAAAAGTGTGACCCAACTATGCATGTGGAGTGGATAAGGTGTCATCCTGGCAGCTTGGTGCACACATAAGGAATATACCTTGTGATGGAAGATTCTAGAAGGCCATCATTACAAAGAATGGAGAGATCGAGCCTAAAGAAGCATGCTCCCATGGAGGACCACCTTGGACACATGGCAATAGATCTGGAAATCCCACGAAGACTTGAAGAGGTTGAGAAAGGCTATAAATACAAGCACCCAACAGAGAAAAAGATATAGAAGGAGAAAGAGGCAAAGCCATGTAGGGATACCGTGAGAGCTCTATAAGTTGGGTTTAGAGGATTTTTAGGAACATGTTATACTAAGGGGATGGGTTTTAACATGTTTCTTTGTACTATAAAGGGCCTAAGCCAAGTTTTGATGCATGAAATTGGTCTGCATTATCATATGAATTTTTGATTGCCTGAGTTGATGTAATGTGGTTATTAACATACTTAATATGAATATATCTGTGGTTCTAATTCTACTTACATATGTATGGATAAGTTATATATATATATATATATATATATATATATATATTTCAGATGAGTGGGTGTAAACCCCTGTATATTTCTTCTTGTAATGATTCAAATCTATGTTCTTTAATGCTTTCCTTATATGAATGAACACATTGGTCTAGAAGCCATTCTGAATGTATGGTTCATTTCCAATCTATTCACTTAAGTATCCATTGTAAATAAATAATTCTCACACAACTCACATAAAGGAGGGACACTACGCCCGTGCTTTCCTTGGGTGAGTTCCCAGTGCCCGCTATGTGATAGGCTAACGCGCATGGAATTTCCTTTTTCTTTGAGAAGGGCATAAAAATGACTACATACACACTCAAATGGATGGTTGATTGATTAATGGTTTATGTGAGTAATATGAAATTGAAATTAAGTTTGTAAGGACTGATTCACATCCCCATCTCAGTCCATTTTGCTTCCAAAAATATGATCCATGATTGGAATTGGGTAGTTGTCTTTTAAGGAGGCTTGGTTTAAGTTGTTAAAGTACGCACAAATCCTTATCTCCCAATTTTTATTTATCAATGGGATGATGTTTGCTATGAACATTAAGTGGTGGATAGGAAAGATAATCCTTGCATTTCATATCTTTATGACTTATTCCTTGATGGTATTCATGATCTTTGGATTTTATGGACGTTGATTTTACCTAAAATGCTTGGATTTTGGATTTAGCGGAATACAATGATACATTTATTTAGGCTGAAAATATTTTAATTAATCATAAGAATATGCCAATACATCCAAATATTTTCTCAATATTGAGACAAACCTTCTTTTTTCTTGAGGTGAGAATTTTTTTTTGATATTCACCATCGTGGGCTACTCTAGGGTGCCAATATTTTCATTTGTCAAACCCAACTTGTGCAATACGATGATTATTTTGTTCTCTCTTATGAACCAGTTGTGTTTATCAAATAATTTCTCCAATAACAGAAGACCCTTTGTGATATTATTTAATTTTAGTTTGATTACTCATTTTGAGTGAACTCCTTTTATTTTTTTTCATCTTTTGCCACTGAATCTCGATTTGGATTTTTACTTCCTTTATAGAAGATACTGCTGAAATTGTCTCTTTTCTCCAACAAAGTCAGGAAATGATTGTCATCATTAAAGACTTGCCAATGGTTTATGTTGTCCAGAAAACTTGGTTTGAAGACCATTTTGACAGTCACCTTATCGTTATGAAAGAATGGATGAGTGGCCACTAATGAAGCTGAGACTATGAGAGCGTCATAATTTTCATTCCCTTCTCAATGAATGGATTTGATGGAGAAAGCATATACATAATCAATATAGTATCAAGCTTTATTTCTATAGTTCCCAAGTCTTAGGTTTTTGACTTGATACAAGTCTCTTACTTTCTTTACTATTACTTGAGCATACCTAAGGAATTTGATATTTTTGATACCCATAGACTCCACAACATCAATTATGACAAGAAGAGCCTCATATTCTACATTGTTTATAGTGTTTTCAAATTTCTACTTATATTCAAATGGGAAGAGTTCATCTGAGAGAAATATCATAATAATGCCAGCTCCAGACCCTAATATTGAATAAATTCTATAAAATTCCATGGTCCACAGCTAATATTCATCAAATTTAGTCATAAAGGGCATATTTTCATCTCTTTTGAACATGAGAAAGTAATTCCCTATCCCATTATCTTGGAACAAGATATTTTCTCTTGAATCTTTTGACTTCTAGACTGTGTACTTCATTTTCCACATGGGGATCAATTTATTCATTCCCCCCTTAGTTGAATGGTCGGAGGACCAATCCATTCAAATGTCACCACCCAAGTATCTACAAAATCTTCTAATCAATAACATATCAAATGATGATAGAATGCAACTTCCACCAAGATTTTGAGAGACACCATGTTGTGTATCTTTGATCCTTCCCACAAAAGGCACTTCCTTACCTTCTCTAGATTAAAAAAAATTATTTTCTAATGTAAAAGTAATTCCTAATGAGTTGGAAAATTTGATGGTCATGATGTTATTAGATGCTCCCAAGTCTTAGATGATTTTTTTAACCTCTATCATTTGATTAGGAAGGATAGGTAGAAGGGTTTCACCTTATTAGTTTTATATGCACTTAGTGCTAACATGTTTTCTATAGGGGGCATAGGTGGTTTCGGTAGTAAACCCTTAGGATTGAGGTTTGTAGTGTTGGATTTTGGGTTATTACCCTTTATATGATTGAAAAAACTCTAAAATTTCTTTGGGTGTGTTTACAAAAATTCAGTTTCAGAAATCTAAACTTTGGTCTTGTTTACATGTTCAATGTAATTGAAGGAGTTGAGGTGGGTAATCTTGATGTTGTGGGGATGCCAGAAGTTTTGTGTTGTTGAGGTGGTGTTAACATGGGAGAATGAGCACTTTTAGTGAACGATGTAGTGGAGTTTAATGGAGTGGTTGGATTTGGTTGAGTATTATGGGATTTTGTGCGGCTAGATTTGGGTGAAGGATTAGTCTTAGAAATAGATTTAGATCTAGGAGAACTTTCAAAGGAATTACTAGTGTTAGAAACTATAACATTGAGAGGAGGGTGAATCAATGTTCAATTTAACTTGTTGTATGAAAATTTTAAATTTTTTGTAACCTTGTGAAATGTAGATTTGTGGGTGATCTTGAATAACCTCCAAATGGGGATGCATATTGCTATGAGCAGATGTTGGCTTGGAAAGATTCCAATATGTAAATTAGAAGAATTTTCTTGCAAACAATTCGAGAGGATTTTAATAGAGTGATTATATAGAAATCTGAGAGGATTTGGGGTAGGATAAGCCTTTTCTTATAAGGCTAAATGGTGGTCGGAAATTAGTTACAAATAATTGAATGCACATGTTAAAAATAACATTTGAGAATGTTGCAATAGTTCCAGGAAGATAAATTTCATTGAGGGGCAGTAAATGAATTTAATTGGCAGAAGTTGCATCCGGAAAGGTGGTTGTATGTGTAGTTGAATTGCCCCCCGCCTTTCTAGGATTCTAGAAGTGTAGTTGATTGGACTATTGAAATGGAGTCCAAGTGGAGTCCAAGTAGGAATCTGAGTGGCAGTTGACTAGGAAAATTGGTATATTTTCCTAATTAGATAACTAATTTAATTACTTATGATGTGCACACTTGATTAATTAATCATTTATTTAATAAATGATAATTAAACTAACTAAAGGGGCATTAAGGATTAATTTAATTAATCCAAGGGGTGTATACACATGATTGATTAATTTGATAAATCAAACACAAAGGGGGTATGAGCTACAAAGTGAATTGGGATAGTACTGGAAACTAGTGTGTAATTTAGGGTGTCTATAGAGACTTTATAAAAAAAATGACATTTTATATTTTTTTTGAAAAATTAATTAATTTTTATATAAGAAAATGACATTTTAATTATTTTTTTATTTTTTTAAAAATGGGTGAGAGGTTTCGAACCCCTAACTTCTTAATATAGGAAGTTTCTGTAGACACTAAAATCTATTAATTTTTCCTTGTGCAATGTCAAGTTTGACCTTGTATCCTTGCTAAGGCAAATACTCGCATTCAAAATCTAATATCCTCATCTCTCCAATCATTCCTTGATGACACTAAAATATTTTCTCGCAGTATCAAATAATTTTTCTTACAATGGTTTTATGACCTACCCATGCATTCATTGATAACATTCACACCTATAGCTAATCAATCCCTTGCACAATTTTCTATCTACATCTGTAAAAACGTATCCCATGCTCAAATGGATAAAATGTGAAAGTTTCTAATGAGCCATTAGTGATTATATTTTTATCTGACAAAAACCTTTGGAAAACTTGAGACATGTATTACAGGTTTTGAGGGAGCACTAACTGTTTGAGAATTTGGAGAAGTGTTTTTTCTTTCAGTTAGAGATATAGTATTTGGGCTACATTATCACATATGAGGGTATATCTATAGATCCCTCGAAGAATATATGCTATCATTGACTAGCCAAACCCCACCAAAATGACTGAGGTTAGGATTTTTATGGGGTTAGATAGTTATTATTGTCATTTTTTCTAAGATTTTTCTAGGATTTGCAATCCTATCACTTCCCTTCAGCGCAAAGGGGAGAATTTTTGTTGGTAACAGAAATACAAGTAGGCCTTTCAGCTGCTCAAGGAGTGATTGACAACTGCACCCATTCTTATAGTTCTTAATCCTTTGGCTGACTTTATGGTTTGTACAGATGCATCTATTGAGAGACTTGGAGCAGTGCTCATGCAGGAGAATCACATCATAGATTTCTAGTCTCACAAGCTCAAAGACTATGAACTTAACTACCCAAATCATGATCTTGAGCTTACAATAGTGGTTCATGCTTTGGTTCATTGGAGGCACTTTCTTTTGGGAAGACCATTCATTTTGAGGATAGACCATTTGAGCCATTAACATATCGTCTCTTAGCCCAACCTCAACACCCAACAACAACGTTGGATGGAATTCCTCTGTGAGTATGACATGGATATGTAATACATCAAGGGGAAGGATAATGTTGTCATTGATTCTTTGAGTAGATGACGACATGGGATTTATACCTTGACCCTGCGATTATATCTCAAAGGTAGGATACTTCAAAATATTCTAGGAGATAGATTTTATGAGGGAGTCAGGTAGATGGTTGAGCCACAGGGGCCCTTAGTGGGAAAGTATAAAAGTTATACCTTAGATTTAGATGGTCTACTTTAGTTTCAAAGACACATCTATGTGCCTCGAATGGGTGATTTTCACATATTTGTTCTTTCGAAGGCACATCAAGCCCCATATACAGCTCATCCTGGGGTTAAGAAGATGCATATGGACTTGATACAACTATACTTTTGGCTGAGGTTACACCATGATATTGGATATTTCATAGCCTATTTTCTTGAGTTCCAGAGGGTGAAGGTCGAGCATTCTCACCCCATAAGCCTTCTTTACCCTCATGAAATTCTGGAGTGGAAGTGGAAGGTGGTGTCCATGGATTTTATTATTGGTATTCCCACTTCATCATTTCATCATGATGATATCATTGTGACAGTGGATAAGTTAACCAAGGTTGTCCTCTTCTCTTTGACGAAGGTATCTTATAATGTAGTTTCCATTTCACATGGATTTTATGGATGATGTAGTGAGGTTGCATGATATTCCTAGGATGGTCATTTGTGATCGTGGGTTAGTTTATACTTTTGAATTTTAGAATTCATTTTAGTCAGCTTTGGGGACTCATATTAATTTCAATTCAGTGTACTACCCTCAGACAGATGAGCAGACAGAGGGTGAACCATGAGTTAAAGGACACACTTCAGATGTATCTGATGGATTAGTAGATGAAGTGGGATCATTATCTGTATATAGTTGAGTTTTCATATAATAATAGTTTTATCTCCTTGTAATCTGAGAACAGTAATGGAAAAAGATAGAAAATATAACGTGGACACTGTTGAGCTACGAAAGATTGAATGATAGGATTGTTTTGGGTCCCGCATATCTTCAGGATATCGAGCTGTAGGTTTTTCTCATTTGGAAGCATTTAGAGTAGGCTTGTGCATGTCATAATGTGTATGTTGATGCGAAGAGGGTTGATTGTCACTTCCTTATAGGTGACTAAGTATTTATTAGGGTACATATACACATGATTCCAATCCGTTATGGAAAGGGCTCTAAGCTATCTCCTCATTTTGTGGAACCTTTCAAGATTTTGTAGGTTATTATTCTAGTTTACTATCACTTAGCTATAACTTCTGCCACACTTATCCCATGTATGACGATGTGTTTCACGTCTCAGTATTGTGGAAGTATGTACATAATATAAATCATGTTTTGGATTGGTCAGCCTTGCATGTGGAGGCTGAAGGACAATGGAATTTTGAGCCCATGCATATTCTGGAGCACATGATGCTGGCCCTTTGGGGGCACAAACTATTTTGGGATTAGACACACACTTGTTGTATAGATCTATAACCAGAATTGAAGTATATAATAAATAAACATGGAAATTAAACCAAGAAAAACAATACACAAGATATAACGTGGTTCACCCCAGTGTGGGTTACGTCCACTAAGAAATAACCAATCTTTTATTCTCTACTTTACAGAGGAAATACAATGAAGATCTACAATCTTACACACCTCACATAGATGTAAAAATACTTTTCCTTCACAATCTTCTCTTTTCTCTCTCCAAGAAAATGTTCTCTCAATTATGATCAATCTCACCTTCTAACCCTATGAAGTTTCTATCTGATAAGAATATACAAACATTAGGGAAACTTAGATATGAATTTACAACCCTTATATCACCTTTTAATCAAAGGTTGGATCTAATCACGTGTTTAAACTTGCAAGTTACCCAACCAATGTCAGTTATTGTGTAAACCTGCAAGTTTGTAAATCATTTTATTTGTGAAGCCATTCAGTTCCACAACTCAACAATCTCCCACTTGGAGCTAAATTTCTACACTATACCATACAAATCCATCTTTGGATCCTTTCCTTGTCCTATTTCTTCCTCTTCAAGTATCAAAATCGAAGACCAACAGAAGTGGAATAAATCTCCAACTTATCCTTTTCCAATGGCTTCATTAACATATCTGCAGGGTTATCAATTGTATGAATTTTCTCCAGTTTTAACTTCCCATCCTCCAACACCTGTCGTATGAAGTGATATCTCAATTGAATGCATTTTGTTATTGAAATGAAATGTTGAGTTATTTTTCAGATGAATCACACTTTGACTATCACTGTACAATCTACAATCCTCTTGCTCCTTTCTCAACTCTTTCATGAACATTCTCATCCATATCATCTCTTTACTGTCCTCTATAACTGTAACATATTCTACCTTTGTAGTAGATAAGGCCACAACCTTCTACAATTTCGAAATCCAGATAATTGTCATCTCACCTACTATGAATACATATCCAGTGGTGCTTCTCCTACCACTCCAGCCATATCCGAATCAACATAGCCGCATAAAAAAGTATTTAACCCTCTATAGCATAAATGCATGCTAGATTTCCCTCTCAAATATATGAGTATCCATTGGGATTGATTTCCAATGCTCTTTACCTATATTGGCCATAAATCTACTCACAACTCCCACTACTTGTGCAATGTCTGTTCTGGTACAAACTATAACATACATAAGGATTCCAACTGTTCAAGCATATGAAACCCCTGCCATATATGCAACCTCCTCATGTGATGTAGGACATTGATCTTTGATTAATTTGAAGTGTCCAACCAGAGGTGATCTTACAGGTTTTGAATTCTACATATTAAAACTTTATAACACCTTGTTGATAT
Organism: Taxus chinensis; assembly: GCA_019776745.2. Taxonomy (NCBI): domain Eukaryota; kingdom Viridiplantae; phylum Streptophyta; class Pinopsida; order Cupressales; family Taxaceae; genus Taxus; species Taxus chinensis. Next base: position 626,144,375 of record CM034148.1, on the reverse strand, counting down.
AATGTTCCTGAGATAAATACAATTTCTTGTTCTTCCCATCTCTAAGAATTTGCATGCCAAATATTTTCTTTGCAGCTCCCCTAAATGCTTCATTGCAAATGTATGATCTAAATTTTCTTTAAGCTCAACAATGTCCTGCATACTAGATCCTGTAATAAGCATATCATCTACATACAATAACAAAATAACATAGATTTCATTTTCAAGCTTCTTTAAATAAACACAATGATCATATTCACATCTCATATAACCATGCTCATGCATAAAAATGTAAAACCTTGTATAATGTTTCCTTGGATCTTTCTTGAGCCCATAAAATCTCTTTTTCAACTTGCACACAAGTTTCTCCTCACCCTTGACTTCATAAGCCAACAACTGCTGCATATATATCTCTTCCTCTAAATCACCATGAACGAAAGTTGTCTTAACATCAAGTTGTTCTAAGAAAATAATCTACTGCAACTAAGCTCAAAATAGTAGGTATGGAAGTCATTTTTACTACATGAGGAAAAATATCACCAAATTCAATACCTGTTTTTGTTGTAAACCCTTTTTCCACAAGCCCTTCTTTGTATATTTTTTGTCCACCCTCTTCTTCCTTGATCCTATAAACCCATTTTTCTGCAATGTTCTATTACCTGCTGGAAACTTAATGTTGATAAAAGAATACTTGTCAAAGATCAAACAAGGAGTCCATGCGGGATAGAAGGCTAGAATCGAAGGCACGTAAGGACAGGAATGACCCGCATGCGGAAGGTAAGATTTCGGGACTTAGCTGATTTTTAGCATGAGGATCTATTTTTAGGAGATGGTGTGCGGAACACATCAACGATGTAGAGATGTGTGCACCATGCATTGTCTATATTGGGGGAATCAGTTCAAAGCATCTATGCATGAAGACAAGCTAAGAATAGAATCAACACTTTAGTTAACTACAAGAGAACTATAGATAGCACACTTGCATGTGTGGCTATAATTGTAAATGGCATGTGTGGCTATCAATAACATGTGACCTATTTCTGGAATAGTTAAGTGGTGAAGGGCAAGTCCCCACCCTATATATATGATGTTAGGTGCATAGTAGAGATATACATAAGGAGATTACACATATTGCATAGAGATCATAGGGATCGGTATATGTATGATTGTGTATGTATGTGTGTATCAGATCCATACGTGCCTTGATATAAATTGACAGTATTGTAAGGAGCTTCTATTTTTATTAATATATGGAAGATATTGGCTGAATCTAAGTGTCATTCTGTATTGCATGTTATTAATTCAATGATGATTACTGTTTAAGCTTGTTCTTTCATAGATCATGTGGGTAGCATGCACTGTAGAATGATGGATTAGTTATGAATCTATATGTTTCTCTCTTCATCATGCTAACATCCTGTTACAGCAACCCTAAAGAGGGACCTGGTACCTTTGCATGCTTTGGGTGAGCGCTTAGTCTAGGCTGAGTGATGTGCCAGCGTGACTAGGGTGTTATCTTGTAAATTCTAGGCTGCATCATTGGTTCCATTGCTGGGACCTCTTTTTCAGTTGTTTTCAGGATGGTTCACGATGAAGATGTACCGATTAACTCTAGCAAGTATTGAGAATGGATACACAATCTGGTGGAAGAATATGCACGACATTTCAGCAATGGATCTGAGTTTAATGCACGTACTTGGGTAGAACAGAACCTGTATGATAGTTTATATGAGAGATTTTTTGTTATCTTTCTAGTAGAACTGTACGAGTGGCTTACTGCATATGCATCTCAGTAGAATTAGAGGTATCATGCACTTGTTTAGACACAAGAAGAATTTTAGGCCCTTTATGATGTTGATATGATTTGGACTCACGTGGTGGATACGTGGTTTCATGGTGTTCTAAACAGTTATATTCTAGAATATTCAATTTCGACGTACTCTTGCCCAAAGGTAGCTGAATTCCAGTTTTTGTGGTATCCAAGAGGAACATATTTGCACAGTATTCCGCTAGCGATCAAGATCTTAATGGTAACTTTGAACCTGGAGAGTAAACCGATGGCTAACTAAACTTCACCACGCACGAAGGTAGGAACAGGTTTGGTATTAAGATGATGCACCTAGCGGTAGAGAAACAGAGAGAGGAAAGGTGGCTTAAGTATAATGAGGCACGCGAGAGGGAAATAGAGAAGCAACGTTTCGTTGTAGAAAGTATGGCGTTGAGGAGAGAGTTGGCTTGTGAAGGATTTATGGCTCACGTAGAAGATGTGGAGCCAGAGCATCAGGAACTCCCCCATCTTGGAAAGCATGATAGAGATCCCTTCTTGGCCTCATATGGAAGTGTGCCAGTAGAGACTATTTGGGCCACATGTGCATCTTAATCCACCTAGTGACCTAGCCTTTGCACTTGGTTTTTCAGTATCTAGTACGACAAATAACCAACAAACTAACTTGGGAAGTAGGAAAGTAGGAGTAAGTCAGGGATCAAGTACATCAATGGTAGGATAGATGGCTTTAATGTCATTTGGAGGAGCATTCTTGGGTGCGTCATCTGCATAGAATGTAAGCGCGCAGAATACTGGACTCACCTCTGGAAGTGGAACTACTTCACAGACTGTGGGGTTTTGTATAGTACTACTGTCAGAACATAGGGGAGTACATCTACAAGCCCTATTCCAACTATAAGTGGCAGATCAGGAGGTATAGGTGGTTCTAGTTCTAGTGGATTGGTGGATCTAGTGGTTCTAGAGGTAGAGGGAACACAAGAGGTTCTAGATTAGGTGGTCAAGGTCTGCAGCAACCACAAAATATCTATATGGAGATGTCTCTTCCTCTCCCAGAGTATAGAGGTATAGAGGATGTTGCCGAACATGTGCATATGTGTGAAATCTTGTGGCACGCTAAAGGGATTATAGTTGTCTGAGTGAAAGGTAAGTCAATTTACTACTACATTACAGGGGCGCGCGCATAGCTGGTATAGGAAGTTTGACCCTGATCAAACTTGCGTGGATTATGTAGCACTGAGGGATGCTTTCTTGAAAGAGTTCCATATCCCTGAGTTTGAGTAGAAGAGTATAAGTGCGCTCAAGGATATCAAGCAAGGCACTACTGAGAGTGTATGTGAGTATGATGCTCATTTTAAGACACTTCTATCTAAGTTGTCCTATGATATCCACGCTAGCCAACATGCACAATGGTTCATTGGAGGATTGATTACACCTTTTAGGAGGAGCACTGTCACATAAGACATACATAGATCCGCGTGAAGCACTTGAAGGAAGATTTGTGTGCTGAGGAAGTTGGGAGCATTGACACTGGCATCAGTCCATTCCTAGAGGCACAGATTGCAGCTATGGCTAAGCAGTTAGAGAAGCTATCAGCAAATTCAGCCCATGAAATGCGCTCAGGAATTTGGTGTACAGATTGTGAAGTGGAAGGTCACACCAAGGATAGTTTCCCTCACAGATCTATATGCTCATTACTATTGGACTATGAAATTTTCCACTTGAATCATGATGCTAGCCACTGTCCTTTATTACAGCACACGATAAGGAAAAATGTATCTTGCTTTTGCAAGATTTACAGGTCCACGACCCATGATACTGAGGATTGTCAGTTGATTGGTCAGATCCAGGATGCTATAGACATTGGAGTATGACAGACAAGTACAACAGATAATTCTAAGGGAAGGAATGAGCACCAGGATTAGAATCATAATCAAATGTGCTATGACAAGGAATGAGGGGCGTTTTGAAGGAGGTCGTGGAAGGGGACGTGGATATCATGGTGGATATGGAGGATGAGGCCGAGGTGGAGGAAGAGGATGAGTTCCCTCATGGAACATGTTATACGTGTGGATCTCCTGACCACTACAGGTGCGAATGTCCTCAGAATAATGCATGTTCTTTCTGTGGGAAGAACCATAGCTATGAAGAGTGTTTGGACTTATATGAGCATCTGAGTAAGCAACATAAGTAAGAAAAAAAAGGCACCAGGGATGGTTAGAATCCAGCACGCAGGTAGGAGATCAGTGGATGTCCAAGATAACAGAAGGACCTGAGGCATTGATAGTAAATATTACTACACACGTTGAAGCTATGTGCGCATGAGAGGCATTGCACCAGAAGCCTACGATTACCAAGGAGGAGGTTTTGCATGCGAGGTACCTAGATCCTACTCATCAGAAGGAAGTTTACCAAGATACCATGGAAGTGCTAAGGAATCTTTAGGGTGAGATACAATACCTAAAGGAGAAGAAGAAAGCCTTAGAGACAATTCAGACTGATATCGATGATCTATGGGAGGTGTGTAAGATGTTGCACTAGGAGAACATTATTCCACTATTGGGAAGTTGGTTGAAAGGGAACACTCCGCGCGTGCAAGCCTTGAGACTAGACAATAGATACTGCATGCAAATATTCCTCCTGATAGCATTGAATATGAAAAAGAGATTACTCTGAATATTGTTGTGGATGGGTGGTTTTTGAGCAACATATTGATCGATACAGGTGACGGAAGTAAATGTACTGACATTAGATGCATAGGTACAAATGGGGAGACCTCCACTGCAGCCATCATCTAATGTGTTATTCATGGCAAAACAGACTAAGGCCACACCCATAGGAGTTTTGAAAGATGCATCTATCACTGATACAAGGGGCCAAGTTCACTGGGGATTTTGAGGTATTAGCACTTGCAGAAGCAGAAAATTTTCCAGCCTTGCTTGGACGTCCTTGGTGTTATGCCAATAATGTTGACTTGAGATTCAATAAGGGATATATCAGATTTGAAAACACTAGGAGGAAAGGGTTGTGATACCCTTGACAGATGGGAAGTCCACACCATATGTTGAGCCTCTGAGTGAGGAGGATTTAAAAAGAGTCTATGTACGTTTTATTCAGGACCCAGAGGTCAATGAGCCATCAAAAGAAGGCATTCTACAGTGGGAGGATTCTCATTCTATTAGTGATACTACAAGTATTGCTTGTGACAATTGGGATCATGGTACATATGAATTGGTAGGGTGTGAGGTGAAAATCATGGTTGCACGTGCAAGAATAGACTTCACTCAATTTGACGGATAGGAAGCACAATACCTTGGTATACAGGGACAGAGGATCTTTCTACCTTTCTGAAGGCCATGGAAGCGCAGTGGATAGATATAGTTACAAGGAGAGATATGTTAGTATATACACTATGCGGAACAACAACATTGCTGGTGGGTAGTCCACAGAGATAATCTTATAAAACTGGGAAGAGATTGGAATAGCTTTGTCTACCAGGTTTATAAGGAACAATGCACCTATGCAAATTTGCACTTATCATGGTGATCGACTTGTTCAGCATCATATTCAGTAGTGTGAGAGACTCTAGACAAAAGGACAAAAAGTATTACCACCTTCACTCTGGGTGCATAGATTATATTCAAATCTCCAAGGATGCACACACGCTTGGTATGTATATGTAGAACTACATAGAGAAAATGGGAACTGGCAAGATTTGCTTGCAGGTATGATCGAGACATTTTGACTTCTTCTCGACTCAACCTCCTGTAGCAGAGGCATTAAAATTTGTCAAGTGCTTAACTATGGGAGATAGTGCAAAAGTAGAAGAGCATATTCATGAATTATTCAGAGAGACAGAGTTTGGAGCATGTTTTGAACAGGATGAAGAAATAGACTCCAAACTATTTGAGCGTGCTTACCTTGAGAAAGAGAAAGGAAATATGGTCTACATTGTGAATGATGAGGAAGTTGAGAACCTAGATATTGCACATTCACATGGGGTGCATGAGGTCTTGGACAGTACAGAGAAAGATATGTGCACCTACCATGAACCCATGAAGACAAAGAAGGTGAATATAGGGTCAGAGGCTGAGCCTAAGGAGGCCATAATTGGAGATTACTGGTCAGATTAGGAGGTAGTAAAGATCATCAAGTTACTCAGGGATTTTCAGGACTTATTCCCTCGAGGATATCATGAACTGAAAGGTGTGCATGAATCACTTGGGGAAATGAAAATCAAACTTAAGGATGGTGCACGACTAGTTAGGAAGAGACCTTACAGAATGAATCCTAATTTGCATGAAAAGGTGAAAGAAGAAATTGATAAAATGCTGAAATCTGGAATTATCAAGCCCCTTGATGAGTCAAAATGGGTTAGCCCAATGGTGATCAGTATCAAGAAGGATGAAAGGATTAGGATATGTGTGGACTACAAGGGAGCTGAATGTTGCATGCATCACAGATCCTTTTCCTATTCCATTTACTAAGGAAATACTGGAAGGAGTTGCAGGGCGTGAAATATATTCTTTTACAGATGGATTTTTTTGAGTATCATCAGGTTAGGATCGCTCAAGAGGATCAAGAATGGGGCAGCTTTGCCTATACTGTGATGACTTTTGGATTGAAAAATGTGCCTACTGTATTTTTGTGCATAGTTTTTTAGGCATTCAAATATTTTATCCATAACTTCTTACAGGTCTACCTAGATGATTGGGCAGTATATGGGCTTGTGAAAGATCATTGTAATAATCTACGCTTAATGTTTGAATGATGCAGACAATTAAGTATTTCTTTGAATATCAAGACATGCATATTTTCTACGCCATTTGGGATATTGTTAGGACATATAATCTACAAGGAAGGTTTGCTAGTTGATCTGGGCAACTCATTTTAGGCTTGGAAGCGCCTACCAGTCAAAGTGAGGTGCGTGGATTTTTAGGTCATAACAGGATATTATAGAAAATTCGTAAAAGGGTATGCCAAAATTGTTGCACCCTTGGAAGAATTGTTGAAGGGGAAAGGTACATTTTATTGGGGAGAGCCACAACAATGTGTGTTTGAGGTATTAAAAGAGAAACTTACTACTGTGCCCATTCTGTGCTTTCCATCATGGGATAAACCATTCCATGTGCATGTGGATGCTTTTGGTATGGCCATTGGCGCTATGTTAGCTCAACCTGGTGAAGGTATTTTAAATCATCCAATTTTTTTTGCTAGTAGGAAGTTGAATCTTGCTAAATGGAATTATACAACTACAGAGTGAAAAGATTTATCAATGATCTACACATTATACAAGTTTCGACAATACTTGTTGGCAACACCCTTTGTTTTTTATACAGATCATATGGAATTGAAGTACTTGGTAAACAAGCTAGTCTTATAGGGGCACATATGTAGATGGGTACTCCTATTCCAAGAGTTTGACTTTACAATTGTGGTGAATCTAGAGAAAATCAATTCTGGACTCGACCATTTATCTTAAATCAATTCAGGAGAGGATGCACAGACAATTGAAGAAACAATGTTAGATACACAGTTATACATGTTACAACGTGTGCCCACGGAATTAGAAGACATTGTTATCTTTCTACGAACATGTATGGCACCAGAAGGAATGAAAGCATTAGAAAAGAAGCATCTTGCTATACACACGACACCATTTATGTTAATTAGTGGTGACCTATACAAGCTAGGTAGAGATGAAGTGTTATGACGTTGTGTGTTAAAGCATGAGCATAAGGATATCATGGAAGAGGCTCATGGTGGTATTGCAGGAGGCCATTATGCAGGTAATGTGACTACCTAAAAGATCTTAATTGCTGGATTATGGTGGGAGACACTGTATAAAGACTATAAAGATTATTGTAGGGCGTGTGATCATTTTTAGCACCTAGGAAAACCAGGGCAATGAGATGAGATGCCCTTGAGACCAATTACTAGTGCAGAACTGTTTGAGAAATGGGACATTGACTTTGTAGGACCTATTTTTCCAGCCACATGCATGACTGGATCACACTATATCATTACTTGCAAAAATTATCTTACACGGTGGGTGGAAGCAAAACCTACAAAAGGCTGTACGACAGCTACAATAACTAGTTTCTATGGGAGAATGTTCTTACATGATATGGATGTCCTTTAAGCTTGACAAGTGATAGAGGTACACACTTTTTGAATGAGACAATTAGGATCCTATTAGATGAGTTTATGGTTGCACACCATAAAAATACACCTTATCATCCTCAGGTAAATGGAACAGCTGAGGATTTCAACAAAATTTTGGGCCATAAAATTGACAAAAATATGTGATGTTGGAAGAAAGGATTGGGATGACAAAGTGTCAAGTATGCTTTGGGCATATAGAACAACTTACAAGAAATTGAACAAAGCCACACAATTTCAGTTGGTGTTTGGCATGGAATTTGTTCTTCCTATAGAATTTATGTTACCTTATTTATGCATTGCATGCACTGGAGGTCTAGCTGATGAACATGCTTTAGAAGAATGTATTGAAAAATTGATTCAACTAGATGAGCACTGACCCATAACACACTGGAGTTAGAAATAGGAAAAGGGACAAGTAGAAGGCATGGCATGACATAAACATAAGGGATAAGAAGTTTGAAATTGGACAAAATGTACTTCTTTATGACTCAAATTTCTTGCAACATCAAGGAAAGCTCAAAGTACATTGGCTGGGGCCGTATGTTATCACTTCTATACTTGAATTAGGTGCTTATCAGTTAGAATCACTTGATAGAACATGGGCTACCCAATTACTTTAACGGGAGTAGGCTGAAGCCCTACTATAAATAAGTCTTCTTGGTGTTTGTAATAAGGAAATGTTGCCATTTAGTTTAGGTTTTCAATTTAGTATTTCCTTCATTGTCACTATGATTTATCAATTTAGCTGATGTTTGTGTAATAAGCACACTTATATGCATGAAGCTAATTATTGTATGAAGAATTTTTATGTGCAGAGGACTACACATACTTTTAGTGTTGGGTGGTTGTCGTTATCCAAGAAAAAGACTGTGGGATTTGAAAGGTGAAAGGGATAAGATGCTCGGGTGTGCTTTAAGTCAAAGGAAGATTGCTTCTTAAAAGTGACCAAGGATGGAGATGAATTAAAAAACAATATAACATGAGGTAAGAAGATGCCATGTTAGCTACCAAGAGAAGGTGGCAGTGACGAGGTAGCTACCATGCGCAGGAGTGTGCACATGCTAAAGAGAAGGTTTGTGACCAAAGGGTAGGAAGGCGCACTAGAAGGTTATAACTGGGAACTGAAATGTACCATGTGGAATGAATGGATTTGGTCAATAAATGAAGGGATATTTGGAAGGTGAGGAGTAATAAATGCATCAAAATTTAAAAAATTTATATAAGGAAGGGATGCAGATTCATTTTTACTGTTGACAACTAATAGTATTCGCGAGAAGAGCCAAGTACAAAGAGCTGAGTGATCGAGTTAGGGTGTGAAGGGTGTTAAATCAAGAGTGACAACTAGATCTATGCTATAAGAAGCTTGGGTCCCTAGTGGTGAAGGGTTTGAGAAAAGTAGAAAGACAGGGAAGGGTTAGGTTGCGAAGTTTCCACCTAGGGCATACTTAAATCGAGCTAGGGTTTGATTCACAGAGTTGTGGAGTTGAAGAAAATACATTTGCAAGGTAAAAATGGCACCAAAGAAGGCATCTATAGCATCAGCAAAAGAAAAGAAGAAGGTGATCGTCGAGGAAGAAGAGATGGCACCTGAAAGTCATTTTTCAGATATCTGCAATAGCTAGAAGGAGTCATTGTCGGCCAAGAATGGGATTCACCCATTAGAAAAAAAGCAAATTAAGTGAATATAATCATAGGACCACAAAGAACAAAAAGAAGCTCGATTCCTTTCTCACTTCTAGAACAAACAAACGCATGGCAGATGACATGCCAGTATATGACGATGCAGGTGAAAATATTTTGAAGAGGATTGGGGTATATCAGTTGTATGAGGCTTCCATATTTTAGAAAGTATGAGCCCTTGTACCAGTGGCTCATGAGTAGGGGTACATGAAAACTTCTTCTACTTTATAGGACGTAGAGTAAGAATTTCATCTACACTTATTTCATTAGTGACAGGTTTGAAGGCCACAGGAGAAGATATAAAGAGTGACCTCACAGATAAAGCTGTGATTTTAAAGACTAAATAGGAGTTGGGATACCTGAAGCATCTGCATGGAATGGACATAGAAAAACTTAATAAATTTCCAGTGGTACAAGCTGCATCACACCTAGTTACCAAGTTGAATGATCAGGAGTAGTGGTCGTAGGTAAATATAATGTGGTTACATGTGGCATGACAAGATGTTAGAGGGGACAATCTATAATATTGCAAGCTATATTACAAAGAAAATAGTCAAAGAAGCATGCACAGGAGGGAAGATTAGCTTTGGGGTTGTTCTATTATCACTCATCTTCATGGAGATTGGAGTACCAGACGGATCAAAGGAGAAAATATGGGAATACCCCATGGAGAACAAGTCCCCAGCTGAAAGATTTAGTAAATACCTATGCAAGGGGGCCATGACAGATGAAGTAAAACAAAGGGCGGAGAAGTGGTATGATAATCTCTGCGCAGCATTTGGGGAAGAGTGGCACATACCAAAGGACCTACCAGCAGTGGTAGGAAAAAAAGTTTAGTTTGATATGTACTAGCATTTATGTATCATGCATTTTCCAATGAAGGATGGAGTCTGGAGCCCTTGGTGCAAGTTACCCTATGCATTCACTAAAAGTTACTTTTAGGAATCTGTTCATAGATTTATTGACACATGCAGACTAATCTTCAATGCAGATAAGATAGACTGTGACTACCATACATTGAGGAAAAAGTATGTATATCCTAGCAAGAGCACATATACATAGAGACTTATTTCAGAAGTATTGAATATCAAGCCAATAAGTTTTGTTGTAGCATATTTGGGGGTGACATTGGTGTATCTCCAGTTGAAGCCAAAGATGGAGAACAAAAAATATGTGGAAGGTGAGTTCGCACTTCCAGCACCACCAAAAGGGAAGCATATAATAGAGAATATTCCAGCACCTAAGCCCATAGAGCAAATCAAAGTGCAGGATGAGGAGGAAGAGCTCGAAGATAATGGTGGTTTGAAACATAGGGGTAGGAGACATCCTATAAGTTAGAGTGAAGTTGAGCATGCCATTACCCCCACCTCATCCACAAGAGGGGGAGGAAGAGGACTTGGATGTGGTCCAAGGGGAAAACAAGTTTAAAAGAGTATTCCATAGAAAAAGGACCCAAGGTGTTACCCCAACCCTGTGTGCACAAATCACTCTGACTCTCCCCAAAAAAGGACATGACCACTGCAAAGAAGGAGGAAGCTAAAGTTGAACGAGGAGACAAAGAAATCAGAGGAAAGTGCACCTACATCTCCCACACTTCCACAAAATCCAAAAAGAACAGAATGAGGCATCAAAGGAAGGAGAAGGAGAGAAAGAACCAAAAGAAACAACTATAGAGGATATTCAAGACATGGAGACCCAAGCCCCAAACTTGGAATATAGAGTTCCTAAGTAGTAAATGTCTAGAAGGAAAAGTGGAGAGCACATTCCACTGGTCATGGGATATGCAGAGGATGCAGGGAAAGATTATCCATTCCCACCTTTCAGAGCACAATAGCACAGAAGGATCTATTTGGCTAGGAGCTGATGGACAAGGATATGGTGATTGTGTGCACACAAAAGCAACTATCATGGTCAATGCACACCCATATGGATGAGCCTGACTTTGATGTGTGCGAAGAGTCATGTGTTTCGAGGTGGTTAAAGAAGGCTCCTCAGGCTAGACACATGATAGTAAAGCCTACTGTCATGTCAGATGAATAGGTTAGCAATGCGCTGGTGAAAGTTTTTGCAGAGATGGGTAGAAGGAACATGGATAAATTATGCCACAATCAAAGCACTGCATGAAGAGATGAAGACAAAGGATGTTGAGATAACATGCATAACGAAGGAAAGGGACTTCACACAAAATAAAAATGAAGTGTTCATAAGCGTTGTAGAGGATATTGGGGACTCTGTAATCAAAGCAAGGCCACACTTGGAACCCAAGGTACCACAGACATTTCCTTAAACGATACACTATGTGGGAAACTTGTTGGACTTGGTACTCAAAGATGAAACTCTACGTGTGCAAGCGCTGGGAAAGATCAAAACAAGATGTCAAACGGAGAGAAAGATTATGTGATGAGGAAAATTACATCTTATGAAGGGTTGTTGTAGGCATTACAAGAAGTTTTGAAGAAAGAAGATCAAGATTTAAATATATGCACATCTTTAAAGGCGCTCATCAACATTAAGGCCTTGGAAGATAATAATGAGGTCCAATGAGCCATGAAGGATGAAACATTGGGCCGCGTAGAAAGGTTGACAATAGTTAAACAAAAGCGTGAGGCCCTGTCAGTAGTACAAGAGCCACACAAGACTTGGTTGGAAGAGCTTGGAAAGCTGATTGTTCAGAAGATGAACCTTTTGGAAGCAAGGATGACGTCCATGTCCAGTGTTATATTGGTTCTGCAAAATGAGAAAGGAGAAATTACGCGGGATGAGTTGGAATCCATTGCTATGGATATTCCAGAGAAGGTAGAGTAGGCACTCACTGAATGGTAGGTTTTGGAGGTAAAAATAAAAGATGAGTATCTAGAGTCGATACTACAAACTGATACAGAGGAGGTTTCTTGAATAACCTCATAAAAATTATTTCTTTATTCTTTCCATTCTTCTATTCGTTACTTCAAATTTTTGAAGATACCCATTGTCGAGACAACAATAAGATTAGTGTGGGGTAATTTTGATCAAAGAAATACTTGTCAAATATCACACAAGGTGTTTGTGTGGGATAGAAGGCTAGAATCAAAGGCGCAGAAGGATAGGAAGGACTCGCGCACAGAAGGTAAGACTTCGGGACCTAGCTGATTTTCAGCATGATGATCTATTTTTAGGAGATGGCGTGTGGAACACATCAATGATGCATAGATGTGTGCACCATACATTGTCTATATTAGGGGAAGCGGTTCAAAACATCTATGCATGAAGACAAGCTAAGAATAGAATCAACACTTCAATTAACTGCAAGAGAACTATATATAGCGTACTTGCATGTGTGGCTATAATTGTAAACGGCGTGTGGCTATCAATAGCATGCAACCTATTTCTGGAATAGTTGAGCAGTGAAGGGAAAGTCCCCAACCTATATATATGATGTTAATTTCATATTAGAGATATATAGAAGGAGATTACATAGATTGCACAGAGATCACAGTGATCAGTATATGTATGATTGTGTATGTATGTGTGTATCAAATCCATATGCACTTTGATATAAATTGACAGTAATTTAAGGAGCTTATATTTTTATTAATAGATGGAAGATATTGGCTGAATCTAAGTGTCATTCTATCTTGCATGTTATTAATTCAATGATGATTACTATTTAAGCTTGTTCTTTCATAGGTCTTTGGGTAGCATGAACTGTAGAATGATGGATTAGATATGAATCTATATGTTTCTCTCTTCATTATGTTAATATCATGTTACAGCAACCCTAAAGAGGGACCTGGTACCTTTGTGTGCTTCGGGTGAGCGCTCAGTCTAGGCTGAGTGATGTGCCAGTGCGACTAGGGTGTTATCTTGCAAATTCTAGGTTGCATCACTCAACCGACCCTATGTCTAATTTTATTCTAAGGATTCCATCTCCTCATCCATGTCATGCTCCCACTTCTAGTGGGTTTCATCCTGCATCGATTCTTCAAAACTTTCAAGCTCACCACTATCAAACAATAATAGATAGGATAAGGAAGGTGTAAATATTTTTGGAGGTCTACTTACCCATTGTGACCTTCTCATAGAAATTTGGGGTGTCAGAGGCTCTTTTTGTACATCCTTTACATTCGTATCAACCTCTGAAAGTGTCTGACGTCAATCATCTATAGGCAATGTCAGTCTAGGTGACCGACATCAATCCTACTCTTCTAGTACCGACGTCGGTTCTAGATGCTGACATCAGTAATGTGTCTGTTGACACTAGTTACTGTGACCGACACTGGTACTTGTAGGTGTTAATTTTAAATCTGAGAATGCATTTTATTTCGCAAACCCTTCCACCGGTTCATCTTTGAGTATCAAAATTTGATCCCTATACATTCTCTTTTCATCACACTTAATGTCACGACTCCTAACAATCTTAGCATCATCTAAATCCCAAAAATAGAATCTGAAATCACTAGAGCCATAACCAATAAAAGTGCATATATTGGATTTAGCACCCAATTTTTTTCTATTTTCTTTATCAACATGCACAAAAGCTTCTGAACCAAATATTCTAAGAAAAGAAAAATCTACCTCTTTTCCACTCTAAACTTCTTCTAGTATTCCACCATCAAGTGCACTTGAAGTCCCACATTTGATTAAATATATTGTTGTGTCTACTGCGTCTTCCCAAAAATGTAAGGATAATCCAACATGTATCCTCATGCTTCTTTCATGTTCCATGATGGTTTTGTTCATTATTTCAGCCACACCATTCTCTTGTGGTGTTCTAGGAACCGTTCTTTCTTTGCGTATTCCATTCACTGAATAGTAATCATTGAATGCCTTATTTCATTACTCAACATCATTGTTAGATCTAAGTCATTTCAACTTTAAATTTGTTTCATTTTCTATAAAGGATTTCCATCTTTTAAAAGTATCAAAAACATCATATTTACGCTTTATACAATAAACCCATACCTTTCTTGTGGCATCATCAATGAAAGTCACATAATATTGGGATCCTCCATAAGAAGCTACTTGGGCTGGTCCCCACACATCTCAGTGCACAAGCTCCAATTTTTCCTCCTTCTTTATTGCCCTAACTTTAATAAATCTCACTTTCTTTTGCTTTCCAAATATGCAATGCTCACAGAAATCAAGATCTACATTTTTCAAATCTGATAACTTACCCTTTTCCTTTAAGATATGCATTCCCTTTTTATTTATATGGCCTATTCAATTATGCCACATGCTTACATCTGAATCTGAAATAGATATAACAGAAAAAGAATAAGTAATATAGGTAGAACATCTGGCTCTTTTTGTACATCCTTTACATTCGTATCAATCTCTGACAGTTCCTGACGTCGGTCATCTATAGCCGAAGTTAGTCCAGGTGACCGACATTGATTTTGGATGCTGACGTCAGTCATGTGTCTTCCAACATTGGTTACTGTAACTAAAACTAGTACCTGTAGGTGTTAATTTTTAATCTGAGAATGCATTTTCTTCCACAAACCCTTCCATCGGTTCGTCTTTGGCTATCAAAATTTGATCCATGTACATTATCTTTTCATCACACTTAATTTCATGACTCCTAACAATCTTAGCATCATCTAAATCCCAAAAATAGAATCTGAAATCACCAGATCCATAACCAATAAAAGTGCATCTCTTGGATTTAGCATCCAATTGTTTTCTATTTTCTTTATCAACATGCACAAAAGCTTCTGAACCAAATACTCTAAGAAAATAAAAATCTAACTCTTTTCCACTCTAAGCTTCTTCTAGTATTCCACCATCTAGTGCACTTGAAGTCCCACATTTGATTAAATATATTGTTGTGTCTACTGCTTCTTCCCAAAAATGTAAGGATAATCCAACATGTATCCTCATGCTTCTTTCATGTTCCATGATGGTTATGTTCATTATTTTAGCTACACCATTCTCTTGTGGTGTTCTAGGAACCGTTCTTTCTTTGCGTATTCCATTCACTGAATAGTAATCATTGAATGCCTTATTTCATTACTCAACACCATTGTTAGATCTAAGTCATTTCAACTTTAAATTTGTTTCATTTTCTATAAAGGATTTCCATCTTTTAAAAGTATCAAAAACATCATGTTTATGCTTTATACAATGAACCCATACCTTTATTGTGGCATCATCAATGAAAGTCAAATAATATTGGGATCCTCCATGAGAAGCTACTTGGGCTAGTCCCCACACATCTGAGTGCACAAGCTCCCATATTTCCTCCTTCTTTGTTACCCTAACTTTAATAAATCTCACTTTCTTTTGCTTTCCAAATATCGAATGCTCACATAAATCAATATCTACATTTTTTAAATCTGATAACTTACCCTTTGCCTTTAAGATTTACATTCCCTTTTTACTAATATGGCCCAACTGATTATGCCACATGCTTGCATCTAAATCTAAAATAGATATAATAGAAAAAGAATCAGTAATATAGTTAGAAAAATAAAATGTTCCTACCATCTTTCCTCTTTCCACAACAAGATCCCCCTTGGCAACTTTCCAAGAAGCGGTTGTGAATGTAACCATGTAACCAACTTCATATAGTTGTGATGTAGAAATTAGATTTCTCTTAAGTCTTGGCACATGCCTTACATCTTTCAATATCCATGTATTTCTATTATGTAATTTTAGATGAACTTTCCCTTTACCAATAATATTTCATAAATAAACATGTCCAAAATTACCCTGGACATAATTTCTAAAATATCCCTAATTAGGGGTAACATGGAAATAAGCTCTTGAATTTAAAACCAAAGATTCTATTTTACTATCCATGGAGAGAATAGGGGTATCTCGCATTACCTCAGTTGCAAAATTTTCCACTTTACCTTTGTCTAGTATATTCTCTTTGTTTTACTTAAACCAACAATCCTTCTTAGCATGTCCTTTCTTTCCATAATTCCAGCAAGTTATTCATCTACCTTTAGATTTAGATCTACCATTCTTAGAATTTGATTTTCCATTATTCTTACTCTTGGATATCTCCTTCTGCCTTCCCCTACTTTTTACATTCAAAGCATTTCCAGATGATGACACTCCTATACTTTTCCTACGTATTTCTTCATTCAGGATTATACTAACCACATCATCAAAATTCAAAATATTTGTAGCAGATGTTGTATTACTAACAACCATTACCAAGTTATCCCAACTATCTAGAAAAGATAATAATAATTAAAGTGCTTTCACTTCATCATGAAACATAATATTAACCAATTTTAATTTATTTACAATGGAACAAAAATCATTCAAGTGGCTTGGTACAGATCCACCTTGCATTTTTGAATTAAATAATTTCTTCATCAAATAAAATTTATTCGAAGCAGTTGGTTTTTCATATAAATTAGCTAAAAAATTCATCAAATCTACCATATTTGTTGCTTCAATAATATTTAAAGCTATAGATGTTATCAAGATCAATCTTATAGATCCTAGAGCCTATCTATCAAGAATATCCCATTCTTCATCAATCGTCTTCATAGGCTTCATATTCACATCCAATAGTAAATATAAATATTTCTGATACAGATAATCTTCTACCTACATATTCCATAATTGATAATTATGGCTATCAAATTTCTCCACTTTGTATTTTCTATTTTCTGTCATTTTTGTGCTCCCACTCAATCAAAAATCTCTCTGTGAATAAATATGTCGACACACAAAACCCTCAAATGAAAAAAGATCTAAAACTGGTTGTTGGGGTTAGAGACACAATTTTTGTATAGATCTATAATCAGAACTGAAGCATACAAGCAATAAAAATGAAAATTAAACTAGAAGAAACAATACACAAGATATAACATGGTTCACCTAGTGTGGGCTATGTCCACCAAGAAAAAACAAATCTATTATTATTTTCTTTACAGAAGAAATACAATGAAGATCTACAATATTCCACACCTCACATGGATGTACAGTAATTTTCCTTCACAATCTTCTCTTTTCTCTCTTCAAGAAAATCTTCTCTTAATTATGATCAATCTCACCTTCTAACCCTAGTTTTCTAGCTTATAAGCATATACAAACATTAAAGAAACTTAGCTATGCATTTACGACCCTTATATCACCTTTTAATCAAAGGTTGGATCTAATACCACATTTAAAATAAAAAAAATCATGCACAGGTAACCAATGTCGATTATCAAACTAATACAGGTTGTTCCCAGGTGATCGACGTCGGTTACCCAACCAACGTTGGTTACTGTGTAAACCTGAAAGTTTTTAAATCATGATATTTTTGAATCCATTTAGCTCAACAACCTGGATCATGTTAGAGTTCAGGACATGTACGATGATACTATGGCTACTTGGGAGGATGTGTAACCATTGAGGGTTCGATATCCTTACCTATTCTAGTGACTACATGGAGGAAGTCAATTCCTAGGGAAGGGGGGTGTAGTGCCTACCTATTTTGATTCCCATTTTAGACTATGTTGACTCATTTTAGCACCGTGTTATTTTTAATTGATACATTGACTATCATATATATTTCATTTCAATGATGATGTTTCTACATTACATAGATAATTATATGTTGATATTTGATGCTAACTCATTTCATGACAAGGATTTACGGGGCATATGGTTTTAATATGGTTTATTATCTTATGATATAAATGTGATGTTATGAATAGATTATGAGATCTTGCATGATGGTATACATATTTTTAATAGATGCATTATTGTGTTTCCCCTCTTGTTACAATGATGATTGATCATAGTTGTACTATTCGTTAGGTAGTTGTTGATCATGTGTAGATTATCATTGAGATATTTTTATATTGTTTTCATATTTTCTAGATATTATTTGGAAAGTATAATGTTTGACTCGAGTGTGTAGATGACATGATTATCCACATGAGAAACGTGGGATTCGGGTGGGGGATGTCTCGAACTAGCACAATGGAACCTAAGGGCCAAATTTCTTTACTATTTTATTTTTTCTATGGTTCACTTTGCTTGACTTTAGTTTTTATTATTATTATAAACCCCCCTTTTGATGTTGTGTTATTATTTCTTACTTATTGGTTTTGTTAACCCCATTTTCTTTGGAATTGCAATTAATAATGCTAATCCTCTTTTCTATTAGCTTTGATCTTGTGTTTAACTCTAATCCCTTGACATTATGAAAATTTAGGTTTATGTCTTGCTTTGTTCTTTCTAATGGAGGATTTGGGACTCATAATCATGGATTAGGTGAGCCTAATTACTTCTCCTAAATGTCATATTTACGAGGTGTATAAGGCAGGTTGTGGACTAAATTTTCCTTGGGAAGAGCCCCTAGGCCCTATACCTAGGGGTGGGTGATCTCTTTCCAAGGAATATTGAGTCCATTTGCCATTTTACCCCCCCTTCTCCCTCATCTTTTATGAAATTTTCCTAAGTATGTGAATGGTGTTAGGATTTGGGGATCCTTCGTGATTGCATGAATATTTTAATTTTTATCTTTTATTTTGGGTTTTTTGGGTGAAAATTTTGGATTTTTTTAGATTGGTTGAAGGATAGGTCGAGGGTGACACTTTTCACACTCACTTTTGGTTCTTTGAGTTGCTATTTTTCTATATCATCCCCTCTTGTGGATGGGATGGGGGTTACTTCATTTTTATTGCTTTGGGTTTACTTTTGGGAGCTTGAAAGGAAAAGGAAGTGGATTGTGGAAGTTTGGTTTGGATCACTTGCTTAATCTTGAGGTAGGATCTTACCTCAAATTTGGCTCTTGTTTTGAAATGGTAAAAAATTGTGTTGTGTGGATTGAAATTGGTTGTTTACATTGTTTGTCTTTTTTCCCCATATAACCTTAAATAGATTGGATTTTGGGTATGTGTGGGAAGAGGTAAGAATCTAAAATTTACTCACCCTCATGCTTTATGGGAAATGTTTAGGTAGCTTTGGTTCACCCCTTCATTTGGTTTGAAGGGTATGGGAGGATAAGGGGAGAATTTATGGAGAGATAAGGAGATGGTGGCTTACTATGTTTAATTTGGTTCTAAATTTGGTAATTCATGGGATATCTTATCCCCTCTTCCCTCATTGAGAAGTTTGGTGCTTCTCTAATTTTTGGTTGGTTATGTTGCATTGTTTTTAGGGTGTAATTCCTAAGTGTTGTATCTTTGGGTGTGTTTTTTGTGACCATTTTCTACTACTGGTTTGAGGAATTACCATCCCTCTTTCCCATGGGATTGGATGAAGTACATCATGTCCTTTTAGTCCATCTTAAGGGATGTAATGATTCCTATAGGTTAGGAGGTAAACAAGTTGGTTCTCATGGATTTTGGGAGCTACTTTTTTTATGGCATGAAGCTTGAAGAATAGTCTTTAAACATTGTAAAAGTTCTAGGTTACTTTTATGTGTATGGAGTTACATTTTATTGGAAAAATTGGGCATGTTTTCTCCTCTTGTGAGAAGGGCTTTTAATACTTACATTTTAGAAATATTCTCTTCATTATGTAAAGAAAAATGCAAACTATTGTAGTGGTATAGTCTATATTATGGAATAGTTAAACTATTGGTGGAAAGGTTGTAACAAACGTAAAGGATTATTTTAGAGTGTTGGTAAAACAAATCTCTCTTCATTTTCTTTCATCTTTAGAATCCTTCTTTGGAAATGGGTAAATCAACTTAGGGAATAAAGAAAAGTTGAATGTTATGAAATGAAAAATTTCCTCTTCCTTGTGAAATCTAAAAGCTTTGCACCTTGCTTTCTTCCTTGATATAAATTCATATTTAATGAACTTGTTGACTTTAAAAGTCTCATGGTTATCTATTGTTTACTTGTGCATTTGAGAAATGCAATGGTAGCAAGATAATATTAATTTTTTTGTTGTTTTTTTGGAACAAAAGGAATTGTTGTTAAATTGTAAAAGTTACAGTATTTTCATCTGTGTAATTCAATGGTAGAAATTGTTTATGTATTACACTATATTCTGGATTG
Organism: Taxus chinensis; assembly: GCA_019776745.2. Taxonomy (NCBI): domain Eukaryota; kingdom Viridiplantae; phylum Streptophyta; class Pinopsida; order Cupressales; family Taxaceae; genus Taxus; species Taxus chinensis. The sequence continues at coordinate 626,123,828 of CM034148.1, read as the reverse complement.
AAAATCTAAATTTTCCATTATATCTCTGATTAGAAACCAATGGGTTAATTTTTCTTGTGTGTATGAAATAAATAATTTCATGTTTAAATATAACTATGTTTGATATATATATATATATATATATATATATATATATATATATATATATACATACATATATCGTATGCCTGCATTATATCAAAATTTGAATTTCTAAGTAAAAATAGAATTTCTAAATATTAAACATTGTTGACCATTGATGATATATATATATATATATATATATATATATATATATATAAGTTAAGTGTATTAAAATCTAAGGGAAGTGAAATTCATTTAAATTTTTTTGATGAAATCCTCCTAGCCGACCTCCCTTTGAAAAGGGGTTGAATGTTTTTATAAACAAAAAATATACATATATGATGGGGGGTGGGATGAATGTCCCCCCATCCCCCACACTTACCCTTGCCATATTGGCCATGACTCAGCAGTGACCTTCCCTCCCCCTAAACCTTGGCCATGCCATGGCCACCCTAACCCACTTCCACCAAAATAGGCATGTGACCTTCTCTTCTTCATCCTTCCACTGCCCCTTTGGGGCCATAACAAATGCGGCTTGCATTTTTTCATGTGTAGTGTGTGTGTGTGTGTGTGTGTGTGTGTGTGTGTGTGTGTGTGTAGAGAGAGAGAGAGAGAGAGAGAGAGAGAGAGAGACATACACACACACACACTTACTCTTAAACATGCATTTTAGGATCACAATCTAAGCATTTTCAAAAATCAATATATATATGATTTTTGAAAATGCTTAGATTGTGATCCTAAAATGCATGTTTAAGAGTCAAGTGCGTGTGTGTATGTCTCTCTCTCTCTCTATACACACACACACACACACACACACACACACACACACACACACACACACACACACACACATACATGTGTGTGTGTGTGTGTGTGTGTGTGTGTGTGTGTAGATCCATTGGATCAACTTGAGAGAAATAGAAACTCACAAATGAAACCCTTGTTGAAAAAAAAGTAATCTTTGTGCACCCAAAAAAGAATTAAATGTGCAAAGAATTGATAGATTTGTTGAAACCCTCCTTCCATTCCTGCATTGGCTTCTCCATTGTTTCCTTTCTCCCTATAAATCAAAAATAGAGAAAAGATCCTGAATGAAAATGAGAGAAGAAATGAAATAATAAGGCTAATGTAAAAATATATCCTCACATTTGAGTTTTAGGGTTAACATATCTAATGATTGAGATTAGACAAAATCTAGGTCATTGATTTAATTAAATTTTTACTTAGGTGGATAAGGTTGCATTTTAAAATAAATGTATTACTATGCGTTTTAATTTGAAAATGATTTAAGCCCTATATTTGATCTTTATTGGGGGAATTTAAATTTAAATGATTTTTTTGGGGAAGGGACTTAAGTTGTGTGATAGAAAACTATTAATTAAATGAATTAATTAACCCTCCACTTTGATAACCTTGATCATGATTTTATTAGTGGAATTTAGCAAACGTCCTTATTTAATTTTCTTTGGAATAATTTTCAAAACATGTCAAAATTTAATTAATTAGTATTAATTCATATAATATTGCTATATCATCCCAAATGTGATCGTGTATTGCTAATGGGTATTTCAAAACTTATCGTTGACGTTATTATTAGCATTCATCATAAAATTACACTAACTCGTGAAAGTGTCATTACGCTGACTCTTCAGCCATACCCGAGTTTGCAACGCAGTCACCTCAATATGATCAATTTAATTCTAACAAGACTATTTCACAAATGTGGTTTGGTGTTGCTTCACCATCCTTGTGACCTTGTTATTCTAAATCACCCTTAAAGATTATTATACTACACTTTTAATAACAAAAGAAAATTGCCATTATTATTTCCCTTACTAACTAGGCTATGGTTTCGTAGTTGTTTTTTATTCAGTTTTGGAACTCGTGCTAGGTGTGGTGCAACATATCTCTATCTCTTGATATGTTATAAAAATTTGAAGAAAGTTTTAAATGAACAATTTTTCAGTAGTTGGCAAACTTTAAAAGATATAAAGGATCCAAAAAGCTATTTGAAATTCAATATCATCAACCATATTTGTATCATTGTTAATGGGATGGAAAGATATCACAATACCAAATCTTAAAGAAGTACCTATAACAAGTAAATTATATGAAAATTTTATATATGACACAAGAGTAAAATTAAGAAAAATAATAGAAAGCTTATCTCATGAGATCATAGATTGTTTTAAAAGGGATTACCTACTTGAGGCCATGGTAGTGGTGTATCCTAGTTTTTGGAATCCTGACAGAGGTAAAGAAGGCATAAGAAATTTAATTTACGAATTTATAGAAACCCTCATGAAGCATTTCAACACATCTATAGAGTTCTAAGGATACATAATTAAAGGTATTTTACATAAGGAATTAATAACGTCTCAATCATCTCACTTCGCACTCACTTCGCACTCACAATGATTGATCAATATAATTGTCTAACTCAACCAACATAAAAAGGTGTTACTACATGACTATGTAAAAAGTTGTATCCTAGTAGTATCCTAAGGGAAAGTATTAGTGAATATTTCCAATTATATGAATTTTTTCAAACAATGATATCGGGCTCAGTGGAAGATGAAAGGTTTTTAGTGCATTAACAATTTTTAAGTTAAAAATCTAAAACATATTGGATAAAAATTTAGATAATTGTTTGATATTTTATGTTTCACCATATTCTGTGCACACATTCCCTTACAAAATATCACTAGAAATATGGAGTTCTCTTACAGTTATGAGAGGGTTATTTAATACAGCCACCAGAAGAGAAGATATGGACATTTACACTAAATATGCCTCTGGGATGTTAGATATTAGTGTGTGCAATGAAGAACAAGTTAGTGAAGGTATAGGAATGTTTCAGTGACTTGATTTTAACTGATGAGTTAAGAACATTGTATTTGCAGAACTAAAAATTCATATAATGTTGTTATGAATATGTAGTTGACGTGTTATTTATTAAAAGACAATTTCAATATCGTTGTTTACTTTTTTATTCACAATTATATGAATTATTTAATTTTTTCCATTGTCTTTCCTAATAAAATTTTGATTGTTACAACTTACTATACGAATGTTTTGACTCTTGATACTTGGATTGCATTTAGAAAATAAACAATAGTAAGAAAAAAATTAAAAATAACCATAATTAATTATTAAAAATAGTCAAGAATTGTTTGAGCTACTCTATATAAACTAAATATGTATGTATGGGCAGTATTTTGTGGAAATCAAATTTCATATCAAATCGACATAATGGCATAGCAATATTTGTAGAACATACACATGAATATAATACAAGTACAACACCATAGAAATTTAAATTCTCAATATTTCATATAATGAAGAGGATGAAAATTACTACAAATGTATATTTAAAGTCTAAATATTAAATTGCTTTACAAATTATAACAAGTGTTTCAAATGACAATTTTCACAATTTCAACTTATAGCTACATTCTTAAGAAGCAAATTATTTCATTTGTGTTTTTGAGTCCTCTGCATGAGAACCTTCTTTTAAAACACCTCACCCAACCAGATCCTTCACATCTACATTGATATTCAAAAGTTTTTGACGTTCCAAATTTTCTACATCACTAGCTAACAGTAACGTTGGATCCTCTTCAATGTTCTTCTTTAACATTATTTTAGGATCTATTTCATTTTCCTTTATAATCCTTCTTAAAGTATTGTTTTTCTTTTTTAAAGTAACAAACTTCTACTTTAAATCAATATCTGAAACTAAAATTTTTGTTGCAATTTTCAAATGGACATCAAACATTGAAGCCTCTTTCTTCAAATTTTGATATTTTGACTACTTTTTAAAACAAAAATAATAATTTTAATTTTTTTAAAAAAATTATAAATCATATTTAAAAACTATTCAAAAATTACCAATGCCTTATCCCTTTCTACATTTGCAATAACAACAAGGCCCTTGTCTCTTGACCACACATTATGACATGTTTGTGCTTCTACATTGAAATTCACTATTTTGTTCAACATAATATCTAATACATCATCATTCTAAGTATTACTATAATGCATAGTACCATAAACAACCCAATTCATCAAAATATCAAGCTTATACAGTTCATTTTGAACTGAAGACTATAATAAATGTCTTTGGGAGTGGTTCTTAAATTGAGAATTAATTTCTTTAATCAATTTTTTTTCCCTAAACTCCCATAATATTAATAATTCTTTATCCTTAGATAAAATATAATTCATCATGACTAGAGAATTGTCAGCCAAAAGACTATTAAGTGAAAAACTGGTTTTTCATCATCATTCAAGGAAATTTATCGAGGAGAAGGTATGTTTGAACATTTTTCTCTCACTAGATAAGGTTGTCTTATCTCATGAATCATATATTTTATATTGAAATTTCCACGGGGTTGATCCCCATTTTTGCTTTTAATGCTAAGATATTCCTCATCCAAATCAAACTCATTCAAAAACAAAAATCCATGTGCACTAGTAATATTTCCCAACGAAAATGTTAAAAACTCAGTTCCAAAATTAAGGGTTCCCCTGCTTAAAGCTGGAGTATTAAATGATATATGCTTCGTAGTGCCCCTTGTCCTGATTTTTTGTTATGGCGGTGGAAAAAGTGGCATATTTTTCCTCAACGAATCAGATGCATTTTGAATTGGAAGAAGAGGCACTACAATAATCAATTGTATAAAACATGAGAAATTGAAATGGAAAACAAAAATAAGAAGGGAATAATAGAAAATTACATATCATATATGATTTAAAAACATTACGTATTGGTGGGGATTGTATCTGGGATGTTGATGGTGCATGTTGTAGTTTTTGTAGTTGTAGTTGTTGTGGTGACTAGTATTGTTGATCTAAGCATAATTTATGATTAGCAATTTCAATTTATCAGTTTCTTCTTTTTAAAAATAATAATTTATAACAAACTAAAAAAATAATTAAAATTAAGACATAAATAAGATACATATGTTGTTGTAACTAAGATATATATTCATCCTTTGTCTCATCAAGTTCATAAGTATTTTTTGTTGGGATAACATGAGCCCAATGATATAAACCTAAGCTATTGGATGTTGTTGCACCAAAGGAATGTAAACAAGTTATTTAAGTATAGATGTTCAATTATATATACATTTAACATATTGGACAATTAGACGAGGAGTTATGGAACTCCTCATCAGTTTCACTTGATAAGAGATTATTTGTGGAGTGGACCGAGTGGTGTCTTCAGTTTTTTGATATTCAGAAACATTAATTGAATCTCCTGAATATAGAGGGAAATTCCCTCTTATGGCATCCTCTCTTCTACTTCCAGCTGTATCAGTTATCCCATATTATCATTCAATAGTGAACTAAACATTAAATATAAATATAATTTACAAACTATTAACAAAATTAATGATAATGATTACAAATCAAACAATCATAAATTTGGGAGATGGGACTGACCTTTTACTATTCAATTGTTAAAGACATATCTATAAGGTTGGTGTTTAAAGCAGTAGGAGGAGGGTTGTAGCGTAAATTCAAAAGAGATTCATAATACAAAGCAAGAAAAAAATTGTATAATTAAGAGTAACATACTCATTAACATTAACGTTGCTTAGGTTATTTCTTATCCGAGAGGATAAGAAAGTACACCGATCATGTTTTTGGCCACTGAGGGTGCGCACAATAAATAAAAGGGCCTAAAAGTGAATATCAGTATATCTTCCCTGTAATATGATTATGGCCTAGAAAAATTGGACCATACCTTACAATAAAGGGTTATTGAAGTCATTGATGGGAATTCACATTTTTGAAGGATTTGGGAAACTTGTAAATGTAAGGAGATAATTTATTAATATTCAATAAGACAAAATAAAAATTCCTAAAATTATAATATGATATAAATAGTAATATTATTACTTGAAACTTAGTTACTTACTCATAGCCACATCAATGGATAATTGGTAATGAGACTCCAAATACTTAATATATTCATCAAACAAAATGGCCTTTGTTGTGACAGGATCCACATCTTTAAGTGGTGTTCCTATCAAACGATGAATGTATTTAGGGGACATTCAAAAGGTTAGTGTGTGTGATGGGATTTGAATGGAAAAATTACAAGAGGAATTTTCATAGGTTAATAGAAGGTTATTGAGGGACTTGGTATCTCTAGGAAACTAGGGGTATATAAACTATCCATGTGAAACTGGAGGCATAAATCCATTACAAAAATGAATTGGGATCTAATAGGAATTTATATAATTGAATAAATACAAGGCTCTTATAAGAAAAATTACAGATTTGAGGTTTTTCAGTCTTCCTACACTTTGGAAATGGTCTTCCTTCTCGGCATTTTTGTAATAACTCGAATATCTCTTGTTTGGACTCTGAAGATCACGTAAATGCATGTTTTTGGACTCTGGAGATGACATTTCTTGTTTAGAGATGACTTGGCTCGTGGGATGGTTATCGGTGGATGGGAGAGGTTTCTTTCTCATTTACTGTAAAGTGAAAATGAATAGGCTCAATGAATTTATATAGAGAAATGGAGAGAGTGCTACCAACCGGTAGCATTCAAAATTCTATCACCCCCGATAGCATCCAGAATGCTACAGATTGGTAGCATATTATATGCTACCAGATGATAGCATTTTGGATGCTTCTAGAAGGTAGCATTCTGAATGCTACCATTCAATAGAATTCTAGATACTACCAGTCAGTAGCATTCTGGATCCTAGCTTCATGTAGCATTTAGAATGATACTATCTGGTAGGATTATAAATGATACCGGCTGATAGCATCTAGGATGCTACCAGTCGAAAGCATCTAAGATGTTATTGGCTCGTAGCCCCCATAATGTTATTGGATGACATCATTCAAAATTATACCTGTCGGTAGCATATTACATGTTTCCAGTTGGTAGCATCCTTGATGTTACTAACCTGTAGCATCCTAGATGTTGTTGGATGGTAGCATTTACAATGTTGTCTGGTTAGTGGCTTTCAAAATTTTACTGACGGTAGCATCCAGAATGTTATTAATCAGTTGCTGGTTAGTAGCATATAGGATGCTACCAAGACTGGTAGCATTCGACATGTTACTAATCAATATCATTAATATTTTTTTCAATTGGTAGCATATTAAATGCTATCAGTTGGTATAATTCTATATTTTTTCATCTTGTATCATGTAAACTTATGATGTTATGTGCATATTCAACCTTTCACTCAATTTTTCAAAAAAATCACCATCCCCATGAAACAAGTTTTTCTAAAATTCACCTTACATTCGAAATTCATTTTTAGAAATTTGTAAAGTAATATCTATGTTTTTTGGGGGGTCTTAAAATTTACCATGCAGATAACCTATTTGTGGGATCATTTTCTCCCCTTGGTATGATGCGGATATTGAAGGATTCAAAATCCTTGAGAAGGTCCCATACTTTATGCTTGTAAGCTCTAAGTAGGTAATTCTTATCCTCCTTCAGCCCTTTGACCTGGTTCACAATTAACTTATTATCCCCAAAGGTTTGCAATTATTTGATTTTCTTCTTTATTTCCCATTACAAGCCATACATGAGAGATTCATACTCTACTAAGTTGTTATAACAACTGAATTAGAATCTAAAGGTAGAAAATATTTCATACCATTAGGAGATATAATGATTACACCTCATCCCACTCCTTGTCTTCATCTTGATCCATCAAAAAACATTTTCCAAATTCCATCATCTTGTTCATCCTTTGATCTCACAATATCAGGCATATGTCAATTGTCTTCATGCAGGAAATAGATGGCGTGGCCATCTTCTACATTTTTTTTATATGAATTGAAACCATGACACTCAGTTACCCATTCATTATGTAGTGAATTTTGGATACCTTCATCTTGAGTATCCACTTCTTGGACACTTGAGTGATCTTCTTGATCAAAGATGGTGCATTTTGCATCAATAGGGTTGGGTATATAAGGTTCAGTTTTGATTGAAGATGGTGCAGCTAAACCCCCTGAATTTCTCCATGGTATATTCATTTGTGCTTATATCTCCTCTTCATGCTCTTAAATGTTCTAGTTCTCATCCTACAAGCACTAACCTTCCTACTTGCCCCAACCTCACTTGTGATACTCTATTATCCCAACCTTTTCTCTCTAATTAGTAAGATCAAGGGAACTCAGTAGATGTAACGTGGTTGAGATTGATCAGATAGATCCTAGATCCATCATTACTAATCTTTTAAAAAATGAATACTTTACTCCGTATAAGGATGGAGGTTTCTAAAGGATACCTACCAATGCCATGGAGATGACTATACCTCATCCTAATCTAGAGATACCCTATCATGATCAAAAATCCTCCCTACAGGACTAATAAAGGTAGATCTCCTAAAATCCCCACTAAAGAGCATGACAATCACAAACAAACTACCACCTCTAAAGGTCATTCTTCTTCTATGAATCCTAACATGGTGATAGTAAAACTTCTAGATCAGATGTCCTTATCCAAAGCTACCATCACATCTAGCATGATCCAAATGTAAAATAAAAGGTTGCAAATAACATCTCAAAATGTGGTGCCTAGCATTCCTTCTTACACACCTCCTTCATTAGTGGATGCACATGGGAATCCTATTCATCTTCTGCCAATATGGAACAAAATGTTACAAACTATCTAAAATAGTCCTTTAGCTCCCTACATTATGGCCATGTACTTAGGAGAGACTATCCCTACCATCTCTTATGATGGCTCCGTGGATCCATCCCTCTACCTTAAGACATTTTGCAACATCTATAAAGAATGGATTCAAACAAACACTTATGCAACCACTAAACTTTTAGAAAAGACTTTCGTAGGTGAGGAATTAGTGTGGTATAACTAGCTTCCTCCCAACTCGATAGTTTATTTATAAGGTTTAGTCAAGGCTCTAATCTCTGAATTTCTGCAACAATACCTTCCCGAAAACACCTTACAAAGATTCATCAACCTTAAGCAAGTAACACACAAATCTTCCCATGACTTTATTAAGAAATGGAAAACACATTCCATACAATCCAACTATAATATTGATAATCATAGCTTATGTCAATTATTTCTTAAGACCCTTATGTCTATTCTCTAATACAAGGTCAGGTACTTCTCTCCCAATATGCTGGAAGAATTCCTCAAACAAGCCAAAAGACAAGATCACCTCATGCATGAATTTGTATGTACTTCCTATTCATATCTTAAACTTAAAATCACAATGCATACAATCGACCCTTCAAGTATTACAAGAGAAAAAGGAATGGGGGAATTTAAGGAATACTCCTTTATATTTTATTGAGCTTCTCCAAATGCTTCCCAATCCATGAATTGTCCCTCCTTCAAAATGAACATTACTCAACTTTATAGGTGATAGGTTTTTTTGGTGGCATACCACTATAGGAAACTCTCACAGTGATTGTAAGGAAATTAAGAAGGAAGCCCTTCATTTCTTCCTTGGTTCTTCCTTCAATTACTCTTCCATTATATAGTATTGTTGTGAGAAATGTAGTGCCCACTTCCCTTTGACACCTTTTGATACTAATCATGACATCGTCAACTATATTATGGACATTATTATAGTTTTGATTTAGTATGATGTTAGATATTTGATCATGGATTACTGTTGAATTTGATTCTTATATGATGCATGATGATTATTAGAGACACTTTATATGTTGATGATGTTATACTGTTGGACATGGTTATATAATGGATGTTGTTTAGACTTGTGATATTTGGATATTATGAGTGGACCTAGAAATGGAAAATTGTTGGATGAGGATATAGTTGTTGATAAAACTATAAATGACATTGTTAGATTGCCTGGATGTTGTTGTGATTCATATATCTAGATGATTTTGGAATTTTAATTATATTTATATTATTTTGGACGTTCTGATATGGCCACGAGGCTGAAGGAGGTATTGTGTTTTATAGGTTAAAATATCACAACAAACATCGGGGGATTAGAGACCAACCACATTGGAATTCTAGATGAATGCAACAAGGTCACCATGGCAGCTAGTTTTGTTTATGTGTGTTTGTTAGTGTTAGGGATTCCCATGGGGGGAATCACTTTTAAATGTGACTAAGGGATTTTATGTTTTTCTTTTATTTTGATCCCTTTGTTATGTTTGCATGTATTTATTTTGTGATTCTTTTACCCTTTCATTAATTATTAAATGGTGTGTAAATATTGTGAGTAATCATATTGTTTAGTTAATTAATTAAAAGATGTCATAAGAATGTAATTAATAAAGTTTTTGGCCATGTTTTTAAAGTGTTGTAAGAATGTGTAAGTGATGTGCAAGTTAACTTTTGAGTGTGAAACACTCCACCTTCTTGGAAATTCGAATTTGTCCTTGGAGGCTGATTTTGGAGGCTTGTGAGACAAGTTAAACTTGTCCCACACCTCTTAAATTTACATACCAACCTTGTCTATGGTTGGAGATTTAAAGTTAGATTTTTATAATGCATTTTAGGAAGACAACTTGTAGGTTTTAATTGCACTTTTCTTACATAATTTAATTTCAGTCCTTATGGGATATGGACTTGGATTTGAGTGTGTGAGTAAATTTTTCATATTATTCACCCACCTATTGATTTTGCATTGGAGAATGAAGTTGGCTTTTGTGTTGGAGTTGAGGATGTGTGAAGTGGCATCCTACATGGATCCACCTCACCCTCTTCTCGTCCCTATTCTATAAAATTCAAATTCCTTGTCTTGTTTTGGGTTGCTTCACTTTTATCACTTCATTTTTTGGGAGACTTTCTTTTTGGTTTTGGAGAGCTCTTGATTTTGAAGATGTTGAGAATTTTGTTGGAGTACTTGTGTTGGGTTGATTTTTGGATTGCTTGCATTGGAAGGAACTTGTTGTTTTGAACTTAGAACAAACTCCATCATGGAGAGGTAAGAGCTTAGCTCTTGGAAATTCTCTTCCTTTCCCATGTTATGAATATGTAAGTGCTGGTATATTTGTTATTGTTGTAGGCTATTGGGGCTATTGGGTAGATGGCTTAGGGATGTTGTAGGAGAAGACTATGGGGTACTATTAAGGGAGGCATAAGTGTTTTGGGGAGGTATAAGTGTGGAGGGAGTTGGGTTTTGGGTTCCATATTGTGAAAAATAAATAGCTTGCATTTCTTTACTCATTATGGGGTGCCATAAGAGGTTGGGGAGGCATAAGGAAATGTGAGGAATAAGGGGTACTTGGGGAGGAATAAAGAATTGTCAGGGTTTTGATATACTATTTTTGGCAGATTTGTAACTTAGGTGGTGATACCCATTTCCCCATTTGGGAGGCATAAGAAGCATCCCCCATAGTTCTTGTTCCTTTAACTTGCATGGTGAATCCTGAGTTTTGTGTGATGTCTTTCATGTGGTTGTAAAACTGTATGTTTTGTTTTGGACTATTTGTTTGTAATTTGAAATGTGCATATTGAAAGATTACATTATGATGTGGAAACATATTGTTGCCATGAGTTGAAATACATTTCTTATTGCATTGTGGTTGGGGACTCAGGGGCCAATGAAGAAAGATGGATTCTCCTCTTCATTTGATGTCTTGGTAGGGTGGAGAGTGTTGCCTTTCCTCTACTCCTGTTGTGATCAAATTGGATGAATGAGAAGAAAGAATGTTGTTGTTTTGGAGCTCAGAAAAGACAGTTTGATAGTCCCTTGTGAAATGAAATCTCATTCCAACCTTCCCACTTGAAGTGGATGATCTTGTAAATGTTTGTAATGTAAAGATGTTGTTCAGATTTGCAAGTGAAATTTGAAATGTAAAAGAGTTATACTCTGTATTATATTTAGAAAGAGTGTGAAAGATTGATATTGTTTTGTATACTGTATTTTGAAATCAAATGGAAAGGAGGTTCTATGATTTTCATTGGAATTAATAGAAGTGTTTACCTTGTTCATATGATATCCTTCCATTAGAAATCTGTGTTTATCATGCACTATGAAGTCCTTGTTTTAAAAGTGGAAATGTGAAGCACGTGAAAAGAAAATATATTATTCTACCCTATGTTCAATAAATGATTTTAGAAGGAATAAAAGAAAGAATTTGTAAAGTTGTCTATTGGAATCAATAAATGAATGTAATGATTTTCTCAAATTGCATTTTTGTATTCAATCTGATCATATCAATGTATTGAAATCTCTGTTTGAAAGGAAGAAATATGTGTGAGATAAATACAATACTTTCATCTCTTTGAAATGAAAAACAATTTGAAATCAGTATTACATTTTGGTCTTGAATGGTTTGTTTTGAATAAACCAAAATATGTTAGCTTGGAATTGGAATGTATCCTAAATACTTGGAAGAAGAAAGTGGCAAATAGACCCATTAAAATTTGATCCCTGTTACTTCTAAAATTTCAAAACAGGCAATTATCTCAATACCAAAAATGCACATTTTGATCCTACAACAATAAAATAACAAATTAAATTATTGAATTGGAGTAGTAGGCCCTAAATGAGTTCAAATAGATGAAATACACTTAAAGGAAATATCTCAAAACTTAACAAAATTGGGCTCAAACTGTTTTGCACTCATTTTAATATCAAGAAATGAAAATGTTCAAATTTGTAAATCAATTAGGACAAATTGAATCTTAAATCCTTCCTTAAATACATATAAGAATAATTCTCCATGTCTATTTTACATGTTGAGAGAGGAAGGAGATCAAATTGAACAGATCTAATAAGTTAAAATTTACCAAGTTTGCACTATAAAATCCTGCAGGTTGTTTTCTTAAAAGTGACCCCTTAAACCTTGATCAGAACCAAAAATTAATGATCTCTATGCAAAGAGGATGTCGAGATATTTCTAGAAAGTCCTCTGTTTTCCCAACACCAAGCTCTCTATCAAAAGTTATGGCCTTCTGAAGTTTTCTTCACCTGGCATTAAAATTTTGGGAAAAATCTCCTTGGCAGGCCCGTGGCTTGAATTTTTACCTTTAAGCTCTTAGGAAATTTTTTTGGGAAATTTTTTTATAAATTTCCCCACTGCACTGCCAGCCCATAGCCAATCATAGGCTGCCACATGGCACCATGAGGTGTCAGCGAAAGGGAAAATTCATTTTTTTTAACTTAGGGCTTTCAAAAAAATTTGGGAAAATTTTCCAAATTTTCCCCACCCGGCCCGCAACCAATCAGGTGATGCCACATGGCATCATGAGGAATTAGTGGAAGAAAGGGTCCCTTTTTTTATTTTGCAACTTGGAAAATTTTTGGGAAATTTTTCTAATTTTTCCTCATGTATGTTCCGCCATCCCACAGCAAATCAGGGGTTGCCACGTGACATTGCAAGGTGTCGGCGGAGGTGCGGGTCTCTGTACCCTCTTAGCTCTTCAGGTCGTTAAGTCAATTTTCTCCCTGCACTGCCCCACATTCCCCGTGATTAGCTCAGAAGATGCCAAGTGTCCTTTACGGACTCATGGAAGTGTGGGCTGCAAAGCCGAATTTTCACCCCACATGTAGGAGAATTTGTACAAATTTCTCCCACCACCCCCGCCTTCTCCCCACACTGGCTAGTGAGAGCGCCACGTGTCCCTTGTGGACTTGTGGACCCGTGGGAGTGCATGGGTACAAATGTGATTTTTTTCCGCACGTGGGAAAATTTTTCCAAAGGTCTCCCTACAGCCTGCCAACCCACCCTTTGGGAAAATTTTCTCCTTTGGGCCTGCAGGCCTCGCCCTTGGGGAAAATTTTCACCCCTAGGCCCGCTGTCCCATAACTTGAAAAATACGAAGAGTTAGGAGTACTTATTTATATCAATGGAAAGGTGAGGAAATTTCCTATCCAATGGAAGTAATTTAGGGAAATTTAGAATGTGTTAAGGGTGATAAAAATCCATGTTGAAACTTTAATCCTATTAAGGAGTGGGTATGGTGAGGAATTACCCTCTGAACCTAATTGAAACTTCTTACCCTAAATTTTGGACCTTATGACCTATAATAATTATTAATAAAATAAAAGTATATTCTAGTATATTAGAATTTTTCTGGAACCTGTTAGTGACAACTGTTGTCTTGTAACCTGGTTATAGATTCTTTTAAACAAAAAAAAAATTATTCCATAATTTTTCCTAACTAACCCTAGGTTGTTTCTTAGGTCTCAAGTGGGTTGTTTTAGCTAGCGTTACACTTGGTATCAGAGCAATGGTTCACAATATTTGACCATTTGAAACACTAGAAAACTTGAGACATAAAACTTAAACCTAGCACACTTTTAAATCTAGAAAACAACTTAGTTTAGAAATTGCATATTTTAGTAAACATGGAAATTGAATAAAACTTAGAAAAATGAACTAACCCTCGTTTTGGTCTGTGTAGGAGGCATAGAAGGGACAAGGGGAATTTTCACATAGACCTAGAATTACCACCACCAGATCATGTTGTAGCAGCCATCCTACCCCAGATTTTGCAGACTCTTCAGGATGTTAATGCCGCTCTACATGGAGGATCAGTAGGAGGACATGAAGCTAGACATGACAGAGTCCCTTCCATTGAGGGTCAGGTATCTTTTTCAACCCAGTAAGGAGCATGGAGGAGAGAAATCCCATGCAGATTCAACCAAGGTAGAGTCACCATAGAGGGGACAGGGTGACAAAGTTTTAGAACATAGAGAGAGGTCTCGGAGCCATAGGCTTAGGGATGAGCATGCAGAGAGTCCTAGAGGCCATCAGACCACAACTGCAGATCACATCAAGGAGATCCTCAAGATTTGACCATCACATTATTCTGGTGACATAGGTGGGTTTTAGGCAAAGGCCTAGTTGGTGAGCTTGAACAGATGCTTCAAGCTCTATCCTTGTTCTAGCAACACCAAATCTTGTGTTGTGATCCATCTATTGAGGGATGGAACTAGTGTCCGGTGGAGGATAGAGGATCAGAAGCTCCATGTTGATTCTAAAATAGTTACCTGGGATCTCTTTAAGGAGCATTTTAGGAACATATACTTATCACATAGGTTCATACATTAGCGAATAGATGAGTTCCATGACCTTCGACAGGCATCTCTCACAGTGGCTGAGTATGAGAGTAGATTTCTGGATCTACTCCAATTTGTTGGTTATATGCAGGATGAGCATGTGTGGATTCACAGGTTTAGCTGGGGCCTGAATCTAGACATTAGAGGTGTAGTACGGATCCATTGTCCACAGAAATTAGTTGAGGCCATTGAGAAGGCCTATATAGTAGAGGAGACTCAAGGAAAGATCCAACAGGCTAGAGACAGAGTCCGGAGCTGCATACATCAGATGTAGGATAGCAGATTGAGGGGATCAGTACCTCTTCTTCACGGTGGATAGGGTTTTGCACAGTCATCTTTTAGACCCTAGCAGTAGCAGTAGTACCACCCACCTTATAGTCCTCCTCATAGGTTTTATGCACAGAGAGGTCAAAGTATGGGGCCTCCTCCTAGGGGTCCCATCAGGACACAGGGTGCCCAGAGATCTCATTCAGCAGGAGCTCTCCGATAGAGACCTCAGAAGACCGTAGCTGGATCATCAGGATCCACACCATAGACCTCCAGAGTACCGACTAGACCTACTATACAGGGGAGGAGATTAGGCAGTTGTTTTGGTTGTGGTGTTACTGGACATTTTTTGAGAGATTTCCCACATAACCCTAACAACAAGGGTAAGACACAAATCTTAGAGCCTACTGTTGGTGATATGGGGCACAGTCATAGGATGTATGCAGTGGTCAAGAACCACCAAACAGAGCATCATAGTATAGTTATTGAGACTATAGGTAGCATTGGTGGTATTCCTACCTCCATCTTGTTTGATTCTGGTTCTTCTGATTCTTTCATTATACCATCTTTAGTAGAGTGATGCAGGTTGGTGGCAGTTAGGAAGGGTCATAGTTGGGTTGTTGAGATGGCTTCTAGAGCCAAAATTTCTATAGACTCCTTAGTTAAGGAGTGTGTGGTGGATTTGGGACCTTTCACCACTACCTCAGATCTCTGTATCCTTCCTTGGGGCTCATATGGAGTCATCTTGGGTATGGATTGGTTGTCTGCACAAAGGGCCAGGGTGGATTGTTACCACAAGGTTATATCTTGTGCAGATGATTTGGGAGTTGAGTAAGTTATTTTAGGGGTTAGGAGACCTGTTTCTATTCACACCATCTCTATTATGCAGCTTAAGTGGTGTGTACAATGGGTTTACCAGATGTATGTTATTACAGTCAGTGACCGATTAGAGGATGGGTCTAGTGGACCATCGCTAGATGATCACCCCATTTTGAGAGAGTTTGTAGATGTTTTTCCAGGGGATCTACTAGGGTTACCACCCTCACGTGAGATTGATTTTCACATAGATCTGGTTCCTCAAGCAGATCCTATCTCACGAACACCTTATCGGATGACCACACCAGAGTTGTGTGAACTTTATAGGTGATCTATTTTTTTGGTGACATACCACTATAGGAAACTCTCACAGTGATTGTAAGGATATTAGGAAGGAATCCCTTCATTTCTTCCTTGGTTCTTCCTTCAATTATTCTTCCATTATATAATATTGTTGTGATAAATATCAATCTTTGAATAATTCTCATTCTAGCCATCAAAATAGCGTCACAAAAATCCCATGAGAAACATCATAGGAACCATAAAGCCTTGTTACAATAATAACCTCCTATATTATAAATATTTCAATGTATCTAAGGTAAACTATAGACGTAAACCTTCCCATAAATATTCTATTACTAAACAAAACAAATCTTCTAATAACCCAACATTTCTTAATACTTCCCAAGACCCACCGATGGCAGAGCCCGGTCCTAGATTTTAGCTTCTACCCATGGTGTCACAGGAAGTGCCAATCAAGGATCCTATCCCACCTTCATTTGATAAGGTAGATCACACTAATGAAAAACCACCATTAAGTTTATATACATATTCCATTACACCATCATCACGGTATCACTATAGAAGTCTTTCAAAACCTCTTTGGAACTTTTTAGATGAGCTAAACTCCCTTACATGTAAGATACCCTTTATGGAACTCATGTGTACCTCAAATTCACATCAAAATTTCCTTCTCCAATAGTTTTAGCACTTTGAGGACCATCCTAGTGAGGCTCCCAAGGCTCCTATTACATCCCCAACCCCATAAATGCATCACATATAAACTATAGGATCACCCTTACAAAATCCACACTTGGGTTGCTTAGCCTTGGAGTTTATGGAGGATGACATGATTATAGATGAGGTCCTATTTTGTGTGGATGTTCTACCCCCTACTCATTAGTGTTATCATCCATGATGTATAAGTGCATAGGTTCCTCATGGATGAATGATCAAGAATCAACTTAGCTTCATTCTCCCTCATCAAGAATCTTAGATACTCTATCGATGGTATTAATCGTACCTACTTGACTTATCATAGCTTCGAAAAAACCAAAAAAAAATACATAGGATGCATCTAGTTACCCATCACAGTTAGACCCAAAATGGTTTGTGCTAATATCATGGCTCTAGATCATCCTCTCTCATATAACCTCTTATTGGTCCGATCATGAACATATCGCATGCACACCAGTCGCATCGTTTAGGTACCAATGTATTAAAGTTCATCCATAAAAACCAACACTCTAGGCACGATGATGATCCTAGTCATTTAGATATCCTAATATCATTCCCCAATGAGCCCTTCCTAATTCCTATTACCCCCGAGATCCTAATCATCGCAAATCTATAATTATTTGATCTTAAGGCCAAAATCCAAGTTATATTAGAATATTCAAATGATGATAAACCTAATGACCTTAAAAACACAACTAGAAAAAACAAGTTGTTTGATGACATCGTGCATTGGTTACATTTGGTTCTCTTACCTCAAGACCAATTTCCCCCTCAACCTAAGATGAAGGATCTAGTGAGTGATGCCTCAACCTATAACCATTTCAAATGTAATGAGTTATGAATTGCACAGATATTTTCCAATCACCCTCTGCTTTTACCCAGATATTTTTAGCAAGATTCATGGCTCGGCTAAGGAGGAGGTGTCTAATCCTAAAGGAAAAGGGATTTCTTTTTACCCTTCTCTTGACGAAAATTACATAATTTTGCAATCTGATTCCAGGAACTTGGAGGTATTGCACTACCAACATACATTAGCACAAACATGGTCTTCTCAACTTGAAACTAAAGTCATTTATATGTTTTATGAGCCCCTTATCTATGATACTAGGGACATCAAGGATGCCAAAGAAACACTTACTTGTGTCCCAC
This sequence comes from Taxus chinensis, assembly GCA_019776745.2. NCBI lineage: Eukaryota > Viridiplantae > Streptophyta > Pinopsida > Cupressales > Taxaceae > Taxus > Taxus chinensis. The sequence goes on along the minus strand of CM034148.1, from coordinate 626,105,505 downwards.
TTTCTAATCTAGCACTCCTAAACACATCTTAGATCATAGAATATTTCTCTGACTATGCTTTATGTCACTCTCTCGCAGAAACTCAACCACATGTACCATCCTCTAAGCTAACCTTTGTACCCAACACTAGCCTTGGTGATCCTAGCATGACCGTTATTGATTCCACGCCTAGAGAGGTCACCTTAGATATTATGGAATTAGATGTACGACATACTAGTTTTAGGTAGCATAGAGACGATATACGATATATGGGCCTAGAAATTAATTTAGAATATCACGCACCTCTCTCTGCCTTAGACAATGACAAGTCTATTCTATAACTCATGTATGCATGAGAGGATAAAATCCCTTGAAAACATCATAATTTTGGAAACTTCTCTAAGACACCTATGCACTTTGATGATTATGTCACTACTATTTATCCCATCCAGGAAAAAATAGATAAGTTACCCGAGGCTCCATCATTTCCAGGATGGAAATGTTATGCTTGTAGAACCAACCATTAGAGTACATTTTGATAATGATCCCACACACATAGTCATTCTTGGTGATTGCTTTCCCCATTTATGTGAGTGTCACATACAAGTCTTAAAAAAATATATAATAATTATTCACATGGGGATATGTTGATATGCTTGGCATTGATCCTAATATTGTTTCCCATAACATCATTACTTACCCCAGTGTCATTCCCATTTGGAAAAAGATAAGAAAGTTCCTACCCAAGATCAATGATTTGGGTCATAAGGAGCTCATAAAACTCTTTAATGCAAAATGCATTTACATGATGGACTACTCTGAATGGGTGTACAATATTATCCCAGTTCAAAAAAAAACCACTTTAGCTATATGTATTTTCATTGATTTTAGAAACCTCAACCTCACTTGTCCTACGGATAAATTTCCTTTACCCTCTATGGATTCCATCATCAATACCACGGTAGGGTACAAAATGTTATCTCTCATGGATGGGTTCTTAGGATACAACCAAATTCATATTTCCCCCCAAAGATCAAAACAAGACTACCTTTATGAAAGAATGAGGCACCTATGGCTATGTAAAAATTCCCTTTGGACTCAAAAATGTCAGTGCAGCGTATCAACTTGCAATGACACATATCTTTCATGACCTCATACACAAAATAGTCAAAGTATAAGTTGATCTAATCACCAAATCTCAATGCACTGGTTATCATGCTCGTTATTTAGACATTTTCTTAAGAATCCTTTATAAATACAATGTTCACCTCAACCTTGTAAAATGCATATTGGGGATGACACAGGGAAAAATCATGGGTTTCTTGATATCTAAATGTTAGATTGATTTTGACCCAATGAAAATTAAATCCATCCTTGACATGCAACAACCATACTCCATATCAGACATATGTACTTGGAAAACTTGGGGAAATCTAAAGATTTATCCCCAAATTTACCTATCGCACGCATGCCATAAATAGCCTACTTCAGAAGTATACCGATTTATAATGGACCAAATACTGTCAACATGTTGGTCTGAAAATCTATCGCTTGGGAAGATCTATGGATAGATAGGCCAACAGTGTGCAGGGCATAGCCCTTCTTTGAGTCAGCAAAGTGAAACTGGTTTATTGCTATTCCACCAATAGGAATCTATGCAAGTCTCACAATATTCCGCCTTCAGGTGTTTGGGATCTTATCCCAGTTGGGGTATTTCCAACTATGAGAAGAAAGGAAAGAAGTGAAAGATGAAGGTAAGATAGATCCGAAAGGAGAAAAGAAATGAATTCCAAAGCAAAAAGGTCAAAAGGTCTATGTTTTGGGATTGGTAATAAATGGAGCCAAACCTACTTGCATAAACGAACAAAGCAATATTAATGAACAAATGACAAAAAAGTAGAGATAGATCTAACAGAATAAATGCATAGATCTGACATAAGAAAGATTAGATGCCCATGACACACATATTCAGCACAAAGTCTTAATATTTGTATTATGTTTTTCTTTTGTTACAAAAGTAAAAAGCCTTTTCTTCTCACTTCTATTTTTTATCTAAAAAGTGTCCACCACCTGAATACAACATGTATCCAAGTATATATAGAAGAAGGAGAAGAGAGAAGGCAAAAAGAAACCAACAACTAACTACAAACATATTTACAAAATATCTAAAAGTCAACTATTGACTTTGGGAAACTTGGTGGATGACAACATCTCATGGTGCAACATGGATGATGTCATCATTTACGCCAACATACTTTTAGATATTTACAAAATGAAAGCCAAGAGGAAGAAGGATATTCTTCTTCATCTCGCAGCTGAAAGGGAGTATCTTGCTTCTGCTCAGGAGAGACAATGTGGAATTGAGCCCGGTATTCCATGAATTTACTGACCATCGGCTACAGTTGATCCTAGGTAGGACCCTTGGTATGATCGTCGATGACCTCGCAAGTCTCCCATTCATCTCTAATTTTTTCAAGGAGCTTGAAATATTTATTACCTGCCTCTATCAGGTACCCCACAAAATTTCGGTAGGCTAGAAGGTTATTAATGGATTCAGTGTCGAAAGTGACTTCTGGCCCTAGCCTTTTAGAGACGATCTCCTTGAAGATCCGGATGGTTTCATCTGCCTTCCTCAAGGCGAATGAAGGAGTGAGCAAGCTCGGAGACATCCTCAGGATAATTTTCTCCATTTGATGCATCGCATCCAGGGATTCCTCCTTGACCTTATCTATCTTCTCCAAGACAAATTCCATCTGATCGACCCGGTAGTCCAAAGCAGCAAGGATTTTGCTGGGTACCCTGGGGTGATCGAAAACACCGAATTTTACTAAATCATCGACTGAGTAGTCGAGCATCTTCTGGAATGTCTCATGTTACAACCTAGCATGGTCCAACTCTTCTGAGATAGGTCCTGCAATCACCTAGAGTTCCTTGTTCACTTGACCAATGTTCTGATATAACTCGGTGAACTTGACAATTACTTCCTTGCTATCTTTGAGGATCTGGTCTCTCCAAGTGGATACTGCCATGCCTTGTTCACCAATCTTAGCATATTCATTTATCTTATCCTAACTAAGGACCTCAGGAGTTTCAGTGGCAGTTGTAGGAGGTGCACTACCCATTTTCTGCAGGGCATGGAGAAGATGTTTATTATGTTCTAACAACCTCTTCTCTTCCTTTACTTCTTGAAGTTTCTTGTAAAGGGCATCCACCGCAGATAGGGCCTCTCCTTGAAGGCTCTCAAATGACGTTCCCATTGTGACCTGCATCACCATATAATCTATAGGGGACAGATCCTTTTTATCTTTTGAGGGATCAGGATACGCGATCTCCATTACTCTTTCTCCCGATGCATTTTGAGAGAAGCGGGTTATCAGCTTTTTCTTCTTAGCCCCCTTTGCTGGGATGATGGAGAAGTCCATTGGTGCAATAGGGACTTTCCTCTTATGCTAGCTCAAGTGCTGAGAGATCCATGTTGGGCCTAAGGGAGTGGGACTAGAGGTGGAAGATGGAGCAGCTGCAGTAGTTGTTAATGCAAATTCACAGCACCCCCTGGATGCACATCAGGCTTCTAGGTTGATGTTTCAAGCATCCAGTGTGATTATACAACATTGAAACCTCTCTCCAAGTGTGGGGCTTGCAAAATGAGAGAGGAATCTCTAGATTAGAGGCTGGTTCCTCAAAATCCTCTGATCAGATCTATTATTTGCACTATTGCAGAGGTTTGAAACCTAATCCTACTCTAAAATCCAAGGAGACAGAGATAGAAAGTGCAAAAATGAAACTAGACTAACAGGTGATACACCAAAGGAGGAGTGGTGAACACTTCTTGTTCTACAGATAGACACAGATCATAAAATGCAACATAAAACATCATGCATAGGCTGATAAGATGTAATCAGAGGTCTGAAATGAAACAAGCAACACAAACAGAGGACTGAAAACTAGTCACAGACCCTGCATTGTCATTTCCATTGTCAAAATCCCTTCATTACAACATCAAAGAGGTAGAAAACCTGTTATAATTTTAGAAGAGGTCTGATACTTGCAAAAATCACTTGTGAAGGTGAAAGAAGAAGCTTGCTATCCAAAGAAATGTTCCCCCCTAGAGAATGAGCCAAATCTGGCTATTTACAATGCATGGGTCGAGCCCAGGAGAGAGAAAACATAAAAAAAATGTGGGATCCATTCCTCATTAAATGAAGATGCATTAAAACAGCATGGGTGTCCTTACAAACCCATGCCTTGACATTTTTAACCATGCTGAAGAAGAATGCGACCCATTCCGCATTAAAACTGGTTGTTGAAACATCAGTTCTGGCCATTACCACGCGCCAGATACGTTTTCTTGATTTTCTCTCTCCAAACTGAACCAAAATGCAATATTGACCTCGGAATCGTGTTGATGATTTCACCAACTTTCCATTGATATAAAGAACGTGAAAATCTAAGCTCTGGATCGAAAGTTATGGCGATTTGAAGATTTAGGGAAAAAACAGGCCAAAACGGATCAGCGGGAAAATATTTGAATTTTTCCCGCGCTTTGCCACTTGGATGACATGTGTCAGGCTCTTATTCATCTACGGGTTCATCCTCTAAAAATTCCTTTCAGGCCCTTAAACTTGGACATGTGGCACTATTTTATTGGTTTGGGCCTGAGGGGCGCATTTTTACCTTGCGCCAAAAACTTAGCAACTTTTCAACCTTCTGACATGTGGCATGTTCTGAATCGTCCGTGGGCCTCCTTGTCTCTTTTCGGCCATTTCACCTTTTCACATCCCGTGCATCCCACGCATACTCTTTGTCCTAGGTGTCCCAGACGAAAACCTCCGAACCGCCCGAAATGGACCTTCTTGTGGCAAACCAGCCGATTCACGCCCCACGCGTACCTCGCGTACCTTTGTCCCAGCTATCCCAGACTGCCCGGGAAAAATATCTCCGAACCGCCCAAAATGGACTGACTTGTGCCAAACCGGTCGATCTGCGTCCCATGCGTACCTTTGTCCCAACTGTCCCAGACTGCTTGAGACAAATATCTCTGAATCGCCCGAAATGGACCGACTTGCGCCAAACCGGCCGATCCGCGTCCTACGTGTACCTTTGTCCCAGCTGTCCCAAACCATGTGAAACAAAAGACTTACGCAATTTTTCCCTCTTTCGGCCGATTCAGCTTTTCACGTCCCATGCGTCCCGACGTCCCAACTATCCTGCAGACCGCCTGGACTAGGACTTAGCTGATTTTCTTCATTTTTTCGGCCCCAAGCTTGGTACAACAAACCTCAGTACGACCTGAACCCTTCAGACCTGAAATGCCTTAACACAGTCCTGCAACCTTATTTTTTGTATTTCTTCCATTTTCTCAACCTGTTGGGATTTCTTCTTGGGTGGGGGAATTAGAAAAAGGCCAAGGGGACCCCAAAAAACATGATTTTGGGCCTGGAATCAATCTTACTTGCTCGGGGCCGAATAATCTGATGCATGTTATCAAAATTACCCTGGAGGGTGAATTTTGGATAACAATTTGGTGACTTAGCAGGGTCATCTGCCTGCTAGATGAAGTTACCAGTTGCCTGAAGCATCCATTGGGCATGGAGTCACTTGATTCTCTGTTTAATACCCCAACTGACTAGAACGTTGCAAGGAGGAAGATGGAAAATTGCCTGATGGAAGTAAGGGCTGCAAAACATCTCCAGGGACAGCAAGCCTGTGCCAAAGCACTTAGGGAAAGCAAAACAACCTACAGCAAAACAATGTGCACGAGCACTTAGAGGGATGAAAACCTAAACTAATATTTACAAGGTGGAGAATTTCCCTTTAGTAACAATGCTTTAGATAGATTCCATTGACTGGAATCTACAGTTCTTCACCATCCAATGAAGACAATTGGAAGACATTGCTGTCCTTACACTTTGTGATCATGTATGGGCCACTCCAAATGGCATCAAATTTTGAATGCCTTCCCGGTTTTGCTCTATTTGCATCCCATTTTAATACTAGATCTCCAACTTGGAAAGATCTACTCTTGGCCTTCCTATTAAAGGTCTTCTTTATCAAAGCTTGATCCTTTTCCATTGCTTGGGATGTCTGATCTCTGATCTCTTGGAGTTCCACCAACTCTGCATATCTCACCTCCATGGGCCCGAACTCTAGCAACTCTAATTGCTTCATGAGTTCCAATGTTGGTAACTCAAGTGACATGGGCAAGATTTCCTCTCTTCCATAAACAAGCCTGAATGGATAATTACCTGTGGATCTCTTGGGAGTTATCCTATTAGCCCATAAGGCTGATTTTAGTTTGGTATGCCAAGACCTCGGATTCTCATCAAGAGTCCTCCTAATGATCCTCAACAAGTTCTTGTTTGTCGATTCAGCCTGGCCATTACCCTGAGGGTAGTAATTTGATGAAGTACTTAGGTAGATCCCGTTCTTGATAGCCCACTTAATCACCTTGGATCTAATGAATGCTAATGCATTATCTGAGATTATTGTAGCAGGTATGCCAAATCTGGTTACTATCCCCTCATATAATTCTAAGATGCTAGACTCATTTGCTTCCTTGAGTGCTACTCTGCTTCGGTCCATTTGGTGAAGTATTTTGTGGCTATTAAAATCCACTTGTGCCCTTGACTTGAATTGGGATTAATGACTCTAATGAAGTCCAAACCCCATTACATGAATGGTTGGTCAACTGAAATTGGGTGCAATGGGAGGGCAGAAAGTCTCTCTTTACCTGTGAAGAATGCACAATTCTTGCACCTTTTGATCCATGCGAAGCAATCGCTGAAAATCTTGGGCCAATAATAACCATCCCTCATGATCTTTAGGGCTGTCACTCTTGGTGTAAAATGACCACCAGCTGGTCCACCATGGAACTCTTCCAATACCCTATGAATCTGATTTGTGTTAATGCATCTCAGCAGCACTCCATTCACATCTCTCTTGAACAAAACACCGTCTACTATGGCATATGGGACAGCCTGCAATCTGAAGTGTCTTCTTTGGGTCTTGTTCATCTCTTGAGGGCATAGGCCCATGCTTAGGAAGTGCATTATACCTTGGGTCTAGCAAGGAGTGGGGACAACATTATCCTCTTCTTGAGTGCTACCTTGTACATGGCTGTCTTGAACTGTCAAAACAACCTCTTCTTCATTGCATACTCCCTTTTGCTTGCCCAGAATCAGCTGCTCACACAATCCTTTTCCTCTTACCAGCTTGGTGACCTTGATCTCTATGTCATACTCCATGACACGAGTGATCCAACCTACTCTTTTCTCATTCAAATCCTTGTTGAGGAGGAAGTCCTTTACTCCCGCATGAGAGACCAACAACTGAACTTTGTTGTTTGAGACTAGATGCTTGAATTTCTTCAAGCTTCTGATTACTGCAAGTACATGCTTCTCAATAAAAGAATATCTCACCTCATAGTCCTCCAGGCTTTGGCTGAAGAAAGCAATTGGCTGCTCATCATTGTCCTTGTTCTGCTGTACCAAAATGGCAGAAATGGTATCATCACCCCCAAATGCATAGAGGATGAAATCCTTGGAGAAATCTAGGTTGATGAGAGTTGGTGCTTGGGAGATGGCTTCTTTGATTGCTTCAAAACTCTCCTTGCCTTCTGTTGTCCACTTGAAAGCCATGCTTTTCTTTAACATCTTGGTGATAGGTTTGACAAGGGCTGCAAAATCTGGGACAAACCTCCGAACAAAGTTTATTCTCCCCAAGAAACTCTGAAGGGCCTTCTTGTGGCTTGGCAATGGTAGTGCTCTTATGGCTTCAACCCTCTCTGGATCAATTGCTAATCCTTCTTTGGAGACAATATGGCCAAGGAGCTTTCCTTCATGTGCTAGGAAGATACACTTCTTAGGATTCAAAGACACTCCAAATCTCCTGCACCTTGTGAAGACTTGTCTCAAATGAGAGAGGTGGTCTGCTGCATTTTTTGAAAAAACAGTGATATCATCAAGGTATATCAGCACCATGTTGTTAATCAAACCTTTGAACGCCATGTCCATTGCTCTTTGGAAGGTAGCTCCAGCGTTGGACAACCCAAATGGCATTTTCATGTATGCATAAGTTCCCCATTTGGTTGTGAAGGCTGTCTTGAACTGATCTTCTTCCTTCACCATAATCTGATTGTAGCCCAAGTAGCCATCAAGTAGTGAAAACCTCTTAGAGCCAGCCACCACCTGCAAAATTTTCTCCATAGAAGGGAGTGGGTAATGGTCCTTGAGAGACGCTCTATTCAAGTCTCTGAAGTCAACACACAATCTGATCTCTCCACTCTTCTTTCTGACTGGAACTAAGTTGGCAACCCAACTAGAATGCTTGATTGGGAATATGATTCTTGACTCAATCAACTTGTTCAATTCCTTCCTCATGAGAGGTTCCATGTGTGGATTGACTGGCCTTTGTTTCTACCTGATGGGCTTAGTATTTGGATCCAACTCAATGGTGTGTTGAGCTAACTTGGGGTTGAAACCTTTCAAATCTTCGTAGCTCCAAGCAAACACATCAGGGAACTCTTGACACAGCTGTATGAACTCATACTTTTCTTGTTCAGTTGTCATCTTTCCAATTTGCAATGGTTTGTTCTCTTCCACCAAGATGGATACTGAATCTTCTCTCTTGACCTGAACGTGTTTTCTTTCTCTTTCCTAAACTGATCATTGGGATTGAAAATGGACTCCAAAGTGATAAGTCCCTTGGGCAGCTTGTTAGTTCTCAGACTGTACCACTTGGTCACCATACTGCTGCTCCAACTTTTCCTGATTTTTGGCTGAGAACTCAGCCTCTTCTTGCAAGAAATGGATGATTTGCTGGTCATTCTCAAACACTTGCCAACTTACATTGTTATCCGGCACTGAAGGCCTCACAATCACATGGATGTTTGGCTGTACCTTGTCCTTTTGAATGCTCTCCACAACGTCAAAGGCTGCCCCAACTGCTGCAAGCCTGTCAGCAGCTTGGTTCTCTTTCCTAGGAACTGATTTGATGCCAAAGCCCTCAAAATCTTCAATGAGGTCCCACACCCTATTCTTGTAGCACTTGAGTAGATCATTCTTGGTAGCATGCTGCCCTTTGACTTGATTTACAATCAATTCACTGTCACCAAAGACTTGCAAGTTCTTTATTCCTCTCTTGATTGCCCAATGCAGCCCTTGCACCAAGGCTTCATATTCAGCAGTGTTATTGGAGCATGCAAACTGAAATCTAAAAGCTGAATAATACTTTACTCCTTGAGGTGAAACCAGCATGGCTCCCCCTCCTGACACCTTGTCTACTCCTTGATCCATCAAAAAAAAGCTGCCATACCTCATTGTCATCCTTGTGGTCTGGCTTGGTGATGCTAGGAATGGGCTGATTTTCTTCATGTATGCAATAGACTCCTAGCTCAGATTCTTCTACTTCTTGATAAGGATCAAAAGCATGCACCTTGTTTGCCCATTCATCAAGAGTTAGATCCAGGATGCTTCCAACCTTGGTGTCAGCTTCATCAGTGCTTGGGTGATCTTCTTGATCAAATGCCAAACAGTTGGCATTGATCTGACTTGGAGTGTAGGGCTCAATGTGGAAGTTTGCAATAGGTTCAGACCTGATTGTAGCTTTGGTTCCATACCTCATTCTGAACAGCATGTGTGACCAATCAGCAGAAAAATATCCTCCAATCTTGGCTGTGAAATCTCTTGACAAACATAGGGTAAAGAGTGGTGGAAGGTCTATAACTGATACATCTTGTAAAACAACAACATTTGGACATGCATGCAAGGTAAGACTCAAGTTTCTAATCACCCCAATTGTTGTTACTGATGTCCCATCCAACTGCACTACCCCTTTGGATATGGTTTCATATTGAAGTCCTAGCTGATCAGTTATTTGCTTGGGCATCACTGAGCTACTTGCCCAGGAATCAATCATGCAATTGTGCACCAATTGGTTTCCAATGATTAATGAGACATAAAAAGGAGGGGGCTTCAACATTTTACCTTGCTGTCCTCCATGATTCCCTTCAGGCTGGGCAACATTTGTGAGCACCTTCTCTTGCATTTGGACTTGCTGATTCGAAGCTGGCCAGTCCTTCATGGCAGCTTGTAGCAAATCTCTCTGGCCTGGGATAGATAGGGATTCCCACATTGATATATTTACATTTTTCTTCTTCATCTGATCAATGATACTAAATGGTGATGAAGGATCTCTTTGTTGTCCCTTGGTTTGCATATTCATCCCTTGCACATGGGCAGCAACAGCTGGCATGTGAGTTGGTTTAGGAGCTGGTTTGGGTGCTCCTTGCATGTTTGGAACTACATTTTGTTTGCCAAAATCTTGTGGAGTGGTAGAAGGTTGCAGATTACTTGGAGCTAATGGCTGTTCTTCACCCAAATTTCTCCTTTTTGACCTTATGTTGGCTACAACACTTTGAGAGGGTATTTGATTCATACCACAAAATATCCTCAGCCTACCAATTGACAAGAGTAGTTTCGTTCGGAGATGTTCCTTGCTGAGGTGCTTCTTGCTGCTGATCCTCTTCGTGGCTGGACTCTTGCGACCCACCAATGGTTTGCACCATAAGAGCCTGATTTAATGCACCATTAAAGCACATTGATTGGTTATGTGGCTGACCGCACAGGAAACACCAATCATATTCTTGGGCCATGTTATTTTGCACCGGTACCAAAGCTCTGGATGTGGATGCAACATTGGGGTTATCGGGCTGAAATGGTCTGTTGGCAGGAGGCCTTGCTTGATTCTGATTTGCAGCTAGATTGGGTGGTCTTTGAGGCTGATATGGCTGTCTGTTAGGCTAAGCTTGAGGTTGATAAGAAGGTCTAAAACTTTGGGCTTGCTGCCTCTTGAGTGTAACTAGCTCATTGCCTAGATTTTGTAATTGCTTCATGACTTCTTGAAGTTTGTTTGAGGCACTAGAAGATGAAGTAGAAGCTTCATTTGAACTCTGATTTCTAGGAGTGGGAATAGGAGCTAAGACAGGTGCTTGACTAGTACTTGGGCTCTCTAAACTTGGAAACAATGGCATGGGAGGTCTAGGGGCTAGTTTTCCAGCTTGGATCAAACAATTTTCAGCCCTAATGGCAATGCTATAAGCCATAGGGATAGTTATGCCTCCCATGGACTGAATCAACATAGAAATATCAGAATTTAGAGCTTTGAGATAGTAAAGAAAAGCACCTTCTGCTGTTGGCCTGACTGCCACTGGAATTCTTTCCCAAGTCATTTGAAATCTGAAGTTAAAATCAGTCAGATGCTCATTGGGAGCTCTTTTGATAGTTGTCAGCTGCTCCAAAAGGGACAAGTTGTCTCCTTTCTCCCCAAACTGCTCATGGAGAGCAATGCATAGCTAGTTCCAGTTTTGAATAGAACCTGAGGCAAGGCTTCTAAACCATTGCAAAGCTTTCCCTTTGAATGAGGATGCCAGCAATTTGACAGTGCAACTTGCATCTCATTGATTTCATGAATTGCACAAAGGTTGGCAATGTCTTTAACATGATCACCAGGAGTAGTCTGGTTCTCTCCAGTGAAGTATGGAATGTTCTTCAATGCTGCAACTGGGATTGGATGTTGTGCATTGAGAGCAAGTGGGCTGCTACCAGTGAAATTGACGTACGGATTCGGTGGTTGTACCATTCTGATTGGCCTGAGAACCCTTGTTGATTGGATGAAAGGCCTACCAGGTGGAGGTGTTGACAAGGTTCTATTTGGTGGAGATGGAGACCTTTGAATCCTTCTTCCTCTTTACCTTCTTCTTGGAGATAACTACAGATATTCAAACAACACCTCTTCTTCTCCAGCTCTTGACCTTGTAGTGATTCTTCTCATGAGTTTTCAGGCCTGCACTGCTAAAACTAGCTGATTCTTCCCTTTGGAGTCACCAAATGTGTAATTTATAGCTCTTTTAAGCAAGAAAATTGCAGCAGATGCACATCAACTTTGCTGCAATGAAAATGAGACCTCTAAGGTCCCACCGGGTGTGCCAAAACTGTTAGTGCAAATTCACAGCACCCCCTGGATGCACATCAGGCTTCTAGGTTGATGTTTCAGGCATCCAGTGTGATTGCACAACATTGAAACCTCTCTCCAAGTGTGGGACTTGCAAAATGAGAGAGGAATCTCTAGATTAGAGGCTGGTTCCTCAAACTCCTCTGATTAGATCTATTATTTGCACTATTGCAGAGGTTTGAAACCTAATCCTACTCTAAAATCCAAGGAGACAGAGATAGAAAGTGCAAAAATGAAACTAAACTAACAGGTGATACACCAAAGGAGGAGTGGTGAACACTTCTTGTTCTACAAATAGACACAGATCATTAAAATGCAACATAAAACATCATGCACAGGATGATAAGATGTAATCAGAGGTCTGAAATGAAACAAACAACACAAACAGAGGACTGAAAACTGGTCACAGAGCCTGCATTGTCATTTCCATTGTCAAAATCCCTTCATTACAACATTCAAAGAGGAAGAAAACCTGCATTACAATCTTTAGAATGAGGTCTGATACTTGCAAAAATTCACCTGTGAAGGTGAAAGAAGAAGCTTGCTATCCAAAGAAATGTTCCCCCCTAGAGAATGAGCCAAATCTGGCTATTTACAATGCATGGGTCGAGCCCAGGAGAGAGAAAACATGAAAAAATGTGGGAGCCATTCCTCATTAAATGCAGGTGCATTAAAATCAGCATGGGCGTCCTTACAGACTCATGCCCTGACATTTTTAAACCGTGCTGGAGAAGAATGCGACCCATTTTGCATTAAAACTGGTTGTTGAAACGTCATTTCTGGCCATTACCCACGTGCCAGAGATGTTTCTTGATTTTATCTCTCCAAAATGAACCAAAATGCAAGATTGACCCTAGAATCATGTAGATAATTTCACCAGCTTTCCATTGATATAAAGAACATGAAAATCCGAGCTCTGGATCGAAAGTTATGGCGATCTGAAGATTTAGGGAAAAAACAGGCCAAAACGGATCGGCGGGAAAATATTTGAATTTTTCCCGCGCTCTGCCACTTGGATGACACGTGTCAGGCTCTGATTCATCTACGGGTTCATCCTCTAAAAATTCCTTTCGGGCCCTTAAACTTGGACACGTGGCACTATTTTATTGGTTCGGGCCTGAGGGGCACATTTTATACCTTGCGCCAAACACTTAGCAACTTTTCAACCTTCTGACACGTGGCACGTTCTGATTCGTCCGCGGGCCTCCTTGTCTCTTTTCAGCCATTTCACCTTTTCACATCCCATGCGTCCCACGTGTACTCTTTGTCCCGGCTGTCCTGGACGAAAACCTCCGAACCGCCCGAAATGGACCCTTCTTGTGGCAAACCGGCCGATTCTCACCCCACGCGTACCTCGCGTACCTTTGTCCCAACTATCCCAGACCCCGGGACAAATAAACCACCTGTGGACCGACTTGAAACTGGTAGATCCACGTCCCACATGTACCTTTGCCCAACTGTCCCAGACTGCTCGGGACAAATATCTCTGAACCGCTTGGACCGACTTGCGCCAAACTGGCCGATCCGTGGTCCCGCGCGTACCTTTGTCCCAACTGTCCCAAACCGCGAGAAACAAAAGACTTAGGCAATTTTTCCCTGCTTTCGGTCCTATTCATATTTTCACGTTCCAACGCGTCCCGACGTCCCAACTGTCCCGCAGACCACCTGGACTAGGACTTAGCCGATTTTCTTCATTTTTTGGCCCCAAGCTTGGTACAACGAACCTCAGTACGACCCGAACCCTTCAGACCTGAAATGCCTTAACACAGTCCTGCAACCTTATTTTTTGCATTTCTTCCATTTTCTCAACCTGTTGGGATTTCTTCTTGGGTGGGGGAGTTAGAAAAAGGCCGAGGGGACCCCGAAAAACATGATTTTGGGCCTGGAATCAATCTTACTTGCTCGGGGCCGAATAATCTGATGCATGTTATCAAAATTACCTTGGGGCGGTGAATTTTGGATAACAGTAGTCAAGGGGAAGTGTGTCAAGACACTTGGTGGTGGCATTGAAAAAGAGGCCAACAAAGTGCTCACGAAACGAGGAGACACTGCAAGGGAAGTAGTCATGGGAGTGGAAGGGAGCTGAGAGATGAGAGAAGAAATGGTGGGGGACATCTCTGCAAGGGATGAGAAGATGGAGGAAGAGGAAGGGGGAGCAATGGAAGATGGGGGAGAAGAAACAACCAAGGGGATGGTTGGTTGAGTCACACGAGGAGGGAAAGGGGGAGAGGGAGAAAGAATAGAAGGGACCTCAGTAGTTGTAGTGGTGGCAACACCCTGAGTGGATGTGCCCATTAGAACACCTTTTTCCGCTTCTTTCTCTAGGGATACCAAGGTCACAACCTATTCTTGTGCAGCGGAAGGAGGGCTCTCAGGAGATTCTTCTTAAGCAGATCTTGATTCTCCCTCTTTATCTTTACCTTTGGACAAATGCTTCGGCCTTGGAAAGTGCATTGCCCAAAGGAGACGTGGTGAAATCTACTGCAAGGTACATAAGGGCCATTCATTTTGCACCAATGTTTTATTCACCACAATGTTTCCTTAACCCTTACCTCAATGGTCTGAGGTACCTTTGTTCTATCTATTTCGGCAAATGGCCAGCTATCCCCATCTGTGTCTAGATACACCTTATCAACTTCTTGATCAATTATTTGATAACCTTTTGGAACAATGGCCACACCATATTGAATAATCTCTGCCAGGGCCAGGTGAGAGTGATCCTTTCTTCTGAGTTCGACCTCATGATACATGTCAAAGTAGAATTTCCTTGATTTGTGGAACGTGGATCGGATCGATTTTTTCCTTAGGGAGGTGATTTCTTGGATCGAACGTGGGCCTTTCCAGGAAATTGTGCTTTAGGTTAAGTAGTTCCAGTTTTGTAAACATTTCTGAATATTTGATGTGAGGAGTGAAAGTGTACCTTCCCACTGTGAGGGGGAAAGGAGTTCCACCCTTCTTTTCAGGCACTTCTCATGATATGTTATGAGCTTCCTGGATAGCTCCAACAGGATCAGCTTAAGGCTAGCATACCTTGGCAATTTGGTGGGCTCCCCCAAGAAGTTAGCTACTCTAAGGTAGGTGAAGGTGGGGAATTGGGTAAATAATTCCCCCCACTTCTCAGTTGTTGTGACTATGCTCTTGGTCATCTGACCATGAGTCATATTTTGGCCTCAAAAGCAGATGATGTCGTAGAAGAAAGCATCATTAATCTTGGTAAACTGTGAGATGTTGTTCTCCAGTTTCAACTCCGAGTAGTATTCATATATTTTCACCTGAGGCCAAACTCCGCATCGGCTCAATGCTGGATAATTCCTCTTTGAGGCTGCAGTGTAGACTATGTAGGAGATCATATAGAACCTCCCTGTTGTGGTGAGTTGTTGGAGCTACTCAGAGATGGTGCTGCTTATGATTTCTGCCCACTCAAAGTGTTGATCAGGCACATTCGTATTCATTATTTCTAGGTACCTGAGCATCAATTTGTGAAAGTAATGGGCATCAAAAATCCCAAATACTTTGCTTAGGAAGGTGATGGTGTCACTCAGTTCCTTAGATAAATTACTACGGTGAATAACCTGTGGCCACCTGGTTATCACCTTCTTATTCTTCAAATATACTTCATTCATCAAATGCATGCATTTCTCTTCATTTTCCTCCCATGCCTTGATGTCGTCCTCTTGGCTTATAGCCATAAAATGTTGGTGGTGGGGAATACCTAGCATGATTTCGAAGTGCTGGGCTGTGAGGTTGATTATAACCTCACCCTTTTTGTTCTTAACACATCTTATGTCTTTGTTATAACAGCGAGCCACCACCATCATAAAATCATTATTTACTGCACTAATGGGGATTCCCCCAGCAAAATGTAGACCACTGCCCACCAGCTTGTCCATCCAAGGACTTCCTGTGACCATCCTGGTCCTGGCCTAAAAATCTTCCATGTCGATGTGGCCAAGTTTGAAATCTCTGATGTCTAGGTCACATTCTACCTGGGACTCGGGCATTTTGATCCTTTGATATTTGTATTTCATCTCTTCCTCTGTGAGCTTAGCCTTACCCTTTGACTTGGTTGGCTTTTTTCTTAGTGTAGACATATGTGGATCTGAGTTCAGTTGCTAATCTACAAGAAGAAGGAGCAAAGTCAACACAGAAGATCCATGTTAGTTGTCAGATCTTCCATTAAAGCTTTACAGAATGAGGAGTTAGCAAATTAGAATCCTCTATGCGCAAGGCGCAGGAAATTTGTAGGCTGCAGGGTCAAAAGTATGGCGCACTGAAGTAGAGTGTTGCAAGGAAGAAATCAGTGCCAAAGGGCGCAGGGTGCAGGAATTTTACATATAACATCATTGTTGTTGTAGATAGGGGTGCGCCTGCGCCATTATTTGAGGTTTTTACACTGGGCGTAAATAAGTTTGGTGTTGCATGGAATCAGGATGCGCCAATGGCACAGGTATGTATCATGTAACATGGAACTTTGGTGCGCCGAGGGCACAAGATCAATGCGTGTAGAACTAAATTTATGTGCGCAAAGGGGGCCTTTGGCGTGGTGCAGGAAAAGATTGCCTAACAGGGTTTTTTGTTACAAACGGGATTGTGCAAGCACCTGAGAGGTTTTTCCTAGTTTTGTATGGCACAAGAAAGGTGCATGCTGCAATCAGGGTCAGTGCGCCATTGGCACGACTGTGTTTTTTGTAACAGGAATGGCGTTTGCGCCAAAGGAAAACCATGGGTGGAAAAGATAATTTTTTTAGGTTTCTTACCTCTTGAGTTTGTGATTTTTCAGGTTTTACCGACATGATCTGACAGCGAGGGGTACATAGCAAAGAGGTCTAGATTTATTTTTTAGACAGAGCCCTCTTAGCCAGCATATCTGGAAAGAGGGTGAAAATGGCTTGGGAGGTAAAATTCACAAAAAACAGGCTGGAGGGGTTCATGGTTTCCTCAAATTCATTTCATCATACTTCACAAACAACCAACAAAAACAAAAACACAAGAGAAGCAAGGACCACTTACCTGGAATATATAGAATGAGAGAAACAAAGTGGGGTCCACGAACGCGACACAAGGATGATGGGCGCGCTGATAGGTGCAGAGGAATAAAGTTTTCACGTGTTTTTGAATTGTTAAAATGATAGGGTGGATGTGCCTATATATAGCCAAAACTGTAATAAATGCGCTAACCACTTTTTAAAGGGGCGCACCAAAACATGTGTCGACATGGAAAACTTGACACCCAGTGGCACGGATATGTTTTTGTCAACATGAAATTATCTGTGCCTTAAGCACAAATTTAGGACTATCGACACTGGATTTTGAGCGCCTTGGAGCACTAAAATATGGTGCAACATTTTTGTTGTTGATAGGAAGGCACATGCGCCTTGGCACAGGAAGGAAAGGCACATCACGGGGAGGCACAACAATTGTTGTGTCAACACTCCAAAGGATGCGCCAAAGGAATAAGGGGGCACAAATTTATCCTGTGTTGCATAGACAAAAGATGCGCCCAGACAAAAGGACTAAAATGACTAAGTTCGAGAAACCAGATTTTCTGGAAAGGAATTTTACACCATTCCGAACGCTGAGGGACCTCTACGAGGAAACAGAACAAAAGTTTGGTAAGGTTACCTGCAAAATTTCTCTTGTCAATTTTATAGGATAACACAACAATATTTTGACAATATGAAACACTCTTTTTCCTCATTGCAAACCCTACAACCTCCTTCTCTAGATTGATATTTTCTACTATATACCTCTTCCTATTTGGTGTCTATAGGGGAAATGTTAGGATAGGAAAATGAAAATGGGAATGAGCATGCCATCTATTATGTTATTTTATCCCTACTAGACTATGAAACGTCATTATTTATATAGATCCCTTAAGGCACTTATTCTCATAGGATATCCTCTTGACAGATTGCATCGGGAATTGGATGACCCTCCTTATGGATTTTGACCTCTCTATCATCACACAAAAGGTGATAAAATACCAATCCATAGAAAACTAGTTAGTTACCACCCCCATCTCTGCTCCTCAACCCATTCATGATGCATTACCCAATGAGCACATCCTCTTCATTGAGGGCATGGAAAATACCACTACCATAAAATATTACTACTATAGCTTCATGTCTGGTCTTGAGGCACAATCCTCAAATGCATGTAATGAAGTGCCCTCCCCGCCTAAAACCAAACTGATGGCTGAAAACATTGAGGAGGAGGTCACCATTGATCTCCATGAAGATACATGGATGCTACATTTCGACAGGTAAAAATTCCTCCAATAATATGGGGCGGGTTGTGTACTCACCGACCCCTCTAGTCAAACTTTCCCTCTTTCCTATTAATTTAAATTTAAAGTCACCAACAACATCGATAAGTATGAGGCTCTTATCTTAGGCATACATGCCACCTTAGCTAAGGACATATCATATCTCCATGACATGGGGGATTCTCAATTGGAATGTCAATAGGTTAGTGGTACATATTAGTGTTACATCAAAAACCTTAAGCTTATTATAACTTAGTCTAGGATTTAATACCACACTTCACCTCATTTACCATCAAATCGGTCCCACATGAAAAAAATGCCTTGGCTAATTCTTTGGCCACGTCTCCCACCTAATTCTAGTCACATTCTAATTCTCATAATGACATACTTATCATAAAAATTCACCAAGGGTCATCCACCATGCTTCCTCGAGATGTTTGGGATGTTTGTTAGATTGATCCATACATCCCCGAACATGACCCTTGTTATGTTGATAAATGTCTATTCATATAGTACCAATCTTACCTAAATGGTACCGACCCATGAGCACAATTTCAAATACATAAAAATGGATCTCAAATATGTACTTAAAAATGACATATTATACTATTGTAATTTCAAATGCACCCTACACCATTGCGTTAACAAAGATGAGGTCCCCCTTGTCTTATAGGAGGTACATGGGGGAACTTATAGTGGCCATTGTAGTGGTCATGCTACTACACAAAAGTTCCTACATATGGGTTACTATTTGGCCTACACTCTATTTTTACGCCCACTTTCTTTCCCCTTTGATTGAGTTGTAATCTTTTCCATCTCCCTGGCCCTTCAATATATGGGGATTGGATTACATCAAGAAATTTCATCGGTCTCAAGACGGTCATGTCTTCATCATTACATTTGTGGAATATTTTACTAAGTGGGTTGAAGCCATGCCTCTGACTAATATGTCTATAATTATTACATCTAAATTCATCCTTAATCAAATCATTTTCCGATTTGGAATTCCCTAAACCATAATATTTTATAATGGTGGGAGCTTCAAATGCAAATAAATGAAGCAACTTTGCGCTAAGTTTAAAATTAAACATCAATTCTTGAAACCATAGAATCTTTAATGAAATGGATAAGCCGTGTCTACAAATAAAATTCTCAATAAGATCTTAGAAAAGGCGGTCTGTGAATCATTCACATATTGGCATATAAATTTATATCCTACATTATGGGCATACCACACCAACATCTGTAACGACTACTAGGGAAACCCAATTTTCACTCACCTATGGAGTTGAGGTAGTCCTTCTACTCAAGGTGTAACTCCCTTCACTCCACATTTCCCTTCACAATATCATTCCTGATAAATATCTATGTGAAGCATGTCTCTATAACCTTGACTTATTAGGAATAACAACATGACCAAGAATACACTTATACATAAACATAAAAAACTCCTTTCCAAACAACATAACAAACTTGTTCATTTGTGTACTTTCGATGTGGGTGACATTTTCCTTAAAGTTTATTATACACATGACAAAGAAGGAAAATACGCTCAGAAGTTGTGGGGTCCTTTCCTCATTAAATATATCATAGGCATGACCTATGAAAAACTCAACAAAAAATGAAAGATAAACAAATAAATAACAATATACCTTTTTCCAATACTTTCCCTTGTAAACTGCAAGTAAGATTTCTTAAAGTATTTGAACATCTTGAATCTTTTAGTTTGTTGGATTTTGGATGCTCTTGAATTTTTTCTCCAAATGTGGAAATGGGCCAGAAGTTGGATGCAATTACACAAAGGATTCTAGGGATTATTTACAAAGGATTGGCCTGATTTTCTAGTTGAGGATGAGGCTTGGATCAAGGTTTGAATGGGTTACAAGTTCATAATTGTAATTTCTTGAAATAGCCATTGGATTTGGTTTGTGTAGTTGCAGCTTTGCAAGGGCAATGAATTTTTTGATTTTATTTGGGAAGGTGGTTGTACTTGCATATTTGTTGCCCCCACCTTTGTAGGGTTCTAGAAGTGGAGTGGGAGTGGAGTGCGAGTAGATAAATATGATTATTTAAATAAATAATTTAATTAGTTACGAATTGTGATAGGATAAGTAACCATTTAATTCAATAAATGTTTAATTAAAGTAGCTAAAGGGTCTATTAATTAATTTAATTAATTTCAAGGGCATGATAGAATTAAATTAATTATTTCTAAAGGGGTTATTATTTAAATGATAGAATTAATTTAATTAATTCAAAAGGGATGTAATCTAGTAGGATAGAATTAATTTTAATTAATTCTAAATGTGATGGAATTAACTTAGTAAGATAAAATTAATTTAATTAATTCTAATGGAATGGAAATAGATAAGAAATAGGTGGGTAAGTGCACCAAGTTGGGGGACAATTAAGTGGACATAAAATCCTGAATTTTATATTAAAAATAGCAAAACATCAAATTTAGTCTTCCACGGACTTGAACCATGCCGAAAAGTAAAAAATATGTGGTAAAAATGGTACCATTACATAGGGGAGACTGTTAGCTTTGTAGAAATACTAATTTTTAAAGTGAATAGAATAGGATAAATATCATTTTATAATTTTTTACTAATAGTAGGTCTTTAAGACACTTTTTCCCGTGAATGTTTATGTCTAGGTTTAAGATTGCAAATTTTGTTTTCACTTATCAGAATGTGATAAAACTTATACCATCCTAACCGTGGTGAAAATTATATACATGTTCAAAAAAAAAATTATTTGATTTCAATATTTTTTGATGAATTTATGGCGGGCAAACGGAAAGTGCTTTGTTTTCTTTATGTTTTCATACCACTTTCACAGAAAAAATCATAAAAAATAAAATATTACTCAAAAAAATAAAAAATAAAATCCATCCCAAGATAGATAGTTGCATCTAACTTCTCACCAAAGGAGAAAAATATATATCAATTTTTGGTCATTCAAATCATGGGCAAACGGACTATAATTTTATAGGCGTTTTTAAAAAAAAACCAAGCCATTGAATTTTGAGTTTTTAATATAGCTAATCTTGTCCATTTTTTAAAAAATTAGTATTTTAGAAACTAGATTCTGGATGCTACGATTCATATTAATATAATTTTTTCTAATTTTGAGTGTATGTATTGCTAATAATCCCTACAAGTTGATATTATGTTGTTATTTGCAATATGACGTCCACTTATGACCCCCTTTTTGTCCCCCAACTTGCTGCACTTACCCAGTGTATACATTTTTAGGGTGTCTACAATAGGTCCTAATACATATCATCTTCAAACCAATGAAGGCAATATCTTCAAAGAACCAACAAGTGCTCAATTCCTCAAAAAGTTCCATGCATGAAGGATCTCAGGAGTTTCAAGGTATCAAACTACCAACTCTTCTCCTTATTTCTCAAATTCACTACTTCATCAACCATTTTCATTCTCTTTACTAATGACATCCTTATTATTATTGCATCTGCCTCATGTTTTTTTGCATTTTTCAACATTGTTATCTACCCTTTGGGCTAATCATCCATCTTCTCTTTATTAACACCTTCAATTTTATGACAATTTCTCTTTGTAGCTTCTACCATATGGTTTTTTTACACTTTTTAGAATTTACACCCACCCCTTGGGGCTAGATATTTATGACACTATGACACCATACATATATGACATGACCTTTGTCCCATGTGCCCCTAGCTAGGTGATTTATGTCTTATTTTATTGATGATCCTCTAGTATTTCTTTTCAATTTTGCTTCTTCAAGGTTCTTGATACATTGATTGCACCCGCACATGGTAGGATGAGTGACACTATCATGTACGCATTTGTGGGTATATTTCATTTCAGTTGGTCTTTTATTACTTTCAACATTCCTTTTATGCAGTTAATTTCATTATTTACTTTCAATTTTGGTGTTACATACTGTTTTATTCCATTGACCAACCCATGTTTCATTGTTGTGACATGTGGTGATCAATGACTATGGCATATGTATACACATAATTTTTCATACATTTTACTAACAAATATTTTGTGCAGATAAGGGTCGCGGATGCATCTATTACTTGAGTGGGTTCCCTAAGGGTTCTGCCAGGAATGGGTTATGACTTTACACAGGGTCATTATGGGATAGAGACATTACACGAAGAGATGTAACACTATGTGGTCCTATATTTAGTTACCCTTACCTCCATCAGTCCTTTTATGTCACACATACTATCACTCTTGACACTTACTTACATATAACTTCATCATTGACACCTTTTTTTCTTTCTTTCCCTTTATCCATGACACATTTTCACTCCACTTAACATTAGGAGTCTTTTTGGTTGATTCCATTAACCATAGGTGATGGTTTTGGTGTTAAGTTTTCCCTTAGTTGATGTCATCACCTACACACGACACCCATATATTCATAGGAAGAAAGGAATTACATGAATAAGAAATTTTCTCTACTCTTTTGTGCCATTTTTGCATCTACTCAATCTTCTCTTGGTCTATCTTGCACTTGATTTGGATTGGAAACTCTTATTTGTTGTTGGATCACTTACATGATTAGGTCATATATAGTGATTATAGGACAGGAATGGTGTTCCCCTTCTCCACCCATATTCATTCTCTCGATGTAATGTTGAGAGAGAGAGAGAGAGATGTATCAACGACCACCCCACATGTAAGTGCTCTAACTCTATTTTTCATTTTACATATATTAGATCATTTCCCTTCCCATTACTCTATGTTAGCTTAGTATTATATGTACATCGGCACTAGTTAGCATATTTCTCTTATGTGATTAGCTCCTTAGCTTTCATTTACTTGTATTTCAGTTACATTGCAGTAGTATAGATTGTGCATGCGTGTCTTATATTTTTATTAATTTACATATCTCCCCCATTAAGTGATATCTTAGAAGGGTACTCTCTTCTATCTTGACTATAGGCCTTGGAAACCCTAGGTTGACCTAGTGTAGGGATCACTACCCTCTGGATATGTGACCTTAGCACTCATTGTAGCACCTTTAAATCAATCAACTATGTGTCGGTCCATGTGTGTCTCTTATTTGTTGCATCATACCCTTGAAGAACAGAAGACTTAGGAGATAAATCCACTACGACACATTCTTGGCCCACCATACACCAACCCTTGGCCAAATAATGCAATAGGTTATTCCAAACCTTCCTCGTTCAATTGCACTAGCATGGAAGATATGGTATATGTACCTTTGAAGGAAAATAAGGTGAAATCTATGGAGAAATCTAGATTAATTTGGATAGGAGCTTGTGTTATTTCTTGTTTAATGGATTAAAAATTTCCCTTCCCTTCCATAGTCCACTTGAAAGGCATTTTTTTCTTCATCATATATGGTAATATCTTGACAAGATTCAAAAAATTTGGGATGAAATGCCTAACAAAATTGATCCTCCCTAAGAAGATTTGCAATGCTTTCTTATGACTAAGAAATTATAGTGTTATAATGACACTCGCCCTCTCTATATCTATTACAAGTCCTTTCTTAGAGATAATGTGCTCTATAATATTTCCTTCATGTGCTAGAAAAATGTATTTTTGGGGATTAAGAGAAATTTTGAACTTACTAAACCTTTCGAATACCTACCTGAGGTGAAAGAGGTGGTCATTTACATTCTTCGAGAATAATGTGATATCATAAAGGTAGACAAGAACCAAACTATTAATTAGTCCTTTGAATTCCATATCCATGGCTCTTTGAATTTTTTCTCCTGCATTAGACAAACTAAAAATCATTTTATTATAAGCATAAGTTCCCCATTTGGTGGTAAAGATAGTTTTGAAATGATCCTATTCATTCACCATAATATGATTATATCCCAAGTAGTCATCTAATAGGTAAAACCTTTATGAACCTACTATCATTTGTAAAATATACTCCATAGAAGGGAACAGATAGTGGTCTTTCAAAGATGCCTTGTTCAAATATTTGAAATCAACAAATAATCTTATTTCTCCATTTCTCTTCCACATTGGGACCAGATTTGTAACCCATGTTGAATGATTGATGGAAAAGATGATGTTTTCCTCAATCATCTTGTTTAATTCCTTCTACATGAGAGGCTCAATTGAAGATTGACTAGACTCTACTTCTATCTAATGGGATTAGTTGTGGAATATAGCTCAATGGTATATTGCACCAAATTAGGATCAAAACCTCTAAGGTCTTCATATCTCCAAGTAAAAACTCTTGAAAAATATTTACAAAATCATGTTTCTCTTGAGGGGTGTATACATTACCAATCTTGAGTAACTTTTCATTGCCAACTAAAATGGGTTCATAGTCTTCACCTTTGACTGTCATGTTTACCTTTTCTCTTCTTAGTTGATCATATGGATTGAAATTGGATTATAAAGTCACTATAAATTTAGGCAACTTATGTGATTTTAGTTGGATTGTATGATCTCCATACCATTCTTCCAACTTTTCATAATTTCTTGGAGAGAAATCAGCCTCTTCTTAGATGAATTTAATGATTTTTTTATCGTTCTCAAATACTTGCTAGTTGGTTTTGTTTTTCTAGTGTTGCGGGTATCACCACCACTTTGATATATGGTTACCCTTTACTTATTTTTATATCTCCAACAACATAAAATCTTTCTCCCACCATGGCTAACCTATATGGGGGATCATTCTAGAAAACCCGCATAATGTTTAATATTTAAGAAACCCATGGAACACTGGGATAGTGTTTCGTGGATTCTTACTTTTTCTACTTTAAACTTAACCTTTTATGCTCTGTGCAGCACCTAAGTTTCATCATATTTACATCACGACATCTAAGGGAAAAAATCCATGTCTTTTTTTTATGATTTGGCCAACTCCCTATAAGATCCCACTTAAGGATCCCTTGGGCTAAATTCTCCTTTGTTCCGTGACTTTGAGAAAACCCGTAGAACACTATATTTTGAGAGTCTGTAGAAGACTAATTATTAGTGTTCTACGGATCTTGACAAATATTTTTCTAAGTCTAAAGTTGATTTTGTAAGTTTCCAAAATAGCCTGGGGTATTTTGGATAACAAAACCATGGTGGATTTGATAGGAAGTTTTCAGTAAAAATGTATAATAGTGGCCTATTTCTTATAATGCCCCAAGCATGATACAAAGATAAAGGGATGATAAAATGAAAAAAATGGTCAATACTTTCATTATAAGTGTGGGTAAATTGTGAATGGAAAACATGTAGATAGATAAACTACAAGAATTGATCTATAAGAAGCACAACTAACTCAAGTAGATAAAATGATACTCTCAACCATTGTTATTCCTATCTAAGAGGATGCTTAGATAAGATAAAGAGTTAAATGTAATAAAGAGGTAATAATATTTGATGGATGCTTGTGAGGAAGGCTCAATGGTATTACCATACAAACTCACAAACTAACAATCAAGATATGTAGAAACATAAAACTTAATGTAGGTAGTAATACCTTAAAGGTGAAAAAATATGATCACATAAAAAACCAAAAAGGTAGATAAAATTAGGTCATAAATATCAAAACCTAGGTATATGCTACTAGTAGGGGGGAAATACCAAATTAATAATCATAATGAGTAATATAAGGATGTAATATAACTTTATGCACCAAGTTGGATATTGTTAATTGGGAAAAATATCAACCAAACTAAAAAACATACGGGAAAGATAAGGATGAAAAGGTGTTAGCCAAGAAAAATCATTGACTAAAATAATAGGCCTATATAAGATGGTAAGGGTTATATAAAATCAGCATACTCGTTGTCATGTAAGATTGTAGGATCATAAAATGATGTAAGGGACTACTTGGGAGACTAGGGATCAACCTAACTAATCATCCTATAAAAAATTAAGATAGGATATATGGGACCAAATAAAATATTGAGGCTCATAACTAATCAACATGTAGAATTAAGATAGAAAAGGATAGTAAAGAATGTAAGGGATAAGTTGGGAGGCTAGGGATTGGAACTAATCAACCTATAAAAATAAGAAGGAAATAAATCAAACTATGAGAAATGTGTAAATAAATATAGAATTCTATAAGAAGAAACATAATATGTTAGAACCGTGTTAGAATATAAAACATAATCAAAATACATGTTAAATGAAAAATCATAATAACCATAACTTACTAGGCACAACAAGAGAGGCAAAAAAACTATGTGCAAGAAAAGACAAATGGTGAATAAAAATAGGATAATATAAATACAAGTGATAAGGTGAGTATAAGTAGTTATGACATATGAGGTTGTATACATATCTAAGTTCCCAAAAAGAACATACCCTTGGTGGGGGATTCTCTCAAATAGATATGTATTTGTCTTTGAATATTTTTTAGAGTTGATTTTACTTGGATTCACTGATTGTAAGGTTTTTAGTTGGAATATAAAATGTAGGAAGATGGAAGGTGTCATAAGATTCTCTAAATCTAGAGGTTAAATGAGAGTATTCATCATAAGATGCCCTAAAGATAAGAATATGATAAAATTAAAAAGTGAGTAATATTATAAAGATGTGAATGTAAGCATCAAAGGATGTCCTAAAGTATGAAATGAAGGAAAAAGAGGCATTAGTAGATGCCTCAAATGTGATGAAAGATTAGGATGGGCATCAAGAAATTCCCTAAAAAGTGATGAAATGTGAGGTAACAGATTATTATAGTTGATGTTAGGTTTGAGATCCATACATTTATGATCAGAATGATGATTTGATGTAGAAATCTGGATAAAATAAGATATTGAAGTATTAGGGATGATGTAGGATGGAATTATGTCATTAACATCATACTTCTAAATAGTATCAACCTTGATAAAATTAGGGTGGATGATATAGTCAATAAATAAATAATGATTTAAGATTGCATCGACCGTGATGAAACCAAGGTAACCAATGACATCAAATATGATAGGATCAAAATCATACAACATCAATCCTATTGATTAATG
Source organism: Taxus chinensis (assembly GCA_019776745.2). Classification (NCBI taxonomy): domain Eukaryota; kingdom Viridiplantae; phylum Streptophyta; class Pinopsida; order Cupressales; family Taxaceae; genus Taxus; species Taxus chinensis. The sequence goes on along the minus strand of CM034148.1, from coordinate 626,078,290 downwards.
GTGGTTGATGGAATCAAATATAATAGGGATAGAAGTAGATGGCATCGACCCTGTAGGTTCAGGACAGACAATGGTCTCAAAGATGATGAAAAAAATTCAAAGACATCCGATCTACTATTTTAAGATGATTGATGGTGTTAAAGAGGATGGGAATAGAATCAAATGGCATCTACTTTATTGGTTCAGAACATTCAAGGACATTAGATATGATAGTATTTTTAGGGTTTCGATTTAAGAAAGCATCAACCATGATGGAATTAGGGTGGCCAAATAGGATGATTTAATATTTCGTCGACCATGATGTTATCAGGGTGGTTAATGTAGTAAGTGGTAAAAATTTGTTGAATAACATTGGGATTTTTTCCAAGTGGAAGATGTCATCAGATGAATCTAAAGTTTTTAGAACAACATTAAACATTTTTTGGTGGTTTATACTATTATATATGTTTGATTTCGTAGGTTGAGATAAGAAATCAAAATTTGTAAAAGAACCCAATTAGTGTTTTCCAATTAAGGGTGGGAGAGAGGTTTAAAAGATAAAGGATTATTGCTAATATTAGGGTTAAAGTTGGTATTTTCTTTAAAATGGGGTAAATTTCCTCTCAGATATCTAACCATTTCAAGATGAGAAGAAAATATAAGATCATCTTACGGATCTTCATTGGGATATATGTCAAATATGGGAAGATCATCTTGTGGATATTCATTGGAATATAATTCAAATATGGGAAGATCATATTATGGATCTTCATCCATTTTAGATTGAATGATTGGTTGGGATTGATATTATGAAACAGTACACCATGAATGATTAGAATTGATGTTGGATATGGGAGGGAGAAATAAGTATCTCATATAAAATTTTAATGGGTTAAGGCTCACTAGAAAAATCCTAAGAGGTGATCTAACATAGTCATAATATGATTATAGTGAGATTTTAAAATATTTAGGAATTATTTATATATATTATAAAAATTATATAGATTTTTAAAGAGGAGATAAATGGAAACGTGAATGTGACTCAATCTGGAGAAAAATTAAGATTCATTTTGGGTTTACCAAAGTGTATGTAAATAAAGAGTGGATCGATAACATTTCCTTTCATCTCTCTATATAGGGGTATTCTAAACTAGGATAACAAATAGGGTCACAATAAATATACATGTCTTATATTGTAAATTGATATATATGAGGAACTAAGAAGGAATTACTCCAATCTATAAGATGTATATGAATCAAAATCCTAGACCCAGTATAGGATAGGGGCATCTAACTAGCTCTTGATTGTAAGATGGTGAAAATAAGGTTTAAAATAGTATTGTAATCATGGTAGTAATAGGCTCAATATGTTGTTAGGAAATAGTCACAAGGATTATAAGATAGGTCCAAGAGATTGTTATGAAATTTGGAAGAGCTTTGCATAACAAAGACACAATAATATTTTATAATTAAATTAACAACGAGGAGGTACATTTTTATATCCTTTTGAATTTAGTAATATGGAGTTAGGCATATCAACAAATCTCATATATCTCTTAAATCCTCTTTAAAAATATCTCTACTCCCTAATATAGCTCTAACATCATCTACATGATTTATTTTCATAACTCACATGTACTCCTTATTTCATGATTCATTATAACTCACTACTTTATTTTGTTGTACGTATTATTTTATTAACATTGCAATATAATATCTCACATGAAACACTAATTTCCTAACATCCCCTAGTGTGAACATGAGATAAGAGTAACATAACCTACAAATTTTTCTCCCTAAAAACATTGCATAGATAAGTACAACTCCATCAAGTTGTCTGTTTACCCTTGAAAAGGCATAGTTGCAAACAAAATTCCATAGAGTTTCTTGAGACCCAAATTCTAAATCTCCCCTAGATTCTAAGATCTCACATGATTTGAATTCATTGAGATTGTCAAGCCTCAAATTTTAAATCATGTATATTCATAGAGCTAATAACTATCTAGACAACAATCTATATTTATTTTACCTTGAAATCTTCTCTTGCACCCCATAAGCTAGATTCATTGAATAAGCTTCTATCTCTAAATTTCACACCGTAGGTTTATTCAAAAAATGAAAAAAACAAGAATTCTTATAATAATACAACATAATAGAAATAAAATATTGAAAAAAATGCCACCAAATTTGTGTGTGTCCTCATCGGTAGTGGCTGACAAAAGGTTGTTATTCTACCTCCTTCCTTTGTTGCCTACATCCTCTAAACTATTGTTATTTACTTTGTGCAGTTGTCTTGATATTTAATTGTATGACCCTCCCATAATATGGATGTTGATTTACACTAAAAATTCATCCATGAGGCATATTTTTTAATTTTACGACACTTTTACAAATTGATAATAATGCTTTGAATTTTTCGAGTTATAATAGGGACACATCTAGGCAATATAGATGGGACAATACTACTAAACTAATATTGATAATGACTTATTGAATGACTCTCATAAATCTTTTAATACATGGTACAAGTCTAATATATATATATATATATATATATATATATATATATAATGAAGATCTATTAATAAAAAAATCTTTATTATTAAAACATATAGTTCTAATAAACAATGACTATTTACTTTTACTCAACATGAAGAGTAATGACAAAAATTTAGGATTTAAATAAATGTGTACTATAACAAGGTTGTGAACACTAAATTAACCTAAAAGAATCATTTATTCATGGTATAGAACACATAACCACTCACCTAGGCAAATAAACAATTTAATATATAAAATGTACTAAAATAAAAAAAATTAAACAATGTGAAGTACAACATGCATGAAAACTAGGTAGAGTTGATCAAAATCATGCTTAGGAAAGAGTGGATCCATGCTTATATAGAAAACATGACTCCTCCATATAATAAACAATTGATTTTGGATTTTGATATGTTGTGAGAGCTACGATTGGATTGTATGAGTAATGAAGGCACAATACATTCCTAGAAGACTACACATCAAGCATTTATCACAATAGCACATCTTGTATAAAATAAAAATCACCTCAGAAAATCAACAATCCACAAGATTTTATATAGTGAGGGTTGAAAAATTAGTGACCAATTTTTTTCTTTATCCTCAGAAAATGTTCAAATCATTTCCACATTATCAGGTTCAACTCCACATAGCCATCTTTTCATTAGGAGATAGTTACGTAATTAAGGAGCTAATTGAAACAACAAAATGGCTTGCATAGATTAGATGAGTGTAAATGACTAAAACTCTTCCAAAATAATTTTAAACAAAAATAAATGTCAAATGAAACTGACATAATGTGTCAAGTGTAAAACAAATGCATTTTTAAATGCAATCGATTATAGAGATTGGCACAAATTTTAAAACCTTGATGTAATGTAAAAAATACTCAGTATACGCTACTAGTACAACCTACATTCTATAATAAATCAATCTCTCATCTACATAGGAGGCCAAAAGAAATAAAGGATTTTCCCCTCAAAAATTATCGCAAGCCCATACCTTATCTGATATCAAATGTGAAATTTGGTAGAGATTTGCACAATAAATTCATAATAATATTTTGTAATTAAATTTAAAATGAGGACTTACATTTGTATATCCTTTTAAACTCCTAGTAATGTGCATTTAGGCATATCAAATAATCTTGTATATCTCTTAACTCCTATCTAAAATATCTCTTCTCCCTAGTGTCTCTCTAACACCATCTATATGAGTTATTCTCACAACTCACACACACTCCTTATTATGTGATTCATTATAACTCACTACTTTATTTTCTTATACACATTATTTTATTAATATTACAATATAATATCTCACATGAAACATTGATTTCCTAACAATTACAAAGAAATATCAAGGTTTGTAAAAGGTTGTAACCAATAGATAAATAATGTGATATAAGAGAGATATGCTACCATGTCCTAATATGTTCATGACCACATCCACAACATCCAACTTTGAATTAAAAGTAAAGGAATAAGAGAGGTTAGAGATACTTATCTACATAAATGCACCATTGGTGCATTAAATTCACTTAGGATCGACGACACCTTATACAAGAGAGTTGATGTGGGGGACCGCAAGTGAATAATAATAAGACCTAGGAATTCCCTTAATTAAAGACTCCAATTATTCTAAAGGCTTGGTATACCAGGAAAATTACAACTCTTATGCTTATAGATCATAAGAACTAAATTCTCTAAGTGTGAACTTCAAATAATAAAAATAAGACCAAGTTTAAGAACTTCTAAGATTCTAAGGAAGATTGGGTTAAGCTATTAGATTGAATGTGTGATGGATGAGATGTACAATGAGTACTCAACTACCTAGTATAAATGTCCTAATTATAACAAAAATGGTTTGTGTTAGTTGATGCAATAATTAGTGGTTGATATTATTGGTTGTGAAAAATCATTAACCTAACAACATTGATCGTGGTTGGTGTTATTGGCAAGGGAAATCTGCCCTGTAGATGGAATAAAACATGATTGATGTTGTATAAGAGGGAAATGTAGGTATAAGAAATCCATGAGAGTATTTCAAACTAATAATTTGAGGTGAGGTGTTGAGGGAGATAATGAAGAAGCTGTAAATGTGTTGAAATTTGGTGTGAGAGTGATCATAAGAGGGTGATAAGGTGATATTACAAGGATAATGTAAAAGATGACAGCAAAGGATGTAAAGTATGACTATAATAGTATAACATATGAAATATATGATATAATCATACTATATATCAAATATATATCATAAATACTTGTTGTCATGTTTTTTTACAAGGCCAAAAATTCAATCCTAAACCATGACAACCAATCCCAAGTGTCAAAAAATTTCTTGAAAAGCCTCTTGGACCCCTCCTCCGGGTTAGTTTTTCCTTTTGTATCATGCCCATCCTGACCTTGCAGTTCCTGCCAATGTGTTGTACAAACTTTCCCTAGTGTTTTAAATGTTGTGATAGATTCATTCGTCCCATTTAGTGAAGTGCTACCAAATGTGAATTCTTCAGCAGGCCTAGAAAGGCTAATTTTTGCCTTTGCAGGACTAGTGTGCACCATATGGGATAGATATGAAGGCCCACAATCATCTGAAGGTGGTATTGAAGAGTTTATAAAGTAATGGATCTTATTTAGGAATATTTATGGAAGTTTAAATGGGTTTTCAAGGGTAAGGAGTAAACAGTCAAAATTGATACCAGATCTTCTACAGAGGATTCCGGGAGATCCATAATTAATTGGAAATAAAAAAATTATGCATTGTGAATTTGGAGGAATTATACACATGATGAATTCATAAAATATTTCACAATACCTTATTACTTTTAAATGAAACTTTATTTTCACAGACATGCCTTGTTGTCCCGAAGGGAAAAAAAAAGGCCATTTTTGGAGGAGTTAGAATCAAGTCCTGAAATCCATCACATTGTTCATAAAATTGTCTTGGGAGTCAAAATTATATTAAAAAATTCAATGAAATACCATCGGGAGCTCAAGGAAATGTGTTTTCAATATTCTATACTTAGTCATTCTTTTGGCTCAGTTCAGTGGCGGGTTTTCTTGTCCCTCTTATCCCTCTCATCACTAAGAAAAAGGGAAAATAGGGGAAAGAGGGGACAAGAAACTTTTCCCCACCCCTTATCTCTTTCTCGTGGTTCCTCATGTGACATTTCTTCTTCCCAACGGAGTGTTAAGCCCATTTTCCTAGATTACACAAGAAGCTACCAAGTGACACCATCCTACCTAGGGAACATTTTCTTGTACCTTTTATCCCTCTTGTCCCCATGATAGAAGGGACACAAAAATTCACCCCATCCTATCCCCTTGCAATGTTCTCCATAAGACCAATTTTTTAGCCCTCTAGGTCCCTAGGCAACTTTTTTACATCTCCCTCTCCTCTCACCCTATTGTGAAACTTGTCATGATCTAGAAGAGGGCATACTTTCTTGTCCCTCTCATATCAAGATAGAGGGGACAACAAAATTTTACCCTCCCCCAATTCATCAAAACTCTATTTTTAAATCAAACTCTTTTTCTCACCAATGAACTTAAAAATAGATTGTCATGTTGCTTTAAAACTCGAAGCTTGTTTTAACCTCATTCCTTCACCAGTTCAACCCAGGCAGTCATTTTTGATGTCATAAAGCTCTAAATACCTAAAAAAATATTAGAAATGATGTAAATTTATTCTAAGGCAGCCATGAATGTGAAAATGAAGAAAAAATCATAACTCTCAAACTTGTAGGTGAATTCCAGTGAAATTTTCAGGGAAGATCTCCATAGTAGGAACTTTCAAGAAGACTTTTATCACAAAGTGGATGATGCCCTAGATTTTTTACAATACAAAATCATAAACTTATGTCCTAGAAGCTGATTTTTCAGTCTGATAGAGTTTTGGTGGACGGATCACTGTGAAAATTGGATCATGTGATCATGGAGACGAGCCCAATTTGAAGACGGAAGTTTTAGTGAAAACAAACAAGGGAAAGTGAAAATTATAAAAATAGTAAGTATTTGGTGTTAAAACTTAATAAAAATAACAATATTTTAAAATAAGTAATTTCTCTCATATCAGAACATTTGAAAAATAGTGATGATGACAAACTAGGCCAAACATGAAATTTTATCGAAAAAAGAAAAAAAAAACAAAAAGTAACTTACTAAAAATAGAAAATTTCAAAAAAAACAATAAAACAACATTATTCAAGGTGCTCTTAGCATGTTATGGGTTTCAAAAAACTAAATTCAAGCAAAAAAATCACATTTTCCCAAAAAAAATTGTTCCTGAACCCTAACTGCTAAAAAAAGAAAGTTTCGGATTCAGGTGTAGAAAGTTACTATTGTCTTAATTTTCTCTCATATTTCTAATTTTTGACATCTTAAAGATCAATTTCTCTATTCTAGAACTTTTTTCAACCCTGGAATCAGAATATCTAGATGTGGGTGATAGTTATGTTGCTCACATGGACCTAGAAGATCTGAAAAGTCAGATGCTCGGAAGCCCAAGGGAACTAGTGGAAGACAAGATTTTCAAGAGTGGATTGTATGTTGTAGGCGGTCATCTCATGTCTATTTAAATTACAGAGTTGGTGCTACCATGTTCTCAGCACTACGATCCAAAATCAAGAATCATAATGGTAGACGATAACTCAATAATTTGAGTGCTCACTCCACAAGGAATTTCATAATGTTTACAAATCACGAAAGGAAACAACATGGTAATTATCATGAAGGAGTTTGCATTGGGTGAATGGTCAAAATAGACTCCTATCTCTAAGGCCTCGTGCTAGGATCATGGTTGAAAAAAGTAAAGAATCCTTCTCATGTACCAAATCCTTTGTTTAGGCAAGAATTTTATCAAGGATATTTGGATGATATCATTCTATTGAGTAGGGTAATGGGTGAAGAGGCCACACAAGATTTTAAAAATTGGATGGATCAGTTCACCCTTATTTTCATTTAAGGGAATTATATGATTGACTAGGGATAAATCATAAGTGATAATATCCACTATCAATTTCTTTAGTTGTCGGTCGCCAGAAAATTCGCAATAACATCATACCTAGTATACACTCTGACAAATACAAGATGATTCATAGGCTTGAATCTCACATATAATTTTTCTCAAAGGGCCCATGCATTTGAAATGTACCCATAACTTTCTCTTAAATAAATAAATCATCATTTTTCAAGGGTGAATGATGCATTCACCATGTTTGGCATACGGTTCCTAGAAAAAAACCTAGAGTTGAGATTGTCCCCTCAGGCCAGAGCATTGATCAAGAGATACGGATCCTATTTCACTCATTTTTCCATCTTCTCTTACATCAAAGTGTCAAGGTTTGATCTCATTCCTTGCAAGCTGCCAAGATACCTCAAAAAAAAGATTGTGATGTTTGAGCTATGTAGGAAACTTTCCCATGTCATTGGAAAAATCATGAACCAAAAAAATAAAGGTGTGTCATTTCCTATATCTCTAGTAATTTTCTCATGTAATAATGTTACTAATGATTCAAATCTCAAAGATTCATTTTCCCCTTTGAACGTCTACTTGTATACACCAAGGGAATATTTTTACATCATAAGCACACCTGAGGCCTTCTAATTTTCTGATTTGCACCATGTGCCACAAATCAAATATTATTGGGTAAATTACTCAAATGATTTTGAGGTTAAAGAGCATGATCACATGAGGATGACCATTGGACAGATGAGAAAGTTCAGATTTTATTGGTTCAAAGGTGGAGTAGAAGATGATGGGACTAAATTTTATGATCTTGTATATCAATTGGTAAAGGTCTCACCTCTCCCATAGGTATCATGGATCATTCATGAGTCAGGATACATAAATGAATGAATTGATGCGGCAACCCAAATATCTGAAGAATGGTTCAATAATAAGAGGGTTGCACTCATCAAATCATGAGGTCTCTAGAATCTTAAAAGATAGGAATCTCACCTCTCCACTTTAAAGGCAACTGAGAAAAATTTAAGTTCTACTCACTCAAGAGGGATCACAAAAAATGTAGTCAATGGAATCTGAGATCCCACACTATAAGAGGATACACAGGAAATAAAGAGAAATCAAAGATCCTTTAGAAGGTTTGGAATAAGCATAAATTGATCCATCTCATCCATTGATCCCTCATCGTTCTCCAAGTATATCCTCCTCTACAATTGTGCCAACTCAACCAATGAAAGATGTACCCTCTCACTCAGAGTTGGAAATAGTAATCATGCCTAGTGTTGATCTTAAAGTAATTGAAATATTCCCATAGTAAAAGAGATTATCAGAGGAGAGAATCACATGATTCAACAAGCAAACGGTGCCAAATTTTCAAGCCATATCAATGATGGTGAAAATAAAAAAGGTAATAAATATCAAGTTATTTCTTGCTTCTTCAATGGTTCTTCAAGGAATTATTATGTGGAAGTATCTCAGCCGAAGGTAGTAAATCCTAGATCGGTGAGATGAACCTGTTTGACTATGAAATGAGAACCATTCCTTTATGGCTAGAAATGCACAAAGTATATGCCCATCTATTCAAAGAATCTTCCACTCACCTTTTTGCAAGAAATGAGGAATATAAGGAGAATATTGAACAATTGGAAGATCATGTAGTAAATCTCTCTTCATATGTTCAAACCTTCATGAATATGAATGCCATCTTGTCTATCCTAGCTGAATAAGTCACTCCCATCAGTAACATTGATCCAAAATCCATTAGGAAGACATAGGGCTTCACAATACAATGTAATTCTAATGACAAATGGGTGAGAAAAATTCTTGAGAAAGGTGGTAACGTTGAATTCATGATTGCTACTACAAAAAAGGTATAAATGACTAGGGATGAGATTGAAAAATAAAGAAGCATTGGGATCATGTATTTCCACTGGTGACTAAAATGCGTGAAATCAACTTTTCTGAATTGGTAGGAAGAAATGTGCTCACCTCGTAATCGAAAGACTTGTCTCCAATTTGGTCTAGAACTCTTTTTTTTTATATGAGATACTCAATCATGCTCTCGATGAGTTGGACTCGTGTGATGAGATCACTTTAAAAATGTAGAAGGATATCAATGTGGAAGTGTATAAACTTGGATTACCTGTAGTAGATGAGAACACTTCAACAAATGATCTCATGAAGAAATTTGAAGATCTGGTTAAGAAAGAGGTAAGAGACCCATTCCCCTTCAAAGAAGATGCCCTAAAATCTCTCTCAAAGATCAGATGTGTTATCTTAGACATTGCAAAATAGCATCAAGCATGGTTCACAAAATGCAAAAGTATCAACATCACATCTAAGGATTGGATCAAAGCTCTAAGTTTTGTGCACATTCCCTACACAGATAAAATTGTGCCCATATTGGATTATTTCAATAAGGAGTTCAAGGGATTTGATATCTTTCCTGAATCACTCTCCAAAATTCCTTCAACAAGTGGATCTTCATCAGTAAGTGCATTGTCTTATTCTGAGTAGCTATCTCCTCTCTTCTCTCTTTCCCACCCCTTCCTCTCTTATCTCATGTTTTATTTATTCGTTAGGGGGCATTTACATTTCACTTTTTTCCTTTTCATTAAAATATGACCTATGGTTTAACTTTGTAATTAGTTTCCTTCAATTAATAAAAAAGTCACACAATTTCTTTTCTAGGAATATGAAAGGTCACAATTTGTAAAGGTTAGTGAAAATTCATGTGAGGGCGAAGAGTCATTTTTAAGTCTATATAATTGTATGACTCCATTCCAAAGGGTGGTCAATTTATGAGTCTCGTAGTAGATATCTAGTGCACTAAAAAGAAATGAGCAAAGATAGCATTTCCTCTATTCCCTTTCTATGTGTTTCCTCTTTATCTCTCTTTTGCAGCTTTGTGAATGTAAAAATCTTGCATAACCAAGAATGGTGTAAAATCCCTTGATGAATAAAATTTTATGTTTATGATTCATTGTGTCTTGTCATAGCTAAAAAAATTGTTTTACTTCTAATTATGTGTGGATGAAATCTATTTAACACTTGTAAAAATATGCTTAAGCCTATTTACTAGATTAAATCCCCCTCTCAAAATTCTCAATCCTATTCTTCCCTTGCACTAGGTGAAAGCATTTACCATAGGTTCAGTGGAGTGTGCATGTGTGATCCTTGGCCTATTGGCCACCCACAGAGTTTTTTTTATTTTCATACAATAAAGGGAGCCTCCCCTTTTCCAATCAGGAGGGACATAGTCCCAAAGAGTTGGTGAAAATAAACTAATTTTCCCTTGTGAAAAAATATTTTGCTAATAATACCAATGATTACTAGTCAAATATAACCTATGTTGGAAACTTTAGACATTGAGAGGTGGGGTAGTCAATGTTTGTTCAAAATTTTGAAGCAATTTTCAATTCTTCAACCATCCAAGACTAAAAAAAAAATCATAACCATGATCAAGCATGAACATTCAAACATGAGAGAGAGAGAGATTAGAGAAAAACACATATAAAAATGCTATGTAATGTGGGAAACCCTTCAAGGGAGAAAAACCCACTGAAACCAGAGAACTAACTTGGAAAATTGTCCTATTAATGTTACAATGATTTCAAAGTTGAGAAACAACTCAACATGGAGCTACAACTCCAAAATTTAACCAAGCATCCACCTATTCTTTAGCAATATTCTGCATGCATGGAAGCTCGCAACTCCCAAATTCATTCATGCACCCACTGACCTTCTGTAAGCTTCAACTTACAAGGAAGCTTCAACTCCCTTTATATTTAACATATACTCAGTATTCTTCATCAATAATTTTTTATCAACTTTCTTGTGTTGTCTTTCACAACAGATTGTGATCACTTCTCAACTCATTCTTCTTCTATTTCCACACTCATTTTCATCACCTAATCAGTTGCAAGGCACTATTATGCAAGGCTCACTTCACACACATTTTCATGTTGTTATTCACTCATTCAATCACACGCTCTGTCTTCATCAATTCACCACTAATCTTGATATTTAACTCCCAACCTGATATTAGGTCTTCAATAATGATTTTACCTAATGAATCATGCTTTCTTTTTCATAAGATTGATTCCTCTACATACTCCCATTAAATCATTTCTATGTTGATCTCTTCATACAAGGTCATATATCTCTCTTATAAGACTTCATATGTTTTAAATGTATGCATCAACAAGTAATTTCTTCACCACTATGAAACCTATATACATGAATGAACTCTCACATATGCCATTTTCACTTCATTCAACATTCAACTCTTCATGACTAACTCATACAAGGAGATGAATTGACTTATTTTCAAAACTACCTCAATATGGTCATTATTATATCTAACATACAATAGTTATAACTTTATGATTTTCTATTTATTTCAATTATTTGTAATTAAAATGATGAGAAAAAGGAAGGCTCCTAAACTCCCTTAAACTCTGCCACAACTGGCAATATTCCATTTAGACCTTTGTGTATTATTTTGTAATGGTTTTCAAACCTTGTCTTATTCTTCCAACAAGTAGGTTCTTTTCTTGTAGCCAAAAGATAACTCCTCCAAGTGTTCATATATCATGAAATAATGTTAGGTAACTTCAAAGAGTCCTTATAACTCCTTAACTTAATCCATTCTTTGTCATTTAACTTGTACATTCATTAGAGCACATAGAGCAACACTAAGCACTAGAAAGGTTAGCCCAAACTTGTGTGGTAAAAGGATGTATACTCATGAGCATATATCAAGAATGCATTCATGTAGTATTAGGTATGCATGAAGTAATTCATCAAAAACAAAGGCTTGGCAATCATTTCATCAAATATTGAAGACACCCTTTCAAAACATTTAACTCTCTTACATGCACATAGTTATGCAAAAATTAAAATCACAATCATGGATGTATTAAAAAGATGCAAGGAGTGAGATCTCATAATATATCAGATTATTGTGGAGTAAAGAAGATGACATGTACATCACCTTCAACTAACTAGGAGTGCTAAGATAGTTCCAATCTCTTCATGAGACACAAATTCAAATAGCGCAAGATTACTGGTCTACTTGAACAATGAGACATCTTGAAGGATTTAGAAAACTTAATCATTTTCCCATCTAACCAAGGCTTCAAAAACACATTTTAAGGAGTATGTGAATGTTTTGTAGCTCTTCAGGTTCACATTTGCTTCCTTCCATGACAAATGGCTCAACTTTTCATGATTCTCAAGGTACATTATGACATCGTTTTGAACTTCAATACACATTCTTGTTCCATATTGAATCTAGCATGTTTGAAACCCTTTTTCATGATCAACCTCAACATGTACAAGTCAAATATGACCTATACTTCATGATTACACCATTCTTTTCGTAGGAAAATAAATAGATATCAAACCTTCAAGACTGTTAGGTAGGCCTACTTGACTGTCTCAAGGAAACCAGACTTGGATCATTAGTGTTTAAACATTAATCCACTTCATCTCTCAAATTTTTGATCTTGAATAGGCTGTAATGAACTTATTCCATTTGTATCTACCATTTGGCACTCAAAAACATGTTATTTCATCAAGGTTTACTCATGCACAAAAGACTGGTTTTAGGTTTGATTATCTCTTAACGGTAGAAGGAAGAGATTGAACTAAGAATCATGTTGAATGTCTAAATAATATTCCTGAAATATTTTATGAACAATAATTACATTCCCCAAACACTCTTCCATAACCATGATTTCATTTTGAAACCTTCAAACCATGACTGTATACTCAAAATCCTTCAAAATAATGGTAAATCCATATTATATAGTCACACTTGGAAAAAAAGATTACCACCAGCTTGACCTAGAATGATTCTTGTACACCCATGAGGGAGTTTCATAACTTACACAAGTGATTTGATGACCAAAAACTTCATTTTATCTCTATCGCTGCAAAACAAGGGTTTAGAGAGGGTTTGGACATCGGTAGAAAATGAAGAGAACTTTCTTATTTCTTAACCAATTGACCCCAAAAATTTTGAAAAAAAATTGTATCTAAATTATCTTCAAAAAATACTCTTATGTTTTATTTGAAGAAGGTTTGTCAATTTTTCTTGAGTGCTAAGAAGATAGGTCATTGTTTTATCATGTCTATCTTAACCCAATTTTGGTAAAACTTCCATATCTTGCACAAAACTCATTGTTTTATCCTAAAAAAAAAATCCACACCTTCTTAACTCCTTCCTCCATGAGATATGAAAATCTACTTTCTCATAGTTAACTCTCAAAAACTCTATCCCATCTCATTTGTGGAGCATTTGATCTCTAGTTTTGGGATAGTGTTTTATACAATCTTGTATTAGTGCTCAAATCACCTCCTTAGAACAATTGTGAAGCCATGTACACATCATCTACCATCATATTGATTCTCATGAAATTCTTATTTTTCATCATCATACCTTGTCTCATTATCCTCACTTACCTACTAGGCAATGTCTTACCTGAAAAGATTCAAAATGACCATATTGATGCCCTATTATCCTAATTATTGACTTGATAATCCTCCTATGACATGATATGTCAGTGCATACTATTCCAACCATGCTTTCCATACTTTTCATTGATCCATTTATCATGTTTTTATGCCAACTTACTTGACCTAGGACTAGGATTAAGCCTGGAGTTACTTGAATCTTCATGAATTGGCCATGTTAAATTTTCATAGACTGAATACCACCTCACACACATCTCATGGACCATATTTGACCTTATGAAGTCTTCATTCAACCTTGGTAGGAATCAAAGCATTTAATCTCACAACTTTCTTGATTTACCATGTTAGAATTTGAGGATTCTAATAAATATGGATTTAATCAACTTACATATTATATAATGTTACAATAAATATTTAAATAAATATTACATCATAACATAAGTAAATAAAGAAATACTTACAGGAAATAAATAACACAGGTGACACAATATTTATAGTGGAAAACCCCAATAGGGTAAAAACCACTTTGAAAATAACCTTTTACTTCAGAGAACTTATTTTACATCCAGTAAGATCACCTCCTCCTTAAAACCCTATTTACCAAGGGTAAAACCAAATCACTTGATTTGCACACCTTTGATATATTTCCCGAATATATCAAATGAGGACCTAAAGTCCTTTTTATATAAGGTGATTGGGTATGTCTCCCAACCCACCTTTTCAACCTAAAATGGTTGACACATATACCTAGGTGAGTGTATTTAATAAATATAAACATAAATGATTCATGATTATTAAATACTTACCTAATGTATATTACCTAGGTATAGAATATTTAATAATAGAAAAGTATTTCATATTATTAAATATTTAACCTATATAATAGTGATGACCCATATTAATTAAGGGTTGTCTAGACCACTTAATCATTATGTTCCAACACTCCCCTTAATGTTAAGTGGGATAACATATGCCAATAGATTACCTACACGTGGTACACTACAAGATTTACAATCCTTAAACCATAAAGGTTTTAGGCTAGCATATCAGGTGAAGGAATTATAACACCTTCATCATACTCAAGTTACATTTTGGTACAAAAGGATTTGGAATCCCAAAGATCATCCCATGATCAGTGGCTAAGTATGATTTGTGAGTTTTACATATTCTCACAGGTTCTCATAAAAGGTTATTGAACCCAAGCATATAGGAGCCTTTTATAACCAAGGACCTCCTTAATAATATGCTTGTACTGGATGTTTACCAGTAAACTCAATAGCACTAAAGAGTTTACTGAAGACTGCCTTTAAGATATTTCTACACTTCTTTCTAAAAAAGAAGCCGAGGAGGTATACATGCCCGAAGGTATTTTTACACTTGCCCGAAGGTATTTTTTACAAATGTCTGAAGGTCTTTTTACAAAAACCAAGTTCCATTAGGAGGTGACATTTTCATGCACACTCCCCCTCAATGGAAACTCCGATAATCCAAGACTTTTCATGAAAGTGACAACATTTACAGCACTCAGGGGCTTTGTGAAGATATCAGCAACCTACTCTTCATTCGGCATGAACTTGAGATCTATCTCACCACTTAGCACCTTCTCACGGATGAAGTGTATATGTATCTCAATGTGCTTCATCCTCTGATGTTGTACTGGATTATGTGTAAGAGATATGGTGCTTTGGTTGTCGCAAGATAAAGGAACACTACATGGATCCTTCATCTTTATCTCATCGAACAACCTCTTTAGCCATAGAACCTCTTTTATAGCTTCCATTACACTTCTATACTAATATTTTGTTGAAGAGATAGAAACAGTTGGCTGCTTTTTGTTGCACCAAGTAATGGCACCTACACCAAATTTAACACATAACCAGAAGTAGATTTTCTATCCAATACATCACCAACATGATCAGAATCACAAAATCCATATAAGTTAGCATTTTCATTCTTAGTATAATGCAACCCATAATTGATTGTACCTTTAATATATCTAAGAATCCTTTTTCAAGATTCCAATGATCTCTATAAGGTTCCTGCATAAACCTAGAAGAAATTCCTACTGCATAGGAAATATCTGGTCTGGTGATAGTTAGATATATCAAACTACCAACTAACTTCCTATATAAATTAGGATCAAATTTTTCACATGTAGGTTTAGGATCAATTTTTATTCCAACTTCCATTCAAGTAGAAATTGGTTTACAATCAATCATGTTAAAAAAATTTCAGTACATTGGTTACATATTGTTCTTGAGAAACAACAATAGAATGTTTATCTTGAAATACAGTCATGCCAAGAAAATGATGTAAGAGACCTAAATCAGTCATTTCAAAGTATTGTTTCAATTTTTCTTTAATTCTACAAATTAAAGCAGGATTATCACCAGTCATAAGAAAATCATCAACATATATACAAACAATGATAATATGTAATCCTTCTTGCTTAATGAATAGATCATTGTCAGAAGAACAATTAACAAATCCTAACTATTTAAAGAAAGAATTAATTTTCGCATACCAAGCTCTAGGAGCTTGCTTTAAACCATACAAGGATTTTTTCAATTTACAAACATAGTTTTCTTTACCAGTTTCTTCAAATCCTTTAGGTTGAGACATGTAAAGTTCTTCTTTTAAATCACCATTCAAAAAGGCATTTTTCACATCCATTTGGTGGATTTCCCACCCAAATTGAGTGAAAATTACAAATAAGGTCCTAACAGTACTCATTTTAGCTACAGAGGAAAATGTCTCAACATAATCAATACTAGGTTTCTGAGTGAAACCTCTAGCAACAAGTCTATCTTTATGTTTGTCAATACTACCATCTATATTATATTTTACTTTGTATAACCAACTAGACCCTATAATACTTTTTTTCTCTGGAGTTGGAACTAACTCCCAGGTTTGATTTTGAATTAGGGCATTATATTTAGCTTGCATTGCATTGATCCACTTTTCATCCTGAGAAGATTCTTCAAAACTTTGCGGCTCAGGTTCATACAAGGTCATTAATGCATGGTACATATGATGGCTTCTGGTCATTTTCCTAAGATCAATAGGATTAGAACTCTCTAACACAGATTGAGCCCATTTTGGTTTCTTAACTAGGGAGTTAAGAGATTTAGAAGCATCTATAGTATCAACAAAATAAACATCATCATGACCATTTACTATATTCTTAATATCAGAATCATAACCATTATTAGAAATATTGACAGAGTTAGGAACATCTTTACCATTATCAGATGAACAAAAGCATTTTTCCAAAACTACCACATTACAGTTTTCAGTTACTTCCATTTTTACAGGGTCGTAAATCCTTATACCTACAGTGTTAATAACATATCCAATGAAAACACAAGAGAAAGAAGTGATATCAAGTTTCTTTCTTTTCTTTTTAGGAATGTATAAAGAAGCAGGACTACCAAAAACTTTTAGATGAGAAATATCAGGTTTTTTATTTGACCATTTTTCTAAAGGAGTAGAAAGATGAATAGCTTTGATGGGACCCTATTTAGAATGTAGACTGTTGTTTTCATTGCTTCTACCCACAGAAATTTGGGAAGCCTAGCATAATAAATCATAGTGCAATCCATATCTAAAATAGTCATATTCTTAAATTCTGCAACACTATTAAATTGGGGAGAATGAAAAGAAGTTAATTCCCTTTTAATACCACAATCAATACAAAAAAAATTAAATACTTTGCTAACATATTCACCCCCATTATCTATTCTAAGTCTCTTAATTTTATAATTTGAAGAGTTTTCAACAGATGCTTTACATTTCTTAAATTATCTAAGTACATCATATTTATTTTTAAGAAAATATGACCAAATCATTCTGGTGAAATCATCAATGAAAGTCATAGCATATAAAGAACCATTTAATGAAGCTACTTCAAGAGGTCCTCTAACATCACTATGAATAAGTTCTAGTGGGAAGAGGAACTCTCTTCAAGATGTGAGTGAAAGGGTTTAGCACTTTGTTTTGAGTGTAAACACCCTTCACACGTATCATGAGAATAAGACAACACAGATAAACCTTTCATAAGATTATATCTAGCCATTTCATATAAACTTCTATAATTAACATGTACTAATCTTTCATGCCATAGTTTTGAATTATTCAAACTTTGAGAAACAAAACAGGATGCAAAATGGAAATCATCAAAAATATACAGACCATTTTTTTAAATTTATTCAGCTATTATATTATCATTACTATCCTTGATATACCAAGTATCTTTCAAAATTTGAATATCCAAACCATCATGAGTTAATTGAGAACATGATAAAAGGTTCTTTTTGAGCTTAGGAACAAATAAATCATTATTCAACACACCATTAGTAACTTTTACTTTCCCTTTCTCTATTGCTTCTAAATATGAGTTATCACCAAGATACACACATGCATTGATTTTCACAACATCAAATAAAGAATTTGAAACACCAGTCATATGATTTGATGCACCTGAATCTAGAATCCATTCAAAATTAGAGAAAGAATACAACGCAGCATATAATCTAACCATTTTAGGAATATCATTAGAGCTATCATTTTTCCTTAAATTGTATTTTGAAGAAACAATTTTTTATTTTATTTTTATAGATAGGTTTCTTGGTTTTGCAATCTTCCTTTTTATGTCTAAATTTACCACATTTGTGAGATTTACCACTAAAGCTAACACACAATTGATCAGAAGAAAAACTTTTCTTATCAACAAAAGAAGATTTAGATCTAAATTTTTGATCTAAGAAGGGATTGCGAGGTTTGAACTTTGAATTCTGAGCAAGAAGTGCCTGAGAGGCATTCTCCTTATAGTCAAAGTTCATCATCAATTTCTCTTCCTGTATCAAAAGTGAACTCAAGGTATTTAAATTAGGTAGATCATTTTTGTTTTGATATTTAGAGTTCAAGATAGAAATAAAATTCCTAAATCTTTCATGTATATTTAACTGAACAATAAAGTAGATTAATTTTTCACCAATTAAATCGAAATTGCATCCATCTAATTGTACTTTGATATTTTTAATTTTGGCTAAGAAATTAACTACTTTTTCATCTCCTTTCATAGGAGTTGTAAGCAATTCTAAAACTAATTTAATAATTTTAGATAAATACGTACCTTCATGCATGGATTCTAGTTGTGTCCATACCTCTTTAGGATGTTCAATATTACCAATGTGTAGTAGGTACTCATCATTCACATTGTGTAAAATCATGGAAAGAGCTTCCTACATTCGTTGCGAGTATGTATTCATGTTATCTACAGTTGCTTGACAACCGGTGGGAGCAACCTCAAATCTAGAAACGTTCAGAGTTTTCTCACCATAAGTTCTAATTTGACCCTATCTTCCAAATGTTGTAATTGGTTTCATTCAGGATATGGGTTTTTTCAAGACAGAAATAGCTGGATGTCATTGTTTTCCTAAACCTCTAAAACACACCCCATTATAATATACAATATACCACAGAGTTAGATACATATTTATCAAAAAATAAAAAAATATTTTTAATAGAAATAGATCTAAATTTTATAGATCTACATAAACTATTTAATCATAACTAATTTTGTCATTACAATGCATATTAATTAACCTCCCATGATCAAAATAATAACCCGCTATATTAAAGGCTTTGCATTATACCCCAGACTTATATAAACAAATTTCTGACCATATAGAAGTGAAGAAAAACCCCCTAAGAATACAAAACAACTTACAAATTCTGGAAAAAAAATTACGTAGACAAAGACCTGGTTAGCTTAAATTTGCCATCTAAAAGATCGTCATACTGCCTTATGTTTGGTCTGTCATGACGGTCATTTGACCGTCAAATTTAATGGAGTCAAAACTTGTTGTGTATTTCCAAAATGTGAAATTCCAAAATTTCTTCTTCTATATAATATTAGGGAGGTTATATTTTAATACATTATATTAACCTATTATAATTTATAATGTAAAAATATATTCACTTTTTAAAAAAGAGGTATATAGTTAATATAATGTAAATAAAAAACAACATATAGTCTATAAAAAAGTATAAACTATAGTATATATTTTTAAAAAAAATACATGTAACCCTTATTATGGGGCCCCTAATGAAAAAAAGATTTAAAACATTTACCAGACCATGTAATTTTAAATTCTACATAAACCTTAGAATTTACAGAGGAGACATCATTTTTCACATATCCAATGGAAAAAATTCAAATCCTATTTTGATGGAGATTTGTCTCCTCCTTCATTTACCATTGACCAAATTCAACCTGCACATTAAAACTATAGAAAAAAAATATTTCAAATATTTTACCCTTACCTCTACACAAGTTTTCATAGAAGGTAAGAAGTTTTCAAATTTTCCACCTATGAATTCACCTTGATTCTTCGCAAAGTAAAACTTTTAGGTTACACTTATTTTAAATACCCTTCTGGGTTGGTTGAAAAAACCCATACAAATTAAATAAATAAAATATAAAATATTTTCTCTCAATTTATTTAATTTACCTTTCCAGATTAGTTGAAAAAATCTGTACAAATTAAATAAATAAAATATAAAATATTTTCTCTTAATTTATTTAATTTACTTTTCCGAGTTGGTTGAAAAAACCTATACAAATTAAATAAATAAAATATAAAACATTTTATCTTAATTTACCTTTCCAGGTTGGTTAAAAAACCGGTATAATAAATAAAATAGAAAATATTTGATCTTAATTTATTTAATTTACCTTGGTCTAATACCATGTTAGAATTTGAGGATTCTAATAAATACGGATTTAATCAACTTACATATTATATAATGTTACAATAAATATTTAAATAAACATTACATCATAACATAAGTAAATAAAGAAATACTTCCAGGAAATAAAATAACACAGGTGACACAGTATTTATAGTGGAAAACCTCAATAGGGTAAAAACCACTTTGAAAATAACCTTTTACTTCAGAGAACTTATTTTGCATCCAATAAGATCACCTCCTCCTTAAAACCCTATTTACCAAGGGTAAAACTAAATCACCTGATTTACACACCTTTGATATATTTCTAGAATATATCAAATGAGGACCTAAAGTCCTTTTTATATAAGGTGATCGGGTATGTCTCCCGACCCACATTTTCAACCTAAATGGTTGACACATATACCTAGATGAGTGTATTTAATAAATATAAACATAAATGATTCACATTATTAAACACTTACATAATGCATATTACCTAGGTATGAATATTTAATAATAGAAAAGTATTTCATATTATTAAATATTTATCCTATATAATAGTGATGGACCCATATTAATTAAGGGTTGGCCAGACCACTTAATCATTAAGTTCCAACATACCATGCACCTATACCAAGCCTGAACACGTGACATCATGACTTGACAACTCGTGAAGACACCAGGACACCTTAGGAAGACATCTAGACAACTTGGACATCCTATGACATCACTGAACACTTTACATCAATGACAACACACGATTATGACATCCAATAACCTAAGGATACATGTAACTATTTTTTATTACTACTCGTTCCCTTACGTATCCTTGAGGACATCGTTATGGGAAAGTGAATGTGTCAATGATGCCTACAAAGAACAAAAGTTAGTAAAGTGAAAAATTATGTGTATATTGTATGTACCTTGAGATATTATATTATAATGTACATGTGGGTTAATGGATATGTTGATAGATGGAACACATCCCCCTTAGTTATTTATGTGTTTATAATACATGGGGTGACATAGGAGTTAGTTATATTTGGTAATAAGGTAGCCTACATTGGAATTAGGTGTTACCCATCCATTAAGAGTAATGTACGCCTATATAAAGGATATGTGTATCATTATGAGGGATGTAATGCATGTGTTGAGTCTTCTACTTGGTATAAGTACATTTGAAGTGTCCCCCTCAAAGTTGAATTTCCATATTGGGAGATTGTGGAATTACTTTTTCCTTAAGGAACATTGTATGGTGTTTCCCTACCTTAAGGATATTCTTCTATTATTCTAGATATATTAAAAATTTAGGCATCTTAGCCCACCAATACCTCTTACATTATGTTGATATTGATTCTATTATTCATATTTCTTAATTATTATATGTGAAGGTCTTATCAAGTGATATCACAACATTGATTGGGTAATTTTGGGGGGTAAAACCCTTATTTTTGTGATTCACCTATATCTTGAGATTGAATGTGATTTTTGAATTTTTTTTATATGAAGTTGATAACCCTCAAATTTTCACCTTTTTTGACCTATTATGAAAGAGTTATTTTCAATTTAGGGTTGAAACCCTTATTTTTATGATTCATCAATATCTTAAAAATGGCTAAGCATTTTTCTGTAATTTTTTACTAGAGTTGTCAAACATTTAGGACAGATACATTCCAAATTTCATAATTTTGTGAGTCATTTTGAGGAATTCATGGTAATTTTAGGGTTTTTCACAAATTCTCGAAAGGATGAAATTTTTGAAAAAAAAAAATTACATTTTTGAAAATATACATTAATATTAATTATGGTATATTTTATGATTTTATGTCATCATCTTGCCAAAATTGGTAGTACAAATATCGATTATAAGAGTTTGTTCTTAAAACTCTAGCTCATGGGGATGAAAATTTTCTATGGAGAGGGTAAGGTGCATATTAGATATCGGTGGAACCAATTTAAGGAGAAATTTTTCCATCATTAGATATGTGGATTTTATACATTTGTCTTGGTGGTCTTGTATAGATTTGATTTTCCAAGTTATAAAAGAAAATGTTTAATTGGCCTTGGGAGGAAATGGAACAAGTTTGATTAGACAAATAGGACACAAAATAAGAATAGGAGGAGGATGAGGAGGAATAATATAAGAATGATATTGAGGAAGAGGAGAAATAAGAATAAGAAGAAGAAGAATATGGGGATGATGAAGAGGGTATTAATGAGGATCAGGATGAAGAAGAAGATAGTGTAATTAAAAAGAAGGAAGCTACAATATTTCACTTTCATGGGTGCATTCAAATACATAAGGTAATTGTGTCCATAAACCCTAACAAAAAAATATAACTACATCAACATGAATGTGGCTCAACATCTGCATGTACGAGCAAATAATATAAAGAAATATCAAGTGGATTGTAAGTAGATTCGAGTTTTTTAAATATTTGAAACTCTATATAGATAAATATGTTTTTCATTCACATTTTTATGCATTGGATATGGATGGTTTAGATATCCTTGGTTAGATATCTTGGGAAAAATTAATATGAATGTGTAAAATAATTTCATGAAGATATAGTACAAGAGAAAGAAGGTTACCTTGCAGGATATCACTCTTATCAAAAAACAAATAAATGTTAAGATGGAGCATGAGGATGAATTTGAAGATGGTGAAGAGGGGAATAATGATGATTCAAAAGAATAACAAATAGAACATGATGAAAAATTAGAAAAAAATGTTTTCTCTACTCAATAAAATATGAAATAGCAAATAAAAATGTGGAAGAGGAAAATAAATTTGAGGAAAAGGTTGTTAAGGTTGAGGATACTAAGGTTGAAATATGTTGATTCTTCTACTTGGTAGATGTATATTGGAGGTTTCCCTCTTGAAGTGGAATTCCCATATTGGGATATCATGGAGATTCTCCTTCCTTAAGGATCATTGTATGGTGTTTCCCTACCTTAAGGGTATTATTATATTATTATATTATTTTTAATATATTGAACATTTGGGCATCTTGGCCTACTAATATCTCTTGCACCATGGTAATATTAACTATATCCTTCATATTTATAAATTATTATATGTTAATATATTATCATATACACCCTCCATTTAGTGGTTTCTACAGCCTATGAGTAGGCTTGTACACCTCTCATCATTTCCTCTAAGTCTAAAAGTCTTACAACTCTAAATGTTCTATTTGACTTCACAACTAAATATTATCTATGTCACATCATAATTTTCTTATAACACTCAAAATTTTAAAATACTACAACCTATATCATCTAACCAACAACTTAGCAATTGTAAGTCTACAAATACTTTATACCCACACACACGTGTATGGAAATTATAAAAATTAGAATCACACACCCATATAACACTAAAATCCCAATCCAATACAAAATTGATGATACTGGATATTGAGCTGCCATACGGGACTTTAAATACTTGCTCATATATTATAAACTAATGCAGTCATTGTTAGGGGTCCTAATTAAGGGATGCCTTAGACTATGCAACCCAAAAAAATTCAAAGTTAGATCTCAATGAAGAAATGTTACACCATAACTTGTAATAAATAATAAAATATTATTCTATTATGAGGAAAAAATTATAAATTTAGAAAGAATTACATTTTCATTTTACTATAATCTAGGATGTATCATGGATAAGCTTGAAAAATCTATAATTATTCTACACAACCATACTAAATTCCTATGGAAATAGAGCTATATACACTAATCGAAAATATAATTTGGTAGCTCTCACCTTCTTCTAGGTTATAACTCCCTTATGATTCAATCGGTTACTCTTAGATCTAGTGATCTTCTTCTATGATCAATTAATATTCTACTAATATATCCGTACATGTCCATCACTCCCTTCCATTTATAGAATCTAGTCTGAGTAATAAATATGTCTTGATAAAAATTCATCAACTTAATTAGATCATCATTGATTCCATTTATCTAGTTTGTAATAAATCACTCACAGGGGCATCTTTGTGCAATAAATTTTTAATAGGGTGGTTGATCATCCAATTAGTGAAGAAAATGAATCAAGGTCTACGTATTCAAGTCCATTTATATTGATTTTAACAGATACACAAAATAGCTCAAGATCTCTAAAGGTGAAAAATTATGCAACATTTTTTGAAATGTATACAAAATAACACATGCTACACAAACAATCAAAATTGTTGATAGATCCACATGGAAAAAAAATTTAATGCGACTTTTAAAAATTCTGAGTATGCAGTTGAACATGGACTCTTAAGGATGCAAAAAAACATAAACTCCTCATGTCTTGTCTCTATTATTTTTATTAACTCAATGCACAATATTATATGAGGTTACGTAAAGCTACACAGGATTGTGTAAGTTTTTGTTCTCCTAACTCTAACCATTTTTAGTTGATGTAAGATTTCAAGTGAACCCATATGATTATGTATTACTTAAGGTCAAATTGGAGTTGTAATGAAGGAGACATATTTCCCAATGAATTAATTAATTATAAAAACCAAGGTAAATATGTGAATAAAATGAGTAGAGGATTAAAGTCATCTAATAAGTTTTGTAGAATATGATAGTTGTTAGAGTCATATTGTTATGGTTCTATTTGTTCCACTTAAAGAGAGTTACGGTTCTAAACTATCACTAATTTTTCTAGGTCTACTTTGTCTTATGGTCTAGACTTATTTTCCACTACTTGGTTAATGATTAATGTCACTAGATTTGGAAATGATCATCTATTGCTATATAACATTAGAAATCTCTAGAATTTATACCATTATATTTTTATTTGTACTAAAATAATCAATTTTTTTAATTAGGTTTGATTATGTGTTTGAAAGGAACGATAACCAGATCGTACCAAGCCAAGAACACAAATACTAATCAAACACCACGATCAATAAGATGAAAGCAATTCACCAGAATAACTTTACATAAACCTTTGCAAATAAATGAGCAGCAATATCATATATTATTATGGAACTCAATGCAATACATTGAGAATGGGCCTTGCTTAAATAGGCAAGGAATAACAATCTAAGAACCGGTCAAGGTCATAGATCAAGCCATAAATCAAGGAAATAACTAGTCATCAAAGAACTAGTCAAGACCATAGATTTAGGAGAAAACTAGACATCAAGGATCTAGTAGATCAAGGAAAGAACTAGTCAATACCATAGATCAAGGAAAGAACTATACCTAACAACTAGATAATATCTCCTAATATCTAAATAAGATAAAATAAATATCCACACACATAAGTGGGTGAGGATAAATACAATAAAGGTAAATAAAGTACCTAGGTGAACATGAGCTAAGGTAAATACATACTCTAACAGTGTTTAGTTAATTTAGAGCACTTGATAGTTCAAACCCACATTCCATGTTTATAGTTTTCCCTTTACATTGATTATCTCTTTCCAGAAACGAAGAGTTGTACATACGGAAGAATCGTGGATGAAACATGGCCATAAATGTATGAGTAGATAAGACATTAACTTAAACAAATTCCCTCAACTTAGAAAAGACATAAAATATTAAATGAAAATGAAAATTTCAAAATGGTGATGTGGATGAAGAAAAAAAGAAGGAAATGACAACACTATAGTTTGTGTATTTCTTAGGATTTAATTACATAGTTTCGAGTCAATTTGCTTTAACCCATCATGAGGTGGTCAATATAGTTGGACCTATATCTTACAACTATGAATGGTATAGTTTAACACTCATTGCATTTGGGTGATTCTCACAGGGGTGAAGCATTGGGACTTCCTAAGAGGTTACATATTCCAATACTACTTCAACTCAAGGATATTATATAAAGTAGTTTCCCCCAAATTAAAAATCACTTAGCTTACTAGCCCATTTACAAACCATACAGAAAGTGTTATGCTTTTGTGAACCATCCAATATGGATCTCCCTAGCTCATTCATTTTATTAAAAAGGTGTTTACCATGGATAAGTCATTCCATTTAATTTTCAGGGGTAGATTAGGTGTTATTTTTTCTTTTTTACATTTTTTGGAGTCATTGAGGCATCATCTTGTCCAAACTTACATCATCATGTAGGTTAGGACAAAGTACAAGTGGGTTTTGGAGGGATTAAGTTTGGTTTTATCATGTAGTGGATTTTTTAGGGTCAATTTTGGGAAATTCGTGGCTAAGATTTGGCTAAACACCATCGGCCCCTTTTCAACAAGATGTTCAATGGTGTCAGGATGGGAAATGAAATATTTCCAAGGTTTGATGGTGTAGGGATGGTTGTAGATGTGATTTGTAAATTCTATTTTTTTCATTCTAATTTAATTTTTTAGACTTCTAATGTTTGTTTTTTTCATTTTATGTGCACATGTAGAGTCTGAGATCCACCTATGGAGGAGTGTGGATGTATGTTGGCTTAGTGGATTGATTTCCATATTGAACCAAGCATAGGTGATCTAGTTATATGGCTAGGGATTTGGGAGCATTAGGCAGATGCTAAGGATACTATTGGATTTTAACCTGTTGTAGATGTTTTTTGGTGGCATGGGAGACTAGGTCCAACACATTTCAGTGGTGGATAGGATAAGAGACCATGGAGATGGAATTGACCTTAGAGGATGTTCATGAAATTTTTGGGTTACCCATTGGAGGGACCCATATGTATTGTGATATGATTTTGGATGTTGCAAAGCAGAGAGCCTTATAAATATGGGCTACCATGAGTGCGACATATGACAAGAGTATGTTATGTGTCTGACTCATCGCAGTGCATGCTATAGGGATTTTGGTGATCCAGAAAGTAGTTATGGGGATTGTTGTGGCATGGATAGTGTGCCACAAGATAGATGGTGTCATTCCCTTATTTTTTATATCTGTCTGTAGATATTTTGTAGATAATGGGGTATTATTCAGCTGGGGCACCATTATATGGGTACAGTTAGTGCATGATTTGTACAAGGTCAGATGTAGGGGACAAAAGGTTTTAGTACCCATCATATTATTGACAGCTTGGATATACGAGAGGTTCTTGATGTATAGGATGACATGGACACCATTGGTAGTAGTGACGGTGTCCCCGAGAGTACTTTAGTGGGCATAGGGGCTGGCAATGAGAACACTTAGAGCATTTTGGCCACTAGCACAAGTGGGTCCAGATGATGTTATATGGTATCCCTACGTAGGGAACATGGATCAGTGGCCTAGTTGGCCTAAGGGTAGAGTAGTTAGAAGACATCACCAAGGTAACGCGGCATTACATGTATTAGGTGAAGACCCATGCGATGAGAAGGGTCTTGAGGCATTTTGGGCAAGTAGTTCTTGTGGTGATATAACCTTTTTCACCCTACCATTGTCCTCATGTTAGAAAGACCGTAGGTTTAGAGGTGAGGGTACTAACATTACGACCTCATATGATACTGGTAGAAGGCTTTCGTGGTTGGAGGAAATTTAGGTGTGGTGGGGATACTCAGGGCCTACCATAGATCATAGCGGTCAGTGGCTTAGAGGAGGGCTCCGATGGAGGATCTATTTATGTAGGTTCACAAGTTTGGGGTGTAGGCGAAGCTGGTCCTAGAACTAAATGGGGAGTAACATGGCAACTAATAACATGGCTGATGGAGAATAAGATGTGGAGTTTAGGAGGAGGTTACCTGACAAATATTGGGGTCCTTATGGTCATATACCTAAGGTAGAGGCCAAAACCACATCACAGGGTAGACATGATATTGGTGCCTCAAGACATGTGGGAATAGTATATATGAGCCATACCTCATCAT
The DNA here is from genome assembly GCA_019776745.2 of Taxus chinensis. Classification (NCBI taxonomy): domain Eukaryota; kingdom Viridiplantae; phylum Streptophyta; class Pinopsida; order Cupressales; family Taxaceae; genus Taxus; species Taxus chinensis. The sequence continues at coordinate 626,049,827 of CM034148.1, read as the reverse complement.
AATTACAAGGATGATGATGTATGAGGCAGTTGCGAAGATAGAGAGACCCTTGTGGAGAGGCCCAGGTAGCCATGTATGTGTGATATTATGTTATTTTAGATGATTCTTGAGAAATGGGTTTTACATTCTACATTGGTATTATAAGTAACATGTGTCATTTGGATTTGGTTTTGTAGAGAGGATATTGGAGGAGTGTCACTCCCTGATAAAGAGTGCCCACCATGAGATTCTGGATTCAGTGTTAGATTTCTAGGATACTATAGTAATGGTGGATCTAGTAGCACCGTCAGTGGGAGATTCAGTGAGCATGTTTCATCTAGTGAGAGAGGCATTATGAACCATATAGAGATATAGAGATACACAGGCACTTACGACTACTAGCATTATAGTTGTGATGTTTCAGAGTTTATTGTAGGCATAGTCATACCTGATTTAGGAGTAGGTAGCCCTCCTATCAGATGCCTGGAGAGTGGCTAAGAGGATTACTACATTATAGACGTGGCTGGAAAGAGCATAGGGAGAGGCCTCCAGATCTTGATCCAGGGCAGAGTCTATAGTTGGAACAACTCGAGCTAGTAGCATGGCTTCAATGGCCCAAAACATCTAGAGACCCCCATAAGGGTGAGGGTTCTTGAGCCATTGTGTAGATGGGCCTGAGCCATGCATTGATTTTTTATCATTTTTTCAATGTATAAAAAGTGATTTGATATATATATATATATATGATGAGGATGATGATGATGATGATGATTTTGGTAATATTTTGTCTTGTATGTTTGGTGTTTCTTTGTTTATCATTTTATTTCTTTCCACATGTATGTATGTAATGATTTCCATGGTACTTAGTAATAATGATAATGTTATTATATTACTAAAACTGGTAAGAAAGGGATTAGAAGGATAACCCAACCCACACAATGTGAATAATCCAAGAGGTGAAATAAGGCCAAGATGTCTAATAGTAGGATGTTAGGGCATGATTGGGTAAATAAATCCAAGTAATGCCATAAGCCTAAGAGATAATACACAAAATACCATCACGATCTAATAGGAAAGACTAGGGAAAATCAAATCCAAGATAGGTGGAATGGGAACCAAGGCACTCCAATAGTAGGAGAAATAGGGTTTATATGGTGGTAAATCCAAGCGGGGAAATAATCCCAAGCAAGGATGCAATAAGATATGAGGAAGTGTGTGAAAAACCCAAATGGGGGTTGATATCCTGAGCAATGGTTAGGATTTAGGCTAAAGAAGAAAAATAAACTTTAATCAAGGTATTGTAGATAACTAGCCACGAGGGGTAAAATATTGCAATGTATTAGTGATAATTTCGGCAACTTGATGTAAGATGTGACTTCTAGCATGAGCTATGAGGTCTTCTATGGTATGTTGTGTAATAAAAACTTGTCGATGTACTTCAAAACTCATGGCAGTTAAGGTGTCATCAATTTTATCCTCTAGTTAGGTGAGAATTTCATGCCAAACAACATCTATAGTGGGACGAGGATTAGGGTGAGGTGGTGTTCCATAAGTAGGTTTCAGTTTATCTAGTCGAGGGGAAGGTGGTTGGTTCTGAGAGGATTTGGCTCCACACTTCCAATGGAAGAATTTTTAGGAACTGGATACTTGGTACATATAACTTGATAGTAACCATTGGTGTGTGTCTAATACCCGTGATGAGAATAAAAGAAGGGAGTTGAAGTGGAAATTTGTGTATATTATTTATTTATTTCATTTTTTTTCTCAACTTCAAGATTTTTCATGTGACCTTGATAGGCTTTAAAATCTAAAACATCATGTCCCATGGCCTCGTTTCATGTATAATATGGCTCAATCATAGAGGATTAAGGATTCATAAGGGTAAGAGCTAGGGAGATGAATCTCATAGGCTACAAAGGGCTATTGAGAGTATCTTAGGAAGGCACTGATGCAATGGGTGAAGATGGTTCTGATGGATCAATATGTTTCTTAGTCATCGAGGCACAATAGATAGGATCATTAGCTTTGTATTCGAAACCAATTATGTGAATTCATGCAATCATCAATTTATGTAAGGGAAAATGGCTCCGATAAGTCAATGGCAGTATGTAGTTAGGAAGAAGTAGCAAATGTAATTGAAGATTCTTTTTATATGAGGATTACATTCACGTTATGAGATAATTTGGTGCGAAGGGTCTCTATAGACACAAAATCTATGCACTTAGGTACATTTCTAGGTCCTAAAGCATATTAATGTATATATGTTTCCTAAGTAAGAAAACTAGTGGTTAACTCCTTTTGGCCCTGTTGCTCTAACTCTTGCACTTTACCAGATTTACACGTCTTACATCTCTGTCGACACTTGACTGATTTACATTTTGATGGCCTTAGACACTAGCACCCAGTTAGGATAGAAGTTTCTAGGTGCTCCTATCCCTTCTAGGTGCTCTTGTCCCTCTCTTTCTTCCTCTTACTCTTTTGGGTCATTTTCACTTATTGATCACCTTTTAGCACTTTAGGTCAGCCTTTCAGTTGTCAATTACAAAATTCAAACAAGGGAATCATATAAATACTTAGTTACTTCTTATAACTAAGGGGAAAAACACTATAAGAATTAGCTATCACCACTTAAGCTTACACAAAGGCATAAGAGAACTACAAAGCATACATCTAGCATATTCATACAAGGGACAAGGTCTGCATTGATTTACATGCACTTCATAGGGAGGGAGTTCATTATATTCCATCAAACACATTTTTCATATTTGGGACAATCTACATCTATCCCGCTATCATTGTGAAACTTTCACAAGGGATACCTAGGGCATGGGACACTGATATACACACACAAAGAATTTCATGGAGTCTAAGATGTAGTGTAGGGCTTGTTCGTAAGTTCACTCTTTGGGTGACCATTGGGGCCATTCCCACTTCACATTCTACATATTTTTTATTATATTTGATGTTGTTTATGGGAATGAGTAGGTATTCATTTCCTTTGTAGGTTACAGGTGCAACTGGTGAACTAACAATGGAACTAGAGTGATAAAGATTGAGTAACAACAAAGACCTTCCAACCCAAAAAAGACCAGGTTCTGATCATTTTAGTAGACACAGGAACCCATGTCAGTCACTAGTGCCTTGGTTAATCTTATCCTCCTATAGGTGCTTCCATCCTATACATTCTTAGGTTTTTTAACCCTCAGTGATCCATTTTGACACTACTTCCAACATGTTCCAGCATATACATAGTCCCAATCATTCCTAGGTTGCACAAAATTAGCTAAGTCATCTTTCTCCCTTCACTTACTAAGGGTTTTACATTGTTGAATGTTTTGCGTTTGTGCATTACTATATTTAATCACTTGAATAGCATTTCTTACAGTAATTTACTCTAAAATAAGATTTAATTCAAATTAGATTAAATCATTTGGTGAACCCATACCCTTATTTGAACACTATATCATAGCCTTGTATATTACCTCCATATTTTGGGTCACCCTAGATACCCTAGGATACTTTCATTTTCATCAACATGAGTGTCGCCCTCCCTACTTTCTTACAGGCAAATCCCGAATGTGAACATGAAATACAATCGTTTTTGTCTAACACTTACATTCATCCTCATACTTCTCCCAAATATGTTTATCATAGATTCACTATGGCATTATCTTTTAATGAAGAGCATATTACCTTTACATCTACTGAAATTTCTTATCAATCTATTTTAGATAGTGATCCACCCCTTTATAATCAATTTTGCATTCATAATATAGGGGTTAAACAAGATTTAGTTGCTAATGGATCTGGTATTAAAAATTTTAATCTATCATTACTCCGGCAAATTGGCCTTTCTAAAGCCTCCTTAACTCCCTTATCTATTTGTATCCGTAACTTTGATAATATTCCTAAATGTGTCTTAGGTATAGTCACACTTCTCATTACTTTTGTGCCATCCACTTTTCCCGTCCCATGCAATATAATGCCTAATAATCTTAATTTTAATATTCTTCTTACATGGCCTTGGATTCATGTCATGCATGTGATCCTTTCAACCCTTCATGTGTGTCTTAGATTATTATACTAGGGTATGGTCTATGAGGCCTTAGCATATCCCTCCCCTTTTTCCTTTTGCAACATTATTGATCATTCACCAGAAGCCCCTCCTTCTGCCACACCTCCTCTTAATTTCAAAAATTATGGCCTTTGGTATCAGTATATGCTTCATTATGGTTTCACTAGTGCCAGATTAGGCAAATATGGATAGGGAGTCACAGAGCCTCCTTCCATTCCCACACAATCCACCAAACTCGGCATCAAATACCCCTTCCTCCTACTCCTTTTATTCCTGCTACATATTCTCCTGAGGTTTACACTACTTCACATACTCATATTCTTCCTCTACTATACCCTGAGCTTATTGTTGATCCTACTTCTCCCACTTGGCCTGAATTGGATACATTCCTTACTGATGATGCTTTATTGGAACACATGGGAACTTACGACCATATCCCCCCTTACAATCACAAAAATTGTTTCTTATTTTTTCTCAATGCTATAGCTTAATTTGGTGAATTTTATCCTCATAACACCAATACCGATACTCTTAAACCTATCCCTACCAATCCATACATCAAATACTGATCCACCCTCTTAAATGAGGAAACTATTCAGTATAACCTCGTCACCAATGAAAACCCTTGTATTGTTCTATTAGTCACCTTTTTTACATCTGTCAAGCAATTTGATATCAAAAAAGTGCTTCAAAAAATTTTAGATGTATCTACATAGGGTTATAGTGATATTCCTAATATATATCCTTCTTTTTCCATGCATAATATCATCCTCAACCCTGACGCCAAACTGGTGTAGCAAAAAATCCAAAAAATGCATCCCAAGGTTGCATTACTCGTTAAAGAAGAAATACAATGAATTTTAGATGTTGGATTCATATGTGTCATTGATTACCCCAAATAGGTATCCAATATAGTTTATGTGATGAAACCAGATGGAAAAGTATGTTGCAGCACTGATTTATGTGATCTTAAAAAGGCTTTCCCCAAAGATAGCTTCTTATTACCACACATCGATGTTATATTCAACTCTACTACCGATTATGACATTCTTTCATTCATGGACGGATTTATTGGCTATAATCAAATAAAAATCAACCCTGTTGATCAAGAAATGACATCATTCACTAAATTATGGGGTATCTTTTGCTACACTATCATGCCCTTTGTCCTTAAAAACATCAGGGCCACTTATCAATGTGTTATGACACATATATTTCATGCCTATATACACAAAATAATTGAGGATTACGTTGATGACATACTTTCCAAGTTCCACCATCGCACCACCCATGCTCAAGATCTCCACACACTTTTTGAACAATTACAACAATACAACGTACATAAAAATCTGAAAAAGTTTTTTTTTTGGTGTTATGACCGGAAAATTACTCGGTTATATTCTTTCTTAGAGCGGAATTGAAATTGATCCATAAAATATCCATACCACATTTGACATGCCTACACAAAATTTACATCAACTACGTTCATTACAAGGAAAAATCCAATCCATCCACTGTTTCATTTCCCAGTTAGCTGGCAAAACCCATCCCTTCACATGCCTCATGAAAAAGGATATTGAGTTCATTTGGGATGATCACTCCCACCATGTTTTTGAGGCTATCAAAACATATTTACTAACTCCTCCTATTCTCATGCCTCCCACGACTGATCGGCCCTTCCTGTTGTATATATCTCCTACATTCCACACCTTAGGAACCCTTCTCACATAACATGATGATGTTCACTGTGAGTGAGTTTTTTATTATGATCAGTCATAAATTACATTCCTACAAGTGTAATTATATCTATAATGAAAAAGTATGCCTCGGCCTTGTATTTGTTGTAGATAAATTTCGATATTATCTTCTCAATATTGTGATCCATATTATTACCAAATTCAATCCCTTATGATATCTCTTATCTGGTACACACCTCTTTAGACACCTTTTCGATGGGTTATATTACTCACATAAACTTATTTCAAATTCATCCCACAGAAATCCATCAAAGGCCAATTCATCACCAACCAGCTAGTTGATGTCCCTCTCTCTGACATTTCCCCCATCTATGACACTTTCTGCGATGACTTCACTACTTATGCAATCAATACTGACACTTCGAAAATGTATTTTGATGGATCTTGGTGCACCTCTAGTGTTGGGGCCATGATTATCTTGATCACCTCACATGCTGATTATCTCCCATTTGCCTACCATTTAGGTTTCTCTTGTACAAACAATATTACCAAGTATGAAGCTCTCATTCTTGGCATCACTGTCACCCATAATATACTTATTCAAAATATCTATATTTATGGTGAATCTCAGCTCATTGTTAATAAAATTGATGACACATATCAAACTAAAGAAGAGCATCACATTTCCTATAACAATCTTTTAAAATCCATATTGGCTACATTTGAATCATATTCTATCGTTGTAATCCCACAAAAATATAATCACCATGTTGATGTCATGTCTAGTGCCTCCTCCCTCATCCTTTAAGATACTACCGATGAGCAAGCCAATTTTATAATTCATCACTTCTGATAGTTATCCACTAACAGTTTGGCTTTATAATCCTACGTTGTTACATGCAAAAATTATCATCCTGAATAGTTCACACCAATCTATAATTTCTTATATCAACAAGCCATCCCCACCTACATTTTACCCCATGAATCCCATAATTTGTGATGGTAATCCATGCAGTACGTAATCATTTCCACCTCATTATTAAAGAGATTGTTTAATGGTCATTTATTAAGTTGTTTAGGCATCAATGACATTCCCTTTCCTGTATCATAGATCCATGATATCCTGTGTGGTGGGCACTTCTCTGGAAAATATATGTCTCATAAACTCCTACAAAAGGGTTATTATTGGCCTACTATAGAATAATATTTTTTGAAATACACCACACGCTATGAAATATGTCAAAATCATAGTAACCTCCATCACGCACCCACATACGAACTCTAGCCTATCACCTCATCATGGCCATTTTACCTATGGCATTTTGACCTCACTGGTAAATTCAATCATGAATCAAATGATGGCCATAAATTCATTATTAATAATACTTAATATTTCACTAAATATTTCTAAGTCACGTTGTTATAAATCACTACTGGCATTAACATCTACCAATTTATTACTACCCACATCATCACATGCTTCGTCATTCCTTCAGCCATTGTCACTAATAATGGATCTTCTTTTTAAAATAAGGATGTCAAAAGGATTTAAAAATTTCAAAATCAAGTAAACCTTTTCTACCCCTTATTATCCATAAGGAAATGGTCAAGCGGAAGCCACTAATAAGACCATTGTCAAGATATTACGTAAAACTATTGATAATAGCAGAAGTGATTGGCATAATCAAGTTCTCTATGCTCTTTGGGCTTAGCTACACAAGTATATGTACTCCCACCAATGCTAAACCTTTTTCACTAGTTTATGGCACTGAGGTTGTCATTCCTCTTAGAACTTGAAATACCTTCATTACGTGTGTCACTCAAAGGAATTTTGAAGGATAAATAAGTAACATGAAAACCATGATTAAATGCAGCTATGAATGTACTTAAATATCACCAGTGTACAAGCCTTAGAACATCTTCGTGTATGTATCAAGAACGCGTTGCATAAGCTTATAATAACAAATTACACCCATGACGAATTTCATATTGGTGACCTTGTTTTGAAATAAAACCAAAAAAACACTAATGTCGATGCTCAAGTAAAAGTAAAATTTAATCCTAATTGATCTCGGGCCTTGTGTCATTACTATTAATCTCAAGCATGGGGATTCTATTGATCTTGATTATTCTTCTTGGAAAACCACTCAATAACCCCACTTAATGTAATGCACCTTAAATGATATTACGCATAAAATCACATTCTCTTATTTGTTACCCTATGACACACTCTTGTTCTACTGGTTCATACTTAATTTTTAAGGGCACAATTCCTAAATGAACCTCACGTCACACACATATGCTAGGGGAAAACATGGCTACCTCTCATCTATACATATCTTACATATTGCAACACACCATCACTTTTCACATGGACATCTGCACTATCTTGGTTGTCTTTACTCTTGTTAGCTTATATTATTTACATGTTACACTTTGTTTCCTATGCTAGTTGGATACTTAGTATGTCATTATCTTTTTCTATATACACACATGCACATTCACATGGTATCTTGAGGTGAATGCAGGACTTTTACATATTCTTACATGATGCATGGTGCTCGACACTGCTCTTTACTAGTCCTACCATGAGGCTCGTGGGGTCATCTACCTTTCCTACTCTCATACTCCACACATCACAGGTCCTATTGTTACAATATTTACTACTTCTTGTCACTATCACTTACTTTTCTCTGATTTATACATGGTTTTGACATACTATTTATCTTTCTAACATGCTAACGGGTGCTTCATGTGTAGTATTTTCCTTGTATAATTCTATACAACCATGGTTATCTGTTATTTCTTGTTGACTATTGTTTATGAGCTATGCCCTATGTCATGCTTGATCATTATTTACTTATGGCCACTTCATCCCTAATTTTCTTATGACATTGTGAACAATTTCCCATGTATGCAACCCACTTTTTCGTGGTACCTCTTGTCTTCATATTTTCTAGTTATGTTGTATTTTATTGCATCCTAGTTCTTTTACACTAACACTTGTTTCTAGATCTATCTTGTTTGCATGTGCCTTGGTTTCTACCATGCACATCCCATACCCCTACATGTATCCAATAAATGATATAGCATATTATTTTCAGGTCCTCTCATTTGGGCTGCCTCCTTATCCTAAATTTGTCACACACACCCCAAATGAGGGGGGAAACTATTGGGTGAAAAAATCACCCTTTCAGTAGCACATAGCTCTAGAACATAAGTACACAATACAAAATTGGAAAAGGCACACAATTATAGAGTGGTCTAGAATTAAACTTGGATCACAAACACAGAGCAGACACTAACACCCAGTATCATACAGGAATGGTGGGCACTTGTTTCCCAACTGGGCACTTGTTTCCTGGGGGAAAAATAAGATAGTTTCTTAGTTCACCACAGTTTCCAGTAAGTTTACAATACGGATCTATAGTAATAGACACTTGGATTCAATTGCATAATTCATGTAGAATTACAATTAAGTTACAATTAAAATTAACGTTACAATCTATAGTGGTCACTTATCATTTGAAGAATCATCATGGAAGGAGAGAAAAACATATGCATCTCTTCCCAAAACTTTTCTCCTTGGAATGAGATCATCCAAAAACCTCACTCTTAGTGTGAGATCACATAAAAACCTCATCCTTGGTAGATACGATGCTCAAATATATGTCTCAACGCTTTCTTGGTTGGGAATCGATCACTCCTTACCCCATCCAATACACATCTCTAAGATAAACAGGATAATTTTCTATCATATACTCTCTCATACATCAGGTCCACTCTTTTCTTATATACTACTTTTACACACTTTTTACATACTTATACATATGTTACTTTGATCTTTCACATATGGGACTTTGACTACTCTCTAACTCTCTCTTCTTTTCCAGGTCCATCCTTATAAGAAACAAGAAGCATATCACATCAATAAGCACAAGATCCAACAATAAGCTACTACACATACGATTCACCCCTAGGGTCTACCTCTTTTTCCTAGTCACCACACTTCACATTGTGATCACTTCATGATTCACATGACTACTTGTCCACTTGACACGCTATCAGCTACACTCCTCTCTAGATTACAAGGTACGCATCTTCTATCTACTTTATGCTATCAAGTATTCACTCAATAACATAAAGTGGGGGAAAATGTAGACATAAAATATATGCACTTGGGTACATTTATAGGTCCTAAAGTGTACTAATGTATGCATGATTCCTAAGAAAGAAAACTAGTGGTTGACAACTCCTTTTGTCCTTTTTTTTCTCTATCTCTTACACTTTACTGGCTTTACACATCTTAAAACTATGTTGGCACTTGACTGATTGACCTTTTGATGGCCTCGGAAACTAATTCCTAGTTAGGACAAAATTTCCCAGGTGCTCTTATCCCTCTTGGGCACTATTGTCCCTCTCTTTCTTTCTCTTACTTCTTTGGGTCCTTTTCACTTCTTGATCATCTTTTATCACTTTGGGTCAGCCTTTCAATTGTCAATTATGAAATTCAAACAAGGGAATCATATATATACTTAGTTACTTTGTCTAAATAAGGGGACAAGCATTATAAGCACTATCTATCACCACCTAACCTTTCACAAAGGCATAAGAGCACTACAAAGCATACATCTAGCACATCCATACAAGGGACATGGGTTATATTAATATGCATACACTGCATAGGAGGGGAATTCATTCTATTCCATCACACACATTTTACATATTTGGGACAACCTAGATCTAGCATGTTATCATCATGCAACTTACACAAGGGCAACCTAGGGAACGAGACGCTTATACACATACATATGAAGAACTACATGGAGTCTGAGATGTAGTACAATTCTCAGTCGTAAGTTCACTCTTCAGGTGATCATTGGGGTCAGTCTAACTCCCCATTATGTATATGTTTTATTAGATTTGATGTGGTTTGTGGGAATGTATAGGTATTCATTTTTTTGCAGGGTTTAGGTGCAACCGGTGACCTAACAGTGGAACCAGGGTGACAAAGAGCAAGTAATAACAAAGACCTTATGACCAAGAAAAGGCCAGGTTCTGAGAATTTTCATAGACACAGGCACCCATATCACTCATTAGCACCTAAGGTGCTCTTGTCCTCCTACAAGCAGTTCTATCATGTACATTATTAGGTTTATGAACCCAGGGTGAGCCATTTTGACACCGCTTCCATCATTTTCTAGTAGATACATAGTCTCGATCATTCCTAGGTTGCACATAATTAACTAAGTCATCTTTCTCCCTTTATTTTATTAGGGTTTTATATTGTTGAACGCTTAGTGTTTACGCATTACTATATTTAATCACTTGAATACCATATGTTACAGTAAGCTACTGTAAAATAAGATTTAATTCAAATTAGATTAAATAAGTCTCTTGGTAACACAAAGCTTCCCTATCATGAATCTAGGCATAGCTAGCTAGGTTTGGATCATCTAAAGTGTAACTATTGTCATAATCTGATGTCGAGGCATCCACCACATAAGAATCAACTATGGTCTCTAGTTAGACCATGTGCTCTATTAGGGGGTGTGGTGTACGTGAGATGAATTCAGGAATCGAAGGCTATTTCTTGCAAGAATGTGGCCACAAGGAAGGATATATCATAGATATGATAAGCTCAGGAAGGCCAGAAGTATTGATTCTATGTGTGATCTCATCGTAATATTCATCATCTGACTCCAAGAGATTGGGATGCATGCACCTAACCAATTCAGGATGATCAATGTTGTTGCAAAGAGAATCTATAGGATAGTTAAAATGTTGGTATTCTTGGAAGGTAATAGGGGAAAATTTATCTAGTGTTAGGATTTTGTATCCCTTTTGTTGGAGCGTATCATAGTTCCAAGGATTAGAGTATCCTTGAATCTTATAAATAGCTCCTTGGTGAGTGAAATTGACACATTGACATGCGAAAGAAGTGATGGAACGCATGTAATGAGTCCAAGGCCGCCCTAAGGGAATATTATAAGATAGAGGAAAGCTAAATACCATGAATTTTACATGGATAGTCCTGGGAGGGAAGATGATGGGTAACCAAATACACCCCATAGGAGGCATCTGTCGGTGATCATAACCTTGGTAAATAGTGTGTTTGTATTTCAGGTTATCTATGGAGTACCTAAGAGACTTAATGAAATCTAATGAGGCCACACATATGTCAGATCCTTATTCAATGAGAAAAAAATTTACCATAGTGTGACCAATTTGAAGTGAAATGAAAATGGTCGGATCATCTACACAGATTAAGAGATCATTAGGGATCATGGATTCTATAGGAAAATGAATGCAAGAGTGGGCATCTATGGTAAGGTCAGTATGAATGGAGGGATCTTAAAATTGATAGTATATGATTTCCTCTTATCCATGCAATGTGAGACTCTACCCCAAAGAGGGAGGAAAGGGAATTTTCATATCGAACAATGTTGTCATGAGACACTCGTGGTGGTGAGGTGACATACGTGTGAGTTTTAAGAAGGGTACTTATCCTGATAGTTGGTAAATTTCTTTAAGAGGATCCCACTCATCATGACTGAGTTATGTAGTAGGATGAGAGTGTTGGGAGTCCTCAAAAATAGAGCCAAAAGAAGAAGGTTTGATCAAGGAGACTTTACTCATCCCCTACTCCATCGGCCCTATAAGTTTTATTTTCACATGGGTTGATGGTTTTTGTATCCAGAGAAACCATTTTAAGTGCCATTGACCTTTTAGACATTTTTCATAGGGGTTGATGGCATCTAAAGGAGGAAAAAATTGATTTCCTAGTTTTGAGGTACATATGGATATATAACTTTGTGAGTCTAAGGCTAGAATTATGTAGGGTATTCAAGTTCTACATAAGATATGACACGCTTCACAACATTAATGGAAAAAGTATTTTTTAGGAGGATAGTTTATGTAAAATATATTATCCATAACATGTTATTGCTTCTTATAACTTTCAGCAACATTATGATTAGGTATAAGATTGGAAAATATTTGTAGTGTCTTGTTAGCTTGGTTGATAGCTTCATGATGATTTTTTTGTTGAGTTACATCATGGGCTTTGACCTCTTTGGTCAAATGATCCTGAGTGATGATATCATGGTAAAAATAGGGACCTAGGAAAAATTTGATGGTATTCGTTCATAGTGCATAATATTTTTCATGAGAGTGACCCCAATTAGCATGTCATCAACAAAATTTATTCTCATCATGCCATTAAGGAACAAGTTGAGAAGGATCTAATATCACAGTAAACAAATTAGGTAAGTGACATTTCAGCTCTTCCTTACTCAATGGTTGATGATAATTTGAATTATTTTGTTGTTAGTTTGTTTATCAATGTTAAAAATATTCCTATTTGAAGAAGCGATGAGAGGAAGAGTATCAGAGACTTTATTGTTTATTGCATTCTTATTCTTAGGTCATTGGAGGATTTGAACTTGTTTCTTAGGATACATCTTAGGAGGAGTTTTCTTGAAATCTCATGAGATAATCATGCCTTTTATATTATTTGAAGTATTCTTCTAAAGATGGTAGAGAGGTGGGAGAAAAGGATGACACCTTATACTGAAGGCGAGGATAAAGAGCTCATAATAAAAGCTAGAAGAGGCTATCATTAGGCATATTGTGTTATGCTCTTGTAGATAGGGTCTTCCAACGCTTGATGAAATTTTTCCCTGGTTCATTTTCATATTGTTGGCAGTTAATGAAAGCATTTATATTGTTCTCAAGTAGATCATGATATTGAAATTCATTCACCAAGTTCATCATCAAGGACTCTAGCTCAACTATGGAATTAGGAGGTAAAGTATGATACTAATCCAAAGCATCTCCAGTGAGAGTATTAGCTAGGAATTTAGTTACAATGTATGAATTGGTTCTAATCCATTTCTTGTAAAGGTTACCAAAGGCCTTGGTGTGAAGGGTAGGATCAGTGGACCCGTTAGAGAAGATATAAGGAGCAATGCCACAAATATCCATGCTAGCAATGTAAGATGCTAGAGGATCTTATTGAACTTATTTTAAGACTTTGAGGATATAAGGGTTGGGTGATGGGCATCCCATTAGGCCCATTTGACAAAGGAGGGGGTGTGGTGCCCCAAAATCTTGTTGTAGGGCAATTGACTAATTGAGCCATGTTGGCCTGCATTTGAAGGAATCAATTCGTAGTAGCATATTTTTGTTGACTCATCCTATCAATAATTTGGGGAATGAGATTAGTAGGGTGAGAATTGGAGGCATTCTCAAAGGAGCATAATTTGGGACCTTTTCCTTTTTCTGCCCTATTGTCAAGTTGAACTTGGAGATACATTCAAGGAGATATTTTCCAAGCATTTCTTTTGATTCATCCTTGTATTGAGGAAATTAAGTGAGGAACTTCTAAATCTCAAAAGAATGATCAAAAGTATTATCATTTTGATTTTATTCTTCTTCATCCTAAAGTGGGCCATTACGGTGGGTAGAAAGCTTCTTTCTAGGTGCTCCTATGACATGACAGTCCATGTAAAATGGAAATTCAGCTTCAATATGATAGGTCTCAGGGAATGTCTACACAACATAATCAAAAGACCCTAGGCACAAATACTCCATGATGGAGTGATAATCTGGCTAAAAATAGGTTCTGAGATGGAGTTTACAAACACAATTGACCATGCAAAAAAAACTATATAAGGTCGATGGTGTCTAGAAAAAAAAATTGAAGAACAGACGGGATCGACTGTGAAAACAAGTTTTCACATGAGCCAAAGGCATCTAGAAATAATTATGTTGAAGCATACAAGATTTCCCTTGGGAAATAGTGTCTGTGGTGAATGGTTTTTGAGATTTTTTTGATTTTTGGTGGTTCGGAATGAGATCAAGTTTGGAGTTGGATTATTTTAATGAGTTGTGCTCAATAAGGATGTCTGTATGATTTATGTCAGACTCACTAGAAATTTATGATGGGCCAAGAATGTATCTTAATGGCTTGCACTCATAAATATTTTGTTCTACAAGGATATTGAGGCAATGAATAGGAGACACACATGAACCAACACACAATGGGTTGATTTAAAAGGGCTACAACAAGTGGTAAGGTTGCATATCTAGAGTGTAGTCATCCCTACACTAGGTCAACCTATGGTTTCCAAGACCCACAATCAAGATATAGGATATTACTCTCCTATGATATCATTAAATGGGGGAGAGGTATATATATCTAGTAGATTAGACAAGCATGCACAATATAACTAAAGTGTAAATAAGGGAAATCTAAGGAGCTAATCAAATAAGAATAGTATGGTAACTAGTATCGATGCACATGTAACACTAAGCTAACATAGAGCAATGCGGAAGGGAAATGAACTAATATATGTAAAATGACAAAGAGAGTTAGAGCACTTACATGTGGGGTGGTCGTTGACGCATCTATATCCCTAGAGAAACAACACACTGAGAGAGAATAGCTATTAGTTGGAGAAGGGGAACATCATTCCTGTCCTAGACTCACTATAGATGACCTAGTAATGTAAATAATCCAACTAAAAATAATAATGTCTAATAAAATCCAAGTCAATTACAAGATGAACCAAGTGTTGAGTGAGAAAATGTAAAGTTGGTGAAAAAGAGCAAAGAAGATGGAAATTCCTATGATTTTGGCTTCCTTACTTTATGAATGACAAGATGTGGAGTGTATATATATGATGTCATCACTTGTGAGTAATGGCGTTGGCTAGGGAAAAACCTAACACCGACATCATTGCCCATGGGAAATGACATCAACCAATGATGTTAAATGTCATGCAAAATGAAAAATAGGTGTCATGGATCAAGCATATGGATGAACAAGGTGTCAAATGGTGAAATGCTAACAAGGTGGCATGCATGTAATTTGTATGAGACATAAAGGGATAAGGATAACTAATGTAAGGACAACTAAGGCTGGGATAACATAGCAGTATTTGATGACACCCTAAAATTTACAAATTAAATTACATGACTAAAAATGGAAGGCTAACACCATTTCCATCCATCTAGCCAAGGTTTTAAGTCTAGGAATGTGACATTAAGATAAAAGCTAAAAGGAATGCTTAACTAGTATGAAAACAATGCAAGATCTAATGAAACATGCCTACTAATATGCTTGAATTACCTAACATGGGCCTAAATAGACCTAAGAGGGAAATCAAATGGTTATGGTTGCTACTCCAAACAATGGTGAAATGACCTCTCCAAATGACTTGTTAAGTCACATTAGATTATTCATCTACTAACCTTGTTGAAGGTTTTAGGCAAAGATTGAACTTGGCTTATAGATCATATGTATTATATGAGATGCAAATCAAAGCATGGTGTAAATTATAAAGGAATGAGGTGCACCCTTTTTATAGTTTTCCTTTTGGGAGAAACTTGTATTTTGGTGCATGTGTGACTAAAAGCCCCAAATTAGATTAGAATTTATAATCATGATTAGGCCTTGCTAATCACAATTAGTGAATTACCAAGTGATTAAAAGGTATGTAGACTTAATCAACCACTTAGGGTCAACTATGAGGTTAGGATAAGCTTTTGAAGCTTGTTGAGACGTTGTGGAGGTCAATGGGGTGATTTTGAGTGGTTGGAATAGGGGTTTGAGTTAATACTAGGGCATATTGACCAAATCAAGGGAAAAATAGGCTTAATTAGCTCATATTACAAATTGTCTATTTTGAAGAGGATTTTGGCTTACAATTTGTCGTAAAGTGGCATCATGAATGCAAAAGGGATTACACAATCAATAGTGTGGTGTTAATTGGATAATTTGGTAAGGAACGTTAGTTAATTAGAGAAAATCACTAATTATAATAGATTTGAAAAGAATAAGAGTGATTTGCATGTGTTCTGGCAATAAGATTGCAAAAGTAGAAATTAGGTGTCTACATTTGCCCCTGTTTGAGGTGAAGTTAGTGACTTCACTTCAAATATAGTAGACAAGCTTAAACAGGTAAATTTTTGAAGAAAAATTAGTAGGAATGAAGGATTTCCCCTTGAGTGTAGATGGGGTGATAGAAGAATTCAATCGACGATCAAAAATATGATTTGAAATGGATAGAAGAAAATGGGTAAAAATGGGTGTGAAACCCTTAGATATTGAGAATGAATAAGGATAGGGATAAACGTGGTTTTTATCACCCCGGGTGATTTGGAAGAAAAATTAGTAGTGGTAATAAATGATATTAGAGAAACAATGATTAACGGAGAATATAGGACAAGCCCAATCTTTGCTTCTAACCTTTCAATAACTTGTTTATATCATATTGCCCCTAGGTCTACATCATCGGCCTTTATTTAAAATAAAAAAAAGTGTAAGCTAACATGAAAAGCTAAATTACTAACAATTGTTTACTGCTAAAAATACGTAACTCCAGACAACATACATTATGCAATGCAATACGAGAAAGTAAAATGATATTTAGCTCCATGCAACATACATTTAGGTAATATAATACATGAAAGTAAACAAGCTAACCTAACAGAGAAACTAGTATAATCACATGTATCCAAACAAATAACGTGGAACCCATGTTTTTTTATCAAGCTACAGTTCCCAAATGCTCGTGTTGTAACCGCAAGGGTTAAAAATGATGCCACAAGCAATAACACACGCAAGGGAAAAATGGAGGACACAAGTAGTACTATGGAATAACCTCCATGCAGTACGACACGGTCTCTGACAACTCATTATTGCACGGGAGTACTGACATAGTATACAGCCAAGCTTTTATTAATGGGGGTAGATCATGATGATCTATAAGTCATTTGAGACAAGAACAAGCAAGAACCATAGAAAGACACTTTTGTAAGACATATTTCAATGTTTGAGGATGATGCAATTGACACAGGTTTTAGCTGCATATATGATGTTTACCATTTTTTTGTAAAAAATTAAACTTTTACAATTTTTTAGATTTTTAATAATTTAATTAGTTTTTTTATTGAAGAAAATATTATAGAAGAAATAAAGAAGTCACGAGACAACATTAAAAGTGTCTGCAAGTCAAAAAAAATGCCCCAGGTAGTAGAAAAGGTCGCCAGGAAGCAAAAATATGCCCCAATGTGTCGAAAATAATTATTTTTTAAAAATAATCATCACGGCCAGTGTTAGAGGAATTTTAGAAGATACATGATTGTCTCGAGGCATTTTGGGAGAAAGAAACACACCGTCGGAGGTAGAAATGAGCATATAAGCCACCGCGGTAAGTTATTTTACCACATTTGCTTATCATTTTACTACTAAACTGAGATCTAACCTACGGGAGGAAATGGCGAGAATAGTGAATCGAAGGCACCGTGAAGACCTCGTTAGGGACTACCTAAGACTTCCAATAGATGGACCATAGGTACATAATTCTCCCTTTTACCCTGACAATTCAAATTTTTGAATTTTTAATGGAAAATATACATTTTTAGGTTAAATTTTGGGCAAAACTAAGGGGGCACCTATGCTAGTTGTGCTTATGTTTTTTTTATTTTTCTTGCAAGCACAGGCACATGGGCACCTATGTTGGCTTCCTTTTTGGCTTTTGTGAAATATGTGTGCCAGCATGGGTGCCTATGCTAAGTATTTTTTATTTATTTTTTTAGTTTTGTTTGCCAACATGGGTGAATGTGCTCAGCAATTTTTTATTTTTTTGAGATGTGTTTGCCAGCATGGGTGCTTGTGCTGAGAAACTTTTTTAATTTTTTGAGTTTTGTTAGCCAGCATGGGCGCCTGTGCTAAGCTAGTCTTTTGATTTTTTTATTTTTGTTGGCTGGCATGGATGCCTAGGCACCTATGCTAAAATAGTTTTGAGTTTTTTCATATTTTGTTTGCCAACATGGGCACTTGGGCACCTGTGCTGAGCCATTTTTTGAAATTGTTGAGATTCTTTGCCAGCATGGGCACCTGGGTGCTTGTGCTAAGTAACTTTTGCAAATTTTTGAAATTTCCATGCCAACATGGGTGCCTAGTCACATCTACTGAGTAATTTTTCCAAACTTTTGTATGTATTGAGCCAGCATGAATGCCTGGGCACCTATGCTAACCTAGTTTGGGTTTTCTTGGCTTGTGTGAGGCAACATGGGCATCTGGGTGCCTGTGCTGACCTAGTTTGGAAATTTTTTATTTTGGTGGGTAGCATGGGTGTCTGGGCACTTGTGCTAACCCTATTTGTTTTTTGGGGTTTTTTTGGGCAGCATGGATGCCTAGGTGCATGTGCCAACCCTATTTTTTACTTTTGACATTTTGTATTGCAGCATGGGCACCTGTATTAGCAGTTTTTTTAATTATGTTTTTTACTACACGTGAGCGTGTAGGTGCCCATGCTGAGAGCATGGCACTGGTGTACACACAAGAGGGTGCTTACGCATGAAAGGTAATTTTAAAACTACCTTTAGGCAAAAACTTAGTTTTTAGCAAACCCTACGTAGAAGAAAAAGGTGAACTATAGAGAAATTTAACAATGAAATAAAATAATAACACATCAAACTTAGACTTTTTTAGGAAAAATTGTATGGTAGAATAGAAATATAGATTACAACAATTGACTTAACTGGATCTACAGCTGTATTTGAATGCGCTAGGGATGTGGGAGTGGTATACACGACTTCAAAATTTTGAGGCGACACTTGGACGTTCAAACTGGATTTTCCTAGAGATCACCTTAGAGGTGACAGTTTTATCCTATATAACCTGCATGCTCCATATCTCTTTTGATCACAGTCAACTCATAGCCTTAGGTGAGAGATGGCATAGTGAGAGTTAGACCTTCCAACTTCTGACTGGTGAGGTGAATGTGACACTGGAGGATATTTGGCAGATCCTGAGATTTTTGATCCGGGGTCATTTCATTACTTACGAGAGTCGCTCAGACCGAGTTGAGCACTATATACCCATGATATTTGGATTGACTGAAATTTCCCACCAAGGCTTGACAGTTGTGGTAAGGAGATGTATGGCTAATACGTGGCTAGGATGGGTCCATGTATACTTATTAGCTCTCATCTGTGGTGTGTTTCTACCTGACAAGACTGGTGCCCAATTCTCCCTTGGTCTCATTAGAGTGATCCATGGCCTACTTCATGGTAGATTCTATTGTTGGGGTCAGTGTATATTGGCTCACTTATATTCCAACTTACATTTTAAATCCTATCATGGTCAAAGGACATTGGGCCCTACTACTTTGTTATATATCTAGGCTTGGGACCATATTGCCGTTGGACCTCCTTTAGGATCATTGAGAGATTGGGTTCTTAAAGAGCCTTCTCTCCTGTGTTGGTTTCATGATGGAGATGATATTCGCAGCCACAGGGGAGACATAGATTACTTCTGGTGAGCATTCGACAAGATACAGCCCCACATGATCATTTGGTGACCATATAGGCTATATTAGTGGCCACAAGATGCAGATGAGTTAGGGACAGTTACAATAGACCACTTTATTATTAGAAGCAGGAGCCACATCTTATCCAGGGGATTCCTAGTGATGAGATGCAGTACAAGTGTCACTACAAAGAGATTTTCAATATGGGACCCATGGATTAGGTTGGATCGAGCCCTTACGAGTTTTTCACATGTAATCTCACCACCTTGGGTACAATAAGAAAAGATAGTAGATACAATGTACTACACCAGAATATGCAATGTGGTATGCACTAGTTCTGTCATGTTGATTGTCTATACCTTAGGAGATATTGCTGATAGCGGAGGATGATGATAAGGATCTAGATTCACTGGTTGAGGCATAAGCACAGAGACAGGTAGTACCATACATGGGGGTACTAGTGTAGGATCTAGTGCAGGGACCTTTATCACCCCCCTCACATGAGTCCACAACATAGTCCACCAGGGGGTGGAGGAGAGGACTAGTATGATAAGGATATGAAGGAGGAATTTCAAGATATTCAGGATACTCAAGATGCATATGACATCCATGATATAGAATATATGCATGATAATACCATATACATAGGATGTGTAGGATACACAGGTTATACTAGATACACAAGTTATACCAGATACACAGGTAACTTCCTTGTAGCAATAGCTTCAGTAGGTGACAACCTTATAGTTTCATATGGTAGTTGAGAGAGATCAGGCCATTGCTAAGAGAGATTGGGCCCTTGTAGATGGGGATTAGCTTATGATAGAGTGAGACCAGGCTAGGAAAGACCGAGATCGGGACTTTGTAGAGTGAGATCGAGTGATGGTAGATAGCCCTACAGTCATAGGCAGAGGAAATATTAGGCTATAGAAAATAAAGGATCAGCTACATGTAGAGTGAGATTAGCTACAAGAAAAATGGGACCGAGTGATGGTAGATAGCCTACAGTCATAGGTATAGTGATATCAGGCTATAGCAGAGTAAGATGAGCTACATGTAGAGAGAGATCAGCTACAATTAGAGTGGGACCAAGTGATAGTAGATATCCTACGCTATAGCTAGAGAAAGATCATATTATAGTAGAGGATTCATAGCTGTGGATAGAGCTAGCTAGCATTAGGGAAGAGTGTGATATACTACAACAGGAAGATACGTCCTAAGGGATACAACTAATTATTAGGCATAATACTATTATAGCAAGGTGAGGCCACCTATTACAAGATGCAATATTATGTGGTTGTTCCGGTCGAATGGATAGTCCCCTGAGTATAGTCACATAACAAGTAGCAGGTCAGGATCCAGATCCCATAGACCATCCCAATCAGTATGATCTATAGAGGGTCCCTTTAGGACAGATGGCTTCAGACTAGCATGGGCAAATTCAGCCTGGGTTAGCATAGCCTGATGTAGTTCCTTCTACAACGTTCAACACCTCGGATGCCCCCACCTAGTAGTCTTCTTTGAATGGGCAGTCCTAGTGTGGGTGAGAGTCATGGTTTGAATTTCTTATTTATGTGCCAGATGTATTACTTTCTTTTTGGTGTACCACCTCATGATGAAGGCATACTTTTATACGGATGTATGTATATTGTTTTTTATCATGCCTCATGATGAAGGAATTTTTTTGTATATATTCTCATGATGACTTGGTATATCAAATGTATATGAACACTTATATTTTTGATGATATATATGATGATAGATGGATTACCGATGTATCACATGTTGAATGAGATATCATGCTTAATGTTTTTCCTTATGTTTGTAATCACCTGTTAGATTATGATATAGCCTTAGGTTAAGATAATACTTATACATTATGATTTAGAACTAGCTGAAAGCCTTGCTGCATATCAACAGGCCGATGGAGGAGCCCAAAGAGGAGGATTTGCTGGATAGGGTGGACAAATTAGAAAAGGAGCTTCAAGAGCTCAAAGGGGCTATAAAAAAACATGGAAAGAGCTAAGGGTAAAAGGATCCTTCAAAGTGAGGAGTATGAGGGGGTTATTGGTGAAATCTTCAAGAAACTATAGTCCTTAGATAGCAGATTGGGGAATGTTAAAAGCTGAAATGACTGCATATTGTCTGCCCTCAAAAGCATCTACAATTTCATTGAGCAACATGTCCACAGTGTTTGCAGTTTAAGTGGGATTCATGAGGATATATGGGGCCCTAAAGAGAAAAGGGACATTGCAATTGCCCAAGTTGATTTACAAGACCCCTCTTAGGCCACTGCCATTGCCTTCTTCATGTCACTGTAGGCTATCAAGACCAAAATTGACAGAGCCATCAAGTAAAGGGCTGTAGCGATGCTATTTTTTGGCTGCGATGTGGCTGTCATCGGGCGGTTCTAGAGCTGTTTTGTGGTGGGGCTCCTTGTGTTGTTTCTCTTTTGGTTCCTTTTTGTTCTTGCCTTCTTTTCTCTGGATCTTTGTACGTTTAGATCCTTTTTTTCTCCTATATTGTAATATTTGGCTATTGAGCCTTCTTTGGTTGACTTTTCTGCCCTTCTCTAGGCTGCTACTTTCATCTTTAGCTATCTGGCTTTTGAGCCCTTTTGTATACAGGGTATAGTCCCTTCAAAACTATTTGCCCTTGATAAAAAAAATACTATACGTTAATGACATACTTTGAGTAAAACATGTTTATATTTTTTTTATTGTTGTGGGAGGGATAGATTTGTGATCATGCGTAACCCCTCTTGTCCTATTGGTGATATGGTATTTGATGATTAGCTTTTTTAAATATACATGTGTGATGTAGACTTATCATATTTTTTTATATATGATGTATAGATGTGATGGATATGTGTGATATGATGATGAAATGATAACACAATGTACAAGTAAAAATTGACAAGCACAAGTTTAAACAAATATAATCCAAGCAACACATTTATTTACAAGTGTGCAATATAAAATGGAATTAATGCAATACACTACAGACTAAAGTGACATTTAATCTAAGTAAGCAACTAAATCCAACAACTAAAAGTAAGAAAACCACTATGTTTTTGCGGGATAATTTTGGGATGTTTTTCACTATTTTCAATTTTTAAGACAATTTTCTATTGTTTTGTAATTTTATATGAAACTTAGTTAAATGTTTTGGGTTTTTCAAAAGTTATACGAATGTTTTTGACATTTTCTCAACAGTTTTCCAAAGTAAATGTGCAAGGAAATGAAGAAACATGGATGCCCCTAGTGTTAGATGGGATGTACAAAGGTAGAATGCCACATTGTATATATCAGAAGTGACGCTATAAATTTACCCCCCTATGTGAGGATGGGATCATTCAATGTTAAATTCTCTACACTCAAAAGGTTAGATTAGCTAGATTAGGGCAAAGAAGGATAGGCTTATAAGGGACTCAGACGAAGGTAAAGATCAATTTAGGACAAATTTGTCATACTCCTTAAATATAAACTGCTTGTGAACAACGAACCCTCCCTTGGTGCTGGAAGCCAGTTTTCACCAAAGTACTTGTCCAAAGTGCCACCATTGTATGGTTTTCACTATTGGACATACCTATTTATTTTTATTTTTCTTTTTCTTTTCTTTATACTTTTTTGTTTTATTTTTCTTCATATTCTGCAAAGACCCCATAATTAAGCATAGAAGTGCTTCAATTGCATTACGTTCATGGGTTCTCAAAGCTCTTGGCCATCTGAATAGGCCAACTTATATGCACCTGAACCAAATTTGGAAACCACAATGTATGGTCCTAGCCAATTGGGCTCAAATTTCCCTTTCTTTTCACGATCTTTATTGGTGTTATTCTGATTCTCTTTCAACACCATGTCTCCTACCTTGAACTGACGAGGTATGACCTTCTTGTTGTATCTCTGCCACACTCGATTGTGATACACTTTCAGGTGATTGAGGTTGTGAAGGAATTTCTCATCAAATAGCTTCAACTCTGTTAGTCGGGCTACTCTATAGTCCTCCTCTTCATTCAGGTAATCCCTTAACTCAATACGTAAAGAAGGGATCTCAATCTCTAAAGGCAAGACAACTTCAGAAATGATTACTAAAGAACATGGAGTTGCACCTATAGGAGTGTGGATAGAATTTATGAATGCCTAGAGGTCAAGATGAATTTTTAGATGTCAGTTACAGCCTATGGTATTTGCCATTTTCTCCATAATGTGAATTAAGGTTTTGTTGGAAGTTTTGGGCTTGCCCATTACCTTGAGGGTAATAAGGGGTTAAAAACTTAATGGAAATTTGAAAGCATTTGCAGAGTACTTTCACACTTTTATTTTTGAATGACTTACCATTATCAATGATAATATAAGAAGGGATGCCATATCTGCAGATGATATGATTCGTTATAAACTTAGAAAGTTAGGGGACCTTCTGTATAGGTTAGAGGAACATCCTCTACCCATTTTGTAAAGTACTCAGTGGTTGTTATAATGAAATTGTGGCCATCCAAGGGGATAGGATTAAGTTTCCCTATTAGATTGAGACCCCACTTTGAGAACAGACAGGGTGTCGTGATTGGTTGCAAGGATTATACCGTTGCATGTATCAAATTTTTGTACTTTTGAAAATCCACACACTTCTTCATATGGTTGAAAACAGTCATGCTCCATGGTAGGCCAATAGTATTCTACTCCTGAGTATATTATTTACAAGGATGATCCCATTAGTATGAGCTCCATAGATGCCCTCCTACACCTCCTTGATTGTTTGGATAGATTCGTCATAATTTAAACAGCATAACAAATTCCCATTGTAGCCTCAGTGGAAGAGGGTGTCCCCAATTAGTGTATAGTGGGCTATACACTAGATGAGTTGATGCTTTTAATCATGGAAAATGTTCGTAAGGGAACGTTCCATCATGGAGATAATTAAATATTTTAGCGTACCAATGTGAAAAGGGAATAACAACTTCACACACTAAACAAGATTCTGGTAATGTCATATACGCGATGTTCTTATATTTTCAACAAATAATGGGCATATCATTGCTCTCTAGAATAATTCTCAACATATATCCTACCATAGACATGGTGTCTGCCAACTCTGTTATGAGCTCTTGGTATTTTCTCAAATAGTATCTGCTCAAAGAATTCTTTCAAGGAATCAACCATTCTTTTATATGGAAGTAACTTTTCATCTTTCACTTTATATTCATATGTGACCGATTTAATAATAAGTAATTGAATCACCAATGCATTTCACTTGTTTGATATCCCATTTAATGGATAATTTCATTCTTGTAATGATAGCTTCATATTCTGCTATATTGTTCGTTCAAGGGAAACCAAGTCGAAATTCCTGTAGAACCAAGTCTCTCATGGGAGTGATTAACGCAACTCTGGCCCGTGAACCATGAAAGGTAAAAGAGCCATCGAAGTACAATTTCAAAACTGTAGATTCTTCGAGGTACATAATGGATGCATCTAGTAGTTCTAGCCTCAAGGGGTTCAGTACCTGGTAGTGGAGCTTCTTCCATTTGATCTACTAACACATGTCCTTTTACTGAATTTTGATGAATGTATTCAATGTCAAACTCACTCAATAAAATGATCCAATTAGCCATCTTTCTGGTTAATGTTGGTTTAGACAATAAATACTTCAAAGGGTCGACCTTTGAAATAAGCTTGATTTTATTGTTAACCATATAGTGAGGTAACTTCTGGAAAAAAAAAAAACCACAGCTAGGCAAGATTTCTCAATTTGTGGATAATTTAGCTCATATGCTACCAATGTCCTACTCAAATACTATACAACATTTTCTCTTTGTTCTTTATCACACTAGGCCAACAATGCCCCAATTGAAAAATGTGTAGCAAATATATAAAGTAACAAGGGTTCTCCTACCATGGGTGGCATATGAGAATAAGGAGTTTGGCCAAGTATTATTTTAGCAAAGCAAATGTTTGTTGTTGTTATGGTCCCTAGTTGAAATTAACATTCTTCCTTAAGAATATGTGTAAATATATGACACTTGTCTACTTGCTATGAAATAAACCTTCTGATGGCCCTGAATTTTCCCTTGTAAGCTACACAGTTGTCTGATATTCTTAGGGAGATGCATTTATGTGATATTTGTGACCTTGGCAGGGTCCACCTTCTATTCCTCTCCATGACACAATGAATCCTAGTAATTTTCCCATATAGCACATTGAAGACACGCTTCTTTGGGTTAATTTGGAATTTGTAATCCCTTATATGCTGAAATATATGCTGTAAAGTTTATGGGTGTTCCTCACGGGTTCTAGATTTAAAAAATATATCATCTACGTAATCTTCCATGATATTCACTTATCATATCATGAAACATTACAGTCATCGCCCTTTGATTTTTAGCACATACATTTTTAAGGCCGAAAGGCATCACTTGGTAACAAAACGTCCCCGCATGGGGTTTTGAAATATGTCTTGTGTTGATCATCTTTTGTAATCTTTATCTGATTATAACCTAAGAAGTCATCCATGAGTGAAAGCATCTCATAACTTGTTGTAGAATCGACAATCATGTCAATGTTTGGAAGAGTAAAATTGTCCTTAGGACAAGCTTTTTGTACATCATAGAAATCAATACACACTCTACTACTAAACTAACTAGATTCTTTTGAACCATGATCACATTGGAGATCCATTATGAGTAATCAATAGGCTTGATAAATCCTACTTCTAGTAACCTTTATATTTCTTCCGTTACTAATAAAGCGACGTGAGGATACATCTTTTGGAGCTTTTGTTTGATGGGCTTGGCATCTGGGTATGTACCACAATATTTTTCACCACTAGTGCAAGGATCAAGTATTGGATGTTATAATAAGACCAAGTGAAGATGTCTACATACTCTCATAAGAGTCTTGTGAATTTTATTTGTTCTTTGGTTGAGAGGGAAGTTCCCCAACTTAACTATCCGCAGCAGTTCCTCCATGCTGATATTAATATCTATTGTATCTTCCACTAATAACTTTGATTCATCCCCCATGAGTGTAGGATCACAAGGGAGATTTATATCCTCCTCTATCAAAGGTGTATTCAAGGAGATCTCCATCTTGAATCAGGTACATTATATTTTCCATAGGTTGTTCTATATGTTTGTCCACAAGTGCCTCAAAGAGGTTTTCACTATAGGACTTCCCCTTTTTATTTCCACAAGGCTTTTCTTGCTAGGAAATTTTTCCCTTGCTCACTTTTTTACTTAAATGCCCATAAAAATCTACTTCCTCTCCAAAGTATGTGTATGCTTTAAGTTGAACAGAGAACCCCTTCATGTGATCATTTTTTGGAATGTTGTCTCGTAATTCCTAGGAACTTTTCAATGGCCTTATCATTCTGAAACACGTCAATAGGTACGTGTTGTTGTTGATCCTAATTCATGAGTGATGGGTAGGTAAGGGTTAATAGTTGAGTTATAAGGGATTATGATGGGTATAACAGGGGTTATAGTAAGGATATCCATATTGGTGAATAGGTTCGTGGAGGTAAGGTCGTCATAAAGACTACATTGGGAATTTATTTTGCTTTCATTTCCAGAAAAACTATTCTTACTCTCCGAAGAGGCATACTCATCAACTGAAGAGTGAGACTCATATAAATGGATGCATATACCTCACTTACCTACTATACAATGAGTTATTACAAGAGCCTCTAATTGGCCTTATTCTTCACAGTTGCACCCGCGACCTTTATAGCTCATGGAAAGCATTATTTGATTAGGAATGGGATACTAAGGTGATTTATAGAATGTAGCCATGTCATCATCACAGGACAGAACATAATGTCCATAGAAAACTTTTCATCTTCTAGCAAGCCACCAGGAGTAAAATTCTCAAAAGGGTAAGTCTCTCTTGATCTATGGACTTTGAAACATGGCATACCATGTGCTTGGGCTGATAGCAGCCTGTTGTGAACCATTAGGGCCTGCTGTATATTATACTCTCCACAAACCACTTGGTTTGACCTTCATCTTCGATGTAGAAAAAGGAGTTTCTGAGGTGGAAGCACCATTGTCATTGATAGACAGGATATCTATATCCACTCGTGAATCAAGGACCTCTGACTGGATAGGAATAGCAATCTATATAGATGGAAACTCATAGATTATATGGGAAAATATTGACAATTCTCTACAATGAGAAAATGGTTGGGGGTCCCCCTATATGGTAAGTGTATGTCCCTTATATCGTAACTTTAAACATTGATGATACATTGAGGGCATGTCTTGCATCGTGCATGAATCCATAGGTGACTGCACAAGATATTGTAAGGGAGTTCCAGGTCCAAGATGTGGAACTTTATATCATGTGTTATGGGACCCACTTCTAATGAGAAAGTGATCATTCCAGATGATTGTCGTTCTTCATTATCATATGCCTTAATTTTGATGACCTTTGTTTCTAGATCAGCTTCTATGCATCCTAGTTAGCGACTAGTTTGAGAGTACACATGTTAAGACCCTATCTGTCATCCACAAGCACTCGCTTAACCTTCTTACCTTTAATGATAACTTCAATATGGAAGGGTAATTTATGTGAAGGAACTTCAATTAAGGCTTTTGGTGGCTACTGAAGGTTATATGTTCCAAAGGAACAAATTGTGCTACCATGGCTTGCAAATGAGGTGTGTGGGTCAACATCAATACATACTCCTAATCCCTGTAAGGTTTTGTAAAGTATATCCTAATGGACGCAAGAGATCTTTAGAAGGTCTAAGATGCAAATATTAGTTGTAGTTTTTTCTTGTTGATCTAACACATCATAGTGACACTCTTGAGGAGGAGGGGGAGTATGTTCATAATTTATAATGAGGAAATCCCATCATGTTTCCACATCACAATCTCTTGTCTTGATTCTAACTGTATTTATTTACTCAATGAGTGGGGTAAACACAACCTATCAGGGCATCGAAATGGTCTTTGTTTGACACAGAGTTAGTATTCTTATTATGAGACAATTGTCCCTAATCCGACTTTTTATTTTCTTTGTGATTAGGAAAAGGATTTTTGAATATCTCTAATTTTTCATTTGGATATTTTTCAGCTACAATGGAATCTGCTTCAATATCAAATTTTTCATCTAGGTCTTGAATATAGTGTTTTAATCTTAAACACTTGTCTGTTTTGTGACCTTTTACGTGATGGAACTCACAATATTCATTCTCCCCTAAACCATGATTTTTAGTTGTATCTTCCCATAGGGTTGTGTTTTAGGGTATTTTACCATGTTTATGGCCTCTAATTTTTTTAGTATAGACGATATGGATTCAAATAGAGGAGTAAAAGTGTGGCATTTATACTCAGTAGGTGATTACCCTTTACAATTTTTAAAGGTTTGTGGTTCTAAACGGATTGTAACCACTTAGATTCTACTATCCCATCACTAATGAAGTACTTAGTTTTTATTCTGAATACATTTTGGTTTATCGTTAGATTTAGAATCGTTGTGTTCACGAGAGAAAGGTTTTAAAGTCCCCCTAGCAAACAATGTCTTTTCAATTTGACTCCATTTTTCTATTACCTCTTCAAACATGTTACCACAATGCATTTTCAAGTGGAATGTAATGTATGGATGGAGGTTGGGAACAAATATGCCTACCATTTTCTTTTCATGTAGGGAGAAATGGAAGTGACTAACTAACCCTCTTCATCTTTGTAAAAATGCAGCAAAGTTTTTCATTGTTTTATTGCTTAGCATTGCAGAGATCTAACATGGCAATGTCATTTTCTATATTGAAAGAGAAGTGTCATACGAAACTCACTTGATAGTTATGGCCATGTTGATATGGATCCCTTAGGGATATGCACAAACCATTCTAGCATCGTATGCTCCTAAACTTCAAGGAAACAAGCGCATAAGATAATTGGCCGTTGAATGCCACCTCTTGACATGCCATATAAAAGTTTTTTATATGATCACAAGGGTCACCTTTTCCCTTATATTTATCAAATTTTGGAAAATTAAAATGTCTTGGGAAAGGTACCTACAGCATGGGTTTTTCAAATGGGTAAGGACATAACTCATCAAACCTATACTTCTTGTTATTTTTACCAGTTTGGCCCTCTCGTAACGCTTGAAGGGTGTTCTTCATTATTGACCACTGACTTAATTAAAAAGTGGATCTTGTGTGGGTGGCAACGTAGGTCTATATAAAGGGTTAATCCTAGGTGTATGCCCACCTCGATTTTTGAAAAAAAATTTCTCATAAGGATCCTTTCGTGTCTCCCGTCGAGTGTTTATTGTGAATTAGTGAAATGAAGCCTTATATTTTTCCTTTGGTATGGCTTGTTTCACATCTTTTGGTTATTCCTTTTGTATATGCAAATCCAAACAAACTAATTGGCGAGTGAGGGCTTGGACCTATTTTTTTAATATAACCTCTTGATGGGTATTTCATTACGATATTCGTTATGGGGAGGTTGTACATGACGAACATGTTATTTATGGTCTTCAAAATGAATTTTAATAGGAGTTAAATGATAGTGTTTGTCATTTTCGAAAGGCACTTCCTCATTATTTTGTCATGCAGAAGTAGAGGCATGACCTAGGTTTAATATCTCATCTATATGGCGACGAGGATGATCCACTTCTTCTTCCCCTCAAACCATTTTTGCAATGAGAGAAGGGTCCACCATGGGAGGTAATTGTTGTTGCAGACTCACAGCACCCCTGGATGCAGACCAGGCTTCTAGGTTGATTACTCTAGCATCCAGTGTGATTGCACAACATGGAAACCTCTCTCCAAGTGTGGGGACTTGTGAAACTGAGAGAGGAATCTCCAGATTAGAGGCTAGTTCCTCAAACTCCTCTGATTTAGATCTATATTTTGCAAAACTACAGAGGTTTGAAACCTAATCCTACTCTAAAATCCAAGGAGACAGAGATAGAAAGTGCAAAAATGAAACTAAACTAAAAGGTGATACACCAAAGGAGGAGTGGTGAACACTTCTTGTTCTGTAGATATACACAGATCATAAAATGCAACATAAAAACATCATGCACAAGCTGATAAGATGTAATCAGAGGTCTGAAATGAAACAAGCAACACAAACAGAGGATTGAAAACTGATCACAGAGCCTGTATTGTCATTTCCACTGTCAAAAACCCTTGTATTACAACATCAAAAAGGTAGAAAACCTGTTACAATTTTAGAAGAGGTCTGATACTTGGAAAAATCACTTGTTATAGGTAAAAGAAGGGGAGCTTTCTATCCAAAGAAATGTTCCCCCCCTTTGAAATGAGCCAAATCTGGCTTTTACATCCATGGGTCGAGCCCAGGGGACAGAAAACGTACAAAAGCATGGGAGCCCATCCCTTCTTGACTACAGGTGCATTAAAACAGCATGGGGGACCTTACAAACCCATACCCTATCATTTTTACCGGATTACAGGATAATGCGACCCATTCTGCATTAAATCTGGTCGCTGGAATGTCACTTCTGGCCATGAACACGCGTCAGAGCCATTTCTCAATTTTCTCCCTCCATACTACACCAAAACTCAAGATTAACCCCAGAATCATGTAGAGAATTTCATAAGCTTTCCGTTGATATGAATAACATGCAAATCTGAGCTCTAGATCGAAAGATATGTTGATCTGAAGATTTAGGGCACAAAACAGGTGAAAACGTATTTTTAAATTTCTTCCCGCGCTCTGCCACCTGGATGACATGTGGTATGCATTGATTGGTCGCGTGATTCTCTCTCCTTCTCTACTTCGTTGGACACATGTCCTCTTTTTATTGGCTCGGGGATTTTCCTTCAAAAATTTCCCTTTGACCTTTGGACCTTTCTCCTTGTGACACGTGTCATGATCTGGTTGGTCCGCGGGTTTGCCGGCTCTTTCGCGTCCACCGCGTCTTTTTGTCCCGGATGTCCCAGTGCTTCATGAGACAGAATCCTCCAATCCATCTGAAATGGGCTTCCTCGTCCCTTTTCTGCTGGTGACACGTGGCGTGATCTGATTGGCTTTCGGCTCCTTCGGCTATCTGTATCCCGCGCGTCCCTTTGTCCCACTTGTCCTTGTGCTGAAGTTTCCCGTTTCGGCCGAACTGGCCGGTTCGCGTCCTTCACGTCTATTTGTCCCAAATTTCCTAGTGCTTCACGGGAAAAATTCTTCCGAACCACCTGAAATGGCTTCCTTTGCTCTCGGTCGCTTCGCCTTTTCGCGTCCTCACGTGGCCCCGAATTTCCCTGTGCTAAAATTTTCCTTTTCGGCCGAACCGGCCGGTTCGCGCCCTTCACGTACATTTGTTCCACTTGTCCCAGTGCTTCGCAGGCCGCCTGGAGGCGTTTCGGCCGAACCGCACCTTGGTGTCCCGAATGTCCCAACTGTTCCTAGGACAAGGACTTAGCCAATTTTCACATTTTTCCTGGCCCAAGCTTATTTTCTACAACTTTTTCACATTTTCTCAAAGCTTGCTCTTTTCAACCTGGACAGGAGAGTTAGAAAAATTTCTGAGGGGGCCCAGAAACATGATTTTTACCCTGAATCCATCCATTTGCCTGGGACTCAAGAATTCTGATGTATGTTATCGAATCAACCCTGGGGGTGGATTTGGATAACAATTTGGCGACTCAGCAGGGATACCTACCTACTAGGTGAAAAGATACCAGTTGCCTGAAGCAGTCCATTGGGCATGGAGTCATCAAATATTCTATTTAGAACCTCAACTGACTCAGAATGTGCAAGGAGGAAGATGGAATGTCACCTGATGAAAGCAAAAGACTGCAAAACATCTCCATGAATAGCAAGCTGTGCCAAAGCACTTAGGGAAAAACAAAACTAACCTACAGCAAAACAATGTGCACAAGCACTTGGAGGAAGAAAAATATAATCTAATATTTACAAAGGTAGTGAACTTTCTTCTAGACGCAGCGCTTGAGATAGATTCCATTGACTGGAATCTGCAGTTCTTCACCATCCAATGAGGCCAGTTGGAAAGCATTGTTGTTCTTGCACTTTGTGACCATATATGGGCCACTCCAAATGGCATCAAATTTTGAATGCCTTCCCAGTTTTGTTCTATCCACATCCCATTTCAACACTAGATCTCCAACTTGAAAAGATCTATCCTTGGCCTTTCTATCGAAGGTCTTCTTGATCAAAGCTTGATCCTTTTCCATGGCTTGGGATGCTTGATTTCTGATCTCTTGCAGCTCCATCAACTCTGCATACCTCACCTCCATGGGTTCAAATTCAAGCAACTCTAGCTGCTTCATGAGTTCCAGCGTTGGAAACTCCAGTGACATGGGCAAGGTTGCCTCTCTTCCATAGACAAGACTAAATGGAGAGTTACCTGTGGATCTTTTAGGAGTGATCCTATCAGCCCATAAGGCTGATTTCAGCTTGGTATGCCAAGACCTCTGATTCTCATCAAGAGTCCTCCTAATGATCCTCAACAAGTTCTTGTTTGTAGACTCAGCCTGGCCATTACCTTGAGGGTAATAGTTTGATGAAGTGCTTAGGTAAATACCGTTCTTGACAGGCCCACTCAGTCACCTTAGATCTAATAAATGCCAATGCATTATTAGAGATTATTGTGGCAGGTACACCAAATCTGGTTGTTATCCCCTCATAAAAGTCTAAGATGCTAGACTCATTCGCCTCTTTGAGTGCTACTGCTTCTGTCCATTTGGTGAAGTAGTCTGTGGCTATCAAAATCCATTTGTGCCCTTGGCTTGAATTGGGATTAATGACTCCAATGAAGTCCAAACCCCATTGCATGAATGGCTGGTCAACTGAGATTGGATGCAATGGGAGGGCAGCAAGTCTCTCTTTTCCTGTGAAGAATGCACAATTCTTACACCTCTTGATCCATGCATAGCAATCACTGAAGATTTTAGGCCAATAATAACCAGCCTTCATGATTTTTAGAGCTGTCACTCTTGGTGCGAAATGGCCACCAGCTGGTCCACTATGAAACTCTTCCAACACCCTTTGAATCTGATTTGTTCTAATGCATCTCAGCAGCACTCCATTCACATCTTTCTTGAACAAAACTCCATCAACAATGGCATACGGGACAGCCTACAATCTGAAGTGTCTCCTCTGGGTCTTGTTCATCTCTGGAGGGCATAGGCTTGTGCCTAGGAAGTGCATAATACCTTGGGTCCAGAAAGGAGTGGGGGAAGCATTGTCTTCCTCTTGATTGCCACTTGGCTCATGGCTATCCTGGACTGTCAAAACAGCCTCTTCTTCGTTACATACTTCCTTTTGCTTCCCCAAAACTAGCTGCTCACACAGTCCTTTCCCTCTTACCAGCTTGGTGATCTTGATATCAATGTCATATTCCATGACACGGGTGATCCAACCTACCCTTTTCTCATTCAAATCCTTGTTGAGGAGGAAGTCCTTAACCCCAGCATGTGAGACCAGCAGTTGAATCTTATTGTTTGAGACCAAATGTCTGAACTTCTTCAAGCTCCTGATGACAACAAGGCCATGCTTTTCGATGAAAGAATACTTTATTTCGTAATCTTCCAAGGTTTGGCTGAAGAATGCTATGGGCTGTTCTGAACCTTCTCTATTTAGCTGTGTTAAGATAGCTAAGATTGTGTCTGATCCTCCAAGCGCATACAACATGAAGTCCTTTGAAAATTCTGGGTTGATAAGAGTTGGAGCTTGTGATATTGCATGTTTGATGCTTTCAAAACTCTCTTTGCCTTCTGCTGTCCATTTGAATGCCAGACTATTTTTTAACATCATTGTTAGAGGCTTCACAAGAGTGGCAAAATTAGGCACAAATCTGCGGACAAAGTTTATCCTTCCTAAGAAGCTTTGAAGAGATTTCTTGTGGTGTGGCAATGGGAGCGTTCGGATGGCTTCAACCCTTTCAGGATCAATTGTTAGCCCTTCCCTAGAGACAATGTGGCCCAACAATTTTCCCTCGTGTGCCAAGAATATACACTTCTTTGGATTCAATGACACTTTGAACCTTCTACACCTCTGAAACACTTTTCTGAGGTGAAAGAGATGGTCTGCTGCATTCTTTGAGAAGACAGTGATATCATCTAGGTATACCAAAACTATTTTATTGATCAACCCCTTGAATGCCATATCCATAGCTCGCTGAAATGTTGCTTCGGCATTTGATAGGCCAAATGGCATCTTCTTGTAGGCATAGGTGCCCCATTTAGTGGTGAAAGCCATCTTGAATTGATCTTCTTCCTTTACCATTATCTGATTATAGCCTGAGTATCCGTCAAGTAGTGAGAACTTTTCTGAACCAGCTACAACTTGCAATATTTGCTCCATGGAAGGGAGTGGGTAATGGTCCTTGAGGAGGCTCTATTCAAGTTTCTGAAGTCAACACAGTCTAATTTCTCCATTTCTTTTTCTCACTGGCACCAAGTTTGCAACCCAACTTGAGTGTTTGATGGGGAAGATGATACTGGCCTCAATCAGCTTGCTTAACTCTTTTATCATGAGAGGTTCAATATGGGGATTCACTGGCCTTTCCTTTTGCCTAACGGGCTTGGATTCTAGATCCATCTCAATAGTATGTTGTGCCAGCTTTGGGTTGAAACCTCTTAGATCTTTGTAATTCCAAGCAAAGATATCTGGGAACTCTTGACAAAGCTGAACAAAGTCAGATTTCTCTTGTGAGGTACTTATTTTGCCAATCTGCAATGTTTTGCCTTCTTCCACTAAAATAGGCTCTGAATCTTCACCCTTCACTTGAATGTTTGCTTTCTCCTTCCGGAATTGATCATTCGGGTTGAAGATTGACTCCAAGGTTATGAGGCCTTTTGGTAATTTGTTAGTCCTCAGCTGTACTACCTGATCACCATATTGTTGCTCCAGTTTGTCTTGATTTCTGGCGGAGAACTCAGCTTCTTCTTGTAGGAAATTAACAATTTGTTGATCATTCTCGAAGACTTGCCAACTTGTGTTGTTATCTGGAACAGCTGGTCTCACAACCAATTTGATATGAGGCTGAGATTTCTCACTTTTGATACTCTCTGCAACATCAAACGCAGCCCCAATTGCTGCAAGTCTGTTAGCGGCTTCATTATTTTTCCTTAGGATGGAATTGATGCTAAAAGCTTCAAAATCTTCAATAAGATCCCATACCCCGATTTTTGTAGCACTTAAGCAGATCATTTTTGGCAGCATTTTTTCCTTTGACTTGGGTTTACGACCAGCTCACTATCACCAATTACTTGTAAATTCCTGATGCATTTCTTCATTGCCCAATGCAGTCCATGAATTAAGGCTTCATACTCAGCCATGTTGTTTGAACAGGAAAACTGGAAACGGAAGGCTGAGTAATACCTTATACCTTGTGGTGAAATGAGCATAGCTCCTCCTCCTGCACCTTGTCTACTCCTTGATCCATCAAAGAACAGCTGCCATACTTCGTTCTTGTCCTTATGATCTGGCTTAGTGATGCTAGGGAGAGGTTGATTCTCTTCATGTAAACAATAAACTCCTAGCTCAGATTCTTCTATTTCTTGATAGGGATCAAAAGCATGTACCTTGCTTGCCCATTCATCAAGAGTCAAGTCTGGAATGCTTACAACTTTGGTGTTGGCTTCATCAGTGCTTGGATAATCTTCTTGATCAAACGCTGAATAGTTGGTATTGATTTGGCTGTTTGTGTAAGGCTCAATGTGAAAGTTCGCAATAGGTTCAGATCTGATTGTGGCCTTGGTTTCATACCTTGTTCTAAACAACATGTGTGACCAATCCGCCGAAAGATAGCCTCCAATTTTAGCAGTGAAGTCTCTTGACAAGCACAATGCAAAGAGTGGTGGTAGGTCTATGACTGACACATCTTGTAACACTATTATGTTGGGACATGCGTGCAGTGTGAGGCTCAAACCTTTGATTACTCCAACTGTTGTCACTGCTGTCCCGTCTAATTACACTACACCCTTGGAGATGACTTCATATTGAAGCCCTAGCTGATCAGCTATTTGCTTGGGCATTACTGAACTACTTTCCCCAGAGTCAATCATTCAATTATGTACCAACTTGTCTCCTATGATCAATGAAACATAAAATGGAGGGGGCTTCAAAATTTTACCTTGCTATCCTCCATGATTTCCTTCAGGCTGGGCAGCATTTGTGAGTACCTTCTCTTGCATTTGAACTTACTGATTTGAAGTTGGCCAATTCTTCATGGCAGCTTACAGCAGATATCTTTGTCCTAGGATGGATAGGGATTCCCACATTGATATATTGACGTTAGTCTTCTTCATCTGTTTAATGATACTGAACGGGGATGAAGTATCCCTTTGTTGTCCCTTGGTTTGCACATTTACTCCTTGCACGTGGGCAGCAACAACTGGCATTTGAGTTGGCCTAGGGGATGTTCTTGGCTGCCCTTGTGCATTTGAAACTGGGATTTGCTTTCCAATCATCTGTGGAGCCGTAGAAGGTTGTGGATTGGCTGGGGCTAATGGCTATTCTTCACCCAAGTTTCTCCTCTTTGACCTTGTGTTGGCTGCAACACCTTGAGAAACTGCTTGATTCATGCCACAGAAATCTTCTGCTTGCCAGTTGACAAGAGTAGTTTCATTCGGAGATGTTCCTTGCTGAGGTGCTTCTTGCTGCTGATCTCCTTCGTGGCTGGACTCTTGCAACCCACTGACGGTTTGCACCATCAGGGCTTGATTTAATGCACCGTTAAAGCACATTGATTGGTTGTGTGGCTGACTACACGGGAAACACCAATCATATTCTTGGGCCATGTTATTTTGGACTGGCACTAATGCTTTAGAAGTAGATACAACATTGGGGTTATAGGGCTGAAATGGTCTATTAGCGGGAGGCCTTACTTGGCTTTGATTTTGATTTATAGCCTAATTTGGTGACCTATTTTGTTGGTATGGGGGCCTAGCCTAGTATTGTGCTTGAGGCTGATACGATCTAGCACTTTGAGCTTGTTGTCTTTTGATAGTAACCAGCTCATTTCCCAAATTTTGCAACTGTTTCATGACCTCTTGGAGTTCATTTGAAGCACTAGAGGATGAAGTAGAAGTTTCACTTGAACTTTGATTTCTAGGGGTGGGAACAGGAGCCAAAGTGGGTTCTTGACTAGTGCTTAGATTTTCTAAGTTCGGATACAAGGGCATGGGAGGCCTAGGAGCCAGTTTACCAGCTTGAATAAGATAGTTTTCGGCTCTAATGGCAATGCTATAAGCAACATGTAAGGTTGTGCCTCCCATAGATTGAATTAACATAGAAATATCAGAATTCAAAGCTTTAAGGTAATAGAGAAAAGCACCTTCTGCTGTTGGCTTGACTGCCACTAGGATCCTATCCCAAGACCTTTGAAATCTGAAGTTGAAGTCAGTCAATTGCTCGTTGGGATCCCTCTTGATAGTTATCAGCTGCTCCAAAAGAGACAAGTTGTCTCCCTTCTCTCCAAATTGCTCGTGAAGTGCAATACACAGCTGATTCCAGTTTGTGATAGAACCAGCTCCAAGGCTCCTAAACCATTATAATGCTTTACCCTTGAAGGAAGATGTCAGTAACTTGACAGCCACTTGCATTTCATTGATTTCATGGATTGCACAAAGGTTAGCAATATCCTTAACATGATCACTTGGAGTAGTCTGATTTTCTCCAGTGAAGTAGGGAATGTTCTTCAAGGCTGCAATAGGAACTGGATGTTGTGCATTGAGAGCAAGTGGGCTACTACCTGTGAAGTTGACGTAGGGGTTATTCTGAGCCATTCTAATCGGTCTTAAAACCCTTGTATACTGAATGAAAGGCCTGTCAGGTGGAGGAGTTGAGAGAGTTCTGTTTGGTGGAGATGGAGACCTTTGAATCCTTCTTCCTCTTTGCCTTCTTCTTGGAGATAACTACAGGTATTCAAACAGCACTTCTTCTTCTCCAACTCTTGACCTTGTGGTGATTCTTCTCATGAGTTTTCAGGCCTGCACTGCTGAAACCAGTTGATTCTTCCCCTTGGAGTCGCCAGATATGCAAATAATAGCTCTTTTAAGCAAAAAAAAATGCAGCAGATGCACATCAACCCTGTTGCAATAAAAATGAGACCTCTAGTGCCCCACCGGGCGTGCCAAAACTGTTGTTGCAGACTCACAGCACCCCTCGATGTAGACCAGGCTTCTAGGTTGATTACTCTAGCATCTAGTGTGATTGCACAACATGGAAACCTCTCTCCAAGTGTGGGGACTTGTGAAACTGAGAGAGGAATCTCCAGATTAGAGGCTATTTCCTCAAACTCCTCTGATTTAGATCTATATTTTGCAAAACTACAGAGGTTTGAAACCTAATCCTACTCTAAAATCCAAGGAGACAGAGATAGAAAGTGCAAAAATGAAACTAAACTAACAGGTGATACACCAAAGGAGGAGTGGTGAACACTTCTTGTTTTGTAGATATACACAGATCATAAAATGCAACATAAAACATCATGCACAAGCTGATAAGATGTAATCAGAGGTCTGAAATGAAACAAGCAACACAAACAGAGGACTGAAAACTGATCACATAGCCTGTATTGTCATTTCCACTATCAAAAACCCTTGTATTACAACATCAAAAAGGTAGAAAACCTGTTACAATTTTAGAAGAGGTCTGATACTTGCAAAAATCACTTGTTATAGGTGAAAGAAGAAGCTTTCTATCCAAAGAAATGTTCCCCCCCTTTGAAATGAGCCAAATCTGGCTTTTACATCCATGGGTCGAGCCCAAGGGATAGAAAACGTACAAAAGCATGGGAGCCCATCCCTTCTTGACTGCAGGTGCATTAAAATGGCATGGGGGACCTTACAAACCCATACCCTATAAATTTTACCAGATTACAAGAGAATGCGACCCATTCTGCATTAAATCTGGTCGCTGGAATGTCACTTCTGGCCATGAACACGTGTCAGGGCCGTTTCTCAATTTTATCCCTCTAGACTACACCAAAACTCAAGATTAACCCTAGAATCACGTAGAGAATTTCATAAGCTTTCCGTTGATATAAAGAATGTGCAAATCTGAGCTCTGGATCGAAAGATATGTCGATCTGAAGATTTAGGGCACAAAACAGGTGAAAACAGATTTTTAAATTTCTTCCCACGCTCTGCCACCTGGATGACACGTGGCATGCATTGATTGGTCGCGTGATTCTCTCTCCTTCTCTACTTCATTGGACACATGTCCTCTTTTTATTGGCTCAGGATTTTCCTTCAAAAATCACCCTTTGACCTTTGGACCTTTCTCCTTGTGACACGTGTCATGATCTGGTTGGTCCGCGGGTCTGTCAGCTCTTTCGCGTCCATCGCGTCTTTTTGTCCCAGATGTCACAGCGCTTCACGGGATAGAATCCTCTGATCCATCCAAAATGGGCTTCCTCGTCCCTTTTCTACCGGTGACATGTGGCGTGATCTGATTGGCTTTTGGCTCCTTCGGCTATCCGAGTCCCACGCGTCCCTTTGTCTCACTTGTCCTTGTGCTGAAGTTTCCCGTTTCGACTGAACCGGCCGGTTCACGTCCTTCGCGTCTATTTGTCCCAAATGTCCTAGTGCTTTGAGGGACAAATTCTTCCGAACCACCCGAAATGGCTTCCTTTGCTCTCGACCGCTTCGCCTTTTCGCGTCCTTCGAGTCCTCGCGGCCCGATTGTCCCTGTGCTAAAATTTTCCTTTTCGGCCGAACCAGCCAGTTCGTGCCCTTCGCGTACATTTTTTCCACTTGTCCCAGTGCTTCACGGGCCACCTGGAGGCATTTTGGCTGAACCGCGCCTTGGTGTCCCAAATGTCCCAACTGTTCTTAGGACAAGGACTTAGCCGATTTTCACAATTTTTCCTGGCCCAAGCTTATTTTCTGCAAATTTTTCACATTTTCTCAGAGCTTGCTCTTTTCAACCAAGACAGGAGAGTTAGAAAAATTTCTGAGGGGGCCTAGAAACATGATTTTTACCCTGAATCCATTCATTTTCCTGGGACTCGAGAATTCTGATGTATGTTATCGAATCAACCCTGGGGGTGGATTTGGATAACAGAAACCTAGCTCCTAGTTCTATAACACGCATAGGAACGTCATGTTTGTTTTGAAAAATGTAATCTTCAAAATTGGTGGGAGGACACTCTATGTTCATATGAGGATAATGTTCCTCTCCACAACTATGGTCAACCATGATATTATCCTATAAAATAGGATTTTCACCTCCTAATATTCGGTTCCTAATCTTTGGGATCCCATCCTCGTAGTAGGCATACTTGAGATAGGAAATATAACATTAAGAGTTTCCACTAAGGTTTACTAACAATGAAATTTAGTCAAATTTGTGTAGCGTAACGACCCTAAGTCTTCAAAAAAAACAATGCTGACTATAAAATAGCCACAAATTCAAAAGGTCAATGTTAACCTAAGAATTAAAGAATAAGATAACCTAGCAGTGTAATATATGACACACGTATTTCTAGAGCAATACAATGATGTATAATACTCAAAAAATTAGTCACAAAAAATAGTTTATTCCCTAAAATTTATCTAGATAGGTTTGAAACCAAATAGTGACAACACAATATCAATAGTTAGGTGAAGTTTGAAACAAACAAGGCCTAAATGATAAGAGAATGTTGATGTGACCTTCTAACAAGATATACTAAAAATAAGTTTTTAAACACTACCAAATTCTAAGTCTTGTAAAATGGATGATAAAAATGTGAGCAGCGTAACAACAATATTTAGACATATAATCAAGCTTTGCAAGAAAGTGATATTTTAGTATCAAAAATGGTGTTATAGTGATGCTAATAAAGTAACCTCAACACTTACAAAATTCAAGACAAGGTTAGGGTGTAAAAACTACGTCTAAGTATAGCAAGGAATTATTAAGCGTGTGAGCAACGTAACGATACAATATAGATATTTAGGGAAAGTTTCACAATGGAAATGAGACATAAATTTCGTAAATGTATGGCTATAATGCGGAAAACGTAAAAAATCTAAAGAATACAAGGATTAAATCACCTAACTACGATGATAATAAGTCTCAAATATGAGTTTTTGAGAAAAGGAGGCCTACTATATTGTGAGTACATACCATGTACACTTTTAACACTTGCGCTCCAATATTGCAACCTAGTCGCGCAAGTAGAATAAAAAATTTGTGGACATGCAATATCTAGTGGCATCCATATATGTTGTTTCCTTTTGTCCAAAAATGGGCAACAAGAAAACAAGGGTGTAGACCAAGTGGTGTTGAAATAAACTTGGTGTTATTTTGGTAGAGTTTTGCCTTATCTTAGGACAATTGAAAAACTAGGACAAAATGTCACTAATGAGATTTCATGATGAAAATCAAGCGGTTTTAACTTTTAAGAGATTCTTTCACTTGTTTGAAAAACAAGAGTTTGAATCTAACAAAGTTTTCACTTTATGAGAGCTCTAAAGTATAACAACTAAGACAAAAACAATGGCTCCAAACTGGTGAACTTCCTAAGTGGTTCTCTCTCTAAGTTTCACAAGATATCTAGAGCGAGCTTGATTTACCAAGGTTTCCCAAGGAGTATCTCAGCTTTTCTTTACCCCCTTCAGTATAATGAGCACCGAAGTGCATTTAGTTATACTTTCACTGGGGTCGTGATATGGATATCTTTGACGCTAATCTCACCAAGGTGTACTAGACAAGTCGGTGGTGTGGAGCACTTTCCTATTTCATTCACAAGGTTCCCTCTTACATGAACTACTTTAGGGTTATGTCCTAGTTAAGCGGATGAACCGTAGCTCTTAACAAAAACCTACAAATACAATGTGATGATTGTGGTGTGTTTTGTATCTTGTATATTTAACATGGTTTTTGTCGCAACCTTTTGGCAACCTACAATCACATGTGTACTTAGAAAAAAAATTAAGTCCTCCTTTCTTTGACTAACGTTAGGTCCTTCACAAAATGGTTAGTAGTGTTAAAATAGATTCACAATATTATAAGAAAATAGCAATGAAAAATCCTTTTAAATCAACTAACTACCATCAAACTTTGTAAAAATAAGGTTTATCCCCAATTCATCCAAGTGCTTTTTAATGAAAATACTAAAATTGCTTTTGATTCCCAAGATCACACTAGGTGCAAGGGAAGAGTATACGTAAATTTTAGCCTTGATTTATTTATTAGTGACAAAGCTCTTAAACTAAAAGATCAAGCACATGTAAAAAAAATGAAGGTTTATTCTCTTAAGCACCAAATGAATGATAATTGTTCCTACTTACTCCCAAGAAGTAAAAAGAATGGTTTAGAGATCCGTTTGGTTCTCAAGATCACACTAAGTGCATGAGAAGAGCATACAAAACTCTATTCCAAACTCAATCAATGTATGAAAACACAATCACTCCTCAAACCCTAACCCAATTTACTCAAAAATCCTTTATCAAACCCTAGGATAATTTTGTTAGAAATATTTCTCTAAAATTAATAATTTGACAAAAACAGCATCTAAAAACCCTTAAAACTAATAGGAATCATAAAATTGAAGTTTTGGAATTTTGAAAGAAAATTACCTTGATGCACAGGCACCCCTACTAGTGCATAGGTGATCACGGTCATGCACAGGTGCCCCTCTGTCATCTTTTGCATAGTCAATGATGCACAGTCGCCTCCAGTGAGGCACAGGCACTCACAGTCATGCACAGGAACCTTTTTCCTGTAGAAGGTCAAAAATATGAGTTTTGAAGCAATTTTTTTGAAAAAAGGTTCAATCTTTGGGATTTATTAGCAATTTTGATAGGGTTTCACCTCCTTATATCCTGCAAAAATCAAGAAAACACAACTTCTACCACTAATCTAGTTGAAACAACTTTTAAAAATGGAAATTGATCTAAAACTTTGAACATTACTCTAAAAATTTGAAATTAATCTAAAAATCTTGAGAAAATAATCTAAAAATCTTAAAAGTACACTAGAAAGCTTAAAAGTAAACTAGAAAACTTTGAAATGAAAAACTTTAAAACTAAGTTAAAAAGCTTTAAAATGGAATGCAATGGGGTATGGTCCCACTGAGTGTGTCAAATGATGACACCCTAAACTTTACAAAGTAGATTGCATGACTAAACAAGGAAGGCTAACACCATTTCCATCCATCTAGCCAAGGTTCTAAGTCTAGGAATGTAACATTAAGATAGAAGCTAAAAGGAATGCTTAACTAGTATGAAAACAATGCAAGATCTAATTAAGCATACCTACTAATATCCTTGAATTACCTAACATGGGCCTAAATAGACCTAAGAGGGAAATAAAATGGTCATGGTTTCTACTCCAAACAATGGTGAAATGACCTCTCCAAATGACTTGTTAAGTCACTTTAGATTATTCATCTACTAACCTTGTTGAAGGTTTTAGGTAAAGATTGACCTTGACTTATAGATCATATGTATTATATGACATACAAATCAAAGCATGGTGTAAAGTATAAAGGAATGAGGTGCACCCTTTTTATAGTTTTCCTTTTGGGAGAAACTTTTATTTTGGTGCATATGAGACTAAATGCCCCAAATTAGATTAGAATTGCTAATCATTATTAGGCCTTACTAATC
The DNA here is from genome assembly GCA_019776745.2 of Taxus chinensis. Classification (NCBI taxonomy): domain Eukaryota; kingdom Viridiplantae; phylum Streptophyta; class Pinopsida; order Cupressales; family Taxaceae; genus Taxus; species Taxus chinensis. The sequence continues at coordinate 626,005,224 of CM034148.1, read as the reverse complement.
ATAATTAGTGAATTACCAAGTGACTAAGAGGTATGGATCCTTAATCAACCACATAGGGTCAACTAGGAGGCTATGATAAGCTTTTGAATCTTGTTGAGACATTGTGCAGATGAATGGGCTGATTTTAAGTGGTTGTAAGAGGGGTTTGATCCAATACTAGGGCATATTAACCAAATCAAGGGTAAAATAGGCTTAATTAGCTCATAATCACTAATTGTCTGTTTTGAAGTGGATTTTGGCTTACGATTTGTCTAAAGTGGCATCCTAAATGTAAAAGGGGTTATGCAATCAACAGCATGGTTTTAATTAGATGATGTTGGGGATGGGTCTACGTGGAAACATTTGCAACTATAGAATATCAAATTCAAACATGCAAATACGGATCTAACAATCCCCAAAAAATCTACAACAGTGGAAGTATAAACTAGAATAATCCTAATCACACAAAATTACACACACATAATAAGCATGTACCATGTTTCACCCAATGTGGGCTACATCCACCAAAGATAGAGATCTCATATATATAACATAACAAGAGATTACAAAACAACTCTTTTGCACCAGAGTACATGTATCTCTACAAGAGTATCTCCTCCTCCTAGACCTCCAATTGGATCTGCCTAAGTATATTGAACCATGCCTCCATACCACCACCTATGTCTCCTCCAGATCTCTAACCAAATCTACCTGAGTGCACTACAACCGTGCCTCTGAAACACCACCAGATCTCACATACCTAAAGCTACCCTGCATCTGCCACTGTGCAACTAAGCTCTCACTATACTATGAATCTATAAACAAGACCTCTAGAAGGATCTACCAATGTGCAAATGTAACCATGCACCAAGAATTAATTATTTCCTCCATCACTGCAACAACCTACAAACATGAAGATAACTTTCTCTACCATGTTAGATTTCTATGGATCAACAATACAACATGATCACATGGATCTGCAATACAAGATCTCATTATATGTGGATCTACAATAATTAGCAATAACAAGATCTCATAACAACCTATGGATCTAACAAGAAGAAACCCTAAGTGTTTTACATACCATGCAAGCCATTACATGAGACTAAACAATACAAAGGAAATACAGTGGAAGATAATACCATCTTCTCACCAGCAGTGTACCTGCACTTTCCTTCTGTTTAGGTTCTCCCCATGGAGACTTTGTCTTCATGTAACATGTTCTTTCTTTCTCTTCTTCTTCTTCATCCTCTCAATCTAGGAGAATCAAGGATTTGATTCAATCCTTCTCTTAACTCTTCTTCTAAACCCTAATGTTCGTGCTTATATAGGTGTATATGAACTTAGGGCACTTTTCCATGTAATTACATCCAATAAATCTAATTTAATGCTAAAGATAGATTTAATTCCTGAGAGTTAATTAAAACATCATTACACAGGTAACCGAAGTCAGTTAGCCTTAACCACGGTTGGTTCCTACTTGCTCTGACTGATGCCAGTCCTAGGTAACCGATGTCAGTTCCCCCCTTGACCGATGACGGTTGTATATTCTAGAAACTTTGTAACACATGTTCCAGTGAATATATTTATCTCCACAACCTAACAACTAATTTGGTTAGGAACATTAGTTAATTAGCGAAAACCACTAATTATAATAGATTTGGCAAGCATAAGAGTGATTTGCATGTGTTTTGGAAATAAGATTGTAAAAGTGGAATTTAGATGTCTACAGTATTATCTTTGTGTATTGTATCTAACCTATAATGTTTATATGAATAGTCATACCCCATTCCCAGGAAGCCCCTTAAGGCACCCACTCAATAAATAGATGCATTAGTGACCCTTATCTACACAAAGGAAATTGTGAGTACTAGGTATGAAAGATGAAAAGTGAAAATTAGGTGTATACAATACCCATCTCATTCATTTTATACAAGCGGTGTTTTTTTAAAGTGGAAAAAATTGTGTAATTATTCAAGATTTAATTGTGTAGTTTGGATTCAATTTACTTTGACCCATCATGGATTGGTCAATCTACTTTGAACCATCTCTCACGATTATTAATGCTCCACTTTAGCATTCATTACATCTATGTGACATTCAAAGTGGTGAAGCACTGAAACTACCTAGGAGTTCACCCATCCCAATATTACTCTAAATCAATTACACAACTACGTAGTTCCCCCATAGTTAAACCTACATATCTTTCTACCCCATTTACAAAACCTTCAGTAAGTGTTTTATCTCTATGAACCCTCCAATATGGAGCTACTGAAATCATTCATTTTATATAAGTGGTGTTTTCGCAATGGAATAATTTATGTAAAGTTTCAAGATTTAACTGTGTAGTTTCGAGTTAATTTACTTTTAACCAACATGAGGTGGTCAATTTACTTTAGCCCATATCTCACATCTATGAATGGTCCACTTTAACACTCATTACATCTAGGTGATGCTCATAGGGGTGAAGCATTAATATTTCCTAGGAGGTCACACATTCCAGTACGAGTATGGCTTAAGTACACTTAACTCTGGAGTTTCCCCCACAATCAAACCCGCATAGCTTACTACCCCATGTACAAAAATTTGACTATGTGTTATGCCTTTATAAACCATCCAACATGGAGCTCCTAGCCCATTCATTTATATAAGTGGTGTTTTATGTAATGGAACAATTTGTGTAATTTTTTGAGATTTAATTACATAGTTTCAAGTCAATTCATTTTCACCTGTGTAACCCTTAATTAAACTTTAGGTTAATTTAATTAAGTGTAGGATATATTAGATTTGATTTACAAATATAAAAAAGCTAATATAATACAAATACTAATTTAGATTTGCATTTCATATTAGATAATAAGAACTTGCATCCACCAATTAACCAACCATGTGATCAAAAGAATAAACGAAGGTATAGAAGAACTTAGTTGATTTCTACTAGTTTTTGGAAATATCTGAAACTATACAATAGAGAAACTAGGAGAATTGAACTCGAGAAACCCTTATAATATAGACTGGAACTATGTCTACACTTAGGTCAAGACCATACCATTAGGTCATAACCGTATTGTATGGTCTAACCCCTTGTGTGTGATCTTGGACATGCTTCGAATCTACCGCTGCAAATTTTTGGGTTGCTCACCTTCCTATATTTTTCCTTGGTTGTCAAAACCTAGTTGTAACACATGCAACAAGCTCTCTAAATAGAATTAATATCACCTCAAACCCTGGTCATGGATGAAGAGTCATGTAAAAAAAATATTAGAATGGTTGTGGGCACCCCCATGCACCATCGATGTTAGCACTACTTTTAAGAGGCCTTAAACTGCACATCATTCTCTACCTAGCATGTGATATCTAAATAGATCTATCAAATTTGGTACAATTATTTTGACTATTTGGTTTAACAAAATTAAATCTTAATCAAAGGACTGAGAGCAATCGAATAAATATTAGAAATATATAAGATATAACATGCAATGGAAAACAACTACAAGTAATAATATGATGAGAGTGACTTAACTAATTCTTGACTATTTGTACTAGATTTGGACTAGAGCAATGATTAAATAGGCTATATCTAGGTTGAATGTGATTCGTCTAGAGAACAGAGATTTGTAATTATTCTAGATAGTAGTTCCTAGAAGGGGAAATGACCGCCCCAGGCACTAGTGTCTGTTCTTGGCACCAGTGTTTTGGCAGTGAGTCTAAATATGGTATTTTTAAGTCCTGATCATGCCACCTTCACTTCACTTTATATCAATCTGAATTCATTGTAGGGTTTTCCTATTCCACATATACATGCAAAACAAACCCTATCTACTTGTACAAGGCTCAAGCACACATTAGATGAAATAAAATATGCATATTCTTGATTCAGATTGAACGCGATGGTCATCCCAATGTGATTTTCACCAAGCACTACACTACATTTCGTACTCAATGTAGTTCTTGTGTGTGTGTGATAGAATTGTGTCCCTTGAAGCTAGGGTTCCCTTGTGCCAGTCACGCTAAGCCAGCAATTGGCTATAAATACTTTTCCCCTAAAGATGAATGTGTGAGATGGAATTTAGAAATAATCCCTTCATATGTAGTGAATAATGCAGCCAAAATTCAGCCCTTGAAGTATTTTATCTTTTCCCAAGTAGTAGATAGTAAGTAATAGCCCAAATTTCCTAGTTGTCTTCAAATCCCTAATAATAGCGAGTAAGTCATGTATATATATCAGTCCCTTATGCTTGAATTTACATCATTTAAAAACTCAAAATAGATGACCTAAAGTGATAAATAGAGACTTAATAAAAGATAAAAAATGAGGTGACATTTCAAACTTGAGGAAATAGGAAGGAAAAGGATAGAAGCTCCCAAAGGAGACAATAGCACATGGGCGCTCTTATCCCTAAAGGGAAATAGTGTCCAGAGATGCTCCAGAGGATATAACAAAAAATACTAGAGCTATGGGTAACATATTGTTGTCCAATGTCCAAAATTGCAAAGTGACCATTTGAAAAAAGCATAACATCAAGAGTATAAAAGCATGGAATGATAAAGCAATTTCAAAGTAGAGTAAAATAAGTGTTGTTAATGTCTAGTTTTCTTTTTGTAGGAATCATGTATATAATGACCATACTTAAAGGTGTCATGTAATAGTAATAAGTGCAGTGATTTTGTGACTATAATCATAAACTGACCTAGGTTAATACTTCCCAACCATGGCTCATCTTAAACCACATTCCAGAGAAGGGTATCCATATGGCATGCTTGTACATGAGAGAGATGGTATCCTTGACATGAACATCTCCATGCAATCATAGACCTAATGTGGGTGCAACCATATATTACTATTATTTTTTGTAAAAGAATGACATCTGTCAGGGAGATTTGGATAACATGCTAACACAGTGTATGAACTGAGTGCTCTATTCCATTGCCTCAGGAGTTCTTGGTCAGCAATATTGAGGTAGTATTTACTTTCATGATATATGGTTAGGATTCGTAGATGAATTTTCTAACGATTAGGACCACTATGGATCTAAGTAAAAATCGTAATAAAATGTATGGTTTTGACCATAACAGATGAAACTAGACCATGTTAGTCTCATGTGCTATATAGAGAGGTATCAAGTTTGAAAAAATTTAACAATTACATGAAACAAATTGAAAAGTCACTAGCTAGGATTAGGGAATCATGACAAATCATGTTTGGAGTTGGAGACACTTACCATTCTCTATCAGATTTTGTCTACACCTGAATTCTCACATCTTGTCGACATGTCAATGTGTAAGGATCAACAAGTGCAAGGCATCTCATAAAGTGTTACAGTGGGACATGGAGAAGTGGATATCTGTCAGAACACTAGAGTCACTATAGTCAAAATAAGGGTGACAAAGTGTAAATTACTAAATTTGAATTTTCTACCACTCTATTTATAGTAAAAGGGCCCTTTTGGTCCTGATATTAACATATCCTGAGCAACCTCTACTAGCCACTTAATACCTTAAATTTTTGCACTTCATATCTTGGTCCATGTTTCTCCAGTCTATATTTGTGTAGTTTAAGACATTGGGATTGTTGATTTCCCTTATTTGGCATATTAATATGTGATGGCACTTTCTTATAACTCTACTTGTAGTCCCCGGATCCTCTTATCCATAATTTTGAATATACACACAATACGCCTATGTGCTTACTAACAAAAAATATTCTAAGTCACTCTTGTATATATGTGATAGTGACAATACTCTAAACTATTATATTATACACATGAATTCAATTTCTTATACTCGCGTAGATTTCTATTTCAAATATAATATTACTCCATTGAATAGGTGTTCAGTCCCCAATCAGTGCCAATTACAATACTATTATTGTTACACTTTATGAAACCTCAATGCACTGTGCACTCTTTTTGAATCACTAAGAGATATTATTACACACCTACACAAGCAACAAGACCATTTCACTCCAAATTATTCTATAAACAACTCTTATCTCTCGACATTCTAGTGTCATAGGATATGAAATCCTACCCACAAAGTTCTTAGATCTCTATCATTGCACTTACTTATCATCTCATGCATCGCATTCTAGTTGCAGACATATCTATCCCTGATTTGTACAAAGGGGGACATACAGTATAAAAGAGGTTAGGATATGCCCCAAGATCATCCCCTCCTATACTAAATCAACTACAGTCTAAACTCTAAAGACCAAGCTGATCAACTTTGGATTTAAAATTGCACTAACATACTAATGTTACTAGGTCACAAGAGAATACACCTGCTACACTTAAATTCGTAAAATTGTAGGGTTGATGCAAATAAGGCTATCAAAACTTACAAATGCCCCTAGTCAATAATGCTAATTATGAGTAATACACATGGTCATAATATTATAGTAAAAATGATGTATGCAGTTAAAAAATCTAATAATTGATATAAAAAAATGGGACCTAGATTTATCTATAGTGGTGTGGTCCCACATGTATGGGAAACATTATTTAGGGCCATACTAGGATGGCCTATGACAAAAGAGTATAGTTTTGGCCTTGTAGTTGTTTATGCTATCCAATATCCCATGAAATGTATCAAACTACCCTTCTGGGTGCATTGATCACCCCCATCTTTACCAAGAACTTCCAAGTCATAATTATGTACATGTCTGTTGAAAGTGTAAAACCTAAATCTACATCTATTACACCTCTTTTGATGCATGTACAACACACTATTCCCTATCTCTGAGAATGTGGCTCACACCAATAAGTCCCACATTGTTTGCTACTAAAGGATATGTTGGTTAATTTATCTCACAGTGTTTAATCGCCTCATATACTTTGAAGAACATCTATCAATTATCAATTTTTTTCTCCAGGGTAAAATGAACAACTAGTTAGATGATTTGGATTCACTAGGCATAAAAGGGCCACCACATGTAGACATCTAAATTTGGTCGTACAATAATTCCATGTTTCGGGAACATTTACAAGGATTTCATGAAGTTAGAAGCCATTCATATAATGTGGGTCTTGAACTATAAAACTAAGTTATTAAGGTGATGCAAGTCCACTTCAGTGTTTTAACTTGTATATCAGGCTTACATTTATCGGTTATGATATGTGACTTAATAAATAGATTCTTTATGTTTTTTATGTCAGTGTCATAAATATTTCACAATGCCTTTGCAATTATTTGTTTTACTAGTTTGATGAAATTTGAAAGAAATCCAAGAAAAGGGCATACAAATTTGATCAGAATGCCCAAATGGTACGGTCCTAACCTAGATGTACAGTCTTGAGCCATTTTTATTTTTGGGCCCTTTTTACCTAGTTTGGTTGCATTCGGGGTACTCTTTTCTCTTTCACATCTTATGTTTTTGGTCAGCTCATACGATGCTACAGCTCGGATTGGAAATTTTAAAGTGCCAGACTCGTATGGTGATACAAGTTCTGCTTAAGCATGGGATGATCTAACAAGGTACACGGGATATAAGTATCAAACTACTAAGTCTAATAAAGTAAAAGTAATATCGGTCATACTGGAGCCTATTACAACATAGGAAGTGCATAAATATATTTTGACAAGTCTACATACAAGTGTTTGATATGGTATGAAAAGTAGAATGACCCAGCTATCGGCGTGGATGCACAGCGAGAAAAGCATAGCTCAATAGTGCACAAGATTACATGCACACTCACATAATGCACTAAGTAGAATTACATTAAGGTTCTAAGCCCGTAGTGACAGTGCCTAGTGACTTCATCGAAAATGGGGACGAGGTTGACAGTCAACCTGACTGCAATCATGGTGTATTTTAATTTTTGATTTAATGTAGTATTTGAGGTTCCATGCAGGTTATTAGGTTTGTTTTATAGGCTCGAGAACCTGACATACACTAGGGTTATGAGATCAATGGTAAAGATACCAGAGGGAGTGTGTTCACAGATGAACATGCACCATGTATGACACACTGAATTATGCAAAGTTCTACACAAAACTTACAGGTCCAAGGTAGTACAATAGCATGTCAATTTTGAGGCTGATTTAGGTGGGGTAGTTGGGACAGAGGAAAATGGACTAAGTATTGAAGGGTGTGAGCACACAATGCCTACAGCGTGCACAACACGTGATCAGAGTAGCGCATACAGAGGCAAGCACATAGTGGGAAGGTCAGTGTTAACACATGGGGCTATGTGAGACAAAGGTATAAGAGAAAGGACTTAAGCCATTAATTTCCAGGAGAGTTGAGGGCTAAAAATAGAAAAGCAGAGTTTGGAGATGGTGCGATCAACTAAAAGGTCTAGAAATGAGATAACACATCAAGGGATGACTTGGTGGCCTTATAGAAAGGGCATATAATTAGGAGGAACTCAGCATGCTAGATCAGGGATAAGCATGATGATCTAAGAATAGGATTAGAACTAAAGTTAACTTTGGTATGATCTATTGCTTAGAAAAATATTACATGTAACCATAGATATGTTATAACATAGCATGCAAGCTATTCTATAAACATGGAACCTATTATTAGGAAAGAAATGCATGTAAGCTGGTGAAGGGAAAGTTCCCCACACCTATAAATATTGATGATGTACCATTGTTTTAAATGAGTTTCTACTGAGTATGATATCAAGGAACTAAAGTTAGTGCTAGTCTGGAGTATGATCTGAGTCTGTATGGGTGCGCGCATGGTCTAACACATAGATGCATTGAATTGTGATGTAATCAACTACTTATTTAAGTATTTATTATGGTTTGTAATGGAATACATTGAATCGTTGTGGTTGCTAAATTGACTATGTATGATGTATGGAGTAATGAGAATTTAGATCTTGAATCTAATCTTATTCTTTATGTTGAACTTTAGGTTTCCTTAATTATGTGTGCTTTCTAGTTGATTTCAATGGGTCTAGTTGTTATTATTCTGTGCATGAATGGATGTTTTCACTATAAATATAATGAAATCCTAATGACTAACATCCTGATAAGAAAATCAAAGGAAGGACTTGGTAGCCTATGCGTGGTTCGGGTGAGCTTTCAGCTATGTACTGAATGAAGTGCCAGTGTGCCTTAGGGTCTAGTTTGGTAAAATAAAAGACTACGTTTTGGTTCCATTGTCTGTGACATATTTTTAAACCAGTTATTGCAAGGATGTTGCATGATGAAGGCTGTATCGGTTGACCCTTGGCCAGTATTGAAGAGTTGGGTTATTGAAAATTTAGAGGTTAGATTTTACTTGAAGATATGGTTAACACTAGACCTGTTATTGAATGTGCACGCAAGTGGGTTGAAGAACACCTATGTATCATGAACTCTATGAGATCATTCTTCTAGTTGTTTTCCCTATAGAGTTTTACGAGTGGCTAGTTACATATGCATCAAAGAGAAGGATCTGGTAGTTACATAGAAAAATTGTATGGACTGCAGGAAGATTACCAAACCTTGTATATGATACTGATTTGAGTCTTAGAACGCATGATTGTAGATCATTAGTGGGGTAGTGTCTGTGAATTTTTATACTATTAGAGTACATTGTTTCTACTGTATTCTTGTACCGGATAGGTTTCTGAGTTCCAGTTTCTTGCGCAAACCCAGAGGATCCTACTTGCACTGTTATCCCTTTAGCGATTAAGGTCTTGATTTTAATGTCTGGATTTGGAAGAACGCTTCTGATGGCTAGCTAAACTCACCACCATACGTAGGGGTAGGAGCAGGCGTGGTGAAAGATGACTAGACCTGGTGACAGCAGAAAGGAAAAGAGAAGAAATGTTTCTTAAGTTTAATGAAGCACGTGAGAGAGGTAATTGATCGAAGCAGCATGTGATGTTGAGGAATAAATGTTGTTAGTGAGAGCGATGATGGATCGCGAGGGATTTGAAGCTCACATGGAATACATGGAGTTGGAGCATCTGGATACTTCCATATTTTGGTAAGCATAATCGAGAACCCCTCTTTAACTTCAGATGAGACCATGTCATGAGGAAGAACATTACTAAGGATTCACAGGTGTGCATCTGATCCCACTTAGACAACCTAGCCCTTCGTGCTTGGTGTTCCAGGTTCCTGAGACAATTATTGAGAATGCAAGTCTAGTAGTAGGTGCTTCAGAGTAGTGTCTAGGTAGGTTTTGATTTCCATTAAATATCAAGAGTTAATCAGATAGACACATTCATCTATGGTGATACGTAGACATCATCTTTATTATTTGGGGGTCCGATTGGAGGTATATTCTTCTAGCACGTCATTTGGACATAGAGTTTGGGCACGCATAACCTTGGTAATGCCATGTCTGGAAGTGGCATACTACTTTACAGACTGTGGGGGTTCAATTTAGTACAACTATTAGAACATAAGGAAACACGTCCTCTGGTCTGGTGCCCACTACAGGGGGAGGATCAGGAGGATCTTGTGGCTCTAGATCTAGCAGATCTAGTGGATCTGGAGGTTGAGGGAATACTGGAGGAAATCATAGGTTTTAGGTCGTAGTGGGCACGATCCGCACCAACCACTGGAAAATCATATTACAAGATAAGTCTCTTCGCCTTACCGGAGTACAAAGGTATTGAAGGATGTAGCTGGAGCACATGCATATGTGTGAGGTCATTATGGCGCACTAAGGGGATCAGAGCTCCTGAAGCATAAGGCAAGCTCAGTTTGATACTACGTTGCAAGGGCGTGCATGCATAGTTGATATAGGAAGTATGATCCTGAACCAGACTTGTGTAGACTACAACGTGCACTGCATGATTCTTTATTAGCTGAGTTCCATATACTTGAGTTTGAATAGAAAAGCATCAGATGCACTAAAGGACATTAAGCATGGCATGGCTGAGAGCCTAACAGAGTATGATGCCCATGCTTTAAAACTTTGCTATCAAATTTGTCTTATGGTATTCACCCTAGCCAGCATGCGCAATGGTTTGTTGGTGGTTTGATCACACCTTTCAAAAGGGAACTTTCTCATGAAGACATTTGTAGAAATCCGCATGAGGATTTAGAGGAAGCTCTACGCGTTGAGGCAGTTGGTCAACCAGTGTAGACACTGGGAGTTAGCCCATTTTTAGAAGCTCAAATTACATCTATGGCAAAACATAGTTAGAAAAAATATCAGGTAATTCATCCCATGAGACGTGCAGTGGTATTATGGTACACAAAATGTGAGGTGGAAGGACATAGTAAGGATAGTTTCCCTCGTACAATCATGGTGTGTGCCATGTTGCTGAGATTCTGAGATCTGTCATTTAGATCATAATGTCAAGTAGGTACCCCCCTGTTGTAATACGCGTGATCCAGGAAGAATGTGTCCATGTTATTGTAATATTTTTACAAGTCTACCATGCTCAAGATACAAAGTTAACTACACATATTAATTGATCACATTCATGAGTGCTCATTGAACACCAGTGTGTACATCATACTAGTGTTGCAAGTGGATTATAAAGAAAAGGGAGATTGAAACATTATGAAGGGTGCAATAATGGTGACAACCAATGACAGGGGATGTTCTGACGGAGGATGATAAAGGTAGAGGTTACAGCGATAGAAGTGAAGGATTTTTATGAGGCCAGAATATCACGGCATTGGAAGGCATAATGATATGATCCCATCTTACTCTCCTTTTTATTAAGTTTGATTAGCATTTTATGACTTTTATTTGATCTGATATAAGTTAGGATGTAATTTTTTGTCTTTTGATTGATTGTGATTCTAATGTTAAAAGCTCTGAAATTCCTGATGAAGTGTGTGTTTGAAATTTAGTTTTGTAATAAAGTAGGTCTAATCAGTCAAAGAAATGAAGTATGTAGCGTTCAGTATGTTTTTCCAAAGTAGCATCTGTTCCAACACATACTTAGTTCTAGAACTTCCAAGCTAGTTCCAGAACTCCATTACACAGTCATCATCTAGTTTCGAAACTTTTGGACTTAGTTCCAGAACTCCAGTTAGTTTAGTTCCAGAATTTTCAGACTTAGTTCCAGGAAACTCCTGGGTATAGTTCCAGAACTCTCACGGTTTTGATCCTTAAAAATTTCCTATGGTTCTGGAACTTCTCTGAAGTTCTGAGAACTGATGGAAGTTTATCTATTTTAACCACATCTGGAGAATCTACATCAACGACCCTTTCAATCAGGAAAGGATGAGAAGATCTCTGAACTGTAGATCCAGGGATAGTTATCTTACAGCTGTTTGATCAGCCACAATATGACTCAGCATCTATTCTAGGCACGATTCGATTTCATCAGAATCATAGAGACAACTATGATTGTAAATGTATATATAAGCAGACCTGGCAGTAGATATTGAATATATATAGATAGATATAATATGAAATAGAGATAGAAACAAAGAGGAGAGATATAGACTAAGTACACAGATCTGAGTACATTTTGTAATACCAAATGTTTTATCAATAAAATAGCCATTTCTGTTTGAGATAATTCTGAGTTGTTAAATCATGATTCAAGGAGGAGCAAGGGCCCACTCCCCTAAGGACTTAGGATATTCATTTATTTGGTATTTATATTTCTTAAGAAAATAGTTTAGATCTATTGAATTCTGTATTGCTTTAATTATTCTAGTTAAACTCTATTGTATACTTGTTCCTGTAGGTGTCTAGATAGATTCTTATTTTCCTTTGGGCAATCATTTTCAAGCATTCTAAGTTGAGTGTGTTTATTTCCAAAGCAAGTGTGTTTATTTCCAAAAGCAAGTGTGTTTATTTCCATTCTGCAAAGTGTGTTTCTTTTCAGCAAAGCTTTCCAGTGTGTTTCCTTTCAGCAAAGTTTTCATAGTAGGATTTAAATAAGGTTTTACTAAGAAGTCCTTAAGACATTGAAAAGATCCCCCAGAAAAATATAAAACAACTACAGTCAACTACTAGATCATAGGATTACTCTCCCTTGCATAAAGTTTTAGACACACAACCCGTTGGTTTGATATGAGCATCAAGATGCGAAGAAGTTGTAGTAAGATGAAGAGAGATAATGTGACGTACCCATCATTTTTGTGTCTAGTGCTAGGGATACACTAGTTGGACATTTTCTAATTAAGTGTTAGTAAGAGCAACAATCCTGACATCTAGTATTTTACAGGATCGTGCCCTACTGGAATCAGCAAAGGATAGACAAGTGGAGACCAAGACAATAAAGGTGAAGGAGGACGATAAGTGCACTGGTTCGGCCGATGGTACAAACTTCAGCACACGTATTTTAAAATGGCGAGTCAAAGTGATTGTGAGACAAATTCTACTTTTCTAGGAGGAACCAATGGCATAAGGAGAACCTTCGCAAGACACTGCTTTGAATGCACATCTGTGGACAAAGATTCGCAAACAATAGCCGGTATGCAGGCCTTCCCAAGAACAAACATTGTGGGTGGAAGTGTCTACATTCACTTTGATGGACGCGAATCAACTCTCCATTGGGCGAATCGTTTATGTCGGTTCAATAACAGAAATGGGAAAAATGGACGCTAACCGGCCGAATCCTATGTTCAGAACCAGAATATGATTTTGTCCCAAGCAGCAATCTGGGACATCCGAGGCATCTATATGGATGCGAAGCAATGAGACTAGGGAGAGAGTGAAAGGGCTAGAGGAGATTATTCAAGAAATACTAGGTGAGTACAGGTGAATCACACTTTGAGAAGAAGAGAAGATAAAGAACATCTTCAAGGGTCACTGCCATGGTTAGAAAAAGAAGGTATATGTGAGCAGTTGTTATCCAGCAAAGGCCCATCAGGTGAATTTCAAATGAGGAGATCCCACCACAGTTTTACTGTGGAGGTCAAAATATGCTCAGTGATTAATGTATAACCTAGCCATGATGATCTCCACGACGGTGCGAAGCGCAGGAAAATTTTCAAAGTCCTAGTTTTGGAACTTTTGGTTGCAAAACTTCAGATGTCGACAGGAAGGTAGATTGATCTACAGATTTGACGTTGATTAGATATCTAATGCGAAAATCTTGAGAATTCTGCTGAACAAATGTCTGGTCACAAATCTTAGTTTTTTAATTTTGGTTTAGTCAGAGAGAAAAGGTAAAAATAGGTAGCGTTTAACAATGCAGAGAGTAAGTGCTTCAACAAACAACTTCCATACAAAGACAGTTAGCCGCTTCTGTTAGACACCCGCCAATACTAGTTGCCAGATCCACCACTTCTGCCAAGAAAATGAAATGCAGATGGAAGGTTCGGAGTATGATTTGGGAACTTCCCCCTTCTATTTAGATACTAATTTTTCTATATTCCGAAGAAGTTGCTAAGGAGAATGCTGGCTTCTTTTCAACTGTCGACGGTATTTGATTGCCTTTTCTGATTTGTACTATGGTCAACTTCATTATGATGTCATGTCTAAGAGATCCGGAACTCAAGATCAATCTATTTGGAATCAACCAACCCTATTTGAATGCTATAATACGTATTCAATGAAATAGGCCATTCTATGGTCTAAGTATCATTTTGGTAGTAACAGTAGATGCATCGGTCTTACATGACTATCTCATCATCTCTAGGGCAATTAACTCGAGCATTTGGTTTGGGCATTATCTTGGTCATTTCATGTTGCAGGACAGTTGTTCCATCCATTTGATATCTCTATATCAATTCCTTCAGAAATCTGAAATTTACTCAGAATCCAGTAGGAGTGCTTTTAAATTTCCGAATGAGGTGCATCAACGTCTAATGTAGCTTAAGATTCTATTTATGCCATTGAAGTTTTAGGGTTGTTAATGGGTCAAATTAAGGATGAGCAAGGGCCCACTCCCCCAAGGATTAGGATATTCCTCTTTATTTGCATTTATATAAAGTGCATCTATCAACAAAATAGGTGCCCCAGCCTTCTCTGGAGAATCTGTTCAATTCTGGTCAAGTCCCAATTTAATGTATGAGAATTAGGATTAAACTTAATATGCCTGTATACTGGGTAGATTTCAAGGTTATTAACTTAGATTAAATTCCCAAATTCTTTCCCATGCTGTTTTCAAGCATTCTAACACGTGAGCATTAATTTAATTGCTAATTTTTCAGCAAGTGTGCGCTTCAGGATTTTTCAGGTGCAAGGTTGTTTATGGCCAAGGAAACTAAGTGTGTTAAGACATTCGCACAGTGTGACTCCCACCAGAAAATCATTACACATGTGTTTACTTTCAGTCATTGCTCTACAATATGATTCTAACTTGTTTCCATACCACGACCCGGTCCTTAGATACACCTTGAAGAGATTTTGCCCTACTCATACAAGAAAAATAACTTACAGTCAACTGCTAGACTCCCATAACGATTACGTGGCATCATTTGTTGGTAGATTAGACACACCCCCTGGTTTGAGTTGGAACATTTTCAACAAGAAGTTCCGCACAATGAAGGGAATATTCACATACATGGAGTAGGAGGAAATTTAGCGCCTATTCATAGAAATACTATGAGGAACCAAGAGATTATCTATCTGATTAATTCCATTTCCAAGAGCATCTATCACAAGAATCAAACATCCCAGTATATTGCATCTTCTCTACTAGAAAAGGAAAAATATAGGAGTTATCCAAAAATAAGCATGGGCTCATTTTGGTATAACAGATTCCTCCCAAAAACATCTTCAGAAGAATTCATAACATCCTCTAGTCCAAAGTAGAGAAATTGATCAAGAATTGTAGACACCATCATCCCCTGTCATACAAGAAACAGAATTTCCACCTTTATGGAATTCTTAGATCAGTCACCTGAAGGAAGTGGAAATTTTAGGAAAAGGCTTATTACTCAAGATCCATTTAGGGCAAGTTTCAATTCTCAATTGAGTAGTCAACCTCCTACTCCTGATTTTTCACCTTCCCCAAGGCATACCACATACCACATTGATTGGGAGGAAAATTCAGAAAATATTTTTAAAATGGCACGAGAAGCTGAAAGAGTACCTGATAGGACCTTTACTTATCCAATCCAATTGGGAGATGATGATACATCAATGAAAAATATCTCACCTGCACATTTACCCACATTTAGAGGGATGTCATCTAAAGATCCTGACCAATTTCTGTTTGAGTTCAAGGTACTATGTCAGACCTATGATTATAAAATAGATAATCAAAAACTCAAGTTGTTTCCATCCACTCTGAAGGATGCAGCAATGAGGTGGTTCATGGGATTACCATCCAACTCTATTAGCACTTGGGCACAAATGGAGACTGCCTTCCTAGAAAAATACCAAGATTATTGTAGAGGGAGAAATAGGAAGGAAGAATTCTTCAAAATCAAGCAGGAGGAAGATGAAAATATAGAAGACTATTTAGACAGATTCCTCTTTGTGAGCAAAAGATGTGGATTTGTACTTCAAGAGGAGTTAAGTAAAACCATTTTTCTTAAAGGTTTGGATGATGAATCTAGGGAATCCCTTAACTTGATAGGAGGTGGAGACATTGATCAGTTAAGAATGAATGAAATTAAGGAGATTTGTAGAAGCTATTCCAGAACAAGAGGTGGACCTAGAAAAGGAAAATCAGTGAAAATTCTGAATCCAGATATGAACAAACTAATGGATGAGTTAGAAAATTTTAAAATAGACATTTTAGTTCAATTAACCTCTACTATGGATGGATTACAAGCTAAAGCAAATGCCAAAACTGAACCATTGGCTATGTATTGTCCTAGATGTAGGAAGAAGCATGCAATAAGAGATTTTCCTTTGGATAAAACAGAAATGTGTCTTATCTGTGAATCTAAAGAACATGATACTGATGCTTGTTCTCTACTTCCAGTCATAAAGAATCAACTTAAACAAACCAGTACATCATCCACAATAGAAGAATTGAATTTTGTTCAGAGACAACCTAACCAAGGGCGAAGTTTATGCCAAGATCAGTTCCTAATCCCTAGACGATGCCATGGGCTGCTCAGACAGTACCACAAAATTGGGGACAACCACCTTGGGTACCTCAACCAACATGGAACCCTCAAGATTGGGCAAAACAAGCTTGGTATGCTCAGGGACATCAACAACCATGGGCTGGTCAAGGAAATCCTTATGCTTGGTCACAACCTAGATGGAACCCTAGTAATTATGCTCAAGGAAGAACATATCCAAATCAGAATCAACAGGCCATCATGGGATCCCCTACATAGAATTCACAAACTGAGAATGTAGTCCAAACGTAAATACAGCACAGCCAGTAGCAAACCCAAGAAACAAACAAACAACTCTTGTTTATGGAACAAAACCAGAAAAATCAGTTGATTTACATGCTATGGATTGTAAGGATATTCAAACTAGATCTGGGAAAATCATTAGCAGTCCACCTGTTATAATCACTGAAATGACAGAAGAAAATGAAATCCCTAGTACTTTTGTTCCAAAAGAGGATATAGAAAGAAAATAAAAGGAGCCAGATAGCAACACTACTGAGACTCCATTTCCAGAGAGATTTAAAGAAGCTATAGAAACCAAGGAGTCTGAATTGGTACAGGAACTAAGGAAATTGAATATTGAAATACCACTGTTACAAGAAATTAAGGACATTCCAGAATTGAACAAATTAATCAAAATGTTATGTTTGAAAAATCCTGGAAGGAAGAAACAGTACCCCAAGACTATCAAAGTAGATGGGAAACTTGTTGATTTATTAGCAGGAAAACTTTTACTTCCCAAATACGGAGATCCTAGAAGTCCTGTTATTTCTGTCTCTATAGGGAATAAGGATATACATAATGTTTTGGTAGATTTGGGAGCTGGCTATCAATGTAATGACAGTGGATACTCTGAAAACATTACCATTAACGGGTATACAACCTACTAATACCATATTGCAGATGGCAGACCAGTCTGTTGCAAAACTAGAAGGGATTATTGAAGACATGGCGGTTATGGTAGAGTCATGGGAATATCCAATTGACTTCCTTATACTGCAGCCAAAAGGTAAAACATTGGGTTATCCCATTATTTTGGGTAGACCATGGTTAGCTACAGTTGTTACCTTAATTGATTGCAGGTCAGGTGATATGACAATCTCGAATGGTAAGAACTCTAAGTAAATTTCCTTATATCCTTCTGCATGACCTTTTACTGACAATCATGAACAATTGTGGGTTGATTCTCCTGATACTAATAAGCAAAATTTGTCTTCTTTGGCTATGATCACATTGTAGGATCATGTAAGAGAAGTAAAGAGATGATTAATCCACCATTGGATGAGCACCAATTGTCCTCGAAGAAATCAGATATAGTTCTAAAACCTATGACTATAGTTCTAGAACCCACGACTATAGTTCTAGAACCTACAAACTTAGTTCCGGAACCTGTGAATTTAGTTTTGGAACCACCACATGAAGTTCTGGAACCATGAAAAACAACAGTTCTCTGTGATTGGAAATAATTTCACTCCAGAGGAACGATATTTCTCATGGGGAGAGGAAGAATTAGTAGCTTCAGTTTCAAATACATCAGGGAGTGGTGAAGAATTTCTTGAAAGTAGCAGTGACGAAGAGTTTGGCCTGGAAAGAGATAAGTATCATAATTCTCATTACTGTCCTTTTTCTAGTATTTTGTCTCAAGGAACTTTTGGAGATGTTGCTACATACCATATGTTGTTACCACATGCATGTCCACTAAATACTTTAATGGAACCCTTTTAACAAATCATTTCATCACACATTGGAACCAAGCATGTTGAGATTCAACTGGGTAAAACTTTGAACATTAACAGCTAGTTGAAGGATGATGAAGAAGCTAAATTGTTTGATGTTTTAAAAAATCATACTAAATATTTTACTTGGGATTACAAAGACATGAAGGGAATTCACCCAAGTATCTGCACTCATCACATCTATACTGAAAATGTTAAACCAGTTAGGCAGCCTCAGAGAAGGATTAACCCAGGCTTAAGGGATATAGTCAAACAAGAAATTGAAAAACTATTACAAGTAGGTTTTATCTACCCTATCTCAAATAGTCAGTGGGTATCTCCTCTTGTAATTGTTCCTAAAAAGAATAGAAAATGGAGAATATGTGTTGACTATAAAGAACTGAACAAAGCCACACTGAGAGATTATTTTCCCTTACCATTCATAGATCAAGTCCTAGACAACCTTTCAAGTAAACAATACTTTTCCTTCTTAGATGGCTTTAGTGGATACAATCAAATCAGAGTTGTTGCTGAAGATTAGGACAAAACTACATTTACGTGTCCATGGGGTACCTTTACCTATAGGGTGTTACCATTTGGCTTATGCAATGCTCCTACAACTTTTCAGAGAGTTGTACTTGTAATCTTTGTTGATCTAACAAATGATTATGTTGAGGTATATATGGATGACTTCACTGTACACGAAGATACATTTAATGATGCTTTGAGAAATCTGGACAGGGTGTTAACAAGATGTGAACAACACAATCTACCTCTTAGTGATGAAAAGTCTTTAATGATGGTTGATGAGGGGATTGTATTAGGACACCATATTTCAAAAATAGGAATTCAGGTTGATCAAAACAAAATTAGGATCATTTCAGATTTACCTATTCCTCATACCCCCATAGATATCAAGTCATTTCTAGTACATGTTGGGTACTATAGGCACTTTATAAAATATTTCGGTAAAATTGTTGCCCCCATGTTTAATTTTCTAACCAAGGACTGTGAATTTCTTTGGGATGAAAAGTGTCAGCATGCTTTTGAAGATATTAAAGAAAAGTTAATCACTACTCCAATATTGAGAGGACCTAATTGGGAAAATCCATTTCATATCCAAACAAATGCTTCAAATAATTCCATTGGTCTAGTTTTGGGACAGAAAGATGAAGAAAGGAAAATGTATGCTATTTATTATCTTAGTAAGAATCTTACTCCCACTGAAAAGAATTACACCACCACTGAAAAAGAATTTCTTGCTGTGATTTATGCAATCAATAAATTCAGACATTACATTACATAGGTTACAAGATATTTGTACACACAGATCATTCAACAAGTAAATATTAATAAAAACCAGTGGTTGGAGGAAGAATAATTAGATGGTTATTACTTTTTCAAGAATTTGATATTACCATTGTGGACAATCCAGGTAAATCTAATGTGGTAGTTGATTTTTTATCAAGAGTAACCACTACATGGGAGTAGGATCTAATCAAGGATAGTTTTCCAGATGAACATTTGTTTGCTATCTCAGCAAGTACACCATGGTTTTCTGATATGGCAACTTATCTTGCAACAGGGAATTTTCCTCCTTCTTTCACTAAGAAACAAATAAAGAAGTTAATCAAAACTAGTGCACAATTCAAATGGTTAAATAGAATGTTATTTAAATGTGGGCATGATTTTATTTTGCACATGTGTGTAAGAGAAGATGAAATCTTTGACATCCTTAGCGCATGTCATGATGAATTAAGTAGAGGACATGATAGGAAATAAGAGATAAAATATGTGGAATAATCCCTTACAGAATTGCAACAGTAGAAAGTAATATGCAGAAAATATTATAGATCTCAAATAAAAGTGTAGAATAAATAACACAACATAGAAAGATAGTATTTAACGTGGTTCACCCAAGTTGGGCTATGTCCACCAAGAATCACTTGCTTAGATTTTATTACAAGCCTCCACTCTACTCAATACAATACCCAGATCCATTTGGAGCTATGCTCAACAAACTCTACATAATTCACACCCGAATTCAAAACACATCTGCAATGCATTTGCTTGTATATGTATCATATGCATAAGACCATATAAATAGACAATTGCTTAAGCAGTTTGATACAAAACAGTGGGTATCAAAACCATGGGTAAAAACTGTGGGTATCAAAACCATGGGAAAAAAACCGTGGGTATCAAAACAATGGGTACCGAAAAAACCATGGGCCCAAAAACAGCCCATAACGGTTACCCATTACCCATGGGTTAATAAACCACCCATGAAAATTTTCTTCAGGGGCTTCACCCCCGAACCCTCTTGACCCGCTCACCGGCGAGCGGGACCACCATAAAAATACCTGAGTGTAACACATAGAAGGTGTACCACACTCTAACATGAAAATAGGCTCCAAAAACATAACAATCTCCCACTTGGAGACTGATTTCCACTGAGAAAGCTTCTCAACCCTTCACTATCATCCACGAAGGCCAACCAAAGCTGAACATAGCTTTAGTTTATCCCTTGTGACCACCTTGGTCATCATGTCTACAGGATTCTGACTGGTATGAATCTTCTCCAACTTCAACTTATCTTCCTCCAAAGTTGTCCTGATGAAGTGATATCTCAACTGTATATGCTTAGTCCTGGAGTGGAAAGCAGAGTTCTTAGCTAGGTGTATAGCACTCTGACTATCACTATGTAGCTTACATTCCTCCTACTTATGCCCCAACTCAAGAAATTGTTGTAACCAAATCATCTCTTTGCTTGCCTCTGTGGTAGCAACATACTCAGCCTTGGTTGACAAAGCCACCAACTTATGTAGTCATGAAATCCAGCTTACTGTTGTCCCACCTAAAGTGTAAATATAACCTGTCGTGCTCCTCCTGTTGTCTACATCTCCAGCCATGTCTGAATCTACATAACCATGTAAAGTGGTGTCTGATCCACTGTAGCATAAAATTGTCCCCATGGTCCCTCTCAAATACCAAAGGATCCACTTTACTACTTGCAAATGCTCTTTACCTGGATCACTCATAAATCTACTCACATCTCCTCCTGCATGGGCAATATCAGGCCTAGTGCATACCCTAGCATACATCAAACTACCAACCACTGATGAGTAAGGTACCTTGGACATATGGTTTCTTTTCTGCTCTGTCTTGGGACACTGCTCCTTTGATAACTTAAAATGGCCTACCAAAGGAGTCCCAACCGGTTTAGCATCTTGCATGTTAAACCTATCCAATACCTTCTTAATGTACTCTTCCTGAGATAAAGTCAGCTTCCGTTCCTTCCTATCCCGAGTTATCCTCATACTAAGGATTTGTCTGGTAGCCCCCAAATCCTTCATATCAAAGGATTCACTTAGTTGTTTCTTGAGTACTTTTATTTCCTGCATTTTTTTACCTACAACCAGCATGTCATCAACATACAAACACAGGATAATATAACTTCCATCCTCAAATTTCTTTGTATACACACAATGGTCAGAATGACATATTATATAACCTTGCTCCATCATGAAGCTATCAAACTTCTTATACCATTGACGTGGAGCTTGTTTCAGGCCATACAAGCTCTTCTTCAGTTTGTCACACCATCTCCTCTTTACCTTTGACTTCATATCCTTCTGGCTGCTGCATATATACCTCCCCCTCCAAATCACCATGGAGAAATGCAGTCTTTACATCTAACTGTTCTAAGTGCAAGTCTTCTGCTGCCACTATTCCAAGAACAGTTCTAATAGAAGTCATTTTTACTACAGGAGAAAATATCTCATCAAAATCTATACCTTGTTTCTGTGTAAACCCCTTGACCACCAACCAGGCCTTATATCTTTTCTTTCCTCCTTCGTCTTTAACTTTGTACACCCACTTGTTTTGCAATGCTCTTTTGCCTTCTGGTAGCTTCACCAAATCTGAAGTTTGGTTCTCCATGAGATACTTATGCTCCTCATCCATGGCTTGCTCCCACTTCTTACTGGCATCTACCTGCATTGCTTTATCAAAGCTCTCTGACTCTCCACTATCAATGAGTAATAAATAATAAAGAGAACGAGAAAAATGTTCAAGTTCTTTTCTTACCCTAGAATACCTCCTCACTGTAGGAGTTTGGGGTTCCTGTTGAGTAGGTTCCTGAACTGATTCATGGGTCACTGTCCCATACAAAAGATCCTCTACCACTGCATATTATTTCTTGGATTCTTCCCTATTTTCCTATAACTGTTGCTTATACATGACTTTCTCATTAAAGACCACATCCCTAGACTGAATGATTTTCTTGTCCTTAATACTCAAACATTTAAATCCAAAGTCATCACCACCATAACCAATAAAAGTGCATTTTTCTGATTTAACCTCTAGCTTGGTCCTATCATCCTTGTCAATATGAACAAACACCTCACATCCAAAGAATCTAAGAAATGAGTAATCGAATTTCTTACCGCACCAAGCCTCCTCAGGTATGCCTCCATCCAAGGCACTTAAGGGTCCTCTGTTTATTAAGTACACAGTTGTGCTCACCACTTCTTCCCAAAAATAAAGAGGCAATCCTGCATGTATCCTCATGATCCTAGCACGTTCCATTATTGTTTTGTTCATCCTTTCTAACACACCATTTTGTTGTGGGGTTCCTGGAACCGTCTTTTACCTGCGGATTCCATTCTTAGAACAATAATCATCAAATTCATTGCTGCAATACTCCCCTCCATTATCTGACCTGAGACATTTTAACTTAAGACCTATTTCATTCTCTACCAAGGCTTTCCATTTAACAAAAGTATCAAATACATCAGATTTATTTCTAATACAATAAACCCAAACTTTCCTTGTTGCATCATCAATAAAATTAACATAATAACTTGAACCCCTAAGAGATGATACCTGAGCTGGCCCCCACACATCAGAATGTACCAGATCTAACTTACTCTCTTTCTTCATAGGTCCAACCTTGAGAAACCTTACTCGCTTCTATTTCCCATATATGCAGTTCTCACATAAATCCAAACATGTTTCTGTATATCCAAGAAAATTCTTCTTTATGATGTCCATGCCCTTATGGCTCATATGACCAAGCCTATAGTGCCATAATGTTGTATCTACATCTGAAGCCACAAGATTACAATCATTAGTACTATCAGTGGATAAATACAAGGTTCCAACCTTCTTACCTCTTGCCACCACAAGAGCACCCTTGGTAACCTTCCAAGAGTCAGCTATAAATATCACAGTACAACCATCACTTCCCAATTACCCCGCCGATATCAAATTTCTCCTTAATTTAGGCACATGTCTGACATCCTTCAATAGCCATGTATTCCCATTCTGCATCTTAACCTAAACAGAACCTTTTCCAACTATACTGCAAGGCTCATCATCACCAAGAAAAACATGCCCAAAATCCCCTTGAACATAATCAACAAAATAATGCCTATGTGGAGTAGCATGAAAAGAAGCCCCTGAATCTAAAACCCAAGATTCAGTAATATTATGCAAAGAAAGAATCAAAGCATCCTGGCATACATTACATGATGCCACATTTACCTCCTTGTTTTCTTCCTATTGTTTCTTCTTATCTCGAAGCTCCCAACAGTCCTTCTTTGCATGCCCAGACTTTCCACAGCTCCAACATACAATCTTGCTCTTGGATTTTGACCTTGCCCGATCTTTCAATTTTCCATGGTTTCCTCTATTCTTTTGTCTCCCTCTAGTTTCCACTATCAAAGCATTCCCTGAAGTAGAAGATTCCCCAGAGCTTTTTCTTCACATTTCCTCACTTAGAATCACTCCTACAACATCCTCAAACTTCAACTTTGAGTTAGCTGGAACCGAGTTGCTTACCACCATTACCAGGCTATTCCAACTTTCAGGTAAAGAGCACAGAATTAATAAAGCCCTAACTTCTTCATCAAATTCTATTGTAACCGAAGCTAGCATATTCACAACCATATTAGAAATCATTTAAATGATCTGCTACTAAACTATTCTCAGACATCTTCATATTAAATAATTTTTTCATTAAAAATATCTTGTTAGAGGTAGAGGGTTTTTCATACAACTTCCCTAATGCATCCATTAGATCTTTTGTAGTCTTTTCCTTTGAAACATTAAATAATACCGAAGATGCAAGAACATGGACGGATCGTTCCAAGTGCCTTCCGATCTAATAAATTCCATTCCGCATCTGTCATACTCGAGGGTTTGTTCACCTTCTCAAAAAGCAAAGTATAAAGATCCTTCTGATAAAGGTAATCTTCCATCTGCATCTTCCAAAGACTAAAATTCTACCCGTTGAATTTATCAACCCTAGATCTTCCATCATCTGCCATATCTCCCACTCAAGATAAAACTTTCCCTATGATTCAACACTTCAGCAAACCAAAACCAGGCTCTGATACCAATTGTTAGGAAATAAGAGATAAAATATGTGGAATAATCCCTTACAGAATCGCAACAGTAGAAACTAATATGCAGAAAATATTACATATCTCAAATAAAAGTGCAGAATAAATAACACAACATAGAGAGATAGTATTTAACGTGGTTCACCCAATTTGGGCTACGTCCACCAAGAATCACTTGCTCAGATTTTATTACAAGCCTCCACTCTACTCAATACAATACCCAGATCCGTTTGGAGCTATGCTCAACAAACTCTACAGAATTCACACCCGAATTCAAAACACATCTACAATGCATTTCCTTGTATATGCATCATATGCATAAGACCATATAAATAGACAATTTCTTAAGCAGTTTGATACAAAAAAGTGGGTATCAAAACCATGGGCAAAAACCATGGGTATCAAAACCATGGGCAAAAAACTGTGGGTATCAAAACAATGGGTACCGAAAAACCATGGGCCCAAAAATAGCCCATAACGGTTACCCATTACCCATGGGTTAATAAACCACCCATGAAAATTTGCTTCGGGGGCTTCACCCATGAACCCCCTCGATAGGGGTGGCTTCACCTACTCACCGGTGAGTGGGACCACCGTAAAAATACCCGAGTGTAACACATAGAAGGTGTACCACACTCTAACATGAAAATAGGCTCCACAAACATAACAGGACATTATTCAGCAAAAATAATAGCTCATAAGCTACTTGGCACTGGTTATTATTGGCCATATTTGTACAAGGATGTGAAGAGATATATCAAGAATTTTGATCCTTGTCAAAGGATAGGATAGCCAACTTTCACCAATGAAATGCCTCTTCAACCTCAAGTAGTAATTGAACCATTTGAGAGATGGGTATTGGATTTTTTTGGTCCCTTTAATCCTCCTTCACAAGGAAAGGAATATATTCTTGTGTGTACGAACTATGTGACAAAGTGGGCAAAAGTGTAGGTATTAACAAATGCCACTGAAGAAGCAGTTGTTGATTTCCTTTGGAACATAATTATAGTAAAATTTGGAGCACTGAGGAGCATAGTTTCATATCAGGAACCACAATTTATGTCTAATATGATCCAAGCTTTCACAATGTATTACCAAATCAATCATAGGAAGTCATCTCCTTATCACCTACAGTCAAATGCACAAGCTGAAGTAACAAACAGAGAATTAGAGAACATCCTTACCAAAATAGTTGAAGCTGGGAGAAAAAATTGGGTAAAGAGACTACCTGAAGTTGTTTGGGCTTATAATACAACTTGGAAAACTACAACATAGTTTTCACCATATGAGTTAGTCTATGGGAAAAATCCCTTGTTGCCCATTGAGTTTGAACTTCAGACATTGAGGACATTAGCTAAGGTAGGAATTGAGTTAGATGCAGCTCAAAAAGAAAGAATCCTTCAACTCAATGAGTTTGATGAATTGAGGATGGAAGCACTTCAACAGACAGAAATAATCCAAGATGAAAGGAAGTAATGGCATGACATACATATCAAGAGAAGGCAATTCAAAGTAGGAGACTGGGAATTTTTGTTTGATTCCAAGTATGAACAATTCAAGGGAAAATTGAGAACCAGATGGTTGGGACCCTATCAAATTGAGAAGATATTTGACGATGCTTATATTCAGGTACTTCCTATTGATGGCAGTAGAAGAACACTCTTTGTCAATGGACATAGGCTGAAACTCTATAGGAAGACTCCCACTAAGGATGAATTCTTGAAGAAGATTGAAGCAGACAAAGAATTTGATCATATGGAAGAACCCAGTTCTTCAAAAATGATCAAATAACCAGTTGAAAGATCCAGAATAAAGGGAAGAAAATGAAAACCAGTAAATGGCGTTTTCTTCCCCAAAAATATATATATATATATAATATATAAAAAAATATAAAAAATATAAAAGATAATAATATTTCTCTCAAAGGTCAATTGAAAACCAGTAATGGCAGTTGACCTCTTCTTTTGGCTAATTCAAATAAAAGGGAATTCTTTTGAATTCTAGTTGTCTTATCTAACTATGTTTTGTTCCACTTATAGGAATGATGAGTCATCATAACAAAAGGATTACATCATCAAGGATGGTAATTATATCTTTTAACTTATTTAGGGTTAAATTAAATGTTTGCATGTGTGATTTGACTTGATTTAAAAGTTGGTATGATGAGTCATCTATTTATACATTATGATTACAAGTGAGTAATCATGAAGATAATATGGATGGGATAAGTGGTGGCATGGTTATTATTGGTAATCATTAAGTGAAAAATCAAGTGAAATAAGTTGCAGAGCAATTTTGAGAAGCAGCGAATTAAGCTTGTGTTCTATAACAAAGAACAGAGGATTCCACAGTAAAGAACAGAGGATTCCGCAGCTAAGAACAGAGGTTCCATAGCCAAAGTCATCAGTTCCACAGCTAAGCAAGAAGGACTGCAACCGATTTGCACATAATCAAAGGAAACGGAACTCGAGCCAATATGGGGATTAAAAAGATGTCAAAACCAAAGGATGATTCCCAGCTGCTCGTAGACGAAGAAGTGGCATCTATATTTGAGCATGCAGGATGGCTAGAGTTCCTGAAGAATTTTTAAAGTATAATGATGAATTAGTAAGATAATTTTTCATAAACCTAGAGAAATCCAGGACAAAGGTGAGAAATATCTTTATTCCTTTTTCTGTAAATACAATAAGTAATGTGTCCGGAGTGCCAATTGTGCATGTCCCACATCCTGCCAAAGGGACATTAAAATAACTGGTTGAAACCCTACTGCAAGGAGGAGAAACAACCCCGATACATGTACAATATAAAGAAAATCATAAAAGGGTCAGAAGGGCTAGTTTTCCCAAACCCTTTGATAGGGTAGCATTTTGGATAGTGAAATATTTAACCTGTGATGGTCAATTTGGGTCCATAGGAAAATAAGTCCTAAATATGCTCATATATCTAAAGTATGGATCCACAATACCTAAGTACATAATAAACCTTCTAGGGTTTCTTTTTTATTCTATCCAAACCATGGCCCAGAGGTATTCCTGGGGTGTTGGGACAATCAAGCATCATGGGCTGATTCATTGAGTATACCAGCACCATTTTATGTTAAATAAAAATGGAGAAGAAATTTGGGAAAATTTTCTTGGAAAGTTCAATAAAAACCCTAATATTATCAAAAGAACAATACCAGCTCCATTTTCTCCTTCAACTAATTTTGAAATTGATGCCCTTGCAAAAGAACAGAAGGAAGTGGAAAGAGAGAATATACCAAAAAGAAGAAGATATGTGAGAAAAATCAAAACAGCAAAGCCTTCTGTGCCTTTGAAGGAAATTCCTTCTTCTGCAGTAGCTTCAGAGGAGCCAATATTTGTCTCTGACGGTGCTAGCTCACCTGTGCAAGAGAAAGAAACGAGATTAAGAAGAAGCTATAGAAATAAATCCACCGTTAGGCATGTTGAAATTCCCTAGAGAAGGAAAATTCATAAAAGGACAAGGGAAACCTCAGAGGGAAGGAGTGAATAGGAAAAGATGGAAAAGGAATTGTTGATATTTTGGGCAGCATGGCCATGACTCCTCCTGAACCAAGCCAAGCTGAGATGGACTGAGGAGATGAGAGACTTGAAGAGTAGGAGTTTCAAGAATTGGCTGAACCATCATAATTGCCACATGAAGAAGAAGATTTGGCATCCTAGAGAAGAAAAGGAAAATTTCCTTTGATAGAGGAAGAATTCTCAACTCCTCAAGTAATTTCAGAGGAAGAAGAAAGACATCAGGTTAAACATGCTTTGTTCTTATCTAGAGAAGAGCTCGTTATCAAAGAAATGGATGAGGAATTAGATTTTCTCAAACTCAAATTAGAACAAAGGGAAATTCTCATTGGAGAGCTAACAACTCAACTTACAGCTAGGACTAAGGAGTTATCAGTAATCAAGAAACAGCTGATAGAAAAAGAGGAAGAATATCAGACTTCTAGAAAACAGAATGTTGTGTCCATAGTCTCTGCACAAACTGGGTTAACCTATTTTCCACTCAAACAACTATGGAGTGACAACTGCAGGGAGCTCAGAGAAACTAAAACATCATGTTTCACCTTTTTCTTAGATTGTTTCTTTGAATTGTTGACGAAACAGATAGGGTAACAGGCATAGGAAGAATACATGTTCAAATGTCGGTTGATGGGTTGTTGCACGCGTATGACTTTTGAGTCCACAGCTGATTGTGAGAGCTTCCTTTTGGCTAGGAGGAACTACCTATAATGAAAGTAAGACCACCAGAAAGAATTAGACAATATGGGCAGTGAAATGCCTAGCGTAAGCTAGATCCGGGAAGTATGGTACTTCCTAGATGGTTTTCAGTCCACTGTTTTAAATAAATTAATGTTGTAAACAAAGCAAATCCTATTGTTATTTTAAAATGATTTAGGTATCTCACTTAAAGCACAATAATAAATAGATCTAATCTAACAGGCTAAGCTAGAATAGAATCCACAGGTCAAATGGTTGGTTCTGGGTTCTACAGGTTTAATAAAAGGTCTCAGGTAGGTCACAGGTGAGTGAAGGTAAGGTAAAATTAGGTGGGTAGGCCTCTATTTAAGGCTATGTGGGCAAACACAGAGACCGGCGTCGGTCAAGGGTGACCGACCATGGTTAGGTATAACCGGCGCCGGTTACTGTGAGATCTGGAAATATCACAGAATGGGGTTTTGGTATCCTTTGTGATTGCACAAGGGATTTTGGTTGGTCAAAATGGGGTAATGGGTGATTAGAGTAGGATTTTGTGAGGTTTTGATGGGTCTATGGAGGTGAAAAAGTGTTGGAGATGGTCAATAAGGAGCAAGATAAACAATGGATGATAAAATAATGATGAAATGAAATAACCAGGAAGGTATGATATTGTACTTACTTGGATTTTGTTTCTAAAAGCCTGTGTGTCAAGGATGAAGGTGTTGATGATGGGTTTGAAGGCTGCAAGTGATCACCGACTGAAAGAAATCTTCTGCATGGGTTGTATGCACACTCTTCCTTTCTTAAATAAATCCGAACGTGGCTAGGATGGCGGTGCAGGAGAAGATGCTCAATCTCCTTTCTTGGATGTGAGTTTTCACTGGAATTTACTCTTTGAAAATGCATTATCTCTCTGAGATGTGTTCTTGCTTCTCAACCTTTCTCCTAATGTTTTCCAACCTTGAGAATAAGGCAGTTTAGGGGTTAAAATGGGTAACTGACAGTGGTCCGGCTTAACCAACAATGGTTAGGGGTAACCGATGTCGGTCAAGGTGGGATTTCCTAGGTTTACTAAACTTAGGGAGATCCTCTTGATTTCCTTAGATCTTGTGTGGTTATCCCGTGGATTATATTGGGAGGTTCTTTTGAGCATGTGGGAATGTGGTTAGAGAGAATGTAGGCATTGATTTTTAGGGTTTGGGTAAGTCTTAGTTAGTTATGGTAACTTGTTAAGGGTATGTCTTAGGTTGAGTTGGCTTGGTGAGTTGTCTAAGTGAACTGTATGTGTAGATATTATTTAAATAAGATATTTAAATAATAATATAGTGAGGATAATGCATTAATTTAATTAAATTAATATTAACGGGGTGAAGGGGGTCATGGCTAGGTGAATGTGATGAAGGGTGTTTATTCATCGAGAGACTAAAGGGGAGTGTGACCTAATTTTAGTGTCTACATTTTGTCCATTTTTGTTACATATCTTGTATTGGTAAGTAGTGCTAACAAAAATAAGGTGTGGTTGCCCCATATGAGGGTGAAGGTGATCCCCCTCAAACCAAGAACTGACGAGGCAGTTGGCTGAAGCAGTGAGTGGTTTGACAAAAGGTAACTATGAGGAAAAGGTAAGTGGGTGCAGGGAAAGAGGGTGAAAGGTCTACTCGGGTGATCTAGGTAATGGGTCAGGGTCAATGGTAGCAACATTCAAATGCATGTACACGTATAAACTGCAGCGTGTTACCGGGTTGAAGAGCAGGAAAACTCTACATCGTCTAAGGTCGATAGGTTTATCCAAAAAAGGGTGAAGTGAATCCGGTATCCAAGGTATAGGATAAGGTCAAGAAACACAACGTAGGTTAGGTGTAGGAATGTTTAGGTATGTTCTAGTACACCAAAGGTAGGGTTAGGATAAATGGTCATGGCAATAGGCGAGGTAAGGTCATTAGTTCAACAACACAGGTAACAGTGCCGCAAGGTATAGCGAACACATGAGGTCAAAGGTCGCTACCGATGGTCTAGGTCCAAATATCTAGATCACGGAACGGCTAAGGCCGAGGTAGGAGTAAAATAATAAGGCATCAACAGCAGATGCCAGGAGGTGGAAGAAGGTGGATGGCCAGAGGTGAAGGTAAAGTGGTCCAGGTAGGTGTAGGGGAGGCAAAAGAAAGAAGAGGTAAGGAAAATGAGCCAAATGTGGGCAATGAGTAGACTAGGTAGCTGACATCAGTCGGTATAAACTGATGACGGTGTAGGGGAACTGACAGTGGTATTCTAGGGCACGAGACTAGCAGTGGTTAAGGGTAACTGATGGCAGTCGGGTCAGGTAGGGTATAAAAAGTGAAAAACCCACGTTTGAAAATTCATTTGTACATTGAAAAAAGAGAAAAGGAAAAGAAGATAGAAAAGAGGAATAGGACAAGAGGGTACAGTAGATGAATTGGTTGGTGAGCCACATAGGTGAGAGTGGTTGAGTGAGAGGTGGGACCGCGAGAGCAGGTGGCACAATTCATGTGGCTGAGGAGTGGTTGTTCAATTGAGGATGGCAAAGGCCAGAGAGGGCTCGAGAGGACCAGCGCAGAGGTTGGAAGTTCCACCATGACAGCAGCAGTGAGATCAGGTAGGTGTTGAACCTTTTGTTATGATTATGGAGTTAATTTTGTTGGGAAACATAGAAGATATGAAAAAATGGGGTTTGGGGGGGATAATATCAAAATAGGAAATCTGGAGGGTAATGGGCATGGGGAAGGGTAGGGTAGGGTAAAATGGTAATGGAGGAAGAAATAAGGGTGCAAGGAGGGAGTTAGGTGGGTAGAATGTTGAGGAAGGGAGAAAGTAGGGTTGAAAAGTTGGGGTGGGTGGTGCGACAGTAACCGACGTCAGTCAGCTTGTGGCCGACATCAGTCAGCTTATGTCAGACGTCGGTGGGTAGAGACCGGTATCGATCACAAGAATAGTGACCGATGTCAGTCAAGGGGAGACCGTGGTCGGTCAAGGGATAACCGGGGTCAGTTAACCTTAGGTTTGGGTAGGTTGGGGTGAGGGGTAGGTTAGATAGGTTCAGGTAGATGGATTTGAGTAGGTTTGGTCAGGATATGGGGTAAAATAGGTAAGTTGGGAAAAGGTATACTAACACAATGCTTTTGTAGGTGAGAGACGAGCTGCGGATGAGAGCACGGGTGCCACCCTTGTTTTTGAGAGTATGGGAAAGAATGACACAGGAGGAGTGGCAGCATGTGACAGAGGTGGGATTGATAGGGGTGAGGCGCTACCAGCATGTAGTCCGAGAGGTGAGTCTTATGGTTGCCCTCATCGATAGATGGGACTCGACAACCAATACCTTCCATTTGCTGATGGGTGAGATGACGATCACCCTGGAGGACGTATACAGGATCTTGCAGTTGCCCATATTGGGGGCCCAGGTTTATTTTGTCTCTTCAGAGGCATCTAAGGAGTTATTGGCACCCATTTTTCGAGAGGGTGTAGCATACTTGACGTTCTATAGCACTAGCATGAGCCATGGAGTGATGTATAGAGATCATCCAGAGGAGATGAGGTTAGTGGTACTTGTGATGGAGGCAGTGTGCTGCTTTGCACTGCCAGATGCAGAGGGGGGAGATTCTTGAGGTCACTGATGGGAGTTCTCCATGACATGATGGTACATCAGACATAGTTCACATGGGCACCTGCATTGCTGACACAGGTGTATAGAGAGATATGGGCCTACGGGTGACTACGAAGTTTCAGCATCTATTGTGTCGTACTTCTACATTGTTGTGCGTATGAGCACATTTTTTGTGTTCGACCAGTGGGGATGCCCCGGGCAGATGCATTCCCATAGAGAGTTTTGAGCGTGGGGTACAGGTGGTGGGTACCGGCCATGGGAGAGGCCCTAGGTGCCAGAGCTATGCATGATGTAGCTTATTACAAGAGGTTATTGGAGGGACTGTCTGGGGTGGACATCATTTGGAGGCCATATGTGGGCTTCCCCTCATACAGACAGATGGCTACAGAGCTAGCTGGGCTATAGATACATCTATGGATAGAGGGGAGGAGAGCGGGTGAGCATGAGCTGATACCCGTAGAGCAGGTTATATTCCAGTTTGGATTAGTCTAAGGTGTACCACCTCCGTTCCCTCAGTACCAGAGAGATGATATGGAGAGACCTATGTCTCCACCATGACCCACAGTGCAAACTGGATAGGAGGAGCAGCCTGTAGATACTCAAATTGATGATGTTGGGATTGCAAATGGGTATAGGTAGTGATGGCCGACACAGCTGAGAGACATACCACTGAGGCCAGGGTAGCCAGACTTAGCCACCATCACAGTTCAGAGAGACACCCTACAAGGGCAGGTGGCTACTTTGGTGACTCATCTGGGGATTATGCAGGGGCATCTTACAGGTTCAGAGGCACAGGTTTCCACATTACAGGCTCAGATAGAGACACTTTAGGCTCAGGCAAGGTAGGGACAGGTACCTACACATGTGAAGGCAGGAGGAGATGGAGAGGAGGTAGGCGGAGATGGAGGACAGATAGCCACCCTACAGGTGCAGGTGCAGGGTTTACAGGGCCAGTTGGCCACAGCGCAGGGACAGGTTACGGGTCTACAGGGCCAGCTAATAGTAGCACAAGCACATATTACTACCTTATAGGCCCAGATACAGGTACAAGCTCTAGGGTCGACTTAAGCTCTAGTACTAGCATAGGGCTCAGTGTAGATTCAGGGATAGGGTCCCATTGTATAAGTACCCATGCAGGTAGTGGGACCGATGGCACCTCCACAGACAGTGCCCATAGCTAGATTGAGAGATGCCCTAGAAGAGGCATGGTATTACCAGGATCATTTGTTAGCTATCGGGCTAGATGTGCCCTCCTATGCCGAGTACAGAGCACAATAGGCCTCCAATGAGAGGACTAGATCCCGCACTCACTGTGTGGAGAGTACAGGGGGCCGGCGAGCCCAAGGATAGGGTCATGGTGAGGCCACTAGTGTGCAGAGGCTAGCCCCAGGTGAGGGGCCATCAACAGGAGGTGAGGTAGGTGATGATCCCCAGACAGGTGTGGCAGAGGGGTCGGCAGAGACACAGGCATAGGGAGCATTCCCTGACATCAGATGGGGAGATGATTGACTTGTTGTCTACCGGCCTGTGTGTTGAGTCATTTTTTTATGCATGATATATGAGACCAGCCTGTGTGTCGAAGAGCTATTGTATTTATTTTTTGGACATGATACCGGCCTGCGAGCCAAAGACATTTTTGTATTAGATAGCAACCTGCGAGCCGATGATGATTATTTTGGAGATACACATTTATGTGATATGGGTGTACATTGTATATATACACACATGTAAATATGAGGAGATAGATGATATTCAGGTGATGTTGTTATGATGTGTATGAGTTTTACTTTATTATGAGACAGATGGAAAATAGATGAGTTAGGCATGATAGAATCAAGTCATAGGCATGGATCGAGTCAGATCGGTTTAGGCATGGTTGAGTTAGGTTGTTAGGCATGGTTGAGTTAGGTTGTTAGGAATGGATTGAGTCAGGTCGGTTTAGGCATGGATCGAGTCAGGTCGGTTTAGGCATGGTTGAGTTAGGTTGTTAGGCATGGTTGAGTTAGGTTGTTAGACATGGATTGAGTCAAGTCAGTTTAGGCATGGATTGAGTCAGGTCAGCTTAGGCATGGATTGAGTCAGGTCAGTTTAGGCATGGATTGAGTTAGGTCGGTTTAGGCATGGATTGAGTCATTTCAGTATTGTTGTCACCAAATCACCGCACCCTTCGAATGGCCAGGATGTGAATAGGACATCCGATATGATTGGGACACATGGGATCGCCTCTCAACCTATGGGACTTGGGCTCAAAGTGAACCTCCAGAGAATGCCGACTTCCTCTTCCTAAACTAAGTGTTGTATTACTCCTACTGTAATAAAAATGATTATCTAGTCCTATGCTAACATTTTCATGGGGTTTTAGGGAAAGAGGTTTACTGAAATGAAACTATACTAGGGATGGTGATGCACTAAATAAAGGGTGTTTCCAGACTTAGGAAGGGTTAATTTGAAGAGGGTGTGTGCACCACAAGTTAACTTCACCTACTACAACTTAGAGAGGGTACATGATACCACAAACTAAGAGACATGCATTACCTTTGTTAAACTTTATCAAACCTAAGATATCTGAACTGTCACCCACAACTCAACTACATGTAATACTTCACCACTCGATAAGCACAGAACTCCTTTGGAACCTATAATAGAAACTTCCAACTTG
Organism: Taxus chinensis; assembly: GCA_019776745.2. Taxonomy (NCBI): domain Eukaryota; kingdom Viridiplantae; phylum Streptophyta; class Pinopsida; order Cupressales; family Taxaceae; genus Taxus; species Taxus chinensis. The sequence continues at coordinate 625,969,744 of CM034148.1, read as the reverse complement.
CACAATGTACCTGCAAGTATGAGAAAGGCACAAAGAAGAATGAGAAGGATGAAGAGAACCAATATTAGTCATAACACACACACTTTTATTGCTTTAATAACATTGCACAATGCATCATACATTTAGATGAGGCAATAGTTGCCATCACAGTCTTGAAGAGGAAGCTTGAAATTTCTCTCAACACACAAGAACAACTTGTAGAAGAGAGAGTTCCATCATTGAAAAGCATACAATCGCCTAAGATGACCTAACTGTCCAACTTGTCTAAACTGTTGGAACCCTTTGAAATGAGCTTCCAACTTACATTTATAGAAGAATATTTGAGAAAGAATAGGATAAGGCCATACTTACATTCCTAAATTAAAGGCCCATGATTTTAGTTATCACAGTTAGTTAAATTAACTTGAGACAGATAATGTCATGGGTCATTAATTTCCGTGATGACCTAGTCTTGACAATTAATTAAAAGAATATTTAAGGAAAATATCCAAATAATAATAATAGATATTATTATTACAATATTTTAGCCCAAATATTTAATTAATTGGCATAATGCCGGGACCCCCTGTTGGCTCACTTGAGTTGAAGAGCATGAGGGTCCATATGAATAGAGTTTGGACCATAGCCAAACTCGGTGAGTTTCGAATCCTCTAACTCGATGTTACACTTGATTTTGAACCCCACACCAACTCTCTCCTTACCTTAGCAATCGAACTCTTTTGCATTGAGTCCTTCGAATGGTAAGCTATCAAACTTGATTCTTATCATTTTCCTTGGCTAACTCGAGGCCATTTATGCATTCCGCATTTCCTTTTGTGAAACATATGTGAGCTTCCCCATGAAGTCACTGAGCTCATCATCTAGAAAAATGAGCTTACCTTTTCTGGGCTCAAACTCACCTCCGAGTCGAGTCCTCGTTTGAGCCTGAAACTTGAATAAACCATGATCTTGCAATGATCTTTCCACCATATTCACCATTTTGCTCTCTATCTTTCCATTTTCTAAACTCTTATATATATACATGAAACCATATACATTCAGCTTGCTAAGACATATTACTAAATGCGATGACTCCCTATGCTCGCTAATATCTAGAGAACTTGACATGCACCGTTTAGTTTCTCACCTGACATGTTTTGAATGACTCATACTTCACATAAACCTTGAGATAATTATGACTCAACCAGTATGGGAGATTCTCTCACGACCACCAAACCATCAGAGCCCAAACGTCTACAGACTTATTCACTTCACAGCTCAATGAAACAAGCTAACTTACATTTTAATGTGGACTTGTCAGGATATCTAACCTCCTTGCAATCTTTGACGCATTGATCTAGTTATCCGCTCACACCTTTCAAACTCATCATAAAATTTACACGAGCTGACGTAGAATTTATCTACCTTGAGTGATCTATATTAAGCCATGATCCTACCATATTCCACTTAGTTAAACCGTGTTATGATTCATGTCTTTCCACTTATTTTTGCGAGTAAATTTCATGAAGAGTTGATTGAGATTTTTTTACAAATCAATACCATTCTCTTTCCTATGTGAGTAGTTACTAGATCAACCTGAGTAGGTAATCTTCCAACATGTGGCATTAGATCGAAATGGACTCTCAGAAATATGCAACTTCCATTTCAATGTGACTATACCTGATCATTTCCCTCAACTAAACTCAGTTACTAGATTGCTTCAATGCAGCTACATTTCCCATAATCCAAAGCACTTTGCGAGATCATGTTAAGTGTCACATTCATGTGGCAAACATTAAATATAAAGCCAACCCCATGATTTTAACCTTGGATACAAGACATAATGATTACATCATGCTCTTGGCCCTAAAAGGCATCTACCGTATTGATATATAAACCTTTTCCTTCATCAGATTTGAGGACAACATCAAAATCTCGATGCAAACAATTCAGCTGTAGCTTGTAATGTGTGATAATTCCAATATAAACCTTTATGCTTGCCAACTTAGTGACTCATTGAAGATGCTCATACAATTGCAAAGAAAATTGTGCTTCATGAATATTCTGATATGAAACAGATCCACCTCTATGAGATTTACTTCCATGAGTTACATTGTAAAATAAGTAAGGTATTAATAGAGAATCTTTGTAATAAATTTCATCTAGTCTCCTGGTAACACTCTTAATGTCACTTAATCAATTTTGATAAAAATATCTTGAATGAAAATCCTAAATTTGAGGATGCATTCGATAGTGAACAGATAACAATATAGTTGGACAACCTGCTTGTTGGAAGCACTCAAAAAGGCTTCTACTATACTGGAACATGCTTGTTGCCTGGTTAAATACTGTCAACCGGATGAGATCTCACCATGGTTTCAAAAACTCATCAATATTCGGCACATGTATTTAAGATCAAAACTGAGTAAATCCCTTTGTTACGAGTTTCACCTTCCATACATCAGATGGTTGGCTCACCTAAACTCCTCTATAACACTTCTCCAATGATGGGTCGTTTCACTCCATTCGACAGTTTGATCATTAGTAAGAAGATCTTGTTACATTATTACCACTATGACACCTTGATATTCTTGTCAGTGAGTAACTCAGCCCGCCTCCTATTCTTCCGCCATGCTTTGTATTGATGAGCTTGGTATTACCTCCTTTAAAATTGGTATTACGTCGCATTATTTTCCCCATGACCCACTCTAATTAACAACTTTCCTATTAATATGGAAAGTAACTCTTTGACCTACAAATTTCTCAGCCTTGATGTGGTATGTTAGTTTTCAGAGCTTTTCCCTTTTCTTGTTAAGTAATTATCCCTGCTTGGTGATGCTTTCTCAAATTTCGACGTTCTTAGCAAGATGAAACTTGGGACCCCCTTTACGCAAAAACCTTGTGTTGGATTTCCACTGTAAATTTTCCACCATGGAAATCGGGATGAAGATATCCCATGTGCAGAAATACTGACTTGGCTTGCCATCATCAAATTTCCAACCTTGGAAATATACTGAAATATTTCCCATGCGGGGATCTTACAATGTCTTGCCATCATCAAAGTCCCACCTGATAGAAGGGATGAATTTCTCTCAAGCCAATGCCTTAGCAAAAATTTGAACCCCAACTTTTCCTTCTCGACTTACAATTGAACCAACCAAAAACTCTGAAAGCTCATGACATTGTCCGGCTCAACTGAGTGAGCCAATACTACCAACTTGCATTTGATTTAAGTCTCACCGAGTTTATAATGATGTGGCTTGATCCTAGAATTGGCCTTTCGAATTGTCCTATGTTGAGCCTTCTTTGAGTTCTTGATGTAGTTCATAAGCCTAAACTATCCTTTCATTGACCAATATTTATTTACCTTTTATTGTCGACTTGATGCCAAATTATGCATGAGCTCCACACACCAACCATCGAGTCATGATAACATCCTGAACTCTTTACGCTATTATATACAATCCCAAAACAATTCAGCTCAAGCTCGAATGAATCATTTCCATTTTTGTATCATCATTTAATTATTCGAAACCTCTATAAAACAAAATGTTTCTACCTCCACCCGTGAGTCCTCTGACTTCCACTGTTATTTAGTACATCCCAATTTTGTAGCACGTTTTATTTGTATGAAATACTAACACGAGTTCCCACCTTGAGCTGGTCGAAATGGCTCATCTTCTAAGTGTCAAACTCACTTATTTCACATCTTTCTCAATGAACTACTTGAGTTGTAAAAACATGAATCGGATTATTATCAACTCGGTGAGGGAGTTTAACTTGATTTGTCTTCCAGTGCAATTCACTAGGACTTGAGCTATTTATATCTCTCTACATGATTGTAATTCAGTATTCGTAGCTCATCTGAGTATACTTGAGCCCGACTCATTTAGCTACTTGTTTTCTTGATTACTTATCACTCACCTGAGATATATCTGGAACTTGGTACCCCTCCACATGAATTGACAACCTTGCATTTAAAGAAGACAACTGAAAAACTTATTTTTGGCCTCTATGAACTCATCGAGCTACTCCAAATAACTTGTCACACATTCATATACCTAAGGTTAGTAAAATTTAATCAAGCATTCCAATCTCACTTGTTAGAATAATTCATATTTCCATGCATAGAAGCATGATAAAAACCCATATAATATGTTTTATTGATTTTGGGTCCCAAAGCCAATTTCCTTGTTTTAAACCTACTTCAACTATTTTAATTGTCATGAAACTCCTAGTGGAGGCCCTTTTCTAGTTCTGGGGAATGATACGCTCCCACTTGTCCATTTTTTTCCAAAAGGGGAAAAATTGACAATAGGTCATTTAGGCACGGTTGAGTCTATGTCATTTAGGCATGGTTGAGCCTAGGTCATGGGAATTGGTGATATTGATGTTGAAATAGGTATGGGTGATTTTAGATTGATATTGGTGAAAGAGGAATTCCCAAAATTTAGGTGCCAAAGTTTTTGTCATTTATAGGAGAATCAAATAAGTAAGAAAAAGGGTGAATGGTAAAAGGAGACAAAAGAACCACCTAATTGATAAGAACCATGACTAGTATATCATACCAAAAAGACATATGAACATTAAACCCTAAAGGAGTTGCATGCTTGACTATTCTAAGGGTGAAGAAGGTCACATGATCATGAAATGTCACATTTGTGGTAATTCCTTTGAGTAGGCAGAAGAATAGAAAGGAAAGGTGGTGAGGTGAAAGAATTTGGTTTTTTAGCGTAAGCTGGTGTGAGACAACATGCCTCTTTAGAAAGAAACCCAAGATCAAAATAGGCAAGTCCATGATGAAAAATTCATCTTTTTCTTTCTGATTTTGTTTTCATAGATTGATCTATGTGGAAATTCTATGTGGTATGAGTAGAGTATCTCCTTGAGATCTTGGGATGAGTAGAGTATCTCCTTGAGATCTTCGTGAATCTGATTGATGCAAGAAGCTTCAGAATAATTTTCTGTTAATTTTTCCCAGAATAGTCTTCATTTTGGATAGACTAGGTATGGTGTGGGTAACTTTTTATAACCTTCCTTCAAGGGAGAATTCTATTTATAACATCAAGATAGAAAGATCAGATGTCCTTTTTGAGGGAGTCATCTTTTCGTTAGAAGTTTGAATGAAGGATTTTGAATTGTTGACAAATCTGGTATATTAATTATGAATTGTAATTGAGGGTGGAAGATGTCTTTGGACTTTTAAAGGTCATGGATAAGACTATAGAGAAGGATATGCTACTTTTATGAAGACACAACCATAACACACAGGGGTTAGCTATGAAAGAGAGGTTTTTAAGTGGAGACGGAACACCATGGAATTCCATCTTGAAAAGGATGAAAAGTATCCATGAGAATCATGCCATGAGTAGAGCCATGGTATTCATATTGAAGATAAGGCTAAAAGGTGATAGGTAATCACATGATTATGGTTTAATCGTTGATCCTGAAAATAGGTAAGTGCAAGGTGACTATTTCTCAAGGGAGAAGCATTTAATAGACATAAGGTGATCTATGACTTGATTCAACAATAGAATGGTCGAAGATGTAAGTCTTTAAGGGGCTCAAGTTCTAGTTTTCCTTCTAGTGAAGACAAACATGATAAGCACTTGATTCATAGGTATGAGTAATAATATGGGGTCCAAACCAATTAGGAGTAAATTTTCCATGTTTACTTTTCTCTTATTTTTTACATGTTAATTTTCCTTTGGGATGAGGTCTCTAACCTAGAAGGTTTGATCCTACACCTAGTTATTATAGGCACGTTTGATACATTTTTGGTAGATTTGGAGGTGATCAAGAGCATTGAGGTGTTCGTCAAATAACTCGAGTTGTCCTAAACATTCTTGGCAAAAATCATCATTGTTGAGCATATCTTTGATTGAGATACAAAGAGATGGTATTTGGACTTCAAGAGGAAGGACAACTTCTATACCGTAGACCAGAGAAAAATGTGTGGTAACAATTGAGGTACAAATACTAGTGCAATAAGCCCATAAGGAAAAAGGAATGTGCGTATTCCGATCCTTTCCAGTATCATCAACCACTTTCATAAGAATTTTGTTTAAGGTTTTGTTAGTTGATTCAGCTTGGCCATTTTTTTTTAAGATAGTAAGGTGAAGACAAACTAAGATGGATGTAAAATATATCATGTAATTTCTATAGGGTTTTTTTAAAAATTGTTTACCATTGTTTGTGATAATTCAGTGAGGAACCAAAAAGTGACAAATAACGTGATGATTAATGAATTCACATATTGTCTCAGCCTTAGTAGAAATAAGAGGTATGGCTTCCACCCATTTTGTGTAATATTCGGTAGCAGTAATAATCCATTGATGACATTGGGAAGAATGAGGATTGATCTCTCTGACTAGATCCAAACCCCATTGAGAGAAAGAACAAAGGTATCTTACAACCTGTAATGCATGACTAGGGGTACGATGAATATTAGCATGTTACTAAACTCTTCAAAAAACAATTAAAATAGTCACAAAAATCATGGTTCAAGGTTGGCTAGTAATAGCTGATACAAAGGATGCACTTAGCAACAACTAAACCACTAAAGTGGCCTCCACAAATTCCATGGTGAACTTGATGGTGTAGGGAATTTCAAAACTTGTAAGACATCGTAAGAGGATAGCATCAAAACCGCATTTATAAATAATACCACCCATGATGAGATATTGAGAGACACTTTTGATAAAGGCTCGTTGGCCATAGTGAGTAAGATCTGGAGGTAGAATAGAAAGGGAAAGGTAGTCATAAATCTACTTATACCAAAGGTCACGTGGGTCAGGTGTCAATTTTTCTAACAAGGTTAACAACTCAAAATAGATAAAAATGTGATTGCAACATTTTTACTATGAAAATGATTTTTGAGTCGGAGGGGGAAGTGAGGATTTGAGAAGCCAGACAAGCCATGATATCCACAAATTTACTAGTGGAATGCAAGGTGGTTTGAAGTTCATAATGGTCAAAGGTAGTAAAAAATATGTCAATATGATATTTATAACTTTTAAGTATCTCGTTACGACACTGGTATACACCATTAACTTTGTTCACAACCAGTTGAGAATTGCCAAAGATATTAATTGTTTTAATGTCTAAGGCTATGACAACTTGAAGACCTAACACAAGTGCTTCATATTCTGTGATATTGTTGGTATAATAAAAATCTATTTTGAAAGATAATGACATACACTCACCTTCAAGAGGAATGAGGATAACTCCAGCACCACCCCCACACTAAAATTTAGAACCATCAAATAATAAGGTCATCTGGTAAACGGTATTGTCCAAGGAAAGGGTAATGATGGGTTCATCAGAGAAATTAAAGTTAGAGGGTTGATTTTCGGAGAGAGGTGAGTTTGTGAGTTGGTCAATGATGGTTTTTCCTTTGACACATTTTTGATGGGTGAATTTGAGATCTAGGTATATAAGAAGTAGGAGCCAACACGTGTAACACATTGATGTTGGTAGGGCTTGGCGTACATGTAATGTAAGGGGTCAATATTGGTGAAAAAAAAGGTTTTATGGTTGAGTAGGTAATAGCGAATTTTAGTGGTGAAAAAAAAGGGCTAAAGAGAGTTTTTTTGGATTAATTATATCTAGTTTCATAGTCCAAGAGCATACAGATTATATAATAAACCTCTTGTTCCCTATGTTTCCCATCATGATGAGCAAGCATGACATATAAGGAATAATCGGTATCAAAAATATAAAGGTAAAATGGTTGGTCATCCTTACGGGGAATGAGCATAGGTTGTTGGAGGAGGTATTATTTTAAGGCATCAAAGGATTTGTGGCATTAATCATTCCATTTGAAGGAGACATCCTTTTTGAGGAAATGATAAAATTGATGGTGATGATCGAAAAGCTATGAAATAAAGCGACGAATATATTGCAACTTACCTTGTAAAATATGAAGTTGAAGAAGATTAATAGGTGAAGGAATCTCAAGAATAGTCTTGATTTTAGTGGGATTAACTTCAATTCCATGCAAATAAACAATAAAACCAAGGAAATTTCTAGAGAGAACAATGAAGACATACTTATTAGGTTAAAGGAAAACAAAATACTTGATGAGACAGTCGAATATGACCTTAAGGACTGGTGAGGTGTTCAACTCGATGTTTGGATTTTTCCAAGAAGATCATTTACGTAATCTTCCAATATGTGATGCATAATGTCATGAAAGATATAAGACATAGCCCGCTGATATGTAGCACCAATATTTTTAAGGCCAAAGGGCATGACACAATATTAGAAGGTTCCCCCAAGGAGTGATGAAGGTGGTTTTGTGTTGATCTTCTGGGGCAAGTAATATTTTGTTATAACCCGAGAAACCATCCATGAGTGATAACATATCATGGCTAGCGGTGAGATTAACTAGTTGGTCAATACTCGGCAAAGGAAAGTCATTTTTGGGGAAAGCTAAGTTGAAGGTCACAAAAATCCATGAAAATGCGGAGTCCCTCTATTACTTTTGTGACAGGGAAATGATGTTAGAGATCCAATGAGGATAATTAATTGGTAGGATGAAATAAACCAAAAGAAGACACTGAAGTTCATCTTTGACAAGAAGGGAAATGCGAGGATGTATTTTCCACAGCTTCTGTTTCATAGGTTTGGCCTCAGGAATAGTTATGATATTATGGACACAACAATGTTTGGGTCAATACTAGACATATCAGCATAGGACCAAGTGAAAGCATTGCTATGATATTAGAGAAAGGAAGTGATGGCTTCCTATTCAGCTGTGTCTAAAGATTGTCTGATCTTTAGAATGTGCGGGTCGTCCTGAGTATGGATGTTGATCTCGATAGTCAATTTCATTCAACATAGTTTGCATCTCAAGAGGGTAACGAATGATGAATATATGAGTCTTATACACCAAGATAGGTGGGTATGGATTCATCATCTTAACATTAAACGACATTAATGGTAGGTGTGTCGTCATCGGTCATCTCAGGATATAGGAATGGAAGAGTGGAAAGGGCCTCGCCTTCATGTTGATAAGTCAGAGGTCCTAGGGTAATGATGTTTATGAAAAACAAAAGTTAGGAGGTATAGAATCAGGATCCATTGACTCTGTCGATGAGAGTAGTGATGAAGGTGGAGAAGGGCTAGGGTCTTTAATGAGTTCAATGCGGGCCTATTTGGTAGGAGGTTGCAAGGAATCTGATACCACTCTAGTCATTATGTTTATGGGTGCTACATGGAATAACGGTATGACGTCCTTCCTCATAAAAGCCAAAACCAAAACACTTCTACGCACAGCATGGTGGAGGAAGGTGTGGGTGAAATGGTGATTGGTAAGTGATTGGAAGTCAAGTGGAAAATGGGCGGGGCTGTGATGGTGGTTTAGGTGTGTAAGTGGTAGTATCAAATCCCCCATAGGTGAGACTAGTACGAAGATGAGGAGGACCATAAAGGAGGTGTTATCCTATAACGGTGATCATAGCAGAGGGTGTTGGTGAAGGCTTTCATACTCATGTAGAGTAAGGAAGGTGTTGATGCTATATAGGCGGTACTCCCCAAGACTGATGTGTTGAAAAACACCTTCCAAGGGATCAGTGGTTGGTATGTGGGTAGCTGGTATGGATGATGTGTTGGAGGTCAATACGGAGGTGGTGTTAACAGATTGGGGAAGCTAATGGGGTTAGGTCATGGGAGGTTATAATAGTGGTAGGCATGGAGGAGGTATGTGTGGTTAAAGCAGTGGCTGTACTGGTAAGTGTGGGTGTAGGTGTAGGTGAAGATAGTATTGGTTATGGAAGCAGACGGCGTGACTGGTATGAGTACATCATTGGTTTGGTGAATCATGTTGCATGTTTTGAAAGGTGGTGGGTTAGATGGAATGGTATAAGTGTGTCCTTCATGGTTCAAACTTTAAATAACGATGTAAAGTGGAAGGAACGTAACCCATGACACGGATCCAAGGTCTACCAAGTAATAAGTTATATTGGAATTCCCCCCTCCAAAACATAAAACAATTCTGGAACAGTGAGGGGGCCCATGTGAACATGTAGGATGATAGTGCCTAGTGTGGAGGTGATAGCGTCGTTGAATGAATGTCAGCATGACCGGATGTTTGTGCATGTAATTGTCAGGTATGCGCATTTGAGAAAATGCATGGGATGAAATGATGTTAATGCTAGTGCCTCCATCAATCATCACACGGCATACCCGTATGTCATCAATGTGTACAGAGATGAAGAGGGCTGGGTCTGGGTCATCATTTTGGTATGGCGCGATCTCTGTCTTTGAGAAGCTAAGGGAGGCCACTTGGTGGACAAGGTGAGGTGGGGATGAAGGTGGTAATTTGGTGAGGGAGGTTACATGATGGGGTGTGATAATGGAGGCTACGGGAGTAGGGTCATTGGGTAAAACCTCGATAGATTGAAGAACCTCCATGAGGGCTTGACGATGGGATTCCGAGGTTTGGATGAGGTCATATAAGGACATTTTGAGTGGAGATTGGTGTAATTGTTTGAGCATGGTGTGATGTGTGATGCCATTAGAAATGGGGTATGTGGGGGCTGTGGATAGTTATCTTAGGTATGGGTGCAGATGGTATGTTGGGTATAGGATTGGTTGGTGGGTCAACTACCTTTTCTTTACCCTTCTTGTACACGTGTAGTGACATGTACCATGTTGATTTGAGGGAATTTGTCAAATGGAGAGGGTGTAGGGTAAGTGGTATAACGACATGAAGGGCAAAAACCTACTGGAGGAGAAAAACCCTGTGAGGTCGATTGGGCACAGTGACATTTGGGTGGTGGCATGGCAATGTTCTCTAATGTGAACCATATTAATTTCAAATTTTGTGTGTGGTTCTAGGAGCTGTGAGGGTGGAGGTTGTGGTTGTTGAGTGGGTAGTGTGGGAATGGGTGTAGGTGAAGCAAGGTCCTTGTCATCAAGAAGGTCGTCATCATCAAAGTTGGTTTCCGGTGGACACAATTGGATAAGGATGGTTTTCAAGGCCTTGTAGTTCTCCACATCATGCCCTGGCACATGATGGTATGCATAAATTTTGGTATCATCAAACCCCTTTGGCTTGGGTTTGAGGGGGTCGTAAGGTCAGAGTGGTGGTAATGTGATAACAGAAGTCTCAAGGAGGTTGGTTAAAATTTTGGCATAGGACCCTACTAGTGGATCATAATGGGAAGTGAATGTAGGTTTGGGTGTGGGTGTGGTTGGTTGTCTAGGAATTATTTTTGGTAGAGTAGGAATAGGCCAAGCTATGGGTTTAGGCATCCGGTATGGTTTGAGGTATCGGTCAGGTTCGTTTAGGTAGGGGTATAGTAGATGGACGGGTAGGAGGGTGTGGTTTTGTTTTGACTACCTTGTTGTGGGGTAGTAGGGTTTTTTTTTGGGTTGCACCTTCTTGGGTAAAGGTGATGTGGGTATACGTGGTCTAGAAGGAAAAGTAGATGGAGGAAGAGGACGAGTTACCCATGGGGATAATGGTGGGTGCTATGAAGGTAGATGACGTAGGTCATGCTTGGGGTGTGAGGGACAATGACTAAAGTGTAGTAGGTAGTGAAGCAATGGCTAAAGGTATCAGAGGTATTGGTGGTAAAGAGACTGCAGGTGCAGGTATGAGTCGTGTTGTGTGACTGGGTAGGTTAGAGATTTGTGAGGCAAGAATGGGTGGTTGTGTTATTGTTTATGAATGGGTGAAGGGTGCTTGACCCTGTTGGGTAACTGAGGTCTTAAGGCAGATGGGAAAAGTGTGGGTGTGATTGGTGCGGTAGGGGTATGAGGTTGATGAGTTTGTTTCTTTAGGTTTGGGTGTCGTAAGTAGGTGTGGTATTAACGTTGGAGGATGTAGCTAAATCCAGTTTAATAGGTGGATGAGTAAGGCTGGTGATCGGGGTGACCCCTAAAGTGGGAATAGGTTTAGTGGAGGTAAATGTTGTGGGTATGGGGTTGGATTTAGGTATAGGTTGGGTTATGGGTAAAGGTGTGGTTTGAGTACTAGTGGGTATCGTGGAAGGGGTTGCGATGGCAGTAGTGGTTGTATGTGGTTTGATGGGTGGAAATGTGCTTGGGTAGATAGTGGAGGTGTCATCGAGGGATCTCTACATTTGTGTTGAGACAGGGAGTAAGAGGCACCCCATAACAAAGCTCTATCCACATACTCTAAGTGATCAGCCAAATGTGAGAATGGCACATCTGTGGGTGAAGTTGGTGAGGACCTAATGGGAATTCCCATAAAATGCATCTTAGAGATGGGGAATTGGCCAGCTTTCAGCTTCTGTGGGTAAGAGAGCTAAAAGTAGGTCTATTGGATGTTGGGTAGCTAATGGAGAATGCTCACCAAGAGGCAAAGGTATCTCCATCGGGTCTATGATGAGTGGAAGAGATGATGGGAGTTCCTCAATAAGTGAAGGAATGGATAGGTGCTCCTCTTGTGGGTGGAGGAGGTAATGGGTGCTCCTCTACGGGTGGAGGAGGTATGGTAGGTAAAGGTTTCGCTAAGTGGAGAAGCTAGGGGTGAGATGGTCTTAATGTCAGCAGAAGACTCCTCTATAGGTGATGCAGGAGATAAAGGGTGTTCTTCTATTGGTGAAGGAATAGTGACAGTTGGTTTAGATGTGGAAGGAGGATTTTGGGCTAGGATTTCCTCTATGGAAGGGATGTGAGGTAATTGAGATGCAACAGGTACCTCGTTAAAGATCGCATGAACCTCATGAGTATGGGTATCATGAGTGGATGTCTCACCTGTTTGATTGGATGAAGGGGCATGATTGGGAAATGGTTTTTTAAAGATTTGTAGATTTTGGTTGGGGGTGGCATTGGGATTATCCACAGTTAGCTCACCTTTCTTCGAGAATTTCTTGGATAATATTCTTGAAAGTGATATAGTTGCCATCACTATGACCTTTCACTCGGTGATAGTTACAGAAAATCTTGTTCCTTATACCATGCAGGGCATGGGGCAAGTAGGGTCAAAACTAGTGTGTGGTTTTATGGGTGGAAGGGTGATGGCTCCAGCTTTGATCAGCTTTTCTAAAATAGAAGAGTAAGGTTCCCCAATTGGGGTATATTTTTGTTGCTCTTGTCTGAATTGAAAATCCTAAACAGGTGATAGATTAGATGAGGGTGTAGCTTGATTGGATGGATGAGCTGGCTGGCCTTGAGCACCACTGCGTTAGCGGTACCTTTAGCCTTTGAATAATTGGTTGGTGGTTTAGAAGAAGAAGAGGTTTCATTCGACTTGAATGTCAAATTTTTATTTCGTAATTGGATTTTCTTCTCTTCAATAGCCTGAATTTCTAACTTTGGTGCCATAGTAAATGCCTCATCGAATGTTATGAAAGTTTGGACCTGCAAGGTCAGGGAGATATGTCTAGTGCAAGCTCAGGTGAAGAGCTCGATGAGTTCAGTTTGTGGCAATTGAAAGGTAAGTTGATTGATCAGGCTACGCCAGCGAGTGACAAAATCTGTGATAGATTCATCCTCGTACTGACGTGTGGAATATAGATCGGTCATGGTAACTTTCTTGGCAATATTGATAGAAAAATGATCCAAAAAAGCTTGGGCTACCTGATTGAATGAAAATATGGAGTGTTTGGGTAACCCACTATACCAGTCTAATGCAGGTCCAGTGAGGGACATGGGAAAAGTTCTCAAAAGTAAGGCATCATCATGAGCAATCAAATAACATCCATGTTTAAACAAGCACAAATGTTGTTGTGGGTCTTCCTTACTATTGAAGCAGTTGAATTTAGGCATTTCCCAATGCACAGGGTATGAACGGATGGGAATGGATGGGTGAATAGGCTCGTTGCAAATCTCATCATAGGTAAGAGAGTTGCGGGAGCCGGAGACTGATGCCTCCAGTGTTTGCATCTTATCCATCATCAATTTAATTAGGTCGTTGGTGGGTTGTGATGATTGGATGCCTCCTATAACGTGAGGAGGTTGGTTTTGGGTATATAATGGGTGTGGCATTCCAGTGTATGGGGATGTCATGTAAGGTGGTGGAGAAGAAGACAATGAAATAGGGGGTACGTACCTGGAATGAACAATAGATGAAACAAACAGTTGTTGGTAGTACGTATATGGGGGAGGAAGGTCATGGTAACCCTAGTGGCAATAGGGGCTAATGATTGTGGAATGGAAAGAACTACATTCTAAAATGGGGTAGGGGTCACTGACACTGGAGGTGGGAACGTAGCTACAGGTATGTGTGAGACATGAGGAATGGATGAGGTTGTGTTTGGGGTAATCTTCGAGGGTATGGTGGATGTAATGGGTGCTACAGAGGTAATAGATGTGGCAGTCATAGCGGGTATAGGACCTAAACTACGAAACAACTGGGGGTAAAGTGGAAGTGGGTAGCACGGAGCCAGATGGGGCTGATGTGGAAGTGGGTGTGAGAGTTGGGGGGATAGATATGGGCATGCCATATATCAACTGACCTGAGGCATCTCGAGTGGATGAATGGGAGAGATAAAACTGCAAGGCAGCCAGGTTCTGGTCAAGGAGTCATGCGAACTCCTCATCTTCGGTAGTGATATTAGTAGGCTGGATAGGATCCATGGCTAGTGATAAAATAGAGGGTGGTGAAGGACTAGGTGGGAGTGGTTGGCAACTGGCATGGAACACGAGGGCATTCGCTTGTCTTTGGGTCAATACCATGTGAACCAGTACTGATCAGGTGGGGCTGCTTCTCGGTAAATGGTATAGAGAACAACTGAAAAAGAATGGATGAAGTAACAAAATGGTGGGTGGAATATGAAATAGGCTAACCGATGTCAGTTAGGGAAAACCGACATGTCGGTCAAGGGTAACTTCTCCAGTCACTGTGGAAAATGGACAGTGAGGAAACAGTGAGGCAGAAGGAAAAATCTGACAAGTATGCCAAATATGAGGATGTGTAAAATGTTAATGGAAAAAATGATAGTGACAGAGACTATGGAAAGTGGAAGAAAGTGAAGTGAAAATTCCTTTTAAATAGGTTAGCAAAAGGACCTAGAACTCGACGTCAGTTGTGTTTAACCGATGGCGGTCAGAGGTAACCAATGGTGGTTACTATGAGATTGAAACAGTGATGAGAAAAAGTGGTTGTGAATTAGAATTTGATGTGGAATCAAACCCAGAAGTCTAAGAATGATGTAGATGTGGTCCAGACACACTCAGATGAAGTCAGAATACACTGACTATGATTGGGAGTGTGCGAGGAAAGACAAAAATAATGATCGAAATCTCTCACCTCAAAACACTAAATCAAACAGAACACTAAGAAAGAACATTCCTAGAGTGCCTATTCTATTACGTTTGTTCAGCTTATGCTATTTAGGGACTGACACATGAATTGAAAATAGATTTTTTGGTGAGGAAGGCTTCCTACGAAGAAAGAGTTCTAAAGGGTGAGGTTTTAGGAATGTTATGGTGGGGGTGGGCTTCGCTCTGAAGTATGACTCGACAGAGCAGCGAGATGGGTGCCCACTGTGTCATGATCGTGTGATCACCTACAGCTTCTTCCAGGTAAGGTGTTGTTTAAGAATGTATGTATTTTGAATTTTTGTGTGGTTTGGTAAGACTCAAAGAAAGAGAAAAGGATAGAAGTGTTTTTCTATGATTCATTTGTCAACCATCAGCTGGTAATGACTTCCAGCATATAGGTTGCCCTTAATTAATGTGAGCTAATGCAGAAAATAGAATGAAATGCAATGATTTTAAAACCCAAATCAAAAATGTGAAATTGGATGACACAATAAGATGAAGAGGAAGAGGGATGCTCTTTCACTAAAATGCAGAAAACATGAAGAAATGATTCTTTTTAATTACACCAAAAGAAAAGTTTCCTTTAGAGAAAATAGAAAGAAGGAGTGGATTACCAAGGAAGAAAATTAGTGTGTACGCTTTTAGAAGGGAAAAAAACACACAATTTTTTCCTAGGAATGAATGAAATGAAAGGAACCCCGGATGGGTCCCACCGGGCATGCCAAAATGTTTCACCTTTTTCTTAGATTGTTTCTTTGAATTGTTGACAAAACAGATAGGGTAACGGGCGTAGGAGGAATACCTGTTCAAATGTCAGTTGATGGGTTGTTGCGCGCATATGACTTCCGAATCCACAGACTGATTGTGAGAGCTTCCTTTTGGCTAGGAGGAACTACCTGTAATGAAAGCAAGACCACCAAAAAGAATTAAACAATATGGGCAGTGAACTGCCTAGCGTAAGCTAGATCCGGGAAGTATGGTACTTCCTAGATGGCTGTCATTCCACTATTTTAAACAAATTAATGTTGTAAACAAAAGTAAATCCTATTGTTATTTTAAAATGATTTAGGTATCTCACTTAAAACACAATAAGAAATAGATCTAATCTAACAGGCTAAGCTAGAATAGAATCCACAGGTCAAATGGTTGGTTCTGGGTTCTGCAGGTCTAATAAAGGTCTCAGGTAGGTCACAGGTGAGTGAGGGTAAGGTAAAATTAGGTGGTAGGTCTCTATTTAAGGTCCGTGTGGGCAAAACACAGAGACCAGCATCGGTCAGGGGTGACTGACCATGGTTAGGTATAACTGGCACCTGTTACTGTGAGATCTAGAAATGTCACAGAACGGGGTTTTGGTTTCCTTTGTGATTGCACAAATGGATTTTGGTTGGTTGGGACGAGGTAATGGGTGACTGGAGTAGGTTTTGTGAGGTTTTAATGGGTCTATGGAGGTGAAAAGTGTTGGAGATGGTCAATAAGGAGCAAGATAAACAATGGATGATAAAATAATGATGAAATGAAATAACCAGGAAAGTATGATGTTGTACTTACTTGGATTTCGTTTCTGAAAGTTTGTGTGTGAGGGATGAAGGTGCTGATGATGGGTTTGGAGGCTGCAAGTGATCACCAACTAAAGAAATCTTCTAAATGGGTTGCATGCACACTCCTCTTTGCTTAGATAGATCCAAACATGGCCGGGATGGCGGTGTAGGAGAAGATGCTCAATCTCCTTCCTTGGATGTGAGTTTTCGCTGGAATTTTCTCTCTGAAGATGGGTTATCTCTATGAGATGTATTCTTTCTCATTAACTTTCTCCCAATGTTTTCCAACCTTGAGAATAAGGCAGTTTAGGGGTTAAAAGGGGTAACCGATGGCGGTCCGGCTTAACTGGCGACGGTTAGGGGTAACCGACGTCAGTCAAGGCCGGATTTCCTAGGTTTACAAAACTTAGGGAGATCCTCCTGATTTCCTCAGATCTTGTGTGGTTATCCCACGGATTAGAATGGGAGCTTCTTGTGAGCATGTACGGGAATGTGGTTAGAGGGAATGTAGGCATTGATTTTTAGGGTTTGGGTAAGTCTTAGTTAGTTATGGTAACTTGCTAAGAGTAGGTCTTAGGTTGAGTTGGCTTGGTGAGTTGTCTAAGTGAACTGTATGTGTAGATATTATTTAAATAAGATATTTAAATAATAAATATAGTGAGGATAATGCATTACTTTATTTAATTAATTAAATTAATATTAATGGGGTGAAGGGGGTCATGGCTAGGTGAATGTGATGAAGGGTGTTTATTCGTTGGTGGACTAAAGGGGAGTGTGACCTAATTTTAGTGTTTACACATCAAATGAGGATTTGAATACCAAGATGGAAGAAGAGAAGAAGGCAAGAATAGAGTGGGAAGAAAATTTTATAAGGAAGAAGGAAACGAATACAAATATCTTGCAAAAATTCATATGGCCTACATTATG
This sequence comes from Taxus chinensis, assembly GCA_019776745.2. Classification (NCBI taxonomy): domain Eukaryota; kingdom Viridiplantae; phylum Streptophyta; class Pinopsida; order Cupressales; family Taxaceae; genus Taxus; species Taxus chinensis. The sequence continues at coordinate 625,952,060 of CM034148.1, read as the reverse complement.
AGTGAAAAATTGCTTGCCTGCAAGAGGCCCTCTCATGCATATAGTGTGTTTTTAGAAGAGCGGTTCATTTGCTGGCACCTGTCAAGGATTGCATGTGGACTTCCACATTAACTAAAGGATGAATCTGAATTCATGACAGCTTACTCTTTATCTAGTCCTGAGTAGAAAAATATTATATGTGAATTTTATCTTTGTAATTTTATGCTAGAGAAAAACATAGGATTTATGATCAATTTGTATGTGGGGGAAAGCTAGCTCAATGCATTTTTCTCTGTTCTGCAAAACCAAATTACATGGAAGGAAATGGAATCTGATTTTTTATTGAAAGCTAGCTCAACAGGTCTTTGTATGAGAGCTCACTATGGTAAACCTTCTGCCTTCCTCATACATTTCAGAACTCATGCCTTTGATAAGCAATTGAAGACACATTATTTTGCCATTCTACAAAAGAGTATTGATGCCTTTACCTCCTATGAGGAGGATAATTTTGAAGATATTTATGAAGGATGCTCAAAGAGGTGGGAACTCCTTACTGTTTCCTTGAGAAGAAGGAAGTAATATCCCCTACAAATCTGATCTGGAGTTTAGAAATGGAAAAGGCATTATGCACCATAATTCCTCATATCAATGAGACCTACTGGAAAATATGGATGGGAATGCGAACAAGGACCCCTCTAATTCTCACCCCCATGTCTCCTTGGAAAAATGAAGAACCTCAAGATGCTACTGAATTTGAAGAGTGGGAGAGGAAAATAGAAGCAGGATCTAGTTACAGTACCTTTAAGTTTAAGCATTGTAAAATCCAATTTCAGCCATTTGATATGAGCAATCAAATTGAATGCAAAACATATAACCCCACTTTTGAAGAATGAAGTTTGCAAAGGGACTTACAAACAAGTAAGTTCGGGGGAAATGATGAGGCCAGAATATGCCCGATTAATGTATAATATATGATCTCATCTTACTCTCCTTTTTATTAAGTTTGATTGCATTTTGTGACTTTTATTTGATTTGATATGAGTTAGGATGTAATTGTCTGTCTTTTGATTTATTATGATTCTAAGGTTAAAATCTTTGAAATTTATAATGAAGTGTGTGTTTGAAATTCAATTTTGTAATAAATTAGATATAATCAGTCAAAGAAATAAAGTATGTAGCATTCAGTATGTTTTTGGTAGCATCTGTTCTAGCACAGCTTAGTTCCAAAACTTCCAAGCTAGTTCTGGAACTCGATTACACAGTCATAATCTAGTTCCGGAACTTTCAGACTTAGTTCCAGAACTCCAGTATTTAGTTCCATAATTTTTGGACTTAGTTCCAGAACTCCTCTGTATAGCTCCGAAACTCTCATGGTTTTGATCCTTAATGATTTCCTATCGTTCTGGAACTTCTTTGAAGTTCCAGAACCAATGGAATTTTATCTATTTTAACCACATCTGGAGATTATGCATTAATGACCCTTTCAATTAGGAAAGGATGAGAAGATATCTAAATGAAAATCTAGGGATAGTTATCTTACAGTTGTCTGATCAGCCGCAATCTGACTCAGCATCTATTCTGCACATGATTTGATTTCATCAGAATCATAGAAACAGCTATGATTGTAAATGTATATATAAGCAGACCTGTAGTAGATAGAAAGGATAATAAGAAATATAAATAGAACAGAGAAGAGGGATATAGACTAAGTGCACAGTCCAGTACATTTTGTAATACCAAATGTTTTATCAATAAAATAGCCATTCATGTTTGAGAGAATCCTTAGTTGTTAAATCTTGATTCAAGGAGGAGAAAGGGCCCACTCACCCATGGACCAAGATATTCATTTATTTGGTATTTATATTTCCTAAGTAAATAGTTTAGATCTATCAATTTTGTATCACTTTTAATTCTTCCAGTTAAACTCTGTTGTATACTTGTTCCTACAGGTGTCTAGATAGATTCTTATTCTTCTTGAAATCATTTTTAAGCATTCTAAGTTGAGTGTGGTTACTTTTAAAAGCAAGTGTGTTTATTTCCATTCGGCAAAGTGTGTTTCCTTTCAGCAAAGCTCTCAGTGTGTTTCCTTTCAACAAATTTTTCATGGTATGATTTAAATAAGGTTTTACCAAAATTCCTTAAGACATTGAAAAGATTCCCCAGAAAATACATAAATAATTACATTCAACTACTAGATCAATATGATTACTCTTGTTGCATATAGTTTTAGACACACTCCTGGTTTGATATGACATTAACAAGAAGTTGATTAAATTAAGGGAATAATGACACCCATCAACTTTCGTAGAGGTACTTGTTTTATATGTGGATCACCTGATCATTATCAGTGTGAATGCCCTCAAAATATAATTTTCTCATGGTGCGGGAAAAAAAAAGTTTGAATAATGTCCTTATTTATATGAGCACATGAGTAAACTACATAATCAAAACAAGGTCATGGTTATGATTAAAATATAGTGTGTTGATGGAAGTTAATGGTTGTCAAAGGTTGGACTGGATTCTGAACTACAACCCTTATTAGTCACTACCTGTGCTGAGGCAGTGCATGCGTGAGGCCTCAAGGAGTAAGCCCATTATAACAAAGCAAGAAGTGATCAATGTCAAGTACCCTGATGCTAAACATTAGAAAGAGGTCTACTTAAAGACCATGGACATTATCAAGAATTTACAAGGGGAGATTTAGGGATTAAAGGAACATGCACATGTGATGGATAGAGAAAAGAATGTTGGCTTTCCATAGAAAGACCTGGATGATTTAAAATAATTATGTCAAATGTTGCGATAGGAGAACATCATCCCTTTCTTAGTTGAATGGTTGAGAGAGAATATTTCACAAGCAAGACATGAGTGTGAGTGGAAGATCCTCCATGTAAATTTTCCCCCTCATAACCATGAATATGATAAAGAAATTAAACTTAATGTGGTCATAGATGGATGGCTCTTAAGTAATATCTTGATAGATACAAGTGCAAAGTTAATGTGCTCACGTTGGATGTTTAGGATCAGATGGGAAGACCACCATTACATCCCTCTACAAACATGTTGTACATGGTGAACAGAACTAGTTCCAACCCTATTAGAGTGTTAAAGGATGCTACCATCATGATTCAGGGAGCCAAGTTTACTTGGGACTTTGAGGTATTGGAGCTTGTGGAGGTAGCTAGTTTCCTAACACTTCTTCGGTGCCCTTGGTGTTATACAAATAATGTAGATCTGCATTTCAACAAGGGGTACATTATCTTTGAGAATAAAGAAGAGCATGTCATTATACCATTGACAGATGTACAGGTTGCACTGTATGTTGAACCTTTGTGTGAAGAAGACTTGAAAATAATTTACACATGCACAATCAAAGATCTTGAAGTCAATGAGCCATCTAAGGAAGGAGTGATACAATGGGATAATGCTCATTCATTTAGTGAAACCACCAATGTTTCTTATGACAATTAGGTGTATGGAACATATGAAATATTAGGACAGGAAATCAAGAATATTGTTACTCGCGTAGTCAGGACAAGCATTATTTGGTGCTTGGGACATAGCCAGGTAACCTCGATATACTGGTGAGGGGAATCTTGACATATTCTTGCATGTCATGGAGGCTCAATGGATGAATGAAGGAGATAAGATAAATATGTTAGTATATACCCTATGTGGGACTACAATGCACTGGTGGATTACACATAGAGATAACCTTGTGGAGTGACAGGAAGTGAGAATCGCTTTCTCTAGTAGGTTTCTTAGGAACAATGTACCTTCACAAATATGCAAATTTTATGGGTAGTACTCTACTTCACACCACATTCAGAAGTGTGAGAGACTCTGGACTGATGGGCAAGAGGTCTTGCCATCATCACTCTGGGTATATAAGTTCTACGCTACCTTAGGTGGCTACATGTGCACATGGTATGTGCATGCATAGTTAACAAGAGTAACAGAAAATTGGCATGATATGACCTTAGGTATGATTCGTACTTTTGATTATTTTTCAACTAAGCCTTTGGTCAATGAAGCATTGTAGATTTTGAACCACCTTACTCTGGGATATAGTGCAAAAGCTAAAGATGTTTTGTTGGACATGTTTGGCGAATTGGATTTGGAGGTGCGCCTTGACCTAGAAGAGACTAAAGAGGAAGAGATGACATGTGCTTGGGAAGAAAAAGAAAAGGGAAATTTTGTCTACCTGATAGACGGAGAAGAAAATTATGACAACAACCTAGAGGTTAACCATACTAAAGCTATGCACAAGGTAATGGACATAGCAGATGAAAAGGTGTGCGCATATCATGAACCTATGAAGACAAAGAAAATTAATATTGGGACAAATGCAAACCCTAAAGAGGCCATTATTGGTGATTAGTGGTCTGAATAGGAGGTAGCTAATATCATAGATCTTTTACGTGATTTTCAAGATCTATTTCCAAGAGGATATCATGAATTGAAATGGGTACACCCTTCTTTAGGAGAGATGTGAATCAAACTTAAACAAGGCACACACCTAATTAGGAAAAATCCTTATAGGATGAATCCTAATTTGCGTGTGAAAGTAAAAGAGGAAATTGATAAAATGTTGAATTTTGGTATCATTAAACCTATTGAAGAATATGAGTGGGTAAGTCCCATGGTCATCAGCATAAATAAAGATGGGTGGATAAGGATCTACGTTGATTATAGGGAATTAAATGCTTCATGTGTAATTGATCCTTTCCCCACACCTTTTACAAAAGAGATACTTGAAGGAGTTACTTGACGCGAGATTTACTCTTTTATAGATAGATTCCCTAGTTATCATCAAGTGCACATAGGAAAGAAAGACCAAGAAAAGACAACTTCCACCACTGAATGTGGAAGTTTTACATACATCATCATGCCTTTTAGATTGAAAAATGCACCTGTAATGTTCTCACACATTATGGTACAAGCCTTGTAGAACTCCATTCATAAGTTTTTGCAGGTTTATTTGGATGATTGGATGGTATATGGATTGGTGAAGGATCATTGTGACATTTTGAGACTTATGTTTGAGAAATGTAGGTAGTTGAGCATCTCTTCGAATATTAATAAGTGTTTCTCTACTACACCCTTTGGCACTTTGCTAGGATATATCATTTGTAAAGAAAGCTTATTGGTAGATCCTGCTAAGGTCATAGTTATTTTGGGCTCAGAGGAGCCTACCAATCAAAGTGAGGTATGCATATTCTTAGGGCATACATGTTATTATAGGAAGTTAATTAAGGGATATGCCAAGATTGTCATGCCCTTGGAGGAATTTTTGAAGAGTAAAGGGAAGTTTCATTGGGATGAGGTGTTGTAGATAACATTTGATACATTAAAGGAAAGACTTACATCTGTGCCCATTCTAATTTTTCCTTCTTGGGATAAATTGTTTCATGTACATGTTGATGCCTCTAGCATGGCCATAAGCACATAGTTAGCATAGCCGGGTGAGGGAATAGTGAAGTACCCCCATTTGTTTTGTAAGCAGGAAGTTGACCCTAGCTGAATAGAATTACACAACTACTGAGCATGAAGCATTGTCAATGAATTAGGTAGTGTAAAAGTTTAAGCAATACTTGTTGGCTATACCTTTCATATTCTTTACATATCATATGGCTCTTAAACATTTGGTTAACAAGCCCATTTTACAAGGGCCCATATGTAGGTACATCCTATTATTTGAGGAATTTCAGTTTATAGATGTGGTAAAAGTAGGAAAAAATAACTCAAGACCTGACCATTTGTCAAGGATAAACTTTGGTGAGGATGCGCAAAGCATTGAGGACACAATTCCAAATGCACAGCTGTTCAGAATTAATCACGCACCCACTAAACTTGAGGACATTGCATTGTTCTTGTGTACTAGCTAGGTTCATAAGGAGATGAAAACTTTGGAGAAGAAACAAGTTGCAATATGCATCGCACCATATCAATTTATAGGTAGATACTTCTATAAACTTGTTTGTGATGAGGTTTTACGTCTATGTGTTCTAAAACATGAGAGCAATGGGATAATGGCGGAAGTCATGGTGGGATTACAGATGGACATTTTGTTAGAGATGTCACCCGCGTAAAATATTTTGATGTTGGATTATGGTGGGAGATCTTGTATAAATATGTCAAAGAATATGTCAAGGTGTGTGACCATTATCAGTGCCTTCGGAAGCCAAAAACAAGAGATGAGATGCCTTTAAGGCCTATTACAAGTGTTGAACTATTTGAAAAATGGGTAATTGCCTTTTTAGGTCCTATTTCCCCAACCGCACATAGGATTGGCATGTGCTACATCATAACTTGTATAGATTATTTGACAAGATGGGTAGAATCATCACCTACAAAGGATTTCACTACAAGCGAGATTCTTATGGGAGAACAATATCAGTCGGTATGGATGTCCGTTAAGTCTTACCAGTGATAGTGGCACACACTTTTTGAATGAGACCATCAATATTTTGTTGGCAGAATTCATGGTGGCACACCACACGACAACCCCTTATCACCCACAGGCTAATGGGATTGTTAAAGTGTTCAACAAGATATTGGGTCATACATTAACAAATATTTTTGATGTTAGACAGAAGGACTAGGATGATAAAGTCTTTGTTGTACTTTGGACATATAGAACTACCTATAAGAGGTTAAATAAGGTCATACCCTTTCAGATGGTGTTTGGCATTGAGGCTGTGTTTCCTATTGAGTTTATGCTACCCTATCTATGTATTGCGCACGCATGAGTCCTGGATGATGAACAAGCGGTGGAGGAGTGCATATGTAATTTAATGCAGCTGGATGAATGTTGTGTCATTGCTCACTGAAGTTAAAAGACAGAGAAAGCAAGACAAAAGACATGAAGTTTGTGTGCCACCTAGGAAGCTGAAATTTCATTGGTTGGGACCATTTGTGGTAAAAAAAAAATTGGAATGAGGTGCTTTCCAGTTACAGGTGTTGGATGGCACTTTATTTCCTAGTTACTTAAATGGGAGTAAGCTAAATCCCTAATATAAATAAGTCTTCTCGGTATTTTTAATAAGGCAGTATTATCAGTTAGATTAGATTTTCCTTTAATGCATTTCATTTATATGTGTCTCTTTTTCATCATTTTTATGCTTTGTCAGTTTAGTTTTGTGTTTTGTTGTAATAAGTGTGTTTGCACACTTGTAGCTGATTACTATGTATGTGAGTTCATACTTAAAGGACCACACATACAATTAGTGTGGGGTAGAAGGAAAGCACGAGTGCATGGGAGGAGTTGAGATTTAAAAAATCCTAAGTATCTGAGGAACGTGTGTGTTGTTGGTGATGTTGGCTACTGAAAAATGGTGATGAGGTGTCATAAGAAGAATGGTGATAATAAGGAAAATGCCAAAGGAAAATCCATGTACATTGAATGATCAATGTAACGTGAGGTACACAGTGGCATGGATAGCTACTTGGTATTAGACGAAGAGGTTGATGTACTTTGATGCGTGGAGCATGCAAAAGGAGGTCTATAGTCAGAGTAGTTTGTGCTCTAGAAGGTTATAGCTAGAGTGCATGATGAACACATCTGTTGAGCATGATGAGAACTATGAAAAAGGTGGGAAAAGTAAAAAATCAGAATTTAATACATTCGTATGATGGTAGTTGGCAAGAAATTAATACAGGTAAAACTTAAAACAATATAAATTGAGCGTTGAGGTAAAATAATTTTTTCCTTACCTTACGTGAAATTTGTGAAGAAATATTGCATAACCTAGAAAAAACTTCAATAATCAAGAAATAAATCGAGTGCAAAGTTGAAGAGTTTCAAACCATAAGGTAGAAGATGACGTGGACAAGAGAAATGTAAATTCTAGTGGGTAGAATCTTGTAGGTTGAGATGGTGTGGTGAGATTTCAAAGGAATCATGACTTCTCTCAGTAGGGTTTCAAATATTAGGGCATAAAGTACAAAGTTTGATTGTGAAAGTGTATCAATTTTACATCTAAAGTCTGTAACGAGGAGTGTAGAGAAAAGGAGAGATAAAATTTTGGACACTGTAAAACTAAAATGGCACCAAAAAAGTAGTAACCGCATCACCAAAAAATAGAGGCAAGGGAAAAGACAAACCAACCCCCACAGTAGACGTTCAAGAGGAATGGTACTCAAAAATGCAATACCTAGATGGATTGTTAATGGGAAAATATTGGGCATCCCATGTTAGCAGCATGATAGTTAGTGACTATAACCATCAAACGGATGTAACTGCACGTGACATGGAAACATAGCTTGTTCAGCAGACTGAGGAAAGAACCTTAGATGATAATTCAGTATATGATGACAAGGTGAAAAGAGTGTTGAAGAGGGTTGTACTATTACAACTATATGAATTTCCATTCTTCGGTAATCCTGAGAGGTTATATCAATGGTTAATGTCGCATGTACATGAGAACTATTTCTATTTTGTAGGCAGAAGGATGTGCATCACTACGTAGTTGATTGAAAAGTATACTGGACTAATAAATACTAGTAACTCCTTTGATGAATACCTAGCTAATAATGTCGAGGTGAAGAAAGTGGTAGTGGAATTTGAGTACAAGAAGGCCAACACACATTTGATATTGTGAATTTGAATGATCTTATTATGAAGATGGCCGCGTGCTTTCTCACAAAGCTAAGTGGGCAGGAGAGATAGACACAGGTGAATAAAATATGGTTATATATATCTAAGAAAATATTAGAATGAACCATATACAATATTGCTTCCTTTATAGTTGAAGATATTATTGATGTTGTGCATGAAGGTGATAAGATCGTGTTTGGGAGTATATTGTTGGTAATAGTGTTTTTAGAGATTGTGGTGCTCGATGGGCCTAAAGACTAGATATGGGAGTATCCTGCAGAAGATCCCTCCCCAACAAAACGATTTGCTTATCCCTCCTATTTGCACATTAGCACTTAGATTCTTTCATTCTTTGGCATAAACCAAATAGATATTATTTCATTCTTTGATTCTTGGAGGATTCTTTATCATTATTTGGGTGAACAAACAAAGTGTTGCCGAGGACAAAAAAAATACCTAGTGTGGGGTAATGTTGGGCCCTGAAAAATGGCTAAGTATTGGAGTGTGTGCATGTGCAAGACCTACATGGGAAACATGCGGAGGGAATGAGGTGAGCATGTTGGATGTCAATGTTTTGCATGCGGGAAACAGAATAGGGTGCTCAAGGATTACTTTAGGAGAGTCGAGGAATTAGTAAATTTTGGGAATAGCCTAAAAAATAGAGATGGAGTGAGCAACACACAAGGGAAGATTACCTTCTAGAATAGCCTATTTTCGAAAGGAGGAACTGGCAGTTTGAAAAAAAAACATGAGATCTAATAATAGGATTAGAACTAAAGTTAACTATAGATGATCTATTATTAGACAAAGTTTGCATGTTTCCATAGATATCTTATAGTAGCGAATGGCTATTCTTAGCATGCAACCTATTTTGAGAATGAATGGGTGGTGAAGGGAAATTTCCCCACCCCTATATATATATATATATATATATATATATATATATATATATATATATATGTATGTATGTATGTATGTATGTATGTATGTATGTATGTATTGATTTGCACAGTTTATATGGAGGAGATTGTAACAGAGTTATGTTGCTGGTATAATTATGCGCATGACTTCATGATGGTACTTTACGATATAATCAGCTATTGTGTTTTGATGGATTAATACAATGGATCATTGTGGTTGGATCTTGATTGTTGATGTTTTTGTTACTGGTAATTATATGTTGAATCTGATATTAGTGGTTATGTGAACTGTATGTTTACTTAATTATGTGTGTTTCTAAAATTGATTTCATGGATCTATCTATTATGATTAAGGAATATATGTTTGTGTTTGTTAACTCCTTGACAAAACTGACATAAAATATGGAACCTGGTACCCTTGTGCGCTTCGAGTGAGTGCTTAGATATGCCTGAGTGATGTACCAGCACACCTTGGGATGTGATTGGTAAAATAAAAGACTACATGGGGTAGTTGGAAAAAATCAATGTGATAGGTGGAGTAGCTCAGTGAAGAGCTTGGTGGAGGGGTGGCAAGTTGGAGCCCTAAACACAAAATGTAACTCTCACAAAAATAAGCATAACTTCCTGATTTTTTATCAGAATCTCACAAAATTATACTTGTTGGAAATGTAATTTGAAACCCCACATCATGAAAATATAAAAAATGGAAAATTAATGTGTTAGTTAGGATAGAAATCATGATGAAGTTTCAGGACAATGGAGGCCATGCCCAAGTGCCGAACTGAAATGATTGAAGGTATGGAGGCCATTCCTTCTTACAAAAGGTAGGGTACAATGGAGTATGGAATTCTCATACTCATCCATCACTCTTATAGGTACCATGATGATTTTTGGGAGTGGTAGAGGCATGATTTCAGATTTCTCTCCCTCTCTCTCATTATTTTCTTCTATAAATGTAAAGGGGATGCAATATTCAAAGAGTTATTCATTTTCTCCTTCCATGCATCCATCTTCTTGGGGCTTCAAGCCTTCACTCCAAATCTATAATGGCACTCTTGCCTCTCCCTACTATGATATACTGTGTAAATTTAATGGAGCAATGAAATTATTTTTGTGTTAATTGCTTTAACCTTGCATGAATTTGTTGTCTCTTCTTTCATCTCTTCGTTATCATGTGTTATGTGCAAACTTCTTGTTTCATTATAGGGTTTCGATGTTGTTTTGTTTATCAAGATGGTGAATGCATGTGTTTTGGTATGTGGTACATTTCCACCCTCTCCATAACCATTCTTCTTCATTTGCAGGCTAGGAAAGTGTCTAACAACACCTTTTCTTGATGTTATCACCACCCCGTAGTGTCGGATTTCCCTTTTCATGCACTCTCTCTCCCCATGTCTCCTTGGAATTGATAAGATAGGTGTAGTTAGGTGTTTTTATTACATTTTGTGTAGTGTACCATTAGGATTAGGAAGAGGAAGATGACCTTCTCTAGAGGACCATCTCAATTTTGCAAGTCCCACAGCTTGAGAGATGGTCCAATGTTAGAAAAAAGTAGGGATCTGTAACCAAAAATCCCAAGGTGTTACTATTTTTTCATAACAGTTTTGGCATGCCTAATGGGAAATCACAGAGGTCATAGTTCTATTATTTAAGTGTGTTCCATCATAAACATCTGACTCATAGCTTTGAAGGCATTTGTAGGAAAAATCAGGAGCTCAAGGTTAAAGAATAACAAAAGACCCACTCTTTGCATTTTAGGTTTCAGAGGTTGTATTGCATGCCCCTAATTCCAACAAGGGTACTTTGGTATTTTATACATGCAAAACAAGTCTTAAGTTATGGATCCTATTGTTTCAAGTTTTGGAGGTTGCAAAATAGGTCCCAAATTTCAAAATCCTTCTTTTGATGTTTTAAAGATTGCATTGCATCAACCTACTTCCGACAAGGTGTTTCAGGTTTTCACAGATGTAGAACATGTTCCAAGTTCTGACACAAGGTAATTCAGGTTTTGCATGTTGAATTGCATGACCTAAGTTCTTCCTAGTGTATTTTGAGGATTGGCAACTATAAAACAAGGTACAACTCCTAAAAATAGGTATTAATCCCTTCAAAGCTAGCATTTCCATTCTATCAAGTTATTATGCTCTTGATGAAATCTCAGCCTTCAGAGGCACATGTAAAGCACAACTGGCGAATCCATCTGGTCAATAACCCATTTTCTCTTAATTGCAGACCTTCCTTTTCTTCCATTCATTTCCATCAATTTTTCCTCTCATTTTCTTTTTATCTCTCTCCATTTCTTTCTTTCCATGAAGGTGTGTAGTCATGGCTTCATTCCCACAATGAAATTCACACTTGCAGCAGCAACAATGCCAACCATACCTACCTCGAAACTTTCAAGGTTCATTCCTATGTTATTAACCACCTCTAGATCTATACTATAATGAATATTAGTAGTATGCATACTCATATGAGCAAAGTAAAAATCAGTTTGGTCACCCATTGAACTATGGAGTTGTTGAAGAGGAGGGGTATGTAAATTTTGGAGGCTATCCTACACCTACAAATATTGAGTTGCAGTCAAAATTTCAAGGCATGGAGGCTAAGATGGTGCAAGTCTAGGCTATATCTCAAATGAAGGCATTCAAAATTTTCTTCGAGACACCTTATCCATGGGTGGACCCTATCCTAAGATCTTACATACTGCAATAGAAGCTTGGTTTCATGGTAGAAGTGTTGCCCCAACTTGAAGAATGGTTGAAGGAGATAGAGGCTTATGAGCTTGATGCAAGGATACCTTGTCAATGGGTAATTCCTACACCACTGGCTCAAAGTTCTTCCTTTTCTCTTTCCCAATCCACATCATTCCAACCTACCTAAACCTCAATTTCTAAGATTTTTACCTACTCCCCCAACCATGGAATCCACTTCCCCATCTTCTAGTCTCCCACCTCATCTCAATTTCTCTACCCTTTTCCCTTCCAAACCCAATTCCCCTCCATGAGAGAATAATGTAATACCTTCCCCTCCACCACCAAAAATGTAAAGATTAGTTTTAACCTAACCCACCCCTCCTCTTGCATGCTTAAAACCATATCAGGAAGAGACTTAGGAAACCATCCAAGAGAGACAACAAAAGGAGGAGCCCAATAGAGAAGAGATGATAAAAAAATTAAGATTTGGGTTGCAAGGCTTGGAATACAAAAGATTCCCTTGTTTTTTAAGCCAAAGGGGGAGGCCAAGGTCAGAAAATAGGTGGTGAAATCTGACCTTGTAGTAGAAGTGGAGCATGAACAACAACAAGAAGACCAATAATCAATGTGTTTCGGAATGAAGTGTCTATATGGGCACTATTTTTTCAAAGGTTATAGATCCATCTCCCACTGCAAAATTAATTGAGAGAGAAGAGGAACCAATTCCAAATCCACAAGAAGAGGAGCACATAGGGGAGACTAAGTTACATTCAAAGGCCTTGAATGAAGATGACATTATTGAGAGATTTCTGATTTCATTTGTTTAGTTTATGAACCTATGATAGAGGGGAACACCCAGGAAGGCATTGTTTCCCAAGACAGTCCTCATGATTGGTAGATTGAAGATTTTAATTTATCAAACTTCATGTTAGAAGAGGAAATCATTCAAGAGTAGTCTGGTCTTCAAGTGGAGGAGGAGGAACTCCAAAGTGAGCACCAAGTTTCAACTAATAGCAGTGATCAAAAAATGATCTCATTAGATGTTGCAAATCAATCATAGTGAGCTACATGTTAAGGAGGAATTCCATGTTGTCAAGGAAGAAGAAGAGGAAAACAAGGATGACAACCATTTCATACTAGTCATCCAATCATAAAATGAGTTATTTTTAGATGAGGAACAAAGCCAAAATCAGTTATTTATAGATGAGCAACAAAGCCAAAATCATCTCATAGACAGCCCCACTTCCTAGGAAGGTTTACCTGAGGACTTCATTATTGAAGTCAGAGTTTGGAGCAATGGGAAAATCTAATGGGCCAGATCTTACCCCATCAGATACTTGGCTTTATTGGAGCTAAATGAGAAGGCGACAACCAATCATGTTCATTTTTGAGCATGAGGAAGATATTCAAAGCACCAAAATTTAGCATCAGAGCCTCCAATACCCCAATGTAAATCAGACGGAAGAGGTATTTTCTTTATTTTTTAATACTTTGGTTAGTAGGGTAGAATATTGTTTCCATGTTAGTCTTTCATCCATGCACATGATCATGCTCATCGCCAAATCAACTGCATGGTCTCAAGTTGTGAGAAAGGGCATCTACTTCACCTTACCAGTAACAGGGTTTATTTAAAGTTACCCATTTCTCTGGTTAGTGTAGGGTATGTAGGTTTTCTTTCCATAAAATAATTTTTTTGTGCACACTTTGCATGTCTCACTTAGGGCATGTATGATTTGTATATTTTATATATAATTTTTTTCATGTTTTCTCTTGCATAATGCACCATGTTCAGTATTCCTCCCGAAGAAAAAGTTGCAAGAAATATTTGTTCTCAAAAGATTTCAAATGTTGAGCAACTAAAATTAGACAAAGGACATTTTTTAGTGTTTCGTTATCTTGTTCATTTGGGTCAATCAATATTGAGCTCTCGGTACCCCCATCTAATTCAGTTGAATTCAATAAAATGAGAAGCCTCGACCCCACAGTAGTGTTCTAGCAATATATAGAAGAAGAGAAAAAACAAATTTAATATAGTTTCATGATGTCCAGAATCAGCAAGTGCTTTACTCAAAACTCTGTAATGAGCTATGCATGCCAAGTAATCATTGGTTTCAGTGTGCTTCATACTTGGGAAAATAAGGTTTCATAATAGGTTCCGAAGTCCATTGTTTAGTCCCATAAATCAGGATTACAAAGAGAAAAGAAAGAGAACCCCACAATCAATACAATTTTCCACTTATCTTAATTTCAATATTTTCTTGCAAAGAGTTGGAAAATACAAGTAACTATAGGTCAGCCCATCTTCCCAATAATGCTTTAGGCAAGCTCTGGAGGTCAAATTTCAAGGGTTCGGGTCAGTTTAAACTACTAAAATGACTCCATTGCCCAATGGATGTTATAAGGCTATTGTCTAACTACATCTAGTAAGCATATGTCCCCAAGAAGTCATCAAATCGTTATCCATTTTACCCCCAGGTAAAATAGAGAACAGGGGATGATTTGGAAATAGGCGCAAAAGGGCCACCATGGGTGAATCTGGGTTTGGTGGATGAATTCCCTGTTTTGGGAACATTTTCAAGGATTTTAGGAATTTGGAATCCATTCAAATAAATATTTCCTCTTTTGGGTTATTGAAGGTCCAGAAACTCTACTTCATGGTGAAAATTGGCCCCATGGGCCCACATTCGGTTGAAAAAAAGGCAAAAAATAGAAAAAATATGGAATTGAATTTCAAAGTGTTTCATAATGCCTCCCACAGCCTTCTGGTTTGAGAAATTTGAAATAAATTCTGAAAAAAGTGCAAAAAAGTGATTAAAATGCCCAAATGGACTAACTTGGAGACCGAGCCAAAAAATGGCTCACTGAGCAACTCAGCAAGCTAAATTATTATAGAGGGGTCTAGGGTGTTCACATAGCTCAGGTGAGCTCATCTAAGTTCGGGTGCAATGGGTGAGTCAAGATAAAAGTGGCTCGGTGATCTGATCTTGCAAGCGGGATCATCCGCAAGGTGCACGGGAGAGAAGGGTCAGCCTCATGTCGGTGTGAGGGTGTATCGGGTTCGGAGCTAGAAACGTAAGTGTATAGAGTATGTCACTAAGGCATGAAATATGCATTTCAGTTCTCATGTTTTATTGTCATGGTGGGTAGCATCAGGTTTGGCAGCTCGAGCGGTGTGTCAGGAATGCACAAGGTAAGAGGCATGGTCGGCGAGGCATGTAGAACTAGGTTCGAGTTCCAAGCCCAAATGACATGACGGGTGATTTCATCAAAAAATGGAGCTGGGGTTGCATCAAAATGATACACCCTAGTGATTTGGTGTTCATATAAGAGGTAACCTAATTCCGCGGAGCATGGTGACAAGTTGGGCTCAAGAACCCGACATACATGGTGAGTCGGCGGTAGACGTAAAGGGGAGTAGGTTCGAAGATGCATGTGCATCATGCATGGCTCGCCGAGGGGTGTGATGTGTAACACAAAAACCAAACCCACCCAAAAAATAGCACTAAGCCCAAGTCTAAGTTAGGTGGGGTGGTTGGAAAAAAATCAATGCGGTAGGTGGAGTAGCTTAGTGAAGATCTCGGTGGAGTGATGGTGAGTTAGAGCTCAAAACATAAAATGCAACCCTCACAAAAACAAGCATAACTTCCTCATTTTTTATCAGAATCTCAAAAATTTATACTTTTTGGAAAGGTAATTTGAAACCCCACATTATAAAAACATAAAAAATTTGAAAAATAATTAGTTAGATGGGAGATAAATCATTATTAAGTTTCAGAACAATGGAGGCCATGCCCATGTGCATAAATGAAATGATTGAAGGTATGGAGGTCATTCCTTCTTCCACATGGTCGGGTACAATGGAGTATGGACTTTATAGACTCACCCATCACTCTTTTATGTGCCATGATGATTTTTGGGAGTGGTACATGCATGATTTTGTATTTCTCTCCCTCTCTCTCGTGATTTTCTTCTATAAATGTAAAAGGGATGTAATTTTCAAAGAGTTAGTCAGTCTTTCCTTCCATGCACCCCTCTTCTTAGAGGATTCAAGCCTTCACTTCAAATATTTAATGGAACTCTTGCCTCTCCCTACTATGATGTACTATGCAAATTTAATGGAGCAATGAAATCATGTTTGTGTTAATTTCTCTAACCTTACATGAATTTGTTGTCTCTTCTTGCCTCTCTTCATTATGAGGTATTTTGTGCAAACTTCTAGGTTTCATTGTAGGGTTTGGATTTTTTTTGTGTTTTATTAGGATGTTGAATGCATGTGTTGTGGTCTTTGGTTTTATGTCTACCCTCTCCATGACCATTATTCTTCATTTGCAAGCTAGGAAAGTGTCTGACAACCACTTTTCATGGTGCTATCACCACCCCATAGTGTAGGATTTCCCTTTTCATGCTCCCTCTCTCTCTCTCCCTGTCTCCTTGGGAATTGCTAGGATAGGTGTATTAGGTGTTTTTCTTACATTTTTTGTAGTTTAACATTAGGATTAGGAAGAGGGAGTTGGCCTTCTCTAGAGGACAATCTCAAGTTCACAAGTCCCACAACTTGAGAGATGGTCCAATGTTAGAAAAAATTAGGGATCCGTAACCAAAAATCCTAGGGTGCTACTATTTTGTCATAACAGTACCTAAAAAAGAAAAGGTCTTTACATGTGGTGGTAAACCATGACGTGGAACAAAACCAATGTTAGTGATGATAAATAATAGTATAAATTAAAGCAACTAGTAGAAACAACACGTGTAGAAGAAAACAATAACAACAACAATATATCCAATTGTAAACAATGATATGCAAGGGCATACAAAAGGCTTTTAGGCCTATAAACATGATATGTATATGGTTTCACAAGAAAATAAAGGCCCATAGGCCTACAAATAAGTGAAATCAATTAAAAAAAAGATAGGCATGTTGCCAAAAATGTGGTACACCCATGGTTTCATAATATAATCAAGGCACATAGGCCATAATCAAGGAAAACAAGTAAGAAATAAGACACACACACGCAATGAAGATAAGTAACTAGTAAGACATACACAAGCACATATATATGAACAAGAGTGGAAAAAACATGATAATATGATGTAGTAACCAACATTGGTGAAATATATGAATACATAGAGATGTCCAATGATGCACAAGAAACATGTGTTAGTCATGTTATTATGAAAATTAGGAAGTAAAATATATATATAATTGGACATAAATGAGGAAGTGAAAATGAGCTATAATAGAATAATAACACATGTATGATGTGGAGGGATTGGCCCCAAATGATAAGAATGTAAGGACACATTAGTGTCCCATATAAGCATGTACCAATCTGTGTGTCTTGCATCCAACTCAATATACCAAGTGAACCCATGTGTGTAAAGTAATAAAGCATATTATCTATCAAACCAAAGTGACAAACAACATGTGTAATGCAAAGTGCTAACAACTCAAGTAAAATGCACAGGTCTTGGTTTTATATTTTTGTAAATATTTGGATGTTTTTTAAATTATCACTATGCATAACTACGTATAAAAGATGGTGAATAGTACAAGAAATATATCAAATGAGAACCTCCCAAGGAGGTAGAGAATTTTCCAGGGGAGATGGAGGCTTGGGCCTCAGTTGTGTCATAAAATGTGACTCAAGTGTGTGTGTCATAGAAACCTTGGTAGGAGAGTAAGGATGAATAGATCCGCAAGAATCCATCTATGACTTTTATGATTGGTGAATAGGATTATGAGGGGGGAACCCTATAAAGACAACATGTTGAACCATGTATGAATTAAGCACTATTGCATTATTAGGAGGAATATGATGATATAAAAAATATGCAAGAGACTCAATACAATGAGGATAGCTTGCATCAACCTCAGAGAAGAGGGAAAGACACAAGGCCAACCACAAGTATAAGATGTTATATAGAAGCATTAGAATCAATGAAAATATACCGAGGTATGCACAAAGTAGAATATATAAGATTATCACGAGTGGCGCCATGCATAAATGTTAGGGCCAACATAACATAATGAAGAGCATCAACTGCAATTAAAGTAATCTTAGAAGAGACAATGGAATCCTTTTGTAATTCAATAGATAGAGACTTGAGCATGTTCCAAGTAGTAGGTGTGAAATCCATAATAGTTGTAACATTGGGAAAGGGGAGATGGGTTGCCTAAAAATGTGAGCATTGTATAGTGAACATCAGCAAATATAACCATAAGAGAATAAATCCTTAATGGCCAAGTGCATGAAAATAAATTATTATAAGTCACTAAAGATGATGTTCTCAATTGCAGTGAAGTAGTAACATCAAGTGAAGTAATAAGATAATCATATAGATCAACAATTATACTATCATTAGAGGTGTATCAGGATTTATTCAAAGTGATAGTTTGGAAATCCATAGACATTGTAACATTTTGAATGGGAACATGATATGCCCCCAACACTATGGCTATAATAGATTTATCCATGGGAAGTAGAGTGTGAGAAAAAATTGGAGGGAAAACATTGAGTGATTGATCTGTATGTCATGGAAGAGTAGGTGTCATAGTGGGCTCAAAAGAGATATCCCAGTCAAAAGGATTTGCATTAAGGAGATCTTGTATAATATACCAATTGTAAAGGTATGAGTAGAGCCTTGATGAGAAATTTTTATATCAGTATGGGTGCTAAGGTGATGTGGGTATCATGTAACCAAGGTTTCGCGAGGAGAATATTATATGAAGGGTCATCAAGGAGTACATAACAAAAAGCATCAAAGGTTTTCAAGCCAATAGTGATGGAATAGTGATAGAACCAAATACTTTATGAGGGATATTTTCAAATCCATGGATACAAAAATTAGGAGGAGAAATATTTGCAACAAAGACACTAGAAGCACATGTATGAAAGAGATACTGAAAAACATTAAGGCTTGATCCGCTATCAAAAAGAACACTTTTAACCAAATCCTTCTGCACAATTAACTTGAACATATAGTGGGAGATCAATGTCAACAAGAGGATAAAGGAGAATCCATCTCATTTCCCAAAAATAGAATAAGAAAACTTATAAAGGTGAGAAGAATCATGCACCAAGAGTGACCCAAGATTAATGACAGGGGTTAGCCAAATTGTGATTTGTGAAAAAAAGTGACTATCATCAAATGAATAAAACAAACCATATCTCAAAATAGAATTTGAATTTTATGAACAAAAAGATGTATTTTTAAATCTAATTATGGAAAATGAAAACCTCCAAGGAAATTTTCCAAAAGTGTATATTTTTTCGATTATGCCTTAATTACTAAAATTAATAATTTTGAATTTTAAAAATTAGGGGATAAAAAGAGGTTTTAATTAAATATGTAAAAATTAAAAATAACCTCAAAGGAATTTGAAAATAGAATTGTTATGATCAAGATATGAAACAAATGGTGATTTGGCAATTAGGAGCCCGAGAAAGTGACCCAAAGGGTAGAACTGACCATGAAACCCTAGGTAAACTTGTGGTAAATTAGGTTTAGGCAGATAATAGATAGAAATCAAGTGTGGATATGAAGATACAATGTAGATATAAACCCTAAGGAAACTAGGGTTTGAAGATAAACAAACCTAATACACAAGGAACCAAGGAGATCCTAGATTAGGTGAAGGGTTCGATCAAAAGCGGGTTCACCAAAATGTTCGACCCTAAATTAAATTAGGTCAAATTAATTAGGTGTAGGATATATTAAGAGTTGATTATTGATCTAACAAAGATGATATAATATAAACACTAAATCATATTTATTACTAAGATCAAAATAAGAAATTTGCATACACCACTTAACTTAACATGCAATTAAAAGTACAAATAGAGGTATAAATGCACTTAACATGCCACAATTGATTTCTAGAAAGATATGGAACTATGAAACACAAACCAATAAAATTGAACTTGAATGAGCTAATGAGCTTCACAAATTGGGTTGGAACTAAAAATATTCTTGGGCCAGGACCATACAAATCATTCAGGTTCGTATGGTATGGTCTAGCCCCATTTGTACGGTCTTAGACCTACTCTAAAATTGTTTCTACAACTTTCTGGGTTGTTTGCCTTCTGGGATTTTTTCATCAATGCCAAACCCTAGCTACCACACATGTAGTGAAACTCTCTATATGGATTGATAATCATCTCAAACCCTAGCCATGGATGAATATTCCTACAAAATAAACATTATAAGGGTTGTGGGCACCCCCGTGCACCACTAACATTGAAACTAATTTGAAGAGGCCTCAAATCACACATGTCATTCTCCACCTATCATGTGATATATAGATAGATGAATTAGATTTGGTAATTGCTTTGACCAAATGTTCTTGCTTTGACTTGGCTAATTCTAAAACACTCGGAGAGAGAACGTTTGGATGCTTTTAGATGATATATATGATTGTTTTGACCTGATTTGTAACTGCAGATCCGATGTGGGTGTTGACCTAATGATTGTAGATGTGTAATTATGATATTAGGGAGCTTTAGATGTCTTTTACAAGTGTATGAAATGAGTTCTCTAGTGCATTGCCTTAGGAGTTCCAGAATAGCAAATGAGGTAGTGTTTACTTGCTTATATATGGTTCCATAGACAATTTATCTCAGAAAGGCCAACCCAAAGGAAGTATGAGACACAACAAAGGATTTGAAATTGGAAGTGTAATTAAAAGACATGTTCGAGTCCAAGACCATACAAAGAGTCCAAGAATCGTATGGTATGGTCCTAACCAGATTATACGATCCATTTGTAAAACCTTCAACAAGTGGTGTGCCTTCGTGAACCATCTAACATGGATATCCCTAGCTCATTCATTTATGCAAGTGGTGTTTTATGTGTGGAACAATTTTTGTAATTTTTCAATATTTAACTGCGTAGTTTCAATTCAATTTGTTTTGACCCATCATAAGGTGGTCAATCTACTTTCACCCATCTCTCACAAGTATGAATATTTTACTTTAACACTCATTGCATCTAGGTGATGCTCATAAGGGTGAAGCACTAAGACTTATGAACATGACGAAAAATCATTCGTAGGGATTAAAATTAAATGGAAGGAAAATATCCTCATTTCTTAACTAAGGACTAGCTCTCATAGGATCGGGTGCAAAACAAACAGATGGGTGATACTTAAGGAATAGTGGGAAGAGAGGGTTTGTGTTTTATGCATTATATGGGGGTTGTAATAGAGGGGCATTTCATTCTTGAATTTCCAAAGTACGTGGACATTCAGGATAATATATAGAAACATTAAGAGTTAGCTCCATAATATAGCTATTTGAGGAAAACAAAATAAAAAGGTTTTGGGAGATGTTAACTCAATTCAACAAAAGGAGGATAAACCTACTTAAAAACATCATTGGGCTTGTGAATCTTTGAGTAGTTGGAACAATCAAAGTAATAATTGGTCCAATAGACCATTTGGCCTCATGAGCATAAATGAAACGATTTCATTTCATTTCTCTAAAGAGTTGACATTATGTGGGAGCTATCTTAAGATGATAATGATGATAATTTTTTAGATTCATATAATAATTTTGAAATGTATTGAAGGGACATATTTACGTTGGAGTAGCAAAGCCTATATTTAGAGGCCAACAATTGAATGAGATTTTTTTTTATATTATGAAACCATAAATAAGGGGAGGGAAGGCTGAGCGAGAAAATACATATACAATTTTTTTGAATCTATAAACGTTTTTTTTACTGAAGCTATGAGCCAATGATACATTCAACCACTATCAGCTTCAAATTCAATTCATTCATTTATAAGAAACCAAAATTCACATAATTCAATGATAAGTAGCCTCAATTCTAGATCGTTTGGCCCAATAAGGAATACATCTAGTGATATTTGAACTTAGGCAGAGTGGGAAATAACCAACTCACTTTACCAATCTGTTAACACATCATTGGCTAAAATTTTGGGGGTAAATTTTAGAGCACTTTCTCTAAGTGGGACATAAAGGTGTGCTTGGGTGTATAATATCCATTAAATGATCCACATCCAAATCATCCTATTATGTTATACTTTTTCCACATGGAGAAGTTCAAACCCTACCTCAAGGTATCTCTAAGACCACTTATTGAAAGTGTATATGAGCTCAATGAGAATATAACTTGGGTTAGTGGTCACAAACTACTTATTTATCACCACTAGCCCAAGCCCTTGATCCTATAGATATAAATACTATTATGTTAAAGATGAGATTACAAAAATTTGGAGAGTTACTAACTCACGTCAATAAGAAAACAAACAATTTCTTTACATAAAAATTGGTCCTTCAAAACTATATATTTACACTGAAGGCATTATACAATGAGCCTTCTTCACCCATCTTTCCCCATAGATGACCTACAATTCATTTCATGATGGGGAAAACATATTTCTCATTTCAAGTGTCCATGCCAAAATCATTGAATAGATTGGTTTTCATGATGCAAGACTTGCACTGGGATGGTTCTTGGATTGCAGGGGTGGCAAGTAAAAATTGCATGTCCTTGTCAATTAAAAAATTATTGTGATGATAATGAAAAAGTAGACAGTGTCAAGAACATCTAAGGGATGATTATTAAATTATTTTTTTACATTGTAATTGATAAGAAGTCTAGTATATTGGGTTTGAAAAAGATGTTAATGTCTACAGTTCCATTGGCAATATTTCTTGTAAATCTACTTTCCTATGTAAGAAATAAATGGGAAAGAATATCAACATCAAAAGGAAATTTGGAAATGAAAAAGATCACTCAGTAGTGCATGAAAAAATTGTGATATTTTTTATTATTAAAAAGTGACAGTTGCATGCTCATGGACAAATAGCTTAATATTATTCAGAGTTGAAGCTAATAATATATTTCTTTTATTTCACAAGATTTTTCATAAGATTTCTTTTTTTGCCTATGGTGATCAGTTGCTCATTTTATCTTATGGCTACTTCAATTTTTCAAAGTTAGGATTAGGGTTTCAAAAAAATTGTCAAATCTCTATGATGGTAAATATTTTGCAACGCTTAGATGGAAGGGATTTCCATGGTTTGTCTGAAAGACATCCATTACTCAATTTTAAAAGTTAATAGTAATTAGCATAGCCTATTTTTTTAGTCAGCTTGGGCTTTAATCACTTGTAATTTTGTTTATTCAACACATTTAGTTCAAAAATGGGTTTTCAAAAGCCATATAACCTCTTTCATTTTTTAATTATTTTTAAAGTAAGAAGGTTTGTCATGTGGTTTCAACTTTTTGATGGCCATGAGCCGTTGAGAGATTTTTTCAAGGGTGCAAAGTGATGTTGGGAAAGATTTTTGCCTACAAACCAATCTGACTTGTAATGGTTTATTTTTATTTAGGTAGCCATGTGTTTCATTGCGAGCCCATTAATCAAACCCTATGAATGAAATTTGTAGTAGGAACAACTTGTGGTTTTTCTAAGAAGAATGTAAACATGCACAATAGGTATTTTTTATTTTTATTTTAAGTGTTTTCTCTATGCAAGTTTGGGTTCAACTCGAGCCTATCATTAATTTCTTATTCCATGGGAATTCAAGTTCTTGTGCATGATATTTATTTTTTACCTCTTTCAACTTTTCTTACCATTGCGAGATTTCACTCAGATCTGTATTATTTCCTTTATTTAACTTTTTTATTACACGTGTATTCAAAATTGAGTTGACATTCACAACCTTCCTTTCATATATGTTTATAATTTGTAACTCAATTCACCATGTGGTATTTTAATTTCAACTCTTGATGTCACTTCCTCCATCTTCACATTATTGTCATTCTTGTTGATAGTTGAGAAACATGATAAAAGAGCACATGGTGGCACATGTATTTGTTGAATTATTTTTGGTGTTTTGTGCAATATTTTTGGATTTTATTTAGGTTTTCTCAGCATGGAGGGAGGATTGGATATTTTTTAATTTTAGACATTATCCATATCTATTTAAGAATGTTATTTTGTATTAACATGTGTAGGATTGCTATTTTAGACATATTGAACTATTCCAAAACAATACAGCATATTCAATTTCTCAATTTACAATTATATATAATACTACTCTTGAGTATTTAAAACCACAAGTTACAAACCTCATTTCAATTTCTTGAACAAGAGGAAAAACTATTTGAGGAGATATACAATCTATAAAAAATGTATGGGACATTTTTAAGCATACATGCTTCATTTAATCATAGGATGACTTGTTGATAATATCAATAACATTACCATGATTTATCAACAACTCTAATATTTTTTCATGGGTGTAAGGATCCCTATTATAAGCTCATTCTAAGTTATTTTACTAGCTAGGTAATGTACATTCATGCCCAACTTTAATCATTTATAACTTCAATATACATTTGTTTTCTTGCATGATTTTTTCTTAATGGTAAAGAATTTATCCACTTGCAAAGGTTGTAGTCGTGACAATTTCGAACCCTATAGGAGAATAATATGTATATTTAAATGGTTTCCTATCAATTGGTCCTTTTTCCAAATTCAGATGTGCAATGAGAGTGAGGTACCAAGTCATTATCCTCATTTTCCAGTTCCATCTTTTTTCCATGATATTAGACCTCATTGTGTTTCCTTTTCCTATTGACATGTTTCTTTTGCTTGCATTGACCTTTCCCATTATAAAAATTGGATGTAATGTTTTTATTTAGAGATTCAATTTTATTTCTAATTTTTTTTAAAGAGTTTCATATTTTTATAGACCCTAAAGATTCCAAAGTTCTCTTCTTTTCCCTTTGGTGTGTCAATTGCACCCTTCTAGTGTAATTTCTAGTTTGATAAGGAATTGAAAAAACTATGACAAAGTGTAGTTCCAATCCCATACACAACTAAATGATATAATTTAAATCATTTCATATCATTAATAACAAAGAGAACAAGGTCGTGAAGGGTATATACTATTGAAGAAAATTCTAAATTGAAGGTCTTTTGTTGTTACATCTGCTGTTGTGAAGATAAGGAAAAAATCTGATTTTTTATAGGTGGAGATTTTGGATGCGTGACTGAGGAAAAACTTTGCTGAAGTCAAGGGCAAATATCTCAAGTGAAATATCCTACTAAAGGGAGTGCAAGAGTTGGGATTTTAAGTGAACTAGATAAAAAGTAGTTATAGTATAGGTTTAGTATTTTTATTAGTTGGCTTCCATCTTACTTGTTGACTAATATTGGTGGACAAATAAATAATCAATTAACAATAATAATTACATTTCAATAGAATCTATTCTTATGTGCAAAGCACTGGCTCCATTCATTTGAGTAAGTTTCATATTGTTTATGCGGCACCTTTGAAAGTGTTGGTTGCAGAGGTGGTTGGGAAATTATCCAATTGATTATAGTTTTATGGAATTTCTCTGAAGGAGCTTACAAAGAATCAAACTATTTCGTGAACAATGTGAAGAAACACAAATAATTGTCACCACTTTCGGAAAATGGGATATCATTACCTAAAAGTATGTGCATAAAACTTATGTTAGGCTTGTGAAACTTTTGCATTTTTAATGAGATTTATTCTCTACATGACAATAGAAAAACGGTATTTGAAAATATTGTTGCCGTGACATTTAGGAAAATTAGCACTACCTATGGAATGATAGGGTTAGTTGAATTATTTGTAAAATTTCCAAATTATGAGGATATTCCCTTGGTACTAAGGTTTAACAAGTCAAAAGGGGTGTTGTAGGTTGATAAAAATTATAGATATTGTTTGTCTCAATCAAAAATATATCGGTATGAATTTTCACTATAATATTTAATTGATGAATGACATGTATAATGAAAAGGCAATGGAAATTTCTAACAAGCATCAAGTCTTGAATTATGTTCATTTTAAGAAATAAATAATAAAGACAACCCTTGTCATTGGTGATAAAAATCTCACAAATGAGACCCTTGGAATTTTTCTTAAGGTAGATGGTGATAGGAAGTTCCGATTAAGATCTAATTTGTCTTGAAATTAGCAGATTGTTTGAATATGAAAATTTTTGAAGTTCTAGAAAGCTCATGTTGTTACAACATTTTTCAGTTCAAGCTTGCAGTCATTGAAATATGTAAATGTACAATATAGTAGACTTGAAGATAGAGCAACAAACTTAACACTGAGTTATTGTCTTGTGGCTATAATTTGAGTGTGAATCCTCTCAACACATTGGACCTTTTCGCACAAAGTGTAGAAATTTCAAATTTCAGGGATAAAACATGAAATTCTAGTAAATCTTTTCTATTTTGGCTTACAAGGAAGTGTTATTGAAAATTTATGCACCAACATAAGATAAACATCAATTATGACATGTTAGGAAACGATTCTCACATAATGATACCCAAATAATCTATAAATAATTAAAATATTGGCCAACAAAGATAAATTTTCTCCTACATTTTGTGGAAAGTGTGAAATAAACTAAAGAATTACTTTTAGAGATTTTTTTTTGACATATGCATATAGTGAATTGAATTACATTGAAATAATAAAGAAATGAAAGTAGTGTTTAAGACATGCATGAAATTCATTGTGAAGCAATAGTAGAGAAATTCCTCACATAGTAAAAGCTACTATAAAATCACGACTATTCCTCTTAATTCAATACCCAAACCTAAATTAAACCTCTTTATCTACAAAACTAGAACTGAAGACATGGTTTCAAATAATGACATGATTACAAAATATTCCAAGCAAGGAAAAAATAAGGATGCACATCGAGCATTTGATTAAATGTGTGAACAAAACATAATCTTGTGGAGTGAAATGGTTTTAGGGTATATTTAAAACAAGAGAATGGAGGATGCTCAATTTTTATAGCTCACCATAACTTAGTTTGCATAGATGTCATGTCGCACCACCAACAATCTGCATGAACTCGTAACATCACTAGGGTAGGCATTTTCCCAAAGTTTTGTATTTATTATAAGTATAAATGACCTGTTCAAATTTTATTATGTTTAAACTATAGAAAAACAATTTTTTTTTCAGACATTTCCTTCATACTGAACAATGAAAATTACCTATTTTTATTTATCATAAAATCTATATATGTCTACGAAAAAAATTTAGTCAGTCAAAATAGAGAAATAAATGTTTCTAAAAAAATAAAATAAATATCTATTTGTTGAAAAGTTTAACTTAAACATAACAAAGTTTTCGAAATGATATTGGTTGGTCAAAGGTAAAAATGTTTGTTTAGTGGAAGGTATATAGGGGAAAGGCACCAGTCATTGAGCACCCTATGTTTAACAACGTCCTGACTAAATTCCTGAGAACGAGGGAGTCTAATTTTTTTTGGCATGTCGTAAAAAATTCTTGACTTTGATAAAGTGAGGAAGCCACCTTGGTGCCACATCAATCACCATGTGGTGGGCCCATTACACAAATCCTTTAAAAAATTACATAGTGAACTGAAAAATACTTTTTCCCACATGAAAAATTATTTTTACCCACATAACAAGTGGAAAATTAACTTATATACTAAAAATTGCATTCAATCCACTGCACATAATCCCCTACCACTCTGATATCCTCAATTGACTGTTAGATCCTGCCCACCACTAACACATTCAATGTATCCAATAATTGTGTGGCATTACATTTAGTAGTGCAAATGTGGGGACGTGAAACAGAACATTCCCACCCCTTCTAAAACCATGTTGGTGAAATAATTTTTCGTAAGGGAAAATTAGTGACTTTTCACCAACACTCTAGGACTAAGTCCCTCCTCTTGGTAATGGGGAGGCTCCTATTTCTTGAATATGGAAAAATAAATCAGTGGGTGGTCATGAAGCCAAGGATAACATGGAAATACTCCACTAAACCTGTGGCAAATTCGTTGTACTTAGTACAAGGGAATAATTTACTTAGAGGAGGAGGGAGAGGGGAGTAAATAATATATTAGGGGAGGTTAATTTTGTGAATAAGGACTTGAAAATTTCACAGCATTAACTGGAGTAGATCCACACTCAATTACAAGAATTTAACCATGCAAACAACTATGAGATTAAGAAAACAAAGACACAAAGTTTTATTGATTTATTCCTCAAAATTACAAATCCCTTTCTTGGTTGTTAAAGATCAACATGCTTACAAAGTTGAGTATACAAGAAGTAGAGGAAATATAGACAAGAGAGAATGGAAGAAAGCAATATTTTTATTTTATGTAGTAGACAAAAAAAAATCCACTAGAAATTCACAATTGACAACCCCTTGGAATGGAGAAGCTGTTCCAATTTATAGATTTACAATATAACTTTTCATCTCCCCCCACATGACCTTTCACAATCTTATCGCTTGTGACCTTTCATATTCCCAGGGAATGAAAGTGATCCCTTTTCTTATTAATGAAAAATAAGTCTTACAATGTTTAATTAAAAGGTCACTTAGGTGAATAAGACAAAATAGTGAAAAAGTGTATTCTCATCAAATAATTGGAACATGGAGAGAGAAATAAGATGGGAGAGAAAGAAGAAATGTATCAATATGATGAAGATGAAGCTTTTTCCAATGAAGATATAGCTCCTAGAGAACTTTGAAGAAATACTCCTAAAATGATTTCCTTTCCTTTAAACTCTTTAATAAAATGGGTTGTCATAGGTTCCACCCTTTCCACCTGTGGAATACAAACACAACTCAGAGCGTTAATCCAAGTCTCAGGGACACCACTAAGGGTCTTACATTGATTGAACAAAACTAGATGATCTATTACGGCATTAGAGATTGAGCCTCTAATTTTTGTAAGGGATTCCAAAGTATCTTCATTGAAGGAGAAGGGATATGTTGCCTCTTTCTTGATCAAATATTGGAAATACTTAAGGAGCTCTTCTAAGGAAAAATGCTCATTGAGCAAAGGTGACCTAAGCTTCTACACATTGTTGTTGATACTTCCAAAGATCTCAAATGCATGCTCACTACAAGACTCAATTTTTGAGATGGAATCATTTATCATATCATTTATTGCACTCATTGTGTGAGACCATATGGGAGACAAATTTTCAAAGACAGGTGAATACATTATTACTCACCAAGGAGTGAAAATCAAGGCAACTCATCTCATACACTAATGGGAATACACTATTCTACTAAGATTTTTCTTTCTCAATTTATTCCTTGGTCATCTCTATTTTAGAAACAATGGTAAAGGCAAACTTGAATAATGAGAAAATTTATAGCAACAATACATTTCCTTTCTCAAGAATTCTTTCAATCCACTCATCATTGATTTTCCCCTGAATGGTGTAACCTTGGGCTCTCTTGATTAACTAACAATTAAATTTGTTGATGGGGAGGATGAATTCCATAGGAAGAGGGGGTACTACATTGGACTTTAGGAAATATTAGACATAGGTAGTAAGATTTCTCACATAATCTTATAATTTCTTCATAATTTATTTGTACTCTTCATTCCTAACAAGCTAGTAGGTCACAAAATTTTTGAACAAATGTTCAACTCCTTCATGTGTGGCTTTCCCCAAGGAGATTTGGGTCAACTCATAGTCATCTTGAGTCATATCTTCCACAATTTTTGTAACCTTCAGCTAGGAAACCTCCACATACTAGGATACAAAGGCCCCAGTGAAGAAACAAGAGGCTACTTGTGCTTTCTTGCTTTGTTTAGTTTTCATGAATTTTGAGATGGCCACTTGTTGCACCATTCATGACTCACTTCTAAGCAGCACTTATATCCATGGGAATGTTTCTATCCTAGTAGACATGAAATCAGGCATAGGGGAACTTTCAAGTGCTTGGTAAGGGACCACAATCTACTCATTATGGGATGATTTTTCTACTGAGAAGAACACATTTGGATGTCGATGAAGAACATGAGACTGTGATGGATCAATCTCACCTAGCTCAAGAGGTTCAGTGGGATTTTCAATTATCTTTTCCCTCTTTTGAAGCCTCTCAAGGGGAGAAAATTCAGTGTGTTCCTCTTCCATATTTTTCCTCTTAGAAGATTATGTTAAATGAGTGGAGCTTGTTATTTTCTTAGATTATTTAAGGGAGGGAGTGTGAAAAACTTTCCTACGTGGAGAAAAAATACCACCAAACTTGATGAAGGAATATTCATTCCACTTAAGCTATTCTTTTGATCTTTGGATTGTTGTTATGGTCCTCTCTTTGAAATCACCTAATTCCCTAATGTTCCATGGAGTAGGAGGAAGAGGGTAAGATTTTTTCGTTTGGTATTCGGGATCAAATAGGTTTGACTCATCATCTTTTATTCCTTACAAAAACCAATCAAACTTGAAGTCTCTCATTTGTTCCATTTTCATCCACATGTAATCTAATTTTTTGACCTCAAATTCATCTGTGCAGTTAACCCAGTAGTCTTCAATTTTATGATCATGATGAAATTTTGGTAAGATGAAATTATTTGGGTCTTCCTAATATCAAATTCGGACCAAGATATATAGGAATACAAACCAAGGTCGGAAAATATGTTTCAATGTTTGTTACATCTATGACATTATTACACAAGTATACTACCATAGAGATGGGAAATGACATGCCTTTATTTTTTACATTCTTACACTTGGTGTGAGCATGATATAATTGTCATCAACGTTCAAACATGATGATCTTATCACTCGGGTACGTGGGTAGTCAATGAGGGGTAAGATAAAATCATCTGACCCTAATGTAGGTGAAGGTGGGGAACTAGATGAAGTGTCTCTTGTACTTCTCAATCAATGCATCAACTTGGGATAATATCCTTTGTTCTAGATTGCCCTTGAGAAACATTATGATGAACATGGTGAATGCATCATTCACCCTAACATAGTTTGAATTTCTCTCCCTGCAAGTGAATTATGGTTACTTCTCGTAAGCATGTGACTTTTGAGGCATATTGGGATCATTGGATAGGCATTAGAAGGGTATTTTGAAATCAAGGGCGTACACTAGGTAAGAAGTCATTGTGAACCTTTTAGTGGAGGATAACTTTAACAATATACGATGAATCTTATCACTAATGATTCCAGTCTACCATTTGGTTTGCTTCTGTGGCCACTAGTTTGATCTGATCCATCCAATCCTAGAAATATTTTGTTGTCTCCACTCCCATTATTCTACTCAAAAGGATAATGAAATATGAATGTAACTCATGAAATTCACTCCTTGACATATTCTTTGGGATATGAGAGGGCTTTCTACCTTGATTAAGCCATGAACCAAGTGTTAGGCCTTACAAATATGAATCATTCCTTGCTCACTCTTGTGAAACATACTCATTAGTTATGATGACCATGTTTCTATTGGTGGGAATCTAAAAATACTGATAAATTCCCTTAGGTGTGAGGACTATGAGGATCGAGTTGTCATCTATCATGATTGTTCTTGTGTTATGATCATAATGTTGTGAACATTTCAAGACAAGTTCGGTGCTTTATAATGGGTGTCCTCTTTCCTTGAAAAACCAACTTGAGAGTATCTTTTCCTCCAATTCTCCTCATGGATCATTCATCATTCTAGCCTTCAGGTCTTCCAAGTCCATGTGGGTGACATCACTATCCCCCACATTGGGGTATTCGATGATTAATGTTGAGATTGGATCCAAACATGAATACTTAATCTTCATGATGGAAAAAATGAATTAGATAAGAATAATGTGATTTGATACAAGTGACTTGAGATCGATTACAAGACTTTATATTTTTATCAGGTCCTGACTAGGATGACTATTTTTAGTAAGTTTTCACATTTCTCACTTTTTAGTGGTTTTTGCTTGTTTCGAGTAACACGAATGTTAAAAGTTTACTATTTTCGAAATATACTATATTTAGACATAGGAGACCTTGAAAAAATTACTATTTTTATATGAAGGTATTTTTGATGTTGGATTGGAACGAAACTGGTCTCAAAAGATTAGGTTGTCTCCGGACCTTCTGCTCCATTTTTTGAGGTTTTTAATTAGCCAAAACTCTGTAGATCTTAAAAGGTAATTCCATGGGCTGA
Source organism: Taxus chinensis (assembly GCA_019776745.2). Taxonomy (NCBI): domain Eukaryota; kingdom Viridiplantae; phylum Streptophyta; class Pinopsida; order Cupressales; family Taxaceae; genus Taxus; species Taxus chinensis. Next base: position 625,919,905 of record CM034148.1, on the reverse strand, counting down.
AAATTTCTACTAGATATTTTAAACTATACATATAATCAATGGTAGTGCTCTTATAGTCAAATTGAAGGTGTTTTTGGGAGGAGTGCACTAGTAAAATTTGGTAGAAATCGAGTGCACATATTGTGAGAAACGAGCAATTTTTCAGTTTTGGAGCATGAGGGTTCTAAAAACTTTTAGCAGCATAACTGGTAGAAATGGATTTTTTGGGGGGAAAAACACAACACCTATAATTTTTTAAATGACTAAGTGTTTATGATTTGGGATTTAGTCATATTCACTTGCAATTTTTAAGCTCAACACTTAACCCGGTAAGTTAAACAATGGTTAGAAGAGGGTTAGTATGGACTTGCACCCAAAAATAGGGGACAAAGGGAAAAGGGGGATAAGAGGAGAAAATAAATTTGATTTTCATAATATCATGCCAAGTTTCAGCTTCTAGTGTAGTGCAAGGGAGATGCAGGGAGATGAAAATGACTTTCGGGAGCTAAAATTGGTTTTCCATATGACCTAGGCTAAGTGGAAAGATGAAGAGTGTAATTTCATCTCCTCAATGTCCCTTTTTATATTTATGAAATCCAAGGGGACACCACCAACTAAAAACTGTATCATGGGGGTTTGTTTCATGAGGAGGAGTCAAGGGGTTAAGTTGTTTTACAAGTTTGAAGCTCTGTAGGTGTAAAAGTGGTGTTGGGAAAGTTAAGAAAAGAAGGGATTCATGGGGGAGTGCAATTTTGTGTTACCCATGTCCTTTTTCACCTTGGGAAAAATACAAGGGGGCATCACATGTTTAGAAATGTGTCATGTGTCTCAGCTCACGAGGAGGACACAAGTGAGATGCAAGTTGTGATGTTCCTAGGTGTAAAAGTTACAAGTTGTAAATTGCAAAGAGGGAATCATCATAGGGGAGTGCAATTTTGTATCCCCTTTGTCCCCCTTACACCTTGGGGATAAACCAAGGGTACATCACATGCTCAAAAATGTGTTAAGGGATCTACTCATCATGGGAAGGGGGCCTAGGCACTTAAACATTTCATATGCTTCACCTAACACCCCAAGTTGTGTTTTAAGTGACGAAACATCATGAAAAGATGGGAGAGTGCACTTTTTGTCCCTTGTGTCCCCTTTGAACCCTAGGGACAATGTTAGGGGACACAAAGGGGAAAAATTTGAGCTCAATACTTTTTATATTGTTGATGGAATCCGTAAACTTCATTTTAAAACACCGAGAGTGCTTTTTCTACCCCAGTAGCATGAAATGGTGTTTTCAGGCCAAAACTTATATGATTTCAACTCCAAATCACATGTTGAGATCATCGTAGCTGTTTTCAAGAGATAATTCTTCTTGAAAATTTATTTTCAAGGCTTGTTCCACTTTTGACTTGAAATGATAGCTGTAGACACAAAATCTATGCACTTGGTTACATTTCTAGGTCCTAGAGCATATGCATATACATATGATTCTTAAGCAAGAAAAATAGTAATTGAGAATGTCTTTTGGGACTTTTTGTTTTATTTGTTATGATTTTATTGACCTTGTACACCCTACATCCTTATCTATATTTTAATTATTTATCTTTTATGGCCTTAGACACTAGTGCCTAGTTAGGAGACTAGCTCCCAGGAACTCTTATCCCTCCCGGGTGCTCCTAACCCTTTCTCCCCTTTTCTTACGTTTTGGGTCTCTAATACTTCTTAGGAATATTTAATACTTTGGGGTTGACCTTCCAGTTGTCAATTATGAAATTTAAAAAAGGGAATCATATATATACATAGTTATAGCTCTCAAATAAGGGACCAAGCACTAAGTATTACATATTATCACCTAAGCTTGCATCTGATCTGTAAACTCTTCAACTTTGGAATTATCCATAGAAACACAAATAAACGTTGTTGTTCTACTTTTTATTAGAAAATGACAGAGATAGCTAGTGAATGAATTATGCCTATGCTTAGAATCCACAATTACAGGAAAGGAAAGAATTTAAGCTCATAAACACCGACAAATTTTATCCTGGAAACCTCTAGAGGAGGAAAAACCAGTCGGGAAGGGAAATTGCTCTTTCTTCCCACTTTTATTGGCCAATTCAAAATAACAAGTACAAAAGTTATAATAAGTATGAAAGAGAAGTAGATAATATCTCACACTTCCTCCCAAATACTTGTTTGCTCTATCTCAACACTCCTTTCTTCTACAAAACACAATTCCAGCACTAAGAACTTCTTGCTCACTTGCTTTCATGCTTTGATGATCCTATTCTCTTCTACAAACATGTATTTATAGCCTCTCCCATGTCCTCCCATGCACTAGAGAATGGGAAAGGTCATGGAGGAGAAGAGACACGAACAACCTTCCAAATTCTGGGTTGTTTGTTTCATATTTTCATTTTTATCTGAAAGATCCAAGACCACCACCCAATGTAAACTGGTGGTCCCAAGACTGCCACCCTAGTTGGGTGGTAGGTTCTGTAACCGCCGCTCTGCATAGAGTGGTGATCCTGTTACTAAAAAGATAGAACCTCTGTGTATCATTTTTCCTTCTTCGTGCTAACTGTTTTGATGAAGTAGATTCATTTTGGATCCCTATGGATCACACCTCCCCTACTTAGGAGGATTTTGGTCCCACAAAAGCTTAGTGGGGGAGTAGATGAGGAAATAATTCCCTCACTTTCTCCTTTGAGTACCACTGGGCCTACCTTGGTGTCTTTCCTTTCAGTCCAATCTGCCAAGACTCCTGCGGACCTCTCCTAGTCTCTCTGACCTTTTGTTGCAGCACTACATCCTCCTCCAATTCACCTCATGAGTCCAAGATGCAATCCTCAATGGAAGGTAGCAACTGTAGTTCCTTCATCTTCATCTAGCATGGATGGCTCATATAGGTGCAAGTTCTCACAGTTTACTATAGAGTACATCCTCATAAATGGTGGCAAGTCAAGTCGAAAAGCATTTTCTCCAACCTGCTCCAATATGGTGAAGGGCCCATATCATAGTGGCTTGAGTTTCCGTGCTTGACCTTGTAATCTCTCCTTGCTCAAGTAAAGCCAAACTCTATCTCCAACATGTAGCTTATGTTCTCTCCTATGTTGATCGTGCCTAGCTTTGTACTTGGCTTGAGATTTCTCTAGCTATTCTTTGACTTTGAGATGGATTTGTCTGGATCCTCTCAATGAATTTGTTTTCTCTAGTCACCTCTGTGTCTCATGTCTCCTCCTCATCCTGCTACCCAACTGCTATGTCCAGTGGATTTGTAGGTAGATATCCCAAGCATGCTTCAAATGGTGACTTCATAGTGGATGTGTGTACTACCCGTTATAGGAATGTTGAATGTAGGCTAAGGACTCATCCCAAGTCCTTGGATATTTGTTGTTATACCCTCTGATCAACTGTACCAAAGTCCTGTTTACCACCTCTGTCTATCCATCTATTTGTGGATGGAAAGTTGTGCTCCTCTGTAACCTGGTATCCATCTTGTCCCACAAAGTAGTCCAAAACTTCCCCAAGAACCTGGAATCCCTGTCAGAAACAATAGACTTTGGCAAACCAAAATGCACCCATACATTAACAAAGAAAATATCCGCTACCTCATGTGCTTTTACTTATCTTTTTACATGCCATAAGAATACACATCTTACTGAATCTATCAACAACAACATATAGATAGTCATGGCCATGTTTAGACATAGGTAATCCTCCTACAAAATCCATAGAAATGTCCTCCCACGGATGAGTAGGTACTGGAAAAGGCATATACAAACCCTCCTTCCTAGTCTTAGGCTTGCTAGTACAACAAAGTTTACATCCACGTATAAATTTTGATACTTCTTCTTGCATATTGGGCCAATACACGTACCTTTGCAAGTGGGCTAGGGTCTTACCAACACCGAAATGTCCCACTACTTTCGAGGTATGTGCTTCCCTCATCAATAGAATTCTTTCTTCTTTTGGCACGCAAAGCTTCCCCCATCGGTAGAGCAGCCCCTCTTTGAGATAACAATCTTCAATCCCTATCCTTTTAGCCCCTTGGGACTGCAACTGCTGAAATGTCACCCCAAAGTCTTTGTCCTGGGCATATGCCTCTCCGTAAGCTTCCTTCGTGAAGGGCTCGATCTGAGAGATAGTGGCCCAAACAGGAAAACTTCTCCTATGTGGGTGGCCTAGACAACATGTCTGCCACCAATTTTGTACTACCCTTCTTGTATTTGATCACCAGATGGAACTGTTGAAGGAACCCCATCCATTTGTAGTGCCTTGCCTGTTGTAATTTAGACTGTGCTTGCAAATACTAGAGAGGTTTGTGGTCAGTGTGCACAATAGTTTCTTTACCCAACAAAAAATGCTTCCATTTTTTAATTACCTAAACTAGTTCATACATTTCCTTATCATATATTGAATATCCTTTAATTGTTGAAGTGAAAGTTTCATAATGATAACATACGGGTTTACCTCCTTGAAGAAACACTGTGCCCATGGCGTAATCACTGGCATCTGTCTCTACTTCAAAAGGCTGTTGCAAATTAGGAAGAGCAAGTACTGGAGCATGACTAATCTTGTATTTCAATAACTCAAAGGATTTTTCTTTTGTTCCTTACCCCAGTCAAAACCCTTACTCTTTGCGGCCACTATGTGTAGAGGTGTTGCAATCACGGAGAAGCCCGAAATGAAATTTTGCATGTACTGTACTACTCCCACAAAACTCCTAGTATCTGTGGCTCCTGTTGGTGTTGGCCAGTTAGTGATGGCTTCCACCTTCTTTAGATCCACTCATAGCTCTCCTCCTCCAACCACGTGCCCAAGATAGACAAGTGACTATTTGGAAAACTCACATTTCTTCATATTACAAAGCAAGTTGTTTCTCCCTGAGAACTTGCAAGACTTGTTGTAAATGGGTTAGATGTTCTTCCCATGTGGCACTAAAAATTAGAATATCATCTAGATATACAATGACACATGAATCTATGAAATCCCGCAATACATCATTCATCAATCTCATAAATGTAGCGGGTGCATTACATAACCCAAAAGGAAGTACTAACCATTCATACAAACCCTGTTTTGTTTTGAAGGTAGTCTTCCATATATCCTCCTCCTTCATTCTAACTTGGTGATAACCAGACTTGAGATCCAACTTCGTGAAGAATTTGGCATGCTGAAGCTGGTCCAAGAGATCATCTATGTGGGGAAGTGGATATTTGTTCTTTATGGTGATCTTGTTCAAAGCGTGGTAGTCGATGCACATTCTCCAAGAACCATCCTTCTTTGGCACCATCACAATAGGTGAACCACATGGTGAGGTGCTCAGACGTATCACCCCTTGGTCTAGTAGTTCCTGGAGTTATTTCTTTACTTCAGTACTCTCAAGCAAGGATTGCCTATACAACCCGATGTTTGGTAAAGGGGACTCTGAAATAGTTGAATCTCATGCTCTACTTCTCGTTTTGGTGGTAACCCACTGGGAGCCTGAAAAACTTCCTGAAAATACTGAATAATACTATCCAAATCATGCTTTCCCTAGTTAGAAATCTCTGAAACTTCTACCCCATCTTGTTTATCCTTTAACAAAAGTAAACAAAACTGATTATGATTTGCCTGAATAAGTCATTTTGCTTGGTTAGCACTCACCATAGTAACCTGTGTCTTACGCTAGTGTGCCCGGATGTTGTAGTTGATCCCTTCCTTGACCCATCTGTACCAGTTTTCCCTTCTCATAAATATAGCATCCCTGATATACAAGTAAGGACTCCTGAATACAACATCAAAAGCATCAAGTGGAATAATGTCAGCTTCCAAAACATCAATATACTGGGAATTTATCCCAAACTTGACCTTACATCTTCTTGTTACCTGAATTTCAACACCCTTCTTCACCTAACCCAAAGGATAAGGGTGTGGATGCTCGTAAGTCTCAAGACCAAGCTTCTTTACAACTACTTCAGAAATCAAGTTAGACTGAGAACCAGTATCAACCAAAGCATTTACCTTAGTTCTCTTGATCTGGATTTTGATGTTGATCTGGAATAGTCTACTCATCTCCTCTTCCTAGCTGTCCATGTTGGTGGCCATGCATCCAAGCCTTTCATCTACATCAGATTCATCTTTGATTTCCACCTCCCCTTCTATTCTTACAACTGTCATGGACTTCTTCGAGTCCTTGGTTCGGTTCTTCGGATGTAACTCCAGATGTAACTTCCAACATGTAGCGTCAATATGACCATTAATATCATAGTTCTTGTAAAAATTCTTGGGATCTTTACAAGTATTTAAAGTAGTGACAGCTTGTTTACCTTTCCCTTTCCACTTACCCTTGTTACTTGTTTTCCCATACTCTTTTTTCTACTGATTTTTCAACTACTTTTCCCTTGGCTCTACTTCCCCTTACTTCTTTTCATCATCTATGTAGTATGCTTGTACACACACCTCGTTGAGATATTTGGGCTTGGTGGAGATGAATTTTCTTTGAAGGTGAGTGTGAAGTCCTCCCAAGTACTTAGTCAGAATATCCTCATCCTCCAAGTCCATGTTTAACAACATGGCCTACCTCCAAAACTCTGTAGTATAGTCCTGCACACTTTGACCACTGCCTTGTCTAAAATACTACCATTTAATCATTTGGTCAATCTTGTGGCCAATAGGATAGAAGTTATCTCTAAGTAATTCTTTAAATTCTTGCCAAGATTTCACAATAGGATGCTTCTTCTTTTCACAAGTGGTTAGATGGGTTTCCCACCAAACCAGAGCATGTCCCTCCATTTTGAGATGTGCAAAGGTGATCCTCTATGCCTCAGTGACATTATGGACGCTAAAGTAGACTTCTAACTATTTTAACCATTTATCAAGTAACTCCGCATCTACTTGTCCTTCAAAGCTTTTAATATCAACTTTTGTCTCAACTTTAAAAGGAGTATGATCAGATTTTACCTTTTCTCTTGTGTTTGAAGTCTCTTCTTCATGCTCTTCCCCATAACTTTCCTCATGGTGGCTAATTCCTATGCCAAACTTTTCAGCTAAGCCTCGAACCACTGAGTCCATGGAGTCTTGTTTGACAGAAGTTGTCTTCTGTAAATCAACAAGTTCTTCTTGCCTTCTAAACATCCTATCCATCATGGTATCCAACATCTTGATTCTACGGACCAAGTTATCTTCCTCCATTTGTCCCCGAATTCTCTGTTTCCACTTCTTTGTAGAAATTTTTGGATCGCAAGGTAAAGCCTCTTTGCCTTTAGATCTCGTCATTATCATACAAATCCAAGAATGAATACCACAGTCCTGGATAATTGTTAGCTCTAATACCAAAATGATCTGTAAACTCTTCAACTTTGGAATTATCCACAGAAACACAAATAAACGTTGTTGTTCTACTTTCTATTAGAAAATGACAGAGATAGCTAGTGAATGAATTATGCTTATGCTTAGAATCCACAATTGCAGGAAAGGAAAGAATTTAAGCTCATAAACACCCAAAAATTTTATCCTTGGAAACCTCCAGAGGAGGAAAAACCAATCGAGGAAGGGCAATTTCTCTTTCTTCCCACTTTTATTGGCCAATTCAAAATAAACAAGTACAAAAGTTACAATAAGTATGAAAGAGAAGTAGATAATATCTCACACTTCCTCCCAAATACTTGCTTGCTCTGTCTCAACACTCATTTCTTCTACAAAACACAATTCCAGCACTAAGAAATTCTTGCTCACTTGCTTTCATGCTTCGATGATCCTATTCTCTTATACAAACATGTATTTATAGCCTCTCCCATGTCCTCCCATGCACTGGAGAATGGGAAAGGTCATGGAGGAGAAGAGACACAGAACAACCTTCCAAATTTTGGGTTGTTCATTTCATATTTTCATTTTCTATCCAAAAGAGCCAGGACCGCTGCCCAATGTAGACCGGTGGTCCCAGGACCGCCGCCCTGGTTGGGTAGTGGTTCTGTAACCGTCGCTCTACACAAAGCGGCGGTCCTGTTACTAAAAAGACATAACCTCCGTGTATCATTTACCCTTCTTCGTGTTGACTGTTTTGATGAAGTAGATTCATTTTGGATCCCTATGGACAAATAGGGATCAAATAATGAAGCTCCTCCTACATAAAATATATCATAATCTAAGCAAGTGTCTAGACATTAGCGCCTAGATTCAGTCACTAACGTCGGGGTGCTCATGTCCTCCTATGGGCACTCTTGTCCTGTGATGTTCCGAGTTCCAAAACCTCAAGTGAGCATTGATGAAACTCTTCTCAGCCTATTTCAGATATTCACTTGCCCAAATCATTTCCAGACTACTTAAAAATCAGCTAAGTTACCCTATCTCCTCCTATTTCTTAGGGTTTCATATTGTACATGCTTGTTTTCTTGCGTCTTTACTGTATATTACTATTGTATATCATGCATTACAATAGTTATTCTACAATTTAGATTGAATTTAATTTATATTAAATCATTGGTTCAACCCGACTCATGATCAAACACTTAGATCCTTATTTTGCCTACTCTATCTGATCTTCTTTCATGGCTCCTTAATTTTCCTTCGATCAATTACTTCAAATACATCCACCTTACAAAGATGTTCTCCAAAAATCCCTAGACATTATGTACCTCCCTCACAATATGCCCCCTGCATAATTAAGTGTCATCTTCGATCATCTCTCTAATGACCCTATTGGTCCTAATACCATAACCAATAAATCCATTTGCAAGTCCATTCAATATTTACATTATTTATTTCAAGATAAAATTCAAGATATGGAAACCACAATTACATCTCTCATAGGTGAAACCCAACATCTCAAGGATGTTTCTAATGCCCATATTTTTTCTTCTTCTACACCTCACCCTAATCCTATGCCTACTACATGTGCTCATGATGTATCCTAGAATTTACTATGAATAACCCAAGCATGTTGTGATGTAGCCTAGAATCTAGTGTGGAAAGCCTAGGCGCTAGCACATCACTCAGCCTGAGCTGAGCACTCACCCGAAGCGTGCAAAGGTATCAAGCCCCTCTTTAGAGTTGCTTGTGCATAATGTTAGTGTGATGATGATAATACATATTCAGATCCATAACTAATCATAAACATTTCACAATGCATAAACCAAATCTAGATCTTAGAGAATCATGAACTAAACAATGAATTATAATAAGGTTAACCATATAAGAACTAGATTTAGTTATGTCTAACACCATTATCCAGCCAATATACTCCATTGTATTAAACATTGTAAAACCAAAAGCTTCTTACAATATAAAGTATTTCCATGAGTCATGTGCGCATCAGAATCAACAACATAACTCTACAATAATTCATACTACAGTGTCCCTAAACTACATAGTTTAATACATATTTATAGAGGTGGGGACTTTCCCTTCACCACCCATGCACTTCCCAAAATAGGTCGCATACTGATAATAGCCATACGCCTTTATAATGGCATGCACACATGCAAGTGTTCTAATAATAGATGTCTTATAGTTAACTCTAAGAATAAATCCTATTATTAGCTTAAACTCATGCATGACGCTTAGTACATCCGCTTGTTCCCAAAATATCATTGTGTCATCGCAAGTCTTCATCTCTATGTGTGTTCTGTCACACTATCTCCAAAAATAGCCCTTATCCATAAAAATGGCTAAGTCCCGAGCCAAAGTGTTTTGGTGTGTTTCCTTCCCTATCTTCTCATGTGCCTTCAAATGTGCCTTGTTCTACACGCGCACATCTTTCATGTGTGCCCTCTCCTTAGAGTCAACATTCTATCTGCTCAACATTACCCCACACTAAAGTACATTGTCATCCTAGCAATGGGAATTCTTTCTGATGTTCCTAAATAATAAAGAATAAGGAATGAAATAATTAATGAAACACTATACAAAAGAATGAATTTTCACTCTGCATCACCCTCTTCTTAACTAGAAGGATTAACTCTAGATATTCATTTTTTATTTCAGCCTCCAATGTTTTCCAGTTCATTTAGTGTGTTCCTTGTCTTCTCTGGAATATCTATGGCTATGGTATCCAGTTCATCCTGAGTCATCTTCTCTTTCTCATTTTGTAGTACCTAGGACAACATTGACCATACCTAACATCATTCCTTCCAGGAGATCCATCTTTTACTATGAGCTTCCCAATCTCATCAATCCTCTGCTTTATGTGGATCTTAGTGCTACTGTGCAAGGGCTCACGCTTTTGTTTCACCAGTGCAAATCTTTCTGTGTGCCCTAAGTGTCTCATCTTTCATCGCCTTTAGAACTTCATTATCTTCTACTACAGTTCTGGTCCTTATTACTGCTTTTAGTGTCATGCGACATAAATTGAGAGCTTGGTTTTCTTTCTTTAGCTCATCCTTCAAAGTTTGGAGCAATGCCTTATAAGTTGAAAATTTTCCTAACCATAGAGGCCCTTTCTCTCTCTGCCTCTTGTTCAGAATCTTTTGGTACGGGCATCTGAATTGGTCCATCACCTAACACCAAATCAACCAAAGTGTGCACATAATGCATAGCAGAAGGAAATTTTCTGGAACCTTAGATTCTAGATGAGGCCTTATTTTAAGGATGTGATCACCAATTTCCTCTGCCATGCTAATGAAGGCCTCTTTATTTTCTTGTTCTCATTCCTTCTCTTCCTTTAAATGTGCTATCTCAGCTACAGTTTTAACCTTGTTATCTTCAAGATAGCGCTCGAATGGTGGCCATCCTTATCAATGTTTCTCTACACCACCTCAATAGATACCTTGACCATTGCATTATTGACCTGCTCATCAAACATTAGAGTAGGTTTTATTGTTATGTGCCTGCTCTGGGGTGCCTTCTTCACTCTTCTGTGAGACACAAGACTCCTCACATACGTCAAAATCCTGGTTCATCCATATGAGTTCTACATGGACCAGGATAATTGCTTCCTTGTGCATGGGTAGTGGCCATATCTGTGATCCATCAGCTCCCAACCCATATAAATACCCTTAAGGCCCATAGTGCTCTGGAACTGGGTGTGGATAATTTTTCTTATGTCCTCAGTATAGCCCATACTAGGGACAACATACTCTTCACTTGTTTTTCTCTTTTTATTCTTGGCCCCTTAGGAACCTGGGTGCCAAGGTCTGATAGTTGGATCTTCTCCTACCTGAGTCGTAATGGGTGTGTTGAAATATTCATGCATAGTTTATTCTGCCTATTTCACACCTTACCTCTTCATCTTTCACATATCCTTCATCCCTGGGGTTCTTCCACTTCTTCTGGCTGATATCAGGGTTCCTGGCGCACGCTCTCTGTCAGACTCCTCCACCTCCTCGTTCAAGCTTTAATTTTCTTCTTCTCTTCCCCTTGGGTTGATCTATTTCTGAGGAGAGATTCAAGGTGACCTTCTTATAGAATGTTGATAGGTCCCGTGCACCTTGGGCCCTTGTTATTTTGAATACACCTTTTAAAACAACGCATTCCTCCATGGAATGCTTCCACATGTCCAAGTATTTCTATTTTTCTTACGTTTGATGTGGGAGTACCCATGTGCTCAGTTTCTAATCTGTCTGTGGGTTGCCTTCTGATGTCTATGATCTAAGCCACCACTAATCTTCATTGTTCTTCATCCTTCCTTGTCTACTGCTACGGTTTCAAGCAAAGCTATAGGGCTACCACATTCTCCATTATATGTTTGCCTTTAGGAAGCCCTAGGAGCACAAACTCATTTTCTATGCATACTTGTCCCTATTATCCAGCTTAGGATTAAGCTAAAGGTATACAAGTGTGGCTCCACTGTCCCCAATATCTAATCTTATTGAATTCATACTTATGATATCAAAAGATGAGCCTCTCAATGTAGGCAAGTCCAGACCTGGATACACATATGCCTTCCTCAGAGTGTGGTAGTCACAGTATACCTTGTTCGCGTTAAAATTCAGGCAATGACGCATCAGTAAATCTAGTGGACTGATGCCTAGAATTAATGCAAAGCTGTGAAGGCATATGATAGTTTTCATCCAAGGAATCCATGCCCCATCCTGTCATAACAAACCGCGCATGATACATAAGTGTTGGTGCACACCGCTAAAATTGTACCACCTTTCCGATTACCGAAGGTAGCTCCTTTGGGAATGTGCCACTCTTTCTCAAATGCCATGTGAAGTTGAGTCATACCACAGTCTATATCCTCTGTCTTAAATGGGCCACTCATTGATCCTTCACATAAATACTTAGTCAAAACTCTCTCGTGAGGAACTTCTTTTCCATGGGATACTCCCAAATCTTGTTCTTTGGCCCATCGAGGCACTCCAATTTATACAAACACAAGGGATAAGGAGGATAACAACAAAACTTATCTTCTCTCCTGCACCCCCTTTCTCAACAATGGTGTCTGCAATGTAGCCTGCTAATTTGTAGACTACTACTTGTGAGATATTTTCTTTGCAACATGTATCTACATGGTATTCACATCATGACCATCTCTCTTGATCATTCAACTTGGTTACCAGATGCATGACTACTTGCACCACATGGGTACTTCCTTCCAAGTTATCAGATGTCCATTTTACGCGGACCCTTAGCGTACCCCAAATCCTTTCTTATGGCTCTACGATTGCTGCTTTATTAGTCAGATCACTAGCTAAGGTCTACTCCTATGTCCCTGTCAATCTTATCAACGTGTCAATCAATTAGGGTTGCTTTGATTCTAACCCACTTCGTCCAAAAAAATAGAATAATTCCTCATGGACTCTTGCTCATCAGCCATTGGTATAAAATTTCATGGTTTTCCAAAATACGGGAGCTCATAGAACTGACAGACTCCAACCTACTTCAGACAATTTCTCCCTAGCGTCGTCCTATATTGACATATCCTCCACTATTTGCTTGTTGGTCTTCTATATTCAAAAATGTGTCCAAATCTTTCTTTTTGTCAAATTTAACGTTGGTTGTAGTCGCTTATTTTACACCTACAAATGTGGGATTCCCACTTTTATCCGACTGATCACACCTTCTAGGATACCGTATCTTTAAAAAATTACTCTCAGGAGCCATCTTCAACTTGATTGCTACCTTCTTCTTTCCTTTCATGCATGCTCTCCAAGTGCTTTCTTTAGTGTCATTGTAAAAATCCCACCTTTTTGCTATCTGTAATGAGAAAACTCAAACCCTAGCTCTCAATCTACATGCCTTATCTTGAAAACTGTGTGCCCTAGCTTCTTTTAAACACCTCTGCTTTTCTTAAACCTTTCACTAATGGGGATGCAAGCCTCTTCTGTGCACAATAATCCACTCTCCACGTCTAGTTTCACACTCTCCACACCTCAATATGACTTTTTCTAGCTTTGATCGCAACTTATCTCACTTGAAATACTTATGATTGTAAAGGTAAAAATGAACCCATGCATCACATCTTTATATAGATTTTCAAAAACTTATTGCATTTATTGCTCCTTCACCTAACTACTGATCCCCTCATTAATTGACCATTTTCACCAATATCCATGCAGTACATCTTCGTCGCTACCAGCTATAACCTTCCAGAGCACCTTCTTACCTTCTGGCTACAAACTTCTCTTCAGTGCCCTTCCATGCACCCAAGTACCCGCTTATTATTGTGCCTTCCCCTGGTAGTCTCAATGGCCGCCACTTATCTTGTGTTATACTGTTCCCTTCATTTATCTCCATCTACGGGTCATATCCTTAGGAGAGCAATCTTCATTTCTAACAACTCCCTCTATAAACTTTAATAGCATCTGTAGCAATTTGTTCCTTTATGTGTACTTAGTTATTAATATCATCCACCCCACACTAATGGTATATGCAGTCCTCTGCATGCATAAAAATACTTCAAATGGTAATTAGCTTCTATTGCGAAAAACACACTTATTACACAAAATACCGAAGTAAATTGACAAAGCATTGCAACAAAGAAGGAAATATATTTAAAAGAAATACAGAAATGGAAATCTAGTACTAAATGGAAACACTACATTATTACAAATACCAAGAATAATTATTTATAGTTTGGCTTTAGCCTGAATTCATGTTAAAGTAGCTGGGTAACCATATTCCATCAAGTGTATCTAACTGACAAGTTCTTGATTCAAGTATATGAGTGACAAATATACGGTTCCAACCAATGCACTTTAAGTTTTCCTGGATGACACATAAAACTTAGAGTCATAAATAAGTATCATATGTCCCACTCTAAAGATTTTTGTCCTTGATGTGCCAGTCATACCATGCATTTTTTCCTGGCCTTTTCCTGCTTATGACTCTAATATGCTATTTCTCGTCTCTCATCAAAATTTATCAACTTTTCAATTATTTCTTCTAGGGATTTCTGATCAGCTAGACCTCCCTAGGCACATGCAATATGCAAAGAAGGTTACATGAATTTCATAGGAATAACTAATTCTACACCAAACATCAATTGAAATGGTGTGGCCTTGTTCAAACTCTTATATGTTGTTCTATATACCCAAGGTATAGCAGAAATTTGTTATCATCCCAATATTTCCTTCCAACGTCATAAATTTTTGTCAAAGTCTAGCTCAAAATATTGTTGAAGGCCTCAACAATCCCATTTACCTGAGGATGATAGGGTGTAGCCTTATGGTGCACAATCCTAAATTCATCCAATAATATCTTGATCATCTCATTTAAGAAAGTGTGTACCCCTATCACTCGTCTAGCTCAATGGGCAGCCATACCTTGTACGAACATTTTCCCATAAGAACCTGGCTAGGTGCTACTTACTGTACCCAATCCTTGGTAGGTGCTGCTTCTGCCCACCTTGTAAGATAATCTATGTACAAGTGATGATGTAGCGTGATCCGGTTCTATGCAATGAAGGGGAAATAGGAACCAAAAAGTCTATTACCCATTTTTCAAATGGTTATGCACTAGTATTAGGCTTCAAAGGCATTTCATCTCTTTTCCCAGGTTCACCTAGGCACTGATAGTGATCACACACCTTACAATACTCTTTACAATACTTGTACATGGTATCCCACCATAATCCAGTGAGTAAAATATTGTGCAATGTGGCATCACCTGTATAATACCCACTTGTAATACCACCATGAGCCTCTCCATGATATCTATGTGCTCATGTTCTAATACACACTGGCACAAATACTTCATCTCAGCCTAGTTTTGTATAAGTTACCACTGATCAACATGAAGGGTGCAACGCGAATTGTAAGTTTTTTCTTCTCTTCTAAGGCTTTCATTCCTTTTTCTGCACCATACATGTGCGTAAAAAGACAACAATATCCTCCAATTCTAAAGGCGTGAGATGTGTAACCTATAAGCAACTATGCATTTGACATTGTATCTTTCAATTATATGTGGCATCCTCTCCTAATTAAATTCCTGATAAGTGGTCTGGGGCCAAAAATTACTTTTACTTGGTTTTACCACGACTGTAAGTCAATTTCTTGGAATAAGAGAACCCATCTACATATGTGCCCCTATAAAATGGGCTTATTTACCAAGTATGTTAGTGTCATGTGATCTATATAGAATACAAAACGGTGTTACTACAAGTATTGTCTAAACTTATACAGTGCATAGATCGTCGACAAAGCCTCGCGCTCTGTAGTTGTATAATTTTTTTTGCATGAGTCAACTTTCTACTACTAAAGCATATAGGATGATCTATATAAGCTACCTTTCTCCAAAATGAGCTAAAAATTTAACTAATGGTCGTGTGTGAGAGGCATCTACATGTACGTGAAATGGTTGGTTTCATGAGGGATGGGAAAACAATCAAAATGTAGAATAAGCGTTGTAGTAAGTCTCTCCTTCAATGCCTCAAATGCGCATTGTTGCGGTTCTTCCCCCTCCCCAAAGAATGTCCATTTCCCTTTAGTAACTCCTCTAGGGGCATGGAAATATTTGTATATCCTTTGATAAAAAAAATTTAATACCCTGTGTGGCCCAAGAATCTGTGCACCTCACATCTAACTGGTAGGCTCCTCTAGGACTACAAATAACTGTAACCTTAGCTGGATCTACTACACAAACCTTCCTTATAGATGATATTGCCTTAGCAGAGTTCCAAAAGGTCTAAAAATACGCACTTCTTGATGTTTTAAATATATGCTTAACTATCTATAAAACCTTTCAAACATTAAGTGTAAGTTGTCACAATGATCCTAAACAAGCCCATATACCATTCAATCATCCAAGTAACCTGCAAGAATTTGTGAATAAAATTTGGAATGCTTGAACAACTATGCGCAAAAATACAACATACATGTTCTTCAAAGCAAAGTGCATCACCGTATATGCAAAGCTTCCCCATTCGGTGGTGAAAGTTGTCTTCTCTTTGATCCTCCTATGTAATTCTTACTTGATGATACCTAAAGATCCATCTGTAAAAGAGTAAATTTCACGATGCCTTCTAACTATTTCCTCGGTCAAAGGCATATGAAAGGATCAATCACACATGTAGCATTCAACTTTCTATAATCCAAACAAATCCTAATCTGACCATCTTTCTTTATATTAATTATCATGGGGTTAACCCACTCTGATTCTTCTAGGGGCTTAATGATGCCAGATTTCAGCATTTTATCAATTTCTTCTTTAACTTTTATATGCAAGTTAGGGTTTCATCCTGTAATGTCTCTTCATGACTGGGCATGTACCTTCCTTTAGCTTAATCTTCATCTCACCTAATGACTCGTGCACTCCCTTTAACTCATGGTAGCCCCTAGAAAATATGTCCTGGAAATCATGTAGTAACTTAATTATTCTTTACCACTTCAGAATCAGACTAATAATCTCCAATTATGGCCTCCTTAGGTTCATCATTTGTTCTAATGTTCACTTTCTTGGTCTTCATAGGTTCATTGATAAATGCACTCATTTTTATCCGCAATGTCTAAAAACCTCGTGCGTACCTTCAAAAAATGATCAATGTCCAAATTTTCTACTTTCATCATCCATATGTACACCATCTTTCCTTTCTTCTTCTCAAAGCAAGCACACTTAAATAGTTCAACATTTGTCTCATCTATTTCATCAAAACGTGCTCCTGGTTCTTCTTCAGCAAATAACTCTTGAATGAGTTCTTTAGCCTTTGCACGGGTCTCATGTAAGTCAAAGCATTCCATAACCCATAATGCCTCTCTCACCAAAGGTTTAGTAGAGAAGTAGTCAAAATTCAAGACCATTCCTGCCAATCAAGTCTTGCCAATTTCTAGTCTCCTTATGTAGTTTCACAAAATATACCAAGCATGTGTGTAGCCTTGCCAAAAGTGGATAAAAAGTTTGTGTACCCAAGTGAAGGTGGTAAATCTTCATGCCCCTCTATCTAAAGTCTCTCACCTACTAAATGTGGTGCTGAACAGGTTGATTACCATGATATATGTAGATCTGAGTAAACGCATTGTGCCCTAAGAAACTGGGTTGTTATAGAGCAATTCTTACTTCATCCATTCTATGAGATTATCCCTATAAACCATCCACCAGCATGCTACCATCCTGCGCAGGGTATACACTAACATATTTCTTCTCTCCACTTGATACATCCACTACTCCTCCATGGCAACGCCGGAATACTGTAGGATCTCCTTCTCTAGTATATTGGGGTATAGAGTTGCTACCTATCCACCTAATATAACAAGGTTTTCTCCTCCATGCCAAAGGTACTTCTTACTTCACACCCAACCATCTCATAGGTGTCATGTGCCCAATTTCATAAGCAATACTTGTAGTATCACTAAGATACTGTGTATCCTCCCACTGGAGGATTTCCTCCTTAGATGGCTAAAAATTACTTTTAGATCTCAATTGGCGGTGCACATAAATTTTGTACAAATCTTCCTCACTCAAAGGTTCAACATAAGGTGTAGATTTCCCATCTATCAAAGGGATAATAACACATTCTTCTTTATTCTCAAAACTTACATTACCCCTATTGAACCTGTAGATAACATTATTTTCATAACACTAAGGGCGCCCAGAGAGCTAGGAAGTTTTCTGCTTCTACAAGTGCCAAAACCTCAAAGTCCCCAGTGAAATTGGCCCCTTGTATAGTAATGGATGCATCCTTTAAAACTCCAATTAGAGTGGCCTTAGTCTAATTAGCCATAAACAGTATGTTAGAGGATGGTTGTAATGGAGATCTTCCCATCTGCACCCATGCATCTAAGTAAGCACATTCACTTCCGCACCTATGTCAATCAATATATTGCTCAAAAGCCACCCACCCATAACAACATTCAGAATGATTTCCTTATCATAATCCAAGCTATGAGGGGGAAGATTAACATGCAGGATTTGTCGTCCATAATCAATACCTTGTGCACAAAGTGTTTCCCTTTAACCAATTCCCTATTAATGGAATAATATTCTCATGGCACAACATCTTGCATACCTCTTTCAAATCATCACATCTGACTGGACCGTCTTTGATGGCCTTCTTTTGGTTCCAACTTCCCTGGCTCTTCCTTTAAACATTGTATTTCACCCTGAAGATTTATGAGTACCTCCATGGTTTCATGATAAACCTCCTTCTGGTGTGTAGGATATGGGTATCTTACATGTAAAGCCTCCTCTTAGTAACAGTAGGATTATGTTGTAACATCTATGTGGTGCGCATAGCTTCAGCGCATGTAGTAATCTTCACAAGTGATACCTCAGGTTCTGGTGCCAACTTTGGCATCCACTGATTTTCCATAGCACATTGTATTCTAACCATCCCCATGCCCTTGTTCTCCTATTTATGTTGCTTGCTAAGATGCCCATATAAGTCCCAACATTCCTCATAATTATGATTCTTCCCACAAAAAAAACAAGTAATATTCTAAGGGAATTCACGCTTGTAGTGGTCAGGAGATCCGCATGTATAACATTTTCCATAAGGAAACTCGCCACGTCCACCACCACAGCCTCAACCCCAAATCCACCATGGTATCCTCGACCTTTGCCATGAATTCCTTCAAAGCATCCCTCATTCCGATCGTAGCGCCCTTGGGTGTGATCATGATCATGGTGCTCACTTTTACTTTTAGAGTTATCTGATACTCCTTTCTATCACACACTCATATCGATGGCATCATGCATCTAACTAATCAACATGCAATCTTTTATATTGTGAGTCATGGACCAAAAAATAAAGTCATGGACCGGTAGTCTTTTGTGATTAATATCCTTGAGTGTGCTTATACTCTTATGCTCGAACTCAGGGATATAAAACTCCTTAAGGAAAGTATCCCATAGTGTTGCATAATCTACGCAAGTATGATCAGGGTCAAATTTCTTGTACCAACTGTGAGCCCGTCCCTACAAAACAAGTGCAAATTGACTTGCCTTGTGCTCAAAAGCCATAATCCCTTTTACACGCCACAATATCTCACACATATGTACATGCTCAACAACATCTTCTATTCCCCTATACTCTAAAAGATGAAGTGACATCTCCATGTAAATATTCTGGGGTTGGTGAGGACCATGCCCACTTGATCCAGAACCTCATGTGTTAACTCTTACTCCAGACCCACCAAATCCACCAGAACTAGAGCCACCTATGCCCCCCTGATCCCCCACCTGTATCCAGAAGTGGGCCAATGGATGTACTGCCATGTGTCCCAACAGTGTTACTAAATTGAACTCCTACAGTCTGTGAGGTGGTACTACTCCCATAAATGAGTCCAAAATTTTACACGCTTGATTTTTTTGCCTAAAAAGGTACCTCCAAATAACAAAGAAGACATTTGTCAGCCATAGATGCACTTGCTATTTTATTTAATCATGTTCTTCTACTCCCCAAACTAGCTTGATAACTACTAGTTGTACTAGATACTAGAAAACCAAGCACAAGGGCTAGGTTTCCAAGTAGATTTAGATGCGCGCTCGCGGCCCATGTCGTCTCTACTAGCATGCTCCCATATGGGGCCGAGGAGGGTTCCCTGTCATGTTTTCCAAAATAGGGGAGTTCCAGATGCTCTGGCTCCATGCCTTCTGCGTGAGCTCCAAATTCTTCACGAGCCATCTATTTCCTCAACACCGTCCATTCGAAGATATCGTATTGATTCTCTAACTCCCTCTCACGTGCTTCAATATACTTAATTATTCTTTCTTCTCTTTACCTCTCTAACCGCTAGGTACGCCATCCTTCACCAAACCTACTCCTACCCCCATGCGTGGTAGGGTTTAGCTAGCCATCGGCTTTTCTTCTAAGTTCTAAATTACCATCAAGATTTTGATCACTAGTGGAATTCCTTGCAAATAGGTTCCCCTGAGATAACGTAAAAATTGGAACTCAGCTACCTCTGGGAAAGAGTAAGTAGAAAATGAGTACTCCAAAATATATCTATTTAGAACACCAAAGAACTAAGTGTCCACAACGTGCATCCAAATCAGATTAGCATCAGAAAGGGCCTGAAATTCTTCCTACATTCAAACAAGTGTGTGATACCTCTAATTCCTTTTAGACGCATAAGCAACTAGCCACTCGTACAAATCTATTGGAAAGATAACAAAGAAACTCTCATACAAACAGTCATACAAGTTCTTCTCCACCCACACACTTACGTCAAACTCAAATCCAATGTTGAACCTCCGAGTGTATTCTTCTTCCAAATATATTATCCACTCCTCAACACTTGCTAGGTTTAACCAATACATCATCATGAAACATCCTGAAAACATCTGAAAAAGAGGTCCCAGCAATGAAACCAATGATGCAGCTTAGAATCTATTATGGAAAACCCAAGTGCGCTAGCACATCACTCTACCTTAGTTGAGAGTTCATTCGAAACATGCAAAGGTATCAAGCCCCTCTTTAGAGTTGCTTGTGCATGATGTTAGTGCGATGATGATAATACATATTCAGATCCATAACTAATCATAAACTAAAAAATAACTATAATAAGGCTAACCATACAAGAACTAGATTCAGTTATGTCTAACACCATTATCCAGCCAATAGACTCCATTACATTAAACATTGTAAAACCAAAAGCTTCTTACACTACAAAGTATCTCCATGAGTCATGTGTGCATCAGAACAAGTAGCATAACTCTACAATAATTCACACCCCTTAAACTACATAGTTCAATACATATTTATAGAGGTGGGGACTTGCCCTTCACTACCCATGCACTTCTCAAAATAGGTAACATATTGATAAGAGCCATGTACCTTTACAATGGCATGCACAACATGCAAGTGTTCTAATAATAGATGTCATATAGTTAACTCTAAGAAGAAATCCTAGTATTAGCTTAAAACATGCATGATGCTTAACAATCACTTGTTCCCAAAATATTGTGTGTGTTGCACAAGTCTTTGTCTCTATGTGTGCTCCACACGTTATCTCCAAAAATAGACCTTATCCATAAAGGTGGCTAAGTCATGAGCCAAAGCGTTTTGGAGCTCGTTTCCTTCCCTGTCTTCCCTCATCTTCAAATGTGCCTTGTTCCCATGCGCGCATTCTTTATGTGTCTTCTCCTTAGAGTAACATTCTGTTTGCTCAACATGATGGCACATCACTCAACCTGAGTTGAGCACTCACCAGAAGCATGCAAAGGCACTGATTCCCTCCTTAAAGTTGCTTGTACAGAATGTCAGCATGATGGTGCATATAGATATCCAGATTCATTATCAATAGTAAACAACACACAGTGCATAAACTAGATCTAGTTCTTAAATTAGATATAGACTGAACCAAACAATGACTATAACAAGATTTTCCATGCAAGAACCAGATTCAATCATGTTCAACACCATTATCCAGCCAATATGAACCATTGTATTAAGTAATGTAAAACTCAAAAGCTTCTTACATTACATAAGTATCTCCATGAGTCGTGCACGCGACAAAACCAACAACATAACTCTAACATATTTTTCATACCAACGAAATAGTGCAAATCAATACATATATATAGTTGTAGATCAAGGATTTCGCGCTTGTTACCTGTCCAAGTTAATGCACCAAACTAAACACAAAAACCCTAAAAAACTCCAATAAAATTGATACCTGATGGACAAGATCCGAAGATGTAGACGGATAAGGCAGTCGATGTAGATAAGACGGGCGCACATGAGTAATTCGCACAATAGATCCGAGTAACCTGCAGGACACCGATGCTTGACAGAAAAAGACTACGTTAAAAGGTATTTAGGTGGACTGCCCTAGGAGTGGGTCCGGGAAAGCGATAAGCTTCCTCGGCGGATGTCAGTCCACGTTTTCAATTAAGTAAAGAAGCATACATGATAAAAGATGTACATATAAGACTAGATTTTCTGATTACAGTAATGAAACCAAATTTAAACAGCAGACAGAAAGCTACAGAAAATAAGAAACTATGAAATAAAGCTGGATTTGTGTTACCTGTGTCCTTTTACCTGTCTGCAGGATGATCGGCGTCGATTATGTAGAATCGGCGTCGATTTATGTGATCGGCGTCGACTGATGTGATCGGCGTCGACTGAAAGCAGATCGGTCAATCGGGGACAGTGCGAGAAGATTCAGAAATTGGAAAGTGAAGGACGGATCGTCAACGTCTGCTGGATGTGCCGAAGTTGGTGAGATACTGGAACAGAGTCACCAGAAGATCGATGGATACGTGCGATGTTGATGTGATAAGAGCAGAGTAATGGTGCTCCTCTCAGGGATTGATTCGGACAGGATCCGATCTCATTTGATACCCTTGATACTAAAAGATTTCTCTTTCTTACAACCTATGTCTCTTTCGCGATCTGCCTCTTTCTCTCTCTTTGTTCGTCGTTTTTCCGTCCTTAGAACTGAGTTCTGGACTTGTATTTATAATCGGCGCCGCTCCTAAAAATCGACGCCGACCGTATAGGTCGGCGCCGATCGCGGGACAGACTCCCGAGATGGCCAAAATGAACGATTTCTAGAAAGGTAAGAGTTACCCCAAATACGGGAAATATCCCGCTTGGGGAAGAGGAAAAAATAGGGGTGATACATAGATAGAATAAATTTGGGGTAGATAAGTGATTAGGATACATGGGAAGAGGTGTAATTAAATATTTAATACTTAATTACTCATGGGTAAGATACAATGGGGTGAATTAAACTTAGGATAGGTGTTTAAATCACAAATCGGATAATATCCCAAGGGGATAGTGGTGACGTAAACGTGCCCCAGGTTACCTGAGCAGGGAAACGAATGTGAGGGACACTAAATTGAGTAACCAATTTTAAGTGTCTACATTTTGCCCCTTTTTGTCAAGTAACTTGCGATGAGCAAGGTTATGAGACAAAAACAAGGAGATGGAAGAAGGGAAGAAAAAGTGATGATGTGATCCCCCTCAAACTAGGGATGGGATAGATGATAGAATAGACGATCCCAAGTTTGAAAGAGGTAGATGAAAACGCAGGATGCCCCAGTCGGATGTCTGGAGTAGATCTGATCATTAACGATGTACAAAAATAAATAAAAAGGCAGCAACCTAAGGAACTCACATTGGTAGGGCAAACTAGACGGTCTCCTCATGAGATGACATTAGTGCCTACAGACCTGCTTAACTCTAAGTTGCCAAAAAGTACGAGTGTCCCACGCAAAGGGAACAAAACCCGAAATAGACGATGATATCGAAAAGATGCGCCGAAAGGCAATATTCAGTGCACAATAATGATCAGATGGATAAATAAGCCAAGCATCAACACTATGGCAAAAAGATATGGAAAATCGACGGCAATCACAATAATCGGCGACGACCAAGATAAACGGCGTCGATCAATACCAATCAGCGCCGACCAAACGTAGCGCATATAAATATGCGAATGGAAAACGTAAACGATTTATTTTCATCGTGACGATTGATTCAGAGAGAGTCAAAATTTGCATTTGAGCACCATGGAAGCCTCTGGGAGCGGTCAGAAGCGCAGGAGGACATGACCTGGGGTAAGTGGTTCTTCTTGAACCCGTTGTATTTCATTTTATTTTATTTTTATTTTTGTTTTTTTTTTAGGAGGGCAGGGTCCGATTTATGTCCGGACAGTCAATCGGCATCGATTGGTATAATCGGCGTCGATTGTTGTTTGAGCGGCGTCAATTGGTATTAATCGGCGTCGACTAGAATAAACGACGCCGATTTTATTAAATCGACGCCGATTGGAAGAGATGAGATTTTTTTTGTTGTTTTGGATGTTGTGATTTGGGTAAATACGAGACTAATATTGCTCTTGATGTCGTGGGTGCAGGCACGAGAGGCTCTACACATGAGGGATGCTATTCCCGAGTTACTGGAGACTATTCTCCCGGATGTGACTGATGCAGATTGGCGACATCTAGAGTTAGCCAGGCTCAGGGGCTTTAGATACTACAGACGAGTGCCGCGAGATGTAGAGCTGATGCGGGCACTAGTGCGACGGTGGGACAGCCATACGTGCACTTTTTGGTTCAGGACGGGTGAGATGACCATCACCCATGAGGACATATATAGGATTTTGAGACTACCGATCACTGGGGACCCGATCGAGATTACACCGTGAGAGCAGCAGCAGAGGGCCCTAGTTTGATTATATAGAGATAGGGCAGATGATTCAGAGATAGTGTCTGGGGTAGTGCGGATAGCCTCACAGTATAGACAGGATAGCCCCCGGAGCAGCGGATAGTTCTGATTCAGATGGCGATATCCTATTTTGCTCTGCCAGATTCAGGAGGTGGGAGATTCCCACTATTATTATTAGACTACGTTTACGACATTCTGCAGTTCAGGAAGGTATTTGCCTTTGCTGATGCCTTGATAGCTCAGATATATTACGAGCTATGGATGTACACCACAGGCCGGAGGACAGGTATCGATGTCAGTTTTGTGCTCCATTGCTGGGCATATGAGCATATAGCGGTGATCAGACCATCCGGGCTTCCTTGGATGCCAGCAGCAGTGGGAGGTATCGATTATGGATTCAGGCGATGGCGGGCTGACATGGCCGCTAGGGATACAGGGGAGATCAGCCGATTGGTACACCGAGCGTTTCAGGACGCTAACACCAGATCAGGTCATCTGGAGGCCATATCGGGTATTTCTGACATGGGTGGGTCAGGATGCTCACTTGGTGGCACTGAGACGGAGAAGGGTGGTTAGGGGCCACAGGCCGGATATGTGGGAGCGAGTCCCATTTGTGAGAGTATTGAGACAGTTCGGCCTAGTGCAGACAGTGCCGACCACGTACACGCCTTATAGGTGAGATAGCAAGGAGACTGATTTGCCGATTTTGATCCCAGAAGATCCATTGAGAGAGGCCCCACCCTCCACAGATAGTGATGATGACGCAGGGGTGGATGAGGGTTACGCAGCATGGTATGATACAGAGTTACCACGACATCTCCTGGCATCTATAGATGCCGACGAGGAGGATATAGCTGCGATGCTGGATAGACTAGAGGGAGAGCATGCCACCCTGACACAGACACATCAGGTAGCTCTTGAGGAGATCAGGGCTCTGATAGAGGAGAGGGATGCCCTAATTTTGGAGAGAGACACCACTCGCTAGGAGCTGAGATACAGTGATCCAGCAGAGGGATCGCTATTATCGACATAGGGAGGCCCTCAGGGCCAAATATGGGGAGACAGGTACCCACGTCGGCGTCTAGTACGCAGGGTACGACCCTAGGAGGAGCACCACCAGCAGCGCCAGCAGCACCAGCAGCACCATTACGAGCACTGGGTACCGTGAGCTTGAGCACATATCAGTCTCTCCTCGCTGAGGTGAGATACTATGAGGATGCCTTAGCGCAGCATGCCCCAGATGTGCCTCGGTAACGGGGCGAGGAGGAGAGCAGCGACAGCCCACCGCGAGTGGGGCCTCAGGTGGAGGGAGCACCGGTAGAGACCGAGGTGTGCAAAGACCTCCAGCAGCAGGTGCGTCTAGCTCGATAGGCGGCAGCCAGGAGAGACAGCCTGGTCTAGAGGAGGGTGGAGGAGATAGTGTCCTCCATGCATCGGATTTTACTATATAGGGATTGATAGATTTTGTGTCCATGTAGTGATGTAGCCTCGATTGGAAGGCATTGTATAGATGGCTTGATTGAAAGCCTCCCATTTTTGTTGTATAGATACACATGTATATATAGATTCATCATTTCATTTGTCATATAATTTGTTCTCATGCTTTTGATTTTGATATACATGGATAAATGTAGCGTAATTGTGATGGATATAGATATAGACTGATAGATGATGAATAGATGTGATTGGATAAATATAGACTGATAGAGGATAGAAATAGATGTGATTTGATTTGATGTGATTGATATGTGGATATAATTTTGATGAAAAAATAGAGATAGATTAGATGTAATGTAACTTGGATGTGCAAGTTTTTAAATATGTTGATGGATAAATAGATAGATGTGATTGATGTATGGATTTTATTTTGATGAAAAATGGATATAGATAGATGTAGTGTAACTTGGATGCACCATTTTTTAGATATTTTGATGGATAGATAGATAGATGTGATTGATGTACTCGGCATGTTTGAGATGTTAATTTAATTTTGATGAAAATAGATGGCCAGATCAACATGCGTTGATAATAGATGCTTTGATAGGTAAGATGATATTAGACAGAGGATAAATTTTGATTGAAATGTGAATTTGACTGGATGAAAAACAAAGAATAATGGGGAATACTCTTTGCGAGAGCCAAGGAAGTAATGAAAACGACCTTGACTAGAAATAAATAAAATATGCCCGGATAAGAAAGAAAATGATACGTTGGACTCCCAACCGACCATAGATAGAATCCGGATAGGAAATCACAATATCATGCATGTAAGGCCCTACATGAGGTTAAAATAAACCTGACACTAACTAGCCGCAAAACAGATCTAGGAGGGGAACGAAAGGATCAGTAAGTAAGTATCTTATCGGAATTTACAAGGGACAGAATACATGTCCATAGTGGGGAAAATAGGATTCTCCATATGATCGACAAAAGGTCTTAAATCTCAGCTTCATGATTTTGGCAGAAGAGCAAACTGATCAATGCGGGAAGTTTACTTGATATGGAAAGACTGATCAATACGGGAAATCTTTCAGTTGATGCTAAAAAGTGGATAAACTGACTGAAAGGCTGATTAATTGCAAGAAGCCTTGAATATGTCTTTGAAAAATAGCCGTCCTTCCAGGGAGCAGTCTGTATTTCGAATTTTAATGATAGCCATCCTTCGAGGGTATGGTCTATATTTTTTCTTTTTGATCTTTTTTGATAATGTATGGATAGCTGTCCTTCAAGGGATTGGTCTATCTTTTTGGATAACATCTTTTTTTTTTTTTTTTTTGAAAATCTTTTTGGAAGAAGTTGAGTTTAGACCTAGATAGATTTAGATGGAGGGGAAGAGAACATAAAGGAACATGCACTCATGCCCCCGAGTAGATCCGACTAAGATAAGCACTTGGGACAGATGAAGTGGTGATTAAGGTATTCCCTACCATGAGGAGGATCATATCCAAAAGAAACATGCAATGAGTAGAGCCGCGATACTCATATTTTAAGGTAAAAGAGGCAATAGGCGGAGAACCACATAGTTTCAAATCACCAGTGAAAGTATATGACTAGTTGTTTTAGACGGATGAAAGATCTGTGTTGCGACTAGACTTGTGTAAGATAGATTTAAACAGTAGAAGGGCCGTAGATGTAAGGCATTAAGAGGCTCTGCTTCAGGTATACCATCCATGGAAGATAGACGATAAGCCCCAGACCCATATTTATGAGTGATAACGTACGGGCCCATCCAGTTGGGAACAAACTTACCACGTTGACTTCTTTCGAGTGTAGTGACATTTTGATTTTCTTTAAGAACAAGATCCCCAATTTTTAAGTCATGGTGCTGCAAGTGCTTGTTATAAAGCACGTTTGACACGCTCAAGATAGACCTTGATGATGTTCAAGAGCGTTGAGACGCCGCTTCATCTAATAATTCAAGTTTGTGCTAGACGATTTTGACGATAGTCCTCATCGGGAGACAAATTCTCTAAGAGAAAACCCGGAGAGATGGGATTTGGACTTCCAAAGGAAGAACAAGCCTCAGACCCATAGACGAGAGAGAAGGGAGTAGCACCAGTAGGAGTACGAATGCTAGTCCGATAGGCCCAGAGAGCAAAAGGGATATGTAAATGCCAATCCCTACCAGCGCGACTAGTTACCTTTGCGAGGATATTACACAAAGTTTTATTGGAAGATTCGGCCTGACCATTAGCTTGAGGATAGTATGGAGAAGAAAAACTGAGCTTGATATTGAAAGCGTTGCAGAGGTTCTGCAAATCAACGTTCTTGAAAGACTTACCATTATCTGTGATGAGTTTGTGTGGAACGCCAAAACGACAAATGATGTGTTGATAGACGAAATCAACTATGGGTTTAGCCTTTGTTGAAGAAAGAGGGATAGCCTCCACCACCACTTAGTAAAGTACTCAGTGGCAGTAATGATAGAATGATGACGCTGTGAAGAACAGGGATTGATGAGACCAATAAGATCAAGACCCCATTGCGAAAAAGGCCACAAATCTACCGTGGGTTGTAAAGCTTGACTAGGGATGTGCGTGAGATTGGAATGTTGTTGACACTTGACGCATTTCTTAGTGTATTCACAACAATCTCGATTAAGAGAAGGCCAATAATATCCCAAACGTAAGATGCGTTTAGCTACAGCTAATCCACTAAAATGTCCACTGCAGATACCATCATGGACCTCTTGGATAGCTTTAGATGATTCATGGGTAGTGAGGCACCGAAGCAAAATGCCATCAAAGCCGCGTTTGTAAAGAATCCCGCCTAGGATGGTATAGCGATTAGCACGTTG
The DNA here is from genome assembly GCA_019776745.2 of Taxus chinensis. NCBI lineage: Eukaryota > Viridiplantae > Streptophyta > Pinopsida > Cupressales > Taxaceae > Taxus > Taxus chinensis. The sequence goes on along the minus strand of CM034148.1, from coordinate 625,891,163 downwards.
GATAAAAGATCTTCTACCATTGGAAGTTAGATCTGGAGGAAGCACCGAATGAGATAGATAATCAACAATCTGTTGATACCACTCATCCTGAGTATGGGTTGTGACAGCATGGATTGAAGTTAGTTGCCTAAGATGAGATGGTTGATCTAATCGTTGTACAGCCACATAAAGTCGCGAGTCCTCGGTAAAAGGTGGGATAAGTGAGGCTAACGAAGCCATTGTATCCGCGAATCGATTTGCAGTGCGAGGAATAGCTTGGATAGTGAATTTATCGAAAGATTGGAGCTGAGCAAGAACGATGTCACGATATTTTTGAAGGATATCATTCTTGCATTGATAAACACCCGTGACTTGATTAACGATGAGTTCAGAATCACCAAAGATGTCAATATGACGAGCGCAGAGATTAATGGCATTTTGAAGACCCAAGACAAGAGCTTCGTATTCAGCCATATTATTGGTGCACTCAAAGTTCAATTTGTGTGCTACTGGGATAGGCATACCCCAAGGAGGAATCATCACGAAACCCACACCTCCCCCTTGCTGACATTTGGATCCATCAAAGAAGAGATTTACTTTAAATGGAGATAGACCCAAAATCAATTTGTTCGATATATTCATCGGGGAATTGAGCAAGGGGGTCTTGAGTGTCTGGAAGAGGAGCATCAGCTAATTGATTTACAATAACCTGACCCTTGACAGAACTTTTGTGGGATAAACTCGAGGTCAAATTCTGTCATAAGCATGAGCCAACAAGTGATACGATCATTGTGATAAGGCTTTGCATGAATTGTCTTGAGTGGATTGACACTTGTTGACAATGTAAGTTTTGTGATTAAGGAGGTAATGACGAAGCTTAGAAGTCGCGAAGAAGAGAGCACAACACAGCTTTTCAACTTTGGAATAACGTGTTTCGTACTCATGGAGGGTGCGACTGATGTAATAGACACCTTGTTCTTTACCACAAGTGTCCCGATGCGAAATCATGGCTCCCAGAGCATGGTCAGTCACAAAGATATAAAGATAGAAAGGCTCCCCCTCGCGTGGAGGTGTAAGCACAGGTGGAGAAAGAAGATAAGATTTGAGATCATCAAAGGCCTTTTGGAAATGTTCATCCCATTCAAAATGAACATTCTTACGGAGGAGATGGTGAAAAGGTTGACAACGGTCCGAAAATTGTGAGATAAAACGACGCACTGATTGAAGACGTCCTTGGAGACTGCGGAGTTGCTTTAAGTTAGAAGGGGGGAGGCATCTCAAGGATATCTTTTATTTTTGCGGGGTCCACTTCAATACCCTTGATGGAAATGATAAAACCTAAAAGTTTACCAGTGAGAATGCCAAACACGCACTTAGATGGATTTAGATGAAGACAAAAGCGGATAAGCCTCTCAAAGAGAGGTGTAAGGATGAAAATATGATCCTGACGACATTTGGATTTACCGAGGAGATCGTCAACGTAATCTTCCATATTTTTGTGTAAGAGATCATGGAAGATGTAGGTCATTGCTCGCTGATAGGTTGCTCCCTGCGTTCTTAAGACCGAAAGGCATGACGCGATAACAAAAGGTCCCCCAAGGAGTTATGAAAGAAGTCTTATGTTGGTCTTCTGGTGTGATGAGAATTTGATTATATCTAGAGAAACCATCCATAAGAGAAAGCATCTCATGACCCGCAGTTAAATCCACGAGTTGGTCGCTATTAGGTAAAGGAAAATCATCTTTTGGACAAGCAAGATTAAGATCCCGGAAGTCGGTACAAATTCAAATTTTCCCAGTAGCCTTAGTTACTAGTACTACATTGGAAACCCATTGTGAATAATCGATGGGTTGGATGAAGTTAGCCGAGAGCAAGCGCTGTAACTCTTCTTTAACAAGAAGGGCTACTCTAGGGTGCATTTTACGTAATTTTTGTTTAACTGGTTTGATGTTGGGAAGAGTAACGATATTGTGGACCACAATATCAGGATCGAGTCCTGGCATATCCTCATATGACCAAGCAAAGGCTTGACGATGGTTGGAAAGAAAAGTGGTAAAATCTCCTAACTCCTGTGGATTAAGGGATTGGCCGACCTTAATGATGCGAGGGTCTTCAGAAGTCCCTATATTAAGGTCGACAGTGGCTTCGTTGAGAAGCGTAGACGTGTCAGAAGGAATAGTCTTGGGGAGATATGAATCCTCTGCCCCCAGATAGGTGAGGACAGAATCATCATCCGCACAGTGGATAGTGTTGATAGTAGGAGAGTCGTCTCCAACTATTTCAGGGAAGATTAACGGTATGGAAGCGGACCGGTTGTTAGTCTTATAGGCTAGCGGCCCTAAGGAAATGGTATTGATAAAAAAAAAAAAAAAAAGTTAGGTGGGATGCAAATGTCATCGTCCACATCGAGTGATGCTTCTGACTTATCGGGAGAAGATGGTTCCTCAATAGGAAGAGGCTCATCGAGGATAGTGACGGTGGCTTTTGAAAGAGGTTTAAATCCTAAACCAAATTTTTGATGTGGCATGAGAGTAGGAATGGATGTGAGGTCATGCACACCTTGTTCATATTTTTCTAGGCCAAAACCCTTCCACGCGCATCGATATAAATAAGTTTTTGCAAACGTGGGATTCTATAGATAATCGAACCCTATTAAGTAAGGTTTGGTCCTAGGAGGAGAATCTGGGCGATAGTGAGGCGTATCAAGACCACCGCAGATGAAATTAGTCTGTTGATTGGGTAAACCAATGGTGACGATGCGACCGAGACTTGGTTGATATTCAGGTTGTTTGTCCGGTCTACCATACTCACTAGGATTGAAATGGGCGTCAAAAGAAAAGAGAGGAAGCTCTCCCAGTGAGAAACGCTGCAATGTCTCTTCTAGATTTTGTAAATCCGGTAGTTTGGTTGCAGGTATGGAAGAAGATGAGGCCCCGTCAGGAGAGGAAATATTTTCCTTTAGAGGGGCAGACCTTGTGGTCATGTTGCATTGTGCGGAAGGAAAAGGATCTCCTGGATGAGTATATATTTTGCCCTCATATTGATATTTTAAGCATTGATGGAGGGTGGATGGGACACAATGCATTGCGTGAATCCAGGAGCATCCGAGGATCATATTATAGTGGAATTTTCCTTCGATAATGTAGAAGAGTTCGTGAAGCAGCTTCTTACCTACTCGAATGGGTAAAACCACAGTTCCTAAAGTAACTGCTAGCTGATCGTTAAATGATCGAAGGGCGAAGGGCAGGGGTGACACTACGTTCTTTGGTAACTTAAGTTGCTCGAATGTGTGCGAGGAGATGACGTTGAGTGCAGCTGCACTGTTGATCATAACGCGTTTTAATGTAGTGTTGTCGATTTGGACTGTGATAAAGAGGGGAGCCTCCAAATCCTCTGAAGAAAGAGGAGGAATTTCCAAATCTTCAAAAGAAATGGCGGTTGATGGTCTATTCAATCCAACAACCAACTCGAAGGGTTGGGGCTCATCTGAATTTACTACGATGCGACGCAAATTATCAATCAGAGCCTGGCGATGTTGTGGAGAGGATTGGATGAGGTCAAAAAGGGACATTTTGACCGGAGCCTGGGTGAGTTGTTTCATAACACTCTCCTCAACTGATACGGTAATTTGAGCCCAAGGGGCAGCACGAATAGAGACCTTAGGCCGTGGGGCTAATGAGGAAGGAGGAACTCCTTCAGGGGCTGCAGAAATGACAACCCGTGGTCGAGATGCTGTAGATGAAGATGGATTATCATAGTGTTGGGTTCTAGTGGCGATATGGATTGTGTCAATTTGAGAAGGTGGAAGATCCATTGGAATGGAATCACTAGAGGTCTGAGTGGATCGTTGGGGCTCAGATGGGGCTAAGATGACAGGAGATACTTGTTCCTCCTCCTCTAGCAAAAGGTCACTTTCTTCCAAAAGGTTGTTGACAACAGCTTGAAGAGCTTTACATCCCTCAGTATCATGACCCGGGGTACGGTGGTAAGCACAAATTAGATCAGAGTTAAACCAGGTAGGTTTAACTCCTTTAGGGTTATAGGGTTTAATCGGAGGAAGGGATATGGATGAAGATTGGATAAGTTGGTGAAGGATTTCGGTGTAGAACCCGGTAGACGAAGATGAGGACAGAGGTGATGAAGGTGCCTCTTTTACTTTAACAGACTGCCGAGGCAAAAGAACCTGCATGTCAGGTTTGACAATCTTTTTAGGGATCATCTTATTTTTTTGGACACTTGGAGGAGCAGTCTTGGGCACTTGAGATGGAAGTAAGTGAGACATGATTGATTTTGGTGGAGGGGAAGCCCCTAAAATAGATTTTGAAGATGATGGAGATGTGACAAGTGTTGTGGTCTTCAAAGATAAAGGGGGTTGCTTGGTCGAATTTACTGATGATTTAGATAATGTCGATTTAGATGAGGAAGAAGCTCCCAAAGTAGGTGTAATCGGAGGGACATAGGGTGTCCTGGCTTTTGGTAATGAAGATGATGATCCTGATAGAAGAGGTGACGTCCTTTTAGTAGGTAAGTCGGTTTTTCGGGGTGTTGGTGAAGGATGTGTTGTAGAAGAAGATGATGGTTTTGATAAGTGTATAGAAGAAGATGCCTTCTCAGCAGACAAATCCAATCTTTTATGGGGCGTAGAGAGAGATTTTTGTGGGAAAGCACCAAGGGTCTTGATGGTTCGAAATATGGGCTTTCCTTTTTCAGGGATGGTGACAACTTCAACGGCATAAGGTGATTGTAACCTTTTCGGGGGAAGTAAATGGGGAGGTACTGATGGCGCAACGTTAGATTTTGGTTGTCTCAGTTTAAGTTTAGGAACCGAGCGTATAGGTGTTGGTGCTACTTCTTTTGATTTTCCCTTAATAGGTGAAGTAGCATTAGTGGTGGAAGAACTGAGTGATGAAGAAGCAGTTCCTTGCGAAGGGACGACTTCTGGTGCAATAATTATGGGTGAAACTACTGTAGGAAAGGAAACAGGAAGAGTCAAAATCGAAGAGGCTTCCGTCAAATTCGGCACAATTATAGGTACATTCACCAGGGGCATAGTTGCAGCGAGAATGGGAGCAACAGAAGTAGATGTATCTGCAGTGGAAACTTGAAGGGATGTAATTACCTCGAGCATTGAAAGAATGTTTGACGATGAGACAGATGAGGATGACACTGTCTCGGGTATGGATGGTAAGGTCAGACAAAGGAGTAGAGAGAGATGAACCCGTATCTAGCAATGTAGGAATATTCAAAGATGGGCTATTGGAAGATGGTGGAATTCCAGTGATTAACGAAGTGGAAGGAGGTTCTGATGTGTTCGCAAATGGCTTGGTTTCAGAAGGAGATTCGTTAGTAGAGATGAAGTTGATAGTATGAGTGTTTGGTTTTTGAGACTCTGAAGCATTATGGTTCGGGGAATGATTAGGAAAAGGTTGTTTAAAAACATCTAGTGCCTGATTTGGGGGAGCATTTGGGTTATCCAGAATGAGCTCGCCTTTATCAATGAATTTCTGGACAAGATTTTTGAAAGTCTGACATCGTTCAATGTCATGACCTTTGGTTCTATGATAATGACAGAAATCATTTTCTCTATACCAGAATGGACGTACTTGGCTTTCATCAATATTCCTAATGGGGGGAAGTTCGATCATGCGAACTTCCAACATTTTCTCTAAGATAGAGGCATATGATTCCCCCAATGGAGCGAAGGATCGAGATGATGAAGTCCCTTTTCGAGAAGATGAGGGGTCTCTTCATGGTGTTTGATTAGAAGTATTATCGACTCGTGATGTTTTTAATACGATAGCGTTGGTGGATCCCTGATTCTTGTCTTTAGAAGGGGAAGAATTTGGTTTGGTAAACCGAGAAAAATCAGGTTTAGATTTAGAGCGAAGTTTTAGCTTCCCTTGTTCAATGGCACGAGATTCAAGTTTGCGTGCCATCGTAAAGGCTTCTTCAAAGGTATGAAAATTTTGGATCCTTAAAGTGGAAGAAATGTGATTAGCACAAGATCGAGTAAACAACTCGATTTTTTGGGATTGAGGAAGGGAGAAAGACAATTGGTTGATTATCCCTCTCCAACAAGCGACAAAGTCTGCAATAGACTCATCATCGAATTGACGAATGTTATAAAGATCTGTAATCGAGATCTTATGTGTGATATTTATTGAAAAGTTTTCAACAAACATCTGGGCCAATTGAGAGAAAGAAAATAAGGAATGTTGAGGAACGTTATTGTACCAGTCTAAAGTAGGACCTGCTAGAGACATAGGGAAAGTACGGAGCATAAGCTCCTGGTCCTGGACTATGAGGTAGCAAGCATGTTTGAATGCTCGCAAATGTTGTTGAGGGTCCTCTCGACTATGAAATTTTGAAAATTTAGGAAGTTCCCATTGGGGAGGATAAGGTTTAAAAGCCACTGAGGGGTGAATGGGTTCATTACACACTTCTTCAAAGGAGTATGAAGGACGAGCCCCTTTTGTGGAGGCTTCCAAGTCTGTGATTTTCTTGAAGAGAATTTGAACCACGTCAGATTGAGGAGGAGGCACACTGGCATGTCCTATATAAGAAACAAATGGTGGATGTTGTTGAGGTGTCAACAGGGGATTCATCTGTTGATTGATAGGATGATAAGAGGAGTAACCAGGGGTTCTAGGTGACACCTGGTGGGGTATTTGCTGTGAAGTAGCTTGTGTATATGCAAGTTGTGAGATAATAAGTGGTTGAGAAAATGAAGGTTGGATGACGGGTGGAGCCTGTGATTGGTGGACTCCTATGCTTGTTGATTGAATCGGGACAGATTGAGGAACATGAGTGCTGGTTTGATTAGACATATTGGGGAACAAGACCTGAAAGAGGCTTTCCACTGCCGGATTAGGCATTAAGGGTGCCGATGCTAGAGGATGGGCGAAGGTCACTGTTGCTGGAACATTGGAAGAAAGACCCACTGGAGGACGAGAAGCAGGAACCAACTGACTATTCGGAGGGGGTTGGCTCATAAAGGGGCACTGACCTTGGGACACGATGGAGGGCATAGATGAATTAACAGCAATATGCGGGTGCGCAAACGCATTCATTATAGCCAGGGCACAAGACCTCTCAGAAGTAGGTTGTGGAATATTCGAGGTAACTACGGTGTTAGGAATAGGTAAGACTATTTGAGAACTAGTCGATATGGTTGGTGGAAGAGAAAAAGGAGGCACAGGGGCACCGCCCTTCTCCGTGACTCGAGGCAAGAGAGATGATGCAAACTGTTCTACAAAGGCCTGGGATGGTTCACGAGAATAATCGTACACTTGCTGGATTGGTGGTCCTTGATCAGATGTTTGAATAGACTTGTGTACTAGGTAGTCCATAAGGGCTACCGGATTGCGATCGAGGAACGCCTGAAATTCAGGATCCCCGCGAGGAACATACTCTGAGTCAGAAGTAGATGATATTTCTGAAGGACTAGGGGAAGCTGGACGTGATGGGGTTGCTTTGGCTTGAAAGAAAGGATTATATGACCAGGATGGGGAACCAACTAACAGCGGTCCCGAGGAAGATTTGGGGGGTGCCGAAACATCCACACTAGTGGTAATCTCGGAAGAAGAAGGGGCCAGTTGAGCCATTCTTCTAGATTGTAACCGAGTGATGACCGTCATAAACACGTAGAAAAGAAGATTGACCTAACTAATGCACAGACAATTCAAGCAACGCAGGTGATTATCTCCCTTAAGTTTTGATGCTTTTAAGAAAGAAAATATTAGGGAAGGCTTTTTAGAATAGGAACTACTCAGATAGCCAAACTAAGGATGGTTCAGGGAATGTTTGTTGAGGAGTCCCGAAGGCACTTCAGTAAAAGACCGGTACGTGGCTTGATATAGGGGCCTACCCCCGCACTTCACACACCGCTGCGATAAGGGAGTCGGGTGCTTTGCCAATATATACCAGAACTTCCGTGAATTTATAGCGCGGCCTGAGTACCGCGTAGGCTCTTCCTCTTGGATGTCACTTCCAAGTAGGCGAGGCCAGGGAAGGAGTTTTTGTTTAAATGCTTTATACCTAGTGATTTTGGCTTTGTGTGCAAGGGTGAAAAATAAAAATCAAATAGTGTCACTACCGATTTTGATTAATTTTCCAGCCTAATTAAAGCTAGATGAAAAACATGCAGCAGCAATGACAAAGAAAAGGTTCTTTTTAAGCACTTAAAAACGAAGTGTTTGATTTCGATGAAGACAAGTCAAACAGATTCTTTCCCAAATGCGATTAAATTCCTTTTAAGCACCAAAAATTGAAATGTTTGAATGTGTTAGACAACAAACAAAGAATTTTTTTTTATTTTTTTTATTTTTTAGTTCCTAAAAAGGAGAAAACACCGTAAAAGAGAAATACCTGTAGATTTAGCTCTCCAAGGTGTGTGGACTTCAAAAAGCGCGTTGTTGAGCTCTTCCCCTCGAACAATCCCACGAACAAGCAAAGTGCTCCGCAAGAAGAGGTTAAGCAAACACCAAACAAAATCCAGAAAGATATATCCGGATAATGGTGAGACAAAAAATTTCTATTTCAAGGAAATAGAAAAATTTCAAGATAACGATTCCGCATAAAAAGCAAGATTGAAACGATGAAAAGAAATGCTCAAGCAGAACTGATGAGAATCAGGGAGGAAAAAGAACCAAGCTCAAAACTAGAAAAGAGATGAACTTACCAATAAGGGACTTTGGTTCAAGTCCCACCGAGCGTGCCAGAATGTAGATCAAGGATTTCGCGCTTGTTACCTGTCCAAGTTAATGCACCAAACTAAACACAAAAACCCTGAAAAACTCCAATAAAATTGATACCTGATGGACAAGATCCGAAGATGTAGACGGATAAGGCGGTCGATGTAGATAAGACGGGCGCACACGAGTAATTCGCACAATAGATCCGAGTAACCTGCAGGACACCGATGCTTGACAGAAAAAGACTACGTTAAAAGGTATTTAGGTGGACTGCCCTAGGAGCGGGTCCGGGAAAGCGATAAGCTTCCTCGGCGGATGTCAGTCCACGTTTTCAATTAAGTAAAGAAGCATACATGATAAAAGATGTACATATAAGACTAGATTTTCTGATTACAGTAATGAAACCGAATTTAAACAGCAGACAGAAAGCTACAGAAAACAGGAAACTATGAAATAAAGCTGGATTTGTGTTACCTGTGTCCTTTTACCTGTCTGAAGGATGATCGGCGTCGATTATGTAGAATCGGCGTCGATTTATGTGATCGGCGTCGACTGATGTGATCGGCGTCGACTGAAACAGATCGGCATCGACTGAAAGCAGATCGGTCAATCGGGGACAGTGCGAGAAGATTTGGAAATTAGAAAGTGAAGGACGGATCGTCAACGTCTGCTGGATGTGCCGAAGTTGGTGAGATACTGGAACAGAGTCACCAGAAGATCGATGGATACGTGCGATGTTGATGTGATAGGAGCAGAGTAATGGTGCTCCTCTCAGGGATTGATTCGGACAGGATCCGATCTCATTTGATACCCTTGATACTAAAAGATTTCTCTTTCTTACAACCTGTGTCTCTTTCGTGATCTGCCTCTTTCTCTCTCTCTGTTCGTCTTTTTTCCGTCCTTAGAACTGAGTTCTGGACTTGTATTTATAATCGGCGCCGCTCCTAAAAATCGGCGCCGACCGTATAGGTCGGCGCCGATCGCGGGACAGACTCCCGAGATGGCCAAAATGAACGATTTCTAGAAAGGTAAGAGTTACCCCAAATACGGGAAATATCCCGCTTGGGGAAGAGGAAAAAATAGGGGTGATACATAGATAGAATAAATTTGGGGTAGATAAGTGATTAGGATACATGGGAAGAGGTGTAATTAAATATTTAATACTTAATTACTCACGGGTAAGATACAATGGGGTGAATTAAACTTAGGATAGGTGTTTAAATCACAAATCGGATAATATCCCAAGGGGATAGTGGTGACGTAAACGTGCCCCAGGTTACCTGAGCAGGGAAATGAATGTGAGGGACACTAAATTGAGTAACCAATTTTAAGTGTCTACAATAGCGGTGGGGAATTTCCCTTCACCACCCATGCACTTCTCAAAATAGGTCACATACTAATAATAACCATGTGCCTTTACAATAGGATGCACAATATGCAAGTGCTCTAACAATAGACTTCCTATAGTTAACTCTGAGTAGAAATACTATTATTATCCTAAACTATGTATAGCGCTTAGTTGCTTTTGTTCCCAAAATACCATTACATGGACCGCAAGTCTTCATGTCTTTGTGTGCTCAGCATGCTAACTCCAAAAATAGCCCTTATCCAAAAAATGGCTAAGTCCTGATCCTGGGTGCTCCAATCCTATCATAGCGTTGCGCGCTCTTCCAGCGCCCTACATTCTTGCACCCAACACTTAGGCCATTTTTGTCTACTCAACATCACCCCACACTAGATTACATTTTCATCTCAGTAATGGGTAATCACCTTGTCTCTCCAAAGAATATAGGATAAATGAAAGAAATAACAAGGAATAAAGAATATGGTGAGCCATTTTATTGTGTACCCTTCTCATCTTCTAGAAGAATGAATTATGGATATTCACTTTGTATTTCTCCCTCAAACTCATACCAGTCCTTAAGCACTACATTGATCTTGTCAAGGATGTCCACAACGATGTCATCTAAATCATCCATAATCATGTGTTTGCCTTCACTTTTGAAAACTATAAGGATGTTAACCATACCTGAGACCATCCCTTCCATGACATCCACCTTCATGGAAATGAGCTTCCTGATGCCCTTGATCCGATCCATATGTTGTGTCCTCACAACATCTAGCGTATTGCGCTTTGTTTCTACCAAGGTTACTCATTTTATGTTCTCAAGTGTTTCATCCTTTACTTCCTGAAGAACTTCATTCTCCTCTACCTTTGTCCTTTCTTGTATTAAGTTATCAGGCACTGTACACATGGCCAATACTCTATTTTCCTTCTTCATTTCATCTTTTAAGGCTTGTAAAATTTCCTCGTAGCTAGATATATTTCTTGCAATAGAAGCCTTGACCCTTGATGCTTCTTCCACAACATTAATTTTCTTAGGTAGGCATGTTATTCCTTCCTCCAGAAGTAGGTGAACTGTCGTGCGTAGATAGTGTGACTCAGACTGGAAGTCCCGAGGCACCTTCTCTTGAAAATCGAGTCTCTTATGCAAAATCTCATCTGTGATCTGCTCTGCCATCTTCTTAACATTCTACGCCTCAGCTACTGCATTATCTCACTCCTAAACAAGATGTTTGATCTTTATGTCTTTTTCCATCTTATCATCTAATAACACTTTTATTTTTGCCACCTTATCAGTATTTCAGCACGCTACTTCTGTTGACACTTTGGCCAATGTGTTACCCACCTGCTCGTTTGAAAATTATGTTGGCTTAAGTCACACGACATGTGTAAGGCACCTTCCTCATCTTCTTCAAACTACACGCCTCCTCGTAGACATCAAAATCAAACTCATCCATGTGATTCTGCATACTCTAGGATAAATGTTTGCGAGTACGTGTGTTGGCCATTTTTAGGTCCATCCAATCCCAGCCATATAACTGCTTGTTTGGCAAATTACTCTAGAAGCAGGCACGAATAATTTTTGAAGGGTCATCCATATAACCCAAGTTCTAAGTACCTGCAGCTTCTTCCTCATCATGCCCACTTGCATGCTTGCCAATATCCTCGTGAGCAGACGCGCCCTCATTTTGTGGCATTGACACACTTGTATCTTGTTGTATAGTGCCTCTAAAATCTTGATTCACTTCCCTTTCATCCTCTCCTTCCTTCTCTGTGGGGCATATTATGACTTTTGTGTCTCCATCAACACTACTTTCTCCTTCACCAGAGCGTTGTTCATGAATACTTATGCTCAGGTCTATAGTATCATAGACTACGCACTCACCAATATCTTCATCTTCCTACATTTCCACACTAGGGGTGGCCTCTGCTCAATGCCCAACCATACTTGAAGTTTCCTCTTCTTCCTACGCGTTTGGTTGTGGGGAATCCTCCTCACTATCTTTAACAAGAACATATTTCCTATGCTTTCTCCTTTCTTCCCCCTTGTCCTTCATAGGAGTCACACGTGGTGATCTCCTTACTAGCTATGAAGTCCATGAGCCAGTGTCTCTGGATGTGTGCCTTTTCTGTAAATATTTCTTGGTATGCACAAGTTCACCGTTGTCTTCTGGTTCTTCCTACTTTAGGACATTTTCTAGTCCTATAGGCACTAAATCCTCTTGAGCAAGGGGTGTAGATGTAAAATGCCTTGAATTCCCTATTGTCTACCCCTTCTTCGAAGGTACTGGAATTGCCATATCTGCGCCCTTCTCAATTTTGCCATCCTTGAACCTTGGCCTCAGATATATATGTGTGTGTGTGTGTATATATATATATATATATATGTATATATTACTATATATATATATACATATACGCGTGCTGGTTCAATCTGTCACACGGCCAAACTCTCTGGAATGATGTCCACATTTCCTGATTCCATGGTTTCCACATAGGCCTCTTTCCCTGGCCATACATATATCTTGCGCAGAATGTGAATATTTGTGTCCACCTTGTCTGCGTCAAACTAGATTTGGCATGCATCATGGAATCTATTTACATAATCTTTAAAGTATATTATAGTAAATGTAAAGGGAAACTTACACTAGGGGCCCTTCTCTCTAGACTTCATATGGAGGCACCCCAAGCTGAAATGTTGGTAAACCACAAATTCAGCCTCTCCTTTCAACACCTCTGGCAATGCACATGGAATGTGCCATTCTCCCTCGAATGTCCTGCGTAATCTCCTAAACCACTTGTCTAAGCGCTTCTCATATGTATTGGAATTAGTCCCCTACAGAGTGTACTTGGCATATTTCTTTGCTGGGGACTTATTCTCCAATAGAAACTCCCAAATATTCTCCCTAGGTCTGTCGAATACTCCAATTTCACTAAATACAATCAATAATAGACTTGCGCCCCAGGTAATCTTCTCACCTTTATCTTCTTGGACGCATGCCTCATTCACCAAGATTTCTATGACTTACTCGACAATGTTGTAGTATGTCTTGTTGACCATTTTGTGCGTTACATGCAACTAGCACATATTCACCTCGTTCTATTGCTCAGTGGAACCCATCTTGCTCCTCATTAAGTGTGATACCACTCTGGTGGCCATGTCTATAATATTGGTGACCTTGAAGGCTCGTCCCCCTTTCTTATACTAATGTAGGGTTGATATGGCATCAATGCCCTCATCATCTGATGGGTCTCTAGTGATCTTTGAGCCTAAGTCGTGCAACCCTGTCACCTTCCTAATGAAGTTGGCAGTGATCCTCATTCTCTTGCCCAAAAAGTAGAAAAAGTCTTCATGGATGTGTGACATGAGCCACTGGTACAATTGCTCAGAATTCCCAAAATAAGGCAACTCTAGAATTTGTATGACCCCCACATTTTCTAGTAATTTCTTCATATAATCATCCAAGACCCTAGTGTCATCCGCCAATCGCCAATTTTTCCTCTTGTAAACTTATGTTGTGATGTCCTTCAGGCATTTCTTAATGCAGTGGTTTATCTCTGAAACCCTACACCGTGTAATCTTTTTTTTCCATGACCACCCCTCAATAACTTCTTATAGATATAACATCTCACCAGCCACTCCTCTATTGGGTAATTAACCTCCTCATCAACTAGAACCCTCTATGATGCCATCATTCCTCTTGATCTTGTGAGTGTGAATGAAAAACCTAATTGTCATGCAAACAAAACCTAAGTCACCCTCCTATCACACACCACCACTTGAATCCTTCTTATGTATCTGGATGTTCAATAATGTGCTTCAAAATGTGACAGGTTTACTTGCTCTGTAAAGTGCTCGTCATCTTCAGATCTTCTTCGCACTTATCAATTTTCTTTGAACTTGCAAGGTAATGAATTTCATTGCAAATGTTGGCTTTAAACCAAGTTTTAAAAATCCCCTTCATTAATTTCTCTACCTAACACTATATATGTGTTAATTCCCTTTGAGCATGTGTCATGCCTCTTTGTCCCACACCCAGATCTCTTACGCCTCAAACTTTGGCACCTCGGTCATAAATTTTTGGTGCACCACTACTTATATGTCACAAATCTCCTCTACCTATGCCTCCTTACGCCAAAATATTTATCCAATGTGACCCAAACATACATAGTCTCAAATTTGATAGCCTCCTTGAGTTATTCTGAGTGCTCACCACCTTATGCAATCCTCTCCACATAAAACCACTTGAGATAATAATCAACTTCTGGCACACAAATGCACTTATTACACATAACACTAAACTAAATTGACAAAGAATAGTGATGAGGAAGGAAACACATTAAGAAAAAAATACATTAAGGGAAATATATTCTAAACAAAAATATTGCCTTATTACAAACACCAAGAAGGCTTATTTCTAGTAGGGCTTCAGCCTACTCCTGTTGAAGTAATCATGTTCCATTAATCACCTCTAACTGGCAAGCACCTAATTCAAGTATGTGAGTGATAACATATGGTCCTAACCAATGCACCTTAAGCTTGTTTGGGTGGTGTAGAAACTTTGAATCATAAAGAAGGGCCATCTACGCAACCTCAACCTTCTTGTCCTTGATGTGCCTGTCATGTCATGCCTTTTGTCTGGCTTTTTCTTGCTTCTGACTCCAACTTGTTATGGCGCACTTGTCATCCAATTGTATCAACTTGTCAATTCTTTCTTCTAATGTTTTCTCATCAGCTAGACCTCCCACACACGTAATACGTAAAGAAGGTAACATGAATTCCATGGGAAGAACTACTTCTGCACCATACACCAACTGAAAGGGTGTTTACTTATTCAACCGTTTATAGGTTGCTTTATATGCCCTGGCTCAATATCTTGTTAAAAGCCTCAATAGTCCCATTTTCCTGAGGGTGATAAGGTGTTGTCTTATGGTGTGAGACCATAAATTCATATAATCATATCCTGATTGTCACATTAAGGAAATGAGTTCCCATATCACTTATCAAACTCAAAGGACATCCATACCTGGTAAGAAAATTTTCCCGCAAGAACCTTATTGTTGTAGTTGTTGTATAATCCTTTGTAGGTGTTGCTTATGCCCACCTTATAAGATAATTTGTACAAGTGATGATGTAGCGTGATCCAGTTCTATGCATAGCTGGGGAAATAGGACCCATAAAGTCTATTTCCCATTTTTCAAAATGCTCTAAACTAGTAATAGGCCTCAAAGGCATTTCATCTCTTTGCCCAGGTTTTCCAAGGCGCTGACAATGATCACAAGCCTTACAATACTCCTTACAATCCTTATACAAGGTTTCCCACTATAAATCAAAGAGTAAAATCTCATGCGCGGTGGCGTCACCTGCATAGTGTCCACCTGTAATACCGCCATGAGCCTCCTCCATGATTGTCGTGCACTCATGCTCTAGTACACATTGGCACAATACTTCATCTCGGTCTAGTTTGTATAAGTCACCACTGATTAACATGAAAGGTGCGATGCGAATTACATGTTATTTCTTTTCCAAGGATTTCATTCCTTCTAGCGCCATAATTATGCATAAAAATATAACAATATCCTCTATTTTTGAGGGCACATGGTTTAACTTGTATAAATGTGCATCTAACATTGTATCTTCAATACTCTACACATCCTCTCTTGATTGAATCCTTGATAAGTGGTATGGGCCATAATTGCTTTCACTTGGCTTTACCACAACTGTAAAGTCAAACTCTTGGAATAATATAACCCATCGGCATATGTGCGCCTGTAAAACGAGCTTATTTACTAAGTATTTCAATGTCATGTGATATGTATAGAACACAAAAGGTGTTGCTAGCAAGTATTTTCTAAACTTATGCAGCGCGTAGATCATTGACAAAGCTTTGCACTCCGTAGTTGTATAATTTTGTTTTGTAGGAGTCAATTTTCTACTAGCAAAATAGATAGGATGATCTATAATACCTTCTCTAGGCTGAGCTAGAAATGTTCCAATGGCCATACCAAAGGCATCCACATGTACATGAAAGGGTAGATTCCAGGAAAGAAGATTCCATGAAAGAAAACGTAAAATAGGAATTGTAGTAAGCATGTCCTTCATCACTTCAAATGTGAGTTGATGCAGTTATCCCCAATAGAACTTCCCTTTACCGCTTAATAACTCCTCTAAGGGCACGGCAATATTAGCATATCCTTTGATAAATTTTCTATAATACCTTGTGTGGCCCAAGAATCCTCGCACCTCACCCTAACTGGTGGGTTCCTCCAATCCTAAAATGACTGCAACCTTAGCTGGATCTACTAACAAACCCTCCTTACATATGATATGCCCTAGCAGAGTTCTAAAAGGTGTAGCAAATATGCACTTCTTGATATTTAAAGAGATGTTTAATTGTCTGCACCTCTCAAACATTAACCACAAATTGTCACAATGATCCTTGATAAGCCCATAAACGGTCCAATAATGCAAGTAAACCTGCAAGAATTGGTGAATCAAATCCTAGAATGCTTGAACCACAATGCACAAAAATATTGCAAACACATTCTTCAATCCAAATGTCATCACTGTGTACGTAAAAATTCCCCGTTCAGTGGTGAAATTTGTCTTCTCTTGATACTCCTTAGCAATTCTTACTTGATGATACCCAGAGAATCCATCTATAAAAGAGTAAATTTTTTGCCTTACAACGCCTTCCAATATTTCCTTAATGAATGGTTTGGGGAAAGGGTCAATCACACATGCAACATCCAGCTCCCTGTAGTCCACACAAATCTTGATTCTTCCATCTTTCTTTATGTCGATTACCATAGGGCTGACCCACTCTGATTCGTCGATGGGATGAATAATGCCAGAATACAACATCTTGTTAATTTCTTCTTTGACTTTTATGTGCAAATTAGGGTTCATTCTATAAGGTCTCTTCCTAACTGGGCACACACCTTCCTTTAACTTAATTTTTATCTTGCCAAAAGATTCATGCACCCCTTTCAAGTCACGGTAACCCCTAGGAAACAAGTCCTGGAAATCGCGTAGCAACTCAATTATCTTAGCCACTTCAGAGTCAGACCAATAATCTCTTATTATGGCCTCCTTAGGTTCAACATCCATGCTAATTTTCACTTTCTTTGTCTTCATAGGTTCATGACAGGCATGTGTCTTCTCATATGCATTGTCTAAGACCTCACACGTACCCTTTGAATGATCTATGTCCAACTGTTCCACTTATTCATCATCCACCATATAGACCATCTTTCCTTTCTCCTTCTCTAGGTAAGCGCACTCAAATAGTTCTACATCTGTCTCATCTACTTTGTCAAAACGTGCTTCTAGATCTGACTCACCAAATAACTCCTGAATGAGTTCTTTAGCCTTTACACTATCTCCCATGGTCAACCACTTCATAACCTATAATGCCTCTTTCACCAAAGGTTTAATAGAGAAGTAGTAAAAAGTCTAGATCATTCTTACAATCAAGTCTTGCCAATTTCCAGTCTCTCTATATAGCTCCGCATAAACATACCAAGCATGCACGTAGCCTTGCAAGGTGAAATAAAGTTTGTGTACCCAAAACGAAGGTGGTAGAGCTTCCTACCCCTCTATCCAGAATCTCTCACATTGTTAAACATGGTGTTGAACATGATTATTACCATGATATTCATAGGTTTGAGTAGGTGCATTACTCTTGAAAAACCAGGCTGATAAACAATTCTCACTTCTCTCCATTCTATGAGATTATCCCCATTAATCATCCACTAGCGTGTTGTTGTCCTGCGTATGGTACACACTAACATATTCCTTCTATCCACTTGATGCTTCCACTATACTTATATGGCTCATGGGAATAGCTCAGGGTTTCCTTTGCCAGTGTACCATGATATAGGGTTATTTCCTAACCTCCTAACACAATGCGGCCTATTTACACTCGCAATTACGCTTCTTACTTCACGTCCAACCATCTCGTAAGTGCCATGAGCCCAATTATCATGTGTAATACTTGTAGTGTCACTAATAGACTATGCATCATCCCATTAGAGAATTCCTTCCTTTGACGACTCAATCGCTTCAAGATCTCGAATGGTGCACACATAAATTATGTTCATGTCTTCTTCACTTAAGGGCTTAACATAAGGTGCAAATTTCCCGTTTGTTAAAGGGATAATAACTCATTCTTCTTTATTCTCAAAACTGATATATCCCTTATTGAACTGTAGATCAACATTATTTGCATAACACCAAGGGAACCCAAGTAAAGCTGGGAAGTTGTTTGCTTCAACAAGTGCTGATACCTCAAAGTCCCTAGTGAACTTGGCCCCTTGTATAGTAATGGATACATCCTTCAATAATCCAATTGGCGTGGCCTTAGTCTAATTTGCCATATACGACACATTGGAAGATGGTTGTAATGGAGGTTTTCCCATCTAAACCCATGCATCTAAGATAAGTACATTCACTTTCACGCTTGTGTCAATCAAAATATTTCTCAAAAGCCATCCATCCACAATAACATTCAAAGTGATATCCTTGTCATAATCCAAGCTATGGGAAGGGAGATTAACATGCAAAATCTATCATTTGTTCTCAATACCAACACGTGGAGTGTTTCCTTTCAACCAACTCATGAGAAATGGAATAATTTTCTCCTGATGCAACATCCTGCATACTTCCTTCAAATCATCAACATCTGACTAGAAAGTCTCTGCTACGCCCTTAACCTATTGCTTGTATTAGGATATGAGTAGCCGACTTGTGGCTTACCATAGCATTTTATTATATCATTTATACTTTCTCATGCTTAATAGGTCGGCCTGGGTGATGGCCATAACATATGAATAGTATATATAGGGGATTGTAGGTAGTTGTTTGTTATCATTTGAGCATTTGAGTCTTATTATATGGTTGGGAGGTTGGCCCCTCAAAGTGGCGAAGCTATTATAATTGCATATTGAGATCATTATTCTGAAATAATGTGTTATTTGGTGTTCTATTGCTACTCATAATCTGAATTATAGTAGTAATTTCATTACAAGTGGTATCAAAGTTGCGATTTGAGCCAAAATTAGGGCAAAAACCCTAATTTTTTGTTTCCACACTATATTTTGAACCAGAGCTAATTGGTGAGAGATATTTTTACCATGGTTTTGAAACATTTCAAGTAAGGTTCCCTGAAAATTTTAGACTTTTTTGATTTATTTTGCACAAGTTATTACAAATTTAGGGTTTTTCATAAAATCACTCCCTAGGGTGCAAATTGTAGAACTTTTTCAAATTCTTTACATTTTCTGAAAGCTTTGAAAAAAATATTATTAGTATCTTCTTTGTGTTTTTTCCTGTTCGGCAAAATTTGTATCGAAACTCTAAACCCTAAGGTTTGATATCATGGCAGGGCCTTCCACAAGAGCAAAAAAGAATCCGGTTACTCCGGGTAAAACCCCAGATAAAGATGGGATAGTGATTGAAGAGATGGATTCACAAGGGGTAAATATGAATTCCTCAGCACTAGGGTTTACTTCAGTTGATCGTAAGTTGAACCAACTTGAGTATAAGTTGTGAAATATATAATCTGAGATGGCCTCTAAAGGAGACATAGCCCAAATCAATCATCGGTTGGATGATATCATGCAACATGTAAAGGGTAAACAGTATCACCCAAATCCATCCCATATCAACCAAAGAGGATCTTCAGTTCAAAATCATAGACAAAATAACCATGTTGGACCACTTTTCTAGCCCAATCAGAATCCAACTTATTCACAACCACAAAACATGATGTCGAAAGTGGATATGCACAAATTTTATGGTAAAGATCCCCTAAATTGGATTAGTCAAATGGAGAACTTATTTGAGCTACATCAAACACCATCATGACAAAAGGTGACATTGGCATCCCTGTATCTTGAACCAGACCAATTCATTTGGTATCGATGGTTATGTGCTCAGAGGCAGGAGAATGGTCTTGGTGTCACTTGGACAGTTTTTACCGAGGAGTTACAATTGCACTATAGTTATAGTGTTTCAAAGAACTACTTTAGTCAATTAGAAAAGCTATGAAAAACAGGATCAGTCAAAGATTATGTGCATCAATTCTAGAACCTATCTTTAAGGGTGGAGAATATACCAAAAGAGAATTTGAATGACCTATTTCTTGGGGGTCTTAAGGACCGCATCGAGCATGAGGTACGTATGTTTAATCCACTCAAGATTTCTGATTCTATTATCATAGAACGTCGAGCAGAGGAAAAAGTTATTTGTAGTAGGAGGCCACCTTTCATTAACACCAAAGACAGTAGTATCTCTTCCCCTTCATTTTCTAGGCTAATTAGACTAACTCCTCAACAAATGGAAGAAAAGAGAGCAAAAGGATTATGTTTTAACTGTGATAGAAAATATGGACCAGGACACAAATGTGCTGAGAAGAAGTTGTTTTATATTGATGAAGGTAATGAGGATGATGAGGACGTTAAAATTATAGGAGAGGCCAAGGAACCAATAGAAGAGGAAGTAGAAGATCACCAACCTATAATTTCTTGCCATGCATTGTCAGGTATTAATACTCCTCAAACACTCAAGGTTATTGGCTATCTCAAAAAATAGAAGCTGACAGTATTGATTGACTCGGGGAGTACTCATAACTTCATAAATAGTAAGTTAGTTGCCCGCCTCAATTGTTTTATTTACCCAGCTCCAGAAATGCAAGTTATGATTGTGGATGGTGGGAAAGTCAAGTGCACAGGAAAGTGCCATAGTATCAAGATTTCCATGGGAGACTACATGTTAGACTCACCTATGTTTTCTATTTCTATGGGAGGGGCAGATATTGTTTTGGGTATCCAATGGCTCATAACCTTATGTACTATAGAGATGAATTTCCAAGAATTGTTCATGTGATTTCATTCAAATGGAAGGAAAATACAATTGAATGGGATGTTAGCTAAGTCTCCATAGATTATTTTCTCTCATCAGATGCAGATGGTTCTCAGAAAAGGAGTAGATGGATTTATAGCAAAGTTATTTTCCATAGAAGTACAAAATATAGAGTCTTCAATGCCACCCGATCTTCAGAAGATTATTGATGCCCGCTCATGTATTTTTTATGCAATTCCAAAGGGACTACCACCAGTTAGGGATCATGATCATGTCATTCAGTTGATTCCAGGGAGCTAAACACCTAACATCAGACCATACAGATACCCATATTCCCAGAAAAGTGAGATCGAGAAAATGGTTCAGGAAATGTTGAAGGCAGGTATCATCAGGCCTAGCCAAAGTGCATATTTCTTCACCAGTGGTCATGGTACGTAAGAAGGATGAAACATGTAGGATGTGTCCAGATTACTGAGAACTCAACAAATACACCATCAAAGATAAGTTTCTTATTCCAGTAATTGATGATTTACTTCATGAATTACATGGTGATATTTATTTCACAACATTAGATCTTTGTTCAGGGTACCATCAAATTAGAATAAAAGAGGAAGATGTTCATAAAACAACTTTCAGGACTCATGAGGGCCATTATGAGTTTTTGGTAATGCCTTTTGGTCTTACAAATGCGCCTTCAACCTTTGAAAGCTTGATGAACACTATTTTCATGCCATTTTTAAGGAAATTTGTATTAGTTTTCTTTGATGACATATTGATTTATAGTAAGACATGGGAAGAACACTTACAACATGTAAATAAAGTGTTGGAAGTTTTGGAGAAACATACTCTCTATGCAAATCCATCCAAATGTTCTTTCGGTGTACAAGAGGTAGAGTACTTGGGTCACATTGTATCCCATGAAGGCGTCAAAGTTGATCCTTAGAAGATCAAAGCTATGGTGGAATGGCCAAGGCCCAAAATTCTCAAAAATCTTCGTGGGTTCCTAGGACTAACAGGGTACTACAGAAGATTTGTGCGGGGATATGGTAGAATAGAAACCCCACTCACTGCATTGCTAAAGAAGGATGCCTTCCATTGGACATACATAGCCACTAAATCCTTTGAGCAGCTGAAGGAAGCCATGTGCAGCACCCCAGTTTTGCCTACTCCCAACTTCTCAAAAACCTTCATTATTGAATGTGACACTTCAGGATCAGATTGGGAGCAGTTCTAATGCAGGAAGGAAGACCAATTACATTTGAGAGTCACCAATTCAAAGGAAAAGATCTACTCAAACTTGTCTATGAGAAAGAAATGATGGCTATTCTTCATATGGTCAAGCAATGGAGGCCCTATCTCATGGGTAGACACTTCAAGGTAAAAATTGATCATGATAGTCTCAAATACTTTTTGGAGTAAAGGTTATCATCTGAGGAACAACAAAAGTGGGTAACAAAAATGTTGGGTTATGATTTTGAAATCATATACAAAAAGGGTAAAGAAAATGTAGTAGTTGATGTGTTGTTCCAGAAGGGATACATCCGCAGATGCCTTACTATGTGGAATGTCCATGTTGACGGCCGATTGGGTGGATGAAGCAAGATTGGAATGTGATCAAGACAAGGATACACAATCTCTAATACCAGAATATCAAGCAAGGATCTATGACATCTAACAAATTTGAGTGGAAAGGTAATGCCCTATGGTACAAGGATAGGTTATACTTGAGTAAAGATTCTGAGTTGAAGCATAAGATTCTTGCAGAGCTACATGCCTCACCTGTTGGAGGACACTCTGGGTTTTTGAAGACATATCATAGAATAAAAAGAGAATTATTTTGGGAAGGACTCAAGGGGGATGTACAAAATTTTGTATCAAAGTGTTTAGTGTGCCAACAGAACAAAGGGGAAACAATTAAGACACCAGGTCTGTTGCAACCCTTACCAATTCCTAGCCAAAGATGGGAGGAGGTCTCCATGGATTTCATCACCGGATTGCCTTGTTCAGAGGGTAAGAATGTTATTTTCATGATTGTGGATAGGCTCACAAAATATGCCCATTTTTGTGCCTTATCACATCCATTTGCAGCCAGTACTAGTCGCAACTATTTTTTTGGAGACAATTCAAAGGCTACATGGAACCCCAAAGATAATTGTAAGTGATCGTGATCCTATTTTCACAAGTAATTTTTGGACGGAATTATTTTCATGTTTGGGTACTCAGCTAGCTCACAGTTCATCTTATCATCCTCAAACTGATGGGCAAACAGAAGTGGTCAACAAATACTTAGAGGGGTATCTACGTTGTTTTGTATCAGATAAGTAGGAAAGATGGATTAAATGGCTACCACTTGCAGAATGGTGGTATAACACATCTTTTCATACCTCTTCTCAAATGACCCCATTTTTAGCATTATATGGTTACCATCCACCTTCTATCACTTCCTCCTTGAGGGTGCAAACTAAGGTCAGAGATGTTGAGGAACACATTCAACATCAACAACAGGTTTTGGCTAGTTTGAAGGAGAATTTAGCATTAGCACAAAACAGGATGAAACAACAAGCAGATCAACATCGTAGTGAAAGAAATTTTGAAATTGGTGACTGGGTTTTTGTACGTCTCCAGCCTTACAAATAGATGTCCCTAAAGCAATAGAAAAAGGACAACAAACTTGCTCCTAAATATTATGGCCCTTATCAGGTTCTACAGAAAATTGACAGTGTTGCTTATAAACTAGAGTTGCCTCCATCTTCACACATACACCCAATATTCCATGTTTCATGCATGAAGAAGGTTATTAGACAGAAATTTGAAGCCCAGATAGAGTTACCAGAACTTGATGAGGAAGGAAGAATCATTTTGGAGCCAAAGAAGATTCTGCAAACACGTACTAAGAGGCTGAGAACCAGAGACATTAAGGAATATCTGATCAAGTGGAAGAATCTGAGCATAGAAGATGCAACCTGGGAGGATGAAGGTTTTCTGTAGAACATCCAAGATTATTCAACGTTGAGGACAATGTTGGTTTGAAGGGGAAGGGCATGCTACACCCTTAACCTATTGCTTGTATTATGATATGAGTAGCCGACTTGTGGCTTACCATATCATTTTATTATATCATTTATACTTTCTCATGCTTAATAGGTCGACCTTGGTGATGGCCATAACATATGAATAGTATATATAGGGGATTGTAGGTAGTAGTTTCATTATCATTTGAGCATTTGAGTCTTATTATATGGTTTGGAGGTTGCCCCCTCGAAGTGGCGAAGCTATTCTAATTGCATATTGAGATCATTATTCTGAAATATTGTGTTATTTGGTGTTCTATTGTTGCTCATAATCTGAATTATACTAAGTAATTTCATTACTTTTGGGTCTCGAGTGATACGTACATAAATCCTATTCAAATCTTCTTCACTCAAAGGCTCAACATAAGGCACAAATTTCCCATGGGAAAAACTTATATATCTCTTGTTGAACTGTAGATCAACATTATTTACGTAGCACCAAAGGTGCAAGCAGAGCTAGTTACTGTACTTCTGCAAGTCTAAAACCTCAAAGTCCCTAGTGAACTTAGCCCCTGTATAGTAATGGATGCATCTTTCAAAAATCCAATTGGAGTGGCCTTAGTTCGATTTGCCATATATAACACATTAGAAGATGGTTATAATGGAGGTCTTACTCCATATGTAACCCATGCATCTAAAGTAAGCACATTCACTTTCTGCGTTTGTGTCAATCAAAATATTACTCAAAATCCATCCATCCACAACAACATTCAGAGTGATATCCTTGTCGTAATCTAAGCTATGGGAAGGGAGATTTAGCATGCAAAATCTAACATCCATTCTCAATACCAACATGTGGAGTGTTTCCTTTTAGCCAACTCCCTAGTAATGGAATGATATTCTCCTGATGCAACATTTTGCATACTTCCTTCAAGTCATCAACATCTGACTAGAAAGTCTCAGCTGCCTTCTTCTATTCCATCTTCCATGATTGCTCCTTTAAACATTGTATTTCACCCTAAAGATTTCTGAGTACCTCCATGGTTTCCTGATAAACCTCCTTCTGATGTGTAGGGTCTAGATATTTTGCATGTAAAACCTCCTCCTTAGTGATGGTAGGCTTTGTTATAATGATTTCTCTTGGCACGTGCCTTCAGCACGTGTAGTAATCTTCACAGGTAATACCTCAGGATTCAGGTGCTAACTTTGGCATCCATTGGTTTTCCACAGACGCATTGTATCTAACCATCCCTGCACCCTTATTCTCATGTTTATTCTTCTTACTCAGATGTTCATATAAGTCCGGAAACTCTTCATAGTTATGATTCTTTCCACAAAAAGAACAAGTAATGTTCTGAGGACATTCACGCCTGTAATGGTCAAGGGATCCACACGTATAACATGTTCCATGAGGGAACTCACCTCATCCACTACCACGGCCTCAGCCTCTAAATCCACCATGGTATCCTCAACCTCTACCATTGCCTCCCTCAAAGTTCCCTTCATTTTGATCATAGCGCCCTTAAGTGTGATCATGATCATGTTGCTCAACTCTTTCCGTTAGAGTTATTCAAATACCTTGTATGTCGTACACCAATATCAATGGCATCATGGATTTGATCAATCAATCTACAATCTTCTAGTATTGTGAGTCTGGACTGGTAAATTTTATAGTAGCAGGACACATTCTTCCTTATCACACCTTGCAATAATGGCAATGGCTTACATCATGGTCCAAATGACATATCTCACATTCCAATAACATGGAGCACACCGATCTACAAGGACAACTATCCTTAATATGCCCCTCTACTTCACAATTTGTGCACCAAATTCCTAGTGTGTGTCTCATGTGTTATATTGGCTGATAGTTTCTCCAACTGCTTTATCCATTACTGCAATCTGAGCTTCCAAGAATGGGCTCACTCCAGTGTCTATTTTACCGACTGCCTCAGCGCACGCAAAGCTACTTCAAGTGCCTCACATGGGTCTGTATATGTCTTATGTGAGAGCACCCTCCTAAAAGGCGTAATCAGGCCTCCAACGAACCATTGTGCATGCTGACTTACATGGATATCATATGATAGTTTAGACAAGAGTGTTTTGAAATGAGCATCATATTCCTGGACACTCTCAGTAGTGCCCTGTTTGATATCCTTGAGCGCCCTTATACTTTTCTGCTCGAACTCAGGGATATAAAATTCTTTAATGAAAGCATCTTTTAATGTTGTATAATCCACACAAGTCTGATCAGGGTCAAAAAATTTGTACCATTTGTGTGCACGTCCTTGCAACATAGTTACAAACTAACTTGTCCTTGTGCTTAGAAGTTGTTATTCCTTTCATGCACCATAGTATCTCACACATATGCACATGCTCAGCAACATCTTCTATGCCCCTATACTCTGGGAGACGAAGTGACATCTCCATGTAAATATTCTGGGGCTGGTGAGGACCCTGCCCACCTGATCCAGAACCTCCTGTGTTACCTCTGCCTCCAGATCCATCCAGATCCCAAGTTAGAGCCACCTATACCTCCTGATCCTCCACCTTGTAACAGAAATTGGACCAGAGGATGTACTGCCTTGTGTCCCAACAGTAGGTGCTAAACTGAACTCCTACAGTCTTTGAAGTTGTGCTACTCCTCGATGTGAGTCCAAAATTCTGTGTGCCTGTGTTCTATGCCAATGATGCGCCTAAAAAGGTTCCTCCAACTGGTCCTCCAAATAATAGGGAAGATGTCTACCCGGCCATAAATGTACTTATTATTTGATTCACTCATGAACTTGCTGATAAGTCAACTCTACCTCTTGTTATTCTACTACCCAAACTAGCTTGTTGACTACTGGTTGTACTAGAAACTAGAAAACCAAGTGCAAGGGCTAGGTTGTCCAGGTAGATTCAGATGCGCACACGTAGCCCAAGTTGTCTCTGGTTGGTGTGCACGCTCATAAGAGGCTGATGAGGGTTCCCTGTCATGCTTGCCCAAATGGGGGAGTTCTAGATGCTCTGGCTCCATGTCCTTCTGTGTGAGCTCCAAATCCTTCATGAGCCATCTCTCTCCTCAATGCCATCCATTCTGAATATCTCATGTTGCTTCTCTAAATCCCTCTTACGTGCCACATTGAACTTAAGTCACCTTTCTTCTCTTTGCCTCTCTGATGCTAGGTCTACCATCCTTCACCACACTTGCTCCTGCCCCCACGTGTGGTGGGGTTTAGCTAGCCATCGGCTTCTCTTCCAAATTCAGGGTTACTATCAAGATTTTGATTGCCAGTGGAATGCCTTGCAAATAAGTTCCCCTGGGATAACGTAAAAATTGGAACTCAGCTACCTCTGGGCAAGAATAAGTGGAAATTGAACTCCATATAGCCATTCAAAACACCATGGAACCAAGTATCCACAACGGGCCTCCAAATCAGATCAACATCATAGAGGGACCTGAAATTTTTCTTGCATCTAGATAAGTGTGTGAAACCTCTAATTCCTTTTAGACGCATAAGCAACCAGCCACTCATATAACTCTATTGGGAAGATAACAAAGAAGCTCTCATATAAGCAGTCATACAAATTCTGCTCCACCCACGCGCATGTGCGTCAAACTCAGATTTGGTGTTGAATCTCTGAGCGTACTCTTCTTCTAGATCTATTATCCACTCCTCAACACTTGTTAAGGTCAACCAGTATGTCTTCATCACACAACATCCTGAAAACAACTGAAAAGAGGTCCCGACAATGGAACCAATGATACAACCTAGAATTTACTATGAATGACCCAAGCGCATTGGCACATCACTTAGTTTGAGCTGAGTGCTCACCCGAAGCGCACAAAGGCACCCGGTCCCTCCTTATAGTTGCTTGTATAGAATGTTAGCATGATGGTGTATATAGATATCTAGATTCATTATCAATAGTAACCAACACACAGTGCATAAACCAAATATAGTTCTTACAATAGATATAGAATGAAATAAACAATGACTATAACAATATTTACCATGCACGAACCATATTCACTCATGTTCAACACCATTACCCAGCCAATATGAGCCATTGTATTAAGTACTGTAAAACTCAAAAGCTTCTTACATTACATAAGTATCTCCATGATTCATGTGCACGACAAAACCAACAACATAACTCTACCATAGTTTTCATACCCACGAAACCATGCAAATCAATACATATATATAGGGGTGGGGACTTGCCCTTCACCGCCCATGCACTTCTCAAAATAGGTCACATGCTAATAATAACCATGTGCCTTTACAATATGATGCACAACATGCAAGTGCTCTAACAATAGACTTCCTATAGTTAACTTTGAGTAGAAATCTTATTATTAGTCTAAACTATGCATGATGCTCAGTTATCGCTTGTCCCCAAAATACCATTGCATGGACCGTAAGTCTTCATGTCTTTATGTGCTCAGCACACTAACTCAAAAAATATCCCTTATCCAAAAAATGGCTAAGTCCTGATCATGGTCTCCAATCCTATCATAGCATTGCGTGCTCTTCCAGTACCCTACATTGCGTGCACCTAACACTTAGGCCATTTGTGTCCACTCAATACCTCATATAAATGAAGCCCCAATATTACTGCTCCTTGCACCTCTTAAGTTTGATCTAAATACTAAAAACATGATATTCTTCTTGAGCTCCTAAATCACTAATTGATCAAATTTCCATCTGCTCATTACTACCCTCCTTATCGGCTTTCCAAATATGAAGGTATCTCATTTTTTAATTATCACAGCCTTAATGGACATCATGATAATGATTGTTATGCTTTAAAACAAAGAATTAATCACCTTAAGCATCACAATTTTATTTCATTTGCTACACGACATTCTGCCACATGTTCATCTCTAATTGTTAAATCCCACTAGGCTCCCAAATCATATCCCTCTATGTCTAGTGAGCATCATTCCAACATTACTAATGTTCCTTCTCTGGTAAGTCAAGTGTCACTTATCCAACCCAATGTCATACCACCTTTAAAAATACGTACGCCATCACCTCCTCCTATCAAGTCCTCTATAATGTTACCAATTCCAACTAAGCAACCACCTTTAAAATTTTGTTTCCCATCACCTCCTCCTATCAAGTACTCTACAACATTACCAATTCCAACTAAGCAACCACCTTTAAAGACATGTTCTCCATCACCTCCTTCTATCAAGTCCTTTACAGCATTACCAATTCCAACTAAGCAACCACCTTTAAAAATCCGTTCACTGTCACCTCCTCCTATCAAGTCCTTTACAATGATACCAATTCCAAATAAGTAACCACCAACTAAGCAATATCAACCAATTCACCCTATGATATCTAACCTCTTTAAACTTCCTCATGTCGACCCCAAATCTAACCTTGGTCCTACTCTTGCTTCTACCTCTTGTTGTGACAACAATATACTTTCTTATGATACATTCTAAACTCCATCACCATCGCAAAATCTCTCTTACATTGTCACATAGATCTCCATCAATGGCACACTTGGGGGGAATCACACTTTCTCCCCCCTTCCATCACTATCAGTTATCTCTAGTATTTACTTATAGCTTCTTTTATTCACACTTCGTGTTTTATGTCTATCTTTATAAAGCACTCCTACACCTTTGGTACACACATTATATCATCATTACTCAATGACGTACTATAGTGTTACAGTTCACACTTGATTGTTAAGGGCATAATTCATCAATGAACCTCACATCCCATACTTTTCATGATTTTTGCTTCATGATACATCTTTTATAACATCTACTATTCTCTCTCGCTCTGTGCTTCATGACTATCTTTCTGAGCATCACCACATCATTGGTTCACATATTCTATCCTCATTACCTGATGACACACGATAGTGCTATGGTTCATACTTGACTGTTGAGGGAAAACTTCATCTATGAACCTCACATAATCTACACACTTCATGCTCAGTGCTTCATGATACATCTTTCCTAAGCATCTATTCTCACGCAATACACTCATTTCCTGATGACACACTCTTGTTTTATTGTTCATTCTTGACTGTTGAGGGAGCATTTATAAATGAACCTCATCTCACACATTTTCTAGAGACAACGTGGCCCCTCCTCATCTTCACATCGCAACACACCATTACAATTACACCACATTTGCATATCTTGGTTGCATTTACTCTTGTTAGCCTATACTACTTACATGTTGCACTTTGCTTACTACGCTGGATGGATTCTTAGTATGACATTATCTTTTTCTATATACACATACGCATTCACTTGGTATCTTGAGGTGAATATATGACCAATCACAAATTCATACGCGATGCATGATGTTGGACACAACTCTTTACTAGTCCCATCAAGGCTTCTGGGGGAATCTACCTTTACTACACTCACACTTCACATATTACATGTTTTATTGTTACATTAGCCATTAATTCTTGTTGTAAACACAAAATCATGCACTTTAGACATTATTTAGTCCCAGTCTCATATTACTATTTAGAAGGTTCTTGAGTGAAGAAAGTACTAATAAACCCCCATCTTTTGGTCATCTTCTTTTATATTATTTTTTCATTCCCCACCTTTTACACCTACATGCCCAGTCAAATTTCATCACTTTGCATTATTTTAGCCTCAACTAGGACACTCAAGCTAATAATAGGGTGCCCATGGGCGCCCCGATCTTTTTCACACTTTCCCACCACTTTTTGGGCTCTTTCTAGCAGTTTTAGATCTTCATATTTTTGGTGGTTGGGCATTTTGGGGTTAATTACGAAATTAGATCAAGAGAAACCTGTAAATATAAAGTTATAAGACCATAATGAGGGATGAAGCACTAGTCACTACTATCATCCATCTAGAGTTGTATCCATCTATTACATTGGAGATCACTTGCATCCATATAGCTCCATCACAAGGCACAAGGCTAGGTCATCTCCATCACACGCAACATAGGAGGAGGATTCTATTTTATTCTATGAACACATTCGATTACATTTTCTACATATAGTTATTGCTCATTATTTCATAAAGTGCGACTGACACAAGAGCACCTAGGGCACATTATGCACACACTCACTAGAACTACATTTGGGTCCGAAATGTAGTGCAACACTCAGTTAGTAAGCCCATTATTGTGGCACCTGAGGTCAGTTTGACCCATTCATTTGTATTCTTTTTTTTAGGCTTTTAATACTCCTTGTTCTTTTGTAGGTCTTATCATCATCTTCAAATATAAGTGACATTTAGAGCGGTGTAATGAATTTAATGTGACAAACAAAAAGGGTTTCATACCATCTACCGAATCTGTGAAGACTAGTTTCAGAGCTTTTACACAGACCAAGGTGCCTAGTTTGTAGACCAGAGCACCCGTGGGCATCCCAATCCCTTTCCAGGTGCTCTATTCCAGCCATATTTCTTAGATCCATCCTTTTTGGGGTTCCTGCACAGTTATTCCTACTTCTAAATTATCCAATCTTCTCCGTGACACAGTCCCACGAGCATCTTCTATTCAATTGAGTTCTTTCCTCTTCTCTATTACACATTAAGATTAGCATTTCCTCTTATATAGTTGATTGGGTCATCTTTATATTTATTTATAGCATCCATTTACCTTATTTACAATTGTTCATAGCTTATATTAACTAGTACATTTATTTACATTTTTAGCTAATCACTTGTTGTTACTACTTATTGTTCTCTGCTATATACACGCTTTGGTCTACTACTTATCTTTCTAACATGCTAACGGGTGCTTCATGTGTAGCATTTATCTTGCAGTATCTATACAACCATGGTTATCTGCCACCTTTTTCTTACTACTTGCTTACTATTGTTTATTATTGTTTGTGGGCTATGCCCTATGTCTTGTTTGATCATTATATGCTTTTGGTCGCTTCGGCCTTGATTGTCTTATGACATTGTGAGTGATGTCCCATATCTAATATTCACTTTTCATTATCTATTTTATCTTCTTATTTGCTTGCTACATCATCTTCTATTCAATGTTAGTTTTTCTTGCATTAACACTTGTACTATCCTCTCTTGTTTTTTCTACCATGCACATCCCCTACCCCTTGTAGGTATCTCCACTCAGATATACATATCAGATCAGGGTCCTCTCCTTTGGACTGCATTCTCCTCAAATCGTCGCATGTACCCCAAATGAGAGGGGCATCTATTAGGTGAACAAATCACCCCTACACCAACTCAGAGCTACAATACAAAACAACATAGTACAGAAACAACACATGTATACAGTTACAAATTGGCCTAGAAACAGACTTGGGTCCAAAAGATAGAGCAAACCCTAGCACCCAAACTTGGACACTATCAGTGGGCACTTGTGTCGCGGAGGTAAAAATAGTCAATTTCTTAGATCAACACAATCTCCAACAGTTTTCAAAATAGTTTTACAGTAACACGCACTTGCCTCTAGTTACATAATACACTTTATCAGTAAATTTCAATTACAATGGAAACAATTGGGACTAATAGGAAAAATCAAAACAAATCAGGACATACCATTTGCAGTAGTGCTTATTCGAGAAGCATCATTGAAGGAGAGAAAAACTAGACCTATCTCCCCAACACTCTTATCTTGGCATTAGATCACCCAAAAAACTCACACTTAGCATGAGATTGTCCAAAAACTAACTCTTGGCATGAGATAGCCCAAAAAACTTGCTCTTGGTGTGAGATCACCCAAAAAACTCACTCTTGGCATGATATCACCCAAAAACTTCACCACTCAGCAATAAATCCAACAACTCTGAGCAAATAAGGACAATTATCTATCTCTTACACTCTTATACATCAGGTGACCACTTTCCTTTTACATACTTTCACACTTTTACTTACTTATATATACATGTTACCTTGATTTATCATATACAGAACTTTGACTACTCTTTTTATCTTCTTTTGTTGGTCTATCATTAATACACAATAAGAAGAAGCTCACATCAAGCTTCAAGGATACACTACCATACTTACACTTCATCCCCAGGGTCTACTTCCCTTTCCTAGTCTCCACGCTTCACATAATGATCACTTCACGCTTCACTTGTCCACTCGGCATGCTATCGGCTACACTCTTCTCTACAAAATCATAAGGTACACATCTTCTATTTACTTTATGCTATTGAGTATTCACTCAACAATATAAAGTGTGGGAAAATATAGACATAAAATCTATGCACTTGGGTACATTTCTAGGTCCTAAAGCATACTAATATACATATGATTCCTTAGCAAGAAAACTAGTAATTGACCATGTATTTTAGGAATTTTTTATTTTATTTGTTATGCTTTAATGACCTTGCACACCCTACAACCCTATCGATATTTGACTGATTTATATTTTATGGCTTCAGATACTAGCGCTCAGTTAGGACACTAGCGTCTAGGCGCTCATGTCCCTCCTGGGTACTCTTGACCCTTTCTCCCCTTTTCTTACTCTTTTGGGTCTCTTTTACTTCTTGGGAATCTTTTATACTTTGGGTTCCACCTTCCAGTTGTCAATTAAAAAATTCAAACAAGGGAATCATATATATATATATATATATACACATAGTTATAGCTGTCAAATAAGGGACCAAGCACTAAGCATTACATACTCTCACTTAAGCTTGCATCAAAAGGAACAAAATCACTTCAAAGAATCCATTTAACACACTCATTCAAGGGACAAGGATTGCATCACTCTGCATACACAACATAAGAGGGGAAGTCTATTCTATTTCATCTCACACATTCTATACATTTTCTACATTTTAGATCTATCGTGTTATCATTGTGAAACTTGCACAAGGGAATCCTAGGGCATCATTACACACACTTTCACACAGAACTACATTGAAATGTAGTGCAATGCTTGGTACTAAGTTCACTCTTCGAGTGACCACTAGGGTCAGTTCGACTCCACATCCTGTATCTACATTTTTAGATTTGATGTGGTTTTTTGGCATGTGCAACTAGGTATCTTTCTTTGTAGGTTATATGTGCGAACAATAACATTGGGACAAATCTAGAGTGACAAACAAGGATTAATAATGAAGTTCCTCTTGCGCAGAAGATATCAGAATCTAAGCATTTTTCTAAACATAAGTGTCCATATCCAGTCACTAGCGCCTGGTGCTCCTATCCTCTTGTGGGCATTCATGTCCTGTGTCATTTAGAGTTCTAGAACCTCCAATGATCATTGATGACACTCTTCTCAGCCTATTCCAGTTATTCACCTGCCCAGATCATTTCCAGACTACTCAAAAATTAGCTAAGTCACTATATCTCCTCATCTTGATTAGGGTTTCATATTGTACATGTTTGTTTATTTGCATCTTTACTATATATTACAATTTTATATCATTCATTATGGTAGTTACCTTGTAATTTAGATTTAATTCAATTTATATTAAATCAGCAACAACAATGTCATGGGTTATCACAGAAGATTTTGAAGTCTTGGAATAAAAGTGATGTGCCCACTATGTGGAGGGTTATAAGATATTTTTGTTGACTTTTTTGTGCCTCCCAAATCCCCCTGAAACTCCTAGACTCATCCGGACAAGTCAGCTTTCACTATTGGAGTATGACATACCTTGTACCCAAAATGAGCTTGTCTTGCTTGCTTGATCCCTGACATCAATATCTTCCATAAATTTTCCATAAAATACCTTGGATAACTTCATTTATTTCTTGTACAACTCCTAGATGGCTTGATTCTTCCCTATTAGCTTCTGGAGGGTATACACCAGTTGAAAAATGGCCAAAATGGCCCTTTTTAGACCTTTGAGGATTGTTTTTCTTCCTTGAATCTCATTGACTTTATCAATCACTTTAGGCATACATCCCTACACATGGAACACACTTTAAAATCTTGTTATCATGTTCCTTTAAGCCATAATGAGGATGAAATTCTAGTTAGGTTGGCTAGAGGAAGGGTTTATAATGACCGAGAGAGGAAATTTTCAAGTGGGGGGCTTAGTTGTCATGACCAATTTTTTTAATTTTGCATGCTAGACATTCAACATGACGACACCCTGCAATGGAGCTAAAGGTCGGTGCTTATTAGTAGTTGCGCCGACCCTTTCTATCCAACAATGGAGTGGAAGACCCGTATGAAACCGCTTGTAATTACCATGTGGGTCACGAGGCAATATCGTTTCCATAGTTGTGTGGATATATTCTCTCGGGGTTTCATGCAATGAGTGCATTCACAAGAAATACTAGTTTTATAATCATATATTCGTTCTATTTTGAGTTTTTTTTATATGCATGTTCTTCAATAACCAAGCATTACCAGTTTTACAAGTGTATATTCATTCTTTATTGAGTTGTTTATGTGCATCTTCTTGTTTAATCTTCTGTTTGACATAAACTCTACTGATTCATCATATTTTAGCCATTATCACACATTTTTACACGTGGTTATTTCTACTATTGTTTATTGAGTAAAGTGTTCTATTTTGACCTATTGTTTTATCAAGCATGCACGTTGAACTATTGTTTTTCAATGTATATTCATTTATTTATGCATTGTGTTTATTCCTCCATTCACCACATTACAATATGATAAAGAAATTGTCCATAAAACAAGATTTTTTCACCCATGTGTCTTATAGTTTCAAAATATATTGTTTTTTTAACTATAAATGGTTGTTATTGGGTAATGGGTTCCATTCTAACCCGTTGTTTTTTCAAGCATGCACGTTGAACTTATTTTTTCAATGTATATTCATTTATTTCAGTGCATTTTGTTTATTCCTCCATTTGTCACGAACTCTTCTAATACGACATGGAAATTGTCCAAAAACGAGGTTTTCTCACCCCGTGCATTTTTACACTTTCAAAATACATTGTTGTTATTGGCTATACATTGTTGTTATTAAGTAATGGGTTTCGTTCTAACATGTTATTTTTCAAGCATGCACGTTGAACTATTAATTTTAGTGTATATCCATTTATTTAAGTGTATTTTTTTTAGTCCTCCATTCGCCACGAAATCTTCTAATACAACATAGAAATTGTCCAAAAAAACATGGTTATTTCACCCATGTGTTTTATAATTTCAAAATACAGTTGTTGTTGAGTAGTCAATTTTGTTCTAACTTGTTGTTTTTTCAAGCATGCATAATGAACTATTATTTTTTTAGTGTATATTCATTTATTTTAGTGCATTTTGTTTATTCCTTTGTTCACCACAAACTCTGCTAATACAACATATAAATTGTACATAAAACAAGTTTTTTCACACATGTGTCTTACAATTTAAAAATGCACTATTGTTATTAACTATACACTGTTGTTATTGAATACAAGTGTTGTGTTTGTTTGTGTAGTTAATATTTGAATATTCACGGTTAACTTTATTTTAACTGGCTGAATATATACTAAAATTCTAGAACGTACATTGAAAATACTAATGTAAACTTTTTCATTTTCTACTACATATTCAAACCTTTAATGAGCACTGAAATTACCGAACATATTTTGAATATGTTGTTAGCTCAGTGCATGTTCTTATTGCATTGATATTATTGAATTAATACTTATATTGCTAGGGATGCCACATATTCAGGAGGTAAATGATAGTTATCTTTTTAATATTCAAAGTATTAAAAGAATGTATGAATATGTAAGGAATGTCAAAAAATAGATAGAATGTTGAATACATGAAGAATGTATACATATGCAATGAATATGTGAATCACTTACCTTAATATCTGAATATAAATAAGTGTTACCTTTGTTTATGTAATTGATATTTTACAACCCACCTAACATAAATTATTTCATAACCTACTTTGTCCTCACAAACTATTGTCTCTCCCATAAGCACGTGAAAGACTGAATATATATTGAATATATAGTTGGATTTTTTTCATTAAAATGTATGTGTTCAAAGGAAAAAGTTACACACGTTATTAAGTGTAC
The DNA here is from genome assembly GCA_019776745.2 of Taxus chinensis. NCBI lineage: Eukaryota > Viridiplantae > Streptophyta > Pinopsida > Cupressales > Taxaceae > Taxus > Taxus chinensis. The sequence goes on along the minus strand of CM034148.1, from coordinate 625,854,346 downwards.
ATTCTGTAGTTTCAATGCGTAAAAATATTTTGTAGATATTGTGCAATATTTTGGATCCTATCACTGTGCATTCCTCCTCCATCATTTCTAACTGTGTGATAATGTTGCATTCAAAGAAACCATTAATTGCTAACATATTTTTGTAACACTTGTTGATCCCTTCCAACTTGCAATGCCATTTCTTCTTTATGCTCTCCATGCACTGAGCACATTCACATACAACATTGGGATTTCATCCGTATTTTCAATAATTTCAATTTGTTAATATGCAAAGAAAAACAAAGTTTGAACATGTAAAGAAAATGATGTATATAGATTGAGTATCATTTAACATAAGGTGAACATGGTTCTTATTTTAGTACTTGCTTGAATATACACTGGAATTACTAAACATAGATTGATATATGGGTGTAATTCTACATATTTTTCAACTACAAATGTTGGTATTTGTGTTGCTTGTAAATGTGTTCATTGCTCCTGGGTCTATTTTTTTATAGACACAATGTCAAAAGTTGGTTCATGAAGGAATGACATATCAGAAGGGTAGAGGAGAATATCACAACTGTGTCTTTTGACACCATTAATCTACAATAAATTACAATGCTTCAGTCTACATGTAAGGTCATTTATGATCTTACTTAAGAAGTGAATTGTTTTCCTTTGTTGTCATTATTCTAGAAAATAATGAATAATAAAAATTATAAACACCTATAAGAAGATAATTCATGTTTTTACACGTTACCGAAAATTTTGCCCTTGTATTGATATGATGGAATAAACTACAAATACTTATGTGTAATGAAATGATGGAAAAACCTAAATATTGCTTGTACGATTTCCCAAAAACTTCTTCATTTCCGTCAATTGTTTCACTTCATATGTTGGTTTGTACTATTTCATTCTCCATTTGGGGTGTCATTTGCATGTCAATTGTGCTTGGTGATGGTAGTTGTGGATTACTTCCATGGTCTGGTTGCATTGCTAATAGAATTGACATGCATGGGACTTGAAATAGAAAATTACATGTTTGTTGTCCTTGTAGAAAATTACATATTACTTGTGTGAGAAAACTGCATTTGTATTGTTGGAAATTGCATTGTTGTTATTGAAGGAAATTGCATTTCTGATGTTGAAGTAAACTACATTTGATTTGTAGAAGTAGACATGTTTCTCACTTAGTAATTGGCCACATTTAGTAAATTCATAGTGTAAATGTTATAGAAATCCATCATAATTGGATGTTGTGAAGGAATAGTATTTTCTAGACTTCTCAATCATCTTTGCCTTTGCATTTCCTTTTCTATCACCTCTTTCTCCCATTGTAGCTTCTCGTGTTCCCTTTTTTCTTGTTTTCCTGTTGTTATTTTATCTTGCCTTGTTCCCTCATCTGTCTTTTAACTTGATGTTTGAGTTTGTTTGCTTCCTTTTTTCTCATGTAATGATTTTATTTGCCTTCCTCTCTTGAGTTGCTCTTTCTTTCTTACTTTTAACTCCTATAGTTCCTTCCTTTGTGCTTCTTGTTCATCAATAATTTTAAAGTAGTCATTCAATGTGAGAATTTTTTATTGTCTACTCAACCTCAGAGTGCCTCTATTTGCACATTCTAATCTCTCATTAATCCTTTAAATTTGAATATTAAGAAATTTCCGCAACGAATTGTCCACCTAGTTTTCTAAATTTGCATTGCATGGTTGTTTTGTTGTGTCTTGTACAAATATTTGTGAACACCCCAAATATGTAGCATCCAATTGACTATCATCTTCATTTTTCCATACATTACAATCTGCATAGTAGTGGACTATTCCACTTGGCATGCTAGGAGGAGGGTATGGCATGGAAAGAGAAATATCCTCATTGGAAATGTCTATTAGAATCCCTAAGTTTGTAGAAACTTCTTTTAACCATTCAGTATGACTAACTAGAGTTGGCATACTCATCCCATCATTGGTTGTGATAGGTTCTTGTGTATGACTCACATGAGTTGGTGTGTTTTCTTCAACTTGAACATGAATTCCAACTTGTTTACCTTGCCCAATTTGACTTAAAATTGTTCGTCTGTCTTGCTGATTTAACTATGTCATCTCCACCGAGATGATTTTTGAATTAAATCATCTTGTTGTTGGCTTGTTGCATCTTTTTTGTTGTTGGATTCAATCAATATTCTATTGGATTGCTTCTCCATTATCTCTGATAAATTTTTCATTTACATCTATGTTATAACCAATCATCTCCATAATTCTCTCCACATCTATTTCCTCCTCTGTTAGCTCAACATTGAATGCATCACTATGGTGCATGTCATTGACCAATGCATCTATGTTCAAAGACCATATTCTAGACCTCATAAAACTAACTTTTATATTCGATGGAGTTAATGCTCTCTTAAAATTCTTGTTGCTAAGAGATGTCAATTCAAATCTTCTCACATTTACTTTGTGATGCTTGACCATCCCTTTGGATATTTCATCCTTGAAGTAGGCTTTAAATTGAAAAAACACACTAACATCTAAAGGTTGTAGTTGGTGGCTAGTGTGTGCAAGAAAAGTGATTAGATTAATGCCTAATGCTCTTGCTGAGATTAGATTGTCTTGTATGCCACGTGGTTTCCATAACCATAAAAAATGATTAGATATTTATTTGACACTGAAACACCACTCGAAACTGATCTAGTAAAGTGGTGTAGCCAATTCATAAATAATTCTTTTGGCATCCATGTGTGTGGTTGGGTTACCATACATGCACCAGGTTCATAATGGGAAATGTAGTCAGCTAATTACCATTGTAATTTAAAAAGATAAAACATGGTATACTCTGCCTTGTTGTATTAACACAACAAAGTATTGTGATCCACTCTTTACTCTTTAAGAGTATGCGGGTACACTTATACTGCCCGTCTTTGTAATCACCATCATCCCACAATTCCTACCAGTTTGCCAACCAATTTCATTGTAATTCCATATTCTTTGTGGTCCATATTGCTTAGTTTTATACATTTGATCCAAGTTTTCCTAACAAGTAACAACTATATCAATCCTAAGCATAATTTTCTTGTCACAATTGAGGCCTTTTATGGTCTTTAAAGATAAATCTTCGTGCCTTTTTCTTAATCTTACCCACTAAGATTTTTCGGGCATACCATCAGTAAATGGAGTAGTCCTTGTTTCACATATGCGTGCCACATGAGATTTTAATGAGTTTACTTGTAGACCATGACCCATATCGATGACATGTTTACACTATTGTATAATTTCAAACTCTTATTGAGATGTTAAAATGGTTGGGAGACCTTTGCATTTTGTAGTTGTGATATCGATAATGAACCCGTTGAGACACCCTACTTTTATGTAGCAGCTCTAATGGAATGTCAGTTCTTTTCAACATATCTTGTTGCTCCAACAATGTCTTTAGTCGTCCACTTAGTTCTGAAGATTTTTTTTTAGATATTGTTGTGCACATCCCACTAACATTATCAATTACCTCTAGTTGTGGTGTTGGTTTTAACTCTGTTTTGTGATTTAGATCGGTCTGAAATTGTTATTTTTTATTAGCTTCAACTAACTCTTCCTCTAAGTCAGGTATATAATCAAGTTTAACACCCCTTTTGTAGGGTCCATGCGACTCCCTCCTTCTAGGCCTCCTTTTGAATACTATGTTGGCCTGAAATTATTTAAAACAAAGTAAAATAAATAACCATGTGTAGAAATGTGTACTAATGGCCGACATATGATGAAGCAACAAAGTTTACGCCTAACAAAAAATTAAACAAGAACATACACATTAAAAACTCAATAAAGAATGAATATACATTTATAAAACTGATAATGCTTGATTAAATAAGAATATGCACAAAAACAACTCAATATAGAATGAATATACATTTTTATAAAATTGGTATTGCTTGTCAATGTGCTCATTGCATGAAACTCGAAGAGAAAAGATCCAAACAAACTATGGAAATGAGATATCTTAATTGTCAATGTTAAGAATTACATCATATTATCTGATGATCTATTTCCATTTTGACCTAGAAACAAATAACTTTTGGGATGTTGTAATGTTAAAAATTACAACATATTATGTGATAAAGGCTCTTTGTTTAAAGTCAGGGGTTGATTTAACTTGACGATCCACTTGGTGATTCAAAGTGGTTGGCTTTCAACTATGTTACAATGTTGAAATGGTCGGGAATGTTCATCTTCTTGTCCCCACATTTGCACTAACAAGTGTAAATGCATGCAGTAAATGCATGCATTGAATGCGTTAGTGGCGCGTAGGAACTAATAGTTGGTGGAAGCTGACAAAGTGGTATGGGATGATGTGAAGTGAATTGAATGTGGTTTTTTGGGAATATAAGTAAATTTGTCTTCTTTCCACTTGGTTACAAACAATTTTTCGTGTGAGAAAAAGTATTTTTCAGTTCACTATGCAAATTCGATCTTTGAAAGGGGTATTTTGTTGGGATATTCGGTGTTCACATTGCCACAAACTCATACTGCATTCACATATTGCATATACCTTGAAACTACTAAATATATATTGAATTATACAGTTTGAAGGTTAGTTGTACAATACGATGAATTGAGAGAGCTTGTGGCGATATGAACATTGAATGCACATACACTAAAATTATCGAATATACATCGACTATACGCCTGTAATTTTGTCATTTGATGCATTGTTTGAAATAACAAAATTACTTCCGTATATTCAATATACATTTTATAACATTAGTGTATAGTCAATAACAAAATTGTATTTTGAAACTGTAAGACGCATGTGTGACAAACCATATTTTTTGGATAATTTGTACGCTGTATTAACATAGTTTGTGGCAAATGGAGGAATAAACAAATTGCACTAAAATAAATGAATATACACTGAAGAAACAATAGTTCAATGTGCATGCTTGAAAAGACAACAGGTTAGAACAAAACCCATTACTCAACTACAACAATGTATAGTCAATAACAACACTGTTTTTGGCGAATGGGGAAGTAAAAAAGATAATTGTCCTTTACCTCCTGAATATGTGGCCTCCCTTGCAATATAAATATTTATTCAATAATAACAATGTAATAAGAATATGCACCAAACTAACAACATATTCAATGTCTATTCAGTAATTTCAGTGCACATTAAAAGTTTGAATGCGTAGTAGAAAATGACAAAGTTAAAACCATATATTCAATTTATGTTCAATAATTTAAGTATATATTTAGTGAGTCAATATAAAGTTAACAATGGATATTCAAATATTAACTGCATAAACAAAAACAACACTTATTTAAATGTTAATGTAAATGATTCACATATTCATTGTAGATGCAAACATTCTTCGCGTATTTAACATTTTGTCTATTTTATGACATTGTTCATGTATTCAACCAGTAAATATAAAGGTAACAATGAATATTCAAATATCAACTACATAAACAAAGACAACCCTTATTTATATTCAAATATTCCTAAGATGTCAAGGTAAGTGATTCACATATTCATTGCATATACAGACATTCTTCACGTATTTAACATTATGTCTATTTTATGACATTCTTCACATATTTATACATTTTTTGAATACTATGAATATTAAAAAGGTACATGTCATTTACCTCCTGTATACGTGGCCTCCCTGGGAATCTGTATTTGGTAGTGGCCTTCATGCAAATCCGAATTTGGTAGTGGTCTCCCTGCAAATTCGAATTTGGTATATAACTCTGCCAGTTATGCGCTCTGTCAATTGTTTCCACAAAATGATTGCTAACCATATTCATCCAAATATATAATATTACATCCCATTTGAATTTAAATTATGATATTTTGGAGGGATTATTCAAATTTTGGAGAGATAGTTATTACTTGGCATTAATTCTGATTTTTTTTTGGAAAAATGACGAGTTTATTACATATTTGTTGTATGTGCAACATTTAATGAGGGGAAGGTGCAAAAAGATGGGCAGTTATGAACAAAAAGTTGAAGAAGTTTGTTAACTTTAAAATTAAAATTGCTTTTAATTTCATCTGTGCACTTAGGTGCATAAATGTGGATTTATGATATTTGAATAGATGTGAAATGAGGTAAATGTGAACAAGTTTGTTCCTATACACAAAGTGTTGTGATTATGTACACTTAAGTACTTATGTTATTGATGTTGACGTTTTAATGATGCAAGTTGGCTTTTAAATATAATACTCAAACATTACTATTTAAATGTTAATGTTCCCAATGTGTCACTTCACACATGTTTTGAATCAATGAGTGTATTAATTACGTTTTATAAAGATTTTAAAAGATATTATATTTGTGCAAATATACACATTTATTGGGTCCCCTCAACTATATTAATTTGATTTTTTTTGTCCACTCAATAGACTCCCACCCTCACAAAAAGATGCATATCTATAGGTGCATGTCCACCAATTGGTGTCTTTTTCCCAAATGCCTTCGGAAGTACAACAACATCTAAATTATACTTTCCACCCAACAATAACAAAGCATGAAAGTGAAATGGATATAGGTACCAAAAGATGAACATGGTTGTGTGATTAAATGTCTCAATATAAAAAAGACAATGTACCAATAAATATGTAAAGAATACGAGATACTAGTTTGTAAGGGCCAATCATATCATGGTATGTGAGATGTTCAAGTATGGGTCACCCATACTCAACCATTAACCCATTGTACCAACCATATTTAAATCATGTATTTCCCTCCCATTCAACATATAAAACTAAAATAGAAATTGGAAATACCTTTAACATGTGCAAAGTTAGGGTGCCCATTATCACTGTATATACTCAACTTTTAAGTGATATTGTTGAAAGGACAGGCTAAGGCTAAGGCTAAGGCTTATCTTCTTCCGTGTCACCTCTAAAAATTGTGGGAAAACGCACAAGATATGTTCAAATCTGGACCGTTTTCTGTAGATTGGCAATGGCGACCCCGGAATTCCGGTCGATGGTAACGGCCCCCATGAATATTTATCATTTAAATAATACTTTCCGTGCACTGTTGCCTGTAGGCGCTGGATCCTTTATAAGTATTCCATAGAACAATCTTAAAAACAAAAACCATCTGTGACGTGACAAGAATCAATATCTTCGTCATCCATGGTTGCCATGAAGCTGTTGTTGATTGCTCTGCTTATTCTGCAATGCGGGCTTGCTCGCAGTGCAGGTCAAAACAGATTTATACTTCAAGGGCCAAAATTTAATAAAGGCTTGGTATCTGATGGAATCAATGAATCCCATTTAATGGATTGGCCAAAAATGTTTTTAACGGATTTAGAATCTGTTGAATCTATTTCTTCCTCTGGAGAGTGTGAACAGACTTATGGGTTTTTGCCTTGTACTAAAACAGTTGTTGGTAATCTGTTTTTGCTGGGGGTTTACGGTTTTCTGATGTTCAAGGCGGCCGCCTTTCTGTCTGATGGGAGTGAGCTTCTGCTGAGTGTGATGGGTCCTGGAATTGTGGGTGGCTTGTTTCTTCCAGTACTTGGAGCTTTGCCTGACACACTGCTTATATTTGGTAAGGTTTATGTCTATACAGATCTTGAATCCAATGCTTAGTTTATAACTTGGTCATGTATTGGATTTAAGGGCCTTATTTGAAAGATGGCATTGTTTCTGGATATAACCCATTTGGAGGGTGTTCAAATATCAAATTCTGGATGACGTGTAGTCACTCCTGGAATACCCATCTCTCATTAGTATTTATTCCCTCTACGACTCATCTCTCACGAGTAGTCATTCCTTTAGTGTCCCATCTCTCAAGAGCTTGAATGGTCCAATCGGCATTACTGATACTAGAAAAGATGATGAAATCTCCAACGACCGTTCCTTGATCTACAATTGAAAAGTTGGCTTCCAAGATAGATGCACGTTATAATCCTGCAAGTGGCTAAACCCAATGTTGGGTAGAGTCACTTCGGTCATTCAAAGAAAACATGGGAAGATATGGGCTATTATGCCTTTACATTTTACCTTTTACCCTGTGATGACTTATACATGATTCATTCAATCCTCATGAGATCGGGGCAACTTTTAAAAGATTTCTGGTAGTGAGATATGATAAGAAAATTTGTTTTTAGGTCCATATAGATGGCAACCAAGAACGATCTATAGGAAGAAAAGGGAAAGCACATGAAGTTAGGATTTCTAATTTAGAGGTGCTCAGTTGTAGAGAAGATTCTAGTTATGTGTGTCCTGTGTGCGATTGGGGTCTCGCAGTTTGGTTTCAGTGTATTTCATCAGTTTTCTAATAGATAATTTGTAACACTCAGATCCCCTGAACTAAACCTAGGGAATACACCTTCAAGCTTACAACACCTTGGGTTTAGAAGCCAGTATTAACACTTTAACACAAGATGCTTTTCCAGCTGGGCTTGAATCATGCAGTGGTCTGTCTCAACATTACACAATGGCCAGTTGGACTTGTATATTACAGTGAATTGCAAGGCTGATTTAGGGACTTAACAGCAGTGAATATTGGATCTGAGAGTTTTGTTTTGATCTAAGAGGCAGCAATGTTAAAGTGAGATAACTTCTGCAATAGTTATATAACAAAATCACATTGCTTGCGGATTCTGAATAACTTTTGTAGTTGTTTTTGGTTAAATGTTTCCAGTGAGATATCTTACACATCTTCAGGGAAATGTGTGTGGTAGCTCATTTGAAAGAGTGAATCAAAAACAACTACACAGGTTATCCAAAAACTATTAGCAATATGAATCCTTTTGAAAGCCTCTGTTTTGCTAACAAAATCATAGTTTCAAAAGTAGCTAGCTCAAAACATTGGACCAAAAACAATTAGGTTATCCATAATCTACAAGAAATATGAATCCCTGCGAAAGCCTCTATTCACCAACAAACTCATCGTTTGACAAGATAAGGGAACCCCCAATAGCTGGTCCTTGATAAATGATGCAGACAGGAATGAGGGCACAAAGTTAATGGATGCCTTACTCCTCAGCCTAGACACCTAGAGCTTCAATAACACAAGTCACAAGGTCACACACTCATTGGAATCCTCAAAACACACATTTTGATTCATGAACAACGGACTAGTTACAGGGATTTCTCACACGCACACACAGCCATGTATCTTTTTATTGAATTCAACACATCAGTACATGAAGATGATACAACAGTCCTAAAAATGGAGTTCACTACTTGACCCCTACTGGACTCAGACAATCTCCCCCTGTGCAAGCAAATTCTTCTTCTTGCTCTATTCTGTTCTGCCGAGCTTCCCTGATTCTCTGTGCTTGCAATTCTGTTCACCTCCCCTTGGAAACTGAAACTGCTCCCTTGTGCATTCCCAAGATGCCTGAAAACACATTATATTTAACAATTTTGAAGTACTTGGTTGTTATCTGCGTGTGCAATAGCTGTGGGTGAACTGCCGCTTTGTACAGGTCTGGTGGTTGCGTAACCATTGGTTAATGCAAACCAATAGTTGCACAACTGCCGTCTGCATAAACTGGCGGTTTCGTCATCTGCCCTTAAAAGGATCCTTGTGACTAGGGTAAATGGTTGAAACCACTCCTATTGGCCTTTTTTGAGGCAAATGACTTATGGGGCTGCAATTGACCATGGTTGATCATCTCCCACACACGTGATGAAGTTGCGACCCCAATAAACCACCAACACAGACATCACACAATGCCAATAAGCCACCGACACACAAAACATTGACATTCTATTTCTGGGTGATGCAAGATTGCTTGTGGACATGGATGCTCTTGTATCATAACATTGACACTCTATTTTTGGGTGATGCAAGATTGCTCGTAGACCTGGATGCTCTTGTATCACACACGTTGGGTAAGTGAAATGAACCACAAGTTCCTACTCATAAACATTCCATGAATTCTGTGACTGAAGTTCTGAGTTTAGCAACTTCAGATGCACCATGTTGCTTGTTCAGCTGCCTTATTTCTCCACTTCACCATATAATTTTGTTATTCCTTTACTTGTCCTCTTGATGACTTGGGAGTCGATCGTTACTTACAGCTCATCTCTTACCTTCTCAAGTAACTGCCGTACCCAATTTGCCATTGATGAATCTGAGCTCGTACTTCCTTCTTCACTAATTTGCCCCTTGCAGTAAGGATTCAAATCAACAATATTATCAATCCCCTACGAGAGTTCAATTTTATATGCATTTGCTGCGCATCCTTAAGACCAAATTCTCCTTCCTCAAGTGAGCTAATACCAGCTCTCTGACTTCAACTTTATCCCATTCTACTCTTTTCCAAGTTCTCCTTCACCTTCTGGTGCACCTCATGCATATACTTAGTAAAATCCTCCTCTACAACTCTTCTTCCACCCAAATAGTTGTGCTTCTCAACTCATCTATGCCTCTAGGCTGTATCCATATACAATTTGAAAAGGGCTCTTGGCTTACTGCTATTGACTGGGTTGTTGTCAGCAAACTTTTGTCTGTCCATCCGTTAGGGGATGGTAGGCTGAACTGAATCTCAACCTCGTTCTCAACTTCCTCTACAAAGTTCGCCAACAATGGCCCACAAACTTCTTGTTCCTATGCGAGACAATGCTCTTTGGTAAACCTTGCAATCTTAGTACTTCTCTAAAGAATAGAGTAGCAACATGAGTGGCAGCACTTGTCTTCTTGCAAAACTATGAAGTGTGCCATCTTGGAAAATCTATTGACAACAACATTGATTGAGTTATTATCTATTTGAGTTCTGGCAGCCCAAAAATGAAATCCTTGCTCACATCCCTCCATGGCCTTTCTAGTATAGACAATGGCAGATACAAACTTGTATTCTAACCCTTTCCCGTCATGTGTTGGAAAACTCTGCAACTTTGCACAACCCTCTTCACATCTACACTTGTTTTTGGCCAATAGTAGCTTTACGCAGCTGCATCAATGTGCCGTCTACCCCATAATTACTGGCTAGACCTCCACTGTACTTTTCTCTCACCAAATTCTTCCTCATTTAATTTTAACCATGGTGTGTGCACAAATGTTGCCCTTTGAACAACAAACTTTCTCAAATGAAATAATCCAACCATGGAGTTCTATCATGCTGTTTTGGCTCTTGCATGCTGCCCAAGCTTCCCTAAAATGCAAATCCAACCACTTCTACTTTCTTCTCATGCAACAAAAGGCATCTCCTGCGTAATGCATCAACAACCTATTGAAATTTCCACTCTTATGCTTCAAAGCAAATGAGTAATTCTAAGAAACTCAAACCATTTCATGCGCTTTTGACTCAACTTACCTTGGCATTTTATAAAAATGCAGTGATTAATGTTTCATGAATAAAACAAACTTCTTAGGTTACAAGTAGTGCTTCCATTTCTTCAGTGCTTGAACAATTGCGTAGAACTCTTGGTCATAGACTGAGTAATTTTTCAATTTCTTGCTGAAGCAAGCAATGGGCTTACCTTCTTGCCTCAAAACTTCACCAACTGCTGGCCCACTAGTATCACAATCAGCAAGAAACACTTTGTTGAAATCCGGCAATAAACTGTCTTGTATCACCCTTCATTGTTTCCGTGATAGGTACACACATATCCCACTAAAGTTCCTGATGAACTTCATGTAAAATTTTTCAAACACGTGGAAGTTTAGTGCTTCAAACTTGCTCCTCGGTGATGGCTGCTCAACAACGGCTCTCAGTTTCTCAAGATCCATCCTCAACTCTTGGGATACCACAAAGCCCAAGTACACTAACAACTCCTTCACAAAGCTGCACTTTTTCAAGTTGACCAGCAACATCGCTTCCCTCAATCTTTACAAAACAAGCCTTAGATGTACCAAGTGTTCCTCTTATCTTCTACTAAATATCAAGATATCATAGTCAGTAAGACAAACTTACCAAGAAATGGTTTCAGCACTTTGTTCATTAGTCTCATGAATGTGCTAGGTGCATTTGTCAATCTGAATGGCGTAACAAGCCACTGATACAGCCCATCCGTTGTCTTGAATGTGGTTTTTCATTCATCTTCATTTTTAATACAAATTTGATGATATCCAATTTTCAAATCCATGTTCATGAAATATTTGGTTTCACTTAGACAATCCATCAAGTCATCCATCATGGCAGAGGAAACCTGAACTTGATAGTAATGTTGTTGAAGAACTTTGAATCCGTGCACAAATGCCATTGTCCATCCTTCTTGGGTGCTAGCACAACTGGAACTACACACGGGCTTGAACTTTCACCTATCAAACGCTTGTCCAATAGTGCTTGGACTTGTCTCTTCACTTCCTCATTCTCTATAGGTGTCAACCTACACGCTGCCTTGATTGGTAGACTCAATCTTGGGATCAAGTCCATGTGACAATTGCTGTTCCTTATGAGTGAATATCAGCATACTCTCCCAACAAACTCTTCACTGCATGTGGAATTTTTTCCACCCCCTTTGCTTTCTCAACCTTAACGGGTTTACCATATAGGCATAAAAGCCAAACAAGCTTTCTGCTTCTTCACCTCTTTCCCTCAATGGGTTTAACGTGTACTTGTTACCATCCTTCACATAGGGGTATTCATTCTATCATCCTAGCCTTTCTATCAAATTGCTAAGGCCTTCCAATATGCATGACAAACATCCATCGGCATTATATCAACCATTTCCAACCATTTCTCACTCACCAAGATTTGATGTCCTTTTTGCAACCAAGAAGCCTTGTTGGGGTTAGGATGCATCTTCAAACCAAGTTTCTCCACCATTTCAATAGATGCTAAATTGTCCATGCTACCACTACAATGGCCTTACAACCCTTACTTCTGGATTTGCATATGGTCACTACAATTAAGTTATGAAATAGGCCGCTCATACTACATGTATAAGGTTGCCATGTCTTTAAGAGGTTCCTCTGTATCCTAACCACAATCTCCAACTTTTTGATTGGTGGACTTGATTTCATATTATTTAAAAAAAAACATAAACATACCAAAAAAATAAAGATAAAATTGGTGGATTTGGCTTATCATATTATTTGGAAAAACAGAAAGACGGGTCTATATCATGCAAGAAATTGTATCTTGTGCTGGTCAACAACCTTGCAACACTTGCCTCTTGATTTGTATATGGTTCGAAATAAACGTTTTCTTTGCACTGGTGCATTCTCCTCCTTTGCTGGTTTCAGCAGTACTCCTTTCATCATGAGATCCTTTCCATGTTCCAGTTCTTCTACATGATTGGGTGAAGCAACACTCTCTTCATCTGCCTGTGCAATGTGGTTGCTTGCATCATTCTTTCTGCCGCTGTTTTGATGCACTTATGGGCGTTCGAAAGCTCTATGCCTGACATCTCCACACCTATAATAAGTAACCATGAATCTGCTACCTCTTCCTCCACCAAAGCAACCTGTTCATCTTGAAGAATACCCTCTTCCTCATGTTTTGACTAACATTGCTGTTTTGAGAAGTGCTGCCTGTCTTGTACCTCGTGAGAACATTCCTTTTCCTCTTGATGTATTTGGTTGTCTCCTAGATGACAACTGCTTAGCCTTGAAGGCACATTGATAGGCTTCCTCTACCGACCTCAATCTTATCATACCAAATTTATCTTGAATAGAAAGATGAAGGCCATCCTGGGAGCTTCTCATCATTGTCTTCCATGTGACTAGCTCAAATGATTAGTCTATAGAACTCCTCGATGCAGTTCTTCACACCCAATTCCTTTTGTCACGAATACTCTAATTTCTTGAAAAGATTTAGCTGATAGTCTGAGGGCAAATGCTCACCCTTCAACTTTGCAACCATCCTACCCCAAGATTTGATTTTTTATTTGTCTCTTTTTGTCCTTTCCATTTTGCACATGTTTCCACCAGAAGGATGCATGGGCTTTCATTTTTGTGCAAGCGAACTAAACCTCTTGGGGTCCTCTATTGACTCATAGTCAAAATACTTCTCCTACTCAGTGATCTAACCACTAAGCTCCTTAATACAGATTTCTTGAGTAACTAGGGGTGTCCAACTGTGGCTTACCTCACATTTTATAAATAGCCTTTAAGAGCCTATCTTTTGGTCCCTCTATCCGCTCTTCAGGCTGAATCTCAAGTGCTTCATCTTCACTCAACTCTGAGACAAGTCCTCTTGATTGAGCAGTCTCCATATCCTCCAACCTTGATTGGATGCCTCTCTTCATCTTTGTCAAGTTTTCCACTCTTGGTGGTCTTCCTTTTACAAGGGGAACTCCTCTGTGTGCCATGTTTTCCTGGCACAACTCTTTGCAATTACAGTACTTTCTCAAGACTCAACTCATTAAGGCAAGCCTTGCTCTAATACCAAATGATGTAGACAGGAATGTGGGGGCCAATTTAATGGCTGCCTTACTCCCTAGCCTAGACACTTAGAGCTACAAGAATGTAAGTCACAAGGACACACCCAATGCAATTCCCAAAACATACACTTCGAGTCATGAACAATGTATTGGTTACAAATATTTCTCACACACATATCTTTTCATTTAATTCAACTCACCAGTACATGAAGATGATACAGTATTGCTTGAAAATGGACTTCAGTACTGAACTCCCACCAAATTTCTCCTTTGCAAACTATTTATTCTTCTTGCTTTGTTTTGTTCTGCTGAACTTCCGTGATTCTCCTTGCTTGTAACTCTATTCCCCTCCCCTTGCAAATTGAATCTGCTCCCTTGTGATCCTTAATGACAAACTCAGTGCCTCTTTGCACTCCCAAGATGCCTGGAAACACATTAAATTTGACAATTTGAATTTCTTGGCCGTTATTTGCATGAGCAATAGTCGTGGGTAAAAACCTTCGCTTTGAAACCACCAGCTAACAGACTGGTGGCTGCATGTTCACCGCTCATAAACTTTTTCCATCTGCCCTTAAAAAGGTTCTTGTGACCAAGGCAAATGGGTAAAACCATAGTTCAAAAAATCCTACTCGACAACCCAAAATTTGACTCGAAAATAAGGAATCCACAATTACTCGGCAACGTGATCACCACTAAAAAAATTTAAGTTCATGAAATAAACTCTAATTTAACGTAGAACATTATTAAATGACATGAGAAGTGAATGTACAAAATGCCATACGTATAATTTCTATTAGTTTTCGACCAAAAATAGTCATTTAATTCCAATTGTGAATGATGGGCTTCTATGAGTCATTTAATTCCAATTTTGGAGCATCCCAATAATATAAACATACATGAGGGATTGGGATTAAGTGATGTGCGGAACCTCATCCTTCACAAACTAAGGAATGCATTTATTACAAATAATAGTTAATGCCTGGATAAATAATAGTAATTGTTTTTACTTTTTACAAACATTATTTATTTCCTCTATAGTGTATGTAATGGGTTCCCATCACATAATGTACTTGGAGATATCTACACAAGGAGCTGTAGTCTATAACCTTGTCCATCTTCATGGTGGACAGCAAAGTGTTGTTCGAAACACTGGTTCTATTTTCTTATGTAAGCATTTTTTTGCAAAGTTTGTTTATTATACATTATTAGTATCAATAAGGTTATCCCGGTGCTCCTCAAGGAACTCAAACTCTTCATCAAAACAAGGTTTTGAAGCAATGCTGTCTTTCCTAACACTTAAATAGATAATGATTCATGAACAATGAAAATAAATTAAAATGATTGTGGTTTTGTAACTTGTTACTCCTACAGGCTGTATTGCTATATTCCTTGGAGGCGAAGCTGATCTTTGAAACCCTTGTGAACTCCAAACTCTAGCAGACTCGAAACCCTAGTAAGCAGTCACCAAATTCATAGAGAGAAATCGCGGAGAGAAAAATGGCCCTTTTTTTTTTTTCATTTTGGACGTTTTACACTGGTCAAGGATGATTTTTGGCAATTTAGTTGGCGAGTAATGACGAAATTACTTGCCGAAAGTTGGTGATTAAATCACCCTGCCACGAATCACGAATTTTGCAAAGATAAATCGTTACAGGTATGTATCAGGATTTATCACCAAATTTTGGCGATTTAGGAATTAGTGGGTGAAACCACTCCTACATGCCTTTTCTGAGGCTCAGGTTATGGGGCTCAGGATTTATCACCAATTGACCATGTTTGATCACCTCCCTCACACATGGTGAAGACGCACGATGCCAATTCACCATCAACACACAAACACGCGCACTCTATTTCTGGGTGATGCAAGATTGCTCGTGGACCTGGATGCTCCTGCAAAAATCTATGCTTTCTAAGGTGGGTGGATCATATAGGCTATAATCCTATGTTCTGAGACATGCCTCATTTTTTTTTGTAATTTTGTGTAACTATTAGTTTATCATGATTAAGAAAGTAGTACATAGAAAGCCTAACAATAGTAGGGGGGAACAAGAAATTGGGCTAAATTTTCTAGTGCATTTATCTTTTAGGCGAGTTCAAGTGTTTTCAGCAGATTTTTGCAGAAAGCGTGTTCCCATTTTCTTTATTTCCCATCTCCTCTTCCTTTCTAATAATGTGAATGTTGTATTGAAGGTGTAGCTATTTTCCAAAGCAGGATGGCCTAACACTCAATCTTCCTCCACTGAGCTAAGTTAGCATTTACTAGTGCCACTTGCATCTCTTGAACATTGCTTTCTATGAATATAATTGGGGAAATTTAGTGTTCCCCTTATTCCCAAACATATTTATATGGCTTTTTAAAGCAGGTGGTAAATGCTCTTGATTTGGGAGAGATGTGGCGTAGGGTACCAACCTTTATCTCTTTGCTTCCCCTGCTTTTTAGTGTTGATTTGTATTTAAAAATCAATCTATTCTTCAGTCTTTCAGTTATATGATACGTATGAGAATGATACATTGGCTTGTATTCTCTCTTAAGCATTATAAGGTAATTGTTATCATGAATAATTCTGACAATCAAATCTCCATACTCAGTTTTGTTTTTGCTCAAACTGGAGGAAATTTAGCATGGAATGGTGACAATTCAAGCTGTCACAAAACTTTTGCAACTAGTCATTCGCAAAAGATTGTGTCTATGTGAAATTTCTGCTTAACTTTTTCGTTATTTTTATTCAAATGATTTCACAGGGATATACTAGTTTCAACATGAGATTAAATGATCAAGATGATTTCCACACCTAATTCAATTTATCAATGGTATTGTCAAGTAAACTATAGATATCTTAGTTGGAGCTTTACTTCAAATGTGAGGTTACTTTTAAATGGTTGATTTCATTTGTTTTGATGTGATAATTTTTTTTTTTTTTTTGAGAAGTACATCTTTTTGCTTATTCCTCATGTTCTGAAGCCATTCATATTATCATGCTTTCTTGACAAGGCAAAACTTGCAACCACATTATGTCCTGTCATTATGTTCATCACTATCTTTCTCACTTGTATTTGGAGTGCAACAGAAGGGAATTGTGACCTCCTTCTTTAATTGCCAAAGACTGGTTATATTATTACCAAATTTGTCCGTTTAGCCACTTGTAAGGGGAGAGGACAAATATTAAGACCTATTGCATTTATTAATTGTACTTAGACTACTCATTATTTGATCTTTTATACACCTATGTCTTTTATGAATGCTTGTCAAGGGAGCGAGTATATGTAGTCATTTCATTTTTCCATCACCAGAAGAGAATTAATTGATATCTTTGGGAACATGCAGTGTTCATAATGTAGTCTTTTTAAGTTTCTCTTTTTAGCCAGTGCATTTGTTGATACTTTATCCTCCTGATGTACTTGACCAGCATTGAAATTTTTGAATTCTATTAGGGTTATTTGTTGATTTGATCTAATAGTTTTAATGTTCATGAGAGATTCCCTTACAAAATGGACTACGAAAATGGGTCAGGTCATTCTTCTCTAGAGAAAGTGGGGGGAAAGCATGCCCTAGAAGCTAATGTCACAGACATGGCTTATCTGCTGCATGTGTAGATAGAGATTTTTATTGAAAGATCAAACATTAAAACATTTTAATACAATTCAATATTTTGCAGTGTCTGGTATATCTGGAAGTAAGGAAACTGCTCAACAACAAGTGCTCATTGGAATGGGTCTACTTGCGGGGTCAACTGTTATGTTGCTGACAGCTTTATGGGGGTCCTGTATTGTTGTTGGAAAGTGTGATCTCAACGAAGCGTCAGAGGCAATTGATTCACAAGATACTAAAGGCCTCAGTCTCTATGGTAGGCCTTAAATAAATCTTAGAAACTCTGTATTATGAGATCAACTTTCTGAATAGGCTGTTAGGTTTGGGCATTATAAAAATAGGTCACTTTTAATTTTCTTTCTTGAGGATTTGCATTTACTCTTTTTCTGTTACTCCCATTGACATTGTGGTCACTTGTGGCTGTTCATATACTATTTTTATTTCTTTACCTTTCTCATTCTTAAGTTAATCTGAACTCAGTGCAGTTGGTTCTTTGTTTAATAAGAGCAAGCTGGAGAAACTGAAGCATTCCGATATACCGAGTTGAATATTGATAAAAAAAATGGGCTTGCTTGAGTTCTCTAAACATCTCAATACCATAGCTACCATTAGTGTTTATCTGAGAAATAGTTTGAGCAAATATCCAGTTTAATACATAAACTTCTAAAATACATTGTATGTGAAAATCTGAGAGCCACAAAAAACTTGCATGCATCCCAAAAAATGGAAGAACATTTGCAAATCACATGTATATAAATGACAATAGCTGAAAATTTGATATACACAATGTTACTAAGTTTTAGAGTTTGGACAAATTGACAACTTAAGACAGTATTTATTCTGTAATAATCCATAATTAGTAATCATGAAGGCAGTCCCACTATTTTTTTCTCAACAGTTTTTTCAATACTAAAGGAAGGTCACAAGAATTTTGTATCACATCACTGGTTTCTTGCATGAACATTGAAAACCTTTTAATATGTCAAAAAATATAGAACCCTTAGATGTATGGAGGATGATGAAATGTTAAAAACAATTTAAGATCATATGAGTTTGATACTCTATTGGCTGTTATTCCAAAGTCGAATGTTTTCCAAAGAAACTATATTATGGTGGGAAGAAGAATAATTAAAGCTACGGGCATTTTATTTCTGAGAAGTGCTTAGTGCAATTTGCTCAGAACAGATCTCATTTGATAATGCATAAATTAGAAATAAGAGTCAATGAGTCTTGAGGCATGACCATTTTTCCAAATTGGACCTCTTACATTTTGACAACATATAAGTCATGTTGCTAGAAACGAGACATAGGAAATGTGATTACAATGACAATGTGATAGTAAACATGATAGGGGAGGTGTTTTTATATATAGCAAGTTGTTACAGAACATTATAAGTCCACCAAGACCAAGTATGATATACCCTAAACACAAAATACCAAAAAAGCTCAAAGTGAGCACCTAATTAGGAAAACATAGTATCCAATGGAAGAGGGCCTAGCCAAAGTCATAGCATCAAAATAA
The DNA here is from genome assembly GCA_019776745.2 of Taxus chinensis. NCBI lineage: Eukaryota > Viridiplantae > Streptophyta > Pinopsida > Cupressales > Taxaceae > Taxus > Taxus chinensis. The sequence continues at coordinate 625,834,970 of CM034148.1, read as the reverse complement.
GTACATCAAATATAAAGGCCAATTCAGCCACCTATGCAGATTATCGGATTAACTAGTAGTGTTTGAAAGTAGGAACCTCATCAACTTCCTCAGGAATAAGGAAGTCATCATTTCTTTCCATATTAGGTCCCACAGCAGAACTAACAGGTCCCACCACAGCATCAATTCCCATAGCCTCAGCTTTATCACTTTTCATTTACAGTTCCCTCTTGTACATTAGCAGGTTGCTCCTCACTGCCAGCACCAGCACCCTGCCAATTCACCCAAGATTCTACTTGAGCGGTACTTCTTGTGACATGTTCCTCAATTGCATTTTCAACCCAGTCTGGAAACACACCCCGATATCCTTTAACTGGCAATAGAATATCAGGAGCCAGAGAAGAAGAAAAAGAGTGTGCATGAAGAAGCTCTGCCCTCCATTCTTGTAGGAGGAGGAGGAGGAATGTTTCTTGTTTTCTGCAAATTCAAGTCCACAGCAGTCTCATTACATTCAATCCTCTCCAGAGTTGCATAAATGGCATCGATTATATCATTCTGTCTGCCAGTAATATGTTCATGAACATCAAGCAGATGTTTTAGTTGGAGCCCTTGAGCCCTCACCCACTATCATCTGAGAGGCAACCTGTATCAGACATTGAATAGGGTAATAGCTCTCCAATTCTTAACCTGGACTCTATCCCCATCTTAGGCATGAGCTTCGCCACCCCTGTATTAATTACCTTTCCCAAGGAGCCATTATCTGTAGCTTCTTGGTAAACCTTTAGCAGTTCAGAGGCCACCCATTCTCTGTTGATCTTTTAGAATTCAGCAGGAAAACCATCATACCCTGGAGCTTTTTCAAAATTTAGGGAGCCAATGACAGTAAAGACCTCAGCATGGGTAATATTAGAGTCCAAATTACAAACCTGCTCCTGGGAAAGTTTTTTAGGTATGATCCTTGAGCAGTAAGTCCCATTTCTTGCAATATCAGGAGAAATCTCATCTGAAGTGAAAAGATCCTGGTAGAATGAGAAAACTTTATTTATTTCTTTTGGGTCAGAAGAGATGCAGCCTCATATGTCAATAGCCTTTATCTTCACCCTAGCATGCTTAGACTTGAGGATTATAAAGAAGTATTTAGTCCCTTTATCTCCATACTCCAGCCAGTTTAGCCTTGACCTGTTTTTAGCCCCTTGAGCAACATAATTCTGTCCCACTCTATGTTGAGCCTCACTTTGATGGGTTCATCAAGGCAAGATAGGTCAGAGGGAAAATTTTGAACTTTCGCTTCTAGATGTATAAGCTCTTCCTGAGTCTGCACGTCTCTCTGCTTCCTAACCTTTGTTTAGGCTTTACCAAATACTCTCATCAATTTTTGGGAAAGGACCATTGACCAGTTCTCAATAGTTAAGACTCAGATCTAGGAAGTCTTTTAGCATTCTGCCATGAGGACCTCAAACCATCCAGGCAATCCTTATACATAAGGTGAGAAACATTCAACTTATAGAGGCCCTTAACCCTCCTCTTGAATTTTGACCTCACAAGTGGCAAATTGAAAGTTAAGCTCAATTGTGTGGTCGTCGGAGAGGGTGTTGGGAAACACCTTGACCAGGTTGCCAGAATCAATAGGGGGGATAATAAAACACTTTTTCTTTGAGTAGAATCTATCTAGTGTTTTAGCATTCTGCCATGAAGACCTCAAACCATCCAGACAATCCTTATACATAAGATGAGAAACATTCAACTTATAGAGTCCCTTACCCTCCTCTTGAATTTTGACCGCACAATTAGCAAATTGAAAGTTAAGCTCAATTGTGGGGTCATCGGAGAGGATGTAGGGAAACACCTTGACCAGGTTGCCAGAATCAATAGGTGGGATAATAAAACAATTTTTTCTTCGAGTAGAATCTATCCAGTCTTGAATAAACTCTCCTAGCCCCCTTTTGGTTATTGCACCAAGTGAATCAAATATCCTTAATCTAGCCTTAATCTCCTTCTCATTTTGGATCAGTAGAAATAGTCATTACCTTTCCATCCTAAGTTCAGTCCTCCAATTTTCTTCTTTATTTTCTACGACGTTAAAGTCACAACTGACCACCCTGGGGACATTTTTCAGGTTGGAGGCCATCCAATTCCACATATCACTTCTCTCTTTATAGCAATTAGTGGCATATACAAAGAAAATACCAAAACGATGACTATTAGAAGACAAATACTAGAATCAACAATTGAGTTAGGATTTTTTTGTGAATTAGCACAACTCCACCTTTCCTTTGTCATATTAGAAACAAGGGAAACCTAGGTAGCTGGTACAGGAACCTAGTACGCTGGTACAACACTATTTTTGGGGGGCTTGGGTACTGCTGTACGATTTTTTAATAAAAACAAATAGCTAAATAAGCAAATTAATCATATAATATGCATAAAGTATTCAAAATAAGCTAAATAACCACAAAACAAAATAATAATTCAATGCCAAATGTCATGATACTCATTAGTCCAACTTAGAATAAGTACATTGTGCAAATGTCACAATGTATACACAAAATCAAGACAAATTAGTATATTCACTATTTTCATAATCATAACACTCTTCAGTGTATTCAATGAGAGGATCATTAGATACATCACGTGGTTCATTAGAAGTATGACCAACATGTGGTTCATTAGAACCACAAGGACTAGTAATGTCGCTCTTGTTAGCACCCTCTAGCTCCAAAGCTACCAATGAAAGGTGGTCAATGGATCCTTCCAAGTTTGGAGTCTCTGGGTCTACATCCCAACACTTTATTTCCCCTTGTTTGTACCCATCTTGCTTGTGTTTTAGAAGGCGTAGGTTGGAATGCATGAAGACCAAATCCTTCGCCTTTTTTGCTCCCAAATTATTGTGGTTAACTCATTGGATAAAGGAGCAGGTACCTTAGGTCTGCTCAACTGAAGAAGAACTCGTAACCTATTGAGGCAAGCGACAAAGCCAATGTAAAATTATAAATTATAAAAGTAAAAACTAATTTACAACAAAACGTAGAAAATAATTAAAAAAAAGTAATAAACTTAAAAAAATCACAATCTTATTTGGCATAGAATTCTTATTCCATGTGTTTGGAGATGGGTGTATGCTTTCTCATGGAGGTCCCACCATGAATATCCATGAAGAGCTAGAATGGACTGATCCCTTCTTGATATGAAATCCACAAATTCCTTTCTAACTGCATCATGTACTTATGGATTAGGGAAGAGTCTCGTCAAGTCTGTCTTGTACCCCTCACTAACCTACATATCTCTATATGGTGTGACCCTTCAAGGTAAAGAAAGGATCTCTGCACTAGAATTTTGGACTCAAAGAAAAATAAAGAAAGTGCAACGGGGTGGTCCTTTTGTTGTTCCACTTGTCAATGAGATGGGACTGCACTTCCTTAAGTAAACTCTCTTTAGGATCTTTCTCTCTGTCATTTATGATGGATTTAATCGACTCAATCATTGAGTTGATTCCATCATAAATATCACCTGATCATGGATGATCCATATCAACAAATCTCACCATACTCATGACGGGCTCAGTAAAATTGAGCAAGTACTCCACACGAGTCCACCACCCGTCATCGAATATCAACACTTCCACCTTTACTACCTGAAAGTGTTTGCATGAAAAACAATCCACAGGTTAAACACAGAAATATGATCGATATATTATTCCTATATCAATTACAATGAATGGAGTGCTATTAAATAGCCATCCAAATAGGAAAACCAACTTCCTATAAAGTAGGAAGTATAAACAATATAAAACCCGTATTAATATATTGTTATACATTTGTTATAACAATATATAAAACTAACCATATAAATATTTACCTATGATGTAAATACTAATTCCTAACATTCCCCCCCTTAGTGTTTACATGGTAGAAAAACATCCACACACTCCTCTGCAGTATGCTCACACCCTGTGGCATGTTCAACTCTGTGACTCATGACCTTGATCCAAAAGAAAGGCTCTCTCCTTTCATGGTTTTAAACAGGGTTACCACAAACCTTGAAGTGACAGGAACCTCATCAACTGTCGACCTCGTGTGGTTTTCTGGATCCTCCGACAAACCCTTTCAAGATCCATGAACTTACTCTGGTGCTACTATTCACCACTATGCTTATACATCAGGGAATTATGTAGGAAACACAACTGACATATCTCAAAACTGCACAATAGAAGATATGCTGAAAATATTTCACATTACTTCCTATAAGAATCGTAATGTTCTTAATCGTAGTCTCTGTCATTGATCGCTGCCACTCGATCTCGAACAACATAGAAAACTGCCTACTGCCACTGGAAGCTTTCCTTGACTAAGTCGTTTTGGGTGCAGAATGGGAATGGAACATTGGTATGTATTCCCCCCCCACAATGTGAAATTCCACATAAGAAATCAGAAAGAGAAAAATGTATTGTGTTGTATCATACTAATTGGATCTTGCTGTCTTGATCTTGCTGCACATGATCACCATTGCCAATGAACGTATTCACTGACCGATCATCTTCCAACGAAGTACGGCAGTCAGAGGATCTCTGCAGTTAGAGGATCACCGTAGTTTTTTGATCTCTTATACAATTCTTTTCCAGTATTAACAATAAATCACACCACTCAAATTAACAGGAACACTACAAACTAAAGCACACTGAGAAAATGAAGACCACACTGAAAATCATATACTCACACCATACATATGCCACCACAGCTTCTGCGTCGGCCCCGTCGTTGGTGACTGACGAGAGGTCGTTGTTCGACCTCCTTCCTCCGATGCCTCCTTCCTCCATTTTCATGCTGCTGGATCAGCTGGATTTGGATATGAAGCTCTGTTTCCACATTGAGATTATTCTTTTCTTCCTTCCCGTAATGTGAAATACTTTATTTCCAGACGTCGGGTAACACCGAAAATGCGTTTGTGAGGCAATTTTTTTTTATTTTCCAATATTTTTGTCGTTAACTCTTGACACCACCTAAAATCACCTATTTGACATGACTTTGACAAAACAACAAGGACTACATAACAAAAGATGATTTTATGACATTTGACACTATTGGATGATATAAGGACTAGAATAGAAATTTAAAAAATGAGATAAATTTTTAAATGAAAAAATGACTTTGGTAATGACAATACCAAAAAATTGTTTCGACTCTTTTTAACAATCTGACTTTTGACGTCTTTTTAAATACAACTTAGTGTATGGAGGGCTTGAACATCTAAATTGACAAAACAATTACAATGAGACCGAAGTATTATTTAGGACAATTCTAAAAACTTAACACTACAGAAAAAAATAATATTAAAAATCCAATCGACTCAAAATGAAACAAAATTAAGAATCTTTAAATGACTACACACTATGCACACACGGGTTTAACACGTGTTGAAGGGTGGAAGCACAGAAAACTGTTGGAGAGCTACCATGCTGAAACCGACAGTCCTTTTCTCCTGTTGATGTCGAACCTCACAAATATTGAAGTGACGGGATCTCGTTTGAAGGAAGATAATCCTTATGTCAATGAAAGAACTAAGATGTTTCAGGGATTGGGGACGTCAGGGCTACAACATCTACACCGCACAAGCAGGATAGAGATATACAGTGGTATTTCTATCAGAACATGCACAACAAAAAACAAGAGATGGCATGCATCTGATGGTACCGAATCTGAACGCCTTTGCTTGAAAATAAAAGGCTGCCCCCTTCACATTTCTTATTCCATCACAACGCTGGATCAAATCGCTCTCACAATAGGACCCGAATTCCAATAGATCTCGTGGTTTGCGCCTTCTTCAGATGATTGCAGATCCTCTGCTGTAGACGTCTCTTATGAGAAGACCTCGGCCTTGGGAAGATCGATGGCCTGCAAAGGTATTTCAGCGTTCTTAACTTCTCCAAGATCCAAGCCTGATAATGTTAATACACACATACATCAACATGTGTCGAATTGATAATGGACAGGTCGACAAGATTCAAGATTGGCGCATGGACTGCACATGCCTAATTCTCAAACTCAACAAATCTGATGAAAGAAATCTCAGAAGCTGGGGGAAAATAGATATCAATCTATCGCTGCCCCATTCAAAAGGAATTATCTCTCCATCTTAGGATGATCAGTAACTGCTCCGATACCAAGTGAAAAACAATCCACAGGTTAAACACAGAAATATGATCGATATATTATTCCTATATCAATTACAATGAATGGAGTGCTATTAAATAGCCATCCAAATAGGAAAACCAACTTCCTATAAAGTAGGAAGTATAAACAATATAAAACCCGTATTAATATATTGTTATACATTTGTTATAACAATATATAAAACTAACCATATAAATATTTACCTATGATGTAAATACTAATTCCTAACATTGCATGCCTCCATGTATTCCAATTGATCTCAATAATCTCAACGGGGTGGTTCTTTTACTGTTCCATTTATCAATGGGATGCAATTGCACTTCCTTGAATAATCTCTTTGTAGGATCTTTTTCTCTATCATTTATGATGGATTTAATCGACTTAATCATTGAGTTGATTCCATCATAAATCTCACCCAAACATGGATGATCCATATCAACAAATCTCACCATACTCATGATGGGCTTAGTAAAATTGAGCAAGTACTCCACATGATTCCACCATCTGTCATCGAAGACCAACAAATCCGCCTTTGCAACCTCAAAGTGTTTGCATGCCTCCATGTATTCCAATTGGTCTCTATAACTATGCGGCTCAATGACTCTTTCACTTTCACGAGCCGTCTCAAGACACGTGTGTGTGAGGCAAATCGAGTCTCAACAATTGAATAAGAAAATTAAAACAAATAAAATAAAAAGTAAATAAAATGTTCAAAATCAAAATTCTACAAATTGCATAGTTACAAGATTATTTAAACTTTTTATGTTAATTTTTTCAAAAAAATCAAAAAAATCAAAATAAGTACCTTCAACAATTGCAACTTTGAGAAGCTCATAAATATGGCTTGGGACATGTGGTGTTTGTTAATGAACATTTGGATCTCAATCACCTCATAGATTTGTTTGATCCAAGCAATTTGGGTGCCTAAATTTTGTAACATTAGGTTGAGGGAATGAACCACACAAGGTATCTAAAATATGTGCCCATACCTTTTCTCAACCAACATCCCTGCAACTTAACAATTGTTTGTGTTGTCCATTATAATTTTGACAATGTTTTGAAACCTCGTCGTCTCAATGGACCCTATAAAGATGTTTACAATAAATTGGGCATCCTTCACTTGCCCCTCACAATCAATAGCCCTAAAAAACATAGCCCCTTTAGGGCACATTGGATTCACAATGATCAATGGCCTATTTGTGGTATCTTTCCATCCATTAGAAATAATGGACACCCTTGTTTGGAGCCATGATTTCTTGATCAGATGCAATGAATCTTCCACATGTTTATCCTTTGTCCAATAAGGCGGTACACACATTTTTGTAACCCGTGCTCTTGTGCCCGTTAGGGGCATAATTGATTACTCTCACCACACCTTTCCAATATAGGAATCTAACAACATTAAAAGGGATGCCACATGTAGATGAAACGTGCAATTCGCTAGTCAACTATGTCCCTACTTTCACTCTTAAATGCCGCTTCCAGTGGGTCCACAACTTTTGTTCCCTTGTGACTAAGAGGCAAATCATCTATATCTATAGCCACAAAGGATGACAAAAATTGGTGTGATGGGGTCACGACATTGGCATGTGGAGCACCTCTCGATCCCTTCTTTGCCAAAAGATGCTTCAATCTTAGGGTAGTTGTTGCATCTACATCTTGCTCTTTGATGAATGCAAGATTTTTTGCATGTGGCAACCTCTTTCCATCCGTCCCTCTACAAACTCAAACTCCATGGCTAGCAACCCCACATAAATGAAATTCAACCCGACTATAGGAGCTCTTAAATTGGAGTTTGGTATTTGATCAAAGTCAAATATAACCTCCTCCACTTGACAACTATTCAATTGGCATGGCATACTTCTAAAGGGGAGAACATGGATTGTATTTCATGGTTATACCTTGAGCCACGAAAGTAGAACTTGTAGCCATTCTAACAATCTTTGTAGCTCCTTGTTTAACAATTAAAAAAAGAAACACATTGTTTTTTTGATTGATAAGGCGGGTTGAAGGGACCCATTCCCTATTTAAAAGAACAGGCTAAATCCTCTGGAAAACAAAAGGGCTACAAAAGCCAAAAAACAGTTGCATACTGACATTAGAATAGATAGAGCAATCCTTAAATTACTTCCCCCCCTGGGATGGAAAATAATCGTCAATGCTGCCCATGCGTCCTTTTTTATTTTTACGCCTCTTTACTTCTTGCCATTTTCCAAGGTCGGACGAGATAACCAACGCAAGGTCACTGGGGCCAACGCCATCAAATTACCTGGCATAGAATCCTGATCCGATTCCGAACTTTCTGAAGTATGTCCCCTTTTTATGCCACCTCCAACCAAGTTTTCTTCCTGAAATCCCATCTCTGTATCATTTTTTGCTGTCACCGTTTTACCGTCGGAGGTAGGATTATATGGAGTGTCTTTAAATTTTGATGCAGAAACCAAATTTGGGTTTACAGAACCCCATCTGTTCGAAGATTTTGATCCCTTTTCTTTTAAGATTTCTGATTCTTATTGAAGGGACATGAGGCTTGCAAATGCCCCGCATTTCTGCACAATCTACATCGGAATGCGGTATTCTCATAATCTAAGACCTGGGTGTGCTGAAAATTGCCAAACTTAAGGTTGATTCGATCAGGTAATCCTTTGCTTAAATCAAGTTCAACGCAAATTCAGACAAACGAACACATGCCTGAATGTGTTCTGTCGATATCCTCTTTTATACAATTTGCCCAAGACGTTTCCAATATCTTCCAGGGCATACCACAGATGTAAGGGAAGGTTAGGAAGCCTGACCCAAACTGGTGTTTTGGTCATCGAATAAGTATTCGGATTAAAATCTGGGAACCATGGAGTGATGAATAGACTTGCATGTCCACAGAGCCAGGGTCCCTTTGTCAAACACCGCTAGTAATCTTCAGTTTCCCCAAAATGGACAACGAAAAACTCTTGGAGCAGAGAGAGATTTTACATTTATTGGTCCAATTTTCGAAGACCCACTGGTACAGAGCTGTGGAGGAAGGCCAAAATCCATTAAACCTACCCACCACCGCATCCCGTGTTAAATTTTTGAAATATTCTTCAACTACTGGATTTTCTATAGTGAGAGAAGGGATGTCCTTGGCTAGATCGACCAAAAGTATGCCTGGGTTTTAGCTGTATGTATGCCTGAGGAATTGCCACCCCTGTTTTCCAATGCCTCCTTGAAGGAAGAAGCCTTTTGATGATACCCCGAGCCATGGTTGCCTGAATCTCCACCCCACCGGTTCCACTCACCGTTCCTTCCTTGCCTCCCAGCTTCCGGTATTTTCGTTTTTGGAGTCCTAGGATTATGGCGCAGAACAACTTCCACCTTCTCCCATTCGGCTCTATCCCGCATTCCCTCCCCAGCTCGAGCGCCCCCCAATACTCGGCCGAAACCCTTCGTAGCATCCTTCTGCCCCTGAAGATCCTCCTGGAACTTGCAGTTGACTCCTGCCCTTGCTCGCACTAATCACACTCGTTTTCTCCATCGGGCCGCAAGCATCGATCTTTCAGGTAGGGTATGAAGTTCAGTGAATGTGGAAATATTCAATTTCACGTTAAATGTGATTTCAAAAAGAAACACATTGTTAATGGAATAAGATTTAATTATTTAACTAGTGTTTACAACTAGGGGTTGAAAGATTGTTAAAAACTTAAAAAATACAATATGAATATGTTATATTAACAAAATATTGAAAAAAAGTTATAAAATACAAATTGGTTTTAAAAATAAAAGATAGAGAAAAATAAAACAATACAAATTCTTGAATCACCTACCCTCTTTGTTGTGAGCTCCTTAATCTACTTAGCACTTGGATCAACTCTTAGCAATTGAAAATCTAAATATGAGAGAGCAAATAGGTAAGGAAAGATAAGATGCAATGCGAGGTAAATGTGGTGGTGTTGTTTAAAAGAGTTTAGGGGGTGTATTTTATGGTTAGGGATTGTTTTTAATGTTTGAAAAGTTGATTATTGATTTTATTTTGACAAACAAAAGTAAAGAAAAATTGTTTTTATGATGGGTATGCCGAGGAAACGTGTTCTAGGATACTAAAGCACCTACCCATCATGTTTCCCTTGCATACCAGGGCACATACCTCTCCTTGGTACGTGCCATACCCATACCGACACCATACAAGGCCCTATTTGACTACCTAGATTGAGACACTGCCATGCCAAATAATTTGAGGGAGAGCTCAAGAGAGATGTTACTAACTCAACTTCTTGAAGGAACATAAATTCAATTGAATCCCTTCAAATTTTAAAGGTTTTTACCATGTGGTTCCTATCACGAGTCTCCAAACCCCTTACATTCCAACTTATAATATTCATCAATCACAAGAAAAAGGGGCTCCCAGTGAGCTAGCTCAGGGGGGTCTTACATTCCCGTTATTCTGATTCAATGTGTCAAAACAAGGTGGAATCTTGCTCTCTTTTTTAGAGGCCACCTTATTTGCTGTAGAATTTTTCTTTAACTTTTTTCATTGTCTTTACCAAGATGGTATTCAGATTCCTCAGCAACTTTGAAACTTTTCACCCTAAATTTACTTTTGGGAGCTAGAGTATTGGGATTCTTTATTGGTAAATCTTGAAACAAAGGGAGTTTTTCAGTGTTTATGGAGGACATGGAATTCGTTAAATCATTTAGATCTAAGCACACAACCTGAAAACACGGAAAATGCAAGTTGTTGAAAAATAAAGATCACAATATTATTGCATTACCTTGTTGTTTCACTTTTGGGAAACACACAAATAAGTAGGTGTGTAAAAAACTTATCCTCACCCAAATAATAGGCGGGATCAACCAAAGAAAGGAGATGTGATTATCTCCATAATTTATGGAGTGTAGAGAATATCTTAAAAAGCTCCAAGAAGGTATGGGAACTTACAATATCTCCCAAAAAACATTATTTTCAAATAAATTTATATATGCTCTCCATAAATGAGCTTCATTACATGTAATGCTATAACTAGTTCACATAGTGAGTATGAACGTGTTTACACCAACATCCTCCCATAAATGAATACCAGGGAGTAAAACAAAGAAAGGGTCCCGAACTACTATGCCAAATAACATACCCATTACAAACAAGAAGAAAAAATAGGAAGAAGGATTTCAACATGATGAATCCCACAAGGACAACTTCCTTCACTCCAAGCTTTTCTCGTGGCTGAAAATAACGAGGAGAAGCAAGGGGTTTAGTGAAGATGTCTGCAGGCTGATCAGTTGTAGATACAAACTTTAAGTCAATAACATCATCATAAATCAACTTCCGAATGAAGTGCATATGAATTTCAATGTGTTTGGTACATTGATGTTCAATAGGATTATGTGTTATCTGGATAGCACTCTGATTATCACACCAAATGATAGTAGGAGACTCCTGTGGAAATTCAAACTCATAGTCATCAAGTATCTGGCGAAGCTAAAGAACTTTCTAACCAGCCTTAACTGCACCTCTATACTTAGTCTCAATGGATGACAAAGCAACTACATTTTGATTCTTGCATGCCCATGCAATTGGACCTGATCCTAGGTGTAAAAAAGAAACCAGAAGTAGATTGTCGTGTATCACAAAAAACTCCCCAATCTGATTCTATATAGCCTTCAATATCACAAGATTCATGTGGTGAATAATGGATGCCGAAATTCAAAGTCCCTTTGATATATCGTAAAATACACTTTGTTACTTTCTAATGATTCTCATGTGGCTCATGTGAAAAAAAAGGCACAAGGTTAACAACAAAAGTGACATCAGGGACGAGTGTGAGTGAGATAGAGAAGGCTCCCAACTAATTGTCTATACAAAGTGGCATCAACTAGGTTAGACGTGCAATCAACAGTCAATTCAATCCCTGACTGAAATGGAGTCAGATATGACTTACAATTAGCCATGTTGAACTTTTGTAACAAGTCTGCAACATACTTCATTTGTCCAACAGAAATTCATATTGAGATTGATGAACTTGGAGACCAAGGAAACAATGCAACAGACCCATATTTGTCATATATAAATTGGCTCTCATGTTATTGTTGAATGTCCGGAATCAGAGAAATGAGATGCCTGTAAGGATGAGATCATCAACATATAAAACTAATATCAATAAATCATCACCACTGTTCAGGACATATACAATATGGTCAGTTTCGCATCTATGAAAACCAATAGACAACAAAAAATCATCCATTTTCTCATACCAAGATTGTGGATCTTGTTTGAGACCATATATAGAACAACAAAGTCTACAAACCAATGAAGAGTCCTACAAAAAACCTTGAGGTTGTTCCATATAAATCTCATCATGGACATCACCATGCAAAAAGGAACTCTTCACGTCCAGCTGAAAAACTTACCACTCGATGAGAATCAGTGAGGGAGAGAACAAGACGAACTAAATCCATCTTTGCTACAGGAGAAAAAGTCTCAGATTGGTCCACTCCATCAACTTAAAAAATACCTTAGCAACAAGATAGGCCTTGTATTTTTTAATTGATCCATCAGGAGCATATTTGGTCTCATAGACCCATTTACATCTCACAACTTTTCTTCTGTAGGAAGAGGCATCAATTCCCATGTATTCTTCAAAAGAGAAGAGTATTCCTCCTTCATAGCAGTTTTCCACTCTAGATTACTAGAAGCTTCAGAAAATGTGATTGGATCATTAGAAATAGCTTGACTTATAAGAGCCTTTCCTTAAGGCATAGAATGAGTGTGACGAACAACATCACTTCAAGTTTTGGCTCTCATACATCAAGGATTACTTAGATCACAAACCAAGTCACCAACTGACTGAAGAGTGGATTGCAACCAGTTTGGATGATGTTGTGCATGAGGAGGAGGAGAAGGTGGAGCAAGTGCAAAAAGCTCTTCTTTAGAATCATCATCAATAAGCATATCATCTATATCAGGAGAAGGTGGTGTAGGAGAAATATGTTGATCAGATACATGATCCACTTTAGAAGAATCACTCTCATCAATATGAACATCCCTTCAATAAAGTACCTCAAGATTAGTTGGATCTAGAAGATGACTATGCCTTCACATGTTCACAATGACCAACAAATATGAGTTCTTTACTTTTAGGTTGCGTGGAATTCCTTTTTTCATCAGGTACAAAAGCCCAAGCTTTGATTCCAAAAGAATGTAAATCAGATAGATCTGGTTTCTGACCTAACCATGCTTCCTATGTAGTTATCCATTGAACTAATTTATGTGGGATTCTGATTCTGAATGTAGTTTGCACAATTTATAGCTTCAACCCAGAATTCAGGTGCCAAATTCTTTGACTGAATCATGCAATTAACCATCTCCCTGAGTGTCTGATTTTTACATTTAGCAACTCCATTTTGTTGAGGAGTGTAAGGCACTATATATTGATGCAAAATATCATGATCAATACAAAAATATCTAAATGCATTACTTATATATTCCCCCCATTATCAATGTGGAGCTTTTTAATACAATGTGGTGATTATTTTTCAACAAAGGCTTTGAAATCATTGAAACTATCAAACACATCACTTTTATAAGGAAGGAAATACACCCATGTTTTCATTATAAGATCATCAATAAATGTTAGTACATATTTAGAACTAGAAAATGATCGAGAAGGAGGATTCATTAGATCACTATGTACTAACTTCAAAGGAGCCTTAGCTCTCTTAGCTTGTCCTTTTGAAAAAGGATATTGATGTTTCTTTCCCAACATGCAACCAAGAACAAATACCATCATTAAAAGAAACTTTAAGAAGATCGGTTACCATGTTTCAAGAAAATAACTACAGCATATACTTGTAGTTGAGGTAACTAAACCTTTCATGCCATAACTTACTCACAGAATCTGAGTGAGAAATTAGAGAAGATCCTTCCAAAATCTCAAACTTGTCAAAAAAGATACAAATGAGAATCGGGATCTACTACACCAGTAGCTACAATATCATTAGGATCATTCAATTCTCTTATTACAACTTTATCTAGTGAAAATTCAATAGTTTTACCATCACCTGAATTGCAGATCTGATATACTGACAAAAATTATTAGAAATGTGGGGAACATAGAGAACATCATGAATATAACCATTTGGCATATCAACAATCCTTGAACCCACAACATTCAATGAAGTAGAGTTTCCCACCATAATCTAAGAAACACTGTAAGGAGAAACTAAACTTTAATAAAATTTTCATAGTGTGTGTATGTGATGTGTGGCACCTAAATCAAATACCTATTTTTCCTTCAATGGAGATAAGGCCCGTGAAGAAAGAGTGTTCCCTTTACCAGTTTTAGAAGAGGACGATGGTGGTGGAACACAAAGCTATGTAGTTTTAACATTTTTTCAAGTGCTTCAATTCTCACAAAACATCTAGATTATAGATGATTTTTTGCTACAATAAGGGCATAGATCATACACTTTCCTTTTGACATACTTTTTCCATTTCCTATACCGAGAAGGCTTAGGAGCATTTAAAACTTTTATCAATGGTATTAGGAGATGATTTAAAATATTTTGTAATCTTAGGTCATGATTTTTACTTTGGTTTCCCTTTACCCTTAGGAGTATTTGCTAATAATGCTTGATTTAAGTGTGGTAAGGCATCAAGTGACATTAATTTTGATTGTTCATGAGATAACCTATCACAAAAACTTCGAATGAAATTATTTCAAACTAGTCTCCTAGAACATCCATGGTGGAAAAAAAAGTAGAAGTGAAAACTGTAAAGGGACCTTTTAACTTTGACAGAATTAAGAAAATACATTCATCATCTTTTTTGTTTCTACCACCATCCTTTAATTTGCTTCTAAGTTCCTTAAATTTTGTCAAAAATCTTCTATGGAAGGAAAATATGAAGGTGCACATGACGTAAATTCCATTTCTAGCTGCAATAGTTAGAAATCATTAATTTTTCCAAATAAACTTTCAAATTTTTCCCAGACCTCTTTTGGAGATTTTGCAACTAAAATATGGAACTATAGACTGTAGGGAAATGAGCCCTAGATCACTTTTTTACACACATAACCGTACTCATCTTTTTCACTAGTGAAGGTAGATACCGAGTCTTGAAAATGCGCCAGAGACCCTGTGATTTAAGCAATTGTTCCATTTTTGGCTTCCATGCATGGTAGTTTTTCAAATTTAAGGGTTCCAACAAATGTAGATCCATTATGTTTTCAGGCACAGATTAAGAAGGAACACTCTTTGACATGCCGGACGAATAAAGACTAGCTCCGGACCAATGAAGTCTAGCTTCAGATGAATATGGTCTAGCATCAGACCAATGAAGTCTAGCTTCGGATGAATATGGTCTAGCTCCTTACCAATAAATACATGCCCCAAACCGATAAAGTCGTGACAACGAGCTGAGCAACGAGCTCGATAGGCAAGTTGAGTCGGTCATGATATTGTTGGCGAGCTGGGAAACTAGCTAGATATGCGAGCCGAGGTGTCTAGGAGTCTGGCTGGGTGCTTTTCAAAAGTAAGTTGTGACTCGAACCCACAACTTCTAACCAAACATGCAAATGCCTTACCGCTTTGCCACGACTTTTTTGCATACATCTATATGCCATATATATATTGATATTTTGTTTTTTGCCGAATAAAACAAAAAAAGAGGCCGTATGTGGGTTTAAACCAGTGTTACCTAAGACTCCGGGACGACAATTTTTTTCTAAATTTGGGGACGGCTAATTAAAAATATATAAATATTTGGGGATGGCGGGGGAACAACTAATTAAAAAATATAGTGAATAAACTATATAAATAAGCTGAAATAAAACCATTTGAGATTTAAATAAGTTGAAACTTGAAATCATAAATATCAAATACATTTAAATTTTCAATTGTTAATTAGACTTAGAAGTTAGAATTTAGAAAGTAGACTGAAATACATAGTAAGTTAATAACATATGTCATATGGTGACTGCTTAACTTTTTCATGATAATTACACATTCCTAAATATCAAAATTCAAATACATGTAGTTATACATAATTTAAGAGAAGAAAAACCATTTGAATTTGAGACTTAAAATTAAATAAGCTGAAATAAATTATAAAACCATTCTGATTGATCAAGTGACAATAGTCGATATTCATATCATTAATGTCATATTCAAATACACCAACAATTGTCTATTGTCAATATTACAAAAAGAAGAGGACAAGTATCATGAAAATCAGAATCAACATCCAACATCCATGAACTCCTCCTCGCTGGAATTATCATCTTCGTCCTCAAAGGAAAGCCTAATCAATCCCCGTTGCATAGTATTGTCCTCTTCAACCTGCCTCGGCTCCTCGGATTTACATCCCATTGTAATGCTGGGTCTCCTTGTACTGAGGTGTCTTGCGATCCATAAGACGCAAAACATTGTGTACATCTACAAGCTTCTCCGCTCTCGTAGAGGGAAGCCTATTCCTCTTAATTGAGTGGATCCAACCATATGTAGACCAATTCCTCTCAGAGGCAGAGGAGCTAGAAACCTGGGAAAGGAGGCGAATGACAAGTGTTCGCAGCAGTCCTGGAAGCCCATATAGTTGCCACCAACTCACTGGCTTCTCATGTGCCAATGTTACCCTGTCCGCTTTTGCTGAAGTTTTATACCCATCAAGTTCAGTGAAGTTGAGCCACTCCAACTTGATCTGTGAAGCCTCCTGTGGACTATACTTTTTTTAAAGGCCTTCATAATGCCCTTCTTCACCTCATCATCATCCAAAGGGATAACTCTACCTGGCCTCTCCACATACCATTTGGGATTCAGTGCATACGCAACCATATGAAGAGGGGTGTTCAACTTCTCCCATCTATGTTGAATAATGGGCTGAATATGTTCATTGTAGAACTCCAAAGTGGGGTCCCTCACCCGAATAACTGCCTTCATTTGCCAAGCATGCTATCAATGCACTCATAGATCTCACCAAGATTGGGCTGTTAGAATCCCCATATTTGATGACACTAAAAACTGGAGTTATAATTGATATGATGTATTTCATATCAACCCAAAATGTTTCCCTCAACACCACTTCCTTCACTCTTTTCCCTTGCTTTGTCTTGGACTCACGCCACCTAGTCCAATCTTGTGTCATAATCATAATTTGCAGGGGCTCTTGCAACTCAAACATCCTCTCCAACAAAATAAAATAGGATGCAAAGTGGATGTCAACTGGTTTTAGAAATTCCTTCTTCGAATTTTTTTGAAAGAGTGCCAATGATGTGTGGTGATTGCATATGAACTTCTGCACGTTCCTGGCCTCATTCACTATCTGGTTGACCCACTGAATCTTCCCTATGTCTTTCAGTGCATTGTTCATGGCATGCACACAACACGGGGTCTAATAAATATGATTATACTCTCTGCTCCACTAGCTTGCCTGCTGCTCTGCACACATAAGTTGCATTCGTGATGACCTGTACAACATTTGATAGGTCCAACCTCCTCAATGACATCCTTCAAAATTTGAAACTGGAACTCAACATCTTTTCGCTTCCCAGAACAATCAATTACTCTCAAGAAGTACGGTCCATTTTTGCAAGAGACAATGATATTGATGAGAGGACGGTGTCTAATATCCGTCCACCCATCCATGATAATGCTGCATCCATGTTCATGTGACCTTCATCTCCTCCATCAACCAGATTAACCTTGGAATAGTTTCTATCCAAGATTGTTGTCCTCAGTTTGGTGTCTCCAAGAGGCACATAACTTGTACCTGTTTTTGCTACCTTAGCCATAGCCTCCTTATAAATAAGGAGAGCTAAGCGACATGAAATGAGGATCCCAACAACATATAAAACTTTCCTGATAGCATCATCTGCCTCTTCCTTTGCCTTTGAATCAAACATGTCTACAACTGGATTGGGGGCTGCCCTCACGACCTTTCTCTTCCCTTTGCTTTCCACTTCTAACATTCCAAAACTAGAACTAGCTAAAGTATTCTTGCCAGTCCTATGAGAGCTCAAAGGAGTGTTAGCCGCACTGCTAGTACCATGAACTTCTGGAACATTTTCCGTGGTATTTCCATTGGAAATTCTCACCATCTCTGCTCTCTGCTCTAGTGAAAGGGCCTTACAAAGACCAACCCCCCTTCCTGTAAGGTGCAACAAGTGTGCATTGGTCTTGGTGATGCTGCCATGCCAAGTCAGTGCACATATGTTGCACTTCCATAGTTTACTCCCCCCTTCAGACTTGGGGTTCTCAAGTATCTCAACAAATTGTTGCAATGGCTTCTTCTTATCAAATGGTCCAATGGCAAATCTGGACAACATTTGAGAGGGGCAATTGGTAGCAATACCAGCTGAACTACTCAGTTGCCATTGGCACTACATTTTGTCTCTCTTCTCCACTTCCCCCCATTATGTCATCACCAACACTTCCACTACATTTCAAATTCAACCCTTTCCTTCTTTGATTCAAACTCAGACTCAATTCATACTCATACTCAGAAGAACTCATGATTGATGATTGTTGGGGCTGCAATGAATTAAAAAAAACAACCATAACTATATGTAATGAATTAATTAAAAAAAAAGATAACAATAAGGTATAGGCAATGATTATAATTTAATTTATAAACAAGAAAAACAAGGTCATAAGTTATAACTATATTTATTATTCAATGAATTAAAAAAACAATAAGGTATAAGTTATAAGTTATAACTATATGCATTATATGCATTGTTAATGAAAAAAAAAACAGCCATAAGTTATAATTAGTAATGTTCATAGTATTAAACTTCATAGTCCATAGTTACCGTAAAAAGCCATATGTTACTATAGGCCCATAACTAGTTACCATATGCAACAATATTAAAAAACAAAAACGTAAAAAGTAAAACTAAAAAACTAAAACATCTAACATTGTTGGAGTATTTACTATTAACTTTTTCATTTTTGTATCTAGATTCTACATTCATGTATCTATCTATTATCAAAGTTTTTGTATTCGGATTTTGGAATTCCTAATGTTATTGTTTCTACTTTCTAGGAATGTGTATCATACTATCATCATGAAAAGTTAAACCTAACCAAACCTATTCAGTGAATCATTGAATCAACAATCAAGAGCTTTATGTTTTATTTTTAAGTTTTAAAATGTAATTAAAAAAAAACCTAACCAGTTACAACCAAACCCTATGCAGTATGCATTTTGTAAAATCCTACAAACTATAAACATGATTACATTGTGAATGTAGATACAAAAACTAAAAAACAGCCCCAAAAAAATGCAAATAGAATCTAAATTTTAAAAACTAGAGACTATTATCAAGCATTGTAAGCAAATAAAATTATAAATACCTCTTGCTTGCACTTCTCTTGCTCTTGCCCTTGCTTCTTCACTCTTGCTCTTTCTTCTTCTCTTTGCTCACTTTGCTCAAGTGTGAATATTGAATGTGATATGGAATGAGCCCATAAAGTCATTGTATAACATAGAATGACACTTTTAGGGTTAGGGTTAGGTTAGTATGTTAGTTTTAAGTTATTATTACTTTTCAATTAAAAAAAAGTATTAAGAGTCATTAAAATGTTTTATTTATAAACAAAAGTATGAAAAAGATGTGGGGGATGTCGGGGGTGGCTAGACGTCCCCGGGACGTACCTGGACGTCCCGGGGATGTCCAGCAGTTCCTGACCGTCCCCCAAATGTCCCCAACATCCCCGGGACGTTTCCTCTTCTCGCCAAACGTCCCGGGGACGTTTCCTCTCTTCGTTGCATAGTTGGAAACGTGGGGGAAACGTTTCCCCCCCCGTCCCACCGTCCCCAAGATGTTTGAGACGTCCCAGACTCCTAGATTTTGGGGGGGACGCGTCCCCGATTAACATTGTTTTCCCACACACCTTCAGCTTCTTCTTGAGGCTTGATAAGATTTGGAATGGATGAATTCTCCTCATGTATGCAGTATATTACCAAACCTATTTCTTCAACAAACTCATAAGGATCAAACTGAAAATATTACCCCATTCATCAAGACAAACATTTGGAATCTCTTCTACACATGTAGTATGATCAAGACCAGCACTATCTTCTTCTTGATCATGTATAGTGCAAGTCAGATTGGTTGAAATTAGACTAGGTGTATAAGGCTCAAGATGATTCTTAGAGATCGGTTCAGCCTTGATGGTCACTCTTGTGCCATACCTAGTTCTAAATAACGCATGAGGTGAATCAGAAGACAAGTAACAACCTATCTTGGCTGTAAAATACCTTGCAAAATAGAGAAGCTTGGGCAAACATGCAATGTTAATTTTAGATCCTTAATGACCCCAACCGTCATAACAACAGTTCCATCCAATTGTACAACACCATTACTAACTGGTTTGTACTTAATCCCAAGTAAATCAGCCACTTTCTTAGGCATGACAGAACTACTTGCACCCGAATCAATCATGCAATTATGTACTAAAAAGTCACCAATTATCAGAGACATATAGAAAGGAGGTGGCTTACTGGTTTTATTTAATTTTTTCTCCTTGGGCTGACATAGATTGATTGGAGCAGCTGTACCTTTGGTTGATGTATTTGTGGACTGATTAAAGATTTTGAAAGCTTCTTGAATTAAATCTTTTTGAGCTGGAATGGACAAAGCCTTCCACATAGTGACATTAAGGTTAGTCCTTTTCATTTGATCCACAATACTAAACGGAATATGACTGACCTTTGGTTGCAATTTCGTGACAGCAGTATTCTCTCTTTCTTGTTGGCTGTTTTGCGACTCATTTTGAGGCTGATTAACACTCTTAAAAGCCTGATTTGTTTGTGTCTCAGGTGTTTTAACAACAGTATTGTCCTTCGTAGTCCCAAGAGATGGCTGAGATGATGTTTGACCAGCTGTAGAAGGAGATGGTTCGCCCTCCAACTCTCTTTTCTTAGCTCTTGTGTAGAATGTAATGGGATTGCTACCTCTGTTCGATATATCAGTTTGATTTGAAGCACAAAAATCGTTCTCATGCCAATTCAATATTGTAGACTCGCCTTATCTTTGTTCTGGTGAAGATGCCATGTTATGAACCATGAGCGGTTGACTGAGCACTCCATTAGGGCAAGCATTCTGATTATGGGGTTGTCCACATGGATAACACCACTCATAGTCCTGTAAAAGGTTATTTTGGACAGGTACCATTGCTTTGGATGAGCTTGCAAGTTTGGGGTTATTGACATTTAATGGCTTTGCTTGGATTGGCTGTTTAGTAAGCTGATAGGACTGATTATTGTTCTGAAATGGCCCACTAAACTGAGCCTGCTGCCTTTTAAGGTTCACTAACTCATTCCTAAAGGTCTGCAACAGAGTTTTAACCTCCTGCAATTCATTGGCAGAGGTAGATGGAGTGGTTTGCTGATTGGCTGTGGTGGGAATGGGAGCTAAACTTGGCTGACCAGTAGACTGATTTGGTGGTAATTCTGGAAATAAAGGCATTGGTGGTCTAGGAGAAATCTTACCAGCCTGTATAAGGAAATTTTCAGCCCTAATAGCAATGTCATAAGCATCTGGAAGAGTAGCACCTCCCATAGACTGATCATAACAGCAATGTTACTGTTTAAAGATTTCAAATAGTAAAGGAAAGCAGTGTTTGGGGATGACTTGACCAACGAAGGAATTCTGTTCCATGTCTTTTAGAATCTAAGATTGAAATTACCCAGGTATTCATATGGTGCTCTCTTGATAGTAGTGAGTTGCTCAACCAAGGACAAATGATCACTCTTATCTTCAAATTGTTTATATAAACCAGCTTCTAACTTGTCCCAGTTATGGATGGAATTGGGTGGAAGACTCCTATACCACTGTGAAGCTTTGCCTTTAAGTGAGGTAGAAAGCCACCTAACAACAACATTTTCTTGTGTGATATGGTGAACAGAGCATAGGTTGGCTATTTCTTGTATGTGCTCAACTGGGGTAGTGGAATTTTCACTGGTGGAGAATATTGTCAGAGGCTGGTATATTGTCATGTTGAGCTAATGTTAGAGGACCGCCTCCATCAAAAGTTACAAAAACCTGATTTCTTACAGCCATGGAAGTGGGTTGGACTATTCTTAGATTAGGCTAAGAACGACTAGAGACAGTTGTAGATAGTCTTCCAGAATAAGCTATTGAATAAGGTGACAATAGCCTTGAATATCATCTTCTTTGAGGAGGTAAGGACAACTAAGAGAAAGCAATGTTCTTACCTCTAGTGGAAAACCTTGTTTGCACTTTTGGCGTTGAGAAACATTGTTATTCTGAGTTCTGAGCCTTTAGAGTTGCCTGGTGCTTATTAAGATGTATGTAATTAGCTGCAGCTACTGCGAACAACACCTTTCTTCAGCTGCAATCTTCAAATTTGATGAGATTTTGTCTCACCGGGCATGCCGGAAACTGATGATGCATGAATCGTGCAACCGTGATCGATAATTGATTCACCATAACAAAAACCTGATTTCTTACAGGCATGGAAGTGGGTTGGACTATTCTTAGATTAGGCTAAGAACTACTAGAGACAGTTGTAGATAGTCTTCCAGAATAAGCTCTTGAATAAGGTGACAATAGCCTTGATTATCTTCTTCTTTGAGGAGGTAAGGACAACTAAGAGAAAGCAACTGTCTTACCTCTAGTGGAAAACCTTGTTTGCACTTTTGGCATTGAGAAACATTGTTATTCTGAGCTTTGAGCCTTTAGAGTTGCCAGGTGTTTCTTAAGATGTATGTAATTATCTGCAGCTACTGAGAACAACATCTTTTCGTCAGCTGCAATCTTCAAATTTGATGAGATTTGTCCTACCGGGCGTGCCAGAAACTGTTGACGCGTGAATCAGGCAACCATGATCGATAGTTGATTCACCATAACAGTGGGGTCTTCTCCAAGTCGTGGGCCCTTGGCTTCTTGAGAAGAACCTCCAGAGAAAGGCTGGCTCCTTTCTTAAACACAAATTAAACTGATATAAGATCAGTTCACAGACTAACTACTGCTTACTACGAGTTTATCTATGGCTGCAACTATGCTTTTCGGCAAGAAAAGAGTAGAACAACAACTAAATCTAACTGTGGTGATACACCAAACATTTAGTGGATGCTTTTGCTTGCTCCAACTAGCACAAATGAGACCTTAAAAGACGGATTTGACCACACAACTCCCATAAACTGACTGTAATAGAGGTAAACAAATGAATATCAGCTTACAAGAGGTCTAGAATGCCTCCAATTTCATTAAAATGAGCTCAAAAGGGACTGATTGACATCCACAACTGCATTCAAATAAGTGTAGCTGATTTCTGAAATCACACAGTGGAACAGCAAGGGAAGAATGAGAGAAGGCAATTTCAACTTTTATTGTTCAGATAAGGCTGTAAGCCTGCAGTACAAAGCCACAAAGAGCCATATGTTCTGTATTGCAATAGCAAAAAGTCCTTTAGTTCTGAGTTTGCACCATCATATATAGATGAAATTTATTGAATTTCTTGAAGTACAAGGAATAATTTTCCAATGTGGGATGTAGGAGTTCATGTAACAGAAATATTCTATGCTCTGTTTGACCTTTTCATCGTCACTCCAGCTTGGATATAGGGGCACAGCAGATGTTTTCATGAAGTGGTGGTTAGTTTGAAATAGTCTTCATGGTTTGCAAGCTCCTAGAATTCAGCCAACATGTTCTTGAAGTGTCAAGAAGATAGAGGACTTGAATGGTTCATTAAGCCCTATCTTCTCTCCAATGTCTGTTGCAACAGAATAGACCTTAAAAGCATTTGACCACTTCAAACTGTCCTTTAACTTCTCTTAAAGGTTTAGTTTCCTGAGTTTATGTGCATGCAAGACCTAGTCAAACCTCTATTTATCTATGTGGAACAAAGAGAGCGAGGAGGTTTGGCTGGGTCAAAAGCAATAAATCAATGTATCATATGCTATCAAAAGATAAGCAAAATTTATGCTGCTCCACCCTCTCCCCGAGCTGCACAAGGGAAAGATAAGGAAGGGGTCAAAGATAATGGCTTTTAGCCTGTCTTTACCAAGACACACAAGGTGATGACCTCAACCAGGTAATGACCTCAACCAGGTAAAAATTGCAGACCGGCAAGGAAAACCAAATTCAATGTGTAAAACATACATACTGAACACACAAAGGGAATCCTATATTTTTATAATAACATCGTTTTTTCTTGTTTTTTATTTATTTTTGTTGTTCCAAAGGCCATCATTTCTTTCATTTTGGATGTTTTATTTCAAATTTAAATCCTTCAATGTCTGATCTTCATGGAAGTTCCAATACTTTTACCATTTACCAACTTATTTTAGTTGGTGATAGGTGGAATTCGTTGAGGGATGATGGAATGTTTTGAGTAGGTTCTTAATTTTTGCAATCATGGTTTTCCTCTCGAGGATAGCAACTTCATGTGGGTTTCTGAGTTAAATGTTGATAATATTTTTGTAATATCAGAGTTTTTTCTTGTTTTTAATTTTTTTTATTGTTCCAAAGGCTATTAGTTACCGTTTACCAACTGATAGAAGTTGGTTAATGTATCTTGAGAAACATAGAAAAAAAGTTGAGCAGATCCAAAATCATTTCATCATCAGTAACTCTAAAATCAAAAGCAATACACCCTACCAGTTACCATTTACCAATTTCTATCAGTTCTTTCATTTTGGATATTTTTATTTCAAGTTTAAATCCTTCAATGTCAGATCTTCATAGAATTTCCAATACTTTTACCATTCACCAACTTCTTTTAGTTGGTGATGGGTGGAATTGGATTGTTGAGGGATGATGGGATGTTTTGAGTAGGTTCTTATTTTTGCAATCATGGTTTTCCTCTAGAGGATAGCAGCTTCATATGGGTTCCCAAGTTTAAGGTTGATAATATTTTTGTAATATCAGAGTTTTTTCTTGTTTTTAATTCTTTTTTGTTGTTCCAAAGGCTATCAGTTCTTTTATTTTGGATGTTTTATTTCAAGTTCAAATACTTCTATGTCAGATCTTCATGGAAGTTCCAATATTTTTACCATTTACCAACTTCTTTTAGTTGGTGATAGGTGGTATTGGATTGTTGAGGAATGATGGGATGTCTGTCTTGACTTAGCTTGTCCAACTTATTTTTATATATCATATATTGTTTAAGGCTCTGCTTCCTATTGGAAGATTACTTGTGTCTATGATGAGGACAGGGTAGGTGTATTGCTTTTATTTTAGAGCTATCAGTGATGAATTGATTTTGGATCTGCTCACCTTTTTTCTATGTTTCTCGAGATACATTTCTCTTCCATTTTGCAGTTGTATAGAATGACTGCCTGTTCTAGGCTATTGAATAGTGTTTTCTTTTATCATAATTACAAGCTCAGCATTTGTACATTTTTTTAAACAATAGTAGGTCTTGAGCTTATCTGGAATTTCACGAAGACTAAAGTTAAGAGTAATTGTTTTCTTGATTCATCATCTATAAAGAATGATGTTTTGAGTACATAAAGTGTACCCATCTCTGGGGAGAAAAAGAGTGAAGAATCAATCTTGTATTTTTTTTAACATTAACATTATCTTAAGTCATTATCAAAGGAAACTATAGGTAAGGTTCGTCTGGATCTGATTATCACAATCTTTGTTTTATCAACTTTTACCATCAACCCCGACTTGTTTCAGAATGTTCGGAAGATCTTCAACTGTTTTGCTAGTTCCACATGATGTCTAGCAAGACAATACAGTTAGCATCTAGAAGTAATATATTGTTCTAGTTGGTGAGATTTGTCCCCACAAATCCTTCTTCTAGGCGTTTTTCTAGTGGGATAAACGACACCCTTGCAAACTCCTACGTTCCAATGAATTCATTTTGACCAACCTTGCTTAGTGTTTTTAAGTTTGTAAACGACTGATTGATATAATCTGTCTACTGCTGTTCTAAGTTGAGGGAGTTCCTGTATTATCACTTGTTATCAAATAATTTTCTAAAATCAACAGAGCAGGAAATGCTATCTTTCTTGTTATGTCAATATTCTTCAGCGACAACTGTATTTGTAAGGGTATGATTAGCTTTAAAGGTTGACTTCTAAAGTTTGCTTGTCCTTCAGACCTCAACCTCTTGTTATTTAGCCAGTGCCTGATCCTTTTTTTCCTAAGATGGTTTCAAACATTTTGATGGGTCATCTATGGAAGGGTGAAGTGGAAGGTAAACATATCATCAAGCGAAGTTCGCTATCGAAAAAAAAAAAAGAACAGACCTGTGTGAAAGAATTAAAAAATGAAAACATCTTAATCTATATATATGCTAGTAAATCAATGTTTGATTAACATGCCTATATTTAAACAAGTGGTATTTGTAAGCAGGATTGATGGCCCAAGTTAATCTGATTCGATATTTCTCACAAAGTTTTAGAATTTCTTTTTATGCCAGTGTTTTTATTTTTCTTTGTGCAACATAATTTTTTTATAATGCTGGATTTGGTTTGAAAAAGCTAAAACAATGTTTTCAGACCATCGCTCATCTGGAACTCATTATAGCTGTCTCATCTACAATTGTTATTACTTAGATGCCTGATGCATTTGAAATGTTTTGCCATGTTAGAAACAAGCTGAAACATTCTTGTATGTGTAATGCTTGTTAATTGTCCTTCGGCAGGATCTGGTGTTACTGTTGATGAATCAACTCGTAAATCCTCTTGGATTATGGTGGCGACTATATTTCCTTTCATTATTGCACAAATCCCATTGATTTTTAACTTGAAATCAGGAAAGCATGCGAGTGTCTTGGTTGCCTGCATTGTTGCACTTTTGTCTCTGTTGGGTTATTGTGTATTTCAGGTATGCTTTATTCATTCATTCCTCATATATTTTCCTTCTGTTTTAATGATGGTGAGTAGGACAAAAGGTCTTTTAGATAATCTCACTACTTATTAGATGTTTCTAATTGTCTAACGCAGTTCTAATGATTCCTTAATATGCTTAATGCAACACAACCATTAATCCTCCATCAGAAAAATCCTCATTCTTAATGATGTCAATATTTGAAACTAATTGAGAACTTGTATTTGTCACGTCTCACAATTTCCTAAGGCAACAACTAACCATATACTTTACCATATCTGCCTTGTCATATGTTTGGAGCCATATATTTCAAAGTCATTTGTAATACTCTTCAACAAAAAGTTTTTATCTTCTTGATTCTGTGCATGCTTTTTTTATAGATCAATATGAGCAAACTGCTATACATTGAAGATACACTAAGCCTTGTTCTTGTGCTGCCATTATAATTAGTCACATGCACTTTCAAAATCTTCACTATACTTGCTAGATGAGATCTGTAAAAGAAGGTCTAGACTCTAAAGCTAGCATATAAATTGAGGTGTAAATTACTAAATTCCAAATTCAGGGCATACTTCTTCTTGGATAAACTGCTGTAAAAGGAGCTACTTAGGGTGATGGTAGAAAGCAATTAAGAAGCTTGTTGGTTTTCTCAATTGCAGTTTTTTTTATTTGCAAGAAAATTGCATCTTATATTCTACCCCATTGCACATCTAAAAGAAGAAACACGTACACTTCTACACAATGAAAATACAAATAATAAAATTTAAATTTGAATCTTACACTTAGAAATGAAATTGATTACTCAACATCACTGCCCTACAATGAGTTTTCAAAGCCTACGTATGACTCCAACTGATCTGTAATAGGCTATTGTATGAATAAGTATAATTCAAACATTTAAAAAAAAAATACTAGAGTATTATTATAACCCCAGAATTTTAAACTTTCTTTGTGTAATAAAACAGCAAGAGAATATGTTGAACAAAAATATAAGAAAACATGTATGTGTATGAAAGACAAATTTTCAACATGGGAAACTATACCGGGAAATACTTGGAGCCGCTTTTAGTTTTTTTGGAACAACTAATGATAAGACTTAGATATATCTGTTCATTTGTAACAATTACATTGTATTTTGTCATCACAGATATTGCCACGGTGGTCTCCTCTGTTTCCACTTATGTGGATTACAAAAGTTTGTCTTCATCTATAGTTGTAGCGCTAATGGGGCATTCCAACCGTGTCTTCAGTTATTTTGAGTTTTCTTTGCTCAAGAAGAATCATCACTTGGCTGAAAACCAAATGATGAACTTACCCGTTGTTGGTGAAATAATTTGTTGTGTTGCAAATTATGTGTTTCCACCAACGCTCACGGGGGCTACGCCCCTCCTTGTGTATGGGGAGGCTTGTATTATTGAATGTAACTATCATATTCCTATCTAAATGTTGTGAGGTGGCCAACTAGGCCGGGATCACACAAGAACACTTCACCGAACCTGTGGCAAAGTGCTTGTACAGAGTACAGGGGAGGAAGTTGTAGTGGTGAGGGATGAAGGAAAGAATTAGGAAAAGGAAGGCTACTGTTGTGAGTAGGCAATAGTAGAGTTCACACACAACAACCAGAGTAGTTCATCATTCAATTAGAGAAAGACAACAATGCAATCAGCGACACTGACAAACTAGAGACACCCAGTTCTTTAAGTTTATCTATCAAGGACACCAAGTTCCTTCTTAATCACTATATTTGCAAAGTTGCAGGAAAAGAGAGAGAATGGAAGAAAACACGAGCAAAGGAAAATGGAAGAAATGCAGTTTTTATTTCTTGTTTAGTGATGAATACAAAGCTCAATCAATCTACAATTGCTACCAAGAACTAAACTTTCAAGATCTTTTGGAATGGAGAAGCCATTCCAATTTATAGCCTTGTGAATTGCCTTCTCATCTACCTCCCACATGACTCTTCATGTGCCTATTCCACTTGTGACCTTTCATTTACCCTTAGAAGAGACAAATTAAGTACCTTTTTATAATTTTGAGAAAATACCATGATTGCGTACAACGAAGAATTAGAAGAAATAGAGAGAAAAAGAGAAGGGAAAGGGATTGACTGATTTGTCGAAGAAGCTCCTTCGGATGTAGAACTTGTTGATTAAAGGCATGGTGGTCACAATCTCCTCCTTTTGCAAAGAGCAAAGACAACCTTAGGTTGAGTGTTTAGAAACATTGTTGAGAGACCTTCTGATGTGGGCTTGAGACGAACACATGCATCACTCATGATGATATATCCTTGATTTCACAATGAGAGTGAGGATCACTCTCTTGCTCCTTATGCTTTCACAATCTTCATTCACCATGCTCAAACCTCTTGATGCTTGTGTTCTTGTCCTGTATACTATGTTGCAACATTGCAAACTCTGTGTTTATTGTCCTACGAGATGCGAGCTCCTTAAGGAAGAAGGATGAGCTCTTTCCTAGCTTCGCATGGCTCACCTAACTCACCTGACTCATCTCAACCAGTTCGCATGGCTCACCTAACTCACCTAGCTCACTAGCTCACAGAGCTCGCTTCAATGAGTTCATTGAGCTCACTTCAACCAACTCATTTGACTCACCCAACTCACCCTGATGAGATGATGATGGCTTCAAGACCTGATGATGAGCTACGATGACCTCTTTAGTTTGAATTACAACGGAGCTTTTGAATCTTTTCGAATCCTTTCCAACTACACAGTGTCTTTGGTTTTCACATGCTGCACCTTGAGATGTTCTACCTTGCTTTTGGACACAATTGGGCTTAAGATGATGCTTCAAGGTTCCTGTGAAGAGTGAATTTCCTTGTTTGAGCTATGCAACCACCTTATAACCCTGTGAGGATGTCAAAAAGCAACGAGATGAGGGAAAACAAAGCCAATTGAAACTTTCTGCATTCAAAACGAAGAATTTTTATTTTTAGCAGGCAGGGCGAGGACTTGCTATTTAGGGACATATCCCCTATTTTGCTCAAATTGGCCTTCTGATCCCTTTGGAATGTTCAATTCTCCTCTATTGATGATGTCTTGCTATTTTTAGCAGGTTGTTTTTTTTCCATACTTGCTATTATGGGAAAATTGCCAATTTTGTCTTGCCTCCTATTTTGCACCGTTTCTGAGTGTTCTGGGTGATCAGAGCTTGCATTTTGAGGTACTTACTATTTTTAGCATGTGAAGGGGCATTTCATATGCTATATTTTGAAATTGGTAAAAATGGCCTCGCTTTAAATTGGAAACATCTTTTTCAGATTTAGCTCCACGTTGCGATCTTGTGCTCTAGTTTTCGTTGTGTTTCGCTCACTAGAAATCTTGGAAATTGAAAAAAACAATTTTCGGAGGTAGGGTTTGCAGGTCTGAAGCTGCTGTGGCAGCCATTAATGGAGTCACGAGCTTCAGTCATCACAGGTATGCTTTGGAGAAGAAAACTCAACTCAAACCCTTGGTACGATCAGTTTTCTGGTTCACTGGCAGTGAGAAAAACTTCGTTCTTGCAATCGTGGATGCCCTGGAATAATTGTAGCAGTATGGCGGTTGTGTTTGCAGGTATTTGGATGCTTCATGGCTTCAACAATGGAGTCTTGGTCAAACCAGGTGAGAAAACCCTTAGCAATTAGTCATTTTCAAGCCTTGACGGTCATCCAACAGTCAAATTTATACATGGCAAAGCAACTAGGGCAAAGTTAGGGTTTTTAAACTCGTTGGCTTGGGGTACATGTTCTTGCCCCCCTTGTCCCCTTGGACAGGGATAAGAGGGACTAAAAAATGTGCCCTCATCTCTGCTTGACAAGTGGCATAATTTGATTTGGTGAGGAAGTGAAGAAGGTTAGCTTAGAGGAATAATTGTAGCAGAATGGTGGTTGTGTTTGTAGGTATTTGGATGCTTCATGGCTTCAACAATGGAGTCTTGGCCGAACTAGGTGAGAAAACCCTTAATAATTAGTCATTTTCAAGCTTTGACGGTCATCCAACAGTCAAATTTATACATGGCATAGTAGAAGTAGCTAGGGAAAAGTTAGGGTTTTTTAAACTCGTTGGCTTGGGGTACATGTTCTTGCCCCCCTTGTCTCCTTGGACAGGGGGACAAGAGGGACTAAAAAATGTGCCCTCATCTCTGCTTGACAAGTGGCATAATTTGATTTGGTGAGGAAGTGAAGAAAGGTTAGTTAGAGGAATAATTGTAGCAGAATGGTGGTTGTGTTTGTAGGTATTTGGATGCTTCATGGCTTCAACAATGGAGTCTTGGCCGAACTAGGTGAGAAAACCCTTAATAATTAGTCATTTTCAAGCTTTGACGGTCATCCAACAGTCAAATTTATACATGGCATAGTAGAAGTAGCTAGGGAAAAGTTAGGGTTTTTAAACTCGTTGGCTTGGGGTACATGTTCTTGCCCCCCTTGTCTCCTTGGACAGGGACAAGAGGGACTAAAAAATGTGCCCTCATCTCTGCTTGACAAGTGGCATAATTTGATTTGGTGAGGAAGTGAAGAAAGGTTAGCTTAGAGGAATAATTGTAGCAGAATGGTGGTTGTGTTTGCAGGTTTTTGGATGCTTCATGGCTTCAACAATGGAGTCTTGGTCAAACTAGGTGAGAAAACCCTTAATAATTAGTCATTTTCAAGCTTTGACGGTCATCCAACAGTCAAATTTATACATGGCATAGTAGAAGCAGCTAGGGAAAAGTTAGGGTTTTTAAACTCTTTGGCGTGGGGCACATGTTCTTGTCCCCTTGGACAGGGACAAGAGGGACTGAAAAATGTGCTCTCATCTCTACTTGACAAGTGGCACAATTTGATTTGGCGAGGAAAGGCTAGCTTAGACACCTAGGGGCTTGAACTTGATCATATTGAAAACAATGGAAGGGGCAAGAGAGGGGCCTATTTTCTTGTCCCCATTGTCCCATTGGGACAGAGATAGGAGGGACAGAAAAATGAGCATTGCCCTGGTGATGACAAGCGGCACACTTTCATCGCACGACGGGAGGGTCTAGAAATAGGTAAATAGGCCTGCAGAGTGATTAACATGATCATATGAGGAACTTGGAGGCAAAGTTGGGGTGGGGCGCATTTTCTTGTTCCCTCTGTCCCCTTGGGATAGGGACAAAAGGGACACAAAAATGCGCCTCAACTTGGAGGTGATAAGTGTACTCTTGCAAATTTGACTAACTGCAGGAAGCATACTTGCGAGAGAGAGATCTTGATGACGATGTTGTCGGAGCTCCAGGAGGTCTTTTTTGGGTGAACTCTTATATGATTTTGACTCCTAGGAGCCTTCCAAGATCAATGGGATGGGTCTCATCCTTCAATTTTGACTGCAACTCCCTGAAATTGCTCCTTTTTCTTTGGGACAGCAGGGCGTGTCTGCACAGTTTGAGTTTCCCTGAGAGATACTTGAGTCTTGTGAAGGATTTGAAAATTCCATCATGTAGAGCATTCTTCTAGCTTTCCAATGACTACTTGTTTGACTCCTAACTCCTTACGGAGCTCCCAAAATCATCTGCAGAAGATCAGGTCCCTGTTATGACTCCCTGCTCGTAACCCCTGAAAAATCCGATGTTGCATTGTTTGTCCCTAAACCTTCAAAACTTTTCTAAACTTTCCTAAATCAGTTCCAACATGTTCCTAGCTCTTTAATACCACCTCCGGATGAATTTGAGCCTTTCGTTCCGTCCTGGGGGATCTACACCAGTTCTGAGAAGGTCAAAAATTGGCCTTTCTAGGCCTGCTGAGAAACTAGCCATTGGAAGTACTTTACTGAATGAAATTGCTGACCTTGTCATATCATTCCAAACACCTGTACTTGCTTGTTCATCACCTTGGAAGTACTTGCAAGGTCAATATGAACATGACACAACTGACAAACTGATTAGGAGAGGCTTTCGGGAAGACTTGGGAACAAATTTATCGAATTTGGCTAAGTTGTTATGCTTGAAAGTTTGAAATTTTTATGCAACACATTTGCATGAAAACACCCGTTTATAGACTTGGTTCATTTTAACTTGATTTCTGTGAGATGTCTTCGTTGGGGGCGACATGGGGGAACTTCGTTACACACTAGATCAACGTTGTTCCCTTTGTCCCAATGAATACCTCTCTTTCCATTTTTTTTGCATGATCTATTTTGGATCACCAACTTAAGTTGTGCAATAGCTTATTTTCTTTGATCTAGCATCCTATCTATATAAATGAAGAATCTGGTCATGACATCACCGTCATAGTTGACCTAATTAGAGTAATACCATGTCATGCATTGGCCGATGGAAAATGTTGTCCAATCTTTTTGCAATCAAATTCCAATAACATTTACTTTTTCTCACTACACTGCCCTTGATAATATGCCAAGATTAGCAACCTTACCCTATCCATGGCCTCTTGCATGGAGCCGTGGAAGGCCTCTCCATCAACCAACATAAGAATCTTTACCAAAAGTTCACCCAAAGTGTGTCTATTATATTGAGCCCATAAAGAATCAATGGAACTAAGGTGCCACAATTGTAATCCTTGTCACTATCTTTTTAAATGGAGAAGTAACCCACTGCTTAGCAATGAATCCCCTTCAACTGCATCATATGGTTTTGAGTGATTTAAAAGGAAATGAAGTCAGTATTGAAATAGTTGATGGCAAGATGTGTATGCCAACTTATATGGAGTTTATCAAGTCCTCACGAGGCTAAGCACCAAGAAACGGTCATGAATGGAACTAGCTATGCTCTTTTCCACCTCAACCAAATCCTTAAACTCTAATTCATATCTATCAACAATCATCAAATGTATGCAATGGACGACATATGTAGAGAAAATAAAGTGGGATATTTGTCTGTTAATATTTGACCAAATACTACATTGAACATAGCAACATAAATTGATTATAACCTGGACACCATGTTGCAAGCCTCTCTCTCCCAATAATCTTCTCCCACAAAGAACATGCAAGTGTAGTATCCTTAAGATGAGATGATACTTCCACAAGTTTCTACAATATTGTTCCCCTGTGACAAGAAATTAAAAGTTTTGATAGAGCTGTATACTTTCTGTTAGTCCACCCATCTGGCATACCTGCGCTTTCAGTCTTCTCCTATGATTTACTGAATGCTTGTAATCTATATAAATGATCATTTTCTTATTTTGTAGAACTGGTCCTTCAATTTCTCATAGATAGAGGTTTTATATCTAGGTCCAACTACAAAGATCATTTCAAACAATGGTAGAATGGGTTTTAAGAAGGGTATGACCCACGGAGATACATGTCTAGGGAGTCTGACTCCTCCCCGCCACAATGGATGTGTACTGTGGTAATTTGTACAGTTTTGGAATTTATGAAATGAGAATATATCAATGGATATGGCATGTATGATAAGTGTAGTGAAATAAATGAAAGAAAACATTTATGGTGATGCATGTATATGTAAAAACTCTCATCGTTTGAATAGCACCAAAATTCAATGTAAGAAGTAGGTTTGAATTGTATGAAGATGCAAGCCCAAATGGGGAAAAGTAGGTTTGAATCACATGACGATGCAAGCTCAAAGGGGAAAGCTATTTATTGTACACAAACTCTTATGTCCTTGTACTCTAGGGTAAGAGGCTTTGAGGTAATAGGGTTTAATGTTTACCCATGGTTATGTGGTTATGGGATGGGAGTCATCCGACCATTGGGGACAATGATGACTGTGTAATGCTGACCATTAGGGGAGGGTCTGAAATGCGAGCCTTGTTTGCCTACGTATCTTTCTCAGAAGGTACAAGTTAGAGAAAAGGCAATAGTGTGCTTAATCATTGCAAACTCTTAGTTGATTGAGTAGGTTTGCATTGCATGCTAATTCATAACAGTAAGTAGTTGTCAGTGGGGCAAAGCCTTTATTTGTGTATTATGCAGAGCATGCTCCTTATTTGACTTTTGATCTAGGGAATTTGTCTTTATATATGTATAACAACACATTAAATTAGAAGATGACAATTAGCTTGTTCATTTTGCATTGCAGTCTATAATTAAGATCCTTAGTCGATGGAATATAAGTTCTTAGTGAGATTGTCCCAAAATAAGGCTACAGGGTGTAAAAGCTGCTAGTTATGATTGCTGCCCTGGATGTCAAGAATAGGCAATCCTTTTGACATCCTTTTCACCTACCAAAAGGATGATAGTACTTGGGCATTCACAAGCACCGAGTCTCATCTCAGAGAAAATGCAATTGGTTAAATTGTAAGGATTTTTTTTTTTTATAATTTTGCACTGCTACTGTTAATATACTTTTAAAGGGGACGTGGATATTTGTAGCTAAAAATTTGTTGGAAAGCTATGCTTTCTTGTTATTATCAATCAGTTTGAAAAATAATCACCTTATAATCCACCGATCACAAGCAAGTAATTCAGGCAAGTATTTCAATCAGATGAATTGTTTATATTATAGCACAAGAAAATTATTTATATCATATTCACTTGTAAATTTGATTGGTTGTTAAGTTTCACTCCTTATTCCAACCGTCACATAAATCAAGGCAATAATGATGTAAACACAATTAAAAAACCATCATTAAATCTTATGATTATAAATAAAAACATTTACTATTTTTGTACTTTATCACCTATGTCAACATCAATATAATTTTTTGAAGTCTTTGGCTTCCATTATATTTCCTTTCATTTGCATTTATTTACTACTTATTAATTCATAGGCATGATACAATAGTGGTGTTGCATGGAGACGCATGTTTTTCTTAGGCTATATTAGGCTGTATAATATTGTTTTCTCTAAAATTTACATTTACATTTTTTTGCTGTTTCTGAGTATTCTTCTCCTATTTGTTTAAGAAGTGGCATACCAGTCCCCGTCTCCTCATACCAGTTTAGTGCCTGTACCCATCATATCATAACCCTGCACGATAGCAATCATGTTTGCAAATAATTCATTTTTTTCAACCAATCACAAACAAGTATTCCAATTTATATTTGTATATATTGTAGTTTGAAGAAAACAATAGTATTTTATTTGCCTATAAATATCATTTATCATACATTTGATTCGTCGTTACTTTTTTTATTAATCCACTTATTATTCCTATTTTCTTACATATGACTTGGAAAGACATTAATTATCATTTACCTTTATTGAAATTAATAGTATAGTCAATATTACTCCTCATTTAGCCAATAGCCTCTGCCACCTTCTCTAGCAAGAGACCCCGGGATCTTTATCTAGATAAATCCTATAGGAACAAGATTCTCAAATCTTCTACAGATGACGATGCTCTCCCTTCCCCCCCTATCATCGGGGAGGGTGAGGTGATCCTTGGTCTTCTCTCCATGGGCAAGAAAGACTCTGAACTCCCCATTGCAGATGAACCGAACGCTAGAGCCGAGCTTGACATCCAGATGGACAAGATCAAAGAACTCAAAGACAAGATTGAAGCTTGCAGGCTTGAGAACGACGAAGGCAAGGTAGATAAGAAGATGATGATGGATATTTGCAAGTGTGTCACTAAGGTTGAAAAGGATATGGAAAATTTTAGGGCCAAGTATTGTGATATCCTTAGCATTCATAAGGGCACTATTGACTTCCTTTCTCTCATTACCACACAGTTTGAAGATCAAAAAGGAAAGGAAAATAGCAAGAAAGAAACCAGCCTCAGAGACATCAAAAGGGGGCTAGACAATGTCAAGAAGAACTTCCAGAAGCTCATGAAGTAATTTTGTGTCGCTTCTTGCTCTTTGTATTTTTGATGGATCGTTTTTGTCTCTCTGCTGTGAAGTTGTTGCAATTGTGCTGATATTCTGCCGACTTCCTGCTGTTTTTGGGCTGCTTGTTGACTGAACGTTTGTTCTTGTCTTGTCTCGGTTACTTTTGCTATGCAATGTATATTTGGGCTATGGCCTTTTCGTAACTGGTAGGGTCCCAAGAAAAAAACCTTTATCCTTAATGAAAAAAGTATTACTCATTTATTAAAGAACACTAAATTAAATTAAATGTACTTGCATTTATTGTATTTTTTAGAGCTCATGTTTAATAAATTTTTCCTATTTTTCTTTAAAACAACATATTGGTAAAGCTAAGCCATCATCCATATCATCACACATATATTTATTATAGAAATTTACTATTAAAGAGCCGTTTATTGTAGCTAATGTTTCCAAAAATTATTATTTAAAATCTTATGTACTACATTAACTTATATAGCTAATTATGAAGGTATTTTTTTTAATAAGTCATGTTCTATAGTAGTACCAAATACAATTTATAATTCAAACTGCAAGTTTGATGTGGATGGGAATGGTGTCTATGGTTTTTCTACTTACCTTATATATTGTTTATCGAAGTATATAAGCTCACCCTTTTTGATTTGGAACAAGCATCCTTTTTTATTTGGTACACATGCACTTATCATTAAGCCACTTTGCTGTCTTAAAAATTAATTTGGCCCAAAATATATTTGTTGTTATACAATGCAGTTTATCATTACAAATATAATAATTCAATTCTTTGCGATATAATACAAAACATTCACTAATCTAAATCTAACAGAAAAAATACTAACATTTACATAAAAATGGTTAATCTAACTTATGTAGCATGCAAAAACAACATTGATTACAATGCTGTAACAAACTACAACATTGTGGCATGAACTAATCACTTTACAATCTTGTTGCTATGATAACTAGAGAATCTTGAAATGAGGTTAATTTCTAAGAATGGCTGGAATGTTAAAGTGTATTCTTTTCCTTTAAATTCTATCTTAGCATATGTTGTGAATCTATATAAAATGTAAATAGTGCCAAAAATAAATAAATTAGGTTTTCACCTCTTATTAATATAGAATGTAATATTTTTTAACACAATTTAATTTTGTTGAAACAAATTTCTGGAAAAAAACTGTGAGATTTGATATCAACATTTGGATCATACTCCTTGATCCATCATTAGAATAAAAAACTGTGAAATCCTTTAATCTGCAAAATGCCAAAAACCATATATAGGCTAGTCTCTTCTCTAACTGCCTTGATTTTTTGAATGCAGATCATGCAACCTTGGGTTCAGAGAAGGCGATTTGCTTTTTTGAAACATAGACATATTATATCATCCATTTTGGCTATGCATCATAAGCGTTATGGAGGACTTGTTAAGGATAATGGTGAACCGGACGACAATGTCATTCATAAGTTAGTTTAATTCTTCATTTGGATATTGTGTAAGATGGGTAGGCTTTATAACTTACAAGGTTCTGATTAACTTTTATGTATTGTTGACCTTTGCCTGAGAAACAGAGTTTTCAAAGAACTTGATGCTGACGAAGATGGTTTTTTGACGAAAGGAGAGCTGCGTGGTCTTATTGTTGGTCTTGAAATCAATGCAGTAGAGGATGAAATTGCAGCTACTGTGGATAGAGTAATGACAGATTTAGATGTTAACCCAGATGGCAAGCTTACTAAAGATGAATTTACAAATGGCATGTGCAAATGGATTGAAATTGCAACTAGGACTGTTGGTCCCTCAAATCAAGACTCAATTGTACCTAATTTTCACAGGGTAGGGCCCTGATTATAGTACATTTAATCGGCCTTATCAAGCCCTCTTAATGGGATGAAGGGTGGGGATTGTGCTATAAATATTCTAACACCATCTAATGTTGTTTTTGATATTGCAGAAAAGTAAGGAAGAACTAGATGCTTTGATGGATAATGATGAAGAAAGTGCAACTGTTGAGAATAAATTCAAAGTGTATTTGAAAGCTGTTTTGTTACTGCTGGGAGGTGCAGTTATAGCAGGTGTTTTTGCAGATCCACTTGTAGATGCTGTTGACAACTTTTCTGATGCCACAAACATCCCTTCCTTCTTTATCTCATTCATAGCGATGCCTTTTGCTACAAACTCCAGCGAGGCCATTTCAGCGCTTATTTTTGCAAGCCGGAAACGAAAACGAACTGCTTCCTTGACCTTTTCTGAGGTGCATATCTATGTCTTTCTATTTCTTTAATTGACTGAAGGTGGTATATTGTCAGAGAGATTTCTGAAGCTTCAGATATTGTTTTGTAGATATATGGTGCTGTGACAATGAACAACACATTGTGCCTGGGAGTTTTCTTGGCCATTGTCTATGTTCGAGGCCTGGATTGGAACTTTTCAGCAGAGGTATTGGTGATATTAGTTGTGATTATAGTGACAGGGCTCATGGGCAGCATCTACACTACATTCAAACTTTGGATTAGTTCTATTGGTTTTCTTATGTATCCTTTATCTTTGGTCATAGTTTATGTCCTGGATTTTGTTTTAGGATGGTCATGAGCAGATTACATATCCAGATTACTTGCAAACATCTGTTATTGTTTGTATCTTATTTTGAGTAAAATAGAAGTAAAATAAAGTTTTTGAGGCCTATTTGCAGCCACATGGATAAAATATAATTTCTCATGTTTTACCTTGTCACTTCTTAGATATATCATCTGTATCATCTGTTCGAGTTTAGTTATTCTCAGCCACAGTTGTTAGCTGTATTATTGTGTTATTAGTTTAAGGGTAATTAAGTCAAGAAGAGGCACCTACTTTGTAGCTAAGTTGCAGAATTTGTCACAAGGGGTTGCGGTTTTTGCCATTTCTGAAACATAAATGGAAAGGGAACATCTCCATTGCCATTCCCATTCCCATTCTCATTTCCTTTTTGTGTGTTCTTACACTTCTCCCTTCTCCAACTTTAAGAGGAAATGCCCCAAAAATGTCAGGGAGTACTATCCCCATCTTATCATTTTGCCAGAAACAGAGTGTGTAAAACCCTCTTACCAAATTCGTTCCTCAATGAGTTGTGATTGTGAAGAATATGATGTAAAGTAGGGTGTGGCTTCTTCTATCCCCACGATAATATCATTAAAAGTCAATTGTCGTCTATTATATGAGGGGGGTGGTTGAACTTTCCTTGGCACCACTTCAAAGTTTGTCTTCCAAATGTAATCCATTTTTGGCATTTTTGAAGTGCTGGAAAGTATTGGAAATGTTTGGCAAATTTATTAAATCACCAAGCATGTAGATTTGGAGTTATTCACTTACGCTTGAATATTCACAGAAATAGATCTCAGCCAAGGCTTGCATAATAAGATAATATTAAAGCAAGGCGAAAAACAGTGGTCTCAGATTTTGGACTACGAAAACATAACTTTTCGTTGTCAAATCTGTAACCAAACATGACATTTACAAGACTCCTGCCCACAATTCAAAGGGCAGTCGAAAAGGAAAAAATAGTGCCCCTCAAAACCCAAATTGTGGCAACATGTTCCTCATTTGGACTCGGATGATGAGGATAATCCGGCGAAAAAGAACTTGGTATTTGACATTGATGGCAAAGGAATGCAAAGTTCAAAATTACAAGTATCCTCGAAGACAAATGACAGTGGCTTTGATTAAAGGAAGCCCTAAGAGGAAGGAGTCAAATACAATGAATTATTCAATAGGGGGAACCAAGAGATTTCTTTGAACGGGTTCCTCTCAATATGATAAGGAGCAAGGTCGTCTTATGATCAATGAGGCTCAACATGCTATTGTGGGCCCTACCATCGAGGGTTGGACAAAAGTCAAAAAACAAAAAGGTAAAAAAGGGTGGATTTAGCTCAATCTCTTCAAGTTAGTCCCGTGTACCACTGCATTTCTGTAGAAGTGGACACTATCCCTATTTGGTTGCGTTTTGCAGGTTGATTCTTGTTGTTTTGCGTCGTGTGTCTCTCCGGTTTCTTTTTAGGCCACGACTCTTTGCGACTGCCTTTTATTTTAACTATCACATATTACTAGCTAATGTATTGACGTGTTCCAATAAAAAAGTAGACCTTATTGCAACTAAACAAAGAAAAGCCAAGTACAAATGAAAACTCAAATAATTAGTTTATGGTTAGAAAAGGTATATTAAAACTTGAACTTACGAAATGGATTTATGTTTAGAAAATGTCGTTAAGGCTCGGATATGCAAAGAAGCATCCAAATGTAATAAAATAGAATATAAAATTGGTTGGGATATTAAATAAAAGTACAGCTTATTGCAGCTAAACTAAGCAAGGTGAGTACAAATGAAATCTTGAATGATCTGAAAATGTTTGGATATGCAAAGAAGTATGATACCTATATTAGAAGGAAAAACATTGAAGCAAGATTTGGTCCAACCAACCTTTGCAATGCCATTTCTTTTAGTACTTGCATATTAGTTGAGCATACTAGAAATGAATAAACAAACTTGTGCAGCAAGGTAAATGGCCGTACTACTTTGGGCCTTAGGTTGTTACCTATTTGGCTAGCTAACGAATAATGTGTATATAATCATCATATTCTTAGTTTGATTATGAATTTCTACAACATATATTTTCATAGAAATTGATTGTAGAATTAGAGCACTGAGGTTCTTCTAGGATGTTTTAAATATCCACACTTTCTACAGTCGTGGCATCACTATTGATGTTATGTTAAAATTTATAAATAATCACGTATCACATTGTTGTGAGTGCCAATTGAAAATTATAAACATTATAAACAATTTTTTTATTTTACCAAGTCAATCAACAAGTAACTCTTTTATGGGAAATTGGTTTTACAATAATAATGCAAGAAATCTATCCATAAACAATGCGATTATATGTAAATGGATTTTAAAAAGTAAAATAACATTTCATTGCATGAATAAATAGGCCCCAGTGTAGTAATAAACGACAAGAGAAGGTTTTAGAGGTATATTTTATACTCCCCAAATCTAGATATTGTGGTCAAATAAATAACGAGGCGAGTAAGACATAGAAAAATTGGTACGAATGGAGAACCTTCGCCAAAACCGTTAAGGCATGGTTATTGCTGTTTTCATATGGGAGATACTTGATCTATATTTTTAGTTTGATTATGAACTTCTACAGCAAATATTTTAATAGGAATTGAGTGTAGAGTTAAAGAGGCGAGGCTCTTCTATCTACATTTTGTGGTCATTTTAAGCATCAACGCTTTACACTTTCTATTGCTTTGACATCACCATTGATGTTATGTTAAAAATGATAAGTAATTGCATATCACATTGTTGTTGGTGCCAATTGGAAATTTTTAATTTTACCTAGTTAAAAAGTAATGGGAAAATGGTTTTAATTAATAATGGAAGACATCTACCCATAAACAATGCATTTATATGTAAATGGATTTAAACATGTAAATTAAAATCTAATGGCATCCATAAATATGCCCCAATGTAGTAGTAAATCATTGAAAATTTTAGAGTCATTTATTG
The DNA here is from genome assembly GCA_019776745.2 of Taxus chinensis. Lineage (NCBI taxonomy): Eukaryota > Viridiplantae > Streptophyta > Pinopsida > Cupressales > Taxaceae > Taxus > Taxus chinensis. Next base: position 625,792,791 of record CM034148.1, on the reverse strand, counting down.
AGGAATTTTTGTAACACACATGTGCTTCATCAAACCAAGGATTTTTTTTTCTTTTATCCATTTCATTATCTTGATGCTTTCAATGATTTTAACACGCATCGATTAAAATCTAACATTAATTACTCTTCAGAATCCATTTGACAACCTATGATAACCATGTGCAACCGTTAGGGTTTAGATCCTACTCTATTCCCTTTCAATGCTCTTCATGAGCCGATATACCCAGTATATCATTTGGTTAGACCTTTTTAAAGGTACAAAGAATCATGTGCATCTTCTTAGTGTCAACCTCCTACTCACGACACAATTTAAAAGAAGAAATGATGACAGACAACGCAATCAGTCATTTCCAATACTATGGCCATAGTTTTGGCATTGCGCTAACAAGCTTGGTTTCATATTGCACATAAGCCATTTGAAACGCATCCTTTCCAATTCACCGCACAACCGTATCAACATAGTCACCCAAATTCTTTTCTGTTGTTTTCTTATCAAGTTACAATTATTCATTTTAATTTATTTGTTAACATCGTGAATGTCTTCATCCTAAGAATATGTTAACTAAGTTTCAATATCGTTAGAGACACACAATGATCTCCACGAGTCAATGCACAAGTACGTACCCATTTCCGCGTGATCGTCAACTATATCGATTTCCGATTAAGAGACTGGTTTAGTGAAGTACAAGACTTAAAACCATTTCGTAGCATTAGTTACACTTCATTAATGCCCATTAGTTTACTTAGGACAAATATGTACATCTGTACCTTTTTCATGTGATCACAAAGTACCTTTGTACTTCGTTTTGTATCAACGTAGTTAGATCGAATGATGATGATACCTGATCATGAAATTATATGTCACTAATGTTAGAAGGCATCAACCTGTTTTGTAGTGTTTCCATCATTTAAGTTGATTTATATCATCTTACTTATTTAGGTCAACAAATATAAGTTCGACACTTAAAAATTATGTCTTTAGAATACATCCATTAGTTCTTGCTTACATTATTGTTTTTGTTATGTTTGATTACCCCAATTATACTTCATCATTCTTATGGAAGTGGAGTTCATTCAAACAACAATATGAATCACACTAATTCATACTTAGAAGAAGTGTTAACTTCGTCGTCATAGTTAACTTTGTTTTGTACCACCTTATATTATAACATTATTGTTTCGAGAACAATTATTTATTCATAAAAATTATTTAATCAATACTATTATTACCTGAATACTAATTCATACCAATTACTTGGTTATTAATAATAGTACCTAAGAAGTCATAGACACAATATTTAATGATAATTTAATTAACTTGATATCTTCAAAATAAGACTTGTTACATAGCTGAAAAAGAGACTATCAAAGATAGTTACATACAAATTAGGCCTAATGACCTTTATCAATCTCAAAGGAAATCCTTCACTTCTAAACACATGCTAATATACTTCTTTCATTGACAGGAATAGGTTCAAGATAATCAAGTCATCCTTTCTTTTCACTTCAATCAAGTACAACATGTTATCCAAAATTTACCCTCAAGGTAAATTCTATAACTTAACACAATTTCTTTAAACTTGAACAGACAGAAATGGTGAATTTTTTTTTTTGGATTTTGGAGGCACCCTTTTGCTTTTCTCTAACTTCCCTATTCAAGAAAAATCTAAGGAGTTAGTGAAAATTTGCTAAAAATTTAGAGAAATGGGGGAAAAGACCTATTTTAATGAATTGCGGGTGTGGGGGCTGCAGGTGGAGTGGTTGCGGATAGAACTAGTGTTCCTCGCCCTCGACTTGGGTCCGAAATGCTAAGAAACAATGATTTGCAGGTAAATCGGGGTCCCAACAGCCTGGGCGGGTCTAGGTTCCATTGGGCCACAAGTTCCCCGAAATCTTGATTTGCAAAGGAATTGAAGCGGGTTCAAAGTATTAGGAATAAGGCGGAAATTCGGGGCCCGAACGACACAAGTGTTGTGGAGACACGAGTTCCCCGCAGAGGAAAAATTACTGCACAACAAAGGAAACAAAGTCTATTGTGGATAAGACAAAAGTTCGGGGGCTCCGAACGACACAAGTGTCGCGGAGACATGAGTTACTTGCGGAGGCAAAATTGCCGCACAACAAAGGAGGTAGAGAGTATTGCGGATAAAATGAAATTTGGAGGCCCAAGCGACCCTTGTACCCAAGTGCCTTATGTCCCCCGCAAACTTGCAATGCAAAGGGAAAATGGTTTAATGCGGATTGTAAGAGCCTACATGGATAACTTTGGAATTATCCACAGAAACACAAATAAATGCTGCTGTTCTACTTTCTATTAGAAAATGACAGAGATAGCTAGTGAATGAATTATGCTTATGCTTAGAATCCACAATTGCAGGAAAGGAAAGAATTTAAGCTCATAAACACCAACAAATTTTATCCTGGAAACCTCCAGAGGAGGAAAAACCAGTCGGGAAGGGAAATTGCTCTTTCTTCCCACTTTTATTGGCCAATTCAAAATAACAAGTACATAATTTACAATAAGTATGAAAGAGAAGTAGATAATATCTCACACTTCCTCCCAAATACTTGCTTGCTCTATCTCAACACTCCTTTCTTCTACAAAACACAATTCCAGCACTAAGAACTTCTTGCTCACTTGCTTTCATGCTTCGATGATCCTATTCTCTTCTACAAACATGTATTTATAGCCTTTCCCATGTCCTCCCATGCACTGGAGAATGGGAAAGGTCATGGAGGAGAAGAGACACGAACAACCTTCCAAATTATGGGCTTGTTCATTTCATATTTTCGTTTTCTATCCAAAAGAGCCAGGACCGCCGCCCAATGCAGACTGGCGGTCCCAGGACCGCCACCTTGTTAGGTGGATGGTTCTGTAACCGCCACTCTACACAGAGCGGCGGTCCTGTTACTAAAAAGACAGAACCTCTGTGTTTTTATTTTTTTCCTTCTTCGTGCTGACTTGTTTTGATGAAGTAGATTCATTTTGGATCCCTATGGATCACACCTCCCCTGCTTAGGAGGCTTTTGGTCCCACAAAAGCTTAGTGGGGGAGTAGATGAGGAAATAATTCCCTCACTTGCTCCTTTGAGTACCACCAGGGCCTGCCTTGGTGTCTTTCCTTTCAGTCCAATCTGCCAAGACTCCTGCGGACCTCTCCTAGTCTCTCTGACCTTCTGCTGCAGCACTACATCCTCCTCCAATTCACCTCGTGAGTCCAAGATGCAATCCTCAATGGAAGGTAGCAACTGTAGACCTTCATCTTCATCTAGCATGGATGGCTCATATAGGTGCAAGTTCTCACAGTTTACTACAGAGTACATCCTCATAAATGGTGGCAAGTCAAGTCGAAAAGCATTTTCTCCAACCTGCTCCAATATGGTGAAGGGCCCATATCGTAGTGGCTTGAGTTTCCGTGCTTGACCTTGTAATCTCTCCTTGCTCAAGTAAAGCCAAACTCTATCTCCAACATGTAGCTTATGTTCTCTCCTATGTTGATCATGCCTAGCTTTGTACTTGGCTTGAGATTTCTCTAGCTATTCTTTGACTTTGAGATGGATTTTCCAGATCCTCTCAATGAATTTGTTTGCTCTAGTCACCTCTGTGTCTCGTGTCTCCTCCTCATCCTGCTGCCCAACTGCTATGTCCAGTGGATTTGTAGGTAGATATCCCAAGCATGCTTCAAACAGTGACTTCATAGTGGATGTGTGTACTGCCCGGTTATAGGAATGTTGAATGTAGGCTAAGGACTCATCCCAAGTCCTTGGATATTTGCTATTATACCCTCTGATCAACTGTACCAAAGTCCTGTTTACCACCTCTGTCTATCCATCTGTTTGTGGATGGAAAGTTGTGCTCCTCTGTAACCTGGTATCCATCTTGTCCCACAAAGTAGTCCAAAACTTCCCCAAGAACCTGGAATCCCTGTCAGAAACAATAGACTTTGGCAAACCAAAATGCACCCATACATTAGCAAAGAAAAGATTTGCTGCCTCATGTGCTTTTACTATCTTTTTACATGCCATAAGAATACACATCTTACTGAATCTATCAACAACAACATATAGATAGTCATGGCCATGTTTAGACATAGGTAATCCTCCTACAAAATCCATAGAAATGTCCTCCCACGGATGAGTAGGTACTGGAAAAGGCATATACAAACCCTCCTTCCTAGTCTTAGGCTTGCTAGTACAACAAAGTTTACATCCACGTATAAATTTTGATACTTCTTCTTGCATATTGGGCCAATACACGTACCTTTGCAAGTGGGCTAGGGTCTTACCAACACCGAAATGTCCCACTACTTTCGAGGTATGTGCTTCCCTCATCAATAGAATTCTTTCTTCTTTTGGCACGCAAAGCTTCCCCCATCGGTAGAGCAGCCCGTCTTTGAGATAACAATCTTCAATCCCTATCCTTTCAGCCCCTTGGGACTGCAACTACTGAAATGTCACCCCAAAGTCTTTGTCCTGGGCATATGCCTCTCCATAAGCTTCCTTTGTGAAGGGCTCGATCTGAGAGATAGTGGCCAAACAGGAAAACTTCTCCTGTGTGGGTGGCCTAGACAACATGTCTGCCACCAAGTTTGTACTACCCTTCTTGTATTTGATCACTAGATGGAACTGCTGAAGGAACCCCATCCATTTGTAGTGCCTTGCCTGCTGCAATTTAGACTGTGCTTGCAAATACTGGAGAGGTTTGTGGTCAGTGTGCACAATAGTTTCTTTACCCAACAAATAATGCTTCCATTTTTTAATTGCCTGAACTAGTGCATACATTTCCTTATCATATACTGAATATCCTTTAACTGCTGAAGTGAAAGTTTCATAATGATAACATACGGGTTTACCTCCTTGAAGCAACACTGTGCCCATGGCGTAATCACTGGCATCTGTCTCTACTTCAAAAGGCTGCTGCAAATTAGGAAGAGCAAGTACTGGAGCATGACTAATCTTGTATTTCAATAACTCAAAGGATTTGTCTTGTTCCTTACCCTAGTCAAAACCCTTACTCTTTGCAGCCACTATGTGTAGAGGTGCTGCAATCATGGAGAAACCCAGAATGAACTTCCGCATGTACTGTACTGCTCCCACAAAACTCCTAGTCTTTGTGGCTCCTGTTGGTGTTGGCCAGTTGGTGATGGCTTCCACCTTCTTTGGATCCACTCGTAGCTCTCCTCCTCCAACCACGTGCCCAAGATAGACAAGTGATTGTTTGGAAAACTCACATTTCTTCATATTACAAAGCAGTTGTTTCTCCCTGAGAACTTGCAAGACTTGTTGTAAATGGTTATATGTTCTTCCCATGTGGCACTAAAAATCAAAATATCATCTAGATATACAATGACACATGAATCTATGAAATCCCGCAATACATCATTCATCAATCTCATAAATGTAGCGGGTGCATTGCATAACCCAAAAGGAAGTACTAACCATTCATACAAACCCTGTTTTGTTTTGAAGGCAGTCTTCCATATATCCTCCTCCTTCATTCTAACTTGGTGATAACCGGACTTGAGATCCAACTTCGTGAAGAATTTGGCATGCTGAAGCTGGTCCAAGAGATCATCTATGCGGGGAAGTGGATATCTGTTCTTTATGGTGATCTTGTTCAAAGCGCGGTAGTCGATGCACATTCTCCAAGAACCATCCTTCTTTGGCACCATCACAATAGGTGAACCACATGGTGAGGTGCTCGGACATATCACCCCTTGGTCTAGTAGTTCTTGGAGTTGTTTCTTTACTTCAGTACTCTCAAGAAAGGATTGCCTATACAACCTGATGTTTGGTAGAGGGGACTCTGGCAATAGTTGAATCTCATGCTCTACTTCCCATTTTGGTGGTAACCCACTGGGAGCCTGAAAAACTTCCTGAAAGGACTGAATAATACTATCCAAATCATGCTTTCCCTGGTTAGAAATCTTTGAAACTTCTACCCCATCTTATTTATCCTTTAACAAAAGTAAACAAAACTGATTATGATTTTCCTGAATAAGTCATTTTGCTTGGTTAGCACTCACCATAGTAACCCGTGTCTTACACTGGTGTGCCCAGATGTTGTAGCTGATCCCATCCTTGACCCATCTGTACCGGTTTTCCCTTCTCATAAATATAGCATCCTTGATATACAAGTAAGGACTCCCGAATACAACATCAAAAGCATCAAGTGGAATAACGTCAACTTCCAAAACATCAATATACTGGGAATTTATCCCAAACTTGACCTTACATCTTCTTGTTACCTAAATTTCAACACCCTTCTTCACCCAACCCAAAGGATAAGGGTGTGGATGCTCGTAAGTCTCAAGACCAAGCTTCTTTACAACTGCTTCAGAAATCAAGTTAGACTTGAGAACCGGTATCCACCAAAGCATTTACCTTAGTTCTCTTGATCTGGATTTTGATCTGGAATAGTCTACTCATCTCCTCTTCCTGGCTGTCCATGTTGGTGGCCATGCATCCAAGCCTTTCATCTACATCAGAGTCATCTTCGATTTCCACCTCCCCTTCTGTTCTTACAGCTGTCATGGACTTCTTCGAGTCCTTGGTTTGGTTCTTTGGATGCAACTCCGGATGCAACTTCCAACATGTAGCGTCAGTATGACCATTAATATCACAGTTCTTGCAAAAATTCTTGGGATCTTTACAAGTATTTAAAGTAGTGGCAGCTTGTTTACCTTTCCCTTTCCACTTACCCTTGTTACTTGTTTGCCCATACTCTTTTTCTGCTGATTTGTCGACTGTTTTTCCCTCGGCTCTGCTTCCCCTTGCTTCTTTTCATCATCTATGTAGTATGCTTGCACACACGCCTCATTGAGATCTTTGGGCTTGGTGGAGATGACTTTTCTTTGAAGGTGAGTGTGAAGTCCTCCCAAGTACTTAGTCATAATATCCTCATCCTCCAAGTCCATGTTTAGCAACATGGCCTACCTCCGAAACTCCGTAGTATAGTCCTGCACACTTTGACCACTGCCTTGTCTAAAATACTGCCATTTAATCATTTGGTCAGTCTTGTGGCCAATAGGATAGAAGTTAGCTCTAAGTAATTCTTTAAATTCTTGCCAAGATTTCACAATAGGACGCTTCTTCTTTTCACAAGTGGTTAGATGGGTTTCCCACCAAACCAGAGCATGTGTCCCTCCATTTTGAGACGTGCAAAGGTGATCCTCTGTGCCTCAGTGACATTATGGATGCTAAAGTAGACTTCTAACTATTTTAACCATTTATCAAGCAACTCCGCATCTACTTGTCCTTCAAATATTTTAATATCAACTTTCATCTCAACTTTAAAAGGAGTATGATCAGATTTTACCTTTTCTCTTGTGTTTGAAGTCTCTTCTTCATGCTCTTCCCCATAACTTTCCTCATGGTGGCTCCTTCCTATGCCAAACTTTTCAGCTAAGCCCCGAACCACTGAGTCCATGGAGTCTTGTTTGATAGAAGCTGTCTTCTGTAAATCAACAAGCTCTTCTTGCCTTCTAAACATCCTATCCATCATGGTCTCCAGCATCTCGATTCTACGGACCAAGTTCTCTTCCTCCATTTGTCCTTGAATTCTCTGTTTCCACTTCTTTGTAGAAATTTCTGGATCGCAAGGTAAAGCCTCTTTGCCTTTAGATCTCGTCACTGTCATACAAATCCAAGAATGAATACCACAGTCCTGGATAATTGTTAGCTTTGATACCAAAATGACCTGTAAACTCTTCAACTTTGGAATTATCCACAGAAACACAAATAAATGCTGATGTTCTACTTTCTATTAGAAAATGACAGAGATAGCTAGTGAATGAATTATGCTTATGCTTAGAATCCACAATTGTAGGAAAGGAAGGAATTTAAGCTCATAAACACCAACAAATTTTATCCTGGAAACCTCCAGAGGAGGAAAAACTAGTCGGGAAGGGTAATTACTCTTTCTTCCCACTTTTATTGGCCAATTCAAAATAACAAGTACAAAATTTACAATAAGTATGAAAGAGAAGTAGATAATATCTCACACTTCCTCCCAAATACTTGCTTGCTCTATCTCAACACTACTTTCTTCTACAAAACACAATTCCAGCACTAAGAACTTCTTGCTCACTTGCTTTCATGCTTCGATGATCCTATTCTCTTATACAAACATGTATTTATAGCCTCTCCTATGTCCTCCCGTGCACTAGAGGATGGGAAAATTCATGGAGGAGAAGAGCCCAGAATAAACTGGATTTATTATTTTTTCGAGGTTAGGTTGGTTAATAGTGAGAGTGAACATTCACTTCTCCAGAGATTAATCATAGTCCAGTGGAAGTAACAATTAAACATGTGAAACTCAAAATGGCTGCGATCACTCAGAAGGTCATAAATTGAGCAATTTTCAACGAATTTTCAGAAAATTGGTCTTGTTGGAATCATGGCTCCGATCCCGACACACAAAAATAAATAAATATAGAAATTGATGAAGTTTTGATGGTGTTTTAAAAGGAAAACGAGCCCAATTTTGGTTGGTTATTGAAAAGTGGTTGGAAAAACATTTAATGAGCATGGGTAATCATTCTTTCACTGTTGCAAGTTATAGGACACCTTGAGATTGCTTTTTCAAGTCCAAAATCACCAACCCCCTTATTTATCATGAATTACAATCAGTTGGAAAGGGAATTTCGGGAATTACATCCTCTCCCTCTCCTCTCAAAATTCTACAAATTGGAGTGTCGGGCTTATTGTTAAGGGGAATAGTTTGGGTAACAAAACTCTGTCATTTTATTTTTTTGAAACCAATGTGTTGCAGGACCTTGTAGTGGACTCCTTGTATGGTGATCTAGGCATTTCATTTGTAAAATTTTGAACTATGCATATCAATGAAACAATATATGCAAGTTTGTGGATGTACCTTCCCTTCATGTGTTTGTTTGCATTCTTCTTGCCTCTTCAATATTATTGTAGGTGTATTATGTATATTCTATGCTCTTGCAAGAATAATTACTATTGTGTATGCATAGAAATGGTGTTGTGATTGCTGTTGTTAGATTGTGGAGAACTATTATCACCCCTTCTAACTTGCATTTCATTCCTATTTTTTGTGGGAAGTTATTCTCACTCCCTCCTTTTCTAGTGTATCACTGCTATTAGTGTAGGATTTATTTTCATGCATTCTCTCTCCCTGATCTCTTGGAAAGTTAGATTAGGATTAGATAGTCTTGCCTGCATTAGAAGTAGTTAGTGGCAGGTAGTTTAGGAGCAAGAACTACTTTCTCTGGAGGTTTATTTCAAGCCCGCAAGTCCCACAACTTAAGAGATGACCCAATGTTACACAAGTTACATTGAATGCCCCATCCACAAATCAGGCCATTCGGGGGTGCTGTAATTTTGTGATAACTCAACCTATTTATTACATTCATAGGAAATAATACAACAATCATCACAATATGTCGTAAACTCGTCGTTAATATTTTTGGTGATACCTTTCAACGTGCATGCTGAAAATGAAGTACAACAATGTACATGGTTACCTCTAAAAGAACTGGCATGAATTTTACAATCCTTTATCTAGTTGTTTCATCACGAAATGATCAAACATTTACTGCTTACTTTCCTTTTTAATTACATTAAAACATATACTTAAACAAGTTAGCAATAATACAATGATCCATTAAAGTGATCATCCTCCCTCATAAACTTATAAGCATTCAAAATGTCCAAATAACAGAAATCCAATGCAACAATCTAGTTTCTAATTAATACATCTATTTCATAAGTAAAAACTACAAGTTTACACCTTATTGCATGTCGTTCAAAACTAGTAGATATATTATCAATCAATATATATATATATAACCCAAATACCCTTGTTAACATTTAAGTTCAATACTAATAAACTTTTCCTTTCCTTACAAATTACCGAAGAAAGAAGGCAATCGTTCCTTTTTGAATTTAATGATCAACAAGAAACCAATCATGTCAAGGGAAGTAGACAACATAATCTCTTTATGTTTCTACTTATCCGAACAAATGATTCATAAGACAACAATATTTACCCCCTTTTTTCTTTCTTTTATGGAGGCAACCAACATCGACACGAATCGATCACTTGTAACTAAATACTGAAATACTAATAGATGCCATGCTTAATTGAATGAATACCACAAATACGATTCCATAAACATGGGTCTACCAAAGAAACAATATCACTTACATTTTTTCCATATGCCCTATATTTACTTTAATAATTTTTGAGAGATCATTTTCAGACAGAGTTTCTAGATAAGACACTCAGTCACAATTACCTATTGTTCAAAAACGACGACAATAAGAATTATTCAAGAGAAACATTCTTATGCAAAGGTACATTAATGCAAAGATCCACAAACGTCTTTAGGAGATACAACCTTGGTTTTAATCAATATTCAAACTCTACTATCCGGTTAAGGCACCACCAAGGAAGATTATTTTCTTAGAAAGCTTTGCATATCATGCAATGAAACAATACACAATTTCCCTGATTTGTTTGCACACAGTTATCTACAACATTTTTGAACAATCAGACAACTCATAGCCTACACCCAATTGGTTTTAATTTCAAGGGTTAATATTTCTAGGCAATCAGGGTTTGAATCGAACCGCCCTCCCTCTCCATCTATTATAGTGACTACATTGTCATGTTTTACACAAGACAAATAACCCAGCTTCATCTCTGAGAGAAAACAATTTGATGACCTGACTCACCTAGTCTTCAAGGTGTAAAACTTAGTCGATTTCATATTTTGAACCGCAAATAAACATAATTATACCGCATTCACTAACAGATCTAGAACAAATCAAGGAAGCACATCATAACTAGGAATCCTCTTCTAGCAAGGGGTTAGTTATTTAACATCCCATAAAAGATTACAAATAAAAAATCCAAAATAAACAAAATTATTTATACACCCAGAGAGGTAACTCATAATTTAATTAAATTTCCACAAAAGACATTCAATCATTTTAAGATGAGATAACCAGAGTAAGGAGGATAAATCCATGCCTGGGTTTATAAAATGTCTACCGCCTTTACACTTTCTTCCTACAAAATCCCTTAACAAATCCTTCATATTTTCATGCAATTCGAGCATCATAATCTCATGAAGTTTGAACCCAGATAACCCTCATTTATTCGGGTTTAGTATGAATTTAGAATGCCCAAGTAACAAGAATAACAAAACTTAAATATATCATATTGGCTACAATTAACTCCTACAATTTTCTCAACCATCATGCATAACCAAAGGGAGAGTTCGAATTGCTACCAACAAAGAATAAACTTCTGCATGTGCTTAGCTTCCTCAAGAAGCTTTGTGCTTCCTGAAATCATTAATACATTCAATGCATTAATTACCATAGTGCCACATAGTGGCCTATTTTATTTTCCACGACCATCAACCACTTCCTGCCAATAAGGCTAGTGGCGTTTAGGATTTAAAAACAATGATTAAATCTAATTTCTTTGCATAGTTAACAGACCAAATTATATAATCAACCAATTATTACAATTTGAGTTTGGTTAAAGACCAAACTTATCAAATCAAATGATCAAAAGGTCTTTAGTATGGTGAAGACCGTATTACCACTGAAGCAATAAAATTAAAAGGTTTATGGTTGAAGACCTTAAAACCAATCCAATAATAGGCCCACAATATTTGCAACCTAACTTTTATATGCTAAAGCCAATGAAGTTTGATACTTAACCACTTGAAGGGAGTTCAAATCAAGCGGTCGAAGACCTTTAACGATCCCAATTTAAACCTTTGATTTTTTCATGGTCAATCGATCGAGTTTAATAATATTTAAACCATTAGTTTTTCATTCGACTATGGGAAAACCATGTTATCCCAAACTAATGTTTAGACCAAGAACATGGTTGAATAACCTTAGCAAATAAAATGCTAATAAAAAATAGCTCTTACACATAAACAACCAAATGCCATAAACCATGGTCCCAGTCCATTCACAATTTTACTTATGATTGACCAACCAAGGGTGCTTTATCCAGCTATTAACCAATCATGCCATTATGTAAAGCAATCGATATCACTGCTTATTAATCAACAAAGGAATATTGATCGGTCCAGGGTCATTTATGGAACTGAAAAGTTTCGATAGCATCGCATACTGTGAAATAATAATAATCAATCATCTATAGAACATTAATGCTATGATCAAGCCATAAAACAATCAAGTAGATAATCTGGATCATACAGACCGAGTTAATATTTTCTGGCAATACATTGAGTTACGATTGTCTAGCTGCTAAAAAATATCATTATTCCAACCATGTATAAATCCTTCACTTAGGAAATCATTATTTCCAAAAGGAATATAAAACTATTAATTTCAATATCAGGTATAACAACCAAGCAAAGTATTCATTTATTGAAATCATCACACTTACAACAAGGTAAGTAACTTGCAACACACAACATCGCTAGGCACACACCAATATTTATTACAGGTATAACAACCAAACAATCCAACAATGCATCACATCGTCTTACCCAACAAATTTAAGTACATACAAACATCATAATAAAAGAAGAACAAGTCATAAATGCTAAGTGTTTTATGAACACTGGAAGACAAGCATTATTGCGTGGTTACGCATGCAACTACACGTAAGTGTGTATATCCTTTTTAGGATATATATACACATGTGTAGCTGCATACCTAGCTACACAATAGGGCTTAATCCCCAAATCTCGTAAACCACTCCACATCTTTTGACTTATCCTTATGATGAAACAAACCAAAATTATGGATGTGACAAATTTTTCCAAAACCATTAGCATACTCTATTGGGACCATTAAGGTATAGTTATGGTCAATTTCAAATGGGAGATATTTGATTCGACAATCATGTTTATCAACATTAGGGCTTCAAAAGCCTTTCTTTTTATTTTAGAGTTATGCATGGATTTTTGGGACACTGATCTCTTTTAAAACCCTAATAATGTAGTAACCTAGAAAGAACAAAATAAAAAATAGGGTTTTTTTTTTAAATAGACAATGTAGAGATGGTCTAGATAGCGAGGTGAGAAAGGCCTAAAAAATCACCACGATTCAAGAACCTTAGCCAACACTGTTAAGTATACTCTCCCACGACCATTGGTGTATTAGTATGGTAGTTGTTAAATAGGAGAAATCCAATTTGAAAATCATGTTTATCAAGTTTAGGGATTCAAAATCCTTGTTCCCTTTTCCAACTTTGAGAATTTGATCTCCTTATTTAAAACCTCAATAATGTAATTACCACTTTGTAAGAACATAATGACAAATGATGATGTTTCAGGGACCCGTGTTACTCCTCCATTATTATTATCAGGCTCCTAGGAATTTTTAGTCTTTGAAACAAGTGCACCAAGCATAATGTAGTTCAAGAGAGTAAAATTCCATGTAAATAACCAACCCTTATTACTTTCAATGCTATAATAAATGTTTGAAACAACAAATAAAAAATGCTAGATGCTTAATATTTCCTTAAATGTTAGAAAGATGCTCTAAATTTTTGTAACAATTTTTTTGGCACATGGATGCTCTTCTATCATTTACTCATTTGTTGTCCTAAATTCTCTAATACACCCATGCATTTATAAACTTGAATATAGGTTAGTACCCTATTGGCACACAATAAAGAGTAAGACAAAATAGCTATGAAAACCCCAAGGTACTAAAAGTAGATTCAAATTGTCCCACTTAATGAAACACTTTAAGAAAAAAAACTTCTATGGATATGGGGAACCAACCCATATAAATACGGTTTTAGGGACCCAAAATCATATTAATATGTTATAAAGACCTAGATATATCATTGTATGGTTTTGGGGATAACTCAAAACAACATTATAATAGTGGGGAAGATATAACATATAAGAGGAGAGAGAATAATATAAGGGAGCATGACAAGAAATCCCCGAAAATTGGGAAACATGCCAATAAAATCCTAATCTAGACCAATAATAAAAAAATACACAAGTACCTTAGAATAGTGCAATTTTATAACTAATAGAGTCAAGTACCAAAATAATATAAAATGCCCCACTTTGATGTGTATGTGTGTGTATGCATATAAAAGAGAAATAGTCATGGTATGAAAATAATGAAGCACATAACATCACACCCAAGTCACCAAGAAATCTATAGGAGTATATGAAGTCTACACATAAATAATAGTCAACTAAAATATATAATGAGAGATCCCCTAAAATTCCACCAAATAGTGTCGTTAAGATGCCTTGAAATTAATATCCATGCTCATGTGTATAAGGATATAAAAATATGTGCCCCTTTATATCTATTAAGAACATGTACATATGAATAAGTATTCAAAAATTAATACTTTGTTGAAATATAGAAATGCAAAATTTGAAAGGATACACATGGTCTTGTTGAAACAAGTAGGAATGGCTACGTGAAAATCCAAGTCTTGAAGTAATATACGGATTTTTAATATAATTTTTAGCGAAAAAATGAAGCTAAATAAATATGATGTCAATCTAAAGAGATTACAATTAGGAAGTGTCTCAAATCTATCCCATGGTGGGAACACATGTCATGTACTAAGTACATCTAAAAAATCACCATGTGATTTCCTTCATATATGGAAGTACAATAGTATTTGATGTCCCATTTTGTGGAGTATGGAGATAAAATGTGGAATATATGCCCTTTTTTGAAAAATGGGATGAACTTGTGAAGAACTTATTTCAAAAGAAAGGGATTACGTGCATTATGTGTAAGATAAGAAATATAACTATTGATGTCTAACTCTAATATCAAAATTAGGGTTAATTTGATTAATGATTTGATTATTTTGTATAAATATGGATTAAGAACTAGAGATATATTAAATATGTAGATCCTAAATCATGTCATGATGAAATATGACAAATGCACAAGTTTAGGTGAGCTAAAAAAAGGAAGTGTAGGTTAAAATTAGAAGAGATTACACCAATTTACTTGCTGAGATGGGGTGATAATGATCTCTGAGAGTGCAGGAAGGTTGTGTAAAGAGTCATTGAATTGTCCTCAAAATCAGGAAGTCTAAATCTAAGAGGAGGATGGATTCTCCTAGGCGACTTTGTCCTATATGGACAAATTTGTCCTCTATAGGGCTTGGCTAGATATCTCCTCTAATGGAATCTTTGTCTGTGTTCTAGGATCCTCCTTTTGTGTTCAACTTGTGATGATCATGTTTATACAATATATTAGGGCTCCTTCTTTTCTTGGGGACCTTAAAAGGGGTTAGTTAGAATGGGTCGAGTTGCATAACAATGTGTTTTGGCAATGAAGACTCGAATATAACCTTCAACACTTAGAAATTGATCTTTGGTGTAGGATGTAGCTTTGAAAAATGGCCTAAGGTAATTGTATATGATCTATGCAGACTTTGTACTCACTGATGTGCTTAAGAGAGTGATTTATCAATTATGTGTTTTGTTGCGATCTCCTAGGTTGTCCCTAAAGATGTGAGATAAGAGGGCCTCTTAATGGGTAGTGTGAATGTGATTTTATAGGTGATTGCTACGAAAGTTTTCCCAACTCAACTGAAAGTAGGCCGAATAAGATAACTTAAGAACTTCACAAATTATATGGTAAGGTTCTGGAGGATGAATTTATCCACTTAGGAAAAATATGCTTAAATGGATTTTTTTGTCATCACCAATTTCATCTTGGTAAGGTGAAAATTGCATTATGTCAGTTGGAAATTGTGGCTAGATGTATGAGGACGTGTTCTATATTTGGAGAGTAGGTTGTGAATTGTCAATGATGATTACGAGTGTCATTTAGTGGCCAAGAGTGCTAATTGAGAAATATGTGTGTATGAACTAATCATTTAAGTGCACAAATATTAAGGTACTGCAATAAATGCCAAGGATTAATTTCCAAAATCCATTGGTATAGATTTAAGTATCAACATTTTCCCCCATTTTAATCTAGAAATTGAAAATTGATTAATTAAAATAATTTGAAACCCAAATCTGCCATAAGGACAATGCATGCACTAGAATGGAATGTGCATGTTCCCTTCTCCTTTGAGTTTTTCCATAAATGAGAACATGTTTTCCACATAAAAATGTGTATTAAATTCTGACCCAGTGTAGACACTCAAATTTAGAAATTCATTCTTTAATATTACTAGTTTTGACAATACACTTTTGCAAAGATAATGTTATCCAATTTTGCACACATGGCAAGATTGGACAATGGGGTCCTATCACGTTCAAAATGAAAAAAATAGTCCCAGGAACCCACCTTCAGTTATTATCAAGATGTAATTATTAAAAATAATTCTTAAATTGCATATGAGAGATCACCTAGTATCAAAAGGCACCCAGTTGATCTCAACTCAGTAAAGAGTTCGGGGTCGAGTTGATAGAGAACCCGGTGTCAAATTGATAGTCATCTCGGTAGAGACTCTTAGTTGTAAGAGCTCGATGAGGTCTTGTTAATGCAAATGTAGCTCGTTGAAAATTGACGAATGAAGGGAACTCTATAAGGATCTCGGTAGAGATCGATGCAGGCGGAAGTTAAAGCCGAGTCAGGGAGAGTCAAAGTTCGAGCTATCAATAAAGTCTCAATGAATTGGAAAGTTTCAAGCACAGGCGGAAGCGAAGGTAGAGATAAGGAGTTCGACTCATCTTCGTGACTTGTTCATTTTGGAGATCATGTGGTGAGCTTCTTTTAGGACACATTCTGCAGAGCTAGGGTGATTCAAACGCAAGCCAAGGCATCAAGAGTGCCATAAAATGAATGGAGATCGTTGCGTAAATAGAGATACGTGATGGAGCCCTATCAATGAGACTCATCAAGCATGATGGACAATTCAAGGCAACTCATTTCGTGTGGATGCATTAAAGATGGTTTCTAGGATACAATTCTAGGGATCATTGATTAATGCAAAACTGGGAGGCCTACTCGAAATAATTTTACAATGGTAAGCTCGCAGAGGTAGCAAGAATGCCAGGCCAGGGTATTAGTGAATACCGTATATATATTTTCGTTGACGTTGTTCAGACCTTCCTCGGCCGAGCATTTGGTGAATAGGCAGTTGACATGTTGCAGTATAGCAGAAGTTATTTTGAGCACTTCCAACAAGCAGGTTGTCCAATGATGTTTTTATTTGTTCAGCATCGAATGCATCCTTAAATTCAGGATTTTCCTTCAAGATATTTTTATGAAAATCGATTAAGTGACAGTAAGAGTGTTACCGGGAGACTTGATTAAATTTATTACAAAGATTCTCTATCGAGACCTTACTTGTTTTACGATGCAACTCATGGAAGCGAATCTCATAGAGGTGGAACTGTTTCATATCAGAATATTCATGAGGCACAATTTTCTTTGCAATTATATGAGCATCTTCAACGAGTCACTAGGTTGGCAAGCATAAAGGTTTCTGTTGAAATTATCACACCTTACAAGCTACAGCTGAAATGTTTGCACTGAGAGTTTAATGTTATCCTCAAATCTAATGAAGGAAAACTCGGCAGGAGAAAAAATCGGGAGCACGATCATGGTAGACCGAGTAGGTAATCCCGCGCATGGGAAATATTTTACTATCTTGCCAAGGTTGCATGGTGAAGCTGAGGCCGGGGCCCGTGGATTAATTTGGCCGAGCCGTTATGCGGGGATTCGGAGCTGGAATGCCAAATGGGTTTTCGTGGATGGCAAGCCAAAGAAGAAATTCCACACGGGGGAGATTCAGGCAAGCACCGCCAAGTGGAAATTTTGGGATGGAAAACCATGATCAGACTTTCGTGAATGGGAGAAATCGGATCAAACTGCCAAGCGTGGAAATATTATGATGGCTATCCATCATGAGACTTCCGCACGGGCCATGTAAATAGAATTTCGCGCAGCTTGGGTGGTCCGAGTCTTTGTGCGAGTCACCGAGAGGATTAATAGGACAGTTGTGAATTGGAGCGGGTCATGGGTTAAAAAACACGACGTGATACCAATTTCAACGGAGGTTACAGGCATACCCAACCAAGGCGATGCGTTAATGGCTCAGTCGTGGCTCATATGCGAAGAGTTTGATGGGAAAGTAATGCTGAAAACTCCACGACCTTCTCCTCGTCCTCTGTACAATTCTAAACTTGATGTGGTCGCGAGACAAGCTCCCACGCATAGGCAGCAGGCATGTTACAGTATAGTAGAAGCCTTTTTGAGCGCTTCCAACAAGTAGGTTGTCCAACTGTGTTGTTATCTGTTCAGTATCGAATAGCAGCTATAGAAAACAAATATTCACTGCCGTGTACGATGGATTGGAGTCACACTGTTCAAGGTTTCATAAAATTTCCTTGAATCAGGAGATGAAGGTTTATTACGATGCAGAATGAAACGATTCATATTGCTCAACATTTTTTCTCCAAGAAATGAATTGAATGTGAAGGTCAACTCTGAAATACCTGGTTGGCCATTTTGTATGCTACATCCTTGTTACTCGTAAATGGTATCTTTGAGAAACTCTGAGGGCAATAAGTAATTTATACCCTTCCATTATGTACGTCCACTCAGACAATAAAAAGTATTCTGTTACCAGGTTCAGAGAAACTTGTTTTTTACAATGGACGATTATATTGTAGTTAAAGCTAATTTTATCTACCTTTATTTCTATTAGCTTTGATCCACGACTAAGGACGAATTCATATCGTTGATACCTGTACAATTTTCCAAGGTTCTCTTGGTTTCTCGAGTTGTTCAATGTATTTTTTTTGAAGGATCTTTTTAGTTTATGGAAAAATGAGTATATTGTGTAGCTCACAGCTACCTATGCCATACTAAGATCCCAATAGTGGCATAATTGTTGATTGGAGCCGAGATTGCCGAGTGCACTACCAAAATACCGAAGGGTTCTTTGACCAAAAATCAGTCTTAAGGGTGTCTATCGACATGTTACGGGCATGAGCCTGGGTCATCATCATGGCAGCACTAGGTCTTTATTGATAATGGCATTTTCTCATCGTTTGGAAGGTACAAATTGTGCTTATTATGGAAAAGCCAAAACATTCTTACTACAAGTGTTATATGATGAGGAAGAATCCTGAGCATTGTGGTAAAACCATTCTTTTTAGAAGTATTGGGTTAAGCTCGGTATTCAAGTGAGTTTGAGCCCAGGAAAGGTAAGATCGTTTGCTGGATGAAGAGCTCGGTGACTTCGCAGGGAGCTTGTGGTGATGTTTCATGAAGTTTGAACGTGGAATTCATAAATGGCTTCGAGTTAACAGAGGAAAATGATAAGAATCGAGTTTGATAGCTCGCCATTCGAAGGACTCAATGCAAAAGAGCCCGATTACCAAGGCAAGGAAAGAGTTAGTGTGGGGTTCAAAATCGATTGCAACACCGAGTTAGAGGATTCAAAACTCACCGAGTTGAGATTTGTGCAAACTCTATCCACATGGACCCCCCTCCTCTTCAAGTCAAACGGGTCAACGGGGGGTTCCCAACATTATGTTAATTAAATTAATATTTTTATTTAAATATTTTATTAATAATATTTATTATTATTATTTAAATATTCTTTTAATTAATTGAGAAGACTTGGTCATCAGGCAATTAATGACCCATGATGGAACCTTCTCAGGTAGTTCAACTAACTGTAATAAATACATCATGGGCCTTCATTTTAGGAATGTAATTATGACCATTTCCTCTTCTTTCTCACATATTCTTCTATAAATGTAAGTTGGAAGCTCATTTCAAAGGGTTCCAACAGTTCAGACAAGTTGGACAGTTAGATATCTCAGGCGAGTGTATACTTTTCAAGAATCCTCTCTCTTCTGCAAGTTGTTCTTGTGTGTTGAGAGAACTTTCAAGCCTCCTCTTCAAGACTGTAATGGCAACTATTGCCTCTTCTAAATGTATGATGCATTGTGCATTTTATTGAAGCAATAAAAGTGTGTGTTTTGTGACTAATCTCGGTCCTTTCATCCTTCTGTGCTTCTTTGTGCCTTTCTCATACTTGTAGGTACACTGTGCAAGTTTAAGTTCTATTGCAGGTTCTTGGAGTTCTGTGCTTATCGAGTGGTGAAGTATTGCATGTAGTTGAGTTGTGGTGTCTGTTCACCCTTCTTGAGTTCATCCTTCTTCACTGGGAAACTGGTATATTTCTCGGTCTGATAAAGTTTAACAAAGGGAACGCGTGTCTCTTAGTTTGTGGTATCCTGTACCCTCTCTAAGTTACAGTAGGTGAAGTTGACCTGTGGTGCACACACCCTCTTCAAATTAACCCTTCCCGAGTTTGAAGACACCCTTTATTTGGTGCATCACCATCCCTAGTATAGTTTCATTTGTGTAAATATCTTTCCCTAAAACCCCATGAAAATGTTAGCATAGGACTAGATAATCATTTTTGTTACACTAGGAGTAGTACAACACTTAGTTTAGGAAGAGGAAGCCGGCCTTCTCCAGAGGTTCACCTCGAGCCCAAGTCCCACAGCTTGAGAGGTGATCCCATGTGTCCCAATCACACCGAACGTCCTATTCACATCCTGGCCATTCGGAGGTTACAGTGATTTGGGGACAACAGTTTTTGGCATGCCCGGTGGGACAGAGTTAGTACTTCTCTTCTCACTTACACAAGTCAAAGTACCTGGCGACTCTATATCTCTGGATTCCAAATCTCAGTGCAGTAACTTATGCGAAGAATTCAGACAAGAGCTTCTTCAAAGAAAGGAAAGTATTAGCATATCAAACTTTCCTTGTCTCCTCCAAAGAGAAGCAGAAGAGGCATTTCCACATCCCTAGTTGCAGATTTACCTATTAGGGGTCATTCAACTCCTCCTTACGGAAGATTTCCTCCACCCAGGAACAATCAACCTTTCGTTGCTATGGCGAGGAACCAAGTTTTTCCCCCTTTCAATGCAAGCAGTCCTCTTATGTTGGCTCAACGTGACCCGATACTTGTTGCGGCACTCAAAAGTTTACCCTTCTACACGGGGGAAACTCACGTTACTCCAGTGGAGCATATCTTTGATGTAGCCAGCATCTGCGTAGTACATAATATCACCGAAGACAACGTTGTAGTTAGAATTCTTGCTACCTCTTTCAAGGGAAAAGCGCTTCAATGGTTTCGTGGATTAGGTGTTGGCATTATAACCACTTAGGACGAGTTGCGAGAAAAGCTATGTAAACAATTTGAAGACAAAAGTGATCACCTATCACTTTTGGAACAACTTACTACCATAAAGAGAGCTTCCCAAGAATACATGAGTGATTTCAACTTCCGATTCCATAGGACTTGGAATAGGATTCCAGTGCTCGTAAAGCCTTCCGCACATAATGCATTCTTGTACTATTTATGAGCCTTGAATAGTGATGTAGCTGTTATGATCTAGTCCATGGGAGGGACTACACTGCCTGATGCTTACGAAGTTGCCATAAGTGCAGAGAATTATTTGATTCAGGCTGGAAAGATAGCTCCACGACCACCAATGCCCTTTTCTCCAGATCTTACGAATCATCAGCCTATCATTGCTCCTATTCCAGTAGACTCCAAGCAACCATATCAATCTCCCCCTGCCTCTTCAAATGACCTATTTGAAGTCAAGTCACTACTACAAAATTTTGGAAATGAGCTCGTTGCACTCAAAAGGCAACAATTTCAATACAATCGTCCGTATCAGCCACAAAATCAGCAGTATTAGGCTAACCATCCTCCTTTTCAAGGAAACAATCAGCCTCGAAATCAAACTACAAGTCAAGTTGTAAATGTAAGGCCCTTGAAATTTCAGAACCCTCTTGCAGCTAGCTCATCTAGAGCTATAGTACCTGTTCAAAATAATCTAGTTCAAGACTATGAATGGTGTTATCCTTGCTCTCAACCTCACAATCAAAATCTTTGTCCCAATGGGGTTCTTAGCTAGGCCCTTATGGTTCAAAGTGTATCTGCCCCTTCAGAGTTAACAAACAATTCATCTATGCAAGGAGTATCAGATCAACCGCAGGCACCTGAAGAATCCGCTTTGCTAAACTGGAAAGAAGAAGATTTTTGCAGATTAAATATAGATTCTTCATTAGTGGTAGCAAACACTCGTTCCAAAAAAAGAGCAATGGAGCCTCAACCTCTTGAAGCTGATCTAGCATCCACTTCTCAACCTGGGTTTCAAATGGCAGTTGATAAAAATGCAGGAAAGAAATCACTAGAAACACCGGCTAGCCACACCGTAGGGAAAGATGGTTCTCCAGGCATCACGGTACCCAACAAACATTTTCCAAAGGAGGACCCCAATGCCCAAAAAAGTGTCATCAAAGTTGGAGTAATTCCCTTCAGCATAGTAGAACAAATGAAGAAAACCAATCTGAGCGTTACCATGTGGGACGCACTCTCAATCCCTTCCCAAAGAAACTTGTTGTGAGAAGCTCTGAACAGTTTTAGTACAACCAGCGGATCACCAAGCCATGGAGTGACAAATGCTACAAATTTATGTCAACCGGAAGGGAAAATCATTCCTACGGCAAACAAACCACCACCATTCTACATTTCCCTTATCATTGACGACCACCTGATACATAATTGCATGATCGATTCTGGTGCCAGTAGCTCTGTCATGCCGAAACAAATTATAGATGTACTAGGAATACAATATGCACCAGTTACAAGAGGGGTTGTTCAGCTGGATGGCACAACTATTAAGAATGTTGGGGTTATCAAAGGACTTCAACTTACCATTCATGCATGCCCAAGTTTTTCATTCACCCAAGACATATCGGTCATCGATCTCCCTCCCCTCTTTGCCATATGCCTATCACGGGATTTCACTGCCAAGATGGGTGGTTACCTATCATCTGATTGGTCACATATGATTCTCAGGACTCGATACGGAACCAAAGTAACTATAAGGGCAGAACCAATCTACCATAATCATGTAGAACCCTACACTGCTAGTCCCATAAATGGAAATTACACCATCGGTGATCCAGAAGAGGAAGATGCCGATCATGAACCAACCACCCTTGTTGAAGAAGTTCCTGATACTTTTCTAGATGAAGTAAGTAGAGATCATCAGTATGATCCCTACGCTGATGTATTGGCAGAAGAAGAAGCTAGTTTGCTGGTCTTGGAAGAAACAGGATTAGGTACCTACTGTATCCATGAAGAAGATATAATCATACCACAACTTGTCAAAACACCAAGTGATTCTAAAGGACTGTGGCAATTGTTCTTCGATGGCTCAAGAAGTAAGAATGGATCCGGTGCTGGTGTTATGTTAATTTCTCCAGAGGGAGATAAGTACTTCTCATCTTTCCGGTTGCAGTTCAGTTGCACTAACAATGTTGCTGAATACGAGGCTCTTGTGCAAGGAATTCAGCTAGCCCAAAGGAAGGGAATCAAGGCCCTGACTATTTTTGGAGATAGTGAGTTAGTTGCTCATCAAGTTTCGACATGTAGTGCATCTAAAAATAATCTTTTAAGATCATATAAGAATTGAGTCTGGGACCTGATTGAAGATTTTGAAGCTTTTGGAATCCATGTAGTTCCTAGAGATCAAAATCAAGATGTAGATAGGCTTGCTACAATTGGTTCACAATACAACATACCAGTTGATATCATGAAAGAAGGGCAGCAATTTGTTAAAATGGTGGTTCAACCGGCAGTCCCTGATAATGTGAGTAGTTGGCAAGTGTTTGATAGTGACAAACAAATTGTCCTCTTCCTACAAGAAGAGGCGGAGTTTGCTACAAAGAATCAAGATCAATTGCAGGAGTCATATGGTGAGCAAATTATTCAATTAAAAAGCAACAAGTTACCAAAAGGTTTAGTCACTTTGGAATCCATTTTCAATTCAGATGACCAAGCCACAAGACAAAGCCCTAACATGGTGGTCAGAGAAGAATATTTTGAGGAAGTTGAAGTATCAAATGAAAAATTTCTTAAGATCGGAAAAGTGTGTACTTCTGGAGAGAAAGAAGCTTTCATCAAACTTTGTCAAGAGTATCATGACATCTTTGTATGGAGCTATAAAGATATGCGTGGTTTTGATCCAGGTCTAGCACAACATACCATCGAACTGGATCCTAATGCTAAGCCAGTTCGTCAGAAACAGAGACCAATTAATCCCAAAATTGAGCCACTAATGAGAAAGGAGCTAACCAAGCTCATCGAGGCTTGTATAATTTTTCCCATCAAGCATTCCTCATGGGTAGCCAATTTGGTGCCCGTGAGGAAGAAGAACGGAGAGATCTGGTTATGCGTAGATTTTAGGGATTTGAATCGTGCATCATTAAAAGACCATTATCCTCTTCCATCGATGGAGCAGATCCTTCAAATGGTGACAGGAGCTCAAATATTTTCTTTGCTCGATGGATATTCAGGTCACAATCAAATCCTAGTCCAAGAATCTGACCAATTCAAAACGGCTTTCACTACCAAGTGGGGCACGTATGCCTACAATAAAATGCCATTCGGATTGTCCAATGCCGGGGCTACTTTCCAAAGAGCCATGGACATGGCATTTAAGGGACTAATCAACGATATTATTTTAGTTTACGTTGATGATATAACTGTATACTCTAAGCATGCAAAAGATCACATCACGCATCTAAGGAAAGTTTTCCAAAGGTGTAGGGAATTTGGGGTTTCACTTAACCCCAAGAAATGTATTTTCGCAGTACACGAGGGAAAATTGTTGGGGCATGTGGTTTCAGCAGAAGGATTATCAATCGATCCAGCCAAGATTCATTCAATTATGTCCTTATCTCTCCCAAGTCACAAGAAGGGCCTCCAGAGTTTTCTGGGAACCATAAATTTCGTGCGAAGATTCATCCCTCAATTCACGACATTGGCTAAACCACTGACAACCATGCTAAATAAAAACATCCCATTCTCATGGACAAAGGAAGGACAAGAAAGCTTTGAAGCCATCAAAACAGCCATTTCCCAAGTTCCCACGCTTGTGAACCCCAGGTTTGACAAAGATTTTATCCTTTATGCCTTTGCAGGTCAAGAGAGCATTTTAGGGATCCTCACCCAACAAAACAACAACCTGATGGAGCAACCAATCACTTTCTTCAGTCAATCCCTCAAAGACTACGAGTTCAAATACTCATTCATTGAAAAGCAAGTCTTTGCGGTTATTCAAGCTTTGAAGAAATTCAAGCACATGTTGTCCAACAACAAGATTCATCTGATGGTTTCTCATCCAGGTGTCAAGGAGTTTTTGCTGAACAAAGAAATGAATGAAAAGCGTGCTGGATGGATCACGAAGGTAATGGAGTATGACGTTCACATCAAAGTCACTAAACTTGTTAGACGTAAGGGTTTATGTCAGCAACTTGCAACAGACATGGAATCAAAAAGTAATGAGGACGTGACACTCCTAAATACTGATGAGGATGTTGATCAAGCTGACTGGTCCAACAAGCAGGTCGTCCGACGATGTTTTTATCTATTCAGCATAGAATGCATCCTCAAATTCGGGATTTTCCTTCAAGATATTTTTATGAAAATCGATTAAGTGACAGTAAGAGTGTTACCGAGAGACTTGATGAAATTTATTACAAAGATTCTCTATCAAGACCTTACTTGTTTTACAATGCAACTCATAGAAGCGAATCTCATAGAGGTGGAACTGTTTCATATCAGAATATTCATGAGGCACAATTTGCTTTGCAATTATATGAGCATCTTAAATGAGTCACTAGGTTGGCAAGCATAAAGGTTTCTGCTGAAATTATCACACCTTACAAGCTACAACTGAAATGTTTGCACTGAGAGTTTAATGTTATCCTCAAATCTGATGAAGGAAAACTCGGCAGGAGAAAAAATCAGGAGCACGATCATGGCAGACCGAGTAGGTAATCCCGCGCATGGGAAATATTTTACTATCTTGCCAAGGTTGCGTGGCGAAGCTGAGGCCGAGGCCCGTGGATTAATTTGGCCGAGCCGTTGTGTGGGGATTCGGAGCTGGAATGCCAAGCGGGTTTTCGTGGATGGCAAGCCAAAGAAGAAATTCCACGTGGGGGAGATTCAGGAAAGCATCGCCAAGTGGAAATTTTGGGATGGAAAACCATGATCAGACTTTTGTGAATGGGAGAAATCGGATCAAACTGCCAAGCGCGGAAATATTACGATGGCTATCCATCATGAGACTTCCGCATGGGCCATGTAAACAGAATTTCGAGAAGCTTGGGGTGGTCCGAGTCTTTGTGCGAGTCACTGGGAGGATTAATATGACAGTTGTGAATTGGAGCGGGTCATGGGTTAAAAAACATGACGTGATACCAATTTTAGCAGAGGCTACAAGCATAACCAACCAAGGCGATGCGTTAATGGCTCGGTCGTGGCTCATATGCGAAGAGTTTGATGGGAAAGTAATGCTGAAAACTCCACGACCTTCTCCTCATCCTCTGTACAATTCTGAACTTGATGTGGTCGCGAGACAAGCTCCCACACACAGGCAGCAGGCATGTTGCAGTATAGTAGAAGCCTTTTTGAGTGCTTCCAACAAGTAGGTTGTCCAACTGTGTTGTTATCTGTTCAGTATCGAATAGCAGTTGCAGGAAACAAATATTCACTGCCGTGTACGATGGATTGGAGTCACGTTGTTCAAGGCTTCATAAAATTTCCCTGAATCAGGAGATGAAGGTTTATTACGGTGCAGAATGAAACGATTCATATTGCTCAACATTTTTTCTCCGAGAAATGAATTGAATGTGAAGGTCAACTCTGAAATACCTGGTTGGCCGTTTTGTATGCTACATCCTTTTTACTCGTAAATGGTCTCTTTGAGAAACTCTGAGGACAATAAGCAATTTATACCCTTCCATTATGTACGTCCAATCAGACAATAAAAAGTATTCTGTTACCAGGTTCAGAGAAACTTGTTTTTTACAAATGGACGATTATACTGTAGTCAAAGCTAATTTTATCTAGCTTTATTTCTATTAGCTTTGATCCACGACTAAGGAAGAATTCATATCATTGATACCTGTACATTTTTCCAAGGTTCTCCTGGTTTCCCGAGTTGTTCAATGTATTTTTTTTGAAGGATCTTTTTAGTTTATGGAAAAATGAGTATATTGTGTAGCTCACAGCTACCTATGCCATACTAAGATCCCAATAGTGGCATAATTGTTGATTGGAACCGAGATTGCCGAGTGCACTGCCAAAATACCGAAGGGTTCTTTGACCAAAAATCAGTCTTAAGGGTATCTATCGACATGTTACGGGCATGAGCCTGGGTCATCATCATGGCAGCACTAGGTCTTTATTGATAATGGCATTTTCTCATCATTTGGAAGGTACAAATTGTGCTTATTATGGCAAAGCCAAAACATTCTTACTACAAGTGTTATATGATGAGGAAGAATCCTGAGCATTGTGGGTAAAACCATTCTATTTAGAAGTATTGGGTTAAGCTCGGTATTCAAGTGAGTTTGAGCCTAGGAAAGGTAAGATCGTTTGCTGGATGAAGAGCTCGGTGACTTCGCAGGGAGCTCGTGGTGATGTTTCATGAAGTTTGAACGTGGAATGCATAAATGGCTTTGAGTTAATAGAGGAAAATGATAAGAATCGAGTTTGATAGCTCGCCATTCGAAGGACTCAATGCAAAAGAGCCCGATTACCAAGGCAAGGAAAGAGTTAGTGTGGGGTTCAAAATTGATTGCAACACCGAGTTAGAGGATTCGAAACTCACCGAGTTGAGATTTGTGCAGACTCTATCCACATGGACCCCCCTCCTCTTCAAGTCAAACGGGTCAATGGGGGGTTCCCAACATTATGTTAATTAAATTAATATTTTTATTTAAATATTTTAATAATAATATTTATTATTATTATTTAAATATTTTATTTAAATATTCTTTTAATTAATTGAGAAGACTTGGTCATCAGGAAATTAATGACCCATGATGGAACCTTCTCAGGTAGTTCAACTAACTGTAATAAATACATCATGGGCCTTCATTTTAGGAATGTAATTATGACCATTTCCTCTTCTTTCTCACATATTCTTCTATAAATGTAAGTTGGAAGCTCATTTCAAAGGGTTCCAACAGTTCAGACAAGTTAGACAGTTAGATATCTCAGGCGAGTGTATACTTTTCAAGAATCCTCTCTCTTCTGCAAGTTGTTCTTGTGTGTTGAGAGAAATTTCAAGCCTCCTCTTCAAGACTGTAATGGCAACTATTGCCTCTTCTAAATGTATGATGCATTGTGCATGTTATTGAAGCAATAAAAGTGTGTGTTTTGTGACTAATCTCGGTCCTTTCATCCTTCTGTGCTTCTTTGTGCCTTTCTCATACTTGCAGGTACACTGTGCAAGTTTAAGTTATATTACAGGTTCTTGGAGTTCTGTGCTTATCGAGTGGTGAAGTATTGCATGTAATTGAGTTGTGGTGTCTGTTCACCCTTCTTGAGTTCATCCTTCTTCACTGGGAAACTGGTATATTTCTCGGTCTGATAAAGTTTAACAAACGGAACGCGTGTCTCTTAGTTTGTGGTATCCTGTACCCTCTCTAAGTTGCAGTAGGTGAAGTTGACCTGTGGTGCGCACACCCTCTTCAAATTAACCCTTTCGGAGTCTGAAGACACCCTTTATTTGGTGCATCACCATCCCTAGTATAGTTTCATTTCTGTAAATCTCTTTCCCTAAAACCCCATGAAAATGTTAGCATAGGACTAGATAATCATTTTTGTTACACTAGGAGTAGTACAACACTTAGTTTAGGAAGAGGAAGCCGACCTTCTCCAGAGGTTCACCTCGAGCCCAAGTCCCATAGCTTGAGAGGTGATCCCATTTGTCCCAATCACACCAAACATCCTATTCACATCCTGGCCATTCGGAGGCTGCAGTGATTTGGCGACAACAGATAAATACAACTTTCCCATTCCCTCTTAGAACATTATGAGGTATCATGTTTAGATTCTTTATCCTTGCACAATGACATGTCATGAAATTATGAGCACACAATGCATAAAATCTATAGAGAAATATCAAATTTTTTTTTTCAAACTTTAGGTTCCATATTTTCCTTCCTTGGTCAAATTCATACAAATTAGTTAAGATAATATATTTGATCCTGACGTACTTGTACGGTGTTGGACCAACATGTCATCCAACTTTTATTTCAAATTCATATTCTTTTTTGGGTCTTATAATCTCCCTGGGTTATCCTTTCATCGATAAATCATGTACATAACCATATATACACAAATAAACACTACCTCATTTGCTAACCTGGAAATTTCACAACACTGCATTGATACACTCACTTCCTACACTTGCAAAAGGAACCCAAGGCTCCCTAAATCTTGTAATAACACATCTACAGTCATTAAGAAAAAAATATCTATAGGTGTGAAGCTCCTTACTAGGTTGAGGCAACAAACTCCCTCATATACAATCACCTAACGATCCTTTTCCCTCGCATCTTAGCAAGAGAAAAACTCAATTCAAGCATGATCAAATATGGTTGTTTAACTTAGTTGCATTCATTCAGATATCACATGTTAGATGGATAAATTTGTGTGTTTTGAGGCCTCTTTAGAGTAGTGCCAATGTCAATAGTGCACAAGGGTGACCATAACCCAGCTAATGTTTATTTTGCAGAACTTTTCATCCATTTATATGGTTTAAGATGATGATAAAATAATTTAGAAAGCTTTGCATGATGACCACAAAGTAGGGTTTGATAATGAAAAAGGATTTCACACAACCTAAAGTGTGCAGAAGTTACAAATCCCAGAAGTTAGAAGGTCCAAGACCATGTCCCAGTCCATTTTATGGTGTTAGTCTCTAGAAAAAATCTTGTTCTAGTTCGTATCTCCATGTTTGTACAGTACATCTTCACATAACCTTCCATAATCATCTGTAATAAGATAAGTGCATTCATTCATTTATAGTGTCAAGTTCATATCTTGTTTAAAATATCAATTACTATCATAAAATCATTATTTTGATTGTAGCAATTAATGTTGGAAGTTAATTAATAAGAATATGGACAATTGTTGCTAACCCTTACATCCTTTAGTGCACTAAATCACTAAAAATCAATTAGGTTTCATGTTAAATCTAATTAGGGTGTAAATTTTTTGGTGAACTCGACATTGCATCTTTCACATTTATTCAAAACCTAATTTCCCTAGGGTTTTGTATCTACATCGCATATTTAGATTCAACCCTGATTTCCATCTATCACTTGCACTAAATCTAGCTTCCACAATTTTCCTTAGGGTCTCACAATTGCTTCTACCCTTTGGGTCTCTTTCTAGAGCTCCTAATTGTTGAATCACCTGTCATTGCATTTATCAAGCATAAAAAAATCAATTATCAAATTCCTTTGAGGTTATTATTATTTTTTTATATAATGAAAACTATTTTTGTTTGCTCTAAATTTTAGCACACTTTTTCAAAATTTAAAATTACTATTTTTAGTAATAAGGGAATAATCAGAAATATTTACACTTTTAGAAAAATTCCTTCGAGTTTTTCTTACATATAATCATATTTAAGAATACCTCTCTCAGTTTCCTCAAATTCAATTTCTATTTTCATATATGGTCATCTTTTTAATTTGACAGTGATCACTTTTGGGTCTTCTCTCTTATGATATTTTCACTGTCGACTCTCCATGTGTTAATTATTATTATTTATTACCTAATTGGAGTTTGATCTCTTATTTTTTATTGCATCATGGAAAATTCTACAATTTATCATGTCTCCTTGTATAATTTACTTCAACGTTATCACACATGCAAAGATACTTTTACAAAACTAATATAAGAAACAATGCTCCATGATAATAAACCTTCCCATGTGAATTCAATTGTCTCGTATATAAAATCATATTACTAATAATGAAATATTTCGTAAGGATATCTTATAATCTATTCAATATTTACACCATGTTTTCAAGATGAATTTCAGGCTATGAATACTGAGATCACATATCTCAAGCGTGAGCTAGCACATTGATTTAACAAAAATAAATATTAATCAAAGGACTGAAGTAAATCAGATATATATTAGAAACATGAAATATATCAAAGTACAATGATGAACAAGTGTATCCAACAAGAGGATAAGAAAAAAATAGCTAATATCTGTATGTTTTGATTGGGTTTGGGCTGGACTGATGGTGGAACAAGCTCAGTTTGAACTGTGTATGCTTCATCTGGAAAATGGTTATCTGAGAGGTATGATAAACAATACCACCTAGAAGAGTACAATATCTCTTGGCGCTAGTATATGAATTGGGTGATAGTGTACTGGAAATGGATGTAAATCTAGTTCCTTTAGTGTCTGAAAATGTCACCTTCACTTCACTCTACGTTGTATCCATTTCGATGTAGGGTTCTCTTGTCACACATGTTTATGCAAAACAAATCCTAACTACTTACACAAGACTAAAGAACACATTAGAATAAATAAAATATGCATATGATTGATTCAGAATGAACTCAACAATCACCCCAATATGATTGTCATTGAGAACAACACTACTTTTCAAACTCTATGTAGTTCTTGTGTGTGTGTGTGTGTGTGTGTGTGTGTGTGTGTGTGTGTGTGTGTGTGTGTGTGTGCGTGCGCGTGCGAGATAGATATTGTCTCCCTTAAAACTAGTTTTCCCTTGTGCAAGCTGCACCAAAATAGTGGGTGTAGACACCTAATTTCGACCACCATAAGTTTAATAATAAAACTATACTAATGGTATTCTTTATAGTCATTTCATTATAATTAGTGATTTTCTGGTAGTAATCTAACATTCCCCTTCGTCTTGGTCAATTAATGACACCTCGTTAATTAACTAGTCTTATCCCTTATTCTGGATGCCAATTAACGTCGCTTCATTAGTTAAAATCCTCTTTTAATTAATTAATCAACCATTATTAATTAATTAAGCCTTCAATCTTGTATTTAACCAATAAACCCTCTTATTGATTAAATCCCCCTCTCAAACTCCTCAAATTATACTAATTTCCCTCCAAATCATCTCCAAATGGCTTTTATAAGCTTAACTTGGCCTATTAATTAATCCCAATTGATTAATTAAATATTTAATTAAGATCTTCTAATCATAATTATCCCTTTCTAATCCTACATTCACTTTATCCCACATTCACTAGGTTGCAAGCTTCTCCCAAAATGGAAAGCTATATAAGAAGCCTAGTACACCTTGTCCCAACTTACACCTTGTCCTTATAAGACATTTGATATCTCATGAGAGAATTTCCTTCACAAGAAAACTTGTTAAATTGAGAAATCTCTTTGCTAAGGTTAGTATGAGAAGAATCTAAAATGGCACTTAAGCCATATTGATGAGATCTCTTCCACATTTGTAAAATCCCTTTAATTGCACATAACTTACGTTCGGTTTGTAAAAGGGAATATCTACATATCATACCATATCCAAACATCAAAAGGGAGGTGCATTCTTTGTTTCTAACATTTTGTGCAAATTTATTCAAGCTTTTCTTTTTTAGCTCAATCTTGATGTATTTGCTTAAAATGGACTAAGCTAGGATCTACTTGGTGTTAGGTCCATTCAATTAACTTAGTTTAATTTTAACATGCATAGATCAGGATAAAAATAATTTTCCCCCAATATAATTTATGTCATGAAATTCTTAATTTTTTCCATCATATGTAGTGAATAATGCAACTCGAATGTTGTCCTTAAGTTACTCCTTTTTTCCCAAGTAGTAGATAGAAAATAGTAACCGAGTGCCCCTTAAAATAGTTAGTAGGTTGTGTATATATATGAATCCTTTGTTTGAATTTTGAAACTTAGTGACGCTAAAGGTTGACCCCAAATATGAAATAGGAATTAGAAAAGATTTAAAATCAGGCACCAAGTGGTAAATTAAAATATAAGCAATAGTGGAAAAAAATTCCAGGAAGGGACAATAATAACATACTCTATTGGCCTTCTTGGTCGTTACTGTCCTTAAGACATAAAAACATAAAGAAGACAACATGAAGATACATGGATCCCTATGACACAACCAAAAGCATAAACTCATAAAACATAAGACAATGCCACTATCAAAATACATTAAAATCAATAGAAGGACCATGAGAGGTGTCACCAATGTCTAATCTTCTCACTTATGAATCATGCATATAATGACATACTAGATGCATAATGTAATAGTAATAAGTGCACAAGTTTGGGTCTAGATTTTCCCCCACTTTATGTTTTTGAATGAATATTTAGTAAACATAAAGTAGATAGGAAGAATGTACCTTGCGGAGAGCTGAAGGAGTTGTCATCGATAACCTTTTGAATGGAAATTGTAGGATGCATATGGTGGAGTCTAAGAGGGGATAATAACCCCAGGGGTGACTTGCACACATAGTGAAAAAGATACCTACATTTGTAACCAAATATTTCCTTTTCTTGAGCGTTTTGTGCTTGATATTTCTCCTTGTTCTAGTTGTTTTCCTTTTGTAGGGATGATAACAAACCTGCAAAAGAAGAAAAGTGTATTCAATGTTCATCGTCTATGAAATTGAACTTTAACTTAGAAAAATTAGAATTCTATGCATGTGTAAAATAAATAAGTGAATCAAGGGTAGAGTACATACAAATGATGAGAGAGAAAGGATAAAATGTCCCTATGTATTATTATCTTGGAGAAATTTTTATTAGATATGGTTGGAGGGGTCGGGAATGATCAATTCTTGAACTGATGTGAATAATCTTAGGACTTAGGAGTCTTGCCACCAAAGAAAGATTGTTGGGAGAGTGGTCAGATTTTATCTCCACCCATGACACTTCCCCAAAACCCATGGATAAATACAACTGTAGATGGTCACCAACCCAATAGTAAATGGTCACAGATGACAATTCATTCCAAATATATTTTTTTCCCTACATATGCCCTAGGTGCCAATCCTTATTAGATACTGGTAGGAAAAATGTGAACTGAGAAAGAAAAAAAGTTAGTTCCCTTTCCCAAAGTATGAACCATGCTATTGATTTTGTTCCTTTGTCCTAGATAGTAAACTAAAATTGAATGTATGTTGCTAGATTTTGTGCAAAATTATCATTGAGAAACTATGCCAATTGTCAAATGCATGTTTTTTCCCAGGACAAAAGCACCCAGGTGGGACAATAGCATGCACCGTTACTATCTGATCTGGGTGATTATGTCCTTTTGTTATTTTTGGCCCATGTCTAATTTTGAACTATTTTTTGAGTCTTCGTTCTTCCACGTACCATTCATTCTTTGATTTTGGAACTGCTGAGAGGGTGAAATAATCATTTAATGGTTACCCCCCATTTGGGGTGCGTGAGTTAGATCAATGCAAACGTGTCTCGAATGAGAGGAATTAAATTTGATGTGCACGTCTAAATACGGATTCTTGTAGGGGGAATATGGTATGTTCATGGTAACAACCATGACACATGTAAAATAATGAAAAGAAAGATATGAATAAGTGTTAGTGATAAACAATCATGACGTAATGTAGTATAAAAAAAATTCAAACACACAATAACACATCTAGACGACAACATAGTAGCTAGTGTAAAATATGGGACACTGATCAAGATGTCACAAGACATTCAAGGCCTTCAAGTCCATACAAGAAATCAAACAATCAGCCATAGGACATAGCTCGTAAACAAGGGAAAAAAAGTCACAGTCATAAAAGACAAGATACAAGCAAATAGTATAAGCAAATAACCATGGTTGGAAGTAAGACCGTAAGACAAATGCCACACATAAAGTGCCCATTAGTATTTTATAAGAATGAATAGTATGTCACAATGTATATATTTAAATGAAATAGAAATGAAAATAGTAGATATTTCAATGATAAGGCTTGAATGTGGAAAGGTAGGGAAGATAGATGCTCCCAGGAGCCTTGGTGGGACTAGTAGAGAACAATGTCAAGCATCTTGCATCTTGTGATAACCTGTATATAGCCTAAATTCACCTTACAGTACAATGTGAACATGCATGTGTACATGTAAAAGGATAGAACATACTATGAATCAAGCTAACATGATAGGAAAAATGTAACATGTAATAGTATAATCAAGAAAAGATACATTCAACCAAGATCTAAGCTAATGTTATTATATTTTGACAAATATCTAATTGATTTTATATCATTATAATATGAGATTATATGAATATGGAAAGGAAGAAAGGTTCCCCCCAATGTTTATGTATGCAAAGTGAGATTCATATACGTAAGTACACCATCAACACTCGCGTTTTAATGTAGAACAAGAGTGCGTCATCGGGTAGAAAGGGGGGAATGAGAGGTCCCCTAAGTGTGAATGTAATAGTGATCTATCCAATGAGGAAAAAGGGATAGGGCCCACTATCTGCTAATGTGAAAGATCAATGCATGTGAAAATTATCCAAGGACCTAGTGTCATGTCAAAGTGCATGTGTCATGACGTGTGGAGTAGAACTGTGTCGTGCATGTGGAGAATGAGATCATGAAGTGGCCGTAGATGTACCATGTGTAACATGTATCCTATGTGGGAACCTAGTCCTACGAGGTGGGATATGGGATCAATAAATATGTCATGGATGAAAAGTAGAAACCATCAATGAAGGAGATCTAAGTGGAGATGCAAAAATAGCACTAGGAGTGATAGGGAATTCTAGATGCCATATTAGTGTATGTTAAATCCATAATACCATAAAAAATGTGTGTAGAAGTAGGTGCAATAGGGTAGTAGCAACTAAATATATGGAGGTGATAGAGGCCTTATATAAAGTAGTCCATGGTGGGATTCCTTGAATAGTGACAATGTGATGCTCATCTACGAACTTGAGACATAAATGAAATATATATGGAACACATTTAGTATCCTTAAGCCAAGGAAGTCCTAAGACAATGTCACAATGTGTAACCTAGGATCCAACATATAAAGACATGGAGATAATAAGATGCCCAAAAATGATTGGGAGAACCATATGCCCACAAGAAGTAGGTGATCTACGTGTCACATGGGATAGTGGAAAACTAATAGCTCGTATGAAAGATAAGGAACATGCATTACATTTGAAACTAGGATGCACCATAACATTGTTAAAAACATGAATACCAACCAAAACATCAATGTGACGTCTATGTGATGAAAAATAAGCACCAGTGAAAGTAATAAAAAAATGAGGGGAACTTCAACAGTACTAATAAGAAATCCAAGAGGATGATCAATAGAGGATGGAGGTGGTACCACATGAGAAATATGATTATAAGAAGACTTAGGAACTAATTTGTCATATTTGATTACCAGATCATGAAAAATATTAAGTTCACCATTGTCATTTGCAGATTTATAGTAGTTTTAGGTAATTCAATTTCATTAGTATCAATTGATTCCTAAATCAAATATAAAATCTTAAAGCATCTATCAGTAGAATTTCCATCACAATGTGCCTTTTCATCAAAATTCTTAGCATGAGGACGATTAAGATCTAACTCAAGAGGGGATGAAAGAGAAATCAAATTGTTTTCAACGAGCTTAGGAAACAAGACGTGGGGTGGGTATGGAAATCTAGTCAAAATGCTTCGTGTAGGTTGCATTTGGAGATTTGCTGATTGTGATACAACATTAAAAATAGGCTTATGTTCATTAGATTTTCTCTTGGAGGTAGATTTGTGTTGGAATTTTCTGCTAGATTGATTGGACACATTATCAACATACTTAAGATTTACCATAGAAAGTAACTTATTTTCACGTTCTTTAATACTATGGCATAAATGATCAAAATAATGAAAAGAATAAAAGAGCATAAATTCTTGTAGAGGAGGAAAGAGTCTTTAGATAAATATATCTTGCAATTAAGATTAAGCATTTACATTATTAATTTTTGTAAGATTACTCTTATAACACAAATCATAGTCACTAAGATGATCATTATATATTTGCTTCATTTTAGCCATTTGTGAATATGATATTTTAGTTCTAATGTTCATAGAAAAATGTGCCAAAAATATATTTTCTAGAGAATTGAAATATTTAATAGAGTGCAAAGGTAAATTATACTCTTGTAAGCTCCTAGGAAATAAGTTTGTTAATAATGTAGCATCACAATAATAATCCAAACATGCAACATGAAATGATCTAAGATATTATTGTGGATCTCCATGACCCTAAAAAAGTGGAAAATTTGGTGAAATAAAGTTAGGGGGAAGTGGGTAAGAAGAAACCTTAGGTGCAAAAGGACTATGTAGGAGAAGTGAAGACTCAAGAGAGGGAGAAGAAGAAGAATATGTGTGTTGTAATTGAAGAATTAGAGTCAGTAAATCATGGTACATGGACTCTAAGGTGTGGGTTCCTAAAGAGGTACTAGGATGGGTATGAGAAATGACATGGGAAGAAAAGTCAGTGTTACGTGTGGGAATATGAATATGGATGGTGAATGCCCCCATATTGGTGGGGGAAGAAAATAATGGAATAGAAGGTGTTAGATCCTTAATGGTGATAACATTAGTAATCAAAGGGGTTGAATCAATAACTATTATGCCTTTTCATGCGTAGAATATAACAAGAGATCCAAGTTCTCAGGATGGTCAACAATGTATGTATTTAGGTCATTAAAATTTTCAACAATAAATGCATGAGGATCCCTAACCATGATATGAAACAAATAGATCTGATGCCACACAATTTGATAATCAGGTTCACCAAATGATTTAACAAAATTATCTTAATCATAAGATTGGAGTTAAATCATATATATATATATAAAAACATGCAATATATAAAATTACAATGATGAGTAAGTGCAACCAATAAGAAGATAGGAGAAACTTAGCTAATATTTGGATGTGTAGACTAGATTTGGGCTGTAATGATGGTGGAATAAGATCAGTCTGAATTGTGTATGCTTCATCTGGAAAATAGTGAAATGAGAGCTAAGAAGGACACTACCGCCAAGAAAAGGATAATATATCCTAGCACTAGTATCTGAATTGGATGCCCAATGTCCTGGCGATAGATGAAGATATGAATCCTTTAGTGTTTGAAAATTTCACCTTCACTTCTCTTTATGTCATATCCACTCTGATGTAGGGTTCTTGTGTCACACATGTTCTTACAAAAAAAACCCTAACTACTTACACAAGACTCAAGCACACATTAGACTAAATAAAATATGTATATACTTGAGTTAGAATGACCTCAGAGGTCACCCCAATGTGATTTTCACCAAGCGTTGCAATACATTTCATAATCTATGTAGTTTCTGGTGTGTGTGATAGAAATTATATCCCCTGAAACTAGGTTTCCCTTGTGCAAGTTACACCAAGATAGCGGGCTATAACTAATTTTCCCCAAGATAATGTGTGTCATGAAATTCAGAATTTTCCCTTCCTATGAAGTGAATAATGTAGCCAAAATGCATTCCTTAACGTTCCTCCTTTTTTCCCGAGTAGAAGATAGAAAATACTAACCCCGTGCCCCTTATAATAGTTAGTAGGTTTTATATATATGAATCCTTTGTTTGAATTTCAAAGATTAGTGATACCAAAGGCCAGTCCCAAATATGAAATAGGAATTATAAAAAATTTAAAATTAGGTGCCAAGTGGTAAATTTAAATATAAGAAATAATGGAAAAAATTACTAGGAAGGGAAAATAATGATGGGTGTTATTGTCCTTCTTAGGTGCTACTATTCCTAAGACATAAAAAAATAAATCAGACAACAAGAAAAGACACAGATCCCTGTGACATAACCAAAATAAAAAATAAAAAAACATAAGACATTGTCACAATCAAAAGAAATAGAAGGACCAAGAGAGGTGTCACAAGTGTCTAATCTTCTCACTTAGGAATCATGAATATAATGACTTACTAAAGGCATAATGTAATAGTAATAAGTGCATAATTTTGTGTCTACACATATCTAATTGATTATTTCAATTCCTATATCCATCATGATCAATATACTTCCAATCCCATTGAGAAGCAATGCAATACCCACATTATGCATAATATTTGTGCTCATACAAGTGAAGTATAAATCCTATGTATAAGCACTAATGTGTATGTTCCACAAGATCAATATAAATTACCAAGGTAACCCCAATTGAATGAACCTCTTCAGTTTGAAAATAAATCTACAAAAACATGATATCGTATATGAAATAATCAATAATCATTTAATCACTTTATTACCTACTCATTACTACCCTCGTTATCAACTTACAAAAATCAAA
Source organism: Taxus chinensis (assembly GCA_019776745.2). Classification (NCBI taxonomy): domain Eukaryota; kingdom Viridiplantae; phylum Streptophyta; class Pinopsida; order Cupressales; family Taxaceae; genus Taxus; species Taxus chinensis. The sequence goes on along the minus strand of CM034148.1, from coordinate 625,753,647 downwards.
GGTCAACCATTCTATAATTATCATGGAATTTATAGACATTGTGACAATGATTGCTATGATCTACAATGATGAATTCCACAACTGAGTGTAAGGGATTTATATCCTTTTTATATGTGAAATTATCCATTGCTACCATCTCAAGTTCCAAAATCTCAATTGAAACCAAAGGTTATAACAACTATTGTTGATGTGCATACTACAATACTAAATGATAAAATGTAGGACATACAATAAGAGTTATCAAATCACAAAGCATATAAAAATGCAATAACTCCTCTGCTAGAGCCACCAATTTCTACCAAATTACATCATCCTATTATGCAAACAATAATGATAGAAATACCGGTTGGGCATGAATAGTTGCAAACTACCTCAACACACTTAGACATACACAAATCCAATCATGGTGCAACACAAAAATAGTTTCTATCGATATCTATAGTCTTCCACAACACACTAAGACAAATTGCGATTCAAATGATGATATTCATGAACCGTCTGATATATATGATGAATATTTACGCATATTAGATTTTATTCCCATTGGGGGAGTTGAATTTGATATCGATATCAATGGAAATGAAAAACTTGATACCCTAAGTGATTATTTTACAGTTATATCCACTTCTCCACAACATATAAAATAAAAATTCACGTGTATGCCTTGTGGTCCACATATTATTCTTCAAAAATTACTTGAGTGTAACTTTTTGTCTCTCACTCCATTGCTCGAGGTTAATACAAGAAAGCCTCATATTAAGGGATTTGATTCTACTGTTTATTTTGACTATCATCGCTACATTAGTCACTTCACCAATCAATGTATCATGTTTCACCACATCATCTAAGATCTCATAGAATCCAATGCAATTGAATGAGATGAGCCCATTGAATCTTGATCATGCTCTATGTCCTAATATTAAAAATGACAAGTCTACTTTTAAAGTATCCAACTTTCATCATGTTATATCACATATATCCACTTACAATCACTATCACAACAAAATTAAAATCAATATCAATCAATTTCAATATTTTCAAGAGACAATATTCTAATTAAAAATATCAATTCAATGCATTCGAATTCACACACTCCTCATCCATCTCCTTCATCCCCTGGATACTCTTTTGAAACCATTAACACTATTGTGCCTCTTGCATTTGAGTCCTATCCTTATATTAAATTGAGGCCTAAACCTCCATCCCCATCACTAGTTACTCCACCTCCTCTAGAGTCTCTCGTTAGATAACTCAATGCTACCCCTCCTTCGTGTACATAGATAAGAACTTGGAAAATATATATATTTTTAATATATTTACAAAAATACAAAATCAAGACCTGTACACTTCACTTGATTTGTTTGCAATTTACATTTTATATGTTGTTTCTTACTTCAATTTGATAGATGACATGCTTATTTAGTCTTTACAAACATGTGTTCACATGGTATTTTAAACATTATGTAGGAAATTAAAAAAACATTATACGATGATAGGTGTTGAAAAACCCTTTACCTAGACTTCATATTCATCTAGGGGCATCTATTCTTACACTACATCTAAGTGTTTTTGTTCCATTATAGTTCCGTTTTAATTCCTCATTATGCTTGATTATATTTTTCATTTATACGTGATGCAGGAGCATCCAAGGTCCAGTGCAATCCTACATAATTTTGGAATAGGACAATGCATGGGGAATTTCAAAGGCACATATGAAGGAAGGAAGAACACATTAGAGTAGAAGGGAGATTATATGAAAGGGAGAAATGATTTAACACTATGGATTTGTAGGAAGGTGCAGTGCACAGAAGTGTGGATACATGTGGAAAGAGTAGGGTGCACAAATGTTTAAGAGTAGGCCTGAAACCCATAAAATAGTGCATGAAAAAATTAAAGGTGAGGATAAAACAAATAAGCGCATGACCAAAGAAGACAAAGGAATGACAAATAATATGAGAAATGAGTGTGTGGAAAGATAGATAGTTGGAAGAAGCAACAAAATATATCACAAGGTGTTTGACATGAAGTGCTAACTAGGATGTAATGGTCAGGATATTGAATGGCTAGATTGATGTGGCACAAGAAAAGGCATGGTAGATAAGAGAATGAAAGGAGGTTAATTCAAATTTGAATATGAGTGGGGATTTATAAGCATCTAGAAAGAGCTAGCTCACCTAAAAAAAATTTAAAAAAAGGAGAGAGAAGCAGGAAAAGGACAAGGCACACAACTATACAAGGATGATGAGTTCACCATTATGGGCTACTGAGGATTGAATGAGTTTAGTAGAGGTGGTGGAATGTGCATGTGAGCACACAATACAATATTAGGATAAGTCTTAGGGGGACACCAATAGTACATGAAAAAATCCACGTAAATACTTATGATAGATCCATTTGAGAGAAATTTCATTGTAAATTCTGTAAAGGCTTGAAAATAAATACAAAGGAAATCTTTGAGGTTTATTTTGCTGTGTTGGACTCTAAAAACAATAGGCTCAAGGAGTACTTGGTAGAGCATCTCACCATAAATATGTTATATTTTTATTCATCATGACTAACACATGTGTCTTGTGCAATGTTGACATATTTAGTGTCATCTATGTTGGATACTCTATCATGGTATCATGTTTTGACTCTCTTTTTTTATGCATAATTGCTTGTGTGTGTGTGTAATACTAATCACTTATCTCCATTTCTTATGGAGTACGTGCCTTGATTATCTTATGACACCGTGGGTGTCCCATATTTGTGACATCATGTCTATCTTGTTTTCTATTTCTTTCTCTTGTTTGCAGGCCTACGAGCCTTGATTTTCTTGTGACACCATGGGTGTCCCATGTTTACATGATTTACACATTGTGTGTGGCATTATTTTCATACTTCTTGCATATGATTGCACTGTTAATATATTTACATGAATTTATACTACTCTTGTTATCATATGTATAGTTTCTATCCAATGTTATCATTGTTTTTCTTGCACACCATGGTTTCCACCATGCACAAACACCTTCCTTTTTGTAGGTTTAGGTTTTTCAAGGTGACCACCTCTCCAACATTCTACAAGCCTATACATCTTCTCAGACATCTTGTGCATGGGAACACATATTTATTTTGAGCCAAGTTCTCAACATGAATTTCACACATGCCTCAAAAGAAGGGGCATTCATTTAGTTATATTCTACACTTACAAAATACATAGGTAAAATTATGGGATATGATACAAGTACAAAATATGGTACATATACTTAGAAATCAAGAAAAAAACATAAATTCAGAGAAAATTACACATGTTTAGAACCGTGCATATTGGTCAGGACCATATGGTACGGTCCCGACCCTACCAAATATTTTTTCCCAACGGGTTGAAACATCAACTTTCTCAGTAGTTTCAGGTTTTCACCAACTTTATCGAGTTTTTGGCATAATTTCAGGCTCAATTCACTCAATTTAGAATAGTACAATGGGCATGAAGTAATTCACTCCTTTTTTTCCATGACACTCAGTTTCTACTATTATAGTTTCAAAGATATTGGGGGCACGAGTATCCTCTCTCCACCAAAATTTTAGTGCATTTAAATTTATATTCAATTATGTGACACATGGGGAAGGGCATGCACGTACTCATTCTCTTTTCTATTGTGTGTCCTAATTTACAAAATTGGACCTAGATCTATTTGCAACAATGTGGTTTGTGGGGTTATGAAAAGTCTCAAATAAGCTAAGATATTTGTGGGAAAAATTTCCTTTCCTCTTACAATCAAATGGGATGATATTAGAGTTACTGAATAACTTTGATACGTGGTCTTCTTCCTTAGTGGGGTGTTTTATAACTTCATTTTATTCTTCTCTCCTTGGAATTATGTGTTGGGTTGTATGCACCTAACACTTTGGTCTATCCTCTACACAATTGGGGACTGATCACCCCTAATTCTTCAGTAAAGTTCAATGAATTTAATAATGCAGCATATTCATGCACAAGAAAATGACGAGGTTTTCTCCCTTAGTAAAAAACAAGTGTATTCCTTCATTATTTACATCTCCTTAATTTCATTCTTATGTAAATGTAAATCTTTCATGTTACACTTTACATTTGAGTTACACTTCAATTATTTATCGCATACATTGACTACACTTCGTGTTGCAGGTTTCATCATGGAGCATGCCAACACCAAGCACAAAGGGATTTCTCAAAACAAACATTCAAGTGAATATAAAGTGTGTCTACACATAGGTATATTTTCCTTTAAGCATGTAATTTAATTTCATACTTAAAGGAGGTAAATGTAGACACTAAAATTTGGAAATTCACTCTTTGACACAGTTAGTTTTGACAATACACTCTTGCTAATATAAAAAAAATTCACATTCCCGTTTACTACATTTCGAGGTCTCATGTTTAGCTTGTTTATCCTTTCACATGGACATGTCATCAAATTATGAGAAAAAAAATGCATGAAATATATAGAGAAATATCAAGAAATATCTGGTCTTGACCAAATTGTACAATATTAGACCGACATGTTATCCAAAATTTTCAAATTCATATTCTTCGTCGGGTATTATAATTTCCATGGGTCATCCTTTCATTAAAAAATCATGTACGAAACTCTATATAAGTAGGTAAACACTACCTTATTTGCGCTCACCTGGAAATTTCATGGCACTACATTGATACACTCACTTCCCACACTTGTAAAAGGATCCAAAGGATCCCTACATCTTTCAATAATACATCTAAAATTATTAAGGAAACAATCTCTAAAGGTTTGAATCTCCATACCTAGTCAAGGCAACAACCTCCCTCATTTACAACAAACAAAAGATCCCTTTCCCAAGTATTTTAGCAAGAGCAAAAATAAATTCAAGCACAGTCAAATATGGTTGTTGAAGTCATTTGCATTCATTCCGATATCACATGTTAGATAGAGAACGATGCGTGTTTTTAGGCCTCTTTAGAGTAGTGCCAATGTTGAGCATGCACGAGGGTGCTCACAACCTAACTAATTTTTGTTTTCTAAGACTTACATACATGGATAGGGTTTAAGATGAAGATCAAAACATTGAGAGAGATTTGCATGATGATCAAAAAATAGGGTTTGATAATGAAAAAGGATTTGAGACAACATAAAGTGTGTAGATGTTACAGAGCCCAAAACCTAGTAGGTCCAAGACCTTATAGGAGGTGCACGACCATACGATATGGCCATGACAATTTGGTATAACGCTCCCCCAGTCCATTTTCTAGTGAAAGTATCTATAATGAATATTTTTCTAGTTCATATCTCCCTTTTCTTGTAGTTCATTTTCCTAGAACTTTAATAATCATTTGTAATTAGCTAAGTGCACTCATTCCTTTGTATTTTCAAGTTCATATCTTGTTTAACATATCAATTAATATTATAAAAGTGTTATTATGATTGTAGAAATTAATTTTGGAAGTAAATTAATCAGAACATCCACCTTTTGCTAACCTTGACATCATTTAATGCATTAAATCACTAAAAAACAACACATTTCATGTTAACTATAATTAGGGTGTAAACACCAATATGCTTATACAAAATCAATAAACAAGATAAACTAGAAAATAAAAAACCATGAAACATGTACACATGTTTTCCCCTAGTGTCATATACAATGTACGATATATTCAAACATAATAGAACTGTAGAAATTGAGCATGTTATGTAATCCATTCATAGTTATTTTTTTTCTCAGTAAAACATTTCTCTAAAAGTTGGGCTTTTAAAGTGGATCTCTCTATAGTAATTATACCAGTTAACTCAATACTTTATGCACAAATCGAGTCTTCTAAGTGAATCCATGTAAATGTGTTGGAATAAATGTATGCATATTGTCATATGGTTTCATCTAAAGCATGTATATGAAAGGTAAACCGATAATATTCCTCCTTTTGAGATGAACTATGTTGCAAAGGACCACCTACCTCAAAAGAGAAAGTGTTAGTAATGTAAAATCATATAAGTAATATCATCAATGATATAAAAAAAATAGTGTATCAACTAACATGGTACAATGTATATAGTTTGAAAGTTAATAGTATTTGTAAGCACATATATGGTGTAACATTCGTAAGATGAAAGTATTGCATTTTCAATATTGTATATCAAAAAATGAGTGAAACATGCCATGATAGTGTTTGTAATAGATAAAAATTTAATCAATAAAAAAATTTGTAATTTGTAAGATAAAAGTAGTGTAATCCTAGTAATATGCATATATCATCAAAAGAGTGATACTATCTTGAAAGTATTTTAGAAATATTCAACAGGATAACATAACAATGATAGAATGAGTAGCATGATCACAACACATGACTCAACACATAATGGATCCACATTGACCTAAGGAATTATATGACACAATATGACATGATAGGCCCATCATAATAATACATGACCAATAAGATGTGACAAACTTGACAAGTGTTAGTAGTGTTAGCTGTTAGTTCATAAGTAAAAGAACAAACATGGAGTAAGTGGCTATATAAAGATAATTTTTTAATAATCAATAATATAATCATGAAGTATAATAATCAATGTGTAAGAAACAATGATCATAATCATGCAACAAACAAACAATGAATATGGATCACTTTGTAAAAAAATAATGATCAAATCACTCAAGATTGTAAAAGTCAATGTGTAAGACATGATGTCAACAAGCAATAATCACAGTGTAAATCAACCATGGGGCCTAGATCCATAAATGCAATCAAGAAATGTGTGCCAAGTAAGTATGCCAATAATATATGTGTGCTAATCAATGTGTATGAGACGTAGTGTGTATCAAAGTAATATAAGTTGAATGCTAATTATGTTGTAACCATGCGTATCTAACAACAATAACATAAAAAAGTCAAACAACATGTCATGTGATGTTTAATCATGCCAAAAGATATAACAAGTAATGTGTTGTAAGATGAATTTTCAATTTTAAAGTTATAATAAGTAATATATCATGGGAAGTAAGAGAGGCAGTATGCCCCCAATATGAATAAGAAAACAAGTAATGGAATTCATGCATATATATCCATAGTATATGAGAAAGAAAATCATAGATCATCCAAGTTCACAAAATAACACAACATAAAGAACACACATGTAAAGTAAAATATGAAATTTAACCTACAAGCATAAAGTAAACATAATAAATAACAAACAAGTGCATGGATAAATCAAAATAAAACATATAACAACTCAGAAAATTATCTAAAGCAATCAAGATATACAATATAACATATTAATTACATAAGTATATAGAGAAGTCAATCTATTTAATATCATACATCAATTGAAGAATACAACACGGGGAGCTCAAATAAATCGAATCATTTAAGGAATGGAATGCACAAGAGCATGAAGTAGTTAGGTCATTTAATGTCACATGATAATCAAAACATATAACACAAGTATATAGTGTAGTTAAAACAACCAATGTCCTAAAGTAATCAACACGTATAATAATAACCATATTATAATGGTCAAATCAATCAATGTCATGAAGCATTAAAACATGTAAAGAAGTAATCTGATGTAATAAATCAACGATGTAAGAAATTAATGATAGCCAAAATAGGAGCTGAAGTTTAATATTAGTGAACAAGTAAGAAAAAAATAAGTAAGCATGGATCATATTCGAGTTATTGTCTAGAAGTAAGAAATGTGATCATCGAAGAAATCATGGTATAACAAGGGTTGTATGTAGTAAAACAATATGATACCCACAATGGTCTAGTGTAGAGCGATACAAAATTGATAAAATCAATTGTAAAAATTACTTCAATGTAGGTATGCCCCCAACGTGGTAGGCATCCCCCAAGATAAGAGGTTGTAATAACCTATAAGGTGCTAAATATGTAATCAAAGGGCTCAATATATAATATACACCTCAACATGAACATTCCGCCGAGGTGGTAATGTGTATAATGGCCATGTTTTGTACTATAAATGTTTTCTATATATGTCAAGTGCTAGTGTAGTGTAGAATACTAAATACAAGTTATCTATTGTAGTGTAGAATAGTAGATGTGATATTAATCAGTGTAAATTTTAATGGTGAAATTTTGTCAATTCAAGAATATTCCAATTTTTGGAATTCACATTTAGTGATTTTTAGGGTAGAAATTAGGACCAAGTCGCCTAAATTTTATTGGTAAAAGTTACTGTTATCACTGACTCACAACACCCTCCGATTTACACAAGTGTGTGTGCTTGAGCTCTCGGTGTTATTGGATAACATGGGTACTATCTCCAAGTTGTGGGACTTGCTACTTGAGATAGACCTCTAGAGAAGGCTGGCTCCTCTTTCTAATATAGTGAAAACTAACTCTAATGAAGGAGAAATACTAACTATATCTAATCTACCACCTCCAAGGGACCAAGGAGAGAGAAAGATCATAAAAATTAAAGAAACAACACTATAAAGGTGATGCACCAAGAGAAGGGTATGACAATAACTTCCCAATGCGTGAAAATGGAAGCAAAATGTAGATTAGAGAGGGTGATAACAATTCTCCACAATCTAACAACAACATTCATGATAAAATTCCCATGCACACATAATAATAATGAATCTTGACAAGAGCATAGAGTAGACACAATACACCTACAACAATATTGAAGAGGCAAGAAGAATGTAAATAAACACAACAAGGGAAGATACATCCAAAAAATTGCATCTATTGCTTCATGATATGCACAATTCAAACTCTTACAAAGTAGAGACCTGGATCACCATGAAAGGATTCCACCACAAAGGCCTCCAACACATTGGATTCTCAAAACAAAATGGGTAGAGTTTTGTAACTCAAATCATCCCCCTTTTACAATGAGACAACACCCCAAATTTATAGAAAATGAAGGAGAGAGGGAGGAAATGCAATTCCTGAAATTCACTTTTTAACCATTGTAAGACATGATAAATGAGTTTAGTTGGTGCATATTGACCTACAAAAGCAATCTCAAGGTGTCCCATAACCTGTAACAATGAAAAAATGATTTCCCATGCTCATTAAATGCCTCTCCAACCACCATCCAACAACCAAACTAAACTGGGCTCGTTTTACTTAAAATTCACCATCAAATCTTCATCAATTTCCATTTTTCTTAGTTTCTATGTGAATATATTGGAACCATGATTCCAACGAGACCAATTTTTCATGATTCTATTAAGGGATGTAAAAGTTATGGCTTCTTGAGTGATTGCAACTATTTTGGGAAATTGACCGGTTTGCTTGTTCCACGAGAATGACAATTACTTCATTGGTTGGAAATCATTTAAATTATTTCTTCTCCTTTCCATAGTTTCTATGCCTATTTAAATGGATTTTTATTTAAAAAATTGGGGCCCACCTTATATTTTTTATGGTTTATGTTTTAATTGGAGTGGCTTTGGTGTATGGGTCATTGTAAAGCCAGCTCGGCCAGCTTGACCAAGTTGGCTCCCTTTTCCTTCATATCGCCGAACCTTCCTCTAAGCACCAAGTTATTTATCTTTACCATGTGTCAAGCCATTATTTGCATTTTCCATGGTGACCTCATGACTCATCGCCACCTTATACCTCCTCGAATTATGCATTGATCCCACTTGTCTTCCATCCATGTGCTTCATTGTTACCTCCACCGAGTTGGTCTTCCCCAAAACCTCGGCACCACATCCCTTCCTTGGAACACAACAAACCCCTTTTTCCAAGTCAACACCTTGGTATTCATCCCAACACTAATTTCTGAGCCTTGTTCACCTTGTGCCAGCTCAAAGCCAAACCACTCGCTAGCTTGGACCTCCTTGATTTGGGGTATGTGCCAATGTTTTGCAGGCTAAACCTACCTACATCCAACTTGCTCCAACACGTCCTAGGCCACTTGGGATGAATAAATCCACACTTACCACACATTACGTCCTCCTCGAGCTCTATGCCCATAGATTCAGCTGACTTGGGATCTTCATTCATATCTGTGCCTGCATGAGCTCTTCATGCCCATCATTGACTAAGCCAATTAAGCCGTTGACTCCTGCATTTCCCACACAACTCTCTATAACCTTTTTGGCTTGCTCACACACAACTAGCCTGAGGGAAATTTGGGCCTCATTTTTCCACATTTCCCAGTGAAAATGATGAGTTCTTCTTTGAGCGGGGATCTTGGGATTTTATGTCCCGACCAACCCAAGTTCATGTGGGCCATGATTTCCTAACTTCTCTGCATCACCCTATGCAGCCACTTCGACATTTTATTACACAAGTGTCCTGAGGGGCATTCGAGCTTCCCAAAGCTACATCATCCACATTGGTCTGGTGAGTCACTTGAAACTTTGCCATTCATTCCAAGTCCTTTGAAAAAAACTTGGCCCAGGTTGGGCCACCATTGGTCTGCAAAGAGACACCCAAATTTGGATTTTATCATGCTAGAATCGACTTGGTTCACTTGATAGATCATGTATCCCTCAATATATTTCTTTAAAGCTTATTTTATGCACCGTGAGACCAACTCATTCTTCCTTACTTTCTCGGCCTGATGGTGGCCTCTGCATGCCATCTGATGGAGCTTGGATTCTTAACACATGGCTTGCTGCATGATGCACGTGGTTCAAGTGAGTTATTTTCTTCACCAAATCAGTCCTTGCATCATTGAACTCGCCAATGTTGGTGCATACATCCTCATCATTGAACTTATAGCTCATGGAGTTGGGCCAAAACAGTGACAACTCTGATCAACTTTTGAAGGGAGAACTCGGTTGACTTTTTGAATACCTTGGCAAATGAATTATGGGCTTGGGGTGAAGATCTGTTATGAGCTCAATGGATCTCCTCCCATTACAACAACTCAATGCATGTTTTAAAGATCTTGGTGTTAGGAAGTAGCTCACTTGTGAGCTTGTTGAGTTGCATCTAGAACTGGAGAGTACTTCCTTGAAGTCTACACACTCCCTTGAACATTTTATGCTATCTCTTCGATTCTTCAGTTGTACTAAGGATGAGTGGTATGTATGAAGGTGTCTCGGAGTCATGTATCAGATTTTCCAATTCTTACAAAGTGGTCCCCTTAACTAATTTTGACAACGTAAGCCTTCCTGTTCAATTTTTCCAGGGTAGCGAAATTGGATAACAATTTGGTGACTCTCGGGGTAATTTACCTGCTAAATGAGTTACAACCAACTTCTTGTTGCTGTCCATTGAGCATGGAGTCTACATAATCATCATGAGCTGATCTAAATTCTTAAAATCTTGGCTCCAAAACACTTGGAACATCACTACTTGCTTCTGGAATTACCCTCCACGGCTTGCAATTTCCAACTCTTGTAAGAAAATATTGAAATTTATTTTGTGAGAGTAGAAAATTATTTTTAAACTTGAATTTCACCCTTTCCTGTAACTATGATTTGAGGAGCTGAATGATAAACACCTATAATTATTACGTCAACATCTTATTTTGGTCAAACATGAGACTTATTTTCTTGGCAAGGTGAAGCATGTTACAGAATGGAGTGAAACATCTATTAGCTTGGACATTATGGACCTCTGTTAAAGTTTGATTTTCTTTCTTCCTCTGAACGTTCTATTCCTTTTAGTGAGATGCTTGGGATACTGCTAAAGGCTGTAAATACTGTTATCAAACCTAGAGATATGCATGGTGGCTCATATTTTCTGCTTACACACTGACTTAAGGATGAGTGAACACTAAGGGCTGCCATCTGTTGCAATATCAAATCTGCCCCCAGGATTTATATCTGGATTTGGTTAAGAACACGAGAAACTCAGCTGCTAACATGTAGAAGCAAAAGCATGATGATTTAAAATCTTCCTATTGAACTGATATTAGTTTCTCTGCATTTGAGTTCTCTTGAAGATAACAACTACTAGTTGCAACTCTGAGTTCCTTCACCACAATTTGTCTTTTAGAAGCATGATGGACTGTATACAAGACATACATTAGAAGTAATAGAACATGTGCACCAACACTTAGAGAAATTAAAACCTATTCTAACAACATCAAAAATGTGCACAAACACTTGGAGGAATTGAAAATGCCTAAACTAATATGTACAACAGTGAGGAATCTTCCTTCTAGTAACAATGTTTGAGGTAGATTCCATTGACAAAAATGTATAGTTCTTCACCCTAACTTAGCCAGTCAAAAGGCATTGCTACTTTTACACTCTTTGATCATGTAGGGGCCACTCCATACGACATCAAACTTGGAATGCTTTCCTATATTTTCCCGATCAACATCCCACTTTAGCACCAATTATCCTTCTTGGAATATCCTGGCTTTAATTTTCTTGTCAAATCTCCTCTTGATCAATACTTGATATTTCTCCATGGTTTACATTGCATGCTCTCTTTTCTCTCCCAATTCCATCAGTTCTACATACTTGGCTTCCATTGGTTCAAACTCGACTAGTTCTATCTCGTTCATGAGTTCTAATGCCAAAAATTCAAGTGACATAGGTAGCACCACTTCTTTTCCATATACAAGTTTATAGGGAGAACTACTTGTAGTCCTTTTGGGTGTTATTCTATCATCCCACAAGGCTAATTTGAGCTTCGTGTGCGAAGTTCTCTGATTCTCATCAAGGGTTCTTCTTATGATTCTTGGCATGTTCTTGTTCATGGATTTTGCTTGGCCATTACCGTGAGGGTAATAATTAGAAGAAGTGTTGAGATAAATTCCATTTCTAATAGCCCATTATGTGATCTTTGTGCCAAGAAATGCCAATGCATTATTTTATATGATAGTAGTAGGGACACCGAACCTTTTGACTATCCCCTCATAGAAATCCAAGATGCTAGATTCATTTGCTTCCTTGAGTGCCACCACTTCAGTCCACTTGGTGAAGTAATCCATTGTCATGAGTATCCATTTGTGGCCTTAGCTCGAGTTTGGATTGATAACTCCAATGAAGTCCAATCTACATTGCATGAATGATTGCTCCACTGAGATTGGAGGAAGGGGCAACGTTGTTAGTCTTTCCTTCCCTGTGAAGGACACACACTTTTTTCCCTTCTTAACCCAAGAGTAGAAATCAATAAACACCGTAGGCCAATAGTAACCAACTTTCATGATCTTGAGATCTATTACTCATGGAGCAAAGTGGCCTCCTTCCTCTCAATCATGGAATTCAGGCAATATCTTCTCAATTTGATTTATTAGAACACACCTCAATAAAACCCCATTCACATCCTTCTTGAATAGGATGCCATCAATGAGCACATATGGGATGGATTTTAATATGAAATATATTCTCTTTTCTTTGCTCCATTTTAGAGGACAGAAAATTCTTTGGAGATAATGCATCATGTATTAAGAACCAACATGGGATGGGTGCATCATTAGCTGGTTATCCTTGCCCATCTTGCAACACCAAAATAAATCCTTCTTTACTATCTAACTCAACATGTTTCTTGGAAGCGAGCTGTTCACACAAACCTTTGCCACAAACCAGATTTGTCACTGTGATTTCAATGTCATACTCCATCACCCGAGTGATTCAACCTATCCTCTTCTTGATTAGATCATTGTTCAGAAGAAAATATTTGACACCGACATGAGACGGTAATAATTGAATCTTATTGTTCGAGACCAAGTGTCTGAACTTCTTCAAGCCTCTAATGACAACTAGAACATGCTTTTCAATGAACAAATACCTTACTTCATAATCTTCCAGGCTCTAATTGAAGAACACTATGGTCTAAACCTTCTTATTCAGGACCAAGATAGTCTTTATTCCTCCAAAAGCTGTACCAAGAAATATTTTGAACCTCAGTTAAAATATATTTCTTCAAAACTCTTCCTTCCTTCTGTTTCCATTTGAATGCAAGGCTCTTCTTAAACATAATTATCAATGGCTTCACCAAGGTGGCAAAATTAGGCATGAATTTGCAAACAAAATTAATTCTCCCCAAGAATCTTTGGAGAGCTTTCTTGTGACTTGGCAATGGTAGAGTTTTGATAGCCTCAACTCTTTGGGGTCAATAGTCAATCCTTCTATTGGAAACAATGTGCCCAATAATTTTCCTTCATGTGCCAAGAATACACACTTTTTTGGATTCAACGACACTTTGAATATTCTACACCTTTGGAATAATTTCCTGAGATGGAAGAGGTGGTCTACTACATTCTTTGAAAACACAATGATGTCATCAAGATAAATAAGCACTATCTTGTTTATTAGCCCCTTGAATTCCATGTCCATAGCTCGCTGAAATGTTGCTCCAAAATTTGACAATCCAAATGGCATCTTCTTGTAAGCATATGTTCCCCATTTCATAGTGAAGGTTGTCTTGAACTAATATTATTCCTTCACCATTATTTCATTATAACTTGAGTAGCCATCTAATAATGAAAACCTTTCTGAACTAGCTACCACTTGCAAGATTTTCTCCATTGAAGGGAAGTGGGTAATGATCTTTGAGTGAAGCTCTATTCAAATCACATAAGTCCACACATAGTCTAATCTCTTCATTTTTCTTACACACCGGAACCAAATTTGTAACCCACGTTGAATTATTGATAGGGAAGATGATGCTAGATTCAATTATCTTGTTCAACTCTTTTCTCATGAGAGGTTCAATGTGAGGATTCTCTAGCCTTTGCTTATGTCTGATGAGGCTTAAATTTTGGATCCAGCTCAATAATATGATGTGATAAATTTGGATTGAAACCTCTTAAATCCTTATAAGTCTAGGAAAATACATTTGGGAATTCTTGACAAAGTTGGAAAAATTTAGATTTCTCTTGTTGAGTACTTTGCCAATTTGGAACATGTTTCCTTCACCTACTGAAATAGGCTCTGAATCTTCATCCTTTATATGAATGTTTTCCTTCTCTTTCCAGAACCAATCATTTGGGTTGAAGATTGAAGTCCAAAGTTACAAGGCCCTTTGGTATTTTTTTAGTTCTCAACTACATCACTTGGTCACCGCACTGCTACTCAAACTTATCTTGGTTTCTAGTGGAGAACACAACTTCTTCTTGTAAGAAGTTTATGATTTGCTGATCATTCTCAAAGACTTTCCAACTTGTATTATTGTCTTGGACAACTGGTCTTACCAAAACCTTGATATGAGGCTAAGTTTTATCACTTTTGATACTTTCCATGACATCAAACACTGCGCCAATAGTTGCAAGCCTACATACTACCTCATTCTTCTTTCTTGGGTTAGAGTTGATGCTAAAAGATTTGAAATCTTCAATAAGATCCCATACCTGATTCTTATATTTCTTTAGGAGGTCATTATTAGAAGCATTTTTTCCTCTACCTTGGTTCACAATTAACTCACTATCTTGAAACACTTGCAAGTTTTTAATACCTCTCTTCCTTGCCCAATGCAATCCTTGGATCAATGCCTCATACTTAACTGTATTGTTTGAGAAAGCAAACTAAAAATGGAAAGTTGAGTAATATTTTGTACCTTATGGTGAAACCGGCATAAATCCTCATCCAACACCTTGTTTACTCCTTGAGCCATCAAAGAATAGCTTCCATACGTCATTATCATCTTTGTTATCTAGCTTGGTGATGCTAGGGAGAAGTGGATTCTCTTCATGAAAACAATAAATGCCTAACTCATCTTCTTCCATTTCCTTGTAAGGGTCAAATTCATGCCTCTTGTTTTCCCATTCATCAAGAGTCAAGTGTAGAATGCTCCCGACCTTGGTAGCTGCTTCATAAGTGCTTGGGAAATCCTCTTGATCAAACGCTGAATAATTTTCATTGATTGGATTTGGTGTATGAGGCTCAATATGAAATTTTGGAATAGGCTAAGATATGATTCTAGCCTTATCTCCATACCTTGTTCTAAACAACGTATGTGACCAATCAGCTGACATATAACCTCCAATTTTAGCGGTGAAGTCTCTTGACAAACACAATGCAAAGAGTGGTGGCAATTCGATGACTGATACATCTTGCAAGACAATCACATTGGGACATGCATGAAATGTGAGGTTCAATCCTTTGATCACCCTAACCATTGTCACCACTATCTCATCTAATTACACCACAACCTTGGAAATGACCTCATATTGAAGACCCAACTGATCAGCTATTTGTTTCAGCATGACATAGCTACTTGCTCTGGAATCAATCATGTAATTGTGTACAAGACTATTTCCAATAATTAGATATATGTAGAATGGGGGAGGTTTCATGTTTTTACCTTTTTTACCTCCTTGATTTCCTTCCTGTTGAGTTGCATTTGTGAGTACCTTCTCTTGATCTTTGGATGATTGATTTAATTTTAACCAATTTTCCATGGCAGCTTGCAATAGATCTCTTTGGCTTGGAATAGCTAATGACTCCCACATTGAAATTTTCACATTCATTTTCTTCATTTGCTCAATAATATTGAACGGGGATGAGCTATATTTTTGCTTCCCTTTACCTTGTATGTTATTATCTTGCACATGGGTTGTTACAACCAATATATGGGCTGGTCTAGAAGGTGGCTTGGGTTGACTTTACACATTCGGGACTGCACTTTGACTACTAACACCTTGTAGTGATAGAGGGCTATGAAGTGCTTGAATTGGATGATTTCCCTTCTTCAATATTCCTCTTCTTGGACCATGTATTGGATGCCACACTTTGAGAAGGGGCCTAATTTATACTACAAAAATATTCAGCTGCCAATTGACAAGTGTGGTTTCATTTGGAGGTGCCTTTTAAGTAGTTTCCTGATGTTGATTTTCTTCTTGACCCACTTCTTGAGTCACGCCAATGGTTTGTAACCACTAAGCTTAATTTGATGGATCATGGAAGTATGATTGACTTGATCATAGGGTTGACCATATGGGGAATACCATTCATATTCATGTATCATGTTATTTTTCATCAGGACCAAGGCTCTGGTGTTTGAGGCTCTATTTAGATTGTAGGGTTTAGAAGACCTAACAACATGATGTTTCCCTTGATTTTGATTGGTGAGTTAAGTAGGTCATCTTGCTTGGTATTAAGGTTGAAATGGTCTTAAATTCTAATCATGTTGCCTCTTGAGTGCCACTATTTAATTTCCAAAAGTTTATTGCTCCTTGACCACTTCTTGCAATACTTTTTTGAGCTCTTGAAATGTGAGTGAATTTTCTAAAGAAGTGGAAGCATCGTTATTGCTTTGATTTCTTGGAGCCAAAATATGGGCTATTTCAGGTGTTTTAGCTTGTTGTAGGAATTACCATTTTGAGATATAGAGGCATTGGTGGCCTTGGTGCTAAATTTTTGGCTTGAATGAAGCAATTTTTAACTCTGATAGCTATGTCATAGGCTCCTGACAGTGTTGTTCCTCCCATGGACTGGATCATCATTGCTATATCTGAATTTAGGGCTTCAAAAAGTAGAGGTATGCACCTTATGCTACTAGCCTCATGTAAAATGGAATTCGGTCCCATGATCATTGGAATCAAAAATTGAAATAAGTTATTTGATCATTAGGATCCCTCATGATGGTTGTTATTTGTTCCAATAAAGAAAAATTGTCTCCTCTTTCTCCGAACTAATTGCAGAGGGCTGTGCATATCTGATGCCAATTTTGGATAGACCCTTCTGTTAAAATCCTAAACCATTGCAACAACTTTCCTTTGAATGAGGAAACCAACAACTTGAAATCAACATCTACTTCATTTATTTTGTGAATAGTGAAAATATTTGCAATGTCTTTTATATGATCAACATGAGTTGTGTGATTCTCCCTAGTGAAATATGGAATGTTCTTCAATGCTGCAACTGGAATTGGATTTTGTGTATTGAGAGCAAGTGGGCTACTTCCTGTGAAGTTGACATAGGGATTTGATGGACCTTGTAGCGGTTTCTCTTGTAGATTTGCCATTATGATTGGTCTAAGAACTCTAGTTGATTGAATGAAAGGCCTACCAGGTGGAGGTGTTGATAGTGTTCTATTCGGTGGAGATAAAGACCTTTGAGATATTCTTCCCCTTCTTCCTCTACCTTGAGATAGCTACAATTATTCAAAGATTCCTTCCTCTCCAGTTCTTGACCTTATTTGAATTCTTATCATAAATTTGACAAGCTTGGACTACTAATACCACTGAATTCTTCCCTTTTGGAGTCACCAGATGTGCTATTTCAAAGCCTCCTACAAGCTGGAATTTTAGAACAAGAGCAAATCAAACTTGTTTTAGTAAAAATAAGACTTCTTTGTCCCACCGGGTGTGTTAGAAATATTATCACCAAATCACAACACCCTTTGATTAACACAAGTGTGTGTGCTTGAGCTTACGGTGTGACTGGGTAACATGGGTATCATCTCCAAGTTGTGGCACTTGATACTTAAGATATAACTCCAGAAAAAGGATGGTTCCTCTTCCTAATCTACCACAAACTAACTCTAATGAAGGAGAACTACTGACTATATCTAATCTACCACTTCCAGGGGACCAGGGAGAGAAATATTATAAAAATGAAATAAAATACGCTACAGAGGTGATGAACCAAGAGAAGGGTATGAGAACAACTTCCCAATGTGTGAAAATGGAAGCAAAATGTAGATTAGAGAGGGTGATAACAATTCTCCACAATCTAACGACAACATTCAAAAAAATATTCCCATGCACACACATTAATAATGAATCCTTGCAAGAGCATAGAGTAGACACAATACAACTATAACAAGCTTGAAGATGCAAGAAGAATGTAAATAAACATAAAAAGGGAAGATACATCCACAAACTTGCATCTATTGCTTCATGATATGCGTAGTTCAAACTCTTACAAAGTAGAGGCCTAGATCACCATGCAAGGAGTCTACCACAAAGTCCTTGATCACAATATCCTAACAACCTCTCCTACTAGCTGAAAAGATCCTACTAACTCCCTAGCCGATGGTGCTATGAGGTACACCATGACTGAGGTATCATGGACATCCAACACTAGAGCTAAGATCTCATGATGTGCACTCTCAATCGGTGAGTACCACTCCTCTATTGTTCTCTCTCTGCAAAACCCAAAAATTCACTCATCAATATCAATATAGGTCATCAAATATAATCATATATATAATCATAAAAAAATCATCACATTCATACCTGACTGGCTGGATTTCTCGATGATGGTCTCACTGTCTCCATGAGCACCCAATACTTCCTTAGCCCAATCAAATCTACATGATCTTCACCTAACATATTGTGCCCACCTATCTCGGGGTACCAAAATCATGTCTCCTATGTGATGAGCCCTAGATTTGTCTCATAGCTATAGGGCCATCTCTATACCCAATGGTGTCAGGTAACCACCTCATGGATGTTGCATCCTATGCTACTCTCAGCCATGGACCTAGATGCCTCTCATCTCTAGTGCTAGGAATAGTTGCACTTATATTGCCCACCTATGGTTCTGAGTCAGTGGGTCCTCCACTTAATCCCTCATATGATATCTCCATTGTAATACCATCCCTTTCTTCCCATGGCCCATACTCTTCGGGGATGTAGTGCTAGTATTCTATTCACTGCTCTTAGATCTTCTCTCATATGTCACTATCTGTAGGTGGGTAGTGGTGGTATCATAGTAGGCTCAGGCATTAAGGATTTCCTGGGCACCTTGTCTATCGGATGTGTCTCTACCTAATGTAAATAATGTATTATGACCTCCTCGGATGCCTCTAAGTCATCCACCTATGGAAAAATAGGCCACTGATGCATATTCCTTATATATGGATCCCATATGACCTCATCTAGATCTACCTATCGTAATGGTTAATAATCTAAAATTTCTCTCAGTGTCAGCCCCTATGCCCACTAGAGTACTCTCAGGGCATCTTCTGCTATGAATAAAGGCATCCCCGTGGGCCTATACATGGGAAATATCTCATATATCCAGGATAACAACAATATCACAAGACCTATGTCCCCCTTTTCCCTCCATCGGACCCTGTATAGATTGTGCACCAGTTGCACCCATATAGTGCCCCCCAACTAAATAACACATCCTGCTCTATCAAATCCCTACACACTACTAATAAATACAATGGAATCATCCAATCTACCTTGTGGTATAGTATCCGTGCCACGATAATGCCCATCACCACCTTACGGATAACCAAAATCTATGTAGTGTGTATTATGCTACGCTTAACATAGAGCACACCCTCATCATATGTATTGCTTTCTATGGCCCATATGGCCAAAGCCCTCCTCTTTGCAATATCCATGGTGATATTGCAATATTGCAATACATGTAATCTCCCTCAATTGGAAGTCCTAATATCTTGGGCACATCCTGAAGTGTCATGATCATCTCCAATATCTTGCCTACCCACCACCAAAAGGTTTTATCCCTAAAATCCTATTATCGACAACAACCCCCCTAGTTATTTGGATAAATTTTATTTCCATTACTCCTCTAAAGATATATATTGTAGGCTGCATGCTCTTATATTTCTCTTTTGGTACATTCCCTGGGCTACAGTTCCGTATGCGCCCCGTGTGCTCTTGTGTTGCTTCACCTTCTATATTTGCCTCCCCCCTTTCCTTTCTATTTCATTTCTCCTCACATGCACATTAGATTTCCTTCCCAAAATCAGCTAAGTCCCTGGATAATTCAATCGCCCCTTCCTTACTTCCGTACATTAATTTGTAATGATTACGCCTTTACCATACATTCCTTTGATAGGTGTTTCTCCCATTCCTCCCATGTGCATTTGTGTTCCCTTTCCCTAAGTTTTCCTTTTGCACCTCCTTCTTCTGTGTGCATATTTGTGCCTTCTTTTACGCCCTTCTATGCCACATGTTATGTGTCAAAGTTAGAGTGTGCTACATGCAACCTATCAAAGTGCGTCAATAGGGTGCTGATTTCTTGCAACGTGGTAGAAAATGAAAAAATAGTTGATGATGTGGGTTATAATACAGATCACTCAAGTTTAAATTTCGGTGAGATTAGGTAGGTGAAAAGCTGGAAAACTTATTTCATGCCATTAATGTAGGATCTGATTGCTCAAACCATCAGATTTGATTTAGAACTCACCCCTTTTCTTCTTCCACATGCCAAAAAGACATGAAGAAGCTTATTTGATAGGTTTACAGGTGGATTTGTAAGCAATCATTGGTGGCTGTTGGTGGTCGAGATTTCAAGTTAGTTTTTCCCTCCTTCTCCTCTCCTTCACTCATCGATTTATCTATAAATGTAAGAGCAAGGCTCATTGTAAAGGGTTGAACATTTTAGATCCTCTAGTGTTTGCTAAGGATTTTGTATCATTGCATTTTGAGTTGTAGACCTCTAGATCTAGTTCTTGCATGTGGATATTGGCATCATACACCATTGTAATAGACGGTGTACATCTGGAAGCAATAGAAGCATTTTTTTGTGGTTATTCTCATTAATGTGTTTGTATTGTTCTTTCTTTCTTTTCCTTTATGTTGTGTGTTTGTTATGCTATCCTAAGTCCCTTGCAACTCCATTTTATCGATTGTGCCTCATGGAATTGATCGTATGAACTATATTCTAGTCTGTGCTACACATGTTCCTATCCTCACTTTATGCAATTATCCTTCACTTCTCACTTAGAACAGATAGGTTCATCCCAATTTTCTGGTGTTATCACCTCCCTTTAGATTAGTTTTCCATTTCATGCATATCCTTCTATCCTTGGTCCCTTGGAATTGTTAAACTTAGGTTTCACTTTCAGCATTATGAGTAGCAGTAGCAGTAGAAATATGTAGAGGAACCAACCTTCTCTTGAGGTCTGTCTCAAGTGTGCAAGGTCCCACAACTTGGAGACAATCCCATTGTTGACTCAAATGACTCAGTTCTTTCAAGATCTGAGACAGAGGTGTAAGTTTGAGCAACCAACAGTTTTGGGCATGCCCGGAGTGGAAGAAGTATTAAAATCTTAGATTCATCATTGTTAAGTTTGGTGTGTGACTTAGTGATTTCCAGCCTTTGGAGGCTCATTTCAACACATCTAGTGACTCCCAACACTTCCAGATCTATTATTTTTAGCTAGTCAGAGACGCTTTTCATGAGAAGAGTACATACGAGACAAAGTGTTGCAACAATCTGAAGCATCTTTTGAGTACCTCCAAGCTATCTTCTAAGTAGATAACACATAGTAGAAAACCCACATGTGCATCCCCATCTCTAGTGCACCAAACACATTCTAATCCTCCTCATAGCAAACTTGCATGCCTACCATGGCACTATAACCACCTCCTTCCTTTGAGGAAATTTTCCTAGCTTCACTGGATCGGAAGCCCTCTCACTCTCAATGCACGTACATGATATGCCAGCAACTATGCTCAAGAGTATTCCATACTTTACTAGTGAAAAAAATCAAGTCACCCCTGTTGAGCACATCCAAGATGTAGCAAATGTATATGCTCTGTTATCTGATCACGCACGATGATGTACTAGTTATGATGCTTGTAGCCTCATTCAAAGGTAAAGAAACTCCAATGGTACCTAGGACGAAGACCTACATCTATTACCACCTGGGATGAGCTTGGAACAACTCTATGTAAATATTTTGAAGACAAGTCAGATCACCTATCACTTGGTGGAGCAACTGACTACAACAAAGAGGTGACCAATGAGATAAATGACTGATTTCAATATCATAATTTTCCTGAAGACGTATGGGATAGAATTCCTCAAGTGGTAAGGCCTACATCCCAGCATGTTTCCTTGTATTATCTAAGGGCTTTGAATAGTGACATCTTAGTCATGATTCAATCCATGGGTGGTAGAACCTTACCTGTTGCTTACAACATTGCAATAAGGGCAGAAAATAGTCTCATCTAGGTGGGAAAGTTATGGCTCCTAGACCTCCTACGCCCTTATTTCCAAATATGTCTCACAGCATTCCATAGCCTTCTATTACTCTATTCCTATGATAGAGTTCGCACAACCTGCTGCATCCACATCATACTCTCCCACGCAACAAAAATAAGATGAAGAAATGAAATACCTGATTAGAAACTTGTCCAATAAAGTTATATCCTTGGAAAGCAGTAGCAGGTGTAAGCCTTCAAAATAATTCTAATCAAGGGCATAGTCAGAAAAAATAATCAGCCCTGACAGAATCAATATGTGAAACTAGAGATACGGACTAGAACCAATAAAATGACTAGATGGCATGCCAACACGCATCTTTCCCTTATAAGTTATTCCTCCTATACAACCCTCATTCTAGTACCCAGACACAAGTCAAACACTAGTTCCCAGTTCAGAAATAATATGGCATACAAGTGTCAGAATGGTGCTTTCCTTACAACATGCCTCACAATCAATATCACTGCACTAATTTTACATCATGCCCATAGCCTACATGATTCATGTTCCTTATAATTGTGAACCTTCAAAAAGTGTAAGATGAACCTAAGAATCAAGAAAAATTAAGAAGCTCCTCTTAGAGACCAACTTGATATTCTTTGGCGTTGAAGGACTTATATGTAATCAATCAAGTTATAGAAATGATACAAATAGACACACGCCAAGGTTGCTATGATAACACAAGGTATAATAAAGAGAATGCTTGATTCTGGTGCAAGTCTTCAATTCCCCTCACAACTCGAGGATGATCTTCAAAAGTAAAAAGATGTAACTAAGGAATCTAACAGTAAAGGAATGCATAGATTCCTACATGTGAGGTTCCACATGAATGCTCCTTCTGAAGCGGTGCCGCTTGCCCTCCTTTGGTAGGTCAAGCCTTTATGCCAGCTAAGGCTCCTACCTCTACACTTGAACAAATTAAGAAAAGATGCTATTGTGCCCCAAATGCACAAATTCAGTGGGTCATTCTATTCAAAATTGTGGATCAAATGAAGAAGACAAATGTAAATGTCACAATGTGGGATGCACTAACCATCCCATATCAGAGTGAATTGTCTACATGAAGCTCTGGTGCCCAACTCTCGTGCATTGATCTAGGTTGTTCACAAACTGTGCACTACTATCAATATTTGCCAGGCAGAGGAGAAGCAAGTAAGTAAGATTTTCAAAACCTCACACCTTTCTATATTTCCTTCGTTCATAGGTAAACATCTCGTGCACAATTGTATGATTGACTCGGGAACATTAATACTTTTTTCATGGCTAAAATAAAATTACTGATGTCCTAGGCCTTAAGTACAACCCCTTTGTTGAATAGGATTCCTATGTAACTTGACAACTCAATTGTCACGACTTTATGGAGTCATCAAGGATCTTGAGTTAACCATCCATACATGTCCAAACCTCACTAATAACTCATGATGTGTCAATCATTGATCTACCTCCTTTGTTTGCCCTTATGTCTATTAAGGGATTTTACTACTAAGGTGGGTGGTTACTTGTGTATTCTGATTGGTACCATATGTTACTCAAGAAAAGGTAAGGTACCCGGTTTACCATACAAGATGAGCCAATATTTTCCTATCATATCGAGTCATATGACACATTCACTCCCCAAGAAAATTACTTAATCTAAGAGGAAATAGTTTTAGTTTCTAAAGAGAAACCTGTTCCCCCTCCTATACCTGATTTAGTGCTAGATGAGTGGGTGAAAAGGCAACAAAAATTTGATCCATATGCTAAAGCTATTGAAGCTTTTGAAACTAGGCATGGTACCTATTGAATCCTTGAAGAAGAAGATGTACTGCAACGTATTCTAAAGAAGAATGAAGAAAGCATGGGTCTATGGAAGTTATACTTTGATGGATCTAGAAGTAGAAATGACACATGTGTAGAAGTTGTTCACATTTCTCCCAAATGTGACAAGTTATTATTCATGCACATGTTGTAGTTATCATGCTCTAACAACATAACAAAATATGAGGTACCAATGCATAGTCTTCTGATTGTGGAAAAAAAACATATAAGGGAACTGCATATCTTTGGGGACATAGAATTGGTTATCCACAAGGTCACCAACAAATGTGTGACAAAAAATAAAATTATGAAAGGTTGTAAACAAAGAGTTTGGGACCTCCTTGAGATCTTTTATGATCTATGAATCTACAGGTGGTGCCAAGGAAGATGAAAAAAGATCCTGATCATATGGACGCATGCCTAGTTCATAGTTTTCCCCATGCAGAGAAGACTTTGTTCAAAGGAAACACGCAACACATCAAGATGGTGATTAGGCCATCTATTTCGATATAACAACATCAGCTAGTACAGTGTTTGAAAATGACACATGTAGATCATCCATTTTATCCAGAATGAAGGTGAGTTATCACCAAGCATGCAAGTATGACTTACATGCTAGATATGGTGACCAAGTGATCCAAGTTGAAGAAAAATAAGTTTCCTAAAGGGTTGGTCACCCTAGAGAAAACATTTACCCATGATGATGAGTTAAAGGGTGAAGAAAATTATATGAGCGTGGTGAAAGAATACTACTCCCCAGTCACCATTACATGCAGACAAGGATGTTTCTTCTCAATAAATCTTACGTGCATGATAAAAGGATAGGCCTTTATATCTCTCTATCTTAAAATACAATGACATATTCTCATGGGAGTAAGAAGACCTAAAATTATTTTTTCCAAGTGTTTACTCAAAAATCCATTGACCTTTATCCTAGTATCAAGCCCATTAAACAAAAGCAATGAACCACTGAATCCTTAATATAGATCCCCTAATGAGGAAAGATTTGTCCAAAACTCATTGAGGTGAAGATCATTATTTGTAATCAAATACTCTACTTGGGTTACGTATCTAGTTCAAGTGCACAAGAAGAATGGTGAAATTAAACTCTGCATGTTGATTTTAGAGATTTGAACAGAAGGCATCTCTAAAGGATCATTATCCTTTTCCTTCCATGGATAAGATTTTGTAGACTGTGGCTGACACAAAAATATTTTCTAGGTTGGATGGGTACTCTGGCTTTAATCAGATCCTGGTCAAGGAAGAGGATCAATTTAAAACAACATTTACAACCAAGTGGGGCACATATGCATTATCAGAAGATGCCCTTTGGTCTGTCAAATGAAGGTGACACATTTTAATAGCACACCATGGATATTGCCTTCAAAGATATATCTAATGAGTTCATATTGGTTTACCTTGATGACATAATTGTCTTCTCAAAGAAGAGCATAGAGAACATGCTGCACGCCTGGAAAAGGTCTTTGAGAGATGCATAAAATTTTGGGGTATCTCTTAACCCCAAGAAGTGTAATTTTTTTGTGGTGCAAGGAAAAATACTGGGACATGTGGTCTCAAAGGATGGGATCACAATTGATCATGAGCATATTTCAGCCATCTTGGCTCTCTCCGTTACTGGTGCACAAGAAAGCTTTGCAGTCCTTCCTAGGTAAAATCAAATTTGTTAGGAGATTCATTCCTAACTTTGCAAGAACTGGTCAGGCCCATCACCCTCATGATCAAGAAAGACACAACCTTCAGGTGGACATCAGAAGGAAAAGAGAGATTTAAAAAATCAAGAAAGAAATTTCTTGTGCGCCAACACTCATCAACTAGGATTACGATAAGGATTTCATCCTTTATGCTTATGGAGCTGATGCAAGTGTTGCAACTTTCTTGATAAAAGAAAATGAACAAGGACTGGAGCAGCCAGTGGCTTTGTTTAGTTAAACACTAAAGGAATATGAGTTGAAATACAATCACATAGAGAAATAATTTTACGCCATCATGCACATGCTCAATAAATTCAAGAGAATGCTTGCCACAAACCATATCAAGGTGTTAGTTTCAAAATCATGTGTGAGAGACTTTATCATAGGGGATGAAATTAGTGAGAAGAGAGTGCGATGGGTAACCAAGATCATGGAGTATGATGTGACTATTAAAGCCAAAATTTTATTAGAGGTAGCGTGCTCTGCAAGCATCTTACTAAGGACGTGCATAATGACCCTGACACTTCATTGTTTCTCGATGAAGTTCTTTCGCACATAGAACCTGAACAAAATAAATATCTTAACATGCATAGTTAGATGAAGGATATGATCACATTCCTTTTGAAGGGTACGTACCATTCTGGTCTGAACAAAGCAAAGAGAAGACATCTGAGGCTGTAATCTATTCCATATGTTTTGATTGGTGGTATTCTCTTTAAAAAGAATCTTGATGATGTGATGTTGAGGTGCATTGAAGGTGCACAAATTGAAAGAGTGCTAGCAGAATTTCACAGTGGATTCTCTAGTGGGCACTTCTCTACCAAGACTAAAATGATGAAGATCATAATGGCAAGACTCTTTTGGCCTACCCTATTTGTGGATGAGCACAAGTGGGTCATGAAATGCAAATAATGCACTTTATTTGTAGGAAAGAGTAAATTAGTAGTGCTTCCCCTCCAACCAATCCAAGTGGATCAACCTTTTGCGCAATGGGGTCTTCAATTCAAAGGCATGATCAATCATCCTTTAAGCACTAGGCATAAATGGGTGTTTATAGCTATGGATTACTTCACCAGATGGAGAGAGGTTTTCGGGCTCAAGGAATTGATTGACTCGGTCATCCTGGAATTTCTCTAGGCTATTGTAACAAGGTTTGGGGTCCCTTAGACAATTATTTTAGATAATGAAAAATCCTTCCTTGGTACTAAAATCACTGATTGGGATCTTAGTCTTGGTATTTAATTGAATACCTTCTCCAATTATTACCCTTAAGGTAATGGCTTGGCAGAGTCAATAAGTAAAAACCTGATCAGAATCATGAAGTGAGCAATGAATATTAGCCAAAGATAGTGGCATACAAAATTCTCATGCACACTCTAGGAAGATAGGATCACAATGAAAAAATCAATAGGAACTTCACCTGATAAGCTTGTCTATGGTAAGGAGGATACACTTCCTTTAATACTTGAGTTGAATTCGTTAGCAATTTCCCAACAGCTGGGATTCGAAGGCAAGGACCAGAGAGAAATCAAATGGAAAAACTTGTTGAACTTGAAGAATCAAGAAATTTTTCCATGATCAAGCTAGAACATCATTAACAATCAACAAAGAAGTTGTTTGACAGAAAGGCTAGGCCTCAAGATTTCAAAGTTGGGGACTTGGTTTTAAAATGGGATGCTGATAGAGCTAAACCAGGGCACTATTCAAAAGTTGATGCACTTTGGAGTGGCCCATATATTTTTAGTTCTTGCAAGAAGGCTAACTCTTTCAAGTTGTCTCACCTTAATAAAGGTGCACTAGTGATCCTAGTTGATGGGATCTATCTCAAACCCTTCCAATAAGCTTGCTGCATCATTTTTATATACTAGAGTAGTTTTAATTCCTCCAAGTGTGTTGCACGCAAATTGTTTTGTTTTTACATAGTTATTTCCTTCCACGTGCTTCTTACGCACGCTCTTTTATTGATTCCAGTATGCTAGTCATCTTCCAGCAATTTTTTAAAAATTTGAAAGATTCATAATAGTATTCAAAACATGCTTTGAGTGACTTAGGGGTAAAGCTTCAAAGATGTAAATTAGAGGTTTATATACACGTAGACTCCATGCCAAATGGATGCATCAGGATACTGATCTCCTTCATCTAGCAAGTAGATGGCCCCAAAAGTATGCCAAAATGTTATCCAAAATAACTCCCCTAGTTATTTGGATAACTTATATTTCCATTCTACCTCTAAAGATCTTTATAGCAGGTTGCGCGCACTTCAATTGCTCTTTTTGCACATTCCCTAAGATGTAGTTCCGTGTGTGCCCTTCCACGATCCTCTGTTCCTTTGAATTCTATATTTTCCTCTCCCCTTTCCTTACTATTTCATTTCTACTCATGCACACTCCCTACACATTCACCTTGTTCCCAACAGTTCATGCATCTTGCTCGCGTAACTTAGACTTGCTTTCCAAAATTAGCTAAATCCCTGACATATTCCCATGCCCCATTCCTTACTGCCACACATTACTTTATAATGATTGCACCTCTACCATACATTCCACTAGCAATTTTTTCTCACATTCCTCCTACGTGCATTTGCGCACCATTTCCCTCTATTTTCCTTTCACACCTCCTTCTGTGCACATCTTTGCACCTTCTTCTGCATCGTTCTATGCCACGTGTTATATGTCAAACTTGGAGTGTGATACATGAAACCTATCAAATCATATCAATAGGGCACTAATTCCTTGCAACGTGGAAGAAAATGAAAAATTACCTGATGACGTGGGTTATACTCCAGATCACTCAAGTTCAAATTTCGACAAGATTGGGTAGGTGAGAAGATGGAAAACGTATTTCATACTATTAATGCAAGATATAATTTCTCCAACCACTAGATTTGATTTACATCTCACCCCTTTTTCTTCTTTGACATGCCAAACAGACATGGAGAAGCACATTTAATAGATTTGCAGGTGGATTTGTAGGCATTCATTGCTGGCTGTTGGTGGTTGAGTTTTCAAGTCAGATTTTCCATCCTTTTCCTCTCTTTCTCTCATTGATTTATCTATAAATGTAAGAACATAGATCATTGTAAAGGGTTAGACATTTTGGATCCTTTGGTATTTGCTAAGGATTCTGTATCTTTTCATTTTGAGTTACAAACCTCTAGATCTGGTTCTTGCATGTGGATATTAGTCTCATACATCATTGTAATAGACTATGCACATCTAGAAGAAATAAAAGCATTGTTTTTTGGCTTTTATCTACCTTAACATGTTTGTATTCTTCTTTCTTACCTCTCATTTGTATTGTGTGCTTGATGTGTTATTTTAAATCCCTTACAACTCCATTTTCTTGATTGTGTCTCATGAAATCAATCATGTGAATGCATTCTAGTTTGTGCTATGCGTGCCTAGCCCCCCTTTATGATTTATCCTTCGTTATCACTTAGAATAGATAGTGTTCATCCCACTTTTTTCTAGTGCTATCACCTCCTTTAGATTGGTTTTCCATTTATATATATCATTCTATCCTTAGTCCCTTGGCATGTTTAGCTTGGGTTTTCATTTCAGCATTAGGAGTAGCAGTAGAAATAGGTAGAGGAATTGAAATTCCTTGGAGGTATGTCTCAAGTGTGTAAGGTCCCAAAAATTAGAGAAAGTCCCATTATTGATTGAAATGACTCAGTTATTTCATAGTTGAGACACAGGTGCAAGTTTGAACAACCAATAGATCCCATGCTGCTAAAAAAATCTTCATTAAATCTGGACTTAGTGGTTTCCTAGCATCTACATGATGTCTCCAAATCCCCATCTATGCAACTGTGCTATCTCTACATCTGTCAATCCTAAAATTATGTCATTCAACCATGCTATATCTATCACTCTCCATAGGTGGGTCCTGTGATCCTCATGCAATCACAAATTAGTAAAATCCAAGCATTAGATTCATTAAAAATCAATTTAAAATTTAAAATCATAATAATCTACATGCTTTAGAAATATTCCCTACGCCATCATCCATTTGGCATATGTCATCGATCCCTGATAATTTTTTTTGCATATCTTGATGCCATCAACCCTGTTGTTTTAGGGGGACCGATGGTGTCTAAGTCCGTATGACTGCAAATATTAAAAATTACATAGCAAAAATCTAAAAAATGACAAAGAAAAAAGAAAATCCCTCCCAAACCCACTTTCATTTTGTCCTACCCTTCCAAATGATGTAAAATTTACTACAAATGGAGTCCTATTGCCTTCACATTTCTAAAAAAATCAAATTTCTAATAATTTACCTAAAAAAATTAAATGCATCGACTTACCTATGGTTGTGCTTCGCTGCGTGCACCTCCTCATTGATTCGAGCCTCCTCCTCGTACTTATGCCATCTCGTCATGTCAAACTCCAAATTTAGAATTCTAGAGCTCAGTTCTCTTAATTCCAAAAATGGTAATAAGAAAATAAACCACAAAAATCCTATATGTTACTAATTCCAGAGCTCAGTTCTCTTAATTCCAAATTTTCTTACATATTACAA
Source organism: Taxus chinensis (assembly GCA_019776745.2). Lineage (NCBI taxonomy): Eukaryota > Viridiplantae > Streptophyta > Pinopsida > Cupressales > Taxaceae > Taxus > Taxus chinensis. Next base: position 625,722,817 of record CM034148.1, on the reverse strand, counting down.
ACAATTTCTCTTTTCAAGTTAGAGGTCCTCAATGCATCTATCTCTAGAACGGATGATTTAAGGGGATTTTTCCAGGATAAGGGTATGGTTATTCATGTAGCCGTTAGGTTAGGGATGGTACATGGAGAGTGAACAAATTTTGGCCCCATTTATGTGTTTCTCTTGCTCATATTCCTCTTATTTTGCTTCACATTCTTTCGACATCTTTCTTTCTTATGACCTCTCTCCTTTCATTTTACACGATTCTTGTTCTTCATAAATCTTTTCACATCTCCCCTTGCTTTTTCCTCCCTTTCCAATGCCATCACCCATGGGTGATTGCATCCATGCAAATTCAAAAACCCTACCGATGCCTTCACCCATGAGTGATGGTGTTGGTATAAATACCTCAAATCCCATTTGCACATTAAGAACAAGACATAATTACACAAAGGAACTCACCATTAACTTTGCTCTTCTGCACCAACTTGCACTTTCTCACTCAACTTCTATATTTCTTACATATTGACTCTTTGCTTGGATATTCTTCTTGCTTGGATTGGGTTTCTTTGCACTTTGGGTCATCTATAGTGAGTTAGGACTGTATTTTTTCCCCTTCTCCACCTGGAAGTTGTTCTCTCTTTATGTATAGTCCTTTGGGAGATAGATGCATCGGTGATCGCCCCCCAATATTTAAGTACTCTAACCCACTTTGTCATTTTATATAGAGTAGTTCCTTACATTTGATACATGCTCTATGTTAGCTTAGTATTTTATGGACATGCTAGCTAGGTTAACATATTGCATTTCAATTATTCATTTCATGTTACATTATTTCCTTAGGTTAGCATAAAATTTTCATGCTTATTTTCTTTATTATTTCCCCCCATAGTGACAATACCTCCATAGGATTCCTTCCTCTTCTTCAACATAAGGCCTTGGAAAATTTTGTTTTTCCTAGTGTAAGGTTTACTTCCCTTGAGGTATGCGATCATAGCAGTCCCTGTGCCCCCTTTAATTCTATATGTTTGTATGCTATTCTTTATGTGTCCTTTAATCGTTGTCTCGAATACCCCGAGTTATCAAATGATAAGAGTGCATGGTGTCTACATGTATTTTTTACCACTATACACTACCAAGCCTTCAATGGCTTATACGGGGAACTAGGGTAATTCCAAACCACTTATTTCTCAACTAAGGTATGAGGCATAAGTTTTTGGTTCCTCGAATAAAAATAAAAATGCATGCCACTTATCCCTCCACATGGTTTATTCAAAACTTGCTTATCCATCTACTAGAACAAATCCCATATACTTTTGGTTCCTCCTTAAGTTCACCCAAGATTTACTTCGGCTTTACCATTACTTATTCCTCCATAATGAACCTACCTTCCCTCATACACACAAAATCCTTGTTATCCCCACAATGATTACTAAACAAGTACACGACATATAAAAAAACCATATTACTACTCAAATGAGCAATAAAACATGCACATCCCATCAAATGATGGCAATATAAAACAAAAAATTGCAAGAACAATGAGGGAGAGTGAGGTATTTAACCATCACTATGCATGTCTCATGGTTTGCACTGTATTCAATTAAATTCTTTTGTAATAAACATGGGTTAAGGGAAATAATATTCATTCAAACACATAATCTAATGAATAAGATATAAAATGAGCATAACACAATACAAAAGGAGAGCACAAGAGGGAATTACGAATAGAAGGCTTTTCCCAAAAGGTACGTAGATAATTTAATTCACCTTTTTTTTTAGTTAGATTTATTCATTTAACATCATTGATTAAACCAAAATTACGAGAATGAAAAAATGTGCTCATTCCTTGAATATTGCAAGTTTCCCATTTATTAAAATGTTTGTTCATCAATGGTGCATTCTATTATTTTTATCTATTTTAAGATCATGTTAGGAATTTTAGTTGTTTGGCATCATTTAAGGTGCATACGATTTTTATAACAGTCATTCTCAACATTGAACTCATTTAATCTTATTCTTAATACATTTATGTTATTACTTGGTCTCACATTAGCACTGTTTTAGAACAATTATGATTCCTATAAAATTTTCTTTTCCACTTAAGGATTAAAGAATCCAAGGAGTGGGATCTCATACAAACCAATTTAATTTTAATTTTTTTAGAAATTTAAGTATACAATACACGTTACAAGGGAGACATTCAATATAATTTTATACATCCTATTGCCTTCTAAGGCATTGCTTCCAATCGTTGGTTAAACATTAATTAAAGTTTCTTTTACCAATAGCCTCATAAGAGGTATCATGACTTATTAATTTCATTAACATTCAAGGGGTCTACACCCTACTACAAGGCAAAAATTAGAGCAATCAAATATATTATCTCTCAAAACCTTCATGAAACTTAAATAATTTCAATATTACTTGCCAATGTAACACTCTTATCTATGAGAAATTAATGGGTTCAAACACAAGATTTTCATTTGTAGGTAACTCAAAATATAGACTCCACTCACATAAGTAATATATTTTAACGAGATGAATCATTGGTGAAATCACCCCATACTATCCTCACAAGAATTGGGTTACCCACTAGGGTGCCAAGGAAAAATACAGACACGAGAAATAACTTGTCCATGATGAGACTAGAACTACTACACCTAGGAATGTTGGTCTTTCTCACCCCAAGTGTGACAGGGTACACATAGTGTAGCCATTTCCTCACACAAATGTACTTGAGTTATGTAAATGGTATTATAAGGCTTGTCCCAGGAAAAAAACAAGAAAACAACTTATAATAAGTTTAAGACTTGACATGACTCGACTAAGAGTGAAGGTATAATAAGGGGTTAAATACTTGTTTCATATGGATAGCTAAGGAAGGATAAGTTTTGACTAAATATTATGAGTGCTAAGAAGGATATATAATTAATATGGTAAATGATTTTTTTAATACCCCTAAATCACAAGTACAACATTCAAAGATAACTACATATCCATCTCGATGGACACATGATGTAACCAAATTTTATTTTATTTTCATTTTCTCCTTCCAAAAGGGTAAATAAATACAATTATTCAAAAATACAATGCATCTCATCATTTTGGAACTAATAACCACATTAATAATAAGTAAAAGTTTAGAGTCAAAATATCCTTATTATTTCTATTTGTTGCACTACCTGTAACCTGTCAAAATTTTGTAACATGGTTAGTAAAAAATGCTAGCATGGAAATATCCTACAATCTATCACAATCATGATTTTTTTGTCCATTTATAATGAAATAAAACCAATTTGCACATACAAGAGAGGTAAGAGATGTATTTTCAATTTCATTTCATTTTCAAAATTAGAGAGAGGTAGAGAGAGAAGAGAGAAATAACACCATTTTTCCACAATAGATTTTCACAAAACATGCAACCAAATGGAGTTCCATACAATTATATATTAATGTATAAAAGTTTTCCTATCATTTATTTGACTTGATAAGGGTCCATGACAGTGTTTTATCATTTTTCTAAAGTTTGTGAAGACATCCAAATTAGCCCAAGTAGCTATAAAATTGCATTCAAAAACTAATTTATGATGGTCAAACGCACCATGAGACAAATCCTATACACTCTCATATATACTGAGAACCCATTATAGTTGATGAAACTCAAATTTGGAAAATAGGGTTCGAACGGTGACTACCTTTATGGAGCTACCAATGGTAAAAGTGCTAGATTGACCTTGTTGCACAACTATCGGAGGCATACAAAACCCCCTTGTAAAACTAGCTTGTAAAGTGATTTTGTCCAAAATAAAGATTGAAAGTGATTTTCACAGATAAATACTAGAGGAATGCAGAGGCCGAATTCCATTTCTCCACCCAAGGCCTAAATTGCAAGCCCGAACTAAATTGAACATTTAACTATCAACAACGGTATAAAGATGTAAAAAGGTCAATACAGCTACTAGAGGGGTGACAAAAAATGCACAAACAAACATTAAAAGTCATTCTAAGGTTCGATAAAACACTCCATGTGACAGGGAACACAATAAAACTTAACTTTCCCACTTCGGGGTTCAAAGAGGTTTTTTACACATCATTGAAATTTGCATTTAGTAACTTTTGTAACTATTTGTATGTTTAATTGAAGATTCAAACTCAACTTGCCACTTAAAGCAGGAAAAAATATCTAGCCTTGTTACCTTGGTTTTCCAAATGTCTTAGGAAGTGGTTTGATAGTATGGTTGGTGATCAAAATTATCAATTAGGTTGCATAGGAAGAAACATTTTTTTGTTGTTTTGTACTATGATTTATTTAATTAAACCAAAATCTTAACCTTAATTTTATTAGAATTTTGATTTCATTGCAAAAGGGAAAACTAGAAATAAATAAATTATACAAGATAAAGATGAGAAAAACATGCCTGTATTGAACTTACGAGTGTGAAAATAGGAATTAAAGTTATACACGCTAGTTGAATTTGATTTGAGAGGTTCCCGGGCCTTTTCAGAACTCAAATGAGTGCCTCTTATAACTAAAATAGTTCATGAGAGTCTGTCTCTTTGAGACACTATAAAAAATAGGTTAAGTGCCCTGTCCATGCTTCCCAATGACTAATGAAGTCACCTAGCCCTTTCCACATTTTTAAAAACAATTAACAAGTTTGTTGAATGCTTGCATTTTTATCTAAATATAAACTATGAAACTTGTAAAAAACATCATATGATAATAATATTTTCACCAATGCTTTGGTAGATTTCCATAGTTAGTTTCAAAGCTCCTATCTTGGCATGACTTGGGAGGATGCTAAAAAAACTCTTGGAGTTGGATTTAAATCTACCAAATGGGGTTTGTTTGAAAATTTTTCCCAAGTCCCTTCAATAAACTCACTCTTTGCACATCCTACAAACATGGTGTTCCATGAAACTAAATTTTTGAGGCATTTTCTCAAATTTTTTGCATGCCAAGTGCATGCTACAATAGACACAGGTGATCTGCGCAAGGTTGGAGGAGATATTTTCATAGGAGAATCTAGAAATGAGGTCACGACTAGAAAATGATGTGGGAGATTCCTTTACCCATGTTACTCAAATTTTCTTCCTACAATTCCCCTTCAATAAACTCACTCTTTGCACATCCTACAAATATGGTGTTCCATGAAACCACATTTTTTGAGGCATTTTGTCATTTTTTTTGCATGCCAAGTGCATGCTACAATAGACATAGGTGATCTACGCAAGGTTGGAGGAGATATTTTCATAGGAGAATCTAGAAAGGAGGTCATGACTAGAAAAGGATGTGGGAGATTCCTTTACCCATGTTACTCAAATTTTCTTCAACTTCCTATGCCTCTTAAACAAAACCATTTCAAACATATCCCATAACTATTATTTTCTATCAGGCCACATAACTTTCAGGAATTTTATCAAACAAATCACATGTCAAGCGCATGCTTCCGTATTACATACATATCTACCAGTGCAATATAAAATCCAACACCAGACAAGGCTCTCTACCATCTATGTGATGATGGATGACCAAGATATGATGAAAATATCCCATTTTAGCACCAGAACGGGCTAGTAGGGTGCCAGGAAGGTTTGGAGTCAGGTTTTACTCCTATCAATTACATTTGTTTGTAATTTTCTAATGGCTTTTCAACAGGTTCATTTTACATGCATATCTGGAAATCATAAATGCGTGAGACCACATGTCAATGAGGCGCTATGACAACCACAATGGTCTAGGTTGGATAAAACCACATCCATTTATGTCACCTTATTACACAACTCCTCTCCTGCCACATGCTACTTCCCTTCCTACTCACTAACCATTTCTCCATAAAAATCCTCCAACTACCTTTGAAACTTTATAATTCCTCTTATATATATGTATTTTGTTTTATTTGGTATTTTTCCTCTACTACATTTTTATTCATTTATTTATTTTATATAATTATTTCAATTTTTTTTTAAATTTTCATTTTTATTCTGTTAGTTTAAATAATATTTATTATATATGTATAATTTAAATATTATACATACAATGAAAATAATAAACAAGATATTTATTACACATCCTAACAAAAGTAAAACTAACAAACAAGAACAAAACTCAAGGATGTAACCCTATACGATTGGGTTTATTGATACATGGCACTACAAGATTCTTTAGGCCATGGGAGTGGTCAATCCTATATTTTGGAATCCTACAGTAGGTAAGAAAGCTATAAGTGATTCATATAAAAGCACATGGGTATTCTCATTAAATTTTTTGGAAAATCATTATAATGTGACAAAGTTCAAATTAAGATTCTTCTTCAAAAGGAATTTATTTCATGTCAATCAACTCATTTCAACATCACAATGGTCGAATAATATGACTTACTAAGTGAACCAACATATAATGGTGCAATTACATACTAATGAAAATAGTTGTATCCTAATAGCATGCTACATGAATTCATTAGTGAATATTTTTGATTTTATGAATTGTTTCAAAAAATGATATTGGGATCAGTGGAAGATGAAAGGGTATTTAGTGCATTAACATTTGTTAAATCAAAATATCGAAACAGACTAGATACAAATATTGAAACTTATTTGAGATTGTATGTTTCATGATATGATGTGGACACATTTCCTTATGAAAGAGTAATCAAAACATGGAATTAAATTATAGAAAGGAGAGGGATATGTAATTCTAATATAGGGGCTGATAAAGAAGACATAAACATTTAAACTGTGACTGAAATAAAAGTCGAAAAATTAGACAACAGTTTGAGTTTTGAAGAGCTAAATAGCCAAGTATTGTTTGAGATACCTGATATTGAATAAAGATGTATGTATGAACATAGTATTTCTAGAATTCAAATTTCATATCTTATTATAAGTATGTAAATTTTTTATTTGTTATATACATGTTTTCTTTAATGAATAATACTTTCAATGTTGTAACTCGTGGTATAGAGTTTTTAATAGAAAAATGTGATACTTATTTTTCTATTGGATTTTAAGTAAGAATAATATCCTAGCATATTTTTGTGTTAAAAAATAAATACAACTTCATTTGATAGAAAGTGTTTGAAATTGATAATAATGTATTATGTAATATCAAACATAATTGAATATTCTAATCAGAATATGATTTTATATGGAGAACTTGCATAGGAATAGAATATAAGTACAACACAACATACATTGAAACTCTCAATATTTATATAATAGAGTAGATTAAAATTACCAAAAAAGTATATATATAGTCTGAATACTAAACTATTTTATAACCAACTTTTCTGAAATGTAGTTCAAAAGCCAAATTTTCAAATGTCAAATTTTACAATTTAATATTATAGCTTCATCCTTAAGAAGTAGAGTCTTTTTTCCACGTTACTGTCTCCTTTGTACCAAAACCTTCCTTTAAAAATCCTGACTGAACAAGATCCTTTGCGGCTACATTGATATTCAAAAGTATTTCACGTTCTAGATTTTTTGCATCATCAATAGATAACAACATTGGATCCTCTTATGTTTTCTTCTTCAACAATATTTCATTATCTATTCCATTCTCATTTATGATCCTTCTTAAAGTATTATTTTTCTTGTTTAAAGTAACAAACTTTTGCTTCAAATCAACAAGTGAAATTAAAATCTTCTTTGTAATTTTTTAAATGCACATCAAACACTATTACCTCATTCTTAAAATTCTAGTACTTTGACCACATTTAAAAAATAGAAAAATAATTAATAATATTGTAAATCATACTTGAAAATTTATTAAAACTTACCAATGCCTTATCCCCTTCCATATTCACAATAATTACAAGGACCTTGTCTCTTGACATATTATGGTAGACATGTGTTTCTACATTCAAATTCTCATTTTTTTCAACATTATATCTAACACATAATCATTGTAAGCATATGAAATAGACAATGTACCATTCACCAAAATATAAAGCTTCACTAGTTTTTTTGAAACAAAGAATATGATAAATGTCTCTCAGAGTGGGTTTTAAATCAAGAATTTATTTCTTTTATCAAAACTTTGGACCTAAACTCATGCAATTGTAATTTTTTAATATAAATTTTTAAAATATAATTAATAGTGGCTAGACAATTATAATCCAAAATAATTTCAAGTGAGAAAATTATTTTTTAATCATCTGTTAAGGAAATTTCTCTTGGAGGTGTTCTTGATGTTTGTTTTCTTACTGGAGAAGGCTTCCATAACCCATGAATCATGTTTTGTAGATTGAAATTTCCATGGGCCTGAACCCCAATTTCAATCCCAAGATATTCCTCATCCAAATAAATTTCATTTGATACCAAATCACCTCGTGCACTTGGAACATTTCCCAATAAAAAGTTAGAAAATCAAATGTAAAATTAAAGGTACCCTTACTTGTAATTGGAGCATGAAATGAAATATGTTTCCCACTTCCCCTGGTCCTCACAATCCGTGGTGATGGCGGAATACTTTTCCTCAAAGTAAAAAATGTATTTAAAGGTTGAGGAGGCAATAAAATAATCAATTGTAAATTATATGAGAAAATTGAAATGATAAACATAATAAGAATGGAATAATCGATAATTATAAATCATTTATGATAAAAACATTACCTATTTGCATAGTTTGTAGATGAAATGTAGATGGATCCTATTGTACTTATTTTTGGTGATGAGGAGTAAAGCGAAGAGACTTGAAGTGGTATTGGTAGTTGGGATCTAAACCTAATTAACCATTAAAATTTTTAATTCATCAATTTCTTTGTTTCAAAAATAAAACAAACTAAAAATAAATTAAAATTACAACTTAAATGGGATACATACCTTGAGGTGCCGAAAATATTTATTGATACTGTGTTTTAACAAATTAATACAAATTTCTTGTCAAACTAGCATTATGATGTAAATGTGTGCTACTAGAGGTTTTTGCAGAAAAGGTTTGTAAACAACTTATAAATGTTTAATGTATATTTCTATGAAATTATACATGCTTTAAAAACATATTGAAATATATAAATAATAAATACCTACAATTAACGACATGGTCGTCGTGTCAATCAGATGAGGAGTTAAGGAAATCCTCAACTGTTTCACTTGAGAATTTATTAATTGTGATGTGGCTCCCTCGAGCTCCTTTGAAAAACTAAATAAATCTCTAAAATATGGTGGGAAATGTCCTCTTATAGTAGCCTCTCTTCAGGAAGTAGCTGCTACAGCTATGCCCTATTATAATTCAAGAGACTATTATTATCTAATATAATATATAAAATATGAATAAAATTAATCATAATGATTATGAAACGAATAATCATAAAGTTTGGAATCACCTCATGCTCTTCAATTGTTAAGGAAATATATGTTAGCTTTATGTTGAGTGCGGTCGCAGAAGGGGTGGTGTGTAAATTATAAAGAGATTCATAATATACTACAAGAATAAAATTTGTGGAATGAATAGAAGAAGTTTCATTTATAAAAATGTAATTAAGGTCACTTCTTATCCTGAATGATAAGAAAGTGCACCAATCATATTTCTTTCCACTAAGGGTGCATGCAATATAAGCCAAGGACCAGTTTGGAAAATATGTATGTTGACCCTACAAAATAATTTTATCCTAGAAAAATTGAAGCATAGCTTGTAGAAAGGTGTGACTAAAATACTTGAGGGGAATTCCCCTTTTTGAAGGATTTGGGGAATTTGTAAATATAAGGAAACACAAAATTGATTAATATTTAATAAAACTATTTTTTTTCGTAAAACATAAAATGTTATAAACAATAATATGATTATTAAAAAATTACCAGTAGCTGCATCAATAGATAATTTGTAGTGAGACTCCAAATACTTGACGTATTCATATGTCAAATTGTGACATGATCCAAATATTTGTGTGGTAGGCTTGTCTAATGCTTAATGTCTTTAGGAAAAGTTCCAAATTATAATGTGTATGATGGGAGTTAAATATGAAAAGTACAAGAGGAACTATTATAGTTGGCCAGACGATAGTTGAGTGTTTTTGTGTCTATTATAAATTGGGACATATAAAATAGCCCTATGAAAATTCTGACTTCAATCCATTGTGAAAATGAATTGTAATATGAAAAAAGGGTTTAGAGTTGGGGAAAGACAAGGCTATTGTATGTAAACTCATAGAGTTGAATTAGTGTGGTTGCAGATGATTTGGTGAAGGAATTCCTTCTTGGATTTTTTTCAACAAATGGACTTGATGCCTAATATAGATTATAGAATCAATGGATGGTTATAACTTTTGGTTTATGGTTGAGGTTTTTCTCATTTGTTGTAGGCACTGGTATTTTAGATAAGTGATTGTGTAAAGTGAAAATAACTAGACCGGTTGTATATATATATATATATATATATATATATATATATATATAGGAAGATATAAAGACATGACAAAAAATGATTAGTTGGAACTTGTTGGATGCTACCACCCAAAAACATGTTGGATGCTACCAATTGGTAGCATCCAACATGCCGCCGACTAGTCACATGTTGGATTCTGCCAGTGGGTAACATGTTGGATGCTATCAGCTAATAACATGCTACATGCTATTGAAAAATAGTATTTTAGATGCTACCTATCAATAGCATCCAAAATGCTACCAACCGCTAGCATTCTAAATGCTACTGACTAGTAGTATCTAAACTGATACCTGCTGGTAACATCCAAAATACTACCATCCAAAATTCTATTGGTTGGTAGCATCCAAAATGCTACTGGCCGATAGCATCCAAAATGCTACCAATTGATAACATACAATTTTCTACCAGCTGGTAGCATCTAACATGCTACCAGCCATTAGCATCCAATAACATCCAACATATTACCAGACTATAGCATGTAAACATGCTATAGGCTAATAATATCCAACATAATATTGGCTGGTAGCATCCAACATGTTACAACCTCTTTTATTTTAATTTATTACAAATGCTCCTGACTGAGCGAGTCCCTTAATACTGCCAAAAATATGCCAACCTCGTGAAATTGTTTTTTTTTTGTCATTTGCCATATTTTCAAAAGTGGTTTTTGAAAATTCACCAAATAGTTTCTATAGTTTTCTTGAGGGGTCCTTGAAACTTACCTTGATATTAATATACGTAGGGATATGGATAAATAGTGAAAAAGGAAAAGGTGGGGTCCTACGTGAGTAGTGTTCCCCCAAAAAATCATAGCAGACATGTGAAATTTGCTACTTCATTAGGTAATTACCTAGTTGAGAATTAGGAAATAAAGTGTGGAAGATTTGATATAAATGTTATAATGTGTTTATAAGGTGTGATAATCGTAAGAATATAACCAATGATCATGTTGATGTGTTATCCTATACCATATCATATGAAGTGGGAAGAAGTCATGTTTAGTGATGTTTATTTCTCTTATAAATCAATGAACAAATCATACATAACATGATAGTGATTACCATCATCCTCAATGGTGTAATGTGAATCCATAGCCAGGTCATTATAACTTTTAGTAACTGCAGGCTCTCAGTGTGAATGTAAGTACATTAGTTTATTATGAGGTCATGCCCAAATGTATGCTTATGAAATATTATGTTTTGTGCATGGTTGTAGTCATTTTTATGCCCTTAGAACAATAGTATAATCCCATGTGTGCTAAACTATAACCCAATGGGTGCTGGGCACTCACCTGAGGCATGCCCAGGTGCCGAGCCTCTCCATTATGTGAGTATTGTGAGAATATATTGCTATTGATGGAAACTTAGATGCAAAAGGTAAACAAACCACACATTCATTCTGAGAGCTTAAATGAGTTATTATATCATTATACCTATCTTGATAACAAGAGAAACATCATACAGATAACAAATCTGATCCATACCATAAAGGAAATGCACTAGGTTTTACACCCATGAACAATACATGTTTAGAATAGAACCATATATTTCATATTGATCATAGTTCAACAACCATATTACATTCACCAAGGCCATGAAAGGCCAATATATCAATGTAGATAAGATTCATGCATCAAAAGTCCTAATTATGCTTTCCATATTACAAATAATTTATCATAGTCCCATCCCTCTAGGAAAGCTATCACTCCTAAAATCCTCTAAATGAGAACCCCAACTCTCTAGAGCCTCCTACTATTTTTGTAGAGCTTCGCCCTTCCATTATCTCTAGTCACACTCTCTTCCTTGATAACGTCTCTCTCTTCTTTTACCTGAGCATCTCTATATATAGTTGTATTTCCCACCGTCATGCCTTTCTGAAGTAGCAGATCGGTCACCAAGTTTCAAGGTGGTCCTCTAATGGAGCATGCTTATTCTCATCCGGGATCTCTACTCTCTACAATGATGTCTTCCTCGATCCTTCCATCACATGGAATATTCCTTTATTGACCATGAATTTTCTAGGCTGGCACTTTATCCACTTCGCATGTTTAGTTGGGTCATGCTTTTCTCGTGTGCTCACTGGAATGCCAAATATGGCTAAGTCCTAAAACCCTTTGCTTTTCCTTGGGCATGTGCCGTGGGTTCTACTAAACCCTTCCAAAACTCATGTCCTACGTGCCTTTACCCTGTGCGCCCTTATTCATATTGGTCCCATGCACACACGTGCCTTTTTGTACTTAGCCAATATTCTGAGGCCCAACAATGGTTATATAACAAAAATCATATGCAAGGAGGAATAAGAATCATAATGTGCTGATATTGATGCTCAATCATGGAGTGTCATGGAATATGTTGAAGAAGATGATCTATACTATATGTGGCATGTTGCGACTATTATGTCTCATTATGAGGCATAAATTGTGGAGTATATATTAGAGTAGAGAAAATAGGTAATCTTATGGTATAATTTGGATAATCATGACCATGTTGTTGTGTATGAACTTAAAGAATTTATGTGATGTTGATAGAATAATTCTCATATCATAGATACAAGGGAATCCAAACAACATGTTGACTATTTCATTGAAGGTATTACAATGAACCAAGTGGATGTCCTCTTAGGATTAACCTATAATGATAAAAATATACCTTTAAGTGGTTACTTTCATTTTATGTCAAATCCTTGAATTATCTTAGTGGTGCATATAAGGTATCATGTAATATATATGAGATATGTAAGAAGTGTTATTTTGTAAGGATTGTGGTTAGATCCATTGTCTACCATAATACTCTTAATTGGTTTTGAATCCAAATATGTATAAATTAATATAGGTAAAGATGATTCATCCTCATATGAATGAATCCCCAAATCAGAGAAGGTAATTAGTGCTATAGATGATTGTGTACTATGTAACAAAAATTATACTATCAATTATATGGGAATCAACTATATAGGTTGTTGTAGGAGTTACTACATGATAAGCCATGTGAACTTCATCCACCTTAATTATCTTGTCATGACTAGGAAATGAATAAGTGAATATAATCATATACACATTAGGTTGAGAAAATTTCATATTTTTGGGGGATTCAAGATATTAAATACAAATAGTGTGGTTATCGAGAATCTATTGTATTTTCTTTCATATTTCAAAACATGTATTCATAGAGTGTCTACAACATTAGTGTAACTTCTAAGAGAAGTAATCATAAAAACTTGGGTCCTTATTGCTTCTTGATATCGATGATAGTAGGTGATTGAAGCTGAATTAGAATACACTAAAATATCTTATTGAACTAATTCAAGGAGGTTTTTGGAAATGGTTTTATCATGGTGTAGAAGTAGTTGAAATAATTGTGGTAAGAGCTAGTTTTACAACATTTATAGCTTTAAATTTCTTAGTATCAGTTGGCTTACCCTTGCATAAATAAATGTTATCATTATTAAACATATCAAATTACACAAGTTTATTCTTAAATACTTTTCCATTTGATAAAGGTCATCAAAATATCCACATTTAAGAAACTTTAGACAATCAAAATTTGTGATTTGCACTTTGACAACCCTTGATTTGATTGTGTACTCTAGCTATGATAAACAAAACTTCTACACTCTCACTCACAAATTTCTAAGGTCCATTATTTAACTTGTTTATCCTTGAACACTGGCATGTTGACACATTTCAAAAATATAATGCAAAAAATAAGTAGAGAAACATCAATTTACTAACTCCAAACTTCATTTAGCACACTTCTTGGTCCCAGTTAGGACCACACAGTTGTTTAGGACCATACATATGGTCCTAACCTACTTGTACGGTATTATATTGACATGTTTTCCAACTTTACTTTCTAATTGAATTTTTCATTGAGTCTTGTACTTCATCTAAGTTAGAATTTCTTAGATAAATCATCTACAAAACCCTATATAAGAAAGTAAACACTACATTTTATAACCTAGAAATCCTAAGGCAATACACAATAGAACTAATTTCATACACTTGTAAAATGAATTCAAAGCTCCCTAAATATCATAATTACACATCTACAATCATTAAGGTAGCACCCACATCAGGTTTGAAGCTAAAAACTAGGTCAAGGAAGCAATATATCTCATCCAAAAGAACTCAAACATCCTCTCTCTAAGTAATTTAGCAAGAGAAAAGTCAAGGAGAGTATGGTCAAAGAAAATGCCAAATATTATTGATCTATCTAGATATCACATGCTAGGTGGATAATGACGTGTGGTTTGAGGTCTCTTCGGAATAGTGCTATCATTAACAGTGTATGGGGATTCCCACAACCATTCTAATGTTTGTTTTGCAAGAATCTTAATACATGGATAGGGTTTGAGATGATGACCAATCCATATAGAGAGCCTTGCTTCATGTGTGAAAACTAGGGTTTGATAGAGATAGATAGATAAAAGAAGGCAAACAACCTATAAATTTATAGGAGTATAATTAGAGTAGGTACAAGACAATACAAAATGGACTAAACAATACAATGTGGTCTTGACCTAATGATACAATCATAATCTAGGTGCATTTATAGTTACAATCCCAATTGTGAAGGTCACTCAGGTTTAAATCTCCTAATTTTACTCTTGCATAGTCCTAAATCTCTCAAAAAATCATCTAAAATAAGATAAGTACCTTCATACATTATGTTTATAGCTTTCAATTGAATATTAGGTTGATTAGTGTATGCAAATTATTTCTATTTGATCTGATTTGTAAATATGAGCTAGTATCCCTATTGTTATGTCTTTACAATATTTTAAATCAACTCTAATCTAATCTACACCTAATTAAATTAACCTAAAATTTAATTTAGGGTTAAAATTTTTGGTGAACCCACTGTTGATCGAATCCTTAACCTAAATAGGATCTATTCCTTTTGTGTTAGGCCTTTTGAACTCTAAGCCATAGTTAATTTAGGGTTTCTATTTAGGTAAGTGTTTATTTTTCTACACTTGTGATTTTTTATTGCTTCTCATTATGACATACTCTCAAGATTAGACTATATCACTCTTTGAATATATTGAGTGAGACCTTTAATACAAAGATTCATTCCTTAATCTCCTCCATGATACTTAGATTCATCCTGATACTCCTACAAATCTTCCTTCATTCATCTTACTCGAGGCTATATCTTCCCATTATGTTAATCATCATATGGTACCTCTACCTTGACCTATTATTAGATATAGGCCTACAAAATATGTATAGGTATTTGTGAATTTTTTTGGTCAAACATGTTTTAATCAATACAAAATCTTGATCTCAATGTTTGCACCATCTCTCTTGTATATGATCTTGTGTTGTTAGTTTATAATCTCACTCCTTTTAGTCTTACCATCAAAGGATCTGAACAACATCCTTCATAAAGTTCTTGGTTGTATCATTCTTCCCATCATTATCAGCCCTAAGACTTTTCCACGCCACTTGTTATGTTGTCTTCCATTAATCCTAACTACAATTTCCTTCTTAGGAAAAAAATAGTATTCATGACTACTCACCTTTTTATAACCACTCATCAGGAATGATAACTTTATCATCACTGGATATCTCTTCATTTAATTTCATCGGATCCCTCTCCCTTTAACGTATATTGTCTACCTCACCTCCCATCACTTATATTTCTGAATTCTTCTAGAAAAACCACATTCAAAATCTAGCCTCATGAGGTCAAATATTCTACTATTAAAGATAGTGTTACTGCCATCTCACAGCCTGTATTAAGTTATAATCACACCTTGTGTGTCATAATCAATTCACTCATTTAACAAGTCTTGATCATTCATTGTATCCTGAAATAATTACTCGAGTGTAATGTCATATATCTCCCTTCCACCATTTGTGATTGATATGAGTTGACCTCAGGGAAGTAAGTTTTAATGACATTGACCATTGTACTTATCATCAATGTGTTCGTCCACTCTGTCAGATAGTTAGTTAAAGCTTTGCATCACCTTATTCAACATATTATCGATTCTAACAGTAATTGCATGGGATCTGATCCTAACTCCATATTCTAGAACCAACTGACCTAATAATTGCTAAGCCCAAAATTGTTCCATGATCCCACTTCAGTCTCAAATTTCAACATGTGGATTACATCCTGTAATGATACACCTCGCACTCCTATTAATTTACAATATACAACCTACAATGACAATGGGCACAATTCCCCTTCTGATTCATATGACTATAGAAATGCTTTCAGCCCCTAAGTACTCAAACTTGTTCTTAGTCCCATGTACCTCCCTCTGACATACATATTCTCATGAAATAATACAATCCACCCATGCCTCTAGGCCTCAGCATAATGATACCTTACATGAACACTTGTTATCTTTCTCATTACATACCTATTTTTCAAATAATTATGCATTATTATAACACAAAAACATTCAAATTATTTACAAAAATATAAAATAAGGACCTTTGCATATCACTAACAGTTGTTTTTACTTCACATTATACATGTTATTGGCTCACTTTGGGTTGATAGACCTAACATGCTTTATCTATCTGTACACAAATGTGCATTCACTTAGTTACATTGAGATGGATACAGGACACACAAATTGATACATGCTTATAAGAAGCACTTATGGCTTCTTTACATTCTCAAATAATTGCAGGGATAATCCACTCCACATTTTACAGGTGTTATTGCTCTATTATAGTTCATTTTTCACTCCCTCATTTATCCACCCAATTATCTACATCATGTACTTGTTACTTTTCAAACTAACATGACTAACACACATGTCTTGTGTAGCATTGACGTCTATTGTCTCAAGTATTTTATCATATTGGTTACTACACCATATTATCATGGTTTGAAACTTTTATTTCATGCATATCATAATTGTTTTCCTTACATATGTGTGTGTGTGTGTGTATACATGCTGTGTGTGTATGTGTGTTATTTCTTGATTAATCTCCTTTCATGTGGCCCATATTTGCCTTGATTTTCTTGTGACACTGTAGGTATCCCATGTTTATGGCATCATGCCTATATTGTTTACACATTAATTATTCTTATTATTTTCAAGCTTACGGGACCTGATTGTCTTGTGACACTATGGGTGTCCCATGTTTGCAGGGTCTCAAAATTCTTTTGTATTCTTCTGTATTATGATATTGCTCATAAATTAGATTACATGTATGTTGTTTTTTGTTTTCTCCTACATGCATTGTTATCCTTACTAGTTGCTTTCGTTACTATAATATTGTTCTTTTCACTAGCATTTTTTTGTTGCATGTCATGGTTACCACCATGTGCAAACACATTTGATTTTGTAGGTACATGTTCTCCAAGGTTCCCACTTCTTCAACACTTTACAAAAATTCTATGACATCTGCTTCAGTAGTACACACATGTTTCTTTTGATCCACATGATAAAAAATGGTTTTTACACGTGCCTTAAAAGAGGGGGACATATATCCAAGTTTATTATACATTTTCAGTAGATATAAATATAACTATTAGGGGAGATGTATATATAAACAAGATATATACACCCAAAAAAGGATTTAAACACATAGTTTTGGTAAAACAACACAAAGTTAAAACTGCACACTTTGGTCAAGTCTGTACATTATAGTCCTGACCCCCACACTGTTTTGACTAGGGGAAATTTTAGTAGATTTCTTGGTATTTTTCATATTTTCACCTATGTATATAGGTTTTCTGTAAAATTTTAAATCCATATTACTCATTTCAAATCAACATAGGGGAATGTAAGTTTTCATTCCTTCCTCACATTAACACTTAACTTGAGGCTCAATTTTTAGAATCTTAGGGGCATGGATCTCCTTCCTAGCCCAACATTTTTTATCACATGTTCACCATATTTAAACATTTATTTCAGTTCATACTCAGTTTTTTAGAATACAGGGAGAGTTTGGGGGCACCTGTTTAATGCGTAAGGGTTAGTGATGTTCCACTCTTTCTTGATTTTAACTCCAAGGTCTAGTTTACTTCCACCTTCAATAAGCCCATGTCTCAATTTTAAGGGAAATGTATGTAGAATGTAAAAGATTCAAGAATATATTATGGTCCTCTCACCTCTTGTAGACTTCCTAGCAGAGGTTAACACTCCTTCAAATCAAAAAAAATCCTTTGAATGGCTTCAATATACTCTTGATGTCATTTCACATCTATCACAGACCTAATAGCCCTCAAATATTTCTATGTCATGCTTATCCTTTCATTACAAACACTTCAAGCATAAATTTTGAGGTTTTCCAGTAACCTTTATCTTTTTTGACATCTATAAGAAGGCTTAGGTTCTAAGATTTAGAAAAAGCTCCAATTCCTTAATAACTAATCTGTTTAATTTAGGTCTCCTTAACTATTAAAGGAAGCTGATAAAGATATGTCTCCTGAAACTGACTAAATCACTCTACTTCCTTCTAAATAACCTTCACAACATTAGGAAAAAGGTATCTACAGAGTTTCAAGGTTTTTCATTGGTTTGTTTTCAAGCTATAAAATTTTCCACCTACAAAACCCTAATTGCAGGGTTTTCTCCACTGTGCAACCCAAGAGGGTTAATTTGATTGATTCTTACGTTCTTCTTAATATTTCTTGATCCTATAAGCACTGAATGGTTTGTATTCAATTGGGGAAACTTTCACAATGAAAAATAACTCAAGAAACAACTTCATACATTTGGAAAATACTGGTTTGATAGTGGTCTACAGTCAAGAACAACTCTTTCTCTACCTAGTTAATGGATATAACCTTCCTTGAGGATTTTTATGTAGTTTAAAATGTCTATGGATCTTAAATAGTGTTTGAACAATTAATTCTCACATTTTACGAGTTATAACCACCTTCAGATAATCAACTCTCTGTTGCACATTGTCTATTCACCTTATCTCTAAACAATCAAACTGCTACAGTGCACTTATCGAATATCATCTATGAAAAATCACCAAGTCTTACCTGAGATACAATAAACACAGGAATTATACTATTTCTTATAGTCCAATCACTTATTAAAGAAGTAAAGAACAATTTTCTATCCAAAATGAATACATGCATTGGAAGCACTAAATCACTCAACTGTTTCATAGACACATTATTAAAAAAATTAGAGTTATTTCTCAATGATCACCTCTTATTCATGGAGATTGATTTTTTGTCCTTCATGCATTCGAATTGAATGAAAAACAGCCATAAAGCCCTTATGTATCTTCATTCAAGTTATTTCCTTCGAACTAGCCCATCTAGAATTTTAATACACATATATTTTTAAAACTGAATTACCTTAATATGATGAGTCTTTAAAGGCTAGAACCCCTAAACATGAATTCCAATAGCCAAAATTATGATCTCAAGTCCTTATGGGGACCTTTAAAACCTTTTACATGGTAATTACACCAATAAAACAAACTAAAATTCTAGAACAAGCCAAAAATTACCTTCAAATTCAAATTTTCTCTTTTTGGAGGGAAAAAGGAATAATTCAAATTTGTGAAGGATGTAAAATAAAATAAATACACAATATGAAACTAGATGAATCTCTAGACCTACCACCACATTATCAAATCAAAACTTGATGTTGAAATCCAAAACTAAGAAGAGATGTTCATGCATCATACTCCCCAGGAAAGAAGAAAATACTCAGGGTATGCTGTTGAGAAGCTTCTCCAAGGTATTTCCATGCTATATGATGTCAATTTAAGACATCCATGTGGCATCCTCAAATATTTTTTCCTTCCATTTGATGAGATACTGAAAATACTATTTTCCTCTAGTCTTTTAGAGTTCCTTCTTATCCAGAATGCACTCAATCTCCTCAGTCTTGAGCTTTGACAACACTCATTACTGTAGATGCTTCCTCTATTGTGTCCTCACCTCTTTCACCTTCCTTAAAGGGATACAAATCTGAAACATTAAAGATTGGACATATCCCCACTCCATTAGGCAACTCCAACTCATAAGCATTACTTAAAAATTTCATCAACACCCTGCAAGGTCCTATATTTTTCATCTTCAATTTGTTATACTCCCCTTTGGGAAATCCCTTTTTCCTAATATGTGCCATCACTATATCACTAACTTCAAAATTCACTTATCTTCTTCTTAAATCTATTTGTTATTTGTATTTATCTACACTAGCCTGCAAATTCCTCCTTACCTGTTAATATATCTCATGCATGGTTGCTGCAAATTCCTCTCCTTCAACACTCCTTTTCTCCATATCTCTAATATCCCTTAAAATAAATACATCTCTTGGTTTCATGCCATAAAATACCTAAAAAGGGATTTTACCTATACTTCTGTTGACTGAATCATTGTATGTAGACTTTGCTTGTGGCAACACAAGATCCCAATGTTTTGGATGATCTTTAGAAAAAAAACTTAAGAGGATTCCTAAGATTTTGTTGACCACCTCAGTTTGGACATCAATTTTTGGGTGGTATGCTAAGCTAAAACTAAGGCTAGTTCCCAATTTATTCCACAAGGTTCTCCAAAAATTCCCCAAAAACTTAGTATCCATATCTGAAACTATGCTTACTATAAGTCCATGTAGTCTAACCAATTATTTGAAGAAAAAAAAACAGCAATGTGAGTGGCTTCACTTGTAATCTTGCAAGGAATAAAGTGTGCCATATTGGAAAATCTATCTATAACCACATAGATTGAGTCATACCCCATTCAGTGTCTTTGGAAATCCCATAACAAAATCCATATTGATTGATTCCCAAGGTCTATTGGGTATAGGAAGTGGTTGGTATAGTCCTACATTTGTGCTCTTACCCTTGGCTCTTTAACATGTAGTGCATCTCTCCACAAACCTCCTTACATCAATTTGCATTTTTGGCTAATAATAGTGTCTTGTGAGCTGATTTAGTGTCTTGCCAAGGCCAAAATGGCCAACCATACTTACAATATGCTTCTCTTTGAAGAATTTATCTCTTATAAAAATTTTAGGCACACAAATTTATACCCCTTTGAAAAAAAATCATCCTAAATAAGATAGTCCAACCACAACTCTCTATCATCCTTGTGGTCTGCTTACATGCTTCATACACTTCCTTGAATTATTCATCATCTTCATACAACTCTTTAAGAGAATCAATACCAAAAATTTCTAATTGAACTTCATGCACTAACAACAATCTCTTTATTAAGGCATTAACTACCTTGTTGCTTTGATCCTTCTTGTGCTTAATAGTGAAAGTGAAATTTTACAAATATTCCACCCATTTTACATGCCTTTGACTAAGTTTTGGTTCATTGGTGATGAATTGAAGGGCATGATTATCTATGTAAATAATAAACTCCTTAGGAAATAAGTAGTGTCACCACTTTTTAATTAACTGAACCATGTCATAAAATTCCAAATCATAGGATGAATACTACCTTTTTCCCTCATTAATTTTCTCATGAAAGTAAGTAACTGGTTTATTGCCTTAACTTAGAACAAACCCTATGAAAATTTTACTTGCATCACATTCCACCTGAAATACTTTACTAAAGTCTGAAAATTCTAAGATAGGATGCTTAGTCACCTTTTGTTTCAAATATTGAAAAATTCTTTCAGCTTCTTGTGTCCAAACAATATATTTCTTATCACCTCTAAAAGTATAAACAATTGGTGCAAAAATCTCACTAATTTTTTTGATAAATTTCTTATAAAATCTTGCAAGTACATGAAAGATTCTTACCTCACCTATTGTCTTGGGTGTTTCCCATTCTAGGATTACTTTTAACTTGTTCTTATCCATCTTCAACATGCCCTTAGTGATCACAAAACACAAATATAACAACTCTGTTTTAATAAAT
Source organism: Taxus chinensis (assembly GCA_019776745.2). Classification (NCBI taxonomy): domain Eukaryota; kingdom Viridiplantae; phylum Streptophyta; class Pinopsida; order Cupressales; family Taxaceae; genus Taxus; species Taxus chinensis. Next base: position 625,700,635 of record CM034148.1, on the reverse strand, counting down.
TCACACTTTTTGAGATTAATAAGTAATCTCTCTTCCTGATGATTCTTCAAAACAACATTAAAATGATACACACGCTCTTATTTTCTATGAATGAAAATAAGTATATCATCTAGATAAACAACAAAAAATTTACCTATAAAAAGTTTAAGAAACTCATTCATTAGCTCATAAAGGTACTAGGTGCATTGGAAAGTCCAAATGGCATTATAAGCCACTCATATAGCCCTTCATTTGTTTTAAATTTTGTTTTCCATTCACCCCTTTGTCTGATCCTAATATGATAATATCCACTTTTAAGATTTATTTTTGAAAAATATTTTGCATCACATAAACAATCCATCAAATCTTCCATCCTAGGCAAGGGAAATCTATACCTGATTATAATCTTAGTAATTTCTCTAGAATCTACGCACATCCTCCAATAACCTTACTTATTAGGCAATAATAATGTAGGCATTACATAAGGACTAAGAATTTATCTAATCAAAACTTTATCCAACAACTCTTGCACCTATTTCTTGATTTCTTCATTTTCCTTTGGTGACATTTTGTAGGCTTCCTTGTTTAGAAAACTCGCCCCTGGTATAAAATCTATATGGTGACTAATTTATCTCATAGGATGTAAAGAAATAGGAAACTCATCCACCACTATATTGGCATATTCCCTTAACATATCCTATACTTCATGAGGCAACTCATCCATCCTTGTTGCTGTTATAACTATCCTTGATTTTAGCAGTAATACAGAGCCTATCTTTTCATCCTCTACTATTTTTAAGAACTCTTTCTCCCCTATTAACATCACACTAGAACCTATCTGGTGTTCACTTTCTTCTTCTCTTATGGGTAGCAAGGTGTGACTAAATCCATCCTTCTATATAATGTAAACATTCTTCCTCCCATCATGTGTAGTTTTCTTGTCATACTGCCAAGGCCTACCAAATAACACATGACACACATCCATAGGAATAAGATTACAAAGCACCCTATCCTTATACCTCCCAATTTGGAAATCAACCCAACATTGTTCATTCAATAACATATGTTTTCCTTTATTCAACTAAGATACTTTATATGGTGTGGGATGAGGTATCCTTTTTAAGCCTAATTTATCAACCATTTTCAACTGAAACCAAATTGTCTGTGTTACTTGAATCTATAACCATTTTGCAACACTTACCATGACTCCGACAAGTAGTCTTGAAAAATGATTTCATTTGTGGTGGTTATTTTTCCTTAGGTGTCTTGATAAGAATTCTTCTCATAAGTAATGACTCTCCCATTTTAGGTTCTTCTACTAATGAAGGAGAGTAAACACTTTCTTCATTTCCACCTTGCATAATTTGAGTTTTTCCTTCATTCCTTGTGTTTCTTGTAGGCTTCCCTTCTAAACATCACCACGACATGTGACTTGAAAGTTTATTGCACTTGTAGCACCTACTAGTGAATCCATTTATTCCTCTTCCCCTTGTTCCATAACCACCTATAAAGTAGGGTCTTATACCTCTAAAACCACCTTTGAAACTAGAAGGCTATTCTTGTTATGTTTGGATTGAATCACCTTGACTCCTTTGTGATTTTCCTCTTCCTCCAAGATTTCCCAATACCTCCTTAAATCCTTCCTCTTCTGCTATTTTTCTGAGTATGCCTTTTAGATAGTTTTTCTTCAGCTTTCAAAGTAATTTGGTAGCACTCTTCTAGGCTTCTAAGACTAGTCAAGATAAACTCATGTTGTATCTGGTACCTTAAACCATTCAAATAAATTTATAACTTATATGTGTCATCTTCTATATGACATGAACTGATGCTTAACTTGTAGAATTATTCAATGTATTCTTTAACCCCCATTTCTTTTTTCCTCAATTTTTGCAATTTTCTCTGTGAATTTGTCATATAACCAGAAGGTAAGAACTTACCTTTGAGTTTGACCACCATCCTATCTCAAGAATTGATATTGGATTTTTTATTATTTCTTCTCTCCTCTGAAACATAATCCCACCATAGGGATGCATGAACCTTGAGCTTTGTTATGGAAAAATTCACTTGTTGGTCCTCAGGCACATTCTCAAAATCAAAGTATTTGTATAACTTTTCTATCTAGTTAAGGAGTTCTTCAACATTCAAGTTACCTGCATACATTGGAAATTATAACTTAGGCTTAGATCCTTCACCTTTCACTTCCTTCAACAACCTTTTAAATCTCAACTCTTCAGGGTATCTTTCTTCTTCAAATGCTTATTGTGGTATTTGAGTAACTTCTTCTTCTTTATCACTAAAGTATCCTATTTCAAAATTGAACCTCATATTTATCAACTCTTGAAGGACAACTTCACCCATCTACAATGTAGCTTCTCTCTCCCCTACTGGATTCCTTCTTGGTGGCATCTTTCCTTTCTTGATCAAACACTACTTCAAATTATCTTGCCCAATGAACTCCTGCTTCTTTTCACTTCTTTAGGTATTTAACCTCTAACTCTGATACCAATAATGATGCAGAGGGGTTAGGGATGTTTTACTCTTTCTTGACTTCAACTCTAAGGTCTATTATAGTTCCACATTTAATAAGCCTATGTCTCATGTTTAAGGGCAATGCATGTAGGATGTAAAATATTCAAGAATAGATTATGGTCCTCTCACCTCTTGTAGACATCCTAGTAGAGGTTAACACTCCTTCAAATAAAAAAAAATCCTTTGAATGGATTCAATATAATCTTGATGTCATTTCACATCTTGCAAAGACCTATTAGCCCTCAAATATTGCTCTGTCAAGCTTATCCTTTCATTAAAAAAACTTCAGGTACAAATGTTGAGGTTTTCCAACACCCTTTATCTTCTTTGACCTATACAATAAGGCTCAAGTTATAAGATTTAGTAAAAACTCCACTTCCTTAATAACTTCCCTATTTGATTTAGGTCTCCTCATCTGAAAAAGGCAACTGGTAAAGATAAGTATCCTGAAACTGAATGAATCACTCTACTTCCTTCTAAATCACCTTCAAGAACTTGGGACAGAGGTATCTATAGAGTTTCAAAGTTTTCCTTTGGTTCATTTTTGATTTATAAAATTTTCCACCTATAAAATGCTAGTTGTAGGATTTTCTCCATTGTGCAATCCTGAGAGGGTTAATTTGATTGATTCTTGCTTGTTTCTTAGTATTTATCAATCCTACAAGCACTTAATAGTTTGTATTCACTTGGGGAAACTATCACAATGCAAAAAAACTCATGAAACAACTTCACACCTTTGAAAAATCCCAATTTGATAGTGATCTATAGTCAAAAACACCCTGATATCTACCCAGTTAATGGATATAACCTTTCTTGAGGATTTTAATGTAGTTTAAAGTGTCTACGGATCTTGAATAGTGTTGAAAACGTAATTCTCACATTTTACAATTTATAACCACCTTCAGATAATCAAATCTCCCTTGCACATTGTATATTCACCTTATCTTTGAACAATCAAACTGCTACAGTGCACTTATCCCATATCAAAAATGAAAAATCACCAAGTCTTACCTAAGATACAATAAAGAAAGAGTAATTATACTAATTCTTGCAATCAAATCACTTATTTAATAATTAAAGAAAATTTCTATATCCAAAATGAATACATGCATTGGAAGCACTAAATTGCTCAGCTGTTTCACACACAAAGTATTGAAAAAATTAGAGTTCTTTCTCAATAATCACCTCTTCTGCATGGATCTTGCTGTCTGGTCCTTCTTGAATTCAAATTGAATGAAAAATAATTACAAAGTCCTTATTTGTTTTCATTAAAGTTAGTTCCTTTGAACTATCTCATCAAGACATTTAATATACATATACATTTAAAACTTAATTATCTCAATATGATGAGTCTCTAAAGGCTATAACCCTTAAAAATGAATTCCAATACCCAAAATTATGATATAAATTCCATATTAGGACCCTTAGAACCTTTTACATGCTAATTACACTAAGAAAACAAACTAAAATGCTATAACAAGCCCAAAATTGCCTTCAAATTCAAATTTGCTCTTTTTGGAGGGAAAAGGGCTACTTCAAATTTGTGAAGGATGTAAACTAAAATAACCAAAAAACATGAACCTATATTAATATTTATACCTACCACCACATTATAAAACCAAAAAATTGATGTTAAAATCCAAAATTGAGAAGACAAGCCAAAACTCCAATTTGGGATAGATGCTCTTGCATCACTATTCTCTTTTGTACTTTATGTCCTTATTTGCAAAATTGAGTCTAGATCTCTCTACAATGGTGTGATATCTGGGGTTATGGAAGGTATAAAAGTAGATAAGGGATTTATGGGTAGGATTTCCTCTCCTATTACACTTAAAGGGGAATATATAAAAGTTGCTGAATAAATTTGATACATTGTCTTCTTCCTTCACATGCGTGCATTTGTACCACTTTCTTCTTCTCTCTATTGCACATTTCTATGTTTAGTTTCTTGAAAATAACACTCTGGTTTATCCTTGGAATTTATTGAGGACTAATTAACCCCAATCCTTTAGTAAGTTCAACAAATAAAAATCTACAAGTAAAATTAAAGCACAAGAAAACATGTGTATTCTTTCCTTGTTTACATCTTTTCAATTCACATATATGAAAATGTTTTTTTTATGTTACATGTTTTAGTTGAGTTACTATCAATTATATATCATGGATAATGACTATAATATGTGTTCCATTTTCCATTTTGGGGGATGCCAACACCAAGAAAAATAATTCAACTACAAAATAAACATTCAAACAAAGGAAAACTGTGTTTACACACTTAGGTACAATTTCCTTTAAGTATTAAAATTTTAATTTCATACTTAAAAGGGGAAAATTTACACAATAAAATTTGGTAATTTACACTTTGACAACACCTTATTTGACCATTCACTCATGCTATGATAAATAAAACTTCTCCATTCCTACTTAGCACTTTTTGATGTCCATTGTTTAACTTGTTTATATTTTTACACTGATATGCAGACACATTCTGAAAACAGTGAAAAAAATTGATATAGAAAAACATCAGTTTACCAACTCTAAACTTCAATTGGCACATTTAAATTTAGTCAGGATTGTACATTTGATCCTGACCTACTTGTACGATCTTGGACTGACATGTCTTCTAATTACACTTTCAAACTGACATCTTTTGTTGAGTCTTATACTTAATTTTGATTGGAATTTATTAGATAAATAATCTAAGAAACCATATATAAGAAAATAAACACTACTTCATTTTGTAACTTGAAACTCCTAAGGAAATGCACTAGAGTAGTGACTTCAAATAATTGTAAAAGACATCCAAAGCTCCCTAAATATCATAATTACACATCTACATATATTAGGGTATCACCATTAGGTATGAAGATACAATCCGGGTTAAGGTAGCTGTATATCTCATCTAAAAGAACTCAAACATCAAATCTCCAAGTATTCTACCAAGAGAAAAGTCAAAACAAGTATGATAGAAGTAAATTCTAAATTTGATTTATCTATCTAGATATCACATGCTACGTGGAGAATTATGTACGGTTTGAGGACTCTTTAGATTAGCGCTAATGTTTTTGGTGAATGAGGGTTCCAAAAATCCTCCTAATGTTTATTTTTTAGGACTCTTCATTTATGTATAGTAACTAGGGTTTGAAAATGACAAAAAAATATGGAAAGGTAAACAACCTAGAAAGTTGCAGGAGTAGAATAAGAGTAGGTCCAAGACCATATAAAAGAGACTAAACCATATGGGATAGTCCTAACCTAAGGGTAAATTTTTTACCTAGGTGTATTTACAATTACAATCCCATTTGTGAAGATTACTCAGGAACAAATGTCCCAATTATACTCTTGCACAATCCTAGATCTCTCTAGAAATCATATGAAATCAACTAAGTACCTTCATATATCTATTTTGAGATTTCAATTTCATGTTAGGTTGATCAATGTATGAAAATTATTTTTATTTGATTTGCGTTGTAAATCTGAGTTAGTATCTCTATTGTTATATCCTTGTAAGATTTGTAATCAAATCAAATCTAATCTACACCTAATTAAATTGAATTACAATTTAATTAAAAGTTAAATAGAAACATGAATTATTTGTGGAGGCTTTCTGATCAAAATAACAATTACTAACTATCACATCCCGATTTTGGGAACCTTGAAATTGACATATGCAAGGATTTAATTAGGTCATCTTGATAATTAAATGTAATTTAGTATATTTTTGACACCACTCAAATATTGGTGTAAGTCTACATTTGACTTTGTATTTTCATTGGGAGTCTTATCTCGCACCAACCAAGTCATATGACTTCACCATTGGGTTACCTCATCTTTGAGGTAAGGATAATGGATAAATTATTATCGTTGTTAGATTGTGAAAACATAGAATTATGGAATCCCATTCCCAGAGGTAAGATAGAATGTTATAACATTGTTATAAAACAAATGGGTATTGTTGACAAGTCTAGCGTAGTTTTGTGTATAAATCATAGGGAATATTTACTTATCATGTAATACTATTGTTATTTAATGATTTACCATTCCATCACTTGGTATTGGTAATTATGTGTGGTGATTCATGTTAACTCTTATAAACGTGGCTTTTTAATTAAACTTCAAACATTATTGTGGTTACCACCTTGGCACCCCTCATGATCTTTAGAGGGAATGAGTGATATTTTGACTCTCCATTTGATCTTTATGAGAGATAGTGTGATTTGAACTTGTTAGCAAGAATTAATCATGTGCTTCATCCTTTATGAAGAATGTTTATGGTGTTATTAGATCATGAGAGAACCTTATATTATTTTTACTAATTGGATAATTGTGAATGATATATAGTGCATTTAAGACATTTATATGTATGGAAAAATAATACTGAATACGATACAAGGGTAATAAAGCAACTACCCTACTAGATATTTGAGTTGGGTATTGATTTATTACATGTGTTTGATATCAATGTAACTAGTAATAATCCTAACAATCCTTAAGAGGGAAGCCTAATGGAAAAAGAGCCTAGAGATTTTTTTAAAAATGTATAAACATAGTGACACAAAATAATATGTGTGGCTACCTATAAGAAGATAAAAGTTACATATAGGATTAAATTTGTGTAGAATAATGTAGTGGACCTAACCCATAGGACTAAAAAAAAGATTACAAAGTTAAATCATGTCACTTCCATGAATTTTCCATTGGATTATTTAGTCTTGTTCACCGTGTGGAATGAATTGAGTTTATAACAAGCCTTTTAAACCATTTTTTTTGTGAATTTTTATTTTTATTTAACCCACTACTGTCATTAAGATATAAGTACATTAATGGGTGAATCAAGTAAACCTAATATTTTGATTCCGAATTTTAATTATTATCCTATGCCTGGTGATAGATAGTTATTAAACATAAAAGATCCACTATCATAGGTAGGAGACCTAGGATGTACCTACATTTGAGTCTAAATGTTTCTATTACTATGACTAGATACTGTGTGTGGCGTTGGCATTTTAAAGCTTGCTATATCCTAAGAAGTGGAATTTGTTCGTGTTATCCCATAAATAGGATTGTAAGTTTATAAACATCTTGACCTATCATATTTTTCAAAGATTAGGTGATATCCATGATAAAACTTAACCTTTTTATGTACTCATCAAAACCTTCTTATCAGATAAATTATATGAATAAGTAAATCATAATATTATAGACTAGATGAGGTATGTAAATATTAATAAAATTAATTATCATTTATTAGAAAATATGTATATGTATGTTTTTCATAAGGATATGAGTAAATGTGTGGTAAATGAATGTTAGTTCCTTTGAATTATTTCAATATATGAGGCGTTAGTAAGTATGAAACATTATCTTGTTCTCAAAATTTAATTTCAAGCCTTATCATTAAAATGTGAATGTTGTAAATAGAAGGTGGAACTTATCCTATATTTGATCTTAGCTATCTAATTTAATATTAAAGTTACATAAGACACTTGACACTAGAGTATGAGATTATAATTTAACTTGAATAGGTAAAAATCCCTTATGATTCATAAAATCAACACTACAACATTTTGACTTAAATAAGTTGTAGTTTAATTCGGTATTAAGTTAACTTTAAGTCAGTATTAAGTCAGATTTAAGTAACCAAATATGGTTTTTTGAATTACAACTAGGTACCCTAAATTTGAAAATGACTTAATGATAACTTAAAATGTGACTTTAAATAACATAAATAAGAAATTCACATTGAAGAGACCTTAACACCCCATGTTAAGACATCCTAACATCACCTTAGTTTTTCATTAGGGTGTCGTTAGGATGTATTAACCTACGATGTTAGGGTGTTTTAGAATGCATATTTAATTGTGTCTTTATCATGATGTTAGGGTGTCCTCCAATTCGACATTATGTAACTTAAAATTCAAATTAATCGGTGATGTAAGTCAAAAATTTGGTTTGACATAATTCAAAACTTAATAAATATATTTAGATTCATCTTTACATCGACCTTTTGTGTGACTTAAAACTAGACTTTAATTATGACTATGATCTTGACTTAAATTGCGACACTAGTTGTGAATTAAATTGTGATAATACATCCAACTTAAATGGAAACAATAGCCAAGACTTAAATTTTGACACTCTTAGCAACTTAAATTATGTTTCTACATCTAAATTAAATTGTGACTCTACATCTAACTTAAAATATGACACGAACTAAGACTTAAATTGTGATTTTTTATCTACAATTGTGACTTGATTTCTTAATTATTTACGAGTATATGGTTAGTCGTAATTTTATTTTATTGCATCATTAATTTAGTCATAATTTTTTAGATAATGTCAATTTTAACGATATACATAAAAAATGAAAATTATGTTAAAGTAGAAAGTTGTATTGGAGCATGATTAAAAATATAATTTTTTTGAATAGAAATGGAAAATATTTAAATAAAAAATGATAAATTAAACATTATAATCAAACCACTCAATTATTACTTGAAAGACATAATAATCCCATAATACAAAAAATCTATAGTGTCATGATTGATCCCATATAATATTAGGGTGAATATCCACAATATAAATTCAATATTCAATATTTACCATAAAAAATAGGGTCATCATATTAATTTTCCTCGAAGTCTTATCCTTTCCATACTCATGAGTAACATCACCCTCAACAATAGTATCATCAAAACCTCAAGAAATTTGTCCAAAATCCAAATCACCACTAGCTCCACTACCCGAAGCAATCAATGAATGATAATCCTAGTGGTGATGTGTCTCCCATTCATCGCTCTATGTATTTTTCCACTTGCTCTTAGGGTTGATATTGTGTGTCCCCTACATCAAATTAAAATAAACCTTTGTTAATAATTGTATAATAATTGATTAAACATATCAATAATTTTAAAATCTCTTTTACAATGAATTTATATAACATACATGCAATGGTTAGAATCCATTAGCGGTCATTTCCTTATTCAATGAAACATATCCATAAATATGGATATGATCCTTATGCCAATACCTGATAGGCTTCACATAGCCCTCCTTCTATTGGAAAATGTAAATATAATATTAATTTATGTTTTAAATAAACAAGTTATAATTGAACACTTATTTCTAAAAGATAATTTAAACTATGATACTTACAAATTGAGCCCATGCTCTAGTGAATCCCATAAGACTAGTGAGATTTGTGACCTTTTCTCCTTGTTCCAATCTAGTATTTGCAACTAGTTAGTGTTGACTTGGTTCTACTGAATCCTAACTATCTCAATAGTCAATCAATCGACACCATGGATTGGGTTTGTACCTAACAGGCCTACACATAATTTATAAGTACACTTGGTTAGAATAAAATTTTAAAAAAGTAACACTAATTATGATACCAACCACATTTATAAAAAATTAAAGTAAGTATGAATTAGTTAGAAATCAAAATTTACCTACTAGTTTTTTTATAGTCATCATGGTCATAATGTATTTTTGTATTTCTTTATCATTTATCTCTCTCCCGCCTTAATATTTCTATGACGTAACTATGAACCATGTTTGTATTATAGAAAATAAGTTAGAAAATAAAACATAATGTTATAAAATATTATAAAATATTTCAAATTAATCATTATGCAAATAATTATAATCAAGAATAAACTTACCCTTGCCCGACATTGGACCATACATTTTCTGAATTTCTTTCAAGATACAATTTTTATATATTTTTACAAAATCAACATAGAATACATCACAATAATATTTGGCTGCCTTCTTGACTAACATGCCAATGGGATTTTTGCAATGTCTACATCATCTTTTTTTATCATTCACTTCTTGTAATTATAAACCATAATAATAAATAGATTAAACTTGTAATTAAAATATATGAATATACCTTCCATTCATATCAAGGTATATATCCCTAAAAGTATCTAGGAATATAGTCTTGTTCTTATTGCTAGAACAAGACATCTTACACCTCTCTTTTAGTAAACCATGAGGTGCAACATTTTGTCCTGCATTATAGTTTGGGGAAATAGGTGGACAAGGGTCAAGAAAATCATCATTCATGACATCTCATGGAAAAAATAAATAGGGGGTGAGGTCTACATCAATACATATAAGATGAGGGATAACCCTCTAATGTTGGTGTTTTTGGGTAGAGAGAGGTGCAATATGTGAATCAACGGAGGGATCAATAGAAAATAAAATTGGGTGACTGGAGGGAGGTGATATAGGGGAATGTGGGCAGGTGGAGGGAGGATACATATCATGTGCATTTCCAAGTGAAACCATAACATTTTTAGCCATTTAAAGACTATCATGAATTTGGATAAGAAACCTATTAAATAACTACATAAGATACAAAAAAATAAATCTAAGGATTTAAAACAATTTATGTAATTGTTAAAAATAATGAAATTACATAATATTATAAATGTAATTTTAAAATATTTCCCCTAAAGTTCAATATTTTTTCGCAAGGTTACAAATTTAGTAATAAAATAAAATTTCACTATCAATTTCTATCACATAAAGTGCATGAAGTGTAAGAACATTATAACTGTATGAAGTGTAAGATTATCAGAAGTTTTGTATGGTGGGTGCACTCATAATGAAAATTTTAGAACCAATTCAAAACATAAAGCACACATATAATGGAATTTTAGGACTCAAAAGTGCATGAAAAATCTTGGAATGGGCCTTAGGGAATTAACTTAAGACTTCTAAAGGAATTATTTTTGGGATGAGAAAATGACTAAGTGTTAGAATGGGTAGGAACACATGTGCATATGGAAGTAGAGGTAGCACACATAAGAATGAGAAAAGTTACATGCGGGACTGCGCATATAGATAGATTAAGGACTCAACCATTTTCTGGAAGTAAATTAAAAATAGACTTAGAGTGCTCATCACACAAAGGGTACCTTGGTGATCAAACATTGGATATTTTTGGAGAATGTACATGCAGATCATACCTATGCATGGAGGCTATTTTTAGGATTAAAACAAGTTCTATTTATAGGACAATCTATTATTAGCTCCATTATAAAATCATGCAACTGTTAATGCATGACTATTTTGAGCACACCTATTATTAGGAAGTTCATGGGTGGTGAAGAGAAAGTCTCCACCCCTATAGATATTTACTTTAAGATTGGTTGAAAAATAACCATTGAGATAACAATTGTGTTAGTGTTATGTTGTTCTAATATAGTTACGCGCATAATGCTCTTAGCACCTGTATTGGATATTATGTATCAACTTCTTACTATGTAGTTGTTTATGTGAATTAATGGATAACAGTGGTTGGATTATGATCATTGATGTGTCTGAATATGGAGATGTGTTCTTACATATGATATAAGTAATGGTTATTTGATATATTTCATTATTATGTGTTCACATGCTATGATGAAGGTAATAGTTTATTATGCTTGATTTAATACCACTATGGATGTGTATACTAATATCTTGAAAAATAAATAAAAATGAGGGACCTGGTAGTTGTGTAATTTGGGAGAGAATTCAATAGTGACTGCATGAGGTGCTAACATGCATAACATTTGAGTGATAAAATAAAATACTAAATTTTGGTTCCATTTCTGGGACCTCTTTTAAAACTATTTTCCAGGATGTTACATACATATGGCATATCGATTAACTCTAGAGAGCATTGAAATTTGGGTAGAAGATGAACAAGATAAGTTTGCGCAGAGGTATAACACTGAATATGCTTTCAATGCATGAAGGTGGGTGGAAGATAATATTTATCATGAGCTCTATGAGACATTCTTTAGCTTCTTTCTAGTACAATTATATGAGTGGCTAGAAGCATACACAATAGGGAGGCATTGGGGTCCTAGGACAAATCTTTGGATGTAGGAAGATTACCAAACTCTTTTTTATGATGATGTGGAGTGGAATAGAGCTGTAGATCATTGGTGGATTGGTGTGTTGCGTAATTGTACATTGAAGTATGTTATTTCTACTTATATGTGCCTATAGGAAGATGAATTTAGGTTCTTATGTGATCCCAGAGGATTTCAGTTGTGCTCTTGATCATAGAACTAGATTTCAAAATCCTCCCTATGGCTAACTAAACCCCCACCATGTGTAAGGGAAGGAGAATATGTGGTGAAAGATGGTGGACCTAGAGAAAGATAGACATAGAGAGGAAATATGACTCAGGTTTAATAAAGTGCAAGAGAGGGAAATAACTCATGTGCATGACATTGAGGAGTCTCTCAGGTTAAGGGGATTGATGGCTCATGAAGGTTTTGAAGCTCTCATGGAAGATGAGGAGATGCAACATCTGGTCATCCAGAATTTGGGAAAGTGTAGTAGAGATTCCCCTTCGAATTTAGATGGGGGCATGTCAGAGGAGAAAAAAAAGACCACGGGTGCGCATCTAATCCCACCTAGCCACCTAGCCCTTGTTCTTGGTGTTTCAAATGCAGAGGTAGTTATTAAAAAGCAAGCTAGTGTAGGTAAGTAAATAGATAAAGGTAAATATCATTTTGTGGTGAATTCATAAGTGTATCAGACAAAAAATATACCTATGGAAGTGTAGCCAGTGCCATTGTTTGGAAGTATGCTTTGAGGGTTGTTTCTAGGCACATCATTAGGACAGAATGTGGGTGCACAGACCATTGTAAATAATTTTGTAGGAGCTACGACTATGTAGACTGTTGGTTTCTAGTTTAGTACTACAATTGGGATGCAAGGAAGTTCTTCAATTTGACTATAACCCACAACAAGGGGCATAGGAGGTGAAGGAGGATTTGATCAACCACCTGGTAGGACTACTAGTGGGAGTTTTGGTTTTGGATCTGGTGGGAAAGGTCCACACCCACAATAACCACTGCAATAACCTTTGTAACCACAACAAACACCTCATGTATATTATGACATGTCTCTCCACTTTCCAGAGTATAGAGGTATTGAAGATGCATCAGAGCATGTGCATAAGTGTGAGCTACTATGGCATATTAAGGGAATTACAAATTCAGATAGGATGGAAAGTCAATTTTCCACTACTCTTCAAGGGTGCACACATAGATGGTACAAGAATTATGATCCATATCAAACTATAGTGGACTAAAATGTTGTGTACACTACATTTTTGGTGGAGTTTCACATTCCAGAGTTTGAGCAACACAACATCATCACACTAAAAGACATCAAGAAAGGCTTATATGAAAGTGTGAGGGAATATGACGCATGTTTTAAGACTCTGATGTAAAAATTATCTTATGACATTCATTAAATTCAGCATGCACAGTGGTTCATTGGAGGATTTATGACTCAGTTCCCTGGAGATTTATCTCATAATACGTATACTAATCTGTGTGAAGCCTTGGAAGTGGATCTACATGCCAAGGTAGTTGGAAGTATTGATACTAGAGTGAGAATGTTATGAGAATCATAGATAACAGCTATGGAGAAGTAGTTGGAGAAAATTTCTACCAATTTAACTCATGAGACACACAGTAGTATATGGTGCAAAAATTATGAGGTTGAAGGACATACTAAGGATGATTTCCTATGTATGTTAGTGTGCATGTTGTTACTGGATTGTGAAGTCTATCACCTAGACCATGATGTATGGAATTTTCCTCTTTTACATGGCATTATTCAAAAGAAGGTGTCCATGTATTTTAATATTTGAAAGTCCCATACTCACAACACTGTTGATTATATATTGATTGATCATATCCACAAAGCCATTAAGACATGAATGTGCTAGACTAGCATCACAAGGGGATCAAAAGAGTAAGAAGGAAAAAATAATGAAGGGTGCAACACTGGGGATAACAGGGATGAAGGATTCTGAGGATGATATCGAGGTCAAGGTCACTATGGTGGAAGAGGAAGATTCACACGAGGAATTTTCTATACTTGTGGGTCCCTTGATCATTATCAACATGATTTACCTCGTGATACATGTTTCTTAGGGTGTGGGAAGTAACACAAGTTAGATGATTACCTAGATATGTATGAGCACGTGAGTAAAAATAAGAAGAAAGACAAGGCGCAAGGATGATCAAGGTCTAACACATGAATGATGATCAATGGATGCCTAAGAAGATTCTTGATCCTGATTTACAATATGTATTAGTTACTATATACACTGAGGCCACACATACACATGAGCCATTGAAGGCCAAACCACTCATCCCATAAGAGGAAGTGATACATACTAAGTATCTAGATGCTGTGAATCAAAATGAAGTCTACTAGGAGACTATGGGAGTCATCAGGGGCCTTAAGGGAGAGATACATTGCTTGAAAGAGTAGGCACACGAGAGGGAACATGTAAAGAATGTTGAACTCCTGTAGAAGGATGTGGATGACTTGAAGGATGTGTGTAGGATGTTTTGCTAGGAAAATATCATTCCACTGCTAGGATAATGGCTACAAGAGAATGTACTACACATTGTAACTGAATGCAAGAGATATACACTTCATGAAAATATACCACCTTAGAGCCATAAATTTGACAAAGAAATCACACTTGATGCAATCATTAATGGATGGCTCATCAACAATATTTTGATAGACACAGGGGTGGAGGTGAATGTGTTGACTCTGGATGCATGAAATTAGATGGGTACACCAACATTAGAGCCATATTCAAATGTTTTGTATATGGTAAATAAAAATAGGGCTATGCCTATTGGGGTACTAGAGGATGCATCATTTACTATTTAGGAAGCCAAGTTTACTGGAGACTTTGAGGTATTAGAGCTTATTAAAGTAGACAAATTTCCAGCATTAATTGGATGGCACTGGTGCTATGCGAAAAATGCTGACCTGATCTTCAACAAGAGACACATAAGTTTTGAGAACAAATATGAGCATGTAATCATACCCCTAAATGATAATAAGGTAGAGCCTTATGTTGAGCCCTTGAGTGGAGAAGAGCTTAATAGAATCTATGCTTAGAAAGTGCATGATCCAGATCATGTAGAGCCATCAAAGGAAGGTGTCCTTCAGTGGGAAGACACAAAGTTTGTAAGTGACTATACTAGTGTTTTTTGTGATAACTAGGCTTATAAAACATACGAGATGGTCGGGAATAAAGTCAAAGGAAGATTCACCAGGATGATTAGGCCACGCATGGTGAGGCAGTTAAGATCAAATCAGGTACTAAGGTATAGTGGTGAAGGGAATCTTGATACATTATTATGCGCCATGGATACCCAGTGGTAGAATGATGGGGATAGAATAAACATGAAGGACTATAATTTACACAAGACAATGATGCGTTTGTGGGAAAAACATAAAGATGGCCTTTTGGAATGGCGAGAAGTGAGAATCACCTTTTCTACTAGGTTTACTAGGAACAATGTACCTACACAAATATACACATTTCATGGGAAGTATCTAACCTATTTCCATGTCCATAAATGTGAGATATTATGGGAGAAAGGAAAGGAGACATTAACGCCATCACATTGGGTACATAAGTTATATTCCACACTGTGTGGATGTGTGTGTGCATGGTATGTCCATGTATAATTAAAATGAGAAACAAAAAATTGGCATGAGATGACTTCCAGTATGATTCAAACTTTTGATTACTTTTCTACTAAGCCTCTGGTCCATAAAGATTTTAATATAATGAACTGCATCGCTTTGGGAGATAATGTGAAGGCTGAAGAGCTCTTGTTATAGTTACTCGGTGAACTTGATTCTGAGGCATGTATTGATCTTGAGGAGATAAAATAATTATAGATGGGTCGTGCCTAGAAGGAAAATAAAAGGGAAAATTAGTATATATGATTTATGATGAGGAGGTTGAAAACTTGGATGTTAGCCACACTGAGGGTGCACACAAGGTGATGGGAACTTCAGATGAGAAGGAATGTGCGTACTATACACCTTTGAAGATAAAAAAAGTTAACATTGGTACTAAGGATTAGACCAAGGAGGTCATTATTGGTGATTACTACTCAAAGCAAGAGGTAACGAAGAATATTGAATTCTTGCACAACTTCCAGGAATTATTCCTATGGGGCTATCATGAGTTAAATGGGGTACACCCTTCTTTAGGTGAAATGAAGATCAAGTTGAAATAAGGGGTGCACCCAATTAGGAAGAGGCCTTATAGGATGAATCCTAATATACATGTGAAGGTGAAGGAGGAAATTGATAAGATGCTCAAGTATGGTATAATTGAGCCTATTGAAGAGTCAAAATGGGTTATCCCTATGATTATAAGAATTAAGAAGGATGGGAGGATAAGGATTTGTGTAGATTACCTGGAACTCAATGCTTCATGCATCATAGATCCTTATCACACCCCCATTCATAGAATAAATCCTTGAAGGATTTTTTGGGCGCGATATATATTCCTTTATAGATGGATTTTCCACATATTACCAAATGCACATCATGAAAGAGAATCAAGAGAAGATAACTTTCACCACCAAATGGGGAAGTTTTGCATATACAGTTATGCCCTTTTATTGAAAAATGTGCAGGTAGTGTTCTATCGCATTATTGTCCATGCCTTTCAAGATTTTATTCATAAATTCTTGTAGGTGTATTTGGATGATTGGATAGTATATGGTTTAGTCATACATCATTGTGATAATTTGAGACTCATGTTTGATCATTGTGATAATTCGAGACTCATGTTTGAAAGGTACATACAATTGAGCATCTCTCTCAACATTAAAATGTGTATCTTTGCTACTCCTTTTTACACTTTACTTGGGCACATAATTTTCAAGGAATGATTGTTGGTATACCTAGCCAAGATAGTTATGATATTGGGTTTGGAATATCCTACCAATCAAAGTGAATTTCATTGATTTCCTGGACATACTGGTTACTATAGGAAGTTTATCAAAGGAAATGCAAAGATTTCCATGCCCCTGGAATATTTTCTCAAGGCTAAAGGGAAATTTTATTGGGGTGATTGTATGGATGAAAATCAACACGTGACTTTCAACAACAATTGACTCCTTGAGGTCATACTGAGGCAGCTGATGTGGAAATGTGGATGGATAACTATATGAGAGTTAGTGACTAAGATCTGGTATTCTAAATTCCTAGTAGTTAAATCGACGAAGGGGAAATTTAGTGGCTATGAATGGGTAGTGTAAATTCCCTATGGATTGATTAAACCTAAATTTTATACTACATTGAAGTGTTCACCTTAACTAAAATCAAAATAACAATATAATCTACCACTAAATGAGAAACTAATTAAATAAATCAAATAAACTAAACTATCACAAACACAGAGAATAAATTGCATCTATTCTAAAGAATTAAAGCTAACTCTACACTAAAACTAAAATAAGTAAATAAACCAATGTATTTATTCACCTGTGCTGAGTGTATTTAGTCTAATTTAATTAATGAAAGATTCATTAAACTATTGATGCAAATCTAACCTTATACTTTTCCTCATAAGTAGGGGAAGAAATTAGACCTTCTCAGAAGTTTTCCTTCCCTATAAATTCCCCAAAAATAGTAAAGAAGACTTCTATTGAGGATTTCCTATTGAATTGATATACCATAGCTATTGAATGATTGAAAAAAATAAAGTACTTGTTTTCAACTCTATTTGTATGAAAATGTATGTGTATGATTCATAAATAATAATGTGAAGAAATGAGGAAATCAATATAAATTCCAACCAAAGCATAGAGTAATGGAAAATCCATTTGTATTGTTCTTTGTCCCCTTAGCTTGTCTTTTGTTTCTCATATGTTCATGTGAGTCCAAGGGATTACGAATGTAGACAAAGTAGTAGGGAGAAGGCACTGGAGTAGTTTTAGCTTGATGAAATATTTGCATCAATGCAGGTGGAAGAGAGATAACACAAGTGAACAAAGTTTGGCTATGTAATTTCCAGGAAGAAAGTGACAACTCAACAATGCAAGAATACACAAAAATGATCTCCAGACCATTTACTTGAGAACAAGCGATCAATTTATAGAAGGTTGGCTAGGTTATACGATACAAAAAAATTTATTCATGGAGTGCCACATCAATAATGAAGAGGGAGTTTGAACTATCAATCACAATCAATTACAAATTACTAGTGAAAAGAGATATTTTCCACAAATAAATCAAGCTTGAAATCATGTAATTCAATTCACAAACATGTGTTAAAAGTGAAATTAGGTGAAGGCAACACATGCGTCTTAATTGGCATTGGAAGATTCTAGAAAAATAACACAGGACTGCCACCCTATGCAGAGTGGCAATTATAGGACCACTTCCCTACCTGGGTGGTAGTTACAAAACTACCTCCTAGGACAGGGCGTTGATTTTGACACTAAAGGTCAAAAACTAGGATAAAATGAAGTGGGAAGCTAAGAAAAATCATGCAAAGTCTAAGTGAGGAAAAATAGGCTACAATTATAAACTACAAGGAGATTTAGGAGCTCAAACACCTTTTAAGAATACATGAATCATTATTGGGGACCCTTTTGTAACTGTTTTCTGACAATGTAACACGTGTAAATTTTGGGTGCGTATGTATTACCCCCTTGGAGAAGTGTTTTAGCCATGAAGATTCATAAAACATAGATTCTGAGTATGGTGTTCCTTAAATGGGGAGTTAGAAGCTATACTTGACACACCTGCATACCAAAATGTCTCCGTCCAAACACCCGCTACCTGTAAGATGAAAGGAAAACTCAAGTGTAGATAGATACGATATCAAAAAATAAACACTAAATCAAAATGATAATAGGACTTACAATTTATGCGGGGGATAGGAATATACCTACATCAATGCTCTAGCCCTGTGGTCACATAAACTCAAAACAAAGTTAAAACATAACATATATATATATATATCAAATCAACCCATTTTTAAAATTCATTTGCACATATCCTATAAGTGAGTTTTGAGCTTTGGACACACAGCAATTGCTTCAAGTGAGAGTGTAGTCAAAACATTGAGTACAACGACATGATCGTGGCTGCATGAGTGAGAGTGTAGCCAAACTGACCAATGCGATGAGGTGATCATGTCCCCGAGACTGAGAGACCCAACAACGTGGAAAAAGATTAGTATTTTTACATTTGTTTGTTTGAAACCTGAAATGCAAATGTTGAAAAACTACACCTAAGGGGGGATAGGCCATATGATTCTTTATTTATTTTGATTCCATTTTGTGATCCTTATGAGCATTTTTGACCACACCTACACATGTGATTGCATTATATTGAAACTTTATTCCATGATATATACAAATATATCTTTTTAGCCTAGATATCCTTCACACAGATTTATCTTCACTTATGATTTTAATTTGCACATGTACTCTAGATGTTTAAAATCTCTTATTTTATATTACTTTTCAGAATGCATGTAGTAGATGACAAATCCTAATAGAATTATTTTATTTTGTTTTTTTATGTTGATATGTGATGATTATGCAAGTACAATGTAATTTAGAACTTTGGTATTTCTAGCAATATTTGATACCTCATTATTGTTTTGGAAATATGTGATGAATATGGTATGATAATAAGATGAAATCACTCCACATATAACACCACACAACTAATGACATGTGATGGATCAACACCAAAAGATAGAAGGGATGTGAGTTGTATGAATTTGTTGAATGAGCATGATGAGAGAAAGAAAAGGTTTTGACAGAAAACCCAATTGAGAACCTACAACCTAGTTCTACACAAGTTTTGTACATAGTTCAAAGTGTAATTTCTTGCCATTTTATCTAGAATTAGGTCTATATATGGCCATTTGATTGAAAAAATTTGGTTTAAGGCTTAAAAACTCTCTTGGAACTTGACATCTAATTCACTTTGTTGGGATTTATGATTTCAAAGCACTTTTTATTGAATTAATTATTTTTAACCTATTAATTTATTTACAGATACCCCCTACACCTTGCCCCATTCTACCAATAGGAAGTATGGGATCATCACCAAGGACAAGGCATAGGTGAGTAAGGGAACTTCCTTCCTTGCCCAACATCACACCACCAGTAAGAAGCGTAGGCTCAACAATGAAGATTAGTAGGGCAATGAAGTGTGTAAATGAAAATTTTGTATTTGATTTTGACTTGATGTATATAATTTTTTTTGTTTTTTTAAATTTAAGTTGTGATTTTTGGAGGGAGATTCTTCCCCTAGCATCAACCCCATTCAACTAGTAGAATGTGAGGGCTCAAAACTGAAGGTTGAGATAGGAAAACAAAAAATTCAGGTAAAATGTTTAGAGTGTTTTATCTCTAAAGAGGTTTTTATGGGATAGATGTGACACCAAAAAGCTTATAGAAGAGAGTATAAGAAAAGAAACCTAAGCTAGAAGAAAACTAAGAACAAAACCAAGTATGCATGCCTTGCTAGGATTAAGGCCAAAACTTTGTCTTAACTTTTTTGAATTGATGACATGATTCAGAAACATTTGATGATAATATTACAAATAGTTGAAGAGATATGATTTGAATGATTATAAATATTTTTATAAGCGTTTAAAAGTTTCTTGAAAGATAAGTTATTTGATTCAAAATTTTACAGGAAGATGTAGCAAATAAGAATACAATGCAAATGTAATAGTATACATGTGGATATGTAGGTGGACTACATGATGGAATGTCTATGGTGAAGAGAGTTGAAGGATTTCAAACTCCTCACCCCTAAAATCACATAGTGAAGAAACACGATCTTTGAAATTTCTACTCTTTTGATAAGGACTTACTATCTGGGATTTATAATTATAACCCCTACCCATGATTTTGTATGTATGTTTATCCAGTTTGTCTATTTGAAGGAGGTATTTGAGAACCCCTCTATCGCATTCTTGACATATCATGTTTAGGTGAGAATGAATGAGCTGCTCAAATTTGTATTTTTCATGAAGCGTAGTGATTTTTCATGATTTATGTTGTGATATGGGATCACATCCTGTGGAGATTTCATACTTGGTGTCTGATATGTTCATATCAAGATAAAAGTTTAGGATAAAACAAGCCCTACATATGGATTTTATGGGCATTATATTGAATGAAATGCTCTCTTCTCCATTCATTAATTCTATCATGTTTATGCCTAGGCTGATACCATTGGTGAGAAGGGAGGCCGTCCCAAGAATACCTATTCCTTGTGGTTCAAACAGGAGGAAGACTGGCTCATCACTCTCTAAGAGTTTTATGATTTTTGTCATTATTCTAGTGGACACAATTTCCAAAACATTGATTTTATTTTATTGGTTTTGACATCCTCAAATATTTTTAGATCAGTAACTTTTGCCTTTGGAACACTGGGGGTAGTCTGACCAATTTGTTTGATGGAGGCTACTTGTTTAACTGATTTACAGGGAGTTCATATTCTGAATCCATGGTCTCCTAAGGATCATGATATAATTTGTTTCCCTGTTGATAATATAAAACTCCATCAAGATGGTTTTTTCGGCCTAAGGGTGATAGGAAGAACTGTGTAGTTTTTGGCCCAAAATTGAAGTAGTCTTAAGACTGGCATACCATCGCAACATGTTTTTTTAGAGGAAAAATTTGTCTCTCCATATCCTAACTTCTACAAGAAAGAAAAGGGAACCACATTTACAAAATCCCTATCATCGATCATGGCTCTCTTAATGTAAGTGTTGTAAACCTAGTCCTATAAATATAAGGTAGGATCACCTCTTTGAGCTATTTCAGTGTCAAATGCAATCTTGTCTATATAAAAAACAAACCCATTATCCCTATCACTCTGTCCTAGAGGATGTATGTCAAAGTCAATATGATTTATTTGAGCACTAAGAGGGGGAGTAACATGTATTATATGACCAATACCTAGTGGATCGGGTAATGCAGAATGATGTGTAGGGGAATTCTTCAGCAAATATAGGAATGAGATGTGAGAGAAGGTCTTGTTCAAGTCTGATATTAAATCATAGGCTCCTACTAGTTTTGAGATTGTAGGAATGTCATCCCATAAGAAGGAATAAGAAGGTAGGGGTTATGGAAGGTATTCCTTTTCCCAAGTTGTTGCATTAATTTCTGGTTCAACTTCTAGCTCAATTAATCCCATGATCTTTGTATTGTCATTCAAACCAAGGTTGGGGGAAACTCGAGAGTTGTCATAAGTTGAAGATTCATTTTTCTTAATAGGGATTCCCTTATTTATGTTCTCAAGATTCACTTTGACATTTTCCAGGATTCATAGGGAGTGGATCCAAAAATATGCTAACATTAGTGTTATGAGGAGCTATGGGTCCTGTATAGTCAAACTGCGGGTTTGTTTCAGGATTTTCCAAGAACATGTCTACAAAGAGATGTCTTTTGTTTTTGGGAAGTCTTTGTAGAAACTTGTTGCAATCAGAGAAATTTCTATCATTCATGACCTTGAACCTTATGGAAACCAAAATATAGGTTAGGATCATAATTTCTTGGCCTTTGACAAGAATCTTGTTGTTATTGATTATAACCTTGATTGTAGTTTTGAAATTGATTGTTATAACCATGATTTGTTGCCCCTTGGCCAGAATTTTGGTACTGGTTCGAGCCTTGGGTTTGAATTTTATTTTGAGGGGGATGGTTCACATCAACCATGTTGATTGAGGAGATAACGTTAGGGTCTCTTTTATTTCCTGTGTTGTTGTTATTAGTACTATTATGTTTTCTAAAGCTAGCATTCTTAGCTTGATCAGTAATGCCATTCATGGTAGCACCATGATTTTGATTCAAACCCTTAGGTCCTTGGTTGTTGGATCTACTATTTTGGTAATTGTTTTGATTAACAGATACCAATTTCCTATTGAGACTGTAGTTCTTACACCCACTATTGATAATGGCTTGGTCGATTCAAAGCTCACTTTCTAATACTTCCTCATAACTATGAAAATGAAACTTCTGGAATTCTTCTTTAGTATCTCAATTGAGCGAGTGAAGAAATAGATCACAAAGTTCCATTTGGTGCATGTTGGGTGCACTTGTAGAGGATTAAAGAACTTGATGCCATCTTTAGATGAAATGAGTAGGAGGATTCATATTGATCTACTACCTAATATACAAAAAATTCCTTAATCCATGTACGTAACAACTTGTTCATGTTAAATGATCTGATAAATTTATTAAAAAAGTTGTTTAAATGAACGTATGGAGGCTTCTGGAAAATATGATAATACCAATATAATTCAATTCCCTCAAGAGTATTCAAAAATATTTTAGCTACTGTAGCGTCCCACAAAAATAATTCCCTAAGAGTGGTAGAATACACCTTGATATGAGCATTCAAGTCTCCTTCTCCCTTAAATTTGGGAAGATCAGGAAATGGGTTTGGAAGCATGACACCACATATAGTGAATTTAAGGGGTTATTTTAAGTACTTGTCATAAGTACCCATTGCATAGGATTCCACCATTGAAGATCCTTGGTGAGTAGGTGGAGGAGGATCTGGATAAGTTACATTATAGGCATTGATGGGAACGTATGGATCCCCTTGATATGGTGCATAGGGAGTAGGGACAACATATGGGTCCATCTAGGGGACTTTAAATACATATGCAAGTAAAGTGGGGTGATACTAGGATATGGACTAGTGGACATAAAACTAGGTAATGTCACATTGTCTGAAGGAGTGGCATTTGAGAACACACTTCCATCCAACCCTTGTGTAGGATAAGTTTGAGAAGTATGAGAACCCATTCCTAGCATGTTATATTCTGTGAGAAGATCACCTGGATTCAACTGAACTGGATAACCTTGTTGCACATGATGTTACATTGGTTGTTCATTGGTAGGAGTGTATCCCTTATTATCTACTATATATCCCATGTTCTACCCTACTACATGAGTTGGTTGTGATGGTTGGGAACTCTCTAGTTCTCTAATCCTTCCTACTAAAGTAGAAATTCTGTCATTGGGAGAGGATTGAGTCTGTTTTTGGCGTTCCTGTGATATAGGGTTTGGTTGAGAAAGCTCATGATACCCTGTTATGAATTGTTCGGTGTTATAATTCTTATCTTCCTTAGAAATAGGAATCTTAGGATAGGTATTCAACATATCAGAGGCTGTAGCCTTCATTCTATCCAAAGATTTGTCTATTTGACAAAGAGGATTATCTATTCGTGTAAAAATTTCATCTTCTGTTGATTGCATGGTAATGTGAGGTTTGAAAAGACTCTAATGTAAGGACCTATTTAACTTGTGATAACAACATGATTTGCATTGGTTTGACCACATTACATGTTTAGAAGTTGATCAACCTCCTCCTTCCTTACATATCTAATGGGGTTTGAAGTGTAACTAGGGGAGGTTTGCACCTTGCTTGTGTAATTTCCAGCCCATCTGAAAAGGAAAGGGGATTGTTGTGGTTGAACATTGGTGTAATATCTATTAGAGAAAAATGGCCCACCAAACTCTCTTCCAGAAATATTTTAGAAAGTATAAAATACCTACTAAATAGGTGAAGAAATGGAGAGGTGAGGTAATAACAATGAAATAAAAGGAATCAAGAAGGAATTAATCCTTCACATCAGGTTAACCAATTTGTACAAATGAAAATCGACACACGACCTTAAACCAAACTCTACTCCCTGAGAGTGTGTTGAGGTAGCCGATGTGTAAATGTGGATGACTAACTATATGATAATTAGTGAATAAGACTTGGTAATGTGAATTCCTAGTAGTTGAATCGACAAAGGGGAAATTTAGTGGCTATGAATGGGTAGTGGAAATTCCCTATGGCTTGATTGAACCTAAATGTTAAAATAAGTTAAAGTGTTCACGTTAACTAAAATGAAACTAACAATCTAATCTACCACTGAATGGGAAACTAATTAAATAAATAAACTAAAATAAACTATCACAAACACGGAAAACAGATTACTTCTATTATAAAGAATTAAAGATAACTCTACACTAAAACTAAAACAAATAAATAAGCCAGTATAGTTATTCACATGTACTGAGTGTATTTAGTCTAATCTAATTAATGAAATATTCACTAAACTATGGATTTAAATCTAACCTTCAACTTTTCCTCAGAATAAGGGGAAGAAATTAGAGCTTCTCAGAAGCTTTCCTTCCCTGCAACTTCTCCAACAACAGTAAAGAATAATTCTATTGAGGATTTCCTATTGAATGATTGAAACAATTATTGTACTTATTTTCTCTATTTATATGAAAATGTATGTGTATGATTCAGAAATAAAAATGTGAAGAAATAAGGAAATCAATATCAATTCCAACCTAGAAATATAGAGTAATGGAAAATCTAGTTGTATTATTATTTGTCCGCTCTGCTTGTCTTTTCTTTCTCCTGTGTTCACATAAGTCTAAGGGATTAGGAATGCAACAAAGTAGCAAGGATAAGGTGCTAGATTAGTGGTAGTTGTATGGAAGCATGGCACCAATGTAGGTGGAAGAGAGATAAATAAGTGAACATAGCTTGGCTATGTAACTTCAAGCAAGAAAGTGGCAACTCAACAATGTAAGAATACACAAAAATGATCTTTGACCATTTTCTTGAGAAAAAGTGATCAATTTATAGAAGGTTGGTTAGGAAATGGTTCAAGCCATTTGACACCCATGGGGTGCCATATCATCAATGAAGAGGGAGTTTGAATAAGAAATCAAACTCGATTACAAATTACAAGTGAATAAGAGAATGCCACAAGGTAGTTAGGATTGAAGTCAACCAAAATGGGTAGAAAGTAAGTTTAGGAGTTTGAACACCTTTAGAAAAGATATGAATGATCATTGGGGACCTTTTGTAACCATTTTTTGACAATGTAGCACGTGTAATTTTGGGTGCATATAGTGACACACAACAACATACACTTGAGATGTTGAAGGACATGTTAACTACTACACCTATTTTGCACTTTACTTCATGGTACAAACCATTTCATGTTCACATTGATGCCTCTGACATGACGATTGGTACAATGTTGGCGCAACCCGAGGAAGGAATTGTGGATCATCCCATTTACTTTGTAAGTAGGAAGTTGACACCTATGGAGAAGAATCACACCACTATTGAGTGCGAGGCATTATCTATTATCTACACACTACATAAATTCAGACAATACTTGTTGATAACCCCATTTATTTTCTATACAGATCATATGACATTGAAATACTTAGTCAACAAGCTTGTTTTGCAAGGGCGCATCTGTAAATGGATACTTCTGTTTCAGGACTTTGATTTCACAGTTTTTTTGAAGCCAAGTAAGAGAAATTTAGGGACTGATTATTTATCAAGGATTAATTATGACAATGATGCACAGAGCATTTAAGATACTATTTTGGATGCACAGTTATTCAAGTTGAACCACACTCATAGATTTGGAAGCTATTGCAACATTTTTACACATTGAACATGTGCCTGAAGGTATGAAGACATTGGAGAAATTACAAATTTCTATATGTGCACTGCCTTATCAGTTGATTGGTGGAGATTTGTATAATTTGGGATGTGATGAAGTCTTGCACCATTGTGTTCTGGAATACGAGTGCAATGTCATTATGGAGGAGATTTATGGTGGAATAACAGGAGGTCAGTATGTTGGTGATTCTACAATGCAGAAGATTATGATGGCTGGAATTTGGTGAGAGAATTTGTACAAGGACACTAAGGAATATGTAAAGGCATGTGATCATTTCCAATGCCTTAGGAAGCCTAGAAATAGAGATGAGATGTCGTTGTAACCTATAGCAAGCGTGGAGCCTTTTAAAAATTGAAATATTGACTTTATAAGACCTATTACAACACCCTCGCATAGGACTGACACACAATACATTATCACTTATATAGACTATCTGACACAGTGACTAGAGGAAACACCTATAAAGGATTGTACAACAACCAAAACAACAATATTTTTTATGGGAAAATATTATTAGCAGTTATGGATGCCTATTAAGCTTAACAAGTGATAGAGGAACTCATTTCTTGAATGAGACAATAAGAATCTTATTGATAGAGTTTATGGTGGCACACCTTAAAACCACTCCTTGTCACCCTCAAGCCAATGGAAATACAGATAATTTCAACAAGATCTTGAGACAAACACTTACAAAAACATGTGATGTTGGAAGAAAAGATTGGGATGATAAAGTGTCGGCTGTACTTTGGGCTAACAGAGCCACTTATAAAAGGTTGAATAAGGCCACACCATTTCAATTGGTGTTTTACATAGAAGCTGTGATACTCGTTGAATTTATGTTACCATCCTTGCGTATTGCACTCATAGGAGGAATATATGATGAACAAGCTATGGAAGAGTGCATTGAAAAACTAATGCACTTGGATGAGCATCGCGCCATTGCACGTTGGAGCTAGAAGAATGAGAAGGTGTGACAAAAGGCATGACATGATAGACATATTAAGAACAAGATATATATATTTGGAAAGATGGTCCTTGTGACGCCCAAAAATTTACATGCAAGAACAATTAAAATAAAGGGGTAAAAATTACGGAATATTTTTTTTTTTAGTTTGATCAAAGAAGGGTTATTGCGGTTTAACGAAGTTATGTTTTTTTTGAAATATTGTACGTTGTCCTAAAAAATGGCAAGCCTTACTTAAGAGACATGCTTATAATTTCACTTGTAGAAGAGGTAAATCCTACGTCTTACCTAACACTATAGTTTTATCATTTTACTTTATTATCGATATTTAGATTATCAGATTAGTTATACCTTTATTAACATAAAATATAACATTTAGAATTTATGAGGATTATTTATTTAAATGTGAATTAAATTTCTAGCTTAAGGATGGGTTTATACCAAAGTAATGGATAAGCCTAAAGTAATATTAATTCCAAAATTTATAAACAAATTAACAAAACCCATATGACAATAAAATGCACCTCACAAGTAGAGTGGTCAACTAGTCAAGGAGTAGGTGGGAGGGTGAAATGTGAGCCCTGAGATTGGATCTATCCCATCCCTTGGATCTAGGGCACCTAGAAACCCTAACAAATCTAACCAAAACTTATTCTACCTCTCTCATTTTCATTTCATTCTCTATTATTTTCTTGTTTTTCTTCTATTTTCTTTGTGCAAGTTCATGGAAGATATTCAAGCTTGAGAAAGAGGAGGCTCTAATATATATATACATATATATATATATATACACACACACACTCTCCTAGTATAAATAATATATATATACTCTACTCTCCTATACATACTCTCCTAGAGAGTATATATATATATTCTACTCTCATATATATACTCTCCTAAAGAGTATATATATATATATTATATAATAGGAGAGCATATATATATATATCCTATATATACTCTTATATATATATACTAAGAGAATATATATATATAATATATATACTAGGAGAGTATATATATATAAAATATATACTAGGAGATTATATATAGTATATATACTAGGATATATATATACAGTAGGAGATATATCTCATAGTATATATATCTCCTAGTATATATACCATACTAAGAGTATATATATATATACTAAGAGTTAGTATATATATACTAGAAGATATATATACTCTCTTCTAGTATATATATACTAAGAGAGTATATATATATACTCTCTTAGTATATATATATATATATATATATATATAATATGCAGTTTTTAAAAGACATACGTGTTTATACATATACATTAAAAAAATGAGGATAAAAAAATAATATATATATGTATTTATTTAAAATTGGTTGTTTTAAGTTTTGTGGGGTAGGCGCCCTCCCATATCTTACAATTTTAGGGTTGATCGGCCATGGCCGCCCACCCCTTTTCCTTAATAAATTTTTTAATAGGATTACGACTGTGTCATCCATCCCTCCCTCCCTCCTTCCACTTGCCACCTATATAATGTTTTTTCCTTTTTAAAAAAACTTGTGCTTAATATGAAATGCCAGGTTTAATACATAGTTTTTTTTCCCTTTTATTTTAAAAGGTAAATTGTCTTTTATGAACTTTGATTCATATTTTTTAATAAAACTTTTATTTTTAGTATATATGAAATTTGTTTATTAAGAAATGTAAAAGCTTTCCTTTCAAAAAAAAGCTACGTAGGTTTTGTTTTTTTCCCCTCTTTTTTAAATTTATTTAATTTATTTTTGTTTTATGTGATTTTTTGTTTTTTAATATAAATTTTGTTTCATATGTTTTTTTAAAATTTAAAAACATATATATAGTGTTATTGGTGGAAATTAGTTAAATTAACGTATCATACCAATATGTTATATTATATTGTAATATAATATATAAATTTTGGTATTTATATTATTTTTATATAATTTGTCTTTATATTATTGTTTTTCTCATACAAGAAGCTTAAATTGAAAATGATATATAATTATGTTTTATAATTACTTGTATATAAGTTCATATCTATCTAATATAAATCAAATATTGTAAGCCCAATAGTTAGTGTAAGGAGACAAGCATTTAGTTTCTATTTGAGATAGGAATTACAATAACACATCATACGGTTGCATAGTTTGAGGACAAGTTTATCAACCCAAATATACTTAATTTAGCTCAAGTTGTTAAGGTTTGATTCTCTAATTTCCATTGTAAGAATGTACACATGTTATGTGACAAAACAAAGTTTCCTTGGAGTTAGCAACCACAATTTCTTTTCAAGAGGGAATGAACTAATATTCAAGCGTACAATTGATAACAATGTATATTACAAACCATGTTAGAATTTCCAACTTCAATAATCACAAAAAGAGCTTAATTTTCCAAGCCATTCAAACTTAGCACTAAATGAGAAGAAACTATCCATTTTAGTTGACTTTGAACCCATCATTTTCTTTACCCAATTTGACAAATGATAAGTTGAAAAGTTTTGAGACACCATACCAACTCAAGCTATAATCTATAAAAGGGAAATTAAGTTTTATAATTTCTTAGATGCACAAGGTTTAAGTAAGGAAGAGATCCACTTAACAGTTTGTTTTCTTTCCTTAGGTGAACTATTGAATGCTCAATAACAACACAACTTGTCTCCAAACTATTTTCAAACAAATACTAATGCATTCAATAAGGAAGAACCAAATCCCATCAAGCAAAGCCTTCATTTTCTTGAGTCCAAGTATTCTTATATACATCACAAGAACTTTTACAACCATAATATTATTTGTTTTATCCTTCATTTACATTTATAATGCATTGAAAAGAAAAATATACTTTAATACAAACCACAATCAAATGTCAAATACAACAACTAATTTTTTTCCCTTACTTCAACACTTCATCCACTAACAATTGTGTCTTTAACACAAAAAAAAATAGAGGTGGAGGCTACAATCACCTCCTAGCCACGCAATGGGGAAAATCTCATCCCATTGCCCCACAAAAACCCTAACTCTCGAAAAGGATTATGTAGCCAACACCAAGACAAGGATAAAAAACTTTCCCTAAAAATCCTAACACATAATAACATCAAGCCAAAACAAACAAATGCAAATACAAGAGGACTTATGAGGGCAAGGGGATACATTCAAATCCATCACACACTACCAAGCTTTACCAACTTGCAAGGGGAACTAGGGGCACTCCCATACCACTTATCGCTCCACTAAGGGGTCGGGTACAAGTCTTTGGTTCCTCCAAAGAAGAAAATATGCATGCCACTTATCCCTCCACCTGATTTTTCTAAAACAAAAGCCCACTTATCTCTCCACTAAGACAAGTCCCAAACCCCTTTTGGTTCCTCCAAAAATAAAAACATTTACTTCATTTTTACAAATACTTATGCCTCCCAAATGCCCCTACCTTCCCCCATACACACATCACGCTTGATAGCCCCACAATGGGTGAAATCAAGTACACAACACATAATGAAAGTCACATACTACTCAAGAGAGCATATAAAACACACCATTCCATCAAGGATGACAAAATAAATCAATATAAAGAAAGAATAACATGAAATGTTCCCACCTCTTTACTCATCTTGTCCTCTTTCCAAACCAAGCTTCAAGCAGTCCAAAAGCACTCCAAAAAGCAATCTAAAAATAAATGAAATAACATAAAATTAAGACAAAGGATTCTTCCCAAAATGGCAAAATAAGTCCACTTAAATAGAAAAAGTTTCAAGGATCACCCCCTTAGGATGATTCCAATTGGCAACATCCTATGTTCCCAAGAAAAATCAAATCCCACCAAAGGACATTAAATTAAGATCCATGCCCGCATGGGCCCAAATCAATTCAAAATCTAAATTCAACCATATAAATTCAATGCTCTTATAAGGAAAAGATAAGAAGGGTCAAAATGGAATAATTCCAGCAACCTAAAATAAATACCCCTTATTCCAAGATCCATTCCAAATCAACTCACATCAAAATTAAATAAAGCTAGGTTGGGATTCTTTCAAGGCACATTTATGGGGTCATAATGAGTCCAAAAAGGCTTAAAACTTAAAAACAAGTACACCTAACCCATGGGTAGGTGTGAGGATGGGTTTTATGAATGTGGGATAATGTTTAATTGTCCCACACTTAACTAAAAAATGACCCCAAAGGGAAAATTCGAAATTACCAAAAAAGGAAATATTTGATTCACCCCATCTAAGGAAAAATCAACCAAAAATGGAAACACTCACCCCTCATAAACCATACTAAAATTAAAAAACAAAAGAGATAATCAAGCAATTCGAAATTGGCTAAGGTCAAGAAATGGGTTAGCAAAAAACTAAGATAACAAAAATAAAGAAAAGCACTTGTCACCTTACACATGATTCCATCCCACAAATATCCAAGTCTCAGGTGAGTCATGTTGGCTAGGGAGCTTCGCAGGAGTTAGTCCCCCTCCATTCTCTTAGGCTTTTTTTTTGTATATATATTTGGTTCTTTACGTGTAGCCTTTAATACCCGTTCATCATCTGCACACTCAACACACACATCATATCTGACCAAATAGATTAACCAAATAGCATCCATTTAATTCAAGATAAAATACACCAATCACACATATATTTCATAATATCATTATAATTTAAAACATACTCAATTAAAATTATCATCATCATCACAATCAAAATATAAGAAATACATAATCCTAAAATATCAACCATGTACATCAATCTAAAAGCAACAATATCTCAATGTGTCATGATATAACCATATTAGTCAGAATATAAGGTCGACACCCTATAACAACTCAATGTCACCAAGGAAACATAGTCTAAGTAAGTTTTAAGTCTAGGCACCCCATGTCGATATAACATATAATGAGTAACATAATGAAAACTATAATATGGAAGGAAATATCTATCTAAATAGTGTCATAGGGAAGTGGGCACTATAGTCCTTCTCTATGGATCCAAGTTTGCACGCTACCTAGGAAAGTTGAAGGTGCATTGGTTGGGACCTTTTGTTATAACCAAGATACTTGAATCAAGTGCATGTCTGTTATAGGTGCTAGATGGCACCATATTTCCCACTTACTTTAATCCAAGTGGGATGAAGCCCTACTATAAATAAAACTTCTTGGTGTTTTTGATAAGGTAGTATTGTAATTTAGATTAAGTTTTCCTTTCATGTGTTTATTTCCATTTTTTTCTATGCTTTGTTATTTTATTTCCTGATTTTTATTGTAATAAGTGTGCTTGTACACAAGAAGATGATTACTATCTATTGAGTCATGCTTAGATGACCGCACATAATTTTAGTGTGGGGTGAACTAGGTAGAAAGGTGGACTGAATAGAGATAAGATGGGTGTTTGAAGGAAAGTTGAAGTGGATAAAGATATGTGTGCAATACTAGTAGAATAGTGTGTTGGTTGCAGGATGTGCGCACAGGAAAAGAGGAAAAAGGGATAACAAGAAATAAGAAAGATGGTGATAATAAGGAAATTTCTCAGGATGAAAACCACATACAGAGAATGATCATGTAGTGTAATGTGAGGTAAGAAGTGGCATGATAAAACTACTTGGTATAAGGCGTAGAGGATTATGTACCATGACGCAGGGAAGTGAGCACACCGAAAGGTTACAATTGTAGCGCGTGGAAGGAAACAACGGAAAATGTTTGAAAAAGTAGAAAAAATAGATTTAAAGTTTTTGCATGGTGGTAGGTGGCAAGCATTTAATGTGGTAAAAATTTCAAAATATATAAAAGGTAATTGGGGTAAATTATTTTTTACCTTGTGAAGAAATTGAAAGTTTTTAAGAATGAATTCGTGTGAATGCTTATGAAATTGAGTGTAGAGCTAGAAAATCATTTAAACTAGATTGTAATAGGGACACGTCTGAGTATAAGAGTTCATTTGGAAGAAATTTTGAGGCTTGGGGCAGCATGGAAGATTGTTTGTAGAAGTTCTATGTTTTCTAGTTTGGGTTTGTAGGTTAGGGCAAAATATTGAGAAAAGTGAACTACGTGAAATGATTTTTCACAAAAAAAAAATTGAAGAAAGAAGTTTAGGGCACTTAAGGCACACCAAAGTAATAATATTAAAGTTTGAGTTTACACACTGAAATGAAACCTAGGAAAACAACCAAATCAACCAAGAGGAAAGGAAAAGGGAAGGGAAAGGAGAAGCCCACCCTAGTTAAAGATATACAAGAAGAATGGTCCTTAAAGACGTAAAACCTGGATGTAGTATTGATGAGGAAGGAGTGGGTTTCTCAAGTGAAAAAAATGGTCAACGATTAAAACCATTGTTATGATGTGAAAACGTGTGATATAGTAAAGGATATTATTCGGAAGATGGGGGAAAAACTACTGTAGATGATAAGCCCATCTATGATGATAAGGGGCATTACATTCTACAAAACACTGGGGTTCTCTAGTTGTATGAACTCCCCTACTTTGGAAAATCTTGAGCAGTTATATCAATGGATCATGTCATGCATCCAAGGATATTTCTTCTAATTTTTTGGGAGGAGGATATGCCTGACCTCACCATTGATTAAAAAATTCACAGCCCTTCAGAGTACAGGGATAGAAATTCCAATAGACTTGGAAGATGATGATGAAGTAAAAAAGACCTCCAAGGCATTACACTATCAATGGGGAGGATGCACAATGGATGTTGTTAAGCTTGATAATCTCGTGATCATAATATCTCCACATTTACTCACCAAGTTTAATGGAAAAGATAGATAGGGGCAAGTAAACAAGCAATGGCTCCATGTTACGAAGAAAATTTCTGAAGGTACAATCTATAACCTTGCCAGATTCATAACAGAAGAGATAATTGAAGAAACACATGTAGGGGAAAAAATTACTTTTGGGAATGTCCACCTAATCATTTTGTTTTATGAAATTGGGGTGCCAGATGGGCCCAATGACAAAATATGGGAGTTCTCTAAGGAAAACACATCCCTTGCAGAAAGGTTTTCTAATTACACATGTGAAACCATCTCTCCTGCATACAAGTCCAGAGGAGAAAAATAGTATAAGAGGATGCGTGATGAATTCGGGGTAGAATGGTGCACTCCTAGTGAACTGCCTATGCAAGTAGAGGGAAAGTATGAGTTTTTTGTTTATCAACATTTCTACATTGGCCACTCTAATTTGAAGGATGGGACTAAAATTCCTTGGTGCAAACTTCCATTTTCCTTCATTGCGTGTTACTTTCAGAATGTGGTGAACATATTATTTGAGGAAAAAAAACTATGGTTTGACGTGGATAAAATAGATTATGATCACCACACGCTATGAAAAACACTTTTTTATCCCAAGAAAAGTATGTATGAAGAAACCTTGATATCAGATTTGCATTCGGGTTGACCGACTAGACTCAAGGGAGACTCGACTAGAGAGGGAATCAATCTAGGATGAAGGAATCATAGTATCTGGATCTGGAAAAGGATAAAGAGAGGTTGGGTCATTTATGCACCCCTAAATTACCCCAACATATTGATTGGAGATTGGAACAAAGATCGAGGGCTCTCAACGAAGGTGCTTATAAGCGGGAGTGTTGTGGAAATGGATGAACAACACATAAATCAAGGGATATGTGGATCCTTGGACATATAGGAAATAAAATAGAGATGGACCCCTCTATTAGAGAAATATAGGGGTAGGGGACCAACCAATGACTTTGAGCACTTATCGATACATCTCCCCTATCTATATATCATTGGATTGGCCCCGGGCCAAATGACTATCCTGACTATCCCCAATTATACTTATTGGCTAGGTTGGGCTACCAATATCCAACCCAACCAATCTGACTAGTACTATATATACTCCTCTCATCACCACATATAAGAAGGTAGAAATTATTGCATGGCCTCTCTGGTGGGGTCCTGATAGCTTATCTCGCTTGATCGGACCTCCATCCCTATCGATAATATTCAAATAGGAAGGTCCTGTGCCATATATAGAAAATTCTACCCATCAATATATCTATAGGGCCTCCCCACCTCTTTATACTATATACTATATAGAGTGTCTGGCTATACTCTATATAGTAGGCCGTCACCATATGTCCAAGTCTATTACCTTGGAAATTGCTAATGTGGCTGTAAAAAAGATTTATATCGACTTAAAGTTGAGAAGAGTTGATGGGAAATACGTGGAGGATGACTTGACCATCCCAGAAGAGGCCTACAGGGAAGAATAATATGGGATAGAAAAGAACATGCAAGGATACCCCTCTTGCCAGTGAGGAGGAAGAAGGAAGTGAAGATGAACCCCCTATTTGGAAAGTGAATATGAAGAAAATGCTTGCACGAAAGGATTTGGAACCAAACACGAGCACCAAGAAACAACCAAAAAATAAGAAGTCTCCAGTAAGGAAGAAATATAAGGTAGTGTCCAGTAAAGACACAAAGGAGACTGAGATTGAACAACTGAGGGGGAAGATTGATGATTTAACTCCTGTAGAGGTCCCTGAAATTGTTGATAACACACTAGTTCAGGAAAGCAAGTAATTGGAAGGGAGGAAGGAAATGGAGAAAATATTGGTTAAGGAATTTCCAACTCTCCTCCCTCCTAAGTCAGATATATCCTTTTATTCTTTGGCGCAAGCCATATTCTTTGATTTATCATTCTTTCATACAAAAATGGTGTTCTATTATTTTGTGTGACAATATTTAGTGTTTCTAAGGACGAACAACATACCTAGTGTGGGGTAGTGTTGGGATGAGAAAATGACTAAGTTTCAGAATGGGCAGGAATGTGCACACACAAAAGTATAGGTAGCACATGTGAGAATAAGTAGAGTTACGTGCATGACTACACATACAGGAATATTAAGGACTTAGCCATTTTCTGGAAGTAGATTAAAAATAGACTTAGAGTTCTCATCGCGCAAAGGGTACCTTGGCAATAAAGAATTGGATATTTTTTGGAAAATGTACATGCAAATCATACCTACGCATGGAGGCTATGATTAGGATTAAAGCAAGTTCTATTTATAATATAATATACTATTAGATCCATTATAAAAACATAAAAATATTAACACATGGCTATTTTGAGTACACCTATTATTAGGAAGTGCATGGCGGTGAAGGGAAAGTCCCCACACTTATAAATACTTGGTTTAAGACTGGTTGAAAAATGAAAATTGAGATAACCATTATGAACTAATGTTATGTCTTTTAATATAGTTACATGCATGATGCTCTGAGCACTTGTATTGGATATCATGTATCAGCTTCCTATTATGTAGTTGTTTATGTGAATTAATGGATAAATGTGGTTGGATTATGATCATTGATGTGTCTGAATATGGAGATGTGTTCTCACAGTTGATATTAGTCATGATTATTTGATATATTTCCTTATTATATGTGTTCACATCATATAATGAATGTAATGGTTTATTATGCTTGATTAAATTCCACTATGGAAGTTTATTCTAACATCTTGACAAGCAAATACAAAGGAGGCACTTGGTAGCTACGTGTAATTCGAGTGAGCATTCAAAATTGACTGAATGAGGTGCTTGCTTGCATAACATTTGAGTAAAATAAAAGACTATAATTATGAAGGGCATATCTCTTCCCAATTACCATTAATATAAAATTATTAATATCCACATTGAAAATGAATCCAACTTCCTTGACATCTTCAAGGAATATGAAGTGGTAAAAAAAACCATGGAATGTATATTTATGTTTCACCTTGTTTTGGGATTTATCATTCAACGGGGTGTTGTCCTCTCAAAATTCCCCCTCTTTTGAAAGTTAGAATTTTAAATTTTTTTGAGTTGGCACCCTTTAGTAATGTTCTAGTAAGGTTAAAGCTTGAAGAGACAGTGAAAATTCATGTTTTAGGAGTCATTTTGGTGACTTGTGGATCTGTCAGACATTTTTGTCCCTCATGTCCCAAGTACTGCCGTGCCTTCTGTTTGTTGATCGGCCGCTTTCCCCGTAAACCCTTGATTGACGGATTTATCGAAACTTTTTGGACCATTTTTCCCAAGTTCACATAGACTTCCTTTCCTTGATTACCCGCATCGGGTTCTTCACTTACTTTTGTCCCATTTGTCCCAAATATGTTTGTGCTTTCTGTTCACAAATTCCCCACACCATGCACATCAGCCCAATCGAATCTTTGTGTCCCTCGCACCCTTTGTATCTCTGAGTCCCTGGACCACCTGTGCTCATTTGGCCCACATTCCCCATATCACACACATCTTCCGGATTGCTTCTTCACGTCCCTCATGTCCCAAATGTACCAAAGACTGTTCGAGCCAATTTTTTCCACTTTTCCCACTTTTCATCTTTTTGAGTCGGAGCAAGGTGAATTTAATGTGCATTTAATGACCTTCTCTCTCCTGAATGACTATTTAACGAGACTATCCCCTATGCATTTGTCACATTGCTCACTTTCCATCTCTTGCTTGAATCCTTGCCATTAAAGTCGTTTGCTCGTGTCCCTATATCCCTTTGCATTTTCATCACAATTTTGATCTTGGAAGACTATTCCCTTGGTTGTTGCTAAAATGAAGATCAAGTTTCAAGGTCAAGAACATGTGTCACCTCTTGAGACCTCTGTACCTGATATTGGAGATAGTGAGGTTCAACATTTGGATTTTGGAGATTATTGGGGCAGATTAACATGCTCTAATCCTACTCCCATGGCACAAATGATCAGTGACAGTGGAATTGCATACGCGGGTGGCTTTCCTATCTCTGTGCAGTGTGCCGACACCAAGCTTGCTTGTAGAGCCCATTTTAACCCGTATACCAAGGAACTTACTAATGTGCATGGGGAATTAATTGATAAACTAGATGTTGTTGCCATTTCTACTGCCCTACGCATTCCAAATACTGAATATTCCATAGTTCTCACTCGTGTTCAAGCTCAAACCCTGTTCAAGCAATACAATGAGAAATACAAGGCCTGAATAGCAAAATCATGGTTAAAGAACCCTAAGAAGGGAGCGTCTCGAATCTCCAAGGCATTATTCAAAGTTTATTTTAATGAGGAGCTATCTAATTTTATTATTTTACGTTCCCATATCATGGGGTTGCTTTCCACCAATGAATTTCACTTTTGGATGTGCCTCTTTATAAATATCATCTGTGAGGGCAAGCAAAACATTAATTGGGCTGAAATTGTTTGCATGAATTTGACTGAGCAATTGTCTAGTGTCTAGCAGACTAAGAAGTTTTACATGACTTATTATCTCATGTATACCCTGGCAGCATCCTGACAGTGGTTTGGTTTCACCTACATGGAGGGCTAGAAGAATGAGCTTATTTATGTATACTGCCCTCATTTTACCCTTAAAGCTAGCAATCACAATTTCAGAAGAGTCAATGATGCTTTCACCATGTATATTGTAAGACTCTTAGAGGGTGACACTGCTAGGATATTTTCTAATGAAGCTATAAACCTGATAACCAAGTATGGGGCTTTCTTCATTCAATTCAGGAGGTTTTCATACATCAGGTTGGTTGGCTATGAAGATACACCCCTCAAGTTCCGCATGTTTTGCAATGATAAAATGAATATGGTTGACATGTGCAGGCAACTTGATAAACTCCATAGAACCTGCAGGGACAAGAAGATCACTGACTTGCATTTCCCTATCTCTTTGGGAAACTATACATGTAAAATAACTTTGGATGCCCAAAATGTAGAAAGGGCTATTGCTCCTCTCACTGTCCATTTCTTGAAACCCAGAACTAGTTTTGATCTAAAGAATTTCATTGATCAGAACCTCAGGATAAACTATCATCACAAGCCAGATACTGAGGATTACTAGGCAGATTGTGCAGATGATTTTGAAGCTAGATAGAGGCACTATGGTAGACTCTCTCTACAAAAAATTAGATATCTCAATCTCTACCAAGTTCCTGAAGGATTTAAGAATGATGATAAGGACTTACAATCCTTTCAATTGAAACAACAATTAGACACACTCCCTTAGAAGATCTGGATTAGTACCAAAAAGAGAGAGATGATTTGATTGAGATTATTTCCCCTGTTCTTGTAAGAACTAAATTTTGGCTTGACATGAAGGTTTGTGAGCTCAAGAAGAATCAGGGTGGATCCTCTTCCAGAGATACATCTACACTAGGGAAGGAAGCACATATAACTAGTATTGAGGTACTTGAGCAAACCCCTCATTCTTCCTCAATGAGGGAACCTGAGTCATCTACTCCTTCTACTCAAGTATATCAAAGAGGTTAAACAGGAACCATTTGAGGAAGAATCTCTTCTTGAGAAATCAGAATTACCTTCAGGACTAGAGAACATTATTGTTCTTAGTGAGAGTAATGATGGTGAAGTACCAAATCCTGCAGGAGCTCCTGAAGTCATTGTTGAAGGAGAAAAGGAAATGTCTAGTACTAAACCTCCTAATACCACAAAATCCTTTACAAAGGAAGCTCCTGATGCCCCATCCACTTCTTTGGTAGAGTTAACATTGGTTAATACTCTAAGTGCCATGAGTTCACTTTCTCTTGGGCCCCTTGTTCCTTCCTCTTCCTCTTCTACCTTTTCTTGGGTGCAACCCATGGTTGACAACATGAAGAGAAAATATTCTTCTCGTATAAAAATGCCAAATTTTGATGATGTGGCAGCTCTATTGAGTACTTACCCTCCCCCTCTAGCAAAGAAAGCCAAGATCACTTCAAGGTTAGTAACTGATGCTCAGGGCCAACAGTTCATAGAAGTTGCAAAGCCCAAGGATAATAAGACAGAGCAATATCTTTTGGTCTCAGATTTAGAGCTTTCAAGGATCCCAATGGGAGAATCCACTCCTGAGAGTGAGGTTCATAACCTTCAAGAAACAGTATCAAAGGTTATTGAACGAGTGGAAAAGGGCAAGCAGACCATAGAATAGTTGGAAGAATAGAACCAAGTTCTTTCCAACTTTATCAAGTCATTGTTGGCCAAAGATAAGGTTTTGGATCCTGCCCCACTAGTTGCTCTTCCACCCCCCATGATTCTCAGCCAGGATTAAGTCAAGAGCATCAAATACATACATAAGTATTATACTTATGGGAAGGCTGTTGAGGCCATGGTGGATGACATGATCATAATAGGCTTTAATTTCACGAAGGAAGTCTTCAAGGCCAACGAGAAGGTGGCCAAATTGTAGTAGAAACTCTCCTACTTGATCAAAGCTATAAATAAAGAGCTAAAGATATAGAGTAGTTGTATTACAGACCTCCACCTAATGGGCCAAACTGATGAGAAGATTCTGTTGGTCAACAATGTGTTTGATGATGTCAAGAATAACTTATCAAAGGCATGGAGTTTTAGTGTCGAATGGAAGATGAAGGTTGTGGAAGAGGCATTGGGAGAATTAAAGAACGTAAGGTAGAAGGGAGAGTATTTTAAAACTTGTGTTTCATCTACCTTTAAAGATATCCACTGCCAACTTCAAGATGAAATTTCAGGCATTCCCTTCTCTCTTCAAGAAATCAAAGCTCAGTTCAAAACATTTGTCAAGGATGACTTGTTCAGAGAGGAGTCAATTACCAAAGAGAAGATAAAGGACATTTTCTTCCTTCAATCTGCAATTGCTGAGGCCAATAAAGAATACATGGAGCATACTGAGTTTGATAAAGATATGGAGAAATGTCTAGGCACTTGGACTCATGCCACTGCCAACACCACAATTCCAAGAGGCATGGAAATAGCAGAAGCATTGAAGAAATTCAGATATCAGATCCTTAAATCGGTGGGCCCACCTCAGCCATAATCGGATGTCTCTTCTTCTAATTTCTCTTTCTCTTCTTCTATTTTTAGTGTTAAGCTCCTTGTAAATTGATTAAGGACATTGTTTTGTGCATTTCCTTAATTAATCTTTTAGTTAAAAGAAATGGTTACCAAATGTAACCAATTTGTAAGATATATAATGAGCTCTCCACGCCATTCTAAAGGGGATGGAACTCTGATTATTTTTGAAAGTGTAAAAGAGTCAAAAGCTATCAATACAAGAAGATTTCCCTTTCTGTTTCTATCTGTACTTATTCATTCTCTCCTATCTGTTAAAATTATTGAATCATTAATCTATTTTGCATCAAGAAGCTTTGTATTCTTATGGATGTCATCTCTAGAACTTTGTGTCTGTGAAATAACATCTTATGGTTTTAACGCAAATGATTTTGTTCTATATGATCCTAGTTCAACATTTATAAGGAATTATTTTGCTATCTATATTTCCTGAGAATACTATTCTACTTTTTCCCATTCCTTAGTTCTTCCATCCCTTTTGTATCGATAATCGGTCATTTAAAACACTTTCATGATATCAGAGTTCCTCTTTAAAACTAAACATTGTACATTTGTAAATAAGTTTTTTCCTTTAAATAAGGGAACCTCTCCCATTAAAGAGGAGGGAATTTCTGTCCCTTGACTGTTGCTTTCATTAAAGTCCTTATTTGACAACCAACAGTTTTTGGTGACTCTACTGGGGATTCATTTTTGATGGATTCCAGTTTTAAGAACATTTCTTGATCATTTTTTGATCTGGAGACTCTAAGGTTTACCCATGGTAGGAGGGATTTCAAATCAAATATTCTCAGTTTCAACTCTTGGAGCAGAAAGGTTTTCCTCTTCCTTCAACAGGGAGAAATAGAAGAGCTCGTTCTACAAGCACACCCCCTGTTGAAGATAGAACCCTTGGCAGTGGTATCCCTCAAGAGCAAATCAGCCCTAATCTCTTGTGCTTTGATTCTTGCTAGTGTTTCAGTTCCTCTTCAAGCAGTTTTTCCAAGGATGGCTATTCCATTACCTTGGGGCCACCGTGTTGGGCCTCTTGCCCTCCCTCAACCTTTACATGAGTTACCTAGGGGTAACAGAAAGAACTTTCCCAAGTTCAGAGGTGATGGAAAAGTGCATCCTGATGAACATATTGCAGCCTTCATAGTTGCATGTGGAGTCCTCGGAGTTGAGCATGAGGATGTCTCAGTGAGGATTTTTGTAGAGACTTTGCAAGATAATGCGGAAGATTGGTTTTATCACCTTCCTGCTAGGGCCATTACCAATTGGACCACGATGAGAACAAGATTTGAGAATCGTTTCAAGCCTGCGGAAGATGTGCATGCCTTGCTGGCCCAAATTTCTCAAATAAAGAAAGAACCACAGGAGCCCATGAGAGAATTTGTGGCCAGGTTCAATAAGTTGATTAACAAAATCCCACCAGATACCCAACTTGTAGATCAAATTTAAAAATTTTTCTTCCTGAATGCTCAATTGCCTGAAGTAAGCTATGCATTGAGAAGAGCCAACCTTGCAACATTGGATGAGGACCAGAGATTAGCCGTTAGTGTTGAAGATGACTTAATCATGTCTGGTAAGTTGAAAAGAGATCC
Organism: Taxus chinensis; assembly: GCA_019776745.2. NCBI lineage: Eukaryota > Viridiplantae > Streptophyta > Pinopsida > Cupressales > Taxaceae > Taxus > Taxus chinensis. The sequence continues at coordinate 625,657,433 of CM034148.1, read as the reverse complement.
TTCCAAATCTAAAGCTTCTTCTTCCTCTTCCTCTACTCCTAGAGCTAATACAAATCAATTAGTACAAAAGCTTGCTAATGACCTTATTGCCATCAAGAAATAATTGGCTCAACATGCTCCTTATACAGATGTTCCAAGGAGGAATTTTCAGCCTAGAAATCATTTTCCTTCCTCTCAGACAAGGCTGGAAATTGAGGGACCACCCATCAAGGTCCCTGTTAATGCAACTTGTGAGGTTGAAGAACCTGATGATGAAGAGGTTAATGAAGATTTTGAAGAACCTGAAGAAGAGGCTGATGAAGAGCTGGAAGAACTTGAGGGGTCTTGGGTTAATTTCTTCACCACTGAAGGTGTAGATGAAGAAGATGATTATGATGAAGTAGTAGCAGAGATGAATAGTGAGTCATATGCTGTTATGACTCATGAACAAAAAAATAAGAAGGAGAAAGTGATGCAGCCCACTAAGAGGTCCAAGGATCATCCCATGACTATCCCCATAGTTACAAAAAGAGGATCTCCTATTCCCACTGCGTCCACATAGAAGGTGAGTTCTGATAATTCTTCTTTTCCTAATCCTACTGTTAAAACTTCTTTTTCTCCAGTTCCTAAACCTGATAAACCTAGGATTCCTAGTGATGATAGCCCATCCACCTCTGGATCTTTTGATATCATCGATCACCTTAAGAAGAAAAAAATCCAAATTTCAGAGGCTGAGTACTATCAAACTCATCCAAAAGCCTTTTGCCAAAATGGTCCACTTTGTCAATTCCCATTCCAAAACTTCACCCAATACTTCTAAAGGTATTTTTCCTACTCCATCTTCCACACCCCAACCAAACCTTGTGGCTGTAGTCACCTCACCTAATGAGAAAATCAAACCATTTTATGTGACCCTCCTTATAGCAGGCCATAGACTTAGTAACTGTGTCATAGACTCAGGAGCATCAGATAATGTAATGCCTGCCAAAGTGGCCCATGCTCTGGGTCTTACCCTCACATGCACTATTGGTTCTTGTTATTCTATGGAGAGTAGGGAGGTGCCTTTGGTTGGAAGGATTAAAGATGCACATAGGTAGCTTTTGCTACCTTCCCTGAGAAAAAGGTTTTAGCTACTATTCTGGTAGCTGATATCCCTCCTTCATATGGTATGCTGTTGAGTAGGAACTTCTATAAGGACGTGGGAGGAGAAATTCAAATGGATTGGTCACATGCCCTTATACCAGTCAACAACAAGATGAAGAAGTTGTTGCCTGAGAAGCAATCTGCGTATATTGTGCAAAAGATAGATGATCCTAAAGCACAAATACTTTATGAAGATATTGGGCATGACAACTATATGATTATGTCTCAGGATGAAACAGAACATCCCAAAGAAGTATTTCATGATCCTAATGGCATTTGGAATTTGGAATTTGATGGAAGTTGTTCCTCGGCTGGTTCTGGGGCTGGTGTGGTACTGATATCTCCAGAAGGAAAGGTTCATCCTTTCTCATTCAAACTACAGTTTGAAAATACAAATAACACAGTAGAGTATGAAGCTCTCATCCTTGGACTTAATGTGGCAAAGGAGAAAGGTGTGAAGAATATTCTAGCTCGTGGAGATGTGGAACTAGTTGTTAAACAAGTCAGAGACCTTTTCCAAGTAAAGAATAGAATATTGAAGCATTATAGGAATATGGTTTGGGATTATATTGAATTCCTTGATGCCTTCTCCATCGAAGCAGTGCCAAGGGAAAAGAATGCTAGGGCTGATTCTCTAGCTGTTTCAGGATCATTGATGATACCTCACCCTAATTTCTCTCAGGATAAATTCACCATTGAAATGATCCATAGACCAAGTGTACCGGATAATGCAAGCAACTGGAAAGTTTTCAATGATGATCAACATTTTCTCTCTTTCCTGGAACTCAGGGATAACTTTGAACAATTGTATTTTGAAGGAAGTGACAATTTTCCTCGTGAGAGTGTATCTTCCAATGAGGAAGGTGTCAAAGAGGAGACATATCAAGATGGGTGCATCAGACTAAAAGGTAACAAGATCCCTAAAGGGCTGGTGAGCTCTGGAGGAATTGTTTGATAAACATGACAGGTATGTTAAGGCTAAAGCTTCTAGAGGAGCCCAACAATCTGCTGAATATGAAAAGGTTAACATTAGGGGATCTGCTGACCCCAAAATGGTGAACATTGGGAAATGTTGCACACAAGAGGAAAAGAAGAAGGTAGTAAATCTTTTGAAGAAGTACGTTGATGTACTTGCTTATTTTATGATGATCTAAAATCTTTTCAGCCAAAATAAATGTAGCATTTCATTCCTCTCAAACCTGGGATTAAACCTTTCAAACAAAAGCAAAGGCAGTACAATCCAAGATTGCTGACACCATTTTTTAGGAGATACAGAAGTTGTTGAAGGCCAAAATTATCTTTCCCATTCATCATTCAACATGGATTGCTAACATTGTGCCTGTTAGGAAGAAAAATGGTGAGATTCAGATCTGCATTGATTTTAGGAATCTGAATCAAGCTTCTCTAAAGGACAACTACCCCCTACCCATGATGGACCAGGTGTTGCAAGCTGTTACAGGAGCTGAGATGTTGTCCATGCTTGATGGTTTCTCAGGATATAACCAAGTAGAAGTCAACACTGCAGATCAACACAAGACTACCTTTACCACTCCTTGGGGTACTTTTTCTTACAAGAGGATGCCCTTTGGTCTCATCAATGCCAGTGCCACCTTTCAAAGAGCTATGGATTTGGATTTTGGAAGTCTGAAAGGAAAATGTATTGTCGTGTATCTAGATGACCTAACTGTATTTTCCAAAAATAGAGCAGATCACTTTCAGCATCTAGAAACAGTTCTCTTGAAATGCAGAGAACATGGGGTTTCCCTGAATCCCAAGAAATCTATTTTTGTGTCACAGAGGGAAAATTTTTGGGACATGTTGTCTCCAAGGAAGGAATCAAGATTGATCCTGAACAAGTTCAAGCTATTCAACAGATTCCTCTTCCTACAAGTAAAAAGGGAGTGCATTCTTTCTTTGGTAAGATCAACTTCCTGAGAAGATTCATCCTTGATTTTACAGAGTTGACTTTGAATATCTCTCAGATGATGAAAGGAAAGAAGACATTTGGTTGGTCCATTGAAGGAAAGGAAGCATTTGAAAATATTAAAAAAGTTATTGCTAAGACTCCTATCTTAGCATGCCCATACTTCAGTAAAGATTTTATTATCTATTGCTATGCCACAGAAAATACCCTGGCCACTGTGTTGACCCAGAAAGATTCTAAGGCCACGAGCTCCCAATTGCATTCATGAGTTATATTCTTAAAAATCATGAGTTGAAGTACACTATGATGGAAAACATGCTTTTGCAGTGGTTAAAGTTGTTAAGCAGTTTCGATTCTATATCCTTAACTCTCATTCTGTGGTACTGGTGCCTGATACAACCATCAAGTCTATTCTTACACAACAAGAATTTGGAACTAAGAGAGGAAACTAGGTAGCAAAGGTTTAGGAATATGATATTGACATAAGACCAACCAAATTAGTTTAGGGTAAAGGCCTGTGTGAACTCATTGCTGAAGGAGCTGGTCATGAGTTGCCTAAGGATGAGGTTGATGTTCCTATTGTTCTATTTCTCAGCTCAATGGATGAATGGTATGCTGACATTTCTCACTTCCTCACCTATGGTGAATTCCCATCTCATTTAACTACCAAGGAGAAGAGGGCTATCAAACTAAGATCAACACAGTACATGTTGTGGGAGAATGCTTTGTTCAAATGAGGAGTGGATGGAAGATTCTTGAAATGTGTTGACAAAGAGCAATAGAAGAATCTTTTCTCAGCCTTCCATGATCAAGCCTGTGGGGGTCATTTCTCATCTTCCGTAACTACCCACAAAATTCTTCATGTAGGGTACTATTGGCCTACTTTGTTTAAGGATGCATCAAGGTGGGTTGACAAATGTGAAGCTTGTCAAACCTTTGTGGGAAGACCAAAGTTGGCTGCTTTACCACTTAAACTAGTTGTGATTGAAGAACCCTTTCAACAGTGGGGTTTGGACTTCATTGGAACACTCAACCCATCTTCAAGTGCAGGACATACTCATGTGTTGACTGCCATAGATTATTTCACTAAGTGGGTAGAATCCATTCCAGTTAAGAGTACTACTTCTGAGGTGGTATGTAATTTCATCAAAGAAAACATCTTGATAAGGTTTGGAGTACCAAACAAGATTGTAACTGATAATGCTTCAAATTTTTCTTCTGCTGAGATGATGGATTTCTATTATGGATATGGCATTTCCCTTGCTCACTCTTCAGATTACTACCCTCAAGGGAATGGATAGGCAGAATCAACCAACAAGAATCTGGTGGCTATTGTAAGGAAACTTGTTAATGAATCTCAGAGAAACTGGCACAAGAAGCTCTATGATGCTCTCTGGGAAGATAGGATTACACCTAAAAGAGCAATTGGGATGTCACCTTTTCAAGTGGTGTATGGTGTGGAAGCCCAACTACCGATGAAAGTGGAGCTACCAGCTTTGTATTTGATGAAGGCCATTGAGGACACTAGTTTCAGTGATTCTTTAGATAAAAGGATCATGTATCTTCATAAGTTGAATGAAGACAGGCTGCAGGTTTTTGATAGAATATTTGCCCATCAACAGAAGGTGAAATCTTTGTTTGACAAGAAAACCAGATCCAGAGATTTCAAAGTTGGAGATATTGTTTTTCTGTGGGATAAAAGACATGAGCCTCGAGGAAGCCATGGTAAGTTTGATTCTCTTTGGCTTGGTCCTTTCAGAATCAGGCACTTTGCTGGTGAAAATTCTTTCTATCTTGATTACATGGATGGATCCTCTCTCCCACTTCCATATAGTGGGCAGTACCTAAAATTGTTCAAGTCCTAGGTGAATAGGAAGTCCTATGTATATTATGTACAGTGTGTGTTTGCTTTCCCTTGCCTTTGTTTTTTGTTTTTCCTTTCCTTGTTTTTGGTGTGTTGTCTTATGTATTGTCTTGCCTTTGACTCTATTTTCCCAATGGATAAGGCACTGGTCTTCTTTCCTAGAGTTTTTCTTGATTCTTGTCTTGCCTTGTTCCTATGATCTAGTCAAGTCATCCCCAGAAAGAGCCATCTGTTGTCCTCTCAAAATTTCCCCTCTTTTGAAAGTTAGAATTTTGAAAATTTTTTGAGTTGGCACCCTTTAGTAATGTTCTAGTGAGGTGAAAGCTCAAAGAGATGATGAAAATTCACGTTTTTTGGAGTCATTTTGGTGACTTGCGGGTCTATCAAACATTTTTGTCCCTCATGTCCCAAGTACTGTCGTGCCTTCTGTTCATCGATCGACCACTTTCCCCACAAATCCTTAATGACGGTTTATCAGAACTTTTTGACCCATTTGTCCCAAGTTCACCTGGACTTCCTTTTCCCTGATCATCGCCCATCAGGTTCTTCGTGTACTTTTGTCCCATCTGTCCCAAATACGTCTGTGCTTTCTGTTCACGCATTCCCCACACCATGCACATTGGCTGAATCATGTCTTCATGTCCCTCACGTCCTTCGCGTTTCTGAGTCCCTGGACCACCCGTGCTCATTTAGCCCACATTCCTCGCATCACCCGCATCGGCCAGATCGCGTCTTCACGTCCCTCATGTCCCAAATGTACCAAAGACCATCCAGGCCAGTTTCTTCCACTTTTCCCACTTTTCATCTTTTTGAGTTAGTGCAAGGTGAATTTAATGCACATTTAATGACCTTCTCTCTCCTGAACGGCTATTTAATTAGACTATCCCCTATGCATTTGTCACATTGCTCGCTTGCCATCTCTTGCTTGAATCCTTACCATTAAAGTTCATTTGCTCATGCCCCTGTATCCCTTTACATTCTCATCATGATTTTGATCTTGGAAGGTTATTCCCCTGTGCATTGCAAAAATGAAGATCAAGTTTCAAGGTCAAGAACATGTGTCACCTCTTGAGACCTCTGTACCAGATATTAGAGATAGTGAGGTTCGACACTTGGATTTTGGAGATTTTTGGGGTAGACTAACATGCTCTAATCCTGCTCCCATGGCACAAATGATCAGTGATAGTGGAATTGCATACGTGGCTGGATTTCCTATCTCTGTACAGTGTGCCGACACCGTGCTTGCTTGCGGAGCGCATTTTAACCCAGATACCAAGGAACTTATTAATGTGCACAGGGAATTAATTGCTAAACTGGATGCTACCACCATTGCTACTGACCTACACATTCCAGAAACTGAAGATTCCATAGTTCTCACTCGTGTTCAAGCTCAAACCCTATTCGATCAAGAAAGTGAGAAATAAAAGGCCCAAATAGAAAAATCATGGTTAAAGAACCCTAAGAAGGGAGAGTCTCGACTCTCTAAGGCATTATTTAGAGTTGATTTTAATGAGGAGTTGTCTGATTTTATTATTTTTCTCACCCATATCATGGGGTTGCCTTCCACCAATGAATTTCACTTTTGGATGTGCCCCTTTATAAATATCATCTGCGAGGGCAAGCAAAACATTAATTGGGCTGAAATTGTTTGCATGAATTTGACTGAGCAATTGTCTAGTGTCTAACAGACTAAGAAGTTCTATATGACTTCTTATCTCATGTATACCCTGGCAACATCTTGATAGTGGTTCGGTTTCACCTACATGGAGGGCCAGAAGAATGAGCCTATTTATGCATATTGCCCTCAGTTTACCCTTGAAGCTAGTAATCACAATTTCAGAAGAGTTAATGATGCTTTCACCATGTATATTGTAAGACTCTTAGAGGGTGACACTACTAGGAGATTTTCTGATGAAGCTATGAACCTGATAGCCAAGTATGGGGCTTTCTTCATTCAATTCAGGAGGTTTTCATACATCAGGTTGGCTGGCTATGAAAATACACCCCTCAAGCTCCCCATGTTTTGCAATGATAAAATGGATCTGGTTGAAGTGTGCAGGCAACTTGATAAACTCCATAGAACCTGCAAGGAAAAGAAGATCACTGGCCTACATTTCCCTATCTCTTTGGGAAACTATACATGTAAAACAACTTTGGATGCCCAAAATGTAGAAAGGGATATTTCTCCTCTCACTGTCTATTTCTTCAAACCCAGGTGGCAACTTGTTTTGATCTGAAGAATTTTATTGATCAGAACCTCAGGATAAACTATCATCACAAGCCAGATACTGAGGATTACTAGGCAGATTGTGTAGATGATTTTGAAGCCAGACAGAGGCACTATGGTAGACTCTCTCTACAACAAATTAGAGATTTCAATCTCTACCAAGTTCATGAAGGATTTAAGGATGATGATGAGGACTTACAGTCCTTTGAATATGAAACAACAATCAGACACACTCCTTTAGAAGATCTGGATTGGTACAAAAAAGAGAGAGATGATTTGTTTGAGATTATTGCCCCTGTTCTTGTAAGAACTAAAGTTTGGCTTGACATGAAGGTTCATGAGATCAAGAAGAATCAGGGTGGATCCTCTTCTAGAGATACCTCTATACAAGGGAAGGAAGCACATACAACCAGTATTGAGGTACTTGAGCAAACCCCTCATTCTTCCTCAATGAGGGACCTGAGTCATCTACTCCTTCTACTCAAGTATATCAAAAGAAGATCAAAGAGGTTAAACATGAATCAATTGAGGAAGAATATCTTCTTGAGCACTCAAAATTACCTTCAGGACTAGAGAACATTATTCTTCTTAGTGAGAGTGATGATGGTGAAGTGCCAAATCCTGCAGGAGCTCCTGAAGTCACTGTTGAAGAAGAACAAGAAATGTCTAGTACTGAACCTCCTAATACCACAGAATCCTCTGAAAAGGAAGCTCCTGATGCCCCATCCACTTCTTTTCTAGAGGAAATATTGGTTAATACTCTAAGTGCCATGAGTTCACTTGCTCTTGGCCCCCTTGTTCCTTCCTCTTCTCCTTCTACCTTTGCTTGGGTGTAACCCATGGTTGACAACAGGAAGAGAAAATCTTCTTCTCATCTAACAGGGCCAAATTTTGATGCTGTGGCAGCTCTGTTGAGTACTTTCCCTCCCCCTCTAGCAAAGAAATCCAAGATCACTTCAATTTTAGTAACTGATGCTCAGGGCCAATAGTTCCTGGAAGTTGCAAAGCCCAAGGTTGATAAGGCAGAGAAGGATCTTTTGGTCTTGGATTTAGAGATTTCAAGGATCCCAATGGGAGAATCCACTCCTGAGAGTGAGGTTCATAACCTTCAAGAAATAGTAACAAAGGTTATTGAATGAGTGGAAAAGGGAAAGCAGACCATAGAACAGTTGGAAGAATGGAACCAAGTTCTTTCCAACTTTATCTAGTCATTTTTGGCCAAAGATAAGGTTTTGGATCCTACCCCACTGGCTGCCCTTCCACCCCCATGATTCTTATCCAAGATGAAGTTCAGAGCATCAAAGACATACACAAGTATTCTACTTATGGGAAGGTTGTTGAGGCCATGGTGGATGACATGATCATAGCAGGCTTGAATTTCATTGAGGAAGCCTTCAAGGCCAACGAGAAGGTGGCCAAATTACAGCAGAAACTCTCCTCCTTGATCAAATCTATGAATAAAGAGCTAGAGATATGGAGTAGTTTTATTATAGACCTCTGTCTAATGGGCCAAACTGATGAGGAAGATTCTGCTGGTCAACAATGTGTTTGATGATGCCAAGAATAACTTATCAAAGGCATGGATTTTTAGTGTCGAATGGAAGATGAAGGTTCTGGAAGAGGCACTGGGAGAATTAAAGAATGTATGGCAGAAGGGAGAGTCTTTTAAAACTTGTGTTTCATCTACCTTTAAAGATATCCATTGCCAACTTCAAGATGAAATTTCAGGCATTCCCTTCTCTCTTCAAGAAATCAAAGCTCAGTTCAAAACATTTTTCAAGGATGACTTATTCAGAGAGGAGTCAATTACCAAAGAGAAGATAAAGGACATTTGCTTCCTTCAATCTGCAATTGTTGAGGCCAATAAAGAATACATGGAGCATACCGAGTTTGATAAAGATATGGAGAAATGTCTAGGCACTTGGACTCATGCCACTACCAACACCACGAATTCCAAAGCATTGAAGAAATTTAGATATCGGATCCTCAAATCGGTGAGCCCACCTCAGCCATAATTGGGTGTCTCTTCTTCTAATTTCTCTTTCTCTTCTTCTATTTTTAGTGCTAAGCTCCTTGTAAATTGATTAAGGACATTGTTTTGTGCATTTCCTTAATTAATCTTTTAGTTAAAAGAAACGGTTCCCAAATGTAACCAATTTGTAAGATATATAATGAGCTCTCCACGCCATTCTAAGGGGCTGGAACTCTGATTATTTTTGAAAGTGAAAAAGAGTCAAAAGATATCAATATAAGAAGATTTCCCTTTTTGTTTCTATCTGTACTTATTCATTTTCTCCTATCTGTTAAAATTATTAAATCATTAATCTATTTTACATCAAGAAGCTTTGTATTCTTGTGGATGTCATATCTAGAACTTTGTGTCTGTGAAATAACATCTTATGGTTTTAACACTAAATGATTTTGTTCTATATGATCCTAGTTCAGCATTTATAAGGAATTATTTTGCTATCTATATTTCCCGAGAATGCTATTCTACCTTTTCCCATTCCTTATTTCTTCTGTCCTTTTGTATCGATAATAGGTCATTTAAAACACTTTCATGATATCCGAGTTCCTCTTTAAAACTAAACGTTGTACATTTGTAAATAAGTTTTTTTCCTTTAAATAAGGGAACCTCTCCCATCAAAGAGGAGGGACTTTCTGTCCCCTGACTGTTGCTTTCATTAAAGTCCTTTTTGACAACCAACATGGGGAAAATAAATTGTTATGGGTATTTAGTTACCAAAACTATGGTTGGAAACTAGATTACACATGGAGATATGTTCAAGTTTATAGGAATCCTCTTTGTCTTCCTAGTCTCTCAATGCAATTTTATAGAAATTTTGTTATTCACTGAGTTGATAAAAAATATTTCCTATTGGATGACAACACCTCTATCTCACGAGTAAGTTATATATATGATTTAATTTTTTTAGCCCACTCATGTTATCTACCACTCTTGTTAGGCAACTTATAAGGCTACTTAAAACATGCCATATCTGCATGGAAATTACTTATAATCTCACACCTTGTGCACCCTGCACATGTCAAAATCATAGGGAGATTTTCTATTAACACTCACTCTTCAAGGTGGTGAATGCTTTATAAATATTTAGTGTATCCATATAGATGAAGTGCCTTGGGTTAAAGCATTTGGACCTTTTAGGAAGGGGAATTATACTATTAGTCACATATTTGATAATTGGTTTAAGTCCTAGTTAACATTTTTGGAGATCAAATAAAAATATGGCCTTAACAATAAAAAATTATAAAATCTTGATTCTTAACCATAAATATTGTAGATTCTTATTGTGATTTTTCTTTAATTTTCTCATATAATGATACAACATTAATATAATCAGGAGTTGGACATCAAGGAAGTGGAAATCTAATGTTAAAACAACAACCATGGCCACATGTTATTTTATTTTTCTCGTTTGCTTACCAATGGTTGTGAGAGAAAATTTAAATTACTAGAGCATGGAGAACCAAAAAAGTACTTAATTAATTGGGATTTTATTATTATTATTGATTTTCAATGAAAGTTTAGGGTTTTAGTTTTAGCTATGTTTTGTTGATTCTTAGATTATAACCTTTTCCCATGGAACATCATAATTGTAGATTAAATAAGACTTGAGAAAACTAAAAAAGTATTGTTATTATTTCACCAAATACAACCAACAAGTGTTTGACCTATTATTTCACATCTTTTAGGATACTCTCATCCTATGTTAACATAGGAGATTTGAAATAAGGTATGGAAATAAACCAAAGCATAATGGAGAAAGGACTTTTGTCAGATATTATAGTTCTATGTGTTTTGGTGATATTTAAAATGTGGAATCATGCACTTGGCACGTGAAATGTATGGACAAAATTATTGAAATAAATGTGGTCTTATGGACTAAAATTCAACCAAATTCAATTAATAGATATTCAAACCAGTTAGATCACATTTTTCCATGGACAAAATAATAGATCTTTGCAATGGGGTATGGACGTCTAGCGAGGAATAATAGGAAGTGTTTTTTTGTTCGATGTTGTAGTTGCAGGTTCCCCATTTCGATACACATGTAAAACTATTGTGACAAAGGCCTTGGATAACTTTTAAATGACCTACATGGAAGATTTAGTGTATGCACAAAAATTGTTTGACTAAATCAAAGAACATGATACATTATTTGTTCAATATCATACTTATAAGTGAATGCATTTTGTTAGTGTAAAACCATAAACTCTTCAACCTTTTCTAGCACCCTCTTATCTTGCACCAAAATGTGAATATTGAGGGTAGGCCAATGGGACAACCATCAAAGCATAATGGTAGATAATTTTTGTTAGATGTAGTTGCAAATGCCCTAATAGTTAATAGACAAGTAAGAAAATTATGGTTGACAAAACACACTCAAAGAGTTGTAGTCTCATGGAACATAGACCCTTGACCATGTTAGATTCATTTTCATTAAATTAGAATGTGGCCATGCAAGTTTGACAAATAAGGGTTGTAAAATTTTCAATGGAATTAGGTTGAAACTTATGTTATTCTATCAAACATCTATGTAGAAGTATGCATTATGGCGTGAAATTCAAAGGGATAAGGAGATTGATGAAGGATAAAGGAATTAAAAAAAAATTGTTGCCGAGAAAATTGTTGTGACAGATGTAAAAACAATTCCATATCATTCAAAAAATGGACATTATTCTTTTAAATATTACTGGTAATTCCATGTGAAGACAATATGTAGACATATGCATATAAAATATTGATGTACATAGAAAATAAATTATGCATAAGGTTTACCTGGATCATCATCTACTTTAAGTTGCTGCTATTGTCAGCTGTAACCTACGTCTCTATCCTCCATCCTGGGGAGTAATTCTCCTCTCCAAATCTTGCTCCCTGTGAGGTGTATCCTCAATATATTTTTCTTTATCTGAAGAAAAATCATCTACACTCTTAACAAGTATGCCCCCTCAGATTTTTTTTTTGTTAATTGGCACCCTAACTTGGAGGACACTCTACAACAGTTCATTCCCTTTGAGGAGACTATCTCTTTTTCTTCCTCCTCTGGTCAATAATTGATTTCTTCCTTTGGTGATGGATTGTTTCCACACTTTCAATCGATTTCCTCTACTAGACATTTTTATTGAAAATCCCACAAAACCTCATGCTACAAGTGGTCCAAAAATATGACAACCAAACCACTGAATAAAATAGCCCACAAATTGTGAAGTCTTGTCCCTATGTCAAAAGTTTTTGCCCATGTTAGTATGTCATATTTTAGAGTCATGTAAAAAATGTCACATTCAGTACTGTCACATAAAAAAAATGCTAATTGACTGCAAAAAGTTTCTCAGAGTGTCACATTAAAATCTCATCTTAGTGTGAATGGATTAACGTGAAATGATAGTGTATCACATTTTTTTTAGCGTTGTGTCAGGATATGTCAAATTATTGTTTTTGTTTTTGTGTTATGTATTAGTTTAGACATATTTGGGGGTCATGTTAAGAAAGACACACTAATGTGTCACCCTAACAGTCCTAACGTGTTAAGATGTCACATTTGAAGCTACATGTCAAATGTTGTACGTGTAAAGGTTATTTAACATCTAAAGTTGTTTTTTTTGTTACAAATCATGCATATTTTAATAAATTTTAAATTAAATAGGTGAAGCAATTCGGGTGTCACATTAGTGGTAACTAATGTCAACACTGCTAACTAGGTTATAATGTTGTGTTAAATGGTGTCCAATTCTAGGATGTCACATTAGGTTAGTGTTGAAGTTACAATGAAGTCACATTAGTGTGTCAATGATAGGTCATGTTATTGGGGAGATTATGTCAAATTTAGTGTCATGTTAGCATGTCACAATCAAGGAACTAAGTTGACATTAGTGTTTCCTATTAGTGTGTCATGCTAGGGTGTCATGTTAGTGTGTCGCATATCAGTTTCATTAGTGTTAAATGTGGGGATGTTAGGGGAAATAAAGTTCACTTATGTCAAAATGGGAAAAATCGTGTCAGTGTGTCACATTAGGGAAATCATATCCAAGTGTGTCGCGATAATAAGGTTAAGTTTGGGGAAATTAGGTCAAATTAGAGGAAACGATGTCAAAATTAGGGGAATGTGTGTCATGTTAGGGTGCATGTTATAAGTTTTCAAGTTTGGGTGCCGATTCAAGTCCATTATTAGGTCAAATTTGGGGATATTAGGTAAAAATTTGGGGAAATTAGTCATCCAAATGTTGTTCAAAAGTTATCATATTAGGGTGTCGAATCAGGTTGATAATTACGTCAAATTTGGGGGACATTAGGCTAACACATGTTTGGGGAAAACTAGGTCAGAAATTTGGGTGAAATTAGGTTTAATTAAGTCACATTAGGTTAATTATCGTTTAAATTAGTGTCGTATTAAAGTGTCGTGTTTGTGTGTCATATTATGGGGAAATTAGATCATGTTAAGGGAAACAAGTCATTAGTTTGTCATGTTAAGGTGTGCCATGATAATGTAGATCATGTATATGGTTGTTATTTTAGGTTTTCACGTTAGGCTTTTTTAGTGTTAGTTTGTCGTGGTTAGTGTTAGTGGAAACAAGTCAAAATTAGGGGAATATGGTGTCATGTTAGGGGTGTCGGTTCTAAGTTTTCATAATTTGGATGTTAATTCAAGTTTTATTGGGTCAAAATTGGGGATATTGGGTCAAATTAGTTAAAATTAGGTCAAATTTTGGAGAAATTAGGTCAAATTAGGGGAAATTAGGTCAACTTTAGGGAAAGTTATTTCAATTTTAGGAGAAATTAGGTCTGAATTTGAGGAAAATTGTGTCAAATTTTGGGGAAAGGGTATTAGTGTCAAATGTAGGGAAATCTAAGTTTTCAATTTTGGGTGAATTAGGTCAAATTTGGGTAAATTAGGTCAACTTTGGGGAAATTAGGTCAAGTATGGGGGAAATTAGGTCAAGTTTAGAAAAGTTAGTTTAACTGTGGGAAATTATGTCACATTTAAGGAAATTACGTCAAATTAGGAGAAACATGAGTCAAAATTAGGGGAAAGGTGTGTTGTGTTAGGGTATCCATTCTAAGCTGTCAAATTCAGATGCCAATTAAAGTTTTATTAGGTCAAAAAAGGGGGATAATATGTCATATTTAGGAAAAATTTGGACCAATTTGGGGGGAAATTTGGTCAAATTTGGGAAAATCATAGCAATTTTAGGGGAATTAGGTCAAATTAGGGGAAACAGTGTCATGTTAGTGTGTCATTATAAGTTTTCAAATTAGGGTGTCAATTTAGGTTTTATTAGGTCAAATTTGGGGAAATTAGGTAAATTAAATCAAATTTGGGGAAATTAGATCAAATTAGGGAAAATGGTGTCATGTTAGAGTGTCATTCTGAAAGGAACAATAACCATATCGTACCAAGCCAAGAACACAAATGCTAATTAAACACCACGATCAATAAGATGAAAGTAATTCACTAGAATAGCTTTACATAAAGCCTTTGCAAATAAATGAGCAAGCAATATCATATATTATTATGGAACTCAATGCAATACATTGATAATGGACCTTGCTTAAATAGGCAAGGAATAACAATCTAAGAACCAGTCAAGGTCGTAGATCAAGCCGTAAATCAAGGAAATAACTAGTCATCAAATAACTAGTCAAGACCATAGATTTAGGAGAGAACTAGACATCAAGGATCTAGTCAATACCATAGATCAAGGAAAGAACTAGTCAATACCATAGATCAAGGAAAGAACTATACGTAACAACTAGATAATATCTCCTAATATCTAAATAAGATAAAATAAATATCCACACGCATAAGTGGGTGAGGATAAATACAATAAAGGTAAATAAAGTACCTAGGTGAACATGAGCTAAGGTAAATACCTACTCTAACACCCCCCCTCAAGTGAAGCTAGGGGCTAAAATAGAAGTGGCATGTCCACAGTATGAGTCCCAGACAACTAGGCCTGATGAGGTACTCATGTACAATAACTGGGAAAAAAGGGACACTACAAGGTACCCAAAACCAGTAACAACAAAGTAAAGAGAGTAAAGAATCACTCCAAGGCATCCCAAGAAGCTTAGCTTAAAAAAATCGTATAATGCTGAAGAAGTTTGGTGTGCACTGTGGTTTGAATCCACTGCTCGATCAAAAAATTAAAAAAAAATTGACACTGGGCTCCACCAGAATAGCTCCATACAAGGAGACTGTCAATAGAGTGATGTTGAAAGTGCAAAAAAAACACCAAACATAATTCGATCAACTGCTGCAAATAGGTGTACCACGATCCAAAAATAATAACCAAAGCAACAAGGCAAGGACACAAACTCCAGAGTGTCATGATCCAAGAAAATCCAAGGTAACAAGGCAAAGACACGAAACCCGAAGAAGCAGAATCAACACCACACCCTCCCATGTTGCTGAATGGGTGGAGCGATGCTATAAATCTATATGAGTTGTCAAAACAACTACTCGAACAATGACAAACTAACACTGGGCTCCACCAGAATAGCTCCCCCATAAGAGAGACTATTAACATGCCAAAAGTGTCAAAAATACAGATACAAAATCTCTCAACAAACAAGAGAGATACACTACACCTGCTAAAGAAAAATGCTCAAAACAAGAAGCATCACAATGCAGAAGGTATAGAAAGTGGAGCAAGAGGCCGAATGGTGGAGGAGCCGTGCCTGTAGAGTCCTCTCAACTAATGCCTATGTCGTCTCCATGAGTGATTAGATATCCACCCCAAATCAACACGGATGGATGAAGAAGATGCCTGCATATGACTTGGTGAAAAATGCACAATGGGTGCATGCAAAAGAACATCAGAATGTGTGTCAGGTTGATCATGTCTGATAACTGAAATATCAGGTTTCTCAATCCTGAGTGAAGGTGCAGAAACTCATGTGTTGCTCATGATCCTCAGAAAGAGTCGAGGTGAACAAAAAAGGAGCTCTGTCAATGTGTGATCCCAATGAAGTATCTGCTCGAAAACCAATGTCATGACGAGAATTCCACTTAACATGTGGAATAGAGGAAACAATACCCTATGAATGTCTGCTAATGACTCCTCTAATAAGACCCATGGAACGGAGCATGTGAGAACTGAATGTAGTGGTATGCTTCTTAAAAAATCCACGTAGCTGAGCAGAAGTAGGATACACAACATGTGGTACTATAATAGGCACAGATGTGGAAGAGCATGCAGTAACGAGCCTCATAGGTTTAGAAGCATCAAAAATAGGTTCAGGCTCAAAGACTGGTAGATCAATGTCAGTGGGTACAAGAGCAAAAACTACAAGTGGACTAGGAGCTTGGATATGGTTGTCCACAATATGATGGTGATGTTGTAAGCTAGTAAGTTTGTTCTGCACGAAGTGTATTATTGTATCCTTATCATGAATGAGTGATTGTAGAAGAGAATTTCGCTTCTTGAGTGATCTATTTTCTTCCACAAATTTTACAATATCCTCTTAAAGTCCACATACTTCAGAGAAAAGCATATCATTCTCGGAATCCATGATAGGTACAAATTGCAACTCCCAAAAATTTAGGACGTCGGGCTCAGCAAAAATTTCATCCACAATTGATTACAACACTCCTCCATATTTGGCACTTTATAATTATAGTGCAAGTCTCAAAATAAATATTTCTAATGGAAAGAGCACAGAAAAACAAGCACTTTTACAAAAAACAACACTCAAAACCGAGTTACTGATCAAAACTTACAAGTTTTTTAATATTTTACTCTGTTATTTATTTTAGTTTCCACTAAAATAAAGTAAATTGTTATTTCCTTCACCACACAAATAAAATTAAAAGGGGCTGAAGTTAAGCACCTACTAGTAGTAATCACAAGTCTTTAAGCCCTCATATGACCATGCCATATGACCAAGGGCTAAGGATTTTAATGGGTTGGTGGGCCTTGATTAAATAGGCAAGGAATAACAATCTAAGAACCAGTCAAGGTCATAGATCAAGCCATAAATCAAGGAAATAACTAGTCATCAAAGAACTAGTCAAGACCATAGATTTAGGAGAGAATTAGACATCAAAGATCTAGTCAATACCATAGATCAAGGAAAGAATTAGTCAATACCATAGATCAAGGAAAGAACTATACCTAACAACTAGATAATATCTCCTAATATCTAAATAAGATAAAATAAATATCCACACACATAAGTGGGTGAGGATAAATACAATAAAGGTAAATAAAGTACCTAGGTGAACATGAGCTAAGGTAAATACCTTCTCTAACATAGTCTAAGTTGACAAATCCCGAAGTAAATTTAGGTTTCATTAGGTACAATAAGTCTCAATTATGCACATGAATTTGTGTGTCATATTAGGGTGTACTATTTGGGTAAGCTGTGTTAGTATTAGTCAATGTCTTTTTTAAAATGTTGCAATAGGCTTTCATGTTAATGTGTCACATAAAGATGTGGAAATTATGTCAAATTTGTGAAAATCAAGTACACAGTATGGGAGGTTTAGTGGAAAAAGTGCTTACATTTGGGGAACCAAAGTGTAATGTTAGTGTGCTCCTAGTTCAGGTGATCATTAGGTCATATTGATATGTCAAGCCATCTACAAAGCCATTGGGGGGAATTGGGTCAAATAAAATCCCCAATATAAGCCAAAGCTCGTCGAATCTCCATGGCTATAGTTTTTTGTATGTTTTATTCAATTCAAATTATGTCTAAGACATCATGGGGTACACTTATGTCAAAATAGGATAGATTAGTTTCCAATAAGCTCTAATTAGGTTGAATTAGGGGAAATGATGTCAATGCATTAGGGTGTATCCATTAGACATTCATAGCCAACAAATTTTGAATATACATCCGTTTGCAATGATACTGACCCTTAGTTCAATGGATAGTGTATCGAAAATGGAATCGAACAAAAAAGGTCCCTCTAATACAAACATATGGCGAATCCAACATTGTATTTAAGCGAAACATCCCAATAAAGGTGAAACACTGATTCAAAACAACATCAGGGGTGCACCCAACAGACATGATTAGATGTGATGTAATACCCTTGCTCTACGTCCACAGGATAAATTAGCCGACATGATGATCTTTTCTTACACTAAGAGTGGAGTTCTTTTGCTATGAAAACACCAAAGGATACCTTGGGTGTGGGAGTGAAAACAATGACATAGCATACAAGAAGCCATTAACCCCCATAACTCTTTTTGGTTTCGTAACACATGTACAATGAGAACAAATAATTAAGCATCTATAATGATATCAGGATCATGAATTTGTTATGGGAATGTGTTTACACAAAGTTCAATTAGTGATTCTCATTTCATTTCATTAGATACAAAACACTTACATCGCTTACAAAAATTGCAATATGACTTGCTTGAGTATCTAAGACGAGATTGGCATGAAAGAAAATCATTATGGACAAAGTCAAAAAAGAATGTCATCAATTCCATGAACCATAGACCATGGACATCTGTGAGTCCCAAATGACTGAGATATAGAAAACCAATGCAAATGTGGAATAGAAAGATAAAGCATACATCGTATTTTCATATTGATGCGTGTGACCTTTGCATAGTCTATATTTACAATACAGATACTTTTACCTATTTACCACAAAATTAGTTTTAATATAAAGTCACTTAAGTGGATAATATGAAATTTGAAAAACCACACACCTTAATTGCTTGCATGTGGAATCACTAAACTGAGCTAAGACCCCTCGGCTGTCCACAAATAGTTACACACCAAGCATATTCTTCAGACCAGATGTATTCAAAAGAAGGTGATCTAGGATGGAGTTGCTTCCTATTTATTCTGGATAGTGTCAATGAGGGTTTCTAGTCTAAATAATATTTTCATAACAATTGCTTCCTTGATCAGAGCTTGGTAAATAACTTGGACATTAGAACACAACTCGACGCACACACTATGGAGAAATGAGACAAATCCAACCTCGATGCCCCGCAAGTCCAACTTCAAACCTTCAGCGTCATTACACAATGGTCCATGTCTAAGACTGCAAGCCACAACAACTTCTTTTACCTGCACAATGACAATGTAAAGGGGTCAACTCATGCTAGAGAATGCCAAAATAAAAATTTGCACCATAAAACTTTATCCTAAGGTATTCATTCTAAATTGTACAAATCAGGGCCACTATTTGCACATAGAAGTGGTGCAAAATTAATATTTGTTAGTGCTGATAAACCATATACATTCATCCTCGGCACAGGTAATAACTTAAAAAAACCATCAATGATAAGGTTGTGGAAAATTTCACATTGTGGAACCTTGTAAATGATGGATTGTGTGTTGTCCCTTCCAACGAAAATAATCACATACAACAAATGTGGATTTGACAATGTTACGAACACAACTATTGGCTCTGGTAAAGCTGTCAAAATATGTCAGATCCATCGGATGGAAAAGTAGACAAATAATTGTCCGGCGGGCCCCAGTCGGAACCAAGAGGACCTGTACAGGGATGGCGTGGTCCCATGTTCTCGAGGTTGAGTCCACGTGGTTACAGATTCGCGACTATCTCTTATTTTAGCAATGACACTTGAGAGTACGTCAGCAATAGTCTACCGTACCAATTTATTCCACATCTAACACGTAGTCACCGCCATAAATTTAACGTTAGCGGAATTTTTATCTAGAAAGGTGGTTGTACGTGTAATTCAAAATATGCCCCCACCTTTCTTAGAAGTGGAGTATGATTCCACTGGTGAAGTATGCAGTCCAAATGAAAATTGACTTTAATCGGAGACGGACGTGTTTCTCATACTTATTCAATGTAACTAATTTTAATCGGAGCTACGACATGTGCAAGATCATTAATTCAACCATTTCTATATTAAATGGGAGGGGGAAATTAGTCTCCGCAACTGTTCGAGATTAATATTAAAATAATACCAAGTGGTTAATTATTAATTAATTCTGATTAATCAATTGTAGGGGGTATGAATGTGGGATAAACTAGAAACAAGTATGTGATTTATGCCACTTCTACATTTTCCTCGGTTTAAACGGTTTTCCTTATGAAGTATTGTGGGGGTAAAGCTACATAGTGGGACACATGGCTATGCCTATCAGTGAACAGGGAAGATACTGAAGCTTTTAGATGGCCCAATGGTTAATAAACATGGTCATGTAATGTCTCCTTCAAGTGGGTGGGTGATGTAGAACAGTGGTGGATACTTCTAATTGAAAGTAAGCAATTGTACCCCAGGGATTTGAACAGGGATGCATTGAAGGAATTGTACGAGTTCGAAAGTATGATAGTTATCATGTGGTAGGGAGACGATATAACTTCATAGCAACAAAATTTTAAAGTTGTCGAGATCCGAAATTAAAAACTTGTAAACTTGAACTCCTATGAAAACTAAATCCCGAAACTTAACCAAGATGTGCATAAAACACATTCACACACATCACACACAAGAAAGGTGAAATACACATCATTAATTTTAATATCCAGTATACCCCACAAAATTGATGCACCTTGATTATGAATATGAAAATATGATTGATATAAAACAGTGACTATGTTATTCTAAAAATAAAACATCAACAATGCAACACAAATTTGAAAAAGAAGACAATTAACTATGCCCCTAATGCATGCCACAATGATGATTAAACATATTTAAATTCCCCCAAACACCAAAATTTATGAAATGCATTGGGAAAGGATTAGACTAAAGAGTGAAGTGATGCTTAGATACTCCTAATGAAAATCTTGTTGGATCTACATCGAAGAGCAATATGAATAAAAAGGATCATTGCCACTGTGCAATAAAACTAGATTGCAAGAGAGGTAGAATGAGAGCCTAAATTTCCCCAGGCGAAGTTATATTGCAAAGGAAAAATAGTTGATTTCCACTAGTATAGATATACACCACGGGAAAGAAAAACGATAGTAATAAGATTGGAACAACAACTAGGGTAGTAGATAAAGGTTTGGATTTTTCAAGATTGCATTGAAATGTTGAAATATTAACTGTAATGGGTTTTCCAATTATAGGATTTCTATAAGTGAATGTTTGTTCTGCAATTTTTATAATTTTTTTGAATTTTTGAATATATGATTTTTTTGAATTTTTTGTGAAGTTTTAGAAAAAATTTAAAATACAAATAAAAAGAAATGTAAACAAACCTCCTCCAATCCACATCTTCCTTGCAAACCTAAATGATAAGGTTGTGGAAGCTTTAATCTTGTGGAATCTTGTAAATGATTGATTGTGGGTGCTATTGAAAGTGACATCCAAATGTGGATTTGACAATGTTACAAACATAGATTTTGGCTTTTGAAAATATTCCAATACGTAGATATTGGATGGAAAAGTAGAAGAATAATTGTATAGGAATCGAAGAGGGAGCCAAGAGGATTTGTAAAGGATATGATTTCTCTTTTATAAAGGATTAGTAGTGGTTGGAAGTGGTTACAAATAGTTTAATTCACATGATAAAAATAGCACTTGAGGGAGGTTAAACAGTTCAGGTGGATTTATTCCCATTTGAGGGGCAGTAAATAAATTTTATTTAGCAGACGTTCCATCTAGAAAGGTGGTTGTACATGTAATTAAATTTCCCATACCTTTATAGGATTATAGAAGTGGATTTGATTGGACTGGTGAAGTGAAGTCCAAGTGGAAGTCGACTAGGAAAATATGTGTATTTTCCTAGTTAAGTAACTAACTTAATCAGATACAATGTGCAAGATAATTAATTAACCATTTATTTAATAAATGTTAATTAACTTAGCTAAGGTAGTGTAAGAGATTAATTTAATTAATCCCAAAAGGTGATGATTAATTAATTTGATTACTCAATCATACAGGGGTACGAAATGGAATAAAATAGAAACAAGTATGTGATTTTGGGGTTCCTACAACCACCTATATGAGAAATTATCTCTTGCATGAGAAAATTATTGTTTTACAAATATCACAAAGCATG
Organism: Taxus chinensis; assembly: GCA_019776745.2. Lineage (NCBI taxonomy): Eukaryota > Viridiplantae > Streptophyta > Pinopsida > Cupressales > Taxaceae > Taxus > Taxus chinensis. The sequence goes on along the minus strand of CM034148.1, from coordinate 625,635,319 downwards.
TACCTGTATCAATCATGCCCTAAACCTAGGAAAAATAATTTCAATGAGATATCTAGGATTTTTATAGTATCAAAGAACCTATGATAATTCTTAATGGAATCATTAGTGCAATTATGAAATATAACAATCCTCTAAATGAAAACAATTTCTCTTTGTGAAATGAAATCAAACATTGATTGAGTGATCTTTCTCTTTTACTGAATGGGAGGACTTATTGCTATGTATTTTCAATAGATAATTGGTACAATAAAATTGAATTGAGGGTGGTGAGAGAAAAAAGAATACATGAGAACAAAAATCTCCAATCATGGAAGTTTTCAATTGATCTTCTTAGATGTTTCACATTCAACAATATCCCCTGTGCTCTCTACTTCAAGTTAAAATAACCATAAGATTAGGATATTCAAAGCTCAATACTAGGAGAGGTCTGTAGATGGAGAATTTTAATTTCATTTTTTTATGAATTTGAATTGGTATATTTGAGAAGTGAATTGGAACTTGGGAGAGTTTGCAAAATAGGATTTTCTTCCTTTTCAGATGTTTTCAATGATGTTTCTAAATGAAATACTCAACCAAGATAAGAAATAATGGATTAAAATGAAATATATATGGGAAATGAAGTTATAATCCAAATTTCAGAGAGTTTTTTCATCAAAATCAACAGGAAAATGCCAAAGAGTTTCTAGTCACAAAGTGGCAAAACTAGTTATTTTAATGGATTTTGGTTGTGTAGAAAAAAAAACGCACTTATTACTATTAAATTATGCCTATAATATGTTGTTGTATAAATTATTTCTAAGTAAAAAGATTCAAAATTGGTAATACCTTTTCCTAGTCCTTCTATTGCTTTTGATTGGTTTTGATCATGAAATTGTCTTGTAATTCTTAGATTTAATTCTTTTAGTTGAGTCAAAGGGATCCTTGTCCCCATTATCAGTAATTTTTCTATTCCTTGACTTTCGGGATAGTACCACGTAGAAGTGAAACTACCAGTTGGGTGTTAGTTTCACTTATGGGCACTTTTTTTTTATTCTCCTTCATTTTCTAAATTACCCTTTAGTGCTTAACATTAGGTCTTTTCTGATTCTATGCATCAACTGTTTATGTCATTAAATGTCAAAATTCAAACAAGGAAGTCATATATATATATATATATATATATACAAATTACTCATTATTATTAGGGGTTGGGAAATTTTGGCTATTACTTACTGTATACTACCTGGGAAAAGAATAACATTAAAGGACTATATTTGGGATGCATTATTCACTGCATATGAGGGGATATTTCTAAATTCCATCTCACACGTTAATATTGGGTACAAAGTAGTTGTAGGCCCTATCTTGGTGTGGCTGACACAAGGGAAATATATCTTCAAGGGACATGATTCAAACACACAAACAAATTAGAACTACATAGAGATTGAAATATAATACAAAGCTCAGTGATAATGACATTGGGGTGATATCTGAGGTTATTCTGAATCAAATATATGAACTATTTATTTCATATAATGTTTTCTTGAGCCTTGTGTAGGTAGATAGGGTTTTTTTATAGGTTCAAATGTGATATTGGAACCCTACAATGAAGCTCGAGTGACAAAGAGAGAAAGGAAGAAGTCAAGTTCAGACCTTGAGAAGATCAAACGTGGATCATTTTCCAAGACACTAACGCCCAGTTAGTACACTAGCACCTAGATGGTCCTATCCTCCTTTAAGTGGTTATTTATAAAGGAGTTTTTGATTATAGTCTCCCAGACAAAGCATATCGAGTCTAGATATAGAAAGTTCCACCTAGTTTCTAGCCCAAAATCAACCCAAATCTTTAAATACAAGCTAAACCACTCTTATCTCACTATTTCTCACACTTGCATGTCTCTTGCATGCTATATTTTTTTGTTACTATTATATCTATTTGATCTCAATCCTATAATAAAGTGATGCAGGAACATCATGGGATAATTAAAGAAATACATAAATTTTGAAGTTTTGGATCAAAAGGGTAGCATGTGCAGGGAATGGAATAAGTTACCTAAGTAGCTGGGGCATAAAATAATAGTGCATGATAGTGAACAAAATTTTTGAATAAGGAAGTACATGATAAAGTTACACAATGATGTGTGAAGATATTAACCCAAGGTTTTAAAACATTATATGAAATAAGTGGCATGCAGAACTTTCAACAAGGAAAATTGAGTATGCGCAGAGGAATTAATTGAGGACAGAAAAGGATAGGGAAGTTGGTATATGATGGATGCCAAATTCGTAGTGACGTGGAGTTCTAGGTAGGATATCTCAACTACAAAATCAAGGGTAGTTATTTGCCATTAATGAAAACCAATTCAATTTTGAGATTAGGTGGGATCACATGAATATTGTAGAAGGAAATTCAAATTTTTTATTTAGCAGGAAAAAATACCTATAAATATCTTCCTAGTGCAAAAATATGAGGACCTTTGGTGTAATTTCAAATAATCTTGGGTAAGTTTTGGGAGGACATTGGGAGGAAGAAAATGGATGTAGAGATCTAAAATTAAGCATCCAATACTTTGAAACCATCACCCCTGTAAATCTGTCAATCTGTATTTATCCATAAGGGGTTTGACATTGTAGATGCCATAAGGTTTGTGATAATATATTATAAAATTTGTAAGAAAATTATTCTATTGTGTTTAATTTAAAAATAGAAGGATCGGGGATTACCTAATAAAGCCCATGTTTTCACCATTAAGTGATATAAGAGCAGGTTACTTTCTTCCAAAGGGTGGATTGGTAGAATGTTGATCGTGAGGTAACTAGTTGATAAAGAGAGAATATTCCACCAATATAGTACAGTGGGATTGCATGGTTACAAAAATGAGGAGTAAGTTATTTCCATCTGATTACCATATGATATTATTTAAGAAGTTGTAAAATTTGAGACAAAAGACAATGTCGGTTAAATTTTACAAGGAGTTTCACCAGATTATGATAAGATATAGGCATGTGGAAGTTAACAAGGAAAATGTCACACGATATATCAATGTCTTGAGGTTTGTAATCTAGGAGGAGCTGATTATTTTGAAAATTTAGAAGATGGAGGAAGCTTGTCAGTTAGCTTTAAAGCTTGAGGAAAAGTTGGTGTGAATGAGTAAGAATGCAACCAAAAGAGGAAGTTGTAATGTGCACAGTAGAAGAGGAAACAACCAGGGATATAATAGATAACAAGAATATGAGCACAATAGTGAAAATATGCCATATAAAATTGGTGTATGGACTGATGTAATGTCATACTATTCAAGAGGAAATGGAAAATTTATTCGAGGATGGGGAATATGATTCTTTTTAACATGTTTCAAGTGTGGAATTATTGGAAATTGTGCATTTGAGTGCCCTTATGCACAAAGTGAAGTCTCGAGTAGATGCATAGAAGTAGGTGCACACGTAGTGTATGGTGAATTAGATTCATTAAGATACATGGAACATCCTGAGATATCGGAATGTGGAGAATCCTTGATGATAAAAAAGGTATTTCTTAAGATAGTGCAAAGGGAAGATGAACCTGTGTAGAGAAATATTTTTTTCAGGACTATTTGTAAGTCCGAAGGAAAATTTTGTAAGGTGATTGTTGATAGTTTGAGAAATGATCATCTAGTTTCTTGTGAAATGATGGAAAATATAAGAATAAAGAGGATTATTTATCCCAATCCTTATAGAGTGTCATGGATAAAAAGGGATACCATGTCCTTGTAAATGAGAAAAGCCGTGTGAAATTCCACATTAGGAATTATTATGATGAAGTGTTTTGTGATGTGATTCTAATGGATTTTTTTCATCTACTATTGGGATGACCTTGGCAGTATGATAGAAATGGTTTTTTTGATGGGTGCACAAATATCATTCAAATTGAGAAAGATGCATAAAATTTTAGCTTGTTAGTGCTAAAAGATGAGGAAAAAGGAGTAGTGTGCAATGGAATTTACACAAGGGTTTTTCTTATATCAGGTAAATAATTATTATCAAGATATGAGGAAGATAAGGTGGGTTATGCACTAGTGCTAAAGGAAGTGCATGAAGATTACACAAATAAGGAAGAAGTACCTGCAAAAGTGTGCAAGGTATTAAATGAATTTATGATTATTGTAATGGAGGAATTACCAAAAGGATTTCCACCAGTGTGTAGTATCAGTCATTAAATATACTTGATGCATAGAGATAGTTTTCCAAATAAGGATCAATATAGAATGCCCCCATAAGAGAATTAAGAGGTGTGTAGAAAAGTACAAGAGTTGCTTGATAATGGATTAGTGTGTGAAATTTTGAGTCCATGAGCAGTACCCACAATGTTGACACCTAATAAAGGAAGAGAATGATGCATGTGTGTTGATATTTATAAAAATATTACCATTAAATGTAGATTTCCATTACCCATGATAGATGATCTAAAGGATCACCTTAGTGGCACACGATATTTTTTGAAGATGGATTTGAAGAGTGTTTATAACCAAATCCACATCAGGTAAGGAGATGAGTGGAATACCACATTAAAAACAAAGGAGGGCTTACATGAGTGGTTAGTTATGCCATTTGGGTTAACCAATGTCCACGAGTACCTTCATGAGATTGATGAATGAAGTGCTAAAGTCATTTCTTGAAAAGTTTGTAATTGTATATCTGGATGATATACTATTGTTTAGTAGGAAAAAGGAGGAGCATCTTGAACACATGCACAAAATAATCAAGTGCTTGCAATAAGATAATTTTTTTTGTGAACATAAAGAAGTGTAGATTTATGTGTGAGTAATAAGTTTAATTTAGTTTTGTGATATCCCAAGAAGGATTAGGAATGGACCTAGAAAATGTGCGTGCAATAATTGAGTGGCCATCACCAAGAAATGTAATAGAAGCATGAAGCTTTCATGGGTTAGCAAGTTTCTATAGGAAATTTATAAGAAACTTTAGCATGGCATATTCACATCAATCATAGAGATGATGAAGGGAGATCAGGAAGGAGTTTGTGTGGATAAAAGAGGTAGATCAAAACTTCTAGGAATTGAAGCAGAAGATTACAACACAATTTTTGATAACATTTCTAAGATTTGAATAAGGTATTACAAGTGGATTGTGACGCGATTGGAACAACAATTAGCATATTACTAAGTTAAGAAGGGACACCCATAGCCTATTCTAGTGAAATTTTAATTGATTTGAGAAAGATATATTAAAGCTACGATGATATGAATTTTATGCAATAATATAGGTGATAAAAAGTGGAGGCATTATCTTGTTTGCCTGAATGAGTTTGTTTTGTATACTGATCATTAGGAAATGTAATTTATCAATAGTCAAGCCAAATTGAATCAAGGGCAAATGAAGTGGGTGGAATTACTAAAAAATTATTCATTTGTGTTAAGACACAAAAGTGGAAAACCAAATAGGGTTGTAGATGCATTGATTCAGAGAGTGCTAGCATTGACATAAATGCACAATGAATTCATGGGATTTGAGAGCGTGAAGGAGTTATATGCGCATAGAAAAGGATTTCAAGGAAGCATGGGAGGCATGCAAAGAACCAATGCCTATGGATAGGACTCCTTATTTAGATTATGTTATTTGATAAGGAATACTATTTCTAGGGGTGCAATTGTGTATACCATAAGGATCAATGTGTGAGAACTTAGTCAGGGAGAAGCATAGTAGAGGTTTAGGAGGTCAATTTGGAGGTGATTTTTTTTGGCATAGTTGAAGGAGAAATACTATTGGCCAAATATTAGAATAGATGTGTGAAAGTATGTGCAATGATGTAAGGTTTTCCAATTGGCCAAGAGGTGTAAACAAAACATGAGGTTATGCCATCCTTTACCCATACCCAAGAGGCCATGGGTAGATATAAACATGGATTTTTTGCTTGGATTACCAGGGCCACATCGAGGAAATGAATCCATATTCATGGTAGTCAATAAATTTTCAAAAATGGATCATTTCATTACATGCAAGAATATGAGTGATGCGAAGAGAATCACATACCTATTTTTCAAATAAGTGGCATGACTACATGGATTTCTAGTGAGCATAGAGTATGATAGGGATACAAATTTCCTAGGTCATTTTATGAGGAAATTGTGGAAGAAATTGGGAACATGGTTAAATTTTTAGCTCAAAATACCATCCATAGAATGATGGGTACACATAAGTGATGACAAGAGTTTAGGAAATTTATTGTGCATCTTCGTAGGAGACAATCTAGGTCAATGGGACATGATATTGACACAAGTGGAATTTACCTATAACGAATATGTTAATAAGAGCATAAAAAGAAACTGATTTCAAATTGTTTATGGGAACATTCTGAGAGGATTCACAAAGCTATGTGAGGTAATAAACAACCAAAGCACAAAAGAAGAGGAGTGTATAATATATGTACGAATTACATGAGGAAGTGCGTGATAAATTGGAGAGAAGTAATCAAGGTTATAAGGAATGCATGGATAAAGGGTGTGTAGATAAGGAATTTGAAGGAGATAAAGTAATGAAATATTTATAGAAGTAAAGGTTTCTCAAAGGAACCTATAATAAATTAAAGTTGAAAAAAATTAGACCATGAAGAGTGTTGCAGAAAACATAATCGAATGCATACAAAATAGGGTTGCCAAAAGGATTATATGTATCTCTAATATTTAATGTGGAAGACTTGTATGAGTTCCATAATGGAGAAACTAGTGGGAAAAAGGTGGATGATTAGTATGTGGAAGGCTTTGAAGAAGAGGATAAAGTTTTATACTAGAAAATATAAAAACCAGAAAGGAATCCCAAAGAAATTGAGGCCATACTAGACTCAATGGTGATAAAGAAGATACGTGGGAAATAATACATGGAATATCTAGTGAAGTGGAAGGAATTCATAGAAGAATATGTGACATGGATAAGTGAAAAGGATCTTAGTCCTCTAGGCCATAATTGGATCTCGACTCGTGAGACAGAGCTCACTTTTTTTTTACTTGGGGTGTTTGATGCAGAAGCATCACAAGACAATCAAAGAAGTACATGAATTTTGAAGTTTTGGATAAAAGGGTAGAACATGCAAGGAATGGAATAGGTTAGATAAGTATCTAGGGCATGGAATAATAATTCATGAGAGTGTGAAAAAGTTATGAAGAAGGATGTGACAAAGTTATAGAGCAGCACGCGAAGATCTTAACCCAAGGTTTTGAAACATTATATGGAATAAGGGGAGAACAAAAATTTCAACAAGGAAAATAGAGTGCACATAAATGAATTAATTAAAGACAAAAAATGATAGAGAAGTTGGTATATGATGGATTCCAACTCAAAATTGATGTGTAGTTCTAGGTAGGATCTCTCAACTACCAAACTAGGGGTAGTTGGCTATCATTAATGAAAAAAAAATCAATTTTGAGATTGAGTGCAGTCATGAGAGGATTCTGCCTCTCCACACTCCGTGATTGACCTAGTTCCATATATCTATATAGGGGCGGGCCCTTATAAGGAAATTAAAATTTCATATTGAGTAGCAAAAGAAACCTATAAATATCTTCCTAGTTTCAAAATACATGGACATTTGGTAGAATTCATAAGACTTTTGGAGAACTTTTGGGAGCACATTAGAAGGAATAAAATGGATCGAGAGAGCCAAAAGTAAGCATCCAATACTTTAAAACCATCATCCTTGTACGTGTAGCTACCCATAGAGGGTTAGATATTGTATATGCCATAAGGATTGTGATAATATATTCTATTCTTTGTGTGTGAATTATTCTATTGTGTTTACTTTGTAAATGACAGGATCAGGGAGTACCTGATAGAGAACGTGTTTTCAGCATTATTAAAAATTAATTATGTCATTTGGTAAACCATTTTATTGATCCAACCCTATCTTTTCCTATAATCCCTCATTTTATGAGTTCATGATGGCTTACCAATGTGTTGTGCACCCATTGTCCCAAGTCTCTTTCCACCAGGTATGATCATATTCCTACAATTGGTCTTTATCCTATCTTTGCAAATGCCCAAGAGGAAGTTTCATTGTACTATAAATCACATACTATTGCTACATGTCATACCAAAATTCCTCTTGTCTTTATAAAGATTATAAGACCTCACCTTGATGTTTCACTCCTTCCCCCTATTGAAGCTATTACTTATTTTGAATCTGTTAGTGATGTTACTTCTATTGTTATAAATGATACATGTGTTGAAGATTTAGTTATTTTTTTAGATGAATAAGGTCTTTTTAATGATACTTGTGATACCCATACTTATTTTTATATTGTAGATGCTATCCTAAATGGCCCTCACCTTGTTTCTTCTTCTCTTCCAATTACATATGTACAAATCATTAGAGATGATGTAATTGCTATTAATAATGATATTCAGATCCCCTCTCATTATTATTAAGTTATTTTTCATTGAATATTGTTTCTTTAAAGTTATATATTTCCTCGTCCAACTCTTTTGAGCTTCCTAATGATGTTAATACTCATTTTCCTCCTCACAATGTGTCAAAATATGCCAAATTTAGTGATGCATGTGTTTCTATTCTTGATATTTCCAAAGATAGTGTACATAATGATGATCATATGGATAATGTGCATATTTTTTGTATTCCTTCATCTACTGAGCTTGTTGATAAAGGTGTAAAAACTTATTTTCCTCTTGATTCATCTTCTCATGCTCATATTCCTAGCTTTCCACTTATTGATCCAAAAGTTGACTTTAAACATAATAACATACCCATGGATAATCATAATGAAAATATTAAACCCTTTAATGGACCCTTTAATGTTTAGTGCAATCCCCTCGAGATTTTTTAAATCTTATTATTGTCATGTAAAATAGCTAGCATGAAAATTGTTATCACAAAATTACAGCACCCCCAAATGGCCTAAGTGTGGAGTGGGCATTTTGTGTTATTTGTGTAACATTGGATCATCTCTCAAGCTGTGGGACTTGCAGGCTTGAGATGATATTCTAGAGAAGGCTATTTTCTACTCCTAAACTACCTGCCACAAGATACTCTCAGTGTAGGAAAGTCTATCTAATCCTAATCTAACCTTCCAAGGGACCAGGGAGAGAGAGCATGAAAATTAAAAACTACACTAACAATGGTGATACACACAAAAAGGATGTTGTTGATCATAATCCAAACTTCCTGAAGTGGAGAGAGGTGAGCAATGGAGAGGATGGAAAAAATGCATCACAGACCAAAGATGAGATTCACATAGAAAAACACTTCAAACCCATTAAACACAACTCCCAAAACCTGTAATAGAAATCAAGAGATATGCACAGTATACCTTGCAATGGTGAGAGGTAAGAAGAGACAATAAAACATGTAAGGGATGGACAAGATGCATCACAAAACATATTTTATTGCTCCATGAATTCACATAGTACATCATTAGTGGGAAAGAGGAAAGAAATTCCATTACAAAGAAAAGAGAGGAGGCTTAAGCTCCACATTCAACCTAGAAGAGAAGAAAGAGAGAGGGGGGCAGGAGAGAAAAATGACCAACTTTATTTTACAAATGAGCCCAAGATTACAATTTATAGAATGAGAAGGAGAGAGAGAATTGTAATCCCGAAATCTATCTTCCAACCACTTGCAAGATGCCATAAATGTTCCCAAATGATGATACATGACCTATAGAAGGAACCCCATACTATCCCATGACTTGCAGTAGTGAAAAATGTTTCCCATGCCTCTTAATTACACTCTCCAACTACCAATAAAATCACTGCTCCAAACTTGGCCTGTTTTCCTTAAAAATATCCCCTAATCTTCATCAATTTCTATATTTATTATTTTTATGTGTTGGTCTTGGAACCATGATTCCAACCAGACCAATTTTGTGTGATTCCATTGAGAATTGCTCAAGTTATGATCATTCTGAGTGACTGCAGCTGATTTTGGGTTTGTCAGGCTTGCTTGTCTTCATGGGACTGACAATTAATTTTTGGTTGGAAAACATATTAAAAGTATTTCTTCCCTCTCCTAATTTTTTCTACATATTTAAATGATTTTGACATTTAAATATTGGTGGGCTCCACCTTCTGATTTAATCCTTTACTTTTTTCAATGTGGGGAAAAGGTTGATGTTTAAAGTTTATATTTGTTAGCTCGCTCAACTAGATTTTTTATTTTCTGGCTCTCTTCTTCATTTTTCCTCTATTTTGAATGATCTCTCACCATTTTGCCATCGAGAAGAGCTTCAGTCACATGTTAACATACCTTCTTGGCCGATAGGCATTTCCACCTGTCAATCCTTGTCCAACTTCCTTTGTATCATCGGTTTGCCACATTTGGCAATGCACGTGCCTTCCTTGATCCTTGTCAACCCATCTTTTGCATTGGATTGATCTTGTAACTTACCCAAACTATTCCATATAGCTCCACGATGGAACCTCTCATAAGAACCACTCAATGTATTGTCACTGAGCTCATCCATATGTCACCTGTGGACGTCTACATCGGTGAGCTCCGTCCCTGTTTATGCCGCCTATGTGGCTAACTCCCATATTGTGGGGTCCAACTAGGGCTTGTAACTCCTCTCACATTTGCCCGGGGTCCTTCGTGAACACCACTGTTTCCCACATCATATCATTAATTGGCCCCTTCTCTTCCAGCACTTGGGCCCACATCCTTTCCTCATCAGTGAAGTCTCGAATTATTTGTCCCACATGTCATCCGTGCGTGTTCCGACGGCACACATCCTTTGACTTGGTTGGCTCGTCCCACAACTTGACTACATTGGCCCCAATTGGATTTCCCTTACACAAATGTTCCCAAGCCATTCAGGCTGTTTACTTCCTGACTTACCTGCATATCAACTCATAAATTACAATGATAGGCTTTTGGGAGGCCAAATGTTTCCTTAGGCTACATGAGGGCTTCCAATTTTTTTGTGAAATACCTTTAACTATGGCGAGCCATATCGGCGAGTTCAGCCACCTATTTAGTGTTGGCCTTCAACTGAGTCTAAGCCCCTAGATTTTCATTCTCTTGAAAAATTTGCTACCTGATTCCCTATATCGACTTAACTTGGCCTTACCCAAATTATTGTTTCACCATCTTGAACCATTCAACTCAGTCCTCCTTGCCATTTGGGCTTGATGACATAATTTGGGTGTTCCTTCCAACGCTGGATTGATGGATTAATTTCTATTACTTTATCATTAAATTGCTCATCGTTACATGGATTTTAATGTGATGGAAAGCTAGATTCCTCTCCCTTGTGTGAGTTCTACCTCATGGCTTAACACAAATAGTTTCATGGGATGCAATGGGTTCCACGCAATACCTAATGAAACTCCTCTAACCTATCAGAGCTCCTCAGATGGCAATTCTAATCAACTAGATTTCATCCACTTGTGCTAATCTAATCGAGCTCATGTTGACAGCTAGCTGAGTCTCGTTTATATCTTCATAGCCTTTCATGTGATAGCTCATTCTGTTCAGCTCGAGCCCCAACCCGTCACTTACTCTGTAGCTCCCATGCTTCATCTACACAACTTTCCCGGGTGAGCTCATGGTCATTAATATACAATTGTTGGGCTTGGAGGATAGCTTGGTCTTTCTTATGGGCTTGACTGATGTCAGTCATTGCATAAAGATAACTCAGTCGGCTCATTACGGACCAGCATGCATGAAAATTTTGGACGGCTCAGAGTGCCACAATGGCTTGAATTGGTTCCCTACAATGTCGATTTAGCCTTCTTATCAAATAGCTTAGTTGGGGGCTTGGTCCTCACATTTGGAAAAGGCTCAATGAGCTTCCTTAGAACTCCTGCTTAGTCACCCTTCAATGCTTGCAACTCAATGTTCATCGAAGTGACTTGGTTCATATTCTTCATGTATCGAAAACTGCCAAAAATATCTCAAAACCAAGTCTGAGATTGTTAAATTTAGCTCAGTCATTTCTTGAATGATGGTTTCACTGTTAAACTCGTTGGTGGGCTCAACACCCCAACTGGCCATCCCACCATTGTACATATAAGACTTTTCATTTCTTACCAAGTGGGTCTCTTGTGATTGGCTATCATGTACAAGCTTGCCTTGTCATCCAATTTTAGCTCCAAGGGTAGTGAAATCAGATAACAATTTGGCTCCTCACAATGCCATTTTTGTTAAATGGAGTATGATGAAGTTCACCTAAATTAGGTATTGGGCATGGAGTTAAAATGATTCGGTCATGAGATAATCTGAACTCTGAAAAAGATCTTGGTCTATGGAATGTAGAAATGGCTCGATGGACTTGTATGGAATTTGGTGCCTTTTCCTACTTGCACTCTCAACTTTCATAAGAAAATCTTGAAATCAAGGATTTTACGTGAGAGTAGAAAATTGTTTGAAACTTAGCTTGATGATTCCACTCAAATCATGTACTTCTACAAAATCGATGGAGGTTAAAGGATGATCATATTTTTGGATTTCCAATTGTTTAGGACATCATGGAACTCTATTAAGTTCTGATTTTCTTTCTTCTTACGAAAGTTCCATCATTTCAAGATGCAACTTGTGTGCTTTGATTTCACAAATGCTAGAGCTGATTTGGGATGACTTGGGCGACTCAGGGTGCCATTTGTCTGCTTGCATGGAGTATGAAACTTGTTGTAGCAATTCATTCATGGAGAGATGGTCATTAAGCTGATTTCCTCAGAAAATTGATTTTAGAATTCTCTACATTTTTTTGAATTTGAAATTTGCAATCTGTTACATGCAACTATGACTTCCTACTACAACAATCTAAAAGATGCATGTACTACTTGTGAGAACAACGAAAAAAAATATATACTTGAAGACTTGAAATCATACATGCCTCAAGTAAGACATGTAGAGACTAAATGCATGAGCACTTAACTTCTTCTGAAAACAAACCTACTCCTACCCTACACTAACCAGCAGAGATGGGAAACTTCAAACAAAACCTGCCACTGGTAATGCAAAGTATCTACCCTTTCTTACAATTTATAGCCATGAAGATGATTTGGCATTAGAATCAGCTGAGATTAGGAGTGGAAAGTTGGTTGGGAGTTCTGATTTTCCACTCCCTTCATCATGAAGGTATCAACAAGAAACAAGCATGATGACCTCTTCCGGTTGCTTTCATTTGGTTCCAAGAGGCATTTGTTGATCCTTGGTACTTTGAGGTTCTCCCTCATGCTTAGAAGACAAGCATGACTGACTTTGGCTTCTCCTTGGCTCTCAATGAAGCCAAGTATCTGATAGGGCATGGTCTGGTCCTTTGAATGTGCCCACTACTTTGGAACTTAACTCCAAAAATGGAGTCTTCCTGTAGACCTTCTTGAGAAAGGGGACTATCTACAGCTTGATCTTCTTCTTCTTGCACATCTATAGACAACTGATGTATCCCTTTGGATGAATGGTGAGAGAGAGATGACAACTTCATGCTCTTTTTCCTTCCTCTTTGGCAACATGGAACTCTTCTTCAATCTGCAGCTCATCATTATTGATTGCAACATCTAATGAAGTCACTTTTGTATTCATTGCAATTAGCTGCAACACATTGTCTCATTTGGGAGTTCCTCCATTGTTACTTGAAGACCACATTGCTCTTGAATGGCCTCCTCCTCTAGCATGAAGTTTTTCAAATCAAATTCTTCAATAGGCTGCTCTAGAGGACTGTTTGGGGAAACATGGTCTTCTTGAATGTTATCCTCCATCATGGATTCATCAACTAAATTAGATTCTTTAAATGAAAGTAAGAAAAAATCAATGATTTCATCTTCATCAAGTAACTCTAAATCTGATTTAGTTTCCTCCAGATGCTTCTCTTCAATGGAACTAGAAGCTGATTTTTCCTTCTCCTTCCTCATCTGATTTTACAATGGGTGTGTGATCAACATCCTCCAAAAAGATAGTGCCAAAGTGGACACTACACTTTGAGAAAATGGATTGTTGATCATCACTTCTTTCTTCTTGAATCCTGCTGCTACAACATTGGATTCAAAATCATCCTTGATTGCTTGTTCCCCAACTTTTATTTCATCTCTAGGATTCACCATCATGGGGATTTTATTGATTCCAAATCTCAAAGCCAAATTTCTCAAATTTAGTGTCATATTTTCTTCATTAGGTTCCTTCTCTTGTTGCTTTATAGCTGCTACAAAATTAGAATTGACCACCAGTTACTTTTAAATTTTGGCCTCCTCTCTTGGCTTCACCATCAAGGGAATCTTTTCAATTCCAAATTTGAGAGCCACCTCTTCAAATCTTCTATCATTTCTTGCATGATTGGACTCTTCTCTTTGTTTCCCTTGACTAGTTTTTTGGTTGTTTTCTTCCCAAGATGAACTTGGTGATGTGAGAGGAGGGATGGGTTGGGTTACAATGGTTTTGCAATTGTTTGTGGTGGTGGAGGACATATGAAACTTCTTGTTTGTTTGGAGGGGATGACTATTTGGAAGGGAAAAGGGTAGAATAATTGAGGTGAGATGGGAGACTAGAGGATGGAGAAGGGAAATCAACACTTGGGGAAACATACAATGGACTTGAATCTTGACACTGAAAATGATAAAGCTTGGGAGGGAGAAAATGAAGGACAAGGAGCTGGTGATTGACTTACCCATTGACAAGGTTGTTTTCACTTTTCTCATATGCTTCAATATCCCCAATCCACTGTGCAAGTTGGGGCAACATTCCAACCATGAAGTCTAAGTTCTATTACCGGGCTATAGTGTCTTGGAAAAGGGCCTTCCCATGGACAAGGTGACCTACAACCAATTCTGAAAGCTTTCATCTCTGCTGTAGCCCTTTGACTGAACCATGTTAGCCTCCATTATTTGAATCTTTTCCAGCAAATCAACATTTCCATTTGACTGCTGTCATTATATGCATACCTTTGTTCTTGATAAGACTCCATAGCAAAACTGGTTTTGGCATTCCTCATATGGGTAAGCATAGTGGTTCTGAATTTGATCAATATTTTGATCTAGAGGAGTTGTGAAGTTCATTAGAAGGCTGATTGCACTGCTGCAAATGTGAATTCCACTGTGGGAATGAAGCCATGATTGCACAACTTCATAAAATGGAAGAAAATGAAAGAGATGGAAAGAAAATGAATGAAAATGGATGGAATAAAAAAGTCTACAACTTCAGATAATGGGTTTTGACCAGATGGAGTCACCAGGTGTGTTTACATGAGTGCTTCCAAAAGCTGAAATTTTTAACAGGAACACACCAACCTGTTGAAATGGAGTCTGCTCCAAAGATTGAACTGCACACTTGCAAATGATATTCAATTCAATTTTATAGTAGAACACTAATCTTGAAAGATGAAATCTTAACTTCTTTGATGTCCCATCAGGCATGCCATAACTGTTATCACAAAATTACAACACCCCCAAATGGCCTGAGTGTGGAGTGGGCATTTTGTGTAATTTGTGTAACATTGGATCATCTCTCAAGCTGTGGGACTTGCGGGCTTGAGATGAACCCTCTAGAGAAAGCTGGTTCCTTCTCCTAAACTACCTGTCACAATCTACTCTCTAGTGCAGGAAAGGCTATCTAATCCTAATCTAACCTTTCCAAGGGACCAGGGAGAGAGTGCATAAAAATAAAGCCTACACTAACAATGGTGATACACCAGAAAAGGAGGTTGTTGATCACAATCCAAACTGCCTGAAGTGGAGAGAGGTGAGAAATGGAGAGGATGGAAAGAATGCATCACAGACCAAAGATGAGATTCACATAGAACAACACTTCAAACCCATTAAACACAATCTCCCAAAACCTACAATAGACATCAATGAATATGCATAGTATACCCTGTAAATGAATAGAAGGAAGAAGATACAATAAAACATGCAAAGGATGGACAAGATGCATCACAAAACATATTTTATTGCTCCATGAATTCACACAGTACATCATTAGTGGGAAAGAGGCAAGAAAATTCCATTATAAAGAAAAGAGAGGAGGCTTAAGCTCCACATTCAACCCTAATAGAGAAGAAAGAGAGAGGGGGATAGGAGAGAAAATGACCAACTCTTTTACAAATGAGCCCAAGATTACAATTTATAGAATGAGAAGGAGAGAGAATTGCAATCCCAAAATTTATCTTTTAGCCACTTGCAAGAGGCTATAAATGTGCCCAAATGATGATACATGACCTACAAAAGGCACCCCATATTTTCCCATGGTTTGCAGCAGTGAAAAATATCTTCCCATGCTTATTACTTACACTCACAACCACCAATAAAATCACTATGCTCCAAACAATGCCTGAATTCCTTTAAACATATCTCCACTGAATCTTCATCATTTTCTTGGTTATTCTTATTTACTATGCTTCAGGTTTAGAACCATGATTCCAACAAGACCAATTTTGCGTGATTCCGTCAAGAATTGCTCAAGATATGAGCTTCTAAGGGCATGTGGCTGATTTGAGTTGCATAGGCTTGCTTCACGGGACTGACAATTAATTTATTGGTTGGAAATACTTTACTTCTCCTTTCCATAGTTTTACATATTTAAAAAATTATTTTGAGAATTTAAATATTGGAGGGCTCTACCTTCTGATGTATCCTTTCTTGAAATGGGGAAAAGGTTGATGCTTTAAAGTTTAAATATCTTGTCAGCTCAGCCATCTCGGCCAAGCTAGATCTTTTCCTTCAGATCACCGAGTCCTCTATTTTGAATGTTGAGTCACCCCTTTCTTATCTGGATAAGTTGCTCCATGTGTTGAAATATTATATTAAATATCCCACCACCTTATCACTCTAGCACACTAGATTCCTTTGTATCGAACACTAAGCCACATTTGGCAATGCATTGACTTGCCTTGATTTCGTGGCCCACCCATCCAACTCGACATCTTATCCTCTAACTCGCCACTCTATTAACTAAGTATTGAAGCCATGTCACACCTTTCTTAGGAGACTGGGATCAATGTATTTGAGGTCATCCTTACCTATGGAGAACTCAGCTCTGTGTGTCCCGTGTCACCTGTGTTCCAATCTAATGTAGCCAAATTATGAACAAACTTGATATACTACAAATAATATGAACTCCAAAAAAAAATAGATCTCCTTCTTTGTTATTGAATAATGAATTACAATGTTTCCTAAATAGGAAAACAACTCCCAACTTGAGTTTCCAAGCAAACTCTAACTAACTTCACTAAATCTACTTTAGGTGGTAGAAATTACTATTTTTAGCAGTTTACTAGAACCTGCTATTCTTAGTAAGTTCGCATGCTTATTCATACGGGCATAGAAATTTCCATGCATCTTCTATATTCCTAAATTAGAGGAATTTCTGACTTCATAACTCATCATGCAACTAATAGACTAAAATTAACTAATGCCCAAAAATAGTAAAAAACTGAACTACAACTTAAATCCTAATTTTTTGGCCTCAAGATGGTGGATTTAGGGCCCAAAAATGTGTTGAACCTTTCCACAACTAGTAGGGATGATTTATGCTATGTTCTTATCATTGAAACATGTGGTTTAAAAAAAAAGGACTCAAACGGACACCCGAAGCTCAAATTATGACCTTGTCAAGTTCCTGCAAATTTTGGTGCATCATTCTCCCCTGCTTGAAAAAAACGTAGATCCTGCAAGTTGTCTTCTTAAAACTACTTCAATTTAGTTGCATCCAACTTCTTAATTTCCCACTCTATGACCCAAGTATTGTTCTCTTGTTTCAGTCCTTTCCAATGTACCAAATATTTGTTGTATTTCCCATGTTGCGCGTCCATTATTTTCTTATCTAGAATCTAATCCATTTATTCTTTCTTCTTCATCGGAACCTGCTACCTCCAATCCACTACTTCATCAATAAGATCCCATTTTACACCATCCCCATGAAAAAAATACAAATATGAAACATTAAAAACTAGAGAAATATCAAAATTCCTAGGAAATTCTACCTCATAAGCATTATCATTTATTTTTTTCACAATTTTACACGGACCAATATTTCTTATACTTTAACTTGTTATAGGTTCCTTTTGGAAACCTTTCCTTCCAAAGATATACCATAACAAACTAGCCAACTATAAATACCTTTCTCCATTTGTGCACATCTGTTATTTCCTTATACTTATCATTACTATTCTGCAGCTTCTTCCACACTTCTTCCTACAATTGTTGTATATGTCAGAAAATGCTTCTACATCATCACTAACTCTGCCATCAACTGGTAGCTATACCAAATCAAACACCCCATTTGGATGACTCCCATACACAATTGAAAATGGAGACTTTCCTGTGGATCTATTTTTGGAACTGTTATATGCAAACTCAACTTGTGGTAATGCTAAGTCCCATTGTTTTGGATTTTCCCCAACAATGCACCTTAATAGGTTTCCCAAACTTTGATTTACCACCTCTATTTTCCCATTAGTTTGAGGATGATAGGAACTGCTAAACTGTAGTTGAGTTCCCAATTTCTTCCATAAATTCTGCTAGAAGTGACCTAAGAAACTTTTGTCCCTACTTGAAGTAATGGTTTTTGGAACACCATGCAAACGAACAACTTCTCTGAAAAACAAATTTTCTACGCTTGTCAAATCACTTATTTTCTTGTAGGTAATAAAATGAAGCATCTTAGAAAACCTATAAACAACAACAAAAATTGAGTCATTACGTCATTGTGTTTTTGGTAATCCCAAAAAAAATCCATACTCAGATCTATCCACGACCCTTTAGGAATAGGAAACGACATATACAACCCTATATTCTGTGCATGGCCTTTCAAGACTTGGAAAATTTGACACCTCTCCACATATCTTACCACATCTATTTTTTAACTTTGGCCAGTAGTATTTATTTGCTACCAAGGCTATCATCTTATCTTTACCAAAATTCCCAACCAATCCTCTACTATGCAACTCTTTCACTATATTCTCTCTCATAGACCCAATTGGAATACACAGTTGGCATCCCTTGAATAGGTACCCATCCTGTAAAATGTACTCATCCTAGACATCTCCTGCATTTTCTGACAATGGATGAATTAACCTTTCAACAATATCCTTGAAATCAGAATAAGAAGAATATAAACCCTTTATTGCTTCAAAACCTACCCACCTCATTTTCCATAGTGGTAAACAAAGTCACACGCCTACTCAATGCATCTACAACTTGATCTTGTTTTCAGGATTTATGTTTTAGAGAAAAAGTATAACCTTACAAAAATGATACCCACTTTGCATGCCTACTATTCAAATTCTTTTGGGTATTCACATAATTTAGGGCTATGTGGTCTGTAAATAACAAAAACTCCTTAGGCACTAAGTAATGCCTCTAATGCCTTAATGCTTGTACAATTGCATAAAATTCCACATCATAAGTAGAGTAGTTCTTTCTTACCTCATTCAGTTTCTCACTAAAGAAAGCTACTGGCTTTCCACCTTGACTTAGAATAACACCAATACCCACATGTAAGGAATCATAATCAACCTCAAACACTTTATAAAAATATGGTAGTGCCAAAATGGGTGCCTCTGTCACCTTCTTCTTCAAGAACTGAAAACTATCCTCAGCTACCATTGTCCACAAAACTTCCTTCCTGTTGTGCAATCTATTATAGGTACTACAATACTGCTGAAAGTTTTATTAAATTTTCTATAAAATGTTGCTAGTCCATGAAAGATTCTTACCTTTGTTATACTCTATGGAGTAGGCCATTCAATAATTACCTTTATCTTTTCTGAGTCCATCTGTACCCCATCTATTGAAATAATAAATCCCAAGAATACAAAAATCTCTTGCATAAATGTGCACTTCTTCATATTTGCATAGAGTTTCTCTTTTCTTAACACTTCAAATACCACCCATAGGTGCCTTAAATGTTCTTCTTTAGTTTTACTAAAGATCAAAATATCATCAAAATAAACCACAAAAAACTTACCATTATACTCCTGTAGCACGATGTTCATCAGTCTCATAAAAGTACTAGGTGTCATGGATAACCCGAATGACATCTCCAAACACTCATATAATCCATATCCTGTCTTGAATGTTGTTTTCCACTCATCTCCTTCTCTGATCCAAATCTAATGATAACCACTTCGAAGATCAATCTTGGTGAAATACCTAGATCTAACAAACACATCCATCATATCATTAAGGTGAGGTATTGGGAGCCTATACTTGATTATAATTTTATTGATTGCTATGATATCCACGCAAATTCTCCATGTTCCATCCTTCTTTGGTGTTGATAAAGTTGGGGTTGCACATGGACTCATGCTCTCCCTTACGACCCCCTTTCACATGAGCTCTACCACTTGCGTATTCAACTCTGCATGTAATGTCGGGCTCATCCTATAAGATGCTTGATTTGGGAGTGAATACCCTAGAATCAAACTAATATGGTGTTGAATATCTCTTTTGGGTGGTAACCCATCTAGTAGCTCATAAGGAATAACATTTGAAAATTCTTCTATTAATTCTATTGTTTCTACTGGTATTTGTGCACTTATAGGTTCATCCTTATTTGCGAATAGCGCATAAAAAAACCTAGTTGCCTTTGCCTCTTTCACAAATTCCTTTGCAGAAAGCATATTTTCACCCTTCCCCTCTTCCTTAAGAGGTAGCAAAAACTATTTTTGTGCCATCCTTTCAAAAATTATAAGTATTCTTTCCCCCGTCATGAATAAATTTTCTACCAAATTGCCATGGTCTTCCTAACAACATATGATGTGCATCCATAAGAATAACATCACACCAAATCTCATCCTTATAACTGTTCCCAGTAGAAAAGCTTATTAAACATCTCTTATAAATAGTAACTTCATTACCCTTCTTAAGCCATGTAATATGGTAAGGGTTAGGATTCTTCTCACAATGTAGACCCAATTTATCGACCATCTCATTTGAAACCATTTTCTCACAACTACCACCTTTAATAATAACATTACATACCTTTCCTCTTGAATTGAATCTTGTTTTGAAAATATTTGTAGGCAGCCATGCATCCCCCTTGATCTCCTTTCTTGGAGAAATCATCATCCTCTTGATCATCATATTTTCTCCAACATCTGGTGGAATTTCCAGGTCCTGTTCATCTTCTTCTTATTCAGCTTCAACACGATTTAATCTTGGAGAATCTCCTTGCCTCTTGTCATGTGTATAAGAATGTGGGCATTCAAAAGCCCAATGCCCTTCTTCACCACATTTGGTAACAAACAAATGGTCTTCATGGAGCCTCCCATCATCTATTGAAAACATATCCTCTGCCCCTAGAAAATCCTCTACCTCTTTGTTGATTCTGGAAATCTTATCCCATATCCTATTGCTTTTCCAATCCACGAGATGATTCTCCCTTTCCTTGGTTGAAACCGGCTCATCCTTGAAAGGAAGATGAGCCCCCCCTATTCATTCTAGGTGATCTCCTAAAACTTTGAGGATTTTATTTTTCCTTGGCCTTTAAGGATAATTGATAGGCATCCTCCATGCTCTTAATCCTATGCATACTTATCTCATCTTGAATAGAAAATTTTAATCCATTTACATATCTTGCAGCCATTTGTTCCTCAGTTTCTTCATACTCTACATGAATGGACAACTTGTAGAACTCATCTGTGTATTCTTGTACTATTTGTAAGTTCTGTCTGAGATTCTAAAACCTCCTGTAAAGGGTTTGTGCATAATCCATAGGGAGAAATTTATCTTTTAGCTTCTTCTCCATCTTACTCCACATCTTACTTATTTGTTTCCCCTTTCTTGACCTCTCTTTCTATAGGTGATCCCACCATAACATAGCGTGACCTTTCAATTTTGTGCATGAAAAATTTACCTTTTTTTCTTCTGACATAGCCTTCCACTCAAAAAATTTCCCCATGCTATTCAACTAGTCTATCAGCTCCTCTGGTTTTAAACTTGTTCTACAGTAGGTATTTACCTTAGCTCATGTTCACCTAGGTACTTTATTTACCTTTATTGTATTTATCCTCACCCACTTATGTGTGTGGATATATTTTTTATCTTATTTAAATATTAGGAGATATTATCTAGTTGTTAGGTATAGTTATTTCCTTGATCTATGGTATTGACTAGTTCTTTCCTTGATGTATGGTATTGACTAGATCCTTGATGTTTAGTTCTCTCCTAAATCTATGGTCTTGACTAGTTCTTTGATGACTAGTTATTTCCTTGATTTATGGCTTGATCTACGACCTTGATTGGTTTTTAGATTGTTATTCCTTGCCTATTTAAGCAAGGCCCATTCTCATTGTATTGCATTGAGTTCCATAATAATATATGATATTTCTACTCAATTATTTGCAAAGGTTTATGTAAAGTTATTCTGGTGAATTACTTTCATTGTATTGATCGTGGTGTTTGATTAGCATCTATGTTCTTGGCATGGTACGATCTAGTTATCATCCCTTTTAAGACTACCACCATACTCTGAAACATCAACTCTTATCCCATCATTATTTCCTTCTAATTCTCGAAGCATCCTTTCTTAAAAAGCTAATGGTGGTGCTTGTGTTTCCTCCTCTTCACAAAATTCTTCTTCATCTGTGTCATCTCCACCATGATTTATTCTATGGGTCATCATTACAACAAGTGCAACAAATTTCCTCTACAGATATTGCATATTTCTATTCATATGGGTAATACCGCCTCCTCTTCCTCTTCTTCTTCCTGCCATTTTTTTAAAGACTTCGAACTAGCTCTGATACCAGATAATGTAGCCAAATTAAGAACAAAATTGATATACTGCAAAAAATATGAACTCCAAAAGAAAATAGATCTCCTTATTTTTTATTGAATAATGAATTAAAATGTTTCCTAAATAGGAAAACAACTCCCAACTCGAGTTGCCAAGAAAACTCTAACTAACTTGACTAAATCTACTCTAGGTGGCGGAAATTACAATTTTTTAGTAGTTTACTAGAACCTACTATTCTTAGTAAGTTCGCATGCTTATTCGTACAGGCACAAAAATTACGATACAACTTCTACATTCCTAAATTATAGGAATTGTCAACTTTCTAACTCATCATGCAACTAATAGACTAAAATTAACTAATGCCAAAAAATAGGAAAAAACCAAGCTACAACTCAAATCCTAATTTTCAGCCTCAAGATGGCATAGTTAGGGCCCAAAAATGTGCCGACATGTTCCCCAATCGGTAGGGTAGGTTAGCTCTACATTCATATCATTGAAAAATGTGGTTTAAAAAAATGGACTCAAATAGACACCCAGAGCTCAAGTTATGACGTTGTCAAGTTCCTGCTAATTTTGGTGCATCATTCTCCCCTGCTTGAAAAAAATGCAGCTTCTGCAAGTTGTCTTCTTCAAACTACTTCCATTTATCTACATCTAACTTCTTAATCTCCCACTCTATGACCCAAGTAATGTTCTCTTGTTCCAGTCCTTACCAATGTACCAAATATTTTTTGTATTTCCCATGTCACGTGTCCATTGTTTTCTTAATTAGAATATGATCCACTTCTTATTTCTTCTTCACCAGAACCTGCCTCCAATCTACTACTTCATCAATAACATCCCCTTCTACACCATCCCCATGAAAAGAATACAAATCTGAAACATTAAACACTGGAGAATTATCAAAATTCCCTAGAAATTCTACCTCATAAGCATTATTGTTTATTTTTTTAATGATTTTGCAGGGACCAATCTTCTTGTACTTCAACTTGTTATAGGTTCCTTTTGGAAACCTTTCCTTCTGAAGATATACCATAACTAATTCACCAACTATAAATACCTTTCTCCATCTGTGCACATCTGCTATTTCCTTATACTTATCATTACTATTTTACAGCTTCTTCCGCACTTCTTCCTGTAATTGTTGTATATGTTCGGAAAATGCTTCTGCATCATCACTGACTCTTCCACAACTAGTATCTGTACCAAATCAAACAACCCTTTTAGATTATTCCCATACACAATTGAAAATGGAGACTTTCTTGTGGATATTTTTATGGAACTGTTATATGCAAACTTAGCTTGTGGTAATGCTAAGTCCCATTGTTTCAGATTTTCCCCAACGATGCACCTTAACAGGTTTCCCAAACTCTGATTTACCACCTATGTTTCCCATCAGTCTGAGGATGATAGGCACTCCTAAACTATAGTTGAGCTCCCAATTTCTTCCATAAAGTCTGCCATAAGTGACTTAAGAACCTTGTGTCCCTATCTGAATTAATGGTTTTTGGAACACCATGCAAGCGGACAACTTCTTTGAAAAATAAATCTACTTTTCCTGTTGCATCACTTGTTTTCTTGCATGCAATAAAATAAACCATTTTATAAAACCTATAAATAACCAAAAAATAAATTCATTACCTCGTTGTTTTTTTGGTAATCCTAAAATAAAATCCATACTCAGATCTTTCCACGACCCTTTAGGAACAGGCAACGACATATACAACCATGTATTTTGTGCATGGCCTTTTGAGACTTGGAAAATTCGACACCTCTCTAATTATCTTACCACATCTCTTTTTAGCTTTGGCCAATAGTATTTCTCTGATACCAAGGCTATCATCTTATCTTTACCAAAGTGCCCAGCCAATCCTCTGCTATGCAAATCTTTCACTATATTCTCTCTCATAGACCTAATTGGAATACATAGTTGGCATCCCTTCAATAGGTAGCCATCTTTTAAAATATACTCATCCTAGACATATCCTACATTGTCTGACAATGGACTAATTAACCTTTCAACAATATCCTTGAAATCAGAATCAGAATAATGCAAACCCTTTATTGCTTCAAAACTACCACCTCATTTTCCATAGTGGTAAACAAAGTCACACGCCTACTCAATGCATCTGCAACTTGATTCTGTTTTCCGGATTTATGTTTTAGAGAAAAAGTATAACCCTTCAAAAATGATACCCACTTTACATGCCTACTATTAAAATTCTTTTGGGTATTCACATACTTCAAGGCTATGTGGTCTATAAATAACAGACACTCCTTAGGCACTAAGTAATGCCTCCAATGCCTTAATGCTTGTACAATTGCATAAAATTCCACATCATAAGTAGAGTAGTTATTTATTACCTCATTTAGTTTCTCACTAAAGAAAGCTACTGGCTTTCCACCTTGACTTAGAACAACACCAATACCCACATGTGAGGCATCACAATCAACCTTAAACACTTTATCAAAATCTGGTATTGCCAAAATGGGTGCCTCTGTCACCTTCTTCTTCAATAACTGAAAACTATCCTCAACTACCGTTGTCCACAAAAACTCCCTTCCTTTTACGTAATCTGTTATAGGTGCTACAATACTGCTGAAATTTTTAATAAATTTTCTGTAAAATGTTTTTAGACCATGAAAGCTTCTTACCTCTGTTATACTTCGTGGAGTAGGCCATTCAATAATTGCCTTTATCTTTTTTGAGTCCATTTGTACCCCATCTGCTGAAATAATAAAGCCCAAGTATACCAAACTGACTTGCATAAATGTTCACTTCTTCATATTTGCATAGAGTTTCTCTTTTCTTAACACTTCAAATACCACCCTTAGATGCCTCAAATGTTCTTCTTCAGTTTTACTAAAGATTAAGATATCATCAAAATAAACCACAAAAAACTTACCATTATACTCCCGTAGCATGGTGTTCATCAATCTCATAAAAGTACTTAGTGCATTGGATAACCTGAATGACATCACCAAACACTCATATAATCCATTTCCTATCTTGAATGTTGTTTTCCACTCATCTCCTTCTCTGATATGAATCTAATGATAACCACTTCGAAGATCAATCTTGGTGAAATACCTAGATCCAGCAAGCACATCCATCATATCATCAAGGTGAGGTATTGGGAACCTATACTTGATTGTAATTTTATTGATTTCTCTTCTTTCTATGCACATTCTCCATATTCCACCCTTCTTTGGTGTTAATAAAGATGGGGTTTCACACATATTCATGCTCTTGCTTATGACCCCCTTTCATACGAGCTCTTCCACTTGCCCATTCAACTCTGCATGCAATGTTGGGCTCATCCTATAAGTTGATTAATTTAGAAGTGAAGACCCTAGAATCAAATTAATATGGTGTTGAATATCTCTTTTGGGTGGTAACCCGTTTGGTAGCTCATCAAGAATAACATCTGAAAATTCTTCAATTAATTCTATTGTTTCTACTATTATTTGTGCACTTGCAGGTTCATCCTTATTTGTGACTAGTGCATAGCAAAACCCAATTTCCTTTTCCTCCTTCACAAATTCCTTTACAGAAAGCATATTTTAAGCCTTCCCCTCTTCCTTAAGAGGTAACAAAACTATTTTTGTGCCATCCTTCTGAAAAGTATAAGTATTCTTTCGCCCGTCATGAATAAATTTTCTATCAAATTGCCTTGGTCTTCCTAGCAGCATATGACGTTCATTCATAGGAATAACATCACACCAAATCTCATCCTTATAACTATTCCCAATAGAAAATATTATTAAACACCTCTTATCAACAGTAACTTCAATACCCCTCTTAAACCATGCAATACAATAAGGGTTATGATTCTTCTCATAATGCAGACCCAATTTATCGACCATCTCATTTTAAACCATGTTCTCACAACTACCACCATCAATAATAAGATTACATACCTTTCCCCCTGAAGTGCATCTTGTTCTAAAAATATTTTTACATAGCCATGCATCCCCCTTGATCTCCTTTCTTGGAGAAATCATTGTCCTCTTGATCATTATATTTTCTCCAATATCTGCTAG
Organism: Taxus chinensis; assembly: GCA_019776745.2. Classification (NCBI taxonomy): domain Eukaryota; kingdom Viridiplantae; phylum Streptophyta; class Pinopsida; order Cupressales; family Taxaceae; genus Taxus; species Taxus chinensis. The sequence continues at coordinate 625,608,627 of CM034148.1, read as the reverse complement.
AATTTCCAGGTCCTGTTCATCTTCTACTTGTTTAGCTTCAACAAGATTTACTCTTGGAAAATATCCTTGCCTCTTGTCATGTGTATAAGAATGTAGGCATTCAAAAGCCCAATGCCCTTTTTCACCATATATGTAATAAACAAATGATCTTCTTGGAGCCTCCCATCCTCTATCGCCAGCATATCCTCTACCCCTAGAAAATCCTCTATAACTTTGTTGATTCTGGAAATCTTGTCTCATATCCTCTTGCTTTTCCAATCCATGAGATGATTCTCCCCTACATTGGCTGAAATAAGCTCATCCCCGAAAGGAAGATGAGCCCCCTATTCATTCCAGGTGATCTCCTAAAACTTTGATGATTTTATTTTTCCTCCCCCTTTAAGGATAATTGATAGGCATCCTCCATGCTCTTAATCATATGCATACTTATCTCATCTTGAATAGAAAATTTTAATCCATTTACATATCATGCAAACATTTTTTCCTCAGTTTCTTCATGCTCTTCACGAATGGACAACTTGTAGAACTCATCTGTGTATTCTTGCACTGTTTGTAAGTTTTTTCTGAGATTTTGAAACCTCCTGTAAAGGGTTTGTGCATAATCCACAAGAAGAAATTTATCTTTCAGATTCTTCTCCATCTTACTCCACATCCTACTTCTTTCTTTCCCCTTTCTTGACCAATCTTTCTATAGGTGATCCCACCATAACATAGCGTGACATTTCAATTTCGTGCATGTAAATTTTACCTTCTTTTCTTATGACATAGCCTTCCACTCAATAAAATTCCCCATCTTAGTCAACCAGTCTATCAGTTCCTTTGGTTTTAGACTACTACCATACTCTAAAACATCAAACTTATCCCATCATTCTTTCCTTCTAATTCTCAAAGCATCCTTTCTTTAAAAGATAATGGTGGTGCTCGTGTTTCCTCCTTTTCACAAACTTCTTCTTCATCTATGTCTTCTCCATGTTGATTTCCTCTCTAGGTTATCATTGCAAACAAGCGCAACAACTTGCCTATGTAGATATTACATATTTCTATTCATCTAGGTAATACTGCCTCCTCTTCCTCTTCCTCTTCCTGCCATTTTTTTAAAGACTTTGAACCATCTCTGATACCAGATAATGTAGCCAAATTATGAACAAAATTGGTATACTGCAAATAATATGAACTCCAAAAAAATATATCTCCTTATTTATTATTGAATAATGAATTAAAATGTTTCCTAAATAAGAAAACAACTCCCAACTCGAGTTTCCAAGCAAACTGTAGCTAACTTGAGTAAATGTACTCTAGGTGGCGGAAATTACTATTTTTAGTAGTTTACTAGAACTTGCTATTCTTAGTAAGTTCATATGCTTATTTTTACGGGCACAAAAATTGCCACGCATCTTCTACATTCCTAAATTAGAGGAATTTTCAACTTTCTAACTCATCATGTAACTACGAGACTAACATTAACTAGTTCCCAAACATAGGAAAAAATTGAACTACAACTTAAATCCTAATTTCGGCCTCAAGATGGCAGATTTAGGGCCTAAAAATGTGCCAAAACTTTCCCCAACTGGTAGGGCAGGCTGCTACTACATTTATCTCATGGAAACATGTCAAGTTCAAACTCAAATGGACACCCGGAGCTCAAGTTATGACCTTGTCAAGTTCTTGCTAATTTTGGCACATCACAATCTCTCGACTCACCTAAAACTCAGAATTCCACACTCCTTCACGTTTGCAAGGGGTTATTTGAACCCACTATTGACTCACATGGGTCACTGACAGAGCCACTACCCACATTCCAACTCAGGCCCACATCTTTCACCATCAGTGGAGTCAGACTTCTTTATCCCTCAAGTCTCGTGCCACTCGGGATTACATTCTTCAACTCGGCCTCAACTTACTACATCGGGTGCATCATCTTTCCCTTACATGAATGTCTTGGGATATTTGGGCTGCTTACACCTGCCTTGCCCACATATCACTATAACTACATTGATATCGACTTTTGGGAGCCCAGATGTCTCTGGGCTGTGCATCTCTCCCTTCCAAATTTTCTGTGAAATCTTTGAATTCCTTTAATGGCTCAATGATCCATGGAAAAACTCAACCTCCTATTTAGTGTTGGCCTTCCTTAGCTGAGTCTAAGCCCCTACCTTTTTATTCTCTTGATAACCTTGCTAACACGATCCCCTAACAGGATTAACTCGGTCTTATCCAAATTGGATTATTTTTTCTCTTCGCTCCATCCTTGCACTACGGGCTTGATGGTGATTAATATGTGTTCCAAGCCCTTGGGATTTCTTTCTAACTTCCTTAGTATGCATTGAATCACCCTTTTGCATGGCTTATTAGGTGATATATTTTTTCCTCTCGAGTTCTATCTTGTGGTTCCTCGATGTTTCAAGGTTCCTAATTTTGAGCCAAGCCGCACCTCCAATTTACTATCATGGGCCTATTTTGCAAGACAATCCAAATCACCACATTGTGTCATGAGATTGATGAGCTCTTGACCAAGCTTACTTAGTGTGAAATCCTCCCCAACTCAGTTTGAGCTCATTTGTTCAAGCTCGACCACATATAAAAGAACTCGACTCTTTTATATTACAGCTCGGTCCATCTTGAATAGTTTGGTTACCATTTTTAAATATCTCGGTTCTCTACATTAACCATATAGTTTGTTTTGTAAGGAGAATAGCTTGGTGGTAACCAACAGAGTTTGACCCTTCTTCAAAAATGGCGTGGCTATTCCTTGTAAATTAGTTTGACATTTTATAAAAATAGCTTAGTGTACATGGGGTAGCTCAATTCTCACTTAATACAAATCGATGCATGCTTAAAAGATATCGATGTTAGGAAGTGGCTCGCTTGTGAACTCTGTTGAGTTGCATCCTTTGAAATCTATACACTCCTTTAAACATTTTGTGTTATTTCTTAAATTCTCCAGCCTTATGCCAAGGTTGAGTGGGATGTATGAAGGTATCCCAGGGTTATGCATTGGATTTTCAATTTTTTACCAAGTGGGTCCCTATGACTGGTTGTCACAATGCAAGCCTACCTGTCATCCAATTTTTCTCGGGTAACAAAATTGGATAGTAAAAATTAAGCCCCTAGTTAAAAATTAGGCTTCCCAGTCAATGTGGATCCTTCCTCTAACTAACCTCTACCTAGTTAAACCTTCACACTGTCTTAGAGGAAATTCCTAACAAGTTTTTTTTAGTGTGCAGGGATTATTACCGAAAGTGATAAATGAATCCAATATGATTAAATGAAAGAATGACTTCATCTAGAGGCCTAAAAAGGCCATTTTTGACAATTTCGATGCCAGTAAACACCATTTGTAAACATTAAAATAATATTTAAAGCATCTGAGGGTGGTTTTTGAGACTATTGAAAGTGTTTGAAGAAATTAATGAAAATTTAAGAAAGAAAATCTCCTTCAGGAACAACTTGTTCAATATCATGTTTTCTAGGTGTAGGGAATGAACATCCTAATGGTGAAACCTGACTACTCCAGATGATTCAAGAAGTTAACAAGAGATTTAAGAAGTAAAAAAATAGGCATTTGAAATATATGGGAATCCTATTCAAGTTGGAAACATCATAGTTTCTCTAAGGCTCAAGGAATTCTCAAGGTATTTCAAAACTCCACAATTGCCCCTGTAAGTTCAAAATGAAATTAGTCCTAAATTTTTAGTTTTACGGAAGAATTGTATTTTGGGAATTCTTCCACTGATATTAAAATTTCATTTGGAGTCAAAATAATATAAATTTTTTCCCCAAATCACTTCCCTACGCCTCCAAGGTGAAAAAAGTAAGTTTAGTGTCCACATTTGGAAATTTGTGGAAAAACTAACTTTCTCAGAATGGAAAATTCACACTTTAGAAACTCTTGTACCCATCTTTACCCCAAGGGACATGGGGGACATGAGGGACACAAAAGTGTGACTTAAAAATCCTCCCTAAGTCACACTTTGAAAACCTTGGTGTCCCCATGTGTCGCCTCTGCCCCCAACGGTGAATGGGGGACACCAAAGTGTGATCTCCCTCCATATCTCACATCAAAATTTTATTTCCCTAGTGTCCCCTCTATCCCTCTATCCTCAGGGGAACAATGGAGACAAGAAACTATGACCAAGGCATCCATATAACTCTTGGACCTTCATATAACCCTGATTCAACCCTTAAAATTTAGTTCTCATCCCCTCATGCTCCCAAGTCGTAGTCTTGTGCCCCAACTATCCCAAATGTCCCCAAGGGGATAGAGGATATATAGGGTACATAATAGTGTGACATCAACCCTATTGTGTAAGTTTTATAACTCTGCTTAGCTTACCAGTATCCTAGGCATGTCAAAAAACTCACATGCGGGTTAAGGAAAATACATGAAAATTTCAAATTTGTTCTTCCAAACACTTAGCCATATTTTCTGAATGCGAGGTGTTGCTAAAAACTCTCCAATATATATTAATGGATGACATTCCATAGAAAAAATAACAAGTTTCTTTTTTGTTTCTACAGAGATTCGGTAGGTGAAATCATCTGAAACTTGGAGCTAATGTTCCTATAAAAATAGACTTTCATTCGAGCCATTTTTTACATGATGAGGTGGCCGATTTTTGGAAAAATAGAGGAGTTATGTTTTCTTATTATTCTTCCCCCTTGATGAAATTCTCATTTTTCCACCAATATGAACAAGAAAATCATCTAAAAATCATAGTAGAGCTTCCTTGAAAAATAAAAAAACTTTTAGGAATAGTTTCATCTCATTTATAAAAATAGCAAGCACTCATAGCCATAAGTGTATAAAAATAGTAAATTTTTAAAAATACTAATTTTTGGAAATTTTGGACACTTTGAATGAACAAGAAACATCAAGAAGTGAAATTTATGAAAACTTGGTAAATATAGCAGTCCTGTCAAGACTTGCTAAAAAGAGTAAGTGTTGGAATTGAACCCAAAAAGCTATGACAAATCCCATTCTGCTTATCTTATTGCTTATTCCCATCATTTCAAGGATAAGAATTTTTTCCATAGCATAAAAAGGAAATAAAAACCCCAAAGTATCCTAAATCATCACTTCTAAGGTGATCATACATGTGTGTGCGAAATACATTAACTTGGACAAGTGGTCAAGAACACCACACGGTATGTGAAGAATTTGAAAAATCAAGAAATCTATTGAAAAGCAAGTTCATCAAGGGAATAGCCATCAAGATCATGATTAGATAATCCCACGATGAGTGATGGTTGTAATCATCTCAGAATCACAAATAATTCATACCTCCTAAGAGTGTTATTCTAAACACTTTATCACTATTTGGTGATGAAATCACATCTTGCAAGTTAGAGAGGTGGTAATTATATTTTTTTAGTGAAGTGTGGAGGTCAAAAACATGTAAATCATCCTCATAAATTCCTTCAAGTTCCATTCAGATATAAATCATTCTTTCTGAAGAAGGAAACCTATTTCTATGAAGAGAAATTGAGCATGTTTCCACTCATGTGACATCTTGGTCACGAAAGTGAATTGTGAAAAATAGTGTAATTAATTTCAAAGGTGAAATGGGAAGCCCATGAAGTTAAGGTATGATTATAATCATATTTTTAAGAGAGAAAAGTCATCCATTCCCATTAGAGACATATGAGCAAGATAGTGCATGAACATCTAAGATTTGATTCCATTCTATAAGGATTCTAGAGCCAGAAAGGACAAGGAAATGATCTTCACCCAAAGCACTATGTTTTCAAGAATGAGTTATCATCTCAGTTTCACTTGATGCCACTCACATGGTAGTGTTATTAAACACCCATTTAAACCTTATAATGTGATCACACTTTAAATGAGGAAATAAATTACAACCACCTCATTTCAGTCCAAAAGGTAGGCACATGAAAAATATCATCCACGGAGAAGTCCTCATATCTACAATGAAAATATCTATATCATAAAGTAATAGACAAACATTAAGAGGATTGCGTATAAAAGAGTAGAATTGTGATCACTAGGGTGAATTGTGAAAGGCATAGAGAAGTAAAAAGGCAATCCTCACTCCTATCTTGTAATAAGAAGAGATCAACATATTCCCATCATAATGTAGAGCTCATAAAAAGTGTTTCTAAACACTTAATCAATGCTTCAAAATGTTCCCATGTCTCTCAGTGCTTCAATTCAACAAGCTCATCTTTAGTAAAGGCTTCATAATCATTGTATTGGTTAACCCTTCTCTCCCTCTCTCCCTTATTTTCTCTCCATATTCCTTTTTCATCATTGTAGTGGAATTTTACAATGAAATAGGAATCTTACAATTTTGAATAATAAGTTTCCACTTCTATTGATCCTAAGAATAAAAATATTGTGTATGAAAATGATGTCAAAGTTCTCGATGTGCTTACCACTTCTAAACCTTTTGACATCATTTACCATTACAAGAAATCGAAAATTCAGATCTCTTAGTCAAAGTACTTGAGAACTCATCCTAAACAATTTTATAGCCTTGTTCAGTTCATCAAATAATGTAGTTAAAGTTCATGCCGGAAAACTACCAAAGAACTACCTCTCACTCCTCATACCACTCCTTAGAACCTTATTTCTTCCACACCATCCACTTATGGAAAGATAAAACCTTTCTACCTCACCTTTCTAGTAAATGGATATAAATTGAATAATTGCATTATCCGCTTTGGAGCCTCTGACAATGTCATTCCTACAAAAGTTTCTAAATCCCTCAATCTCTCTCTCATTCCCACTATGGACAATTTATACTCTATGGAAACTATAGAATTACCCCTTTTTGGATAGGTCAAGGATGCTCACGTAGCATTTTTATATTTTCCTAATAAGAAGATCACGATGAAAATTCTTGTAGCAGACATGTCAACCACATATGGTATGTTGTTGAGCCAAATATTTTATAGGGACATTGGAGAATATATACATATGGATTGGTCACATGTAACCATTCTTGTCAATGGTAATGTTGACAATTTTCCTTATGGAAGAGCCATCAGATTCATAGGAAACCTTAGGTTAGTGGGATGTGTGCCCTAAGGTGACCTCCAAATTTTAAAGAAGTTGGCTCTTCTCTCTTGGTGTGAGATAAGGTTAGGAGAAAAATCTAAAAATGATATGAAAACAACTAAGGTGATGCACCAAGATAGATCCTAAAGAAAATGAGAGATGTCTAGTGAGTTGCCCAAATTTTTTTGAAGAGAGTTAAAGCATGATCTACCTATTTAGCAACACCTTAGATTAATTGGAGTTTAAGGAGATGGAATACATGAATAATGCAGATAAAAGATAAGTTAAAAGCCAAGGGCCTAAAGCACGATGGATTGCATAAATTATCTAGAACTACTTAACCAAAGATAAAGACTTAGAATATGAAAGCCAAAATGCAAAAAACCATAGCTTTAATTTACATGGAAAATAATACATAAGCCTGAAATGGCACTTATTACAAATTCCATTTTAAATGAGTCTCGTAAGGCTTGGCTAACACAAAAATTGAACCTTCTAACGCTCTTAAAATTCCTTGTTCCTTTCTTTCTCCAAAATCTTCTCCCTCTTTTTTTAGAATCAAAATCCCCTTTATAGCTATTTGTGGCTCTCTTTTCGACATCTGGAACTAGGGTTTTTGCTAGTAGTATTTAATGATCCTTCCCTTTTGGGTCATTATCTCAACCACTTGTTGAGATATTTGCAACTTGCTTTTACTTCGCACAACTATCTCTGTTAGATTCGGTGATAATCCTCTCTTGACACATGGATAATGGATGCTCACTTAAGATTCTTCTCTAAAATTGGATTCTTAACATACACCTGAGAAACATGTGGCAGATGCGTGCTATTTTGGGGAGGATTCCTCCTTTTCTTCTTGGGAGGAGTGCTTGAGTGACATGTGGAGGGTGCATCATGTTTCTACTAGGATTTTTACTTTTCAACTGGTCATGGAAGGATTCCAGGCCTAAGACAGGTGGATGATGTGATGCTAGGTTGAAAGCCTCCCTTGCACTCCTTATGCACTAGCAAGACACGTGGACACTTTCCGCATCCAATTCCATACTTAGCCAATTTTGATTCGAGTGATCAGAAAGACAAGGGCCAGGGTGATAACAAAATGGTGATAAAAAGGTCTCTAAAAAAGGACTCTAGAGTTATGGCAGCTCACCTAGGGACTTCATGCCAGTCATTGAAGAAACAAATGATCCCTCTACTTTAAAAATAAAAACATATGGCCCAAAAAATGTCACTCAGAGCCATTGCAAGGAAACTTGATATCCAAGACATTCCTCCTTCATTGGGTATGTCATCCTTTGCAAGTCCTGGAAGGCACGATCTAGGTCAATTATCTCCTCATGTGAGGAATTTTGGAGATTACACACTACTACATGCAAGCGGAAATCCAACTAGATGATAGGGTTTAAAACGGCTTCCACCTCGGCCATGCTAGAACTCTCCTTTAAAGATTAAAAGACATTCTTATCTTAACGTTTTACAACCAGGAGTTATTGAATTTGGTCCTTTGTGAGAACTGTAGAGTAATTGGGAAAGGGAGAAGGGAAGCTTAACCAAACCAGTCCATCAATGTTTTGCTTCCTATCTTTGATTCCATAGTGGAGCTGCATCAAGAGATTCTGGTATTTGATGGAAGCCTTGTTACAACTTAAGATATTATTGATTTTAGCGGAAATCAGACACTATGTCTATAATCCCTGCCCCTTCAAGGGTAGATTTTGAAGCATTATAAATCTTCTGAATCAAGAAGTTTGATTTAGGTACCTTGGTAGACACTGTGTTGGTGATGGTGGAAGCTGCAGTTACCAAAATGGAGAAAAATTCCTGTGCATCAGATATGAATTTGAGTGTGGGGACTAGATCCATTTCCTTACTGATGAATCTTTCACAGTAGGAAGCATATATTTCTTGTACCAATGTTAAAATCCCCTCTTTTGGAATTACAACCCCAATTTTCTAGTCAAATCCTTGACTGCATCCTTTGATGATTTCATCTTTGTCTCGAGGTTGTCTCTTTTGGCTTCAATGGCACACTACTTAGACTAAGCTGCAACTACCTCTATTTTATTTAAGTTGAGCCCTGTTGGAGGATCTCTTTCTCCTGAGAGATTGAATTGGCCTATGACTCAGAGATGGAAAAATTGTCTGAAAGGGTTCTAACCTCATTTTGAGAAGCTACAAGGGCCTCTGGCAAAGGAACTCCCCTTAACTCATTACAAAGTTTCTCGATTTCTTTGTTTTTTCCCTTGAGCTTAGCTTGATGGCTGACCAAGATGGCCTCTACTCTATGAAGGTTTGATTGTGTCTTCTTCAGCTAATTTTTGAGTGTCAAATAGTCTATCATGACTACCGTTGTGGTCTTGTTCATTAATTTGAATTTTTCTTGGGGTTTGAACTATGAGAGGTCTATCGCAATGAAACTAAAAAAATAGTCATCAAGTTGTATTTGTTCCACATGTTTGGATACCTGTGTAATGAGTCGTGTAATAATAAAGGAGCTCTATTGATAGTCATATAATGAATGCATTTGCTTTGTTACATTGATAGACATCTCCTTCTTCATCTTATTCTCTCTTCTACTATCTCAGGTGGCTTTAGTGACCTTGACTTGACTTAAGAATTCAAAAGAGGATGGGACAACCCCACCCATAAATGAGAACCCAGGTGGTAGGCCATAGGGAATGGTTACTTGCGGTTGAGGACCTGAATTCACCATGACGAAGGAGGGACCTTCCACCACACGGGGGGGAAATGTTGGGATGGAAAAATAAGATTGAAAGGGGACAAGGACTTCAGGCAAAGGAAGGGATTGAGATGGGGTGATTGATAAGGGAACACCAATAAAAGGGGAAGATGGTGGTGGAGGAAGATATTAACATGGGGCTCCCAGTGGGGGAAGAGGTGAAGGAGAAATAGGAACCCCCACGGACTTTAATTTCTTGCATGGGGGGGGCTCGGCATAGGATATCCCATAGTAATCTCTCCCAAAGGAATAGTTGTAGATTGTGGTGCTTAGAGTTTGAGCTGGAAGATTTTTTTGTAAAAGGGAAGGTAGGGGCAGAGGAGACAATTGATATTTCCAGGGACTAGAGGACTCTGTGGTAAATCTTGCAGACTACTCTATAATGACATTGATCATATCCTTGCTTTCTGTATCAGATGCATACTTTGTTTCCCAAAATTTTTTCCACTATTCATTGTTGGGGATGGCCTCAAAATTCTAGGTGGTCCTGCCAATCTCTTGCCTATATTTCCAATAGCCCTCAATTTTCTCCATGCTCCAGTACCTCATTTTTAAGGCCGCTCAGAGTCCCTTGGTCATGGTGAGAGTGGGGTCATACTTAAATCTACCTTGGTGGAATATCTCCCAAACTAGGGTCGTAATGTCTTTGAGCTCGACAAATATTTCACGCGACTCCTCCTGGGGATTTCACTTCATTTTAAAATATTCCATCGAATCATGGATGCAAGATTCAAAGATTTTGTTTTCCAGGAGAGTCAAGGCCATCTTTCCCTATGGGTCATACCTCAAAGAGTCTTGAATTAGAGAAAACTCGTAAGAAGCTAACATCTTCATAAGGCTATGGTCTACCCTCCTTTTTAGTACAATGACTCTTCCCTTGTTAAAAGAGAGATAAAAAAGATCCTTCTTCTTCTGACCTATGCTGAATTTAATGTCTAGGAGCACTAGCTACCTGACTATCTCTTGGCCTACTACTCACTCCGTGAGGACCCTAGGAAACATGAAATATTCCTCCTTGAAACCATGTAGGTGAATCATAGAATACCCTCTGTTGAAAAAGTAGTCCCAGGGGTACAAGGGGTCAGCCAAGATAGATTACACCGAGTCGTTCATCCTGTTGTTGATCCCTTTTGGATCAATTTCAAGCAAAAGGGGCTCCATGAAAGAATTGAATAATTCATATACGTTTGATGAACGAGACAGTATATGGGTCCATGTGGATATTGGAATGAAATTTTGTGGGTCCACTTATGTATCCCATATATTCAGAGTCATAAATTGATTAAAATATTTGACATTCTGGTAAAGGATGAGATGAAAGAGATAGGATGGATACCTAAACATTGAGGTCACCGAGAATTGGGCAAGTTACTCGCACATCGATCTTGCGATGGCTTTGACAAAATCAAAATGGTATGTCCACTATTTCATGGCAGACCTCATTTAGAACAAGGCTGACATCTACCAATCCTCCATACCTTTGTTGGAATCTTGTCTGAAAATGAAGGCTAGCATGGAACATGCATATTGAGAATCTGCTTGAAGAAATTTTAATGGAATAGGAAATCCTGGGGTCCAAGAGCCACCTGCACCTAATTGTTTCAGGTCCATATTAAGGAAAGGGGATTTATTTTGGCATTACATCCAGATAGTTTAGAGATTGGCCATATCATAGAAGATAGCTACTGGGTCATGAGTTAGGGCCAACATGTCTCTGATGGCCTATGGTATGATCACTGCTATAAAATTTCTACCCTAGATACTATGGGCTGCAGGGTTGAAACGGTCTACGTACATCTGTATGAGTTCCGTGAAGGGGTGAAATAAGGGCACCATGTATTGAGTGAGCATCATGCTCTACATTCTAGAGCCAAAAACTTTAGAGTCTTCACATTTGAGAAACCTGGCAAAGGCTTCCCCCCTCAAGGCCTTAGGATTCTTCTTGAGGGATGGATTAAAGACATTGTCAGAGGGGTTTGATATCACAATAGGATAATTGAACCAAGACCCTCCATCCAGAAAATTCAATCTTGGTTGGAGCGGCTGAGGGGAATTGGTTGTCCTGCATAAGGTTTTATCAATGCTACAGAATTGGATGTTTCATCGTTTTCTTTACGTTTTTGAATGATGAAACAAATAAGGGTAAGGGCTAGGATGAATACCTATTTATGCTGGTCAGTTGATGGTTGTTCCATGCATTCTGACTTCTTGATCCAATGCCAATTATGAGAGATTCCTTTTGGCTAGGAGGAACTACCTGTAATGAAAACAAGACCACAAAAGAGAAGTTAAATAATATATGATAGTGGATAGCCTAGCGTATGCTAGTTATGGGAAGTGTGATACTTCCTAGATGGATGTCAATCCACTGGTTAAAAAAAATTAATGCAAGACATAATTAAATTCCTACTGTAGTTGATATGATTTAGGTATCTCATTTAATCACAATAAGAAAATCTAATATAACAGGCTAGGCTATAGTCAGATCTGAAGGCTTGGTAGGTGTCGGGGGTATTGGAACTGGTCAGGGTCAGGTTCTGGGTTGGTTAGGTTATTTGGTAAAAATTTGTTTAGATCTATTCTTGGGAAGGGTATAAAACATAGAGACTGATGTTAGTTGGGTATAACCGATGATGGTTTAAGGGATACCTATGATGGTTATGGGTAGCTGACGTCGGTAGAGTAGGGTGATAGTAGTTCATTGAAAACTTTATTGTAGAGTTTGGGTGAGGTTGGATGAGGCTAAAGAAGGGGATGGTGAGGTCTGTAGGAATGCTGAGAACACTTAGAGAGGTGGAAGGGCTAGGACAGGTAATTTGATAAATGGGTGGCTGAGGTTTTTGGGTTTGTTAGAAAGATCGCTATGGAGGAATGGGGATGTTAATAGAAGAATGGTAATAGATGTGATAAAAACTCTATGAATAGAATAGGAATGGAAATGATTAATGATAAAATACTTATCAATGTTGCAGGTCCAATGGTTGGGTTGTGGTGATGATAGGTTGATGGAATGGAGCTTGGTGCAGTAGTGACGCTTCCCAGAATATTACCGTGAGTGTCAATGCTTCTGGATCTATCCTGGTGATGGTTATGTATGTCTAGGTGTGTGAAAAAGACTCTGGTTCCACTTACATGCAACTCTCTTTTCATCTCCTTTCTCTCAGAATGTTCCAGCCAAAAAACAAGGTTTCTTAGGTGAATAAATGGTAACCGACGATGGTTACGGGTTGACCAACGTCGGTTTAGGGGTGACCGATGTCGGTTAAGGTGGGATTCCCTAGGTTTACTAAAATGGGTAGATATTTCTAATTTCTTAGGCCCAGTTAGTTTGTTCTCACGGATTAGAACATAAACTTCCTTTCTAATGAGTCAGAATGTGGTTAGAGAAATCTTAGGCATTGATTTTAGGGTTAGACCAAATCTTAGCTCATTAAGTGTAATGCCCCATTCATCATTACTCTGTTATTCTGTGACGACCGTGCTTCTTAGGGCTGAACACCGTTGCGCTTTCTTTGAAACGTTGGTGTCTTCGTCTTGTTGAGCTTGCCTGCTTGGGTCGGTGTCGATGTTTTGGTTGTTGGCCCCGCTTCGTCCCTCGCAAATTATCCTATTAAGATAAAACCTTGTTCTTGCTATATCGAACCTCATGTTGATTGTTGTTTATTTCCTGCAAGATATTTTTCCTGTAGTATTGATCACTCTCGTGCTCGACCCCTCGATTAAATTATTATTATTATTATTATTATTATTATTATTATTATTTTATTATTATTATTTGTTGTCACTATCGTGTTAGGTCCTAAACGATTTTTCAGACCCTGTTTAGGTGTCGCGACATTTTAAAACATAATAAAGAAATGGATATCAGTTATATTCTTATGTGTATATAGATAATAAAATTTCATTTTTTTTGAATTAATTAAGCCTTTTCAGGCTGTACGCACGCCTTATTGCGAGTTATTGTTTATTTGATGTTTCTCGTCCACCAGCTGGTAAATTTCTATCATCAACACTTGGCATGGAGACATGGATTTCTTTAAAAGATGTTTTGTTCACGTAAATGTATTATGTATAATGTCAGATAAATAGGCTGACCAATAGGATTGCACATTTTCAATTACTAAGAATTATTATTAACTAAAATATGTGAGTTTTGTTGGTTCCCTGGACTTTACAGCTGTTTACTGCCGTCAATTTTGTCAATCTAATGGAATTTCAAAATGAATTTGTGATTAATTAAAATTATTTCATTTTGAGGATATGTAGTTTTGGTTAGCAAAGGCGTATGGGGTTGTAAACTATAGTGTAGGTTCTTTTGTCAAGCAATTTATTTATTTATTTATTTTGTATAGTTCTCACTCTTGCTTATACGCCTTGGTGACCCCTTGTTTTGATTCCATGTTTTTAAATTTTTATGCCATGCTTGGCGTGGAGGAATTCCTTGTCCTTTTCCTTTCTTTTTGTTTCTCTCTTTACTGTTAATGCCTGTCAGGTTTGGTGGAGAAAATGTAAGTTTTTTTATTGGGCCGCCTGTTTTCTTCCCCTTGTCAGCTTTAATTAAATGTTGAATTGACCTTTGCTGGAATGGAATGCCTTTTTCCTCCATGTTGGCCGCTTACCCTTCAAATGGGATTTATTATTATTTCTCCCATGTTTTGTTTGTCTTCTTACCTGCGCTGCATTGTTGCTGGCCATGTGAGATTGGAGGGGGGAGGTTTTTGTTGAGTTTTGCTTCTGATTGGTGTTTAAGCTCTAGTTAGGCGCAAGTCCCTAGTGTTTTGGACAGCCACCTATTGCTGTATTCTGGCTGTGCCTTCATGAGGGAAACCTGGAGTGGAGTATTGCAAGAAAAGACCAGTGAAGGATCTTCTAAAACATGGGACGTGTGGACTGCTGGGAGAAGGGGGTCTACCAGTGTGTGGCTAGGAGAAATAGCTGTTAATGCAGGCATGATATGCCCTAACCCATCTTAATTCCGTACTTTATTTAGTTATTTCACAAATGGAACATTACCTGGTTTGAAATTTGTGATTTTTCATTGTTGGTGATGTGAAATTGATTTTAATCCTCCTGCTGTAGAATTTATTTGATCTCTGAGTAGGGTGAATGCTACTGGTAACAAAGTAAAGTTTGCTGGTTACAATATGAATTATTATTGTGATGAAATAACGCACTCCTTGGAAAGAATGAGAAGTTACAGTTGTATGCTTCATTGGGTTTAATCTCATGATTCGTTATCCTTGCCATATTTATAGTTATACCTTTCAGATGCCTCTATGTATTTAAAAGAAAAAAAAAAATGCCAACAATAAATATCTCTCTCTCTCCCTTTACTTTCTATGATTCTGTATGAGTGTGGAAATTGTGGATTTTCATGTTTAGTCTTTTGTGAACGAATGTTCCTTTGGGTGTTAATTTTTCTTGTTGTACATGGATGAATTTGTTCACTCCATCAGATATAAAAAGGTTCACTCTTTGTGATGGATACTGTGCATTATTGAGAAAAATAGGTAAACCCGATCTGGCTGGGTATGCATGTTTTAAATGGCTTGTTGGTTGATGAGCAAAACATTAAGGGTTTGGCCTATGTGGGCTATAGTGATCTATTTGGGTCTGTGTTTTCATTCTTGACCCCAAGGAGGAAATGGGTATGTTAGTTAGCCTGGCGGGTTAATAATTTCCTTGTCAACCCAAATAAAACTTAAAACAATTAATAAGCTTATCATTATTATATTATATTAATGCATAAAGTTATCTTGACTCATCATTATGAAGTTAAGATCTAAAGTCGGATTAGTTCTTGATAGGCACTTGTAAATAATGTAGAGCTCGTTACTTTGTTGTGAGAATACAAACTGACTTTGGGTCTAATAGTGTGAGCCAATGCACACTCAGTGATCTCTTGTCATGACTAAATGTCTGTTGGGTTTGACATGTAATTTGGTTGTTAAATCCCGAATAGGGTGATGTTTGAGCTGGTGTGAAGTTAGTTGTGTAAGCCTATTGTTTCTTCTTATTGCACTTTGTGTTTGTGCCTCACTGATTTCCGTCCTTGGTAAGCTCTTGAGCAAGAACGTGGTTTGAAAATGGACCTACAACTTGATAAAAAAAAAGAAGCCTGATTTTAATCCTATTGAATTGGGAATTATTCCTCCTTCATTGTTTTGATTCAGAGCAAAGCTCGATTGTTTAAAGACTTTACTTTGAAATTATAAAAATAAAAAAATAAAATAAGAAACTTGACTCCTTAAAACTTACCTCGCTATTTTTTTTTCGTTCTCCCTTGAGGATCACAGAATTCTCTTGTATTTTAAAGGTTCTTCATTGATTCTTTTAGGGCTGTGTAATGAATTAATTGTTATGTTCCAACCTTGCTCAGTGAAATGGGTGGGTAGATCTTTTTCATTATACTAATAAAGTCCTTGACTAAGTGAGGAATAAGGAAACCCTTCTTTTGACTTTTGTGGAGAGAAAACCCCTTGAATACGAATGTCCAGGTTTGGGACAATAGGTTAAATTTCAGTCATGTTATCATGACTCCCTTTTTGCTAAAACATCTCGAAATGCGTTGACAATTAATTGGTATTGATATCTTGATTACCAGGCTGAGGAAAAGAAATTATGATCTCTTTTCGAGTCTTGGTTTGTCTAATTAATGATTTAGTTGAGGAAAGTATTAGTATGTAACCTATTACTTAAATTTTTACCTGTTAGCAAAAAGGTTGGATTCCTTGAATGCTCTCACTCTCACCCTTAAAGTTAATCTAACATCGTAATTTTAACTAATTACGCTTGATGCCTTAGTCTTAGTTTTATTGTATGGACTTTAGTAGACCTTATGAGAGAATGGAATCCTTGATGGATCTGTTAAGAACTTTTGAGAGATTTTTGGATTTTGTTCTTGTTATACTTACGATTATTTAATTTATGAGTTGAAGTGACCCCAAGTATGCAAGTATGGGATTGCATGAGTAGAATCTTGATACCCTTATGAATAGTCTTTTAATCTCTTATGAATATCTGGTACATGATAATTTAAGTGAGCTTTTCTGAACAACTGAAAATAGTTGTATTGTGACGTAAGTTTGAAAGTGATTTCTTTCTTGGCTCATGAAAGTGCTTGCTCATGACATGTTATAAAAATAATTGTTGTCTTCTTAAGTTCTTTAACATTGATCCATAAAAATAATATGAGTTCTTTTTATGAAATAATTAAGTAGAGTATGTTGTTATGATTAGTTGAGGCTTATCATGCTCAGTTCTCACGAACTGACTCAAGTTAATACTTGTGCAGATGGATTATGCGAGTAGATTAAAGGAAAAGAGTGTAAAAGTTTCTTCAGTTCTAATTATGAAGTTCCTTGTAAAAAAAAATGGTTCAATGTGTTGTAAATTTTGTAACATTGCTTGCAAAGGAGTTTATAATATCTCTTGCCTGGGATTGATCGTAAATTACGTGATGAAGTTGTTTTGTCCTTTGGTAGTTTGACTGGTAACTCATCTTAGTGAGAAATGATATTCAATCTTTTCATTGGCAATAAGTATTGTAAAACCTTGATCTTGAGAATAAAGTGTAAAGTTTAACCTTTCTAAGACTTTGTATTGATGTGTTATATGTAATTTTAAAACGGGGTGGTTAATCCTTACAGAAGTTACCTAAAAGTTCAAATAAATTTATTGTAGAGGTGATCCTACTTGAGAACAAACCTTTCCTTAAGTAATCAAAGGTGAGGCTATCATTGCAAAGTGAAATTATATAAATTGATATCCCTAGCTAAACTAGTGAACACTACCCCTTTTTGGTGAAATCTTAAACAAGCTTAAGGAAAAACAATGGTTAGTTTCTGGAAGAAAATAAGAATTTAACAAGTAGGAGAAGAAAATTTAGAAACCACTCAATTTATCTCTCAGCCTTTTTGGAAAGTAAATAGTCTCCTTTTGTAAAGCTCTATCAGGGAAGACTAAGTAAAATTGTTAATATTTAAGGATAAAACCTCAAGCTCCAATTAAATCTTGGTAATAATCGATGACGTCTTAAGGAGGAATTCAACCTGACCTTCTTCTCTTAATTTTTCCCAAGGTGCTTTGTAATTTCCTCTTAATTATGTTGAACACGAATCCATGTTGTAACAAGGTTATGAGTGAATTTTAGTAACGTAAGTATGGATAGATGGCCTTGTGGAATTAAATTATCCCCTTTATTAAATAGTGGAATTAAACAACTAATTGTCGTAAAGGAGAAGACTTTAAGTGAACTTATTCTGCAATGTATAATAAAATAATTCAGTTTGGTAAGATGAATTGTGCGAATCATATCTTGAATCTCTCTGAAAACATAAGTTAAGAGTAAAGGGTGTTTTATCAAAATAAATAACCTTCAATAATGTCTTACTGTGGCTTGCCCTAGCTGTAAGAGTATCATGTGGTTGGACTGCTATGTTGTTCTGTCAAAAAAAAGAAAAGTGGATTATCCTTAGTGGGTGTGAACGTTTCCATGTTACCTTTGTGGTCATCCATGTACCTAGTTGTTCACAGAGTTAGTTGTAACCTTGGCGACGACATGTTGTGTTGTGTTATTTGTCAAGCAAGTCAAAAAAAAAAGTTATCCTGTATTTTACTGTGTTGTTGCGTATGTGAATTTTTGGGTCATTACATTAAGGCAAGTAAGACTTAGTTATTGTTAGTTATGGAAACATGCCAAGAATAGGTCTAGGATGAGGTGGCTAGATGAGGTGTCTAGGTGAGGTGGTGGGGTAGAAATTAAGGTAATTAGATAATAAATATTGTGAGGATATATACATTAATTTAATTAAATTAATATTTATGTGGGGTGGAAGGGGTCATGGTTAGGTGAGTATGTTTGAGTTGGTTATTTTATGAGGGAACAAGGGGAGTGTGACCCAATTTTGGTGTCTACATTTTACCCCTTTTTGTTGCGTGGCTTGTATTGGTAAGCGAAGTTGACAAAAATAATATGTGGGTGCCCCATGTGTGGGTGAAGGTGATCCCCCTCAAACTAGGAATGGTTGAGGTAGAAGACTGAATCTATGAGTGGTTTGATAAAGGTGGATGTGATGAAGAGGAAGGTGGAAAATGGGGGTAATGGGGTGAAGGTCCAATTGGGTAATCAAGGTAATGGGCTAGGGTCAAAGGTAGCAACAGTAAAACACACACACACACACACATGGATAAACTGTAGCAACGGTACCAGGCTGAAGAGCATGAAAAATCTACATCATCTAAGGTCGTTAAGTTTATCCAAAAAAAGTGATGTGATTCTGGTATCCAAGGTATAGGATATGGTTGGGAAGCACAACATAGGTCAGGTGCAAGAACATTTAGGTATGTTCTGGTACACTAAAGGTAAGGTTGAGATAAATGACACAGAAATAGGCAAAGTAAGGCCATTATGTCAAACAAAACGGGTAAAAGTGTCACAAGGTATAGCGAGCACATGAGGTCATAGGTTAGTAAAAATGTTTTAGGACCAGGTAGCAAGGTCACGACACGGGTAATAGTGTGGCAAGGTATAGTAAGCACATGAGTTCATAGGTCATTAATAATGTTCCTAGTCCATGTATCTAGGTCACGACATAGGTAGGGCCAAGGCATGGGTAAAATAAAAAGTCACAAAATGTAATTAAGGATAGGTATAGGTAATGTAGGCATGGAGGTTAGTTGTAATAAGGGTGAGTAAGGACAAATGGTGGCTGGGTTGGTGACGTGTTGGTTGGAATTGGGGAAAGGGTATGGGCAAGAGTATGATTGGTAACTGATGTTGGCCATACGTAATCGGTGATGTTCTAGGTGAGTTGATCATGGTTTATTAGGGAATATTACCGATGTCAATGTGGGTACAACTGACCATGGTGTGCTAAGGCATAGGACCGATGTCGATTTAGGTATAACCAACATCGGTTAGGTCGATGTGGGTATATAAAAAGAGAAAATCCATAGAATATAGATTCATTTGTACATTTTAGCTTTTATGAAAATGACAAGAGATCAAGACTTTTGAGGCTTGGTGAGAGGAAAGTACGTGGGACCGTACCGAGATGAGGTGGAGAGATTAGAGAGGAGATCTAGGTAGACAAGTCCACATGATCGGGCAGAGTGATGTGATTGATAGAGAGGTTAGAGGTTGATTTGGACATAACTGAGGTAGGAGAGGGTTTGGGTGGACCACCAGCACAGTGACCAGTCGTGGCCCCCATGGAGGTGACATCGAGACAAGGTAATATCTAAGCTTTTCTATGGATTGTTGTTAAATATAGAAGGGAATACAGGTTAGGTGGTGTGGGTAGATTAGAGAATTTGAAATTTGGTGGTTAAAATGGGTGAGAGAAGGGGTGGGAAAAATTCATAAATATGTTGAATAGGGTTGGGGGCATGTGGGGGAAGTTTGGGTAGGTGTCTAGGAGAAATGGGAAATAAATGGGGGGAAGAAAACCAGGGGTTCAGGTTTGGGTGGAGTAACAATGATCGATGTCAGTTAAGGTATGGATGACGTCAGTCTTGTTACACCAACATCAGTTAAGGATGAGGGGAACTATTGCTGGTTATAATGGACCAGTGACGGTCAGGAGTAACCAGTGCCAGTTAGGGTAAATGGGGCTAGAGGTCTAGGAAGGGTAAGGGGAAAGGTTATGTAAAGTGGGTAAAATAGATTGTAGGTGGGGGGAAGGGAAGAAGGGAGGGGTTGGAGGTCAATGTTGGGTAAAATCAATTTTTAATAATGTGTGGGACCAACTACAGATGAGAGATAGGGTACCTCCATTGCTCATAGGATGTACGAGGGGATGCGACAACTAATGAATGGTTCCATATTGCAATGGTTGGCTTGATTGGGGTCAGATGCTACTAACGCATAGTCTGGGAGCCAAGTTTGATGGTCACTCTCATCAACAAATAGGACTCAGTGAACAATACCTTCCATCTACTGACATGCGAGATCACAGTCACCCCTGGAGGATGTGTACATGATCCTGTGGCTACTGATAGTGGGAACACAGGTGTATTATATCTTGTTAGAGGCCTTTGAGGAGTTGATGCCGACCGTGTTTTGGTGAGGGGCTGGCAGATATGAGGTTCCATAGCACCAGTATGAGCTATGGAGATATGTATCCAGGGCCCATTCTGGAGGAGATGAGGCTAGTAGTGTTGTTGACAGAGGCAGTCTATTGCTTTGCACTGCTAGATGCGGAGGGAGGGAGATTCCCATGATTATTGATGGGGGTTCTACACAACATGGTGGAGGATAGGACTTTTTTTGCATGGATGCATGAATCTTGGTTCAGTTATACAGAGAGTTATGGGTAGTTATGAAGATTTATCCTGTGTTGTACTTTCCTACTCCATTTTTAGGCATATGAGCACATTGTGTGTGTGTCCTATTGGTATGCCCTGGGCTGATGTATTTGAGCCAGGTTTTGTGCAGGTGGGCTTCAGGTGATGGGTTTATGTGATTGGGGAGTGTCGATCTGCTAGAGCTACACATGATGTAGCCTATTACAGGTTATTGCTAAAGGGGTTGTATGGCATGGACATTATTTGGAGGCCCTATGTGGGTTTTCTGTCATATGGGCGGATGGCCGAGGAGCTACAGAAGCTACATCTGCTTAGATGGATAAAGGGGAAATGTGAAGGAGAGCATGAGATGATACCTGTAGATAGGGTCAGACGGTAGTTCAGGTTGCCTTAGGTTATACCTCCACCCTTCCCACAGTATAGGAAGGATGACGTAGAGAGGCCTCTACCTCTACCACAGCCGACAGTGCTGACAGAGTAGGAGGAGTAGGTGAGAGACCGACATAATGATGATGCCGAGGTGACTAATAGATATAGGTACTGGTGGGCTTCCCATTTATGAGTAGTACCACTGAGGCCGGGGCAGCTAGATTTAGCCACTATCATTGTTTAGAGGGATGCCTTACAAGGGAAGGTGGATACCTTGATTACACAGTTGGGGATTATACAGGGAAGCTTTAGAGGCACAGGTTCAGAGGCACATGTGGCCACTCTACAGGCTCAGGTAGTGCAAGGAAATGTACCCACATAGGGTGGATATGGGGATGGGGTACAAGTGGCCACCCTACAGGCATAGATTATAGGTTTGCAGGGCCAGTTGGCCATTGCACAGGTGCATAGGTTGTATCTCTTCAGGTCTAGATACAAGCAGGAGTAGGAAAGGGTCCCTCAGGATAGGCATAAGCATAGGGACAAGGTCCTTCTTTATTAGTACCAACAAGACAGGGTCCTGAGAGATAGGTATAGGGGCCGAGGCCGATGGCACCACCACAGATAGTACCGATAGGTAGATTGAGGGATGCCTTAGGTGAGGTCTGGTATTATCAGGATATTTTGATGGTCGTAGGGATAGATTTTCTATCCTATGGGGAGTATAGAGCACAACAGGCCTCGAGTGAGAGGACCAGGTTGCATACCCATAGTGTAGAGAGTACAGGGGGCCAGTGAGCCCTGGGACAGGGTCAGGGCAAGACTACCAGTGCACGAAGGCCAGCTCTAGGTGAGGGACCATCAGAGGATAGATAAGGGTGAGGTGGAGAGAGGTTGGCAGGGCACCCCACTGGAGGGGAGATGGAGGAGACTGCTGAGACATGGATGGATATTAGGTGGGGTGATAATTAGTCATCATTGATGATCAGTGTATCTATGTTTTTGACATATATTTTATATGTATACCGGCCTACGTGCTGAAGATGATGAGGATGTAGATGAGAGATGTTTTTTATTTTTGATCATATACTAGCCTACGTGCTAAAGATGGTGAGGCTATATATGAGATATTTTGAGAGATTGTGATTATTATTGGTATATATGTTCACATGTATTTTTATACAGACTATCTGATTTATAGATGATGGTGTTTATAGTATGGATGGTGTACATGTTTTAATTTTCATTGCTATATATAGATAGGTGGAAATCAAGTGGATTAGGCCTGATAGAGTCAAGGTCATGTAGGCATGGCGGAGTCAGGTCATAGGCATATGTTTAGGCATGGATGGAGTCAGATCATAGGCATGGATCGAGTTAGGTTGACTTAGGCATGGTGGAGTTTGATTTAGGCATGGTGGAGTTAGGTTGGTTTAGGTATGATTGAGTCAGGGTTGTTAGGCATTTTTGAGTCAAGTTGGTTAGGTATGGTTGAGTTTCTAATTCATTAATTTGTGTAATTAATGATGATGTGGATTTTGTTAAGATGATTTGTAGGAAAATGTATGATTATGGTAAAGAAATTGTAGACAAGATGAAATGAATGTATGAGTTATGATGGTAAATATGTGTAACAATTGTTTCTTATTGGGTGTAATTTCCAGTTATTGATATAGAAAGGAAACTAACTAGGGTAGAATGTGAATAAGAAAGGGAAAGAGGGAATTGGTTAGGGTAGAGAGTGGCCGAGCTAACCTCCAAGGGCCCCATGCCCTCAGAAGTGCTGCCTACATAGTCCCAGTGAAAAGGGACCTCAGGCCGATGTAGTTCTCCCATAAGCTAGGGAAGATTAGGGTGAAATAACGGAATGGGTTTATGGGTGCTAGGCATGGGTGAATGTAGGTCATAGGCATGATTGAGTTTAGATCGTAGGTGTGGTTGAGTGGTTTTTAAATATCAGGTGTTGATGATCTAGCCCTATATAGGATACTCAACAAGTAATGAGGAAGGTGAATGGTAAGAGGTGGTAAAAAGAGCCACTTAATTGATAAGAACCAATAATGAGTTGATCATACCTAAGAGGGGCTCATGAACAAAAGACCCTAAAGCTGTTACATAATGGACCGTTCTAAGGGTGAAGAAAGTCACATAATCACAAAATGTCACGTTTGTGGCAAGTCCCTTGAGTAACAAGGAAATTCGGTGAAAAAGGCAAGGAGGTGAGAATGGGTGGTTGAGTGTAACTTAGTGTACGACAGTGTGTTTTTTGGAACAAGAAACTCAAGATCAAGAATAGGCAAGTCCATGACGAAAATTTCATCTTTTTTTTTTGCTTTTAATAGACTGATCGATGCGGGAAGTCTATATGGGATGAATATATTATCTCCTTGAGGTCTTCGTGAAGTTGATCGATGCGGGAAGCTTCTGGATATTTATTACATTTGTGTAATGACTTATATAGTTTTCCTTCAAGGGAGTAGTCTATTTATAGTAGTGGAATTAGAGTGAAGAGATGTCCCATTTGGAGGGAGTCATCTTTTGCTGGAAGTTTGACTCAAGGAGTTGTATCCCTTTTTGTTTTTAGATGTTTAAGTCATGGACAAGACTATAGAGGAATATTAGGTTCTTGTTTAGAAGACAAGACCGTAGCACATAGATATTAACTGTGGAAGAGGTGGTTTTGAGTGATGAACGACCATGGGATTCCATCTTGAAGAAGATGAAAAGTATCCATGAGAATCATGCTATGAGTAGAGCC
The DNA here is from genome assembly GCA_019776745.2 of Taxus chinensis. Lineage (NCBI taxonomy): Eukaryota > Viridiplantae > Streptophyta > Pinopsida > Cupressales > Taxaceae > Taxus > Taxus chinensis. The sequence continues at coordinate 625,584,435 of CM034148.1, read as the reverse complement.
AGTGGTACTCATATTGAAGACAAGGCTAAAGGTGATGGGTAATCACATGATTCTTGTTTGAGTCATGGATCCTCAAAATGGGTAATATGGAAGGTGAAAAATGCTCAAGGGATGAGCGATCAACTGACATAAAGTGATATAGGACTTGATATCAACAATAAAATGGTCAAAGATGTAAGGCATTAAGGGGCTCAGGTTCAGGTTTACCTTCGAGTGAAGACAAACGATAAGCACCTGATCCATAGGCATGGGTAATGATATAGGGTCCAAGCCAATTAGGAGAAAATTTTCCCCGTTTACTTTTCTCCTCTTTGGTTACATGTTGATTTTCCTTCAGGATGAGGTCATCGACCTGAAAGGTTCATTCGTGAACACGTTTTTCATAGGCACGTTTGATACGTTTTTGGTATATTTGGAGATGGTCAAGAGAATTGAGACGACACTCATCTAATAACTCAAGTTGCACCAAATGATCCTAGGTGAAATTCATCATCATTGAGCATGTCTTGTAGTGAGATGTGGAGAGATGGAATTTGGACTTCGAGAGGTAAGACAACCTCAGTACCATAGACCAGAGAAAAGGGGGTGGCAGCAGTCAAAGTGTGAATACTAGTGTGATAAGCCCACAAGGTGAAAGGAATGTGCATTTATGCCAATCTTTCCCAGTATCATTGACTACCTTCATAAGAATTTTGTTCAAGGTTTTATTGGTGGATTCAGCTTGACCATTGGTTTGTGGGTAATAAGGTGATGAGAAACTGAGTTGGATGCCAAAAGTGTCACATAGTTTGCGTAGGGTTTTGTTTTTGAATTGTTTTCCATTATTAGTGATGAGGCGGTGAGGAACACCAAACTGACAAATGATATGATGGTTGATGAATTCACATATCTTCTTAGATTTTGTAGAAATGAGGGGAATGGCCTCTACCCATTTAGTGTAATATTCAGTAGTGGTTATGATCCATTGGTGGCGTTGTGAAGAATGGGGGTTGATCTCACCGATAAGATCCAAACCCCATTGAGAGAAAGGCCAAAGGTCTCACGTGACCTGTAAGGCATGACTAGGTGTGTGATGAAGATTAGCATGTTGTTGGAATTTCACGCAACATTTGACATAATCACAACAGTCACGGTTCAGGGTTGGCCAATAATAGCCTAACAAAGAATGTGTTTTGTGACAATAGCCAAACTGCTAAAGTGACCTCCACAAATTCCATCGTGGACTTCCTTAATGGTGTAAGGAATTTCAGAACTTGTAAGGAAGTGTAAGAGAATTCCATCAAAATTGTGCTTGTAAAGAAGACCACCCATGATGACATAATGGGAGACACTTTTAAGAAAGGCATGTTGTCCATTACGAGTGAGATCAGCGGGTAGAATGGAAAGGGAAAGATAGTCTGCATATTGCTTATACCAAAGGTCACGTGGGTCAGGGGCAATGGTTCTGATGGAGTAAACTTCATGAGGTAAATAAGAGGGTGATTGTAGCCTTTGTATGGTGACAAATATTTTAGAGTCAGCGGGTGAAGCAGGTATCTGAGAAGCCAAGCAGGCCATGGTATTCGCAAATTTATTGGTAGAACGTGGGGTGGTTTGAAGTGCGTAACGGTCAAAGGTGGTCAAAAGTATGTCTACGTGATGCTTATACTTTTGAAGTATCTCATTACGACACTGGTATATACCATTGACTTGGTTTATGACCAACTGAGAATCACCAAAGATGTTGATTGACTTAACATCTAAGGCATAAGCAGCCTGGAGACCCAATACAAGTGCTTCATATTCAGCAATATTATTTGTACAATCAAAATCAAGTTTTAAAGACAAAGGCATAGGTTCACCATCAAGCAGAATGAGGATAACACCAGCCCCACCCCACATTGACACTTGGAGCCATCGAAGAAGAGTGTCATTTGGTAAGCAGGTTCATCTAGGGAAAGGGTAGCTATAGACTCATCTGGGAAGTCAAAGTTAGAGGGTTGATTCCCGAAAATAGGTGCATTGGCCAATTGGTCAGCGATAGCCTGGCCCTTGATGGAATTTTGATGGATGAATTTGAGGTCGAGGTCAGCCAGAAGCATAAGCCAACGTGTGGCACGTTGATGTTGATAAGGTTTGGCATACATATAGTGTAATGGGTCAGTATTAGTAATGACGAAGGTTTTGTGGTTGAGTAGGTAATGGCGGAGTTTGGTGGCGATGAAAACTAAGGCTAGGAAAAAATTTTCAGCATGGGTATATCTAGTTTCATAGTCAAGAAGGGTATGACTTATGTAATAAACCACTTGCTCTCGGTGTTGGTCATCGCGATGAGCGAGCATGACACCTAGAGAATGGTCAGTGGCAGAAATATATAGGTAGAAGGGTTGGTCATCCTTAGGAGGAATGAGCACTGGTGGTTGAAGGAGGTATTGTTTCAAGGCTTCAAAGGCTTTATGGCATTCAACATCCCATTTGAATGAAACGTCTTTCTTGAGAAGATGATGGAATGGTTGACAGTGGTTGGAAAGTTGCGAGATAAAACGATGAATTGATTGCAACTTTCCTTGTAGGCTGCGAAGTTGACGGAGATTAGTGGGTGGCAGCATTTCAAGAATAGCCTTGACTTTAGCAGGATCAACTTCTATGCCACGCAAAGAAATGATGAAACCTAGGAGTTTTCCGGAAAGTACCACAAAGACGCACTTCTTTGGTTGAAGACAAACACAATACTTGATGAGGTGGTCAAAGATGACTTTAAGAATGGGCAGGTGTTTGGTTTGATGCTTGGATTTGGAAAGCAGATCATCGACATAATCTTCCAATATGTGATGCATGATGTCATGGAAGATGTAAGTCATGGCTCACTGATATGTAGCACCAACATTTTTGAGGCCAAAAGGCATGACTCATAGCAGAAAGTCCCCCAAGGGGTGATGAAGGCAGTCTTGTGTTGATCCTCGGGAGCTAGTAATATTTGATTGTAGCCCAAGAAACCATCCATGAGTGATAACATTTCATGGCCAGTGGTGAGATCAACTAGTTGGTCAATGCCTGGTAGTGGGAAATCATCTTTGGGACAGGCGAGGTTGAGGTCATGGAAATCTGTGCAAATGCAGAGTCCCCCTGTCACTTTTGTGACAGGAATGATGTTAGAAATCCATTGGGGATAATCAATGGGTAGAATGAAGGAAACCGAGAGAAGGCGTTGAAGCTCTTCTTTGACCAGAAGAGCAATGCGAGGATGCATTTTCCATGCAACTTTTGTTTGATGGGTTTGGCATCAGGAATGGTTACGATATTGTGAACCATGATTTTTGGGTCAATACCAGGCATATCGGCATAGGACCAGGCAAACATGCATTGCTATGGTCCCGAAGGAAAGAGGTGAAGGCTTCTTGTTCAGTAGCATCTAAGGATTGGCCAATCTTTAGAATGTGTGGGTCGTCCTGAGTGTTAATGTTGATTTCGATGGTCGATTCATTCAACATGGTTTGCATCTCAGAGGGTAATGACCGATGAATATAAGAGTCTTCTTGCACCAAGGTAGGTGAGGATGGATTCATCATCCTGACATTGAACGACATTAATTGAAGGCGTATCATCATCGATCATGTCAGGATACAAGAATGGGAGAGAAGAGGGAGCCTCGCCATCATGCGTTGATAGGTCAGCAGTCCCAAGGAAATGGTGTTTACGAAAAAAAAAAGTTAGGAGGAATAGATTCAGGATCTATGGACTCCGTGGGTGAAGATGGTAATGTGGGTGAATGAGAAGGGGAAGATTTCTCATCCTAGATAAGGTCGACACAACCTTCTTGGAGGGTGGAGTGTCAAAACCAATGCCACTACGATCATTGTGTTTATGAGAGGTACAAGAAATGACAGTATGGTGGCCTTGTTCATAAAAACTGAAGCCAAATCCTTTCCACATGCACCGGTGGAGGAAAGTGTGAGTGAAGCGATGGTTAGTGAGGGAGTTTAGGTCAGACAAAAATGGTTGGGCTTGGGATGGAGGTTTGGGTTTATAGGTGGCAATATCAAGTCCCCCATATGTTAGGTTGGTACGAAGGTGGGGAGGGCCATAAGGAAAAACATCACCGATGCGGATGTCATAACTGGGGTGTTGACGCAGATTCCCATACTCTTGTGGGGTGAGGAAGGTGTCGATATTGTATAGGTGGTATTCCCCCAGAGTGAGGCGTTGAAAAACACCTTCTAAGGGATCAATAGTTGGTATGTTAGGTAGTGGGTATAGATGGCTCACTAGATGTTGGGGAAACAAGTGCGTCAGCGGTAGAGGCTATAGCTGTAGTGGGGATAACAAGGTTAGATGTAACAGAAGTAGTGGCAATTTTGGTGGATGGGCTTGTGGGTGAAGGTGAAGTGGTGACAGTGGCAGATGCCTTGACCGGTACAAGCACATCATTGGGCCGATATAGCATGTTACAGGTCTTGAAAGGTGATGGGTCGACAGGGATGGTGTAATTATGTCCCTCGTGTTCAAATTTGAGGCATCGATGTAAAGTCGAAGGGACACAACCCATGGCATGGATCCAAGGTCAGACGAGCAGCAAGTTATATTGGAACTCTCCTTCTAGAACATAGAAAAGTTTCAGGACAGTGCGGGGGCCCACGCGGACATGGAGAACAATGGTACCTAGGGTAGAGGTCATGGCATCATTGAAGGAATGCAACATAACAGGGTTACCATGCATGCAATTGGCAGGTATCCGCATTTGGTCATATGCATGGGAGGAGATGATATTAATGCTAGCACCACCATCAATCATAACACGTCGTATGTGTATATTATCGATAAAGACGGAGATGAAAAGAGCAGGGTTGGGGTCATCAGACTGGAAGGGAGCAATCTCTCCATCTGAAAAGCTGAGGGCTGCCACTTGGTGAGTAGGTGGAGGTGTAGGGGAAGGTGAAGATCTAGTGAGAGAGGCTACATGGTGAGGGGTAATGATGGAGGCGATGGGTGTGGGGTCATTTGGTAAGACTTCAATAGATTGAAGGACCTCCATGAGGGCTTGACGATGTGACTCCGAGGTTTGGACGAGGTCATATAAAGACATTTTGAGGGGGGATTGGTGTAGTTGTTTTAGCATTGTGTGATGTGTGACCCCATCGGAAATAGGATATGCAGGACCTCGAATGATGACTTTGGGTATGGGTGCGGATGGTATGTTGGGTACAGGGTTGGTTGATGGGCCAGTTGCTTTTTCCTTGCCCTTGTCTTTCTGAGCACGGGTGGCAATGTTGATCATGTTAATCTGAGGGGAGGTGGATGAAGAGGGTGTGTCATGGAAGGTATAGTGGCATGAGGGACAAAATCCTAGTGGGGGATACGATCCTTGTGAAATGAGTAGGGTGCATTGGCATTTTGGTGGTGGTTTGGCCAACTCTCTTATACGAACCATGTTAATCTCAAATCTTGGGGTGGATCAAAGAGTTGTGGGGGTGGATATTTTGGTCATTGAGTAGGTAATGGGAGAATATCTGTGGAAATTGGTGAAGGTGAAATGGGGTCCTCATCAAGAAGATCGTCATTCATCAAAATTTTCTTCGGGAGGACATAATTGGACAAGGGCAATTTTTTAAAGCCTTACAGTTCTCTACATCGTGTCCTGGCACATGATGGTAGGCACAAATTTTGGTTTCGTCAAACCCTTTTGGTTTGGGTTTGAGTGGGTCGTAAGGTCTAAGAGGTGGTAATGTGATGACAAAAGTTTCGAGGAGATTGGTTAAGATTTTGGCGTAGGACCCTGCTAGTGGATCACAATGGGAGGTGAATGTGGGTTTGGGTACAGGTACAACTGATTGTGGAGGAAGAGGATTTACAAGAGGGGGGTAGGTTGGTTTACTAGTTTGGTGTGTGGTGTGGTCTTAGGTGTTGGTCATATCTGCTTGGGTAGGGGCATGGTAGAAGAACTGGTGATGGAAGGTTTGGTTGGTTTAACTACCTTATTGGAGGGTAGTGGATTTTTAGCTTTAGGTTGCATCCTTTTGGGTAAAGGTGACACGGGTGTATGAGATGTGGAGGGAAAAATGATGGTGGAAGAGGGAGGGTTACCCATGGGGGTAACCGAGGTGTATGGAGGTAGGTGGTGCGGGGTTGGGTAGAGGTGTGAGTGAAAGGGAAGAAAGTGTCATGGGTAGTGAAGAAGTTATTGATGGTAGTGGAGGTATGGGTGGTAAGAAGGTTACGGGTGAGGGCGGAAGTTGTGTGGGTCACTTGGGTATATTAGAGGTTCATGATGAGGGGAAATGGGTTGTTGTTCTTGGTTTACCGGTGGATGGGGGTTTCTTGGCCAGGGTCGAGGGGTGAGGTCCTAGGATGGACGGAAGGGGTGAAGGTGATAATGGTGTGGTAGGCAAGGTTGGTGTATGGGGCCTAGGAGGTTGGATCTTCTTTTTAGGGGCTGGGGTAAGTTTAGTGTTAGTTTTGGAAGATGTGGCTAAATCTAATTTGATGGGTGGGTGAGTAAGGCTAGCTGTCGGTATGACCCCTAAGGTAGTGATAGGTTTAGGTAAGGGAGATGATATAGGCGTGGGTAGGTGTTTGGGTGTAGATGTATGTTGGGTTATGGGAAAAGGTGTGAGTTGGGCCATGGGTGGTGACATGGAAGGTGTTGCAATAGTCGTGGTTGTGTTTGGTTTGGTCACTCGAAACACTTTTGGATAGATAGTGGAGGTGTCAGCGAGTGACAGTTGCATTTGTGTCAAACAAGAAGTAGAAGGCATCCCCAAAGTAAGGCTCTATTGACATAGTCCAGGCATGATCGGCCAAGTGTGAGAATGGTACTGTTGTAAGCAGGGCTGATGTGGATTGAGTGGAAATCCCCATAAAATGTGTTTGAGATATAGGGAAATGGCTAGCCTCAGACTCTGTGGGTAAGAGAGCCGAAAGCAGATCAACAGGATCTTGAAGGTCTGATGATGAAGGGTCATCAAAAGAAACTGGTACTTCTATAGTATCCTCCATGGGTAGAGGAGAGGATGGGATAGATGAAGTGGACTCTCCTTGTGTTGGTGTAGGTGGTGGACATGTATCTTCTATGAGTAGGAGAGGTGCCACTGACAATTGTTCAGAAATTTGAGGGGTCAAAGGTGGCATGCTAATTATAGGCTCTTCCACGGGTGAAGGAGAAAATGAAGAGGGTTCCTTTGTGGGTGGAGGAGTAGATGAAATAGGCTCTTGTGCAGGTAGGGGAGCTCAGGCTAAGATTTCATCTATGGAAGGCACATGAGGAAATTGGGAAGCAACTGGTATGTCATCAAAAATAGCATGGACCTCACAGACATTGCTATCATTGTTTGAGGTATCACCAACTTGGTTGGAAGATGGGGCATGATTAGGGAATGGATTCTTGAAGATGTGTAGGTTTTGGTTAGCGGGTGCATTTGGGCTATCCAAGACTAGATCTCCATTGTCTAACATTTCTTGGATGATATTCTTGAAGGTGATGTAGTTATTGTCGCTATGACCTTTGACACGATGATAGTTACAAAAATCATGTTCCTTATACCATGTGGGCATGGGTCGCTCAGGGTCAAAACCAGTATGTGGTTTTATAGGTGGAAGGGTAATGGCACCAGCCTTAACAAGCTTTTCCAAAACAGAAGAATAAGATTCTCCTATGGAAGTGTACTTTCATTGTTCTCGTCTGAACTAGAAAGCTTGGATAGGAGAGAGATTAGAAGGGGTTTGGATGGGTTTGATTGATGAGGGGGGCCAACCTTGAGAACTACGGATTGGCAGATCCTTTGGGTTTTGAATAGTTTTTTTGGGGTTTCGAAGATAATGAAGCATCATTTGATTTGAACGTGATGTTCTTGTTACGAAGTTGAATCTTATTTTCTTCAATAGCACAAATTTCCAATTTCCATGCCATGGTGAATGCCTCGTCAAAAGTGTGAAAGGTTTGCACCTGCAGGGTTGGTGAGATGTGTCTAGCACAAGCCCGAGTAAATAACTCTATAAGCTCAGTTTGAGGTAGCTGGAATGTGAGCTGATTAATTAAACTGTGCCAACAAGTGACAAAGTCAGTGATAGACTCGTCGTCGTACTGTCGAGTGGAATAAAGATCAGTCATGGTAACCTTCTTGACAATATTAATTGAGAAGTGGTCTAAGAAGGCCTGGGCTAGTTGATTGAACGAGTAGATGGAATGTCTTGGTAGCCCACTGTACCAGTCTAATGTAGGTCCTATCAGGGACATTGGGAAAGTCCTCAGAAGTAAAGCGTCATCATGGGAAATCAGGTAACACCCATGTTTAAAGGACCGCAAATGTTGTTGTGGGTCCTCTTTGCTATTGAAGCGGTTGAATTTTGGCATTTCCCAATGTACGGGGTATGGTCGAATAGGAATGGATGGGTGAATAGGACTCATTACAAATTTCATCATAGGTGAGGGAATTGCGTGATCTAGAAACTGATGCTTCTAGTGTCTACATATTTTCCATCATTAACTTGATGAGGTCATTGGTAGGTTGTGGTGGAAGGGCTCCTCTTATGGCATAAGGGGGCTAGTATTGAACCTGTGATGTGGGTGGTATTCCATTGTATGGTGATGCCGAATAGGGAGGTTGAGAATAGGGAGCCGACATAGAGGGTATGTATCCAGAATGGGTAACAGTAATGAGATAGGGGGTTGTTGATAGTATGTGTATGTAGGTGGGATGGTCATTGTGACTCTAGTAGTGATTGGGGGCAGTGTTTGTGGGATGGAGAGGACAAGATTCTGGAATGGAGTAGGGGTCACCAACACCACGGGTGGTTGTGTTGTAATGGGTATTTGTGAGACAATGGGTGCAGATGGGTTATGGCCTGGGTGGTCGATGAGGGGACAACAGATACTATGGTGCGAGTGATACTGCAGACACAGCGGTCATGGTGGGTATGGGTCCTAGCTGTGAAACTACTAGGGGTGAAGCAGGTGAAGGTAATGCCACATTATTAGGGGCTGATGCAAAAGTGAGAATAAGGGTAGGAGAGATGGATACAGAGCATGTCATATATCAACTGACCTGAGGAGTCCCAGGTGGAAGAGTGGGAAAGGTAGAACTGTAAGGCTACAAGATTCTGATCAAGGAGTCATGAAAATTCTTTGTCACCTATGCGGTAATGGTGATAGGCTGAGTAGGATCCATGGGTGACAGGATGGAAGGCGGTGAGGGACTAGGTGGGAGTGGTTGATACGACTAGCATGGAATATGAGGGTGTTAGTCTGGCTGTGAGTCAGCACCATGTGAACAAGTGCTGACCTGGTAAGACTGTATTCTGTAGATGACATAAAAAGTAGCATGATAGAAAAGAATGAGGCTGGGAGAGTGAGTTTGGTCAAGATTTGGATCTGGAAAACCAAATATAGACACCGACAATGGTCAGTTTGACTGGTGACGGTTGCAGGAAAACTGACGTCAGTCACAGAAACTGATGCCAGTTACTGTGGAAAATCCCCAGTTTCAGAAAATGAAACAAGGTTAATAGACAGTACAAGGAGATGTTTTCTGTATGATGGTAATATCAACAGAGAGTAGAATAGAGTATCAATAAAATATGTTAGTGCCCAAAGGGCCAAAAAAATGAGAACAAGAATGATGAATGAAGACTGTCCCAGGCCAAAGTACCCAGAAAGTCAAGAGCCGACACCGATTAGGTTTAACCGACGACGGTCAAATGAAAACTGATGACAATGGTCATTGGACTGACGCCGGTTACTGTGAAATTGAGACAAAAATGAAGAAAACTGGGTTGTGATTTAAATCAAGTGAAGAATCAAACTTAGGAATTTTGAAAATGAGAAGATGGGGCCCTGGCACACTCAAATAAAGTCAGAATACTCCAACTATGATGGGGAGTGTGCAAGGAAAAAAAAAAAATGTGGAATCATGTCCTCACACCTCAAAACACAAAGCAAGAAGAACACTAAGAAAAATATGATCCTAAGAGTGATTTTTCTTTATGTGTGTTCAACTTACGCTATTTAGAACTGACTGTGTGTATTTAGAATAAAATTTTTGGTTAGGAAGGCGTCTTACGAAGAAGGATATTTAAAAGGAGAGGTTTCAGGTATGTTATGGCGGGGGTGGGCCATCCTCTGAGATGATGAATCGACAGAGGCAACGAGATGGGGAGTACCTGCCAATCTGATCGTGTGATCATAGACATGTGTTCCCAGGTAAGATGTTGTTTAAGAAAGATGTGTATATTTCAAATTTTGTGCAAGTTTGGTAAGACACAGAGAGAGAGAGAATGTGCTTTCTATGATTCTTTGTGTCAACCATCAGTTGGGCATGACTTCCAGCATATAGGTTGCCCTCATTTTATTGTGAGCTAAATGTAGCAAATCAGAATGTAATGCAACCAATTTTAAGCCCAAATCAAAAGATTATGTTTGATGACACAAATGGTGAATAGGAGAGGGTATGCTCTTTCACTAAATGCAAAAAGCAAGAAGAATGGTTCTTTTTAAAGGCACCAAAATAAAATGTATCCTTTAGAGCAATTAGAAAGAAGAGAAGATTACCAAGGAAGAAGATTAATGTGTAATATTTTTGAAGGGAAACAAAGACACACAACCTTTTCCTAGGAATGAAGAAAATGCAATAGAACCCCTGATGGGTCCCACTGGGCATGCCAAAATGTTTCACCATTTTCTTTATGTTTTTGAATGACGAAACAGATAAGGGTAAGGGCCAAGGAGGAATACCTGTTAAATGGGTTGGTTGGAGGTTGTTGTGAGCATGTTCAGACTTCTCGACCCAATGCCGATTGTGAGAGCTTCCTTTTGGCTAGGAGGAACTACCTGTAATAGAAAACAAGACCACAAAAGAGAAGTTAAATGATATATGACAGTGGACTGCCTAGCGTATGCTAGTTCTAGGAAGTGTGATACTTCCTAGATGGTTGTCAATCCACTGTTTAAAACAAATTAATGCGATAAATAAGTAAAGTCCTAATGTAGTTGATATGATTTAGGTATCTCATTCAAGTATAATAAGAAAATATAATCACAACAGGCTAGGCTATAGTTAGATCTAAAGGATGAGGTATCTGTCAAGGTACTGGACTGGTCAGGGTCTGATTCTGGGTTGTTTAGGTCATTTGGTAAGAGGTTGTTTGGCTTTGTTCTTGGGTAGGGTATAAAACATAGAGACCGATGTCGGTTGGGTATAACCAACGATAGTTAAGGGAGACCAAAACGGTTATGGGTAACCGACATCGGTATAGTAGGGTGACAGTAATTCAATGAAAACCTTATTGTAGAGGCTAGGTGAGGTTGGATGAGGCTAAAGAAGGAGATGGTGAGGTCTGTGGGGATACTAAGAACACTCAGAGAGGTGGAAGGGCCAGGATAGGTGATCTGATAAACGGGTGGGTGAGATTTTTGGGTTTGTCAAAAAGAAGGCTATAGAGGGATGGGAATGTTAATAGAAGAATAATAATAGGAATGATAACAATCTATGAACATAAATAAGAATGGAAATGATTAATGATAAAACACTTACCAATGTTATCAGGTCCAATGGTTGGGTGGTGGTGATGATCAGTTGCTGGAATGGAGCTTGGTGCAGTAGTGACGCTTCCCAGAATGTTACCGTGGGTGCCAATGCTTTTGGATCTATCCTGGTGTTGGCTATGGATGTCCTGGGTGCGTGAAAAAGACTCTGGTTCTACTTGCATGTAGCTCTCTTCTTGTCTTCTTGATCTCAGAATGTGCCAACCCAAAAACAAGGTTTCTTAGGTGAATAAATGGTAACCGACGACAGTTACGGGTTGACCGGCATCGGTTTAGGGGTGATCGGCATCGGTTAAGGCAGGATTCCCTATGTTTACTAAAATGGGCAGATCTTTCTAATTTCTTGGGCCCAGTTAGTTTGTTCTCACGGATTAGAATAGAAACTTTCCTTCTAATGAGCGGGAATGTGGTTAGAGAAATCTTAGGCATTGATTTTAGGGTTAGACCAAATCTTAGCTCATTAAGGAAAGTAAGACTTAGTTATTGTTAGTTATGGAAACATGCCAAGAATAGGTCTAGGGTGAGGTGGATGGATGAGGTGTCTAGGTGAGGTGGTGGGGTAGAAATTAAGGTAATTAGATAATAAATATTGTGAGGATATATATATTAATTGAATTAAATTAATAATGATGTGGGGTGGAAGGGGCCATGGTTAGGTGAGTATGTTTGAGTTGGTTATTTGATGAGGGACCTCTCATGTCACCTCAAAATATTTTTCTCTTGAGTGCCAAGGAATTTGTTGGATCATTAATTTGGAGATAAAACAGGGAAATACACTCCCTCCAAAACTTTAAAAAGGGGCTACAGGCTTGAATGAAGGACACGTGTTTGGGACACTTATTGAAGGGAAAAAAAAAACAAAAAAAGTAACATAAGTAAACTGTACATATAATACAACACTTTGTAAAGGGATTTATACAAAGGGCTTTAAATAAATTATGTTCACTGGAATTGCTAAAGAGTCACCTTCCATTGTTTCAAGCTCAAACATGTTGTGCTACTTGCATGTGCTAATTTTGAAGGGTCCCTTCCATAGTGGGTCAAACTTTCCATGTTTCCCGGGTTTGGCAGCTCATGCGTCATGTTTCAGGACCATAGTTCTGACCTAGAATTTTGGTTCTAGTGTCTTTTGATCGAACCAAGTCTTGACCACCTACTAATGACTAATCATGGCCTCATGAGAATACTCTCACTTTTCTTGGAGTTCTACTAGCTCGGAGAGCCTTAATTGCATTGCCCCATTTTCATCCACCTCAACTTGTTTTAATATTTGTAATGTGGGAATCTCCAAGGAAATTGACATCATGGCACTTTTCCCATATAATATCTCATAAGGTGAAGCCTTCAGGATCTACTTCAGGGTGATCCAATCAGCCCATAAGGCTATCTTGATATGCTCATGCCTCATTTGATTTATGAGTCTGATTAATTTCTTATTAGTAGATTCTGCCAAACCATTTCCTTATGGATAGTAACTGGAGGACGTCTTTAGGTAGATCCCATGCTTCACTAAAAAATCATATACTTTGTCTCCCATAAAGGCCTTAGTATTATATAATATGACAGTGTAGGGGTGGCCGAAGCATGTAGTTATATCTTGTAAAAGGCATAGAATCACATTTTACATGGCCTCTTTTAGGGGGACCACTTCTACCCATGGATGAAGTAGTCATTTGCTGTGAGGATCCATCTGTGGCTAGTGCTAGAAGTTGGATTAAAGATTCTGATGAAGTCTAGATCCCATTAGGTGAAGGGTGCTTCTACTAAGATGGGGTTGAGGGGAAGTGCTGGATTTCTTTGGGGTCTGGCATAAAGTTGGCATACCTTTCACCTATTTTCCTCTGCCAAAATGTTAGTAAACAAACTTGGACAAAAATATCCTACTTGCAAGATTTTTATGGCTGTAGTTTGGGTGGAAAAGTGACCTCTAGAAATTTTGTAATGTAATTCATACAAGACTATTGTAGCTTCCCCACTCTCTAGGCATCTAAGTAGGATTCCATTAAAATTCCTCCAAAACAAGAAACCATCAATAATGATAAAATTACTCCCATGTTGCCTATAATATCACCATTTTTTCAAGGGGAGATGGCTGGGATACTTGCCAGTTTGCATAAAGTGAACCCTGTCTGAGACCCAGCCTTTGGAGTCACCTTCCTGAAGGTACGTTATCTCTTCACACCCATCATTACTCAGGGGAATAGGTTCCTGCGTTAGATATTGAGACAGGCCCCCTGCCTCTCATGAGTTTCATGGATTTTACTTCTATATCATATTCAAGGATCTTGGTGATCAAATTAGATCTTTTCTCAGTTGTCTCACCTTCCATTACATACTCTTTGACATTGGATTTATCCACCATGACCCATATCTTGTTGTGAGTGACGAGGTGCTTGAATTTCTTCAAACCCTTGACTATAGCGTAATCCTATATTTCCATGAAATTTTACCTTGTTTCATAGTCATAGAGGGATTTTGAAAATAAGGTGAATATATAATCCTCTCTTTGTGATTCTCCTTTTTGGATTAGTATAGATGCTATGCTATACTCTCCCTCATATACGTACATAATGAAGTATTTTGAACAGTCAGGGTTGTGCAGTGCCGAGATGGATGTAATAGCCTCTTTTACCAACCTGAAGGACTGGTGACGCTCATTGGTCCATTTGAATCTAAGATCCTTCCTTAGCATGAGAGTGATTGGGCAGATCCTCCCCAAAAAGTTTGAGATAAATTTGATGAAAAAGTTAATTTTTCCTAAAAAGGATTGAAGAAATTTCCTATTAACTGGTAAGGGAAGTTCCAGGATGGCCTTGATTATTTCGGGGTCGATAGAGATTCCTTCCTTAGACACAATATGTCCTAGGGGTTTTCCCTGGGGCACCCTAAAAACACATTTCTTTGGGTTTAGAGAGATTCCAAATTTTTGGCATTTTTTGAATACAACCTCTAAAGCGTCAAAATGCCCCTATGCTATTTTGGTCAACACTGTGAGGTCAATGATGTATATGAGGATCACTTTGTTTATTAATTCCTTACACGTAGAATCCATGGCCCTTTGAAAGGTGCCCCAACATTGGTGAGCCCAAAAGGCATTTTTGCATAGGTGAAAGTTCCCCATTTAGTCGTGAATTAGGTTGATCCCTTTCTGCGAGCCATATTTGATTATAGCCTGAAAAACCATCCAACAGGGGAAACATCTCCGAACCTGCGACTGTCTGTAACATTTGTTCCATTGACGGTAAAGAGTAGTGATCCTTCAAAGAGGCCCTATTTAGATCTCTAAAATATACACAGAGCCAAATTTTGTTGTTCCACTTTCTTATTGTGACTATATTGGAGACCCACGTCATGTGTTTGATAGGAAAGATTATACGAGCCTCTAGTAGCTTACTTAATTATTCAGCCATGAGGGATTCTATTTGTAACATTCCCATTTTAAGACTTTAGAACAAGGGAAATATATATATATATATATATATATATATATATATATATAATGTTCACTGTTCTAAATAGAGCATTATTCAGAACAAACATTCCATGTCAATCAAATTCAAATAGATAACCATATGCAGTTGTAATGACTCGGTGATCCAGTGATCTATTCATTCCATAACTCGGTAAGCTACCAATCTATTTATGTTATCTTATGTATTGAATACATATCGTATACTTCATATACCTGGTCTTTCTACCCTACACCAGGTACTGAGTGATATATTTAAAGAACATATCTAAATATTTGTTACCAATATTCATCTGATATCACATTGTTTTAAAATAATTAGTGACATAAGACAACGCAACCAACAACTTGCGATATTTTGGCCAAATATTTACACCGTACTGTGTATGTCACTATTCGTGGATGGCATACTCGTCATATTGGAATACATCCTTCACCTCACTCCTCTATTATAATGTTTTGTCTTTACTGACTACCGTCAGTCAACTTATCCCACATTTAACCCTATCCCTAGATAGAAACATGAACTTATTATAGGAAAATGGTTACAATGGCCTAGGGTAGATGAGCATACTCAGTTGACCTAACTCAACCATGTATGTGCCAAGGTACCATGAGCCATTGGGAGCTAATTCCTATCCTAAATATGATCCTATCCTGACCTAGAGAGAAACTAAGTTTAAGTCCAAGTTCTTATTGTGTGTAGATCTGGATGATCAATGCGGAAGGGTGATGCCACATGTCAACTACAACACTGTATTCTCAAGAAGACCCAAGTATTCTCAAAAGTACAGACCCTGTAGTTAGCGTGTGCCAACATCCTACAGAAACTACCTCATCGAGATGTACATACTCCAAGGAGATTGTTAATAGGTTGTTAATTTGGATTATGTCTTGACTAAAACAACCTTGCTAAACCCTAATCCAACACTCCATAAGTTCTTATTGTATACTTGTATCAATCGAGTATTAAAGAACTTTGTTAAACTTATGGTTGCTTTTGATGTTCATTTTCTCAGTTAAACCAACAATTAACCAAAATAGGACGACGATATCATAAGTTTCTTTTTAAATGTTCTTTAACTTTTAGGAAGGTTTAACAACCGCATATAACTAATTAAAGCAGACTTCATACTAAATGAAGTCTAATAAATAGTAATCATACTTCCAAACCTTTTAGGTTTATATTTAATTGAGAGAGAGAAAGAATCTTTCTCTACATGTTTAAGTATTAGGGTATATCATTCCCAATGTCCATATTTCTTAATGCATGTTCATTATGCATCACCTTATTATGTTAAATTGTTTAGATAAACACATCATATTATGCAACTCAACAAGTTGCTTCATTATAGGGGAAATCGAACTAATTCCCATTATCCATTTTATCAAAGATAACAAGATAAACATAACATAATATAAAGAATATCAACATGATGGAATTTTCATCTTCTTTATAAAAAGTATGAGATAATTTTCACAACCAATGCAAATAAATCACAACTCGCAATTCATCATTACAACTTATAAAATTTACAAGACTATGCCCTTTAGGCAACTGCATAACAACAACCCTCATTCTATAAAGTATACAACTTTTCTTTACAATACAACAAAAGAATGAATCAGAATTCTTTACTAAGAATTATACATATATCAGCCAATGCATCATATAAGTTTTTGCCTTCTTTTACCACTTAAGTCATCCATCTGCAAAAATAGCTAGCACGGGTCAGTTCAATGAACTGAGCATGATAAGCACTAATCATTAAAATGAAGTGCATTCCACTAATTGTATCATTAAAGCAAACACTACTTTAATGAGATAATTAAATCATCATACAATCAACATAAGTGATAAAAAAAGAAAGGAAGTACTTAATACTTCAAGATCATCTTTAAAGAGAAAAGCATAGAATATAATAAACAATATCTGCCTAAGATCTTAAAGTTCTTTTAATACTATCAATGGCTAGAAAACAAACAAACCAAACCTGCCATCTCATTATTTCATAATTCTATCCTAATAGAATACCACATTTATCTTTTCTAAGAGACAAAATAAATGTATACAACATGGTTCCTTCAGGGATGATTCATCTATATCCTAAGCAATAACCATTATAAACTCAGCCCAAACCTATAACATCAGAGAAAATAGACCAGATTATAACATGAGTTACCTGTTCCTTTCCAGGATAACATTATTACACAATCAATCAATAGAATATACATCAAATAATAATTCCATAACCAAACAAGAAGGTAAGGAAAACCAGAAAAGTCCATCTACAATTCCAATTCCAACTCTTCATGTTAGAAGTTATCAATCAAATATCAAACAATAGTGTTCACAAACCTAGCATCCTTGAAGAGGAGTTAATCTCTACTCATGATCTTCACAAAAGATAAAGAGTACAAGAGACAAACCTACTCTTTTCCATAAAAACTAGGCAAGACTAGTCAACAACTCAGTCAAACCATAAGTATAAGTTTACTTAACAATATAACCCTCTTGGCTACTAATTCTCAACATTATTTTATTAATGGTTTGACAAGGTGGACCAAAAGATCAAAAGAAATATCCATCTCGAAAGAGATTCGAGTACAGAAAAGTTTCAAACTACGAGCATATCTAGGGACAGAAGGATAGTAACTCAAATAAAAGAGAACCAATGATAAATCATATCATTTCAACTAAACAAGAAGTTCCAGTTTCAAACTAATTCAGGATGGAAGCACACTGCAGACCTGAATCAATATACCATTCACAAAAGAATACACACACACACACACACACATATTCTTTCTCAAAGAGAAGCCAAGGTCTATTCACTGTTTCAGTCAAGAATAACATCTCAAAACCAATAACATTAAGGTTCATAGTTAGCCACGAACCCAAAATTGAAGTCTCACCAATGCTTCACCAAATAATATAAAAAGTAAAACAATTCGTTATTCAAAGGAATCAAACTCAATACAACTGAACAGAGAAGGGATCCTTTCTGATTATATCAAGTGTCCATGGTAATATCCTAAATTTTTCACTAAAACTCAATTTATTCAAAGAGATAGAAGAGTGGGAGAGCTAGAACCCAAAACTTCCAATACAGAAGTTGTCTCGTCTTAAATTCCAAAGCAACAAGAATAAAATATCAAAATAGAACTTCACAACCATGAAATTACAATAGTGGTTCCTTATTACGACTTTATACCATCAACCCAAAATGTAGGTTTCTTCCAAACAATGGGGAGAGAACACTTCCTCCAATTCCCATGCTCATACAATCTCAAGAAGTTGATACAGTTAAAAAACATAACATAAGTTCAACATCCCTTAAGATGTTTCCAGTTCCAAAGCTCAAAAAGAGAGATTTAAACAACTCAAACAAGTTCCCACACAGTTCCCTGGTGAGTATTTTCTCTAGTAAAGAGCTATAACTTAGTCATTACTAAAGAATAACCCAATACGAAATACCAAGACAGGTTCAAATGAATCGACCCAAATACGAGTCCATAACACTCAAGTGTTAAACAAAAGTACAAAGATGAACCTGAGCTTCAAACACAAACATTCAGAACTACACTAACAAGATAATGCATGTACAGTGCTAAAAATGAACTCCAAGAAATATTTCAACAAGCACGAGTTTTCTAAACACTGGTTCTAAGCAAAGTGAAGCTCTAACATAGATCTACGTCTAAAAAAGAAAATGCAACCCAAAAGCAATAAAAATAGAACCCAAGTTTCCCTAAGCTCATATGCTTTTATTGTCATGAAAGTCAGTTCAAAGCACATAACCATCGAATACAAGATCTAGAGAGCATAAAAGAGATACAAAACAAGTTCAATACCATTTTTACTTACATACAGGTCATAAAATTAGTACAGAAAGCCAAGTTTCCAAAACAAAACTGTTTTGCCATGGATTCAAATCAAACACACAAGGATCCATAAAACCTAGCAAGTAAAATAACCAAACAAGAAAAAAAACAAGAATCTCATGAGAGTAGATTTTTTCTAATGATTCATTTAGAAGAATGCAAAGAATTCTAATAGTTAGAGCCTATCATGCCTGATACTGCTTCCACCAAATTGAAGGAGACTTCCAGCCAAGATTCCAACTCTTTTTCTCCTCCAAGACAGATAAAAAATCAAACATCTCTTCCTCCTTCACTAAAAATACTTTCCTTCGATCGAAATTAGGCTGAAGAAACCAAAAATACCTTTGAAGTGAAATTCGAACTGCTAGTTTGAAGAACCAGTTAGCTCCATGTAGAGCAAAATCTGCCATGTAAGAAAATCTAAATGACCTCCTACAATCCTGCCTCCTATGTTTCCAACGACGGGTTTACACGCAAAGACCGAGGCTCATAAATGCCATAAATTCCATTCAATCCAAAATTCCCACTTATATTTCCTTTCCACCACCTCCTAAATCTAGAAAATGCCAAATCAACAAAAAAATACAATCCCATCCATTAGTGGAGTTTCCACGTAGGCCTCCACCAAGTCCACTGGCCCTCTACCAAATCTGGCAGTACTTCTTCATTTAAACCCCTTTCAAATCATTTAAATGCCATTGGAATCGTCACCCTTATGTCATGCGACCCCTTGAGGTTATTTTTAGTTTAGGTTAGATTCAAATATAACTTAGGTTAATTTAACAATTACCAACATAGGCCTTAGAACATTAGCCATTAGAATTCCCACCTTAGGTTAGGTTCAAAACACAACCCTTTAGTATTAGGTAGTAGCTAAAATAGCTTAGTATCCCCTTAGTAACTCTTCCCTTATTTTCTTAGCGTAACGCTTAGGTTAGGATTCCAACCCCACAGTAAGAATAAGAGGCTTAGGTTAGAACAGAATTCCAATAAATAAACATAGCTAGAACATAGTTGTTCTTACCTAGCTTAGGTTACCGTTAGGATAGTCCTTATATTTTTAGGACTCTGAACTTATCCTCAGAGAATTGAATTTTTCTTAAGTCCTTAATTTCCTACCAAGATCAATCACCAAAGACCAAGGCACAAACATACATCTTAAACAAAAACACGTTGCAACAAGACCAAGAATTAGTATAATGCAAAATTCAGTCTTCTATGTCCCTTAAACTATTGAATGTCAATTTTATCAATTTTACCATTAATTTTATGAAGAAGACTTGAAACATTCCTTGGATCATTGAAATTGATCCAAGGATGAGTCAGAAGAAGAAATAAGATCTACAACTCTTAAAACTCAGATTGTACAGCTCATCTTTTTGAAGTGAAAATGAATTCTTGACAACCATATAATTTCAATCTAATGATTTTTAAGAATAGAAAAGATTTATCCCTATCAAGCATGATCTTCAACATAGTCAAAAGAACACATCTTTATCCAGAAAATCACATGTCAACACTTGAATGCAAAAGAGGAATATATCAGTTTTCGAGGTTGTTACATGCTTCCCTCCTAAAATAATCATCGTCCCGATGATTATCTCATTTTTTAACAAATTGCATCAAGGAAAAATAATCTTATTCACTTTTCTTACCATATGTCAAAAACATATAAACATTAATTAAGTTCCATAAATCAACATTATATAGTTTTTTATTCAAAATAAATAAATATCTTCCCAAAAGTGGCATACTTATTATATTACAAAGATAAAATCAGATGTTTTTATCAATCAACAGAGTCAATCCTGTTCAAATAGATATGGAAAAGTAGTTTTCATATCCTCCAGGTTTTCCCAAGTTACACTTTCTTCATTAAACTGATCCCATTGGACCTTGCATTGACTTATCTCATGATTTCTCAAATGCAACTGGCGAGTTTCAAGCACTCGTATGGGTTTAACCACGATTTTTCCTTGGTCCTGAGACCTGTAAGAAATTCTAATTTAACATGTGTGATAAATTTAAAACATATTTCTTAAGCAAAGAAATATGGAAAACATCATGCATTTATGAAAAAGAAGGAGATAATTCTAAATGATAAGCTACAAGGTTGATTACTTCAACTATCTCAAAAGGTCCCACATAATGAGGTCATAGCTTGGTAGGCTTGCTAAAAGTTATAGAACTCTTTTTCGGTTTAACCCGAAGAAAGACTTTCTCACCAAGTTCAAATTTCTTATCAACCCTCTTTAAGTCATCATAACTATTTTGCCTATCTGACTGCTTCTTTCAAGCATTCACGAATCAATTTAACTTGTTGTTCCATTTCAGTAAGAATTTCAGGTCCAATTACCCCTCTATCCTCTATGCTATCCCAAGTAACAGGGGTTCTACATTTTCATTCCATATAATGCCTTGAAAGGTGTCATCTTAAGAGAAGTATGATATGTATTATTATATGTGAATTCAACTAATGTAAGGTACTCTTCCCACTTATACTATTGATCCATGCAATACATCCGTAACATATCTTCCAAAACTTGATTTACTCTTTCAATCTGCCCATCTATTTCCAAATGATAAGCAGAACTGAAATTCAGCTTAGTTCCTAGAGCTACATTAAATGCATTTGCCAAAATATTGATGTCATTCTAAGATCTCTATCTGAAATGATTAACTCAGGCAATCCATGTAATCTGAAAATTTCATGTACAAATATTCTTACCAAAATAGGAGAATCATCCTTCAGATTCCCAGCAATAAAATGTGCTACATTTTTTAGTTTATCCACAACTACTAAAATAACATCATGTTTATTTCTCGACATAGGTAACCCTTTTAGAAAATCCATGCTTATTACTTGTCCATTTGTATTGTGGTATGCTATGAGGATACAACAAACCGATTGGGTGCATATATTCTACCTTAACACATTGAAATTCAAGGCAATGTGTCACAAAGTCTAGAACATCCTTTTTCATTCCTTTCTATAAATATTGTTGTTTTATATCAGCAAGCATTTTTGTAATGCCAGGGTGTCTAGAAAAAAGTGAATTATGAAATTCTGCTAACAATTTCTTTCTCAAATCATTTAGCGAAGGTACATAGACTCTGTTTCTCAAATCGTAATATTCCTTCTTTGTCAAAGTGAAAACCTTTATACCTCAAATCATTTGAATCTACAACAAGTGCTACTTTTACTTACTGAAAGTAAGAGTCAAATTCCATAACACTTTTTACTTCATCCTTAAACTGATTTCTTAACATTATAAGAACATAAATGTGCTTCCTATGACTTAGAGCATAAACCACTCTATTTTTTTTACCCTTAATATAACTGATGTCAATATCATATTGAAACAAAAACTCTAATCACCTTCGTTGTCTTGCATTAAGATTTGGCTGAGTGAAGATATACTTCAGTTCAAGGTGATTAGTTTTCAATTCAAAAGGTTTACCAATTAGGTAATTTCTCCAAACTTTTAGTGCATGAACAATGGCAGCAAGCTCTAAATCATTTGAAGCATAATTTAACTCATGTAACTTTAGTTTTCTACTTTCATAAGCTATGACATGACCATTTTGTAACAAAATACCTGCTAGAACTTCACTTGATGCATCAGTTACCACCTTAAAATCTCCTTTAGGATCTAGTACTGCAAGAATAGGTACTTGAAGTTAACTGTTCCTTCAAGGTTTTAAATGCAATTTCACATTTCTCACTCCAAACGAACTTTTTATCTTTCTTCTATAAGGAAGTTATTGGTGTAACTATCTTAGAAAAATCTTAAACAAATTTCATATAGTAGCTAGCAAGTCCCATGAAGCTTCTAACTTCATGTACATTCTTAGGTGCAGTGCCACTCTATTATAGCTATAATTTTTGAAGGATCTACAGCAATTCCATCTTTACTTATTACATGTCCCAAATAGTGTACTTTTGTAGTCATAGAAATAACATTTAGACAGCTTACCAAATAACCGTCTCTTTCTTAATATTCCCAAAACTATCTTCAAATGCTCATGATGTTCCTCAATAATTTTTGAATATATGAGAATTTCATCGAAGAATACAAGCACACAAATTTGTCCAAGTATTCTTGAAAGATATTATTCATTAAATTCATAAATGTTGCAGGTGCATTAGTTAATCCAAAAGGTAAAACCGTAAACTCATAATGTCCATACCTTATTCTGAAAAGTTGTTTTATGAATATCTTCATCCTTAATTCATAATTGATGATATCCAAATCAAAGATATATCTTAGAATATACCGATGTTCCACACATATCATCAAATAAATCATCAATCCTAGGGAGTGGGTATCTATTCTTGATTGTTGCCTTGTTTAACATTCTGCAATCAATGCACAATCTAAGTGTTCCATATTTATTTTTCACAAAAATTATAGGTGCTCCGCAAGGTGAAACACTTGGTCTAATCAAACCTTGGAGCAAAAATTCATGCAACTAAGCTTTAAGCTCTACTAATTCTATATTAGTCATTTGATACGGTGCTTTAGAAATAGGTTCAGTTCTAGGCTTGATCTCAATTGTAAAATTAAATTCACTTTTGGGTGGAAGGCCTAGAAATTCTTTTAGAAATACGTCATTGAAGTCTTGTAACAACGTGGATATCATTCCATAATATCGTTACTCTCTTCTATTGATTCAATAATTTATTTACTGCATATAAGTTACATCCTTTATTTTTGGCATTTTTAAGTTGCATAGCTAACAGTTTTTCTAAAAGAAATCTCTTATGTTTCACACCCTAAATCTCTACTATTTTCTACAGGTCATCTAAACAACTAATGTATTTTTCAAAATAGTCTACATTAGCCTTATGTTCTTCTAACCAATTAACATCTATGATTGCATCATAAGACCCCAAAGGTGTAACATAAAGATCAACCTCAGTGGAAAAGTTAGGTAAATCAAGGACTGCTCTAAAAAGACACATATTAACCCTATGAATAACATTGTTCCCATAATGTACAGTCCATGTTTTATCCATGTTTCTAGCTTTTCTTTTTAGTTTTGATGATAATTTACTAGAAATAAAACATTCAGTAGCTCTAGTATCAAACATAATAGTTGTAGGTAAGCCAAATAACTAACCTAGAACTTCTATGGGTGTGGCCTGTTTCTCAACCTGCATGTTAGCTACTGTAGTGTGTATCTTGTGTTGTTGATTACGATAATCCTTATTCAGAGGACATTGATTCATGTAATGATATTTTCCATAGTTATAACGGCCCCATATAGGTCCCTTCCTAGGCTCAAGTTTATTTCCAGTCTTAGAGTTATCGTTCTGACCCCCATAGGATTTTTGTCTATTATTATTGTTCTTAGCAAAGTTGTTCCATGCATTACTAGAAAACTTGTTTGTTACTGCTTTCTTATTAGTATCAGATGAAAATGTACTTTTCATTCTGAATTTCTTCCATGGTCCTTTCTTGGGTACAAGAGATGATGAAGAGGAGTTGGGATTTTTCTTCCTTACTTCCTCCTTGTGAGCAGAAATTGCCTTTAATTTATGTTCCTACCTTATGGATTTTTAAACAACCCCTTCCATCATGGTTGGGCTATGAGCATCCACCTCTCCCCCTATAGCATGATTCAATCCCATGATGAATTTCTATATCCTGAACTTCTCATTAATTTGGTACTGAGGCACATACTTAAGGAGTTTTGTAAATCACTCCCAGTACTCAGTTACAGTGAGCTTTCCTTGAGCTAAGTTCGGGAATTCAATCATTTTATAATCATATTAGAGTTATGTCAGCCATCGTTGCCTAATGTAACCTTTAAATTGGTCCCATGTGATATTGGCTTCATTAATGTTCAACTCAGCCTTATGGCTATCCCACCACGAAGATGCTTTGTGAGAAATTTGATATGCTCCCATATCACGTTTGTTTCTTCTGAGAAATTCCTTATTACAAAGTATTTCTCCATTTCACTAAGCTAGTTCTCAGCTCCATCTCCTAATGTGGTGCCATCAAACTTAGGTGTACTTATCCTTTTTAAATCAATAGTAAGTTCAGCTGTTAGCCTAGCCTTTTTGTTCTCAGGCTAAACAGGTATGTTAACATTGTTATGATCAACACACACATTGACATTGTCCCGCGGAGGTGGCTGATTATTGTTATCAACTTCTTCTTCCTCCTCATTACCCATTACTTGTTGTTCAAGCACAGCCAAACAATCTCTTATGTCCAACAGGGTAGCAAG
This sequence comes from Taxus chinensis, assembly GCA_019776745.2. Classification (NCBI taxonomy): domain Eukaryota; kingdom Viridiplantae; phylum Streptophyta; class Pinopsida; order Cupressales; family Taxaceae; genus Taxus; species Taxus chinensis. Next base: position 625,559,329 of record CM034148.1, on the reverse strand, counting down.
CATCTCATCAAGTTTTTGGGTAGTTACTACTCCTTCCTCAGGAGGAGGGTTATTTGCAACATTTCCTCTTGTTCTCACCATTTTCTTTTACAAGAAAATTTAAGTTTCATCAGATTATGGACACAATAGGTCCAAGAGCTACAACCTTCAGCTCTGATACCAAGATGTAACATTCCCATTTTAAGACTTTAGAACAAGGGAATATATATATATATATATATATATATATATATATATATATATATATAATGTCCACTGTTCTAAATAAAGCATTATTCAGAAAAAACATTTCGTGCCAATCAAATTCAAATAGATAACCATATGCAGTTGTAATGACTGGGTGATCCACTGATCTATTCATTCCATAACTCGGTAAGCTACCGATCTGTTTATGTTATCTTATGTATTGAATACATATCGTATACTTCGTATACCTAGTCTTTCTAGCCTACATCAGGTACCGAGTGATCTATTTAAAGAACATATCTGAATATCTGTTACCAATATTCATCTAATATCACGTTGTTTTTAAACTTGGTGACATAGGAAAATGCAACCAACATCTTGCGATACTTTGGCCAAATATTTACAACATACTGTGTATGTCACTATTCCTAGATGACATACTCATCATATTGGAATACGTCCTTCACCTCACTCCTCTATTATCATGATTGGTATTTACTGACTACCGTCAGTCCACTTATCCCAAGTTTAACCCTAGCCCTAGATAGAAACATAACTTAGTATAGGAACACGCTCACAATGTCCTAGGGTAGATGGTCATACTCAGTTGACCTTAGTCAACCGTATGTGCCAAGGTACCCTGAGCCATTGGGAGCTAATTCCTATCCTAAATATGCTCCTATCCTGACCTAGAGAGAAACTAAGTTCAAGTCTGAGTTCTTATTGTGTGTAGATCTAGATGATCAATGTGGAAGGGTGATGCCACATGTCAAATACAATGCATTGTATTCTCGAGTAGACCCAATTCTTCTCAAAAGTATGATCCTTGCAATTGGCGTGTGCCAACATTCTGTAGAAATTATCTCATCGAAATGTACATACCCTGACGGAGATTTTTAATACGTTGTTAATTTGGATTATGTATTGATTATAGCAACCCTGCTAGTCCCTAATCCAACACTCCATAAGTTCTTAATGTATACTTATATCAATCGAGTATTGAAGAACTTCGTTAAACTTATGGTTTCTTTTAATGTTCATTTTCGTAGTTAAACCAGCTAATTAATCAAAACAAGACAGTGATATCATAAGTTTCTTTTTAAATGCTCTTTAACTTTTAGGAAGGTTTAACATCTGCATGTAACTAATTAAAGTATACTTCATACTAAATGAAGTCTAATAAATAGTAATCATACTTCCACACCTTTTAGGTTTATATTCAATTGAGAGATAGAAAGAATATTTCTCTACATGTATTAAGTATTAGGGTATATCATTCCCAATGTCCATATTTCTTAATGCATGTTCATTATGCATCACCTTATTATGTTAAATTGTTTAGATAAACACATCATATTATGCAACTCAACAATTTGCTTCATTATAGCGGAAATTGAACTAATTCCCATTATCCATTTTATCAAAGATAACAAGATAAGCACATCATAATATAAAGAATATCAACAAGATGGGACTTTCATCTTCTTTATAAAAAGTATGAGATAATATTCACAACCAATGCAAATAAATCACAACTCGCAATTCATCATTACAACTTATAAAATTTACAAGAATATGCTCTTTGGGCATACTGCATAACAACAGCCTTCATTCTATAAATTATACAACTTTTCTTTACAATACAACAAAAGAATGAATCAAAATTCTTTACTAAGAATTATACATATATCAGCCAATGCATCATATAAGTTTTTGTCTTCTTTTACCACTTAATTCATCCATCTAAAAAAATAACTACCATGGGTCAGCTCAATGAACTAAGCATGATAAGCACTAATCATTAAAACGAAGTGCATTCAGCTAATTGTATCATTAAAGCAAAACTGCTTTAATGAGATAATTAAATCATCATACAATCAGCATAAGTGATAACAAAAAGAAAGGAAGTACTTAATAATTCAAGATCATCTTTAAAGATAAAAGTAGAATATAATAAACAATATCTACTTAAGATCTTAAAGTTCTTTTAATACTATCAATGGCTAGAAAATAAACAACCAAACCTGCCATCTGATTATTTCATAATTCTATCCTAATAGAATACCACATTTATATTTTCTAAGAGATAAAATAAATTTATGCAACATGGTTCCGTCAGGGATGATTCATCTATATCCTAAGCAAGAACCGTTATAAACTCAGCCAAAACCTATAACATCAGAGAAAATAGACCAGATTATAATATGAGTTACCTGTTCCTTTCTGGGATAACATTATTACACAATCAATCAATAGAATATACATCAAACAAAATTCCATAACCAAACAAGAAGGTAAGGAAAACCAGAACAATCCATCTACAATTCCAATTCCAACTCTTCATGTTAGAAGTTATCAATCAAATATCAAACAACAGTGTTCACAAACCTAGCAGCCCCAAAGAGGAGTTAATGTCTACTCATGATCTTCACAAAATATAAAGAGTACAAGAGACAAACCTACTCTTTTAAATTAAAAATAGGCAAGACTAGTCAACAACATTCAAACCCATAAGTAAAAGTTTACTTAACAACATAACCCTCTTAGCTACCCTTCAGGATGGAAGCACACTGCAGACCCGAATCAATATACCATTCACAAAATAATACACACACACACATTTTATTTCTCAAAGAGAAGCCAAGGTCTATTCACTGTTTCAGTCGAAAATAGAATCTCAAAACAATGACAATGAGGTTCAGAGTTAGCCACGAACCCAAGATTGAAGTCTCACCAATGCTTCACCAAATAATATAAAAAGTAAAACAATCCGTTATTCAAAGGAATCAAACTCAATACAGCTGAAAAGAGAAGGGGTACTTCCTAATTATTCCAGTGTCCATGGTAATATCCTAAATTTTCCACTAAAACCTGATTTATTCAAAGAGACAGAAGAGTGGGAGAGATAGAACCCAAAACATCCAATACAGAAGTTGTCTTGGTCTTAAATTCCAAAGCAACAAGAATGGAATATCAAAATAGAACTTCAAAAACATGAAATTACAACAGTGGTTCCTTATTTCGACTTTATACAGTCAAGCCAAAATGTTGGTTTCTTTCAAATAGTGGGGAGAGAACACTTCCTCCAATTCCCACGCTCATACAATCTCAAGAAGTCGATAAAATAAAAAACATAACAGAAGTTCAACATCCCTCAAGATGTTTCCAGTTCCAAAGCTCAAAAGAGAGATTTAAATGACTCAAACAAGTTCCCACACAGTTCCCTGGTGATTATTTTCTCCAGTAAAGAACTATAACTCAGTCATTACTAAATAATAACCCAATGAAAAATACCAGGATAGGTTCAAATGAATCGACCCAAATACGAGTCCATAACACTCAAGTGTTAAATAGAAGTACAGAGACGAACCTGGGCTTTGAACACAAACATTCAGAACTACACTAACAAGATAATGCGTGTATAGTGCTAAAAATGAACTCCAAGAAAAATTTCAGCAAGAACAAGTTTTCTAAGTACTGGTTCTAAGAAAAGCGAAGATCCGACATGGGTCTACGTCCAAAAAGAAAATGCAACCCAAAAGCAATAAAAATAGAACCCAAGTTTCCCTAAGCTCATATGCTTTTATTGTCATGAATGTCAGTTCAAAGCACATAACCGTTGAATACAATATCTAGAGAGCATAACAGAGATACAAAACAAGTTCAATATCATTCTTACTTGCATGTAGGTTGTAAAATTAGCATAGAAAGCCAGTTTCCAAAACAAAATTGTTTTGCCATGGATTCAAATCAAACACACAAGGATCCATAAAACCTAGCAAGCAAAATAACAAAACAAGCAAGAAAACAAGAATCTCATGAGAACAAAGTTGTTCTAATGATTCATTAAGAAGAACACAAATAATTTTAATATTTAGAGCCTATCATGCCTGATAGTGCTTCCACCAAATCGAAGGAGACTTCTAGCCGAGCTTATAACTCTTTTTCTCCTCCAAGACAGATCAAAAATAAACATCTCTTCCTCCTTCACCTCAAATACTTTCCTTCGATCAAAATTAGGATGAAGAAATGAAAAATACCTTTGAAGTGAAATTTGAACTGTTGGTTCAAAGAACCAGTTAGCTCCATGCAGAGTAAAATCCACCATGTAAGAAAAACCAAATGACCTCCTACAAACCCGCCTCCTATGTTTCCAAGATGGTTTACACACAAAGACCGAGGCTCATAAATGCCAAAAATTCCATTCAATCTAACATTACCACTTATATTTCCTTGCCACCACCTCCTAAATCTGGCGTTAGTGGAGTTTCCACATAGACCTCCAACAAATCCACTGGCCCTTTTCCAAATCTAGTAGTACTTATTTATTTAAATGCCATTAGAACCATCGCCCTTATGTCATGCAAACCCTTTAGGTTCCCTTTAGTTTAGGTTAGATTCAAATAGAACTTAGGTTAATTTAACAATTACCAACATAGGCCTTAGAACATTAGCCATTAGAATTCCCACCTTAGGTTAGGTTCAAAACACAACCCTTTATTATTAGGTAGTAGCTAAAATAACTTATTATCCCCTTAGTAACTCTTCCCTTATTTGTTTATCATAACGCTTAGGTTAGGATTCCAACCCCACAGTAAGAATAAGAGGCTTAGGTTAGAACAAAATTCCTATATATAAACATAGCTAGAACATAGCTGTTCTTACCTAGCTTAGGTTACCGTTAGGATAGTCCTTATATTTTTAGGACTCCAAAATTCTCCTCAGAGAATTGAATTTTTCTAAATTCCTTAATGTCCTACCAAGATCAATCACCAAAGACCCGGGCACAAACATACAACTTGAATAAAAACACATTGCAACAAGACCAAGAATTAGTATTATGCAAAATTTAGTCTTTTATGTCCCTTAAACTACTGAATGCCAATTTTACCATTCAGTTTATGAAGAAGACTTGAAACATTCCTTGGATCACTGAAATTGATCCAAGGATGAGTCAGAAGAAGAAACAAGTCTGCAACTCTTAAAACCATATTGCAGCTCATCTTTCTGAAGTGAAAATGAATTCTTGACAACCATATAATTTCAGTCTAATGATTTTTAAGAACATAAAATATTTATGCCTATCAAGAATGATCTTCAACAGTCAAAATAACACATCTCTATCCAAAAAATCACATGTCTACACTTAAATGCAAAAGAGGAATATATTAGTTGTCGAGGGTGTTACACTATTTTTGGGTTTATAGGCCTTTGCTTTTGTCACACTGGCTTAGTCCCTTCCTCAAGGTCGATGTTGTACTGAATAATGTCTTTGTCATAGCCATGCAGATCATCATACGTCTAGGCCATCACCGTATCATACTTATGGCATAAGGTTATGAGTCTCTCTCTCCCTTTGAGCGACTGATTTTTTGACCTTTAATATTCTTTCTTTAGTTATTTCTAGTTCAACATAGTCCTCTTTTATTTCCGCAATTTTTCTTTGGTTGGAATTAAAATCATTTGATTCAAAAATTTTCTCAAGGGTAATTAACACTTTCGGAAGCTTATTCATTTTGACTTGGATTATTTGATCCCCATATGATTCCTTGATTTTGGGCTAGAGCTGATGTGTAAATTGATCAGACTGTTAGAGGAAGTGGATGATCTATTTGTCACTGTCAAATACCTGCCAATGATCAAATTTGTTAGGGATAGAGGGATGAATGATCGACCTTATGGTGTTTTCATTTATCACCAAATCCCAAACTGGATCAAACTAAGATCCTATCAAGGCCATTGTATCAACCTCTGCATTTTGATTGTGGGGAATTACCCTAATATTAAAAGCTTCAAAATCATCTATGAGGTCCTATACCCAGTGCCAGTAGGATCTCATCCAAGAATTCTCTTTAGCGGTAGTATTTCTCACTTGAATTACCACTAATTCCAAATCACCAAACACCCTCAGCTGCCTGATGCCTTTGTTTGGGGTGATGGACAAGTTGTGCACCAAAGCCTCATATTCTACCTCATTAATAGTATAGGATAATTAGAAACGAAATGATAGGAGTATCTTTCTTCCATTAGGGGATATTGGGTATTCTCCGGCTCCTAAGTTGTTCTTACTTTTGGACCCATTGAAATGTAGGGTCCATATTTGTGAATCCCCAGGTGGATTCACCTTCTTTCTATCATTTCCCCTTGATACTTCGGCGGTCATGGAATCTCTGTCAAAAATGACATAAGTGCCCAAACTAGTGGAATCAAAGTTCCCAAAATGATCTCTAGTGGGAAGGTTAGATAGATGATCACCGCTCTAGGGTTCTCTGTATTTTGTGTGTAATTATTACTCTCTGGTGATAATAACATGAGAAGATTTGAAACCAAAAGCCACTTGGTCTATTATATATTCCTTGGAGAGGGGTTCCAACATGACCTTCATCTTGGATCCGTATTTGTTTCACAAAATCAAATAGGACCTATGAAAATACATATAGCATCCAATTTTAGTTGTGAAATCATGGGACAGGAAAAGGCCAAAGACTATCAGAATGTCTATTACCATGATATCTTGCCAAACAGTTATATTTGGGAAGGAGTAGAGCTATAATGGGAGCCCCTTGATAACTCCAATAGTTTAGATTGACTTCCCATCTAGTTGCATGACCCCTTTCTTCAAGGGTTCATATTCAATCCCAAAGGCATTTGTAATTACCTTGGGCATGACGGTAGTGCTTGCACTAGAATATAGCATGAAATTATGTAATAATTTTTTACCTACGATAAGAGTCAAAAATAAGGGTTCGGGCCTTGGTTTACTGACCTATCCCTTTTGATTCAATAGTACTACTTCTGTAGAGATTTAGGAAATTTTTTCCCTTCCCCTCTCCTTAGGTGAGGTGGTTGGATCATCATTTAGTTTGAGTGCTTCTTGGAGCAATTCCTTTTACTCAGGGATGCTTGGAAGATCCCATAAGGAAGCATTAGCTGGGGCTTTCCTAAGTTGTTGTACTACATTGATTGGTCCAGGAGGTAATGATTTAGAAGACGACAGGAATTTTTCCCCTTCTCTAACAGATTGGTGGGCATCTTGACTATTGATAGTTTCTTTTGAAACATCCTTTATCTTGACTGGTGGTGATGTTTTTATCACGATTGATGATTCTCTGTGCGTATTGCCAGTCGAATTTGGAATCATAACGTCTGCCTCTATGATTATTTTTAAAAACAAGTGTTGTAGTTAAACTGAACAATATTTTAAATGGATGCTTAATTTGTAAATATGGACTTCTCTCCTTTTATCCAAGAGAATAGAGCGTTCTCTGGTGTAATCTCTGCTTCTTGTTCTAGGGACATCCCCTACATCTATGTTGTGAACGTGATATTTTGAGCTCCCATGAACTAGTGAGTTATAGAAGCGTCTGTATCATAGCCTTCTCTTGATCATTGTTCAACCAAATTCTATTGAAAATTACCTTGGGGGAAATCCCTAAACATATGAGGATTATTTCAAGGGAAGCACCATGCATTAGGGTCTTTGGCCAGATGGTTTTTTTTTTGGTACCATTTCTCTTCCGCTATTGGTGCAATAGTCCAGAGTGGTGTGGGTACGAGAACTAACTTGTTTGATGGATATGCAGGTGGTAGTCTTTGGGTATTTTGGTATTGAGAGGAATAGGCAGGTCTACTACCTTGATAATTTTGATAATTTTGTCTTGGATAGGAAGCTTCGTTTCTTTTGAGATTTACTATCTTGTTAGAAAAGTTTTTCAGAATATTTTTCATTTCCTCTATTTTAAGAGAAGAGGATGAGGATGCAATAGTATGAGTGGGATCCGAATAAGTAGGAGCGTAACTGGATGAGGATGCAATAGTATGAGTGGGATCCAAATAAGTAGGATGCAAGGGTTTGAGTTGGTACTTGTGAAATGGGTGCTATTTCAGGGTATATTGGCAAGGGGGCCCTAGGAGGAAGTTTCCAAACATCTATTAGGTTGTGCTCAGCTTAGATGACAATGTTATATGATTTCGGTAAAGAATCTCCTCCTAATGATTGAATCAATACCAAAATATCTGAATTTAGAGAATTTAAATAAAAAATAATAGCCATACATGTGGGTGGCCTTGCTAGGGCTGAAATCCTTTGCCAAGTTTTATGGAACCTGGTGTTAAAATCTATCATTACCTCTTGTGGGCCCTTTTTGATGTTAATCAGTTGTTGCAGGAGTGATGATCTATCTCCCTTTTCACTGAACCTTTCCACTAATACTTCTCCTAATTGGTCCTAGGTGGTGATAGTATTAGGAGTTAAGGACTAGTACCAATCCAGGTCTTTTCCTTTGAAGAAAGTGGCTAGTAATCACAAAGCAACATCTTGTTCACTTATATAATGTACCACACATATATCTGCCATGTCTTGGAGTTTTTTCTCGAAAGTTTTGAAGTCCTCCCACTGAATTTGGGTAGTTCCTTTAGCGCATTAGCTGAGATAGGATTCCACACCATCGAGGGTGTGGGTAGAATGAGCGGGATTCATTGGTCCCTTAAGACAAATTACATTTGAGGTTGGGGTTGAAGATGAAGATGATCCATTAAAATGGGTCTCAGAGTTCTAGTAGATTGTGTGAACGGCCTACCTGGTGGAGGTGTCGAGAGAGTTTGATTCAGGGTAGACGAGGATCTCTGCATCTATCAACCTATTGTGTTGCATGGTGCAAATAGCTGTAAATAGTAAAACACACCTTACTCCCTTGCTCTTTCCATTGTTTTCATTCATCTCATAAGATTTTAAGTAAACCACTTGAATACTGCTAGGATCATTAGATCTCTAACTTCTAATCAAGTGACTGTGGGTTTGAGTCCCACCGGGCGTGCCATGAAAACTGTTGACAATTTTCCTTGTGGAAGAATCATCAGAGTCGTAGGAAACCTTAGGTTAGCGAGATGTGTGCCCTAAGGTGACCAGATTTTAAAGAAGATGGATTTTCTATGTTGGTGTGAGATAAGATTAGGAGAAAACTAAAAAAAAACTATGAAAATAACTAAGGTGATGCACCGAGATAGATCCTAAAGAAAAGGAGAGACGTCTAGTGATTTTCCCAAAATAGTTTTAAGAGCGTTAAAGCATGATCCACCTATTTAGCAACACCTTATATTAATCGAAGCCTGAGGAGATGGAATACATGCCAGATGTAGATAAAAGATAAGTTAAAACCCAAGGGCTTAAAGTATGATGGAATCCATAAATTATCTATAACTACTTAACCAAAGATAAAGACTCAAAATATGAAAGCAAAAATGCACAGAACTAGAACTTTAATTTATATGGAAAATAATACATAAGGCCGAAATGGCACATATTACAAATTCCATTTTAAATGAGTATCGCTAAGGCTTGGCTAACACAAAACCTAAACCTTATAATGCTCTTCAAATTCCTTGTTCCTTTCTTTCTCTAAAATCTTCTCCCTCTTTTTTTTAGAGTTGAACACCCCTTTATATCTATTTGTAGCTCTCTTTCCAACTTCTGGAACTAGGGTTTATTTTGGCAGTATTTAATGATCCTTCCCTTCTAGGTCAATGTCTCAACTACTTGTTGAGATATTTACAATTTTCTTTTACTTCACCCAATTGTCACCCCTAGATTCGGTGATAACCCTCTCCTGACACGTGGAGAACGGACGCTCACTTAAGATTCTTCTCTAAAATTAGATTCCCAAACTACGCCTGAGAGACATGTGGTAGATGTGTGCTATTTTGGGGAGGCTTTTCTTCCTGGGAGGAGTGCTTGAGAAACACGTGGAGGGCATGTCATGTTTCTACTAAGATTTTTACTTTCAACCAATTAGGGAAGGATTCCAGGCCCAAGACAGGTGGATGATACAACGCTAAGGATTCCAAACCCAAGACAGGTGGATGATACAACGCTATCTTGAAATCCTCCCTTGCACTCCGTATGCACTAGCAAGACACATGGACACTTTCTGCATCCAATGCCATACTTATCCAATTTTGAGTTGAGCGATTAGAAATACAAGGGCCAGGGTGACAAAAATGGTGATAAAAAAGGTCTCTTAAAAAGGACTCTACAGGTAAGATGAAGAAGCTCCTTCCCATCAAAAAAATGAAATACATCATTCAAAGGCTAGATGACCTAAGGGTGGATATCCTATTTAAATATTTAAGGCATTACCACTTCTTCATAGCTTTAGAGGAATATATTGAAATAGTATCCAAGTAGGATGGAGCTGATCAGAAAGAATCATGGTGATTTGATGGAATCATAATTTGAAAGCATTTACTTCCCACTGGAATTGAGCATGAATTTAGTTCCTCTAGTGGGTAATGATGGTCAATGAAATATTTAATTACAACAAAGAAATCCTAAGGCAGTGGGTAGTGCGGGTCACGATCGTAAAATGATGAAAAACAACTTCTTGGCAGGTGATTCTAAGATTTCCAATCATGTTATTAAAACTCATCACAAATATTTAAATAATAAGTATGATTGTGAATATGAAGATTTCTCTTTCCCATCAGGATATAATGACTCTTTCAACAAGGAATGCATGAATAAAAAATGATTTAGCTTATTGAAGTCGTGGCTACTTAAGAAAATGTTTCTTTCATGATGAAGATGGATTTTGAGGCTTGAAATGACCAATATGGGGAAGGTGATGTTTTTCGTTCTTCATATTTGACCTTATTCTCATTGTATTTTCAAGATGATGAAGAAATTTACACACCGAACCATATAGAGGAGAAAAAAATGAACAAATTTGTATGAATGATAGTTTCTTGGAACAATTAAGAAACATGGAATACCAAGAAGCTTGTGATAGTGTAGAAATTACTAAAACACTTTTCGAGAATCAACTCATGGAAACAATGTTCATGAATCATATGAAAAGATAAATTATAATGACCAACATAGATCATGAGCCTCATTGTGGAAGTAATAAGCTTAATATGATCAGGTATCATCCTCATAGTAGTGAACAAAAATAAGAAATTGAGATGAACTTGGGAATCAATGAGAATAAGTAAGCATAGTGTCAAAGAACAAAAGAAATGAAATGACTAATTGGATCATCAATTGTAATAATAGGCATGCGATATTTCTCAAAAAAATGAGAAAAGGGTCATATATCAGTGAGTCCATCAATGGATTTATGGAAGAAAGACATTCTATGATACCCATGTATGGGTAAACATTTAGTAAGAACTGGTGCTACAATGAAAGTATGTTATCCCCCACTTGTAAGATATGTGATTTATTATGTATTATCATGGATTCCATTTATTGTGTGTTTCCATTTGAATTTTGTGATTCTTTCCCCTGTCATGTGTTGGTAATGTTCATTTCTCGGTTGAGTTTGTAGTCTTTCCCTTGTTATTCAATGTAATGACTGTATATAACCAATTAAATAAGCACTGGTATACTACCCCATTTACATTCTTGATGTTCTCTATTGAACCTTAAAATCAAATTTCCCCAACATAGAGCAAGTTATCATCATGTAAATTATACCTCGATAGCATGGAAATCAATCCTTGGTAAAGGATGGCAAATAAGCCCCTAATTGAAGATTAGGTTTCCCAGTCACTTTTACGTCCTTCCTCTTGCTAGAGTGAACTCCCTACATCCTCTCACCCCATTACATATATAGGAAGTATCTCCAGTGAACCTGTACAATAAAATTGCCCCAACATAGAGCCAATTATCATCATGTAAAATAGATAGCATGAAAATCAATTTTTTTAAAGGATGGCAACTAAGCCCAATTGAATGATACTAATTGAAGACTATAAATATATACCAGTCATGTGTAGGATCTCTACATGTTGCTAGGGATGTCCATTTAGTACGAACGTGGTCAGTATCAGATCATACAAAACAGTGATAGCCAATAAACATGTCATTACCAAGTTGCGTGATTAAAAGTTTGTAGGGATTGACTTAAAAAGGTGATATGTTAATTCAGCAAAATTCAACCGTAAGACTTATACCTCCATCTGGAGGCCTAAAAAGACCATGTCAGGCAGGTTGATGGACTTGTAATGATCCATAGAAAATTATTAAGGAGGGTCATCATAATCCTTTAAATCTACTCCATGTCTTGTGTTGAATCAAAAATACTAGAGACACCACACAAAATAATGTACAAAGAACGTCTATTGAAATGGAGCTTCATGTTGCTCTATAATATAATTTTTTTTTTCTAGTCAAGAAATTTAGTTTTTTCACATTAAGTCAACTGGCCATTCACAGTAGTCTACGACATATAAAAAAATACAATTTATTACTTAGGAATATAATGTAAGATATGAGGTAATCATACCAATATATGTTTGAAACTGAGAACACTAAAAAATTTTGGGGCCCCGCTATATTTATTGGCTAATCACACACAAGTTAACTATGATATCTTTCACACTACCAAGACTAACAAAAGTGTCATTATCATAAAACTTCATACATTGACATTGCCATAAGAAAAAATTATATCTGCCACTTAGAAGGCATATACATATATCAAAGTGAAAAATGAAACCAATAAGCATTATTAATACTTCATGACCAAGATATCACTTAAGATTGAGGCTTTGCACATGTTTCAATGGCATGAGTAAAATAGGTTCTTTGCATGTTATTAGAGGTCCAAGCTAACTTTCTAGCTCATTGTAATTACTAGATCAAAAGATCATGTTGCAGGGCAAAAAACATTTTAATCGACGAGTCTAAGAAGATTAATATTGGCCATAGTAACACATGACATTGGAAAATGATGTGGATGAAACATAAATAATATAAATGTTATAGCCATACATATTTAAGGATTTTCTCAAATATATTTGGCATGTTTTCATTTAAACACTTGTTTTCACCATTTGGTCTTAACATACCTACAGCCAGTCATAACTGTACCATTTAAACATTTCGTATGGCTTAAACATAAACCACATGGACAGCAAACTAAACCATCACCTTGTTCAAACACATGAACCACCAAAGGGATCAATGTGGAATGAAAAAAAAAATTTCATGGCTACAGTCAAATTTCAAAAAGGTGGTGGAGTACATATTTAAACCCTCAATAGATCACTATCCTACTACATCATTTGGGATTTTACCCAAATATCCAAGGAATCCAATTAGCATGACATTCAAGTGGTCAAGGAGATTCAAACCCTTGACCCACCATGTTCATAATTATTCTTAACTGACATTCTACATGATCTTGGCGAGTTAAAATAAGAGCTCACAACTGTTTAAAGAGACATTGTGCAGGACTGTCTACAAAGGCAGATTAGAACTACTTGCAGGTATCTTGATGTAGTATGGAGCCCTTAGGCTCAAAACCAGATTTTGGTGCAATCGAGGAAACCTACCCTCCAGCCATTTTTATTTCTAAACTCCTCATGCATGGTGTAGTGATTTATCCATTTTTAAAGTGAACTTTTTTGTCATGTTATGGTACAAAAGGTCACTATTTTTAAAATTCATAAGAGATCCTTAACAAAATGACTTCAGGAAGGTGAAAAACATATTACTAATATTTTTACACCTACAGTGTTTCCAAGGAATCATCAAAAAGTACATTATTGCAAGTGGTTGATCTATTTTGTTGATTATAAGGGTGTAGTTGTATTTATACAATTTTAGAAAATTTTTAGATCGGTTCATATGAACACCGGGACTACTTGCATGCCAACATCCGTTATCAATTTTTGGTGTCATATTTTACATTCTAATTTGTTTAGGGTTCTGTAACTTAATCAGTAAATTTTTGAGAGTTTGCATATTAAAATAACGACACATTCATGAAATTATAAAATAATGGGATTTTTCAGCGATCTGCAATGGTTAAGGAAAATTCTACTTATCCGGATTTAAAGATATTGGCTTGAGAAAACACTGTAGATGAATTCTACCTATCCTTGATCCTTTTGATGGATTCAAATGAAATTCTAATATGAAGATTGATTACTTACTTCAAATGCACCCAAGATGACATACATGCAAAGTTTTACTTCAAAAAGTATTGGTAGACATTTCCATCATCATAATTTTTTACAATATGCTCACCGACCACAATTGAGTAAATCATAAAAGGGGGTTTATAATCTTCTAATGATCTATCTCTCCTAATACTTGGCAAAACCCATATGGGAAGTCAATCTCATAGAGAATTTTTTATTTCAAGTCAAAATTATATAAGGTTTTCCTGGTAACTCTCAATGAACATCTCTTAAAGGTGAAACCTCAACATCTCATATTCTTCTCATTTGACAACTGTCTATGAAGGAAATGTTATCATTCAGTAAAAGTATACCATGGCACATCTTAATTTTGATTGAAAATTTTATGCTTTGATACTTCTTGCAAAGGTGAATGATCCTCAAAAACATGTTCCACCAAGTTTTCAACTCAAAATCTAGGTTCTACTTTGCTCCTACACCATTTTGAAACAATATGATTTCTTTGGTACATTTCAAGATCTTTATGCCATCACAAGTTAAAATGGCCCCCTTCCCATGATCAATATCTTCCCATCACCATGCACTTGGGAGGGATGATGCACAATTTTCAGGTCCTTCCATTGCAAGTTGATCTCCCAGGGATTTTTGTCACACTTAATGACATCATGTGAAGTGAGATGAAATTTTCTCCACTCACACCTTTATACGCACCTCCATGAAGCTCCCCTTTGATTCACCATCATGTTTCATACTCTGATGTAACTTTTCACTAAGGGTCACTTTGGTATCCCTAGTGTTCCACTCTTTCCACTCAACCTCTCAGTGGATAATAAAAATGTGACTACATGCATACAAGTCCGTTGGACCTCCATACACCCTCATTTAAGCCCCCAAACTTCATGTTGAGGTTATACCCTCATGCTCCCAAGTCATACTTTTGCACCCTAAATATCCCTAATTTCTAGTAACATATCAAACTAGTTACACAAAATTTCATTCTCACCCATCTTGTACAATTTTTAATAACTCCGGTTAGCTAACCAGTGCCCTAGGCATGTCAAACGACTCAATATGGGTTAAGGAAAATACATGAAAATTTCAATCATTTGATCTCAAACACTTACCCATATTTTTGCGATTACTAAGGTGATTTGAATAATATTATGTGACCTCCATTTATTCTAGTATTCTATAGCAGTCAAAATTAGACAAGTTTCACTTTATTCTATATATTCACACATACGAAATCATTCTAAACTTGGAGTGAATGTTCCTCTTATATAATTTCATCTAGCCAATGAGTGTTTTCTAATGATTGGATGATTTTTTGGAATATGGATTTGTTTTTTCTTATTATTCTACTCCCATTCAATTAAATTCTCATTTTCCTCACCAATTTGGACAAGAAAATCATCTAAAATTCATAACAGAGAATACCATGAAAAATCATGCTTTTGTGACTACTTTTATCTCAATCCGACACATGTAAGTATCCTTTCTATAAATAACAAGCACTCAATGCCATTTTAGTGTCTTAAAATAGTAATACACTTTACAATATTAACTTTTTGTAATTGTGAACTATTTGGACATAAAACATAATGCCCTGAAAACTATGAAAACATGCTAAAAATAAAATTTTGTCAAGACCTATTTGGCACTGATTCTAGGACATTGAGACCAAAAATATGTTTAAAAACCCTTTCTACACTTATCTTTCTTATTTTTTCCAACATTGCAATGATTAAAAGTTTTTTCATGGCCCAAACAAGAAATAAAACCCCCACAGGATCCTAAAGCATCACTTCTGAGGTGATCTTGCAGTGTTTGTGAAAGAGAGTAACTTTGACAATTGGTGAAATTAAGAACATTATGAGGTCCTCAAAGAATTTTAAAAATCACGAACTCCATTGAAAATCAAGGTTTAATGGAATAGTCATAAGGAGTATGTTAGGTTGTGGAGACTGTTTTCATGTGTGAAAGTGTTGAAGACTATACACTAAGAGTACTATACACTTTTCATAGTTTTCCTCGCCAAGGTTTGGGGCTAGCTGGCCCCGAGCGAGGGTCTGGGGTGCAGCCCCCGAAAAAAAAATTGGGCCTCAAAACGTGCCCGATATATCAGGAAACGTGATTTTCTCATATGGGTAGGATTTTTGACCCATAGGTTTATGGGACAGTTTTGGCCCATGGTTTTGATACCCACGGTTTTGTAAAACTACTTAAGTAGTTGTCTATTTATATGGTTTTATGCATATGGTAGAGTATGAATATAACATTATAGATGTGCTTTGAATTCGGGTGTGAATTCTGTAGAGTTTGTTGAGCATAGCTCCAAACAAATCTGGGTATTGTATTGAGAGAGTGGTGGCTTGTAATAAAATTCTGAGCAAGTGATTCTTGGTGGACATAGCCCAAATTGGGTGAACCACATTAAATAATGTCTCTTTGTGTTGTGTTATTTTATTCTGTAACTTTTATTTGAGATCTGTAATATTTTCTGCATATTAGTTTCTACTATTGCGATTCTGTGAGGGATTATTCCACATATTTTATCCCTTATTTCCTAACAATTGGTATCAGAGCCTGGTTTGGTTTGCTGAAGTGTTGAATCACAGGGAAATTTTTATCTTGAGTGGGAGCTATGGCAGATGATGGAAGATCTAGGGTTGATAAATTCAACGGGCAGAATTTTAGTCTTTGGAAGATGCAGATGGAAGATTACCTTTATCAGAAGGATCTTTATACCCCACTGTCTAGAGAAGGTGAACAAACCCTCGAGCATGACAGATGTGGAATGGGATTTTTTGGATAGGAAGGCACTTGGGACAATCCGGCTATGTCTTGCATCTTCGGTATTATTTAATGTTTCAAAGGAAAAGAATACAAAAGAACTGATGGATGCATTAGGGAAGTTGTATGAAAAACCCTCTGCCTCTAATAAGATATTTTTAATGAAAAAGTTGTTTAATATGAAGATGTCTGAGAATGGTTCAGTAGCAGATCATTTAAATGATTTTAATACGGTTGTAAATATGCTAGCTTTGGTTACAATAGAATTTGATGAAGAAGTTAGGGCTTTATTAGTTCTGTGCTCTTTACCTGAGAGTTGGAATAGCTTGGTAATGGCGGTAAGCAACTCGGTTCTAGCTAACTCAAAGTTGAAGTTTGAGGATGTTGTAGGGGTGATTCTAAGTGAGGAAATGTGAAGAAAAATATCTGGGGAATCTTCTACTTTAGGGAATGCTTTGACAGTGGAAACTAGAGGGAGACAGAAGAATAGAGGAAGCTATGGAAAATCAAAGGATCGGGCAAGGTCAAAATCCAAAAGCAAGATAGTATGCTGGCACTGTGGAAAGTCTGGGCATGCAAAAAAGGACTGTTGGGAGCTTCGGGACAAGAAGAAACAACAGGAAGAAAACAAGGAGGAAAATGTGGCAATGGGTAATGTATGTCAGGATGCTTTGATTCTTTCTTTGCACAATATTACTGAATCTTGGGTTTTAGATTTGGGGGCTTCTTTCCATGCTACTCCACATAGGCATTATTTTGTTGATTATGTTCAAGGAGATTTTGGGCATGTTTTTCTTGGTGATGATGAGCCTTGCAGCATAGTTGGAAAAGGTTTTGTTCAGGTTAAGATGCAGAATGGGAATACTTGGCTATTGAAGGATGTCAGACATGTGCCTACATTAAGATGAAATTTGATATCGGCAGGGCAGTTGGGAAGTGATGGTTGTATTGTGATATTTACAGTGGACTCTTGGAAGGTTACCAAGGGTGCTCTTGTGGTGGCAAGAGGTAAGAAGGTTGGAACCTTGTATTTAACCACTTATAGCACTAATGTTTGTAATCTTGTGGCTTCAGAAGTAGATACAACATTGTGGCACTATAGGCTCGGTCATATGAGCCATAAGGGCATGGAGATCATAAAGAAGGATTTACCTGGATATACAGAAATAGGTTTGGAGTTCTGTGAGGACTACATATATGGGAAACAAAAGAGAGTAAGGTTTCTCAAGGTTGGACCTACAAAGAAAGAGAGTAAGTTAGAGCTGGTCCATTCTTATGTGTGGGGGTCGGCTCAGGTATCATCTCTTGGGGGTTCAAGTTATTATGTTACTTTTATTGATGATGCAACAAGGAAAGTTTGGGTTTATTGTATTAGAAACAAATATGATGTATTTGACACTTTTGGTAAATGGAAAGCCTTGGTAGAGAATGAAATAGGTCTTAAGCTAAAATGTCTCAGGTCAGATAATGGAGGGGAGTATTGCAACAATGAATTTGATGATTATTGTTCTAAGAATGGAATCCGTGGGAAAAAGATGGTTCCAGGAACTCCGTAGTAGAATGGGGTGTCAGAAAGGATGAACAGAACAATAATGGAACATGCTAGGAGCATGAGGTTACATGCAGGACTGCCTCTTTTTTTTTGGGCAGAAGTGGTGAGCACAGCTGTGTACTTGATAAATAGAGGACCCTCAAGTGCCTTGGATGGAGGCATACCCTGAGGAGGCTTGGTATGGTAAGAAAGTTGATTATTCATTTCTTAGAGTCTTTGGATGTGAGGTGTTTGTTCATATAGACAAGGATGATAGGACCAAGCTAGAGGCTAAATCAGAAAAATGTACCTTTCATTGGTTATGGTGGTGATGAATTTGGATATAAATGTTGGAGTATTAAGGAAAAGAAAATCATTTGATCTAGGGATGTGGTCTTTAATGAGAAAGTCATGTATAAGGCAGTAGTTGTAGGAAAATAGGGAAGAATCAAAGAAATAATATGTAGCGGTAGAGGATCTTCCGGATGGGAAAGTGACACATGAATCAGTTCAGGAACCCCCTCAACAGAACCCCAAACTCCTATATTGAGGAGGTCTTCTAGGGTAAGAAGAGAAACTGAACATTTTTCTCCTTCTCTTTATTATTTATTACTCACTGATAGTGGAGAGCCAGAGAGCTTTGATGAAGCAATGCAGGTAGATGTCAGGAAGAAGTGGGAGCAAGCGATGGATGAGGAGCATCTAGGCTCTCATGGAGAACCAGACATGGGATTTGGTGAAGCTACCTGAAGGCAAAAGAGCATTACAAAACAAGTGGGTGTTCAGAGTGAAAGAGGAAGAAGGAGGCAAGAAAATATACAAGGCCCGGTTGGTGGTCAAGGGGTTTGCACAGAAAAAATGTATAGATTTTGATGAGATTTTTTCTCCTGTAGTAAAAATGACTTCTATTAGAACTATTCTAGGAATAGTTGTAGCAGAAGACTTACACTTAGAATAGCTTGATGTAAAGACTGCATTTCTCCATGGTGATTTGGAGGAGGAACTATATATGCAACAGCCAGAGGGCTATGAGGTCAAAGGTAAAGAGGAGATGGTGTGCAAACTGAAGAAGAGCTTGTATAGCTTGAAACAAGCTCCACGTCAATGGTATAATAAATTTGATAGCTTCATGATGGAGCAAGGTTATATTAGATGTCATTATGACCATTGCGTGTATACAAAGAAATTTGAGGATGACAGTTATATTATCCTTTGTTTGTATGTGGATGACATGTTGGTTGCAGGTAAAAAACATGCACGAAATAAAAGTACTCAAGAAGAAGCTAAGTGAATCCTTTGCTATGAAGGATTTGGGGGCAGCCAAAAAAATCCTTGGTATGAGGATATCTCAGGATTAGGAAGGAATGAAAGCTAACTTTATCTTAGGAAGAGTACATTAAGAAGGTCTTGGAGAGGTTTAATATACATGATGCTAAACTAGGTGGGACTCCTTTGGCAGGCCATTTCAAGTTATCAAAGGAACAATGTCCCAAGATAGAGCAAGAGAGAAACCAGATGTCCAAGGTACCTTACTCATCAGTGGTTGGAATTTTGATGTATGCCATGGTGTGCACTAGGCTTGATATTTCCCATGTAGTGGGAGCAGTGAGTAGATTTATGAGTGATCCAGGTAGAGATCACTAGCATGTAGTAAAGTGGATCCTTCAGTATTTGAGAGGGACCATGGGGATAGTTTTGTGCTACAGTGGATAAAACACCACTTTGTGTGGTTATGTAGATTCATATATGGCTGGAGATGTAGATAACAGGAGGAGCATGACAGGTTATGTTTACACTGTAGGTGGAACAACAGTGAGTTGGATTTCATGACTATAGAAGCTTGTGGCTTTGTCAACCACAGAGGCTGAGTATGTTGCTGCCACAGAGGAAAGAAAGAAATGATTTTGTTACAAAAATTACTTGAGGATTTAGGGCATAAGTAGGAGGAAGGAAAGCTACATAGTGATAGTCAAAGTGCTATACACCTAGCTAAGAACTCTGCTTTCCACTCTAGGATGAAGCATATACAATTAAGGTACCATTTCATTAGGAAAACTTTGGAGGAAAAGAATTTGAAGTTGGAGAAGATCCATACCAGTCAGAATCCTGTAGAAATGATGACAGAGGTGGTCACAAGGGAAAAACTAAATTTGTGTTCATCTTTGGTTGGTCTTCACAGAAACTAGTTAAGGGTTGAGAAGCTTGCTTAGAGGGAAACTAGTCTCCAAGTGGGAGATTGTTCGGTTGTGGATCCTATTTTCATGTGTGAAAGTGTTGAAGACTGTATACTAAGAGTACCGTACACTTTTCATGTATCCTCATTGAGGTTTGGGGCTGGGATGGGCCCCGAGCGAGGGTTCGGGGGTGACAGCCTTTGGTAGCAGGAGTTCGGGGGCACAGCCCCCGAAAAAAAAATTGGGCCTTAAAACATGCCCGATATATTGGGAAACATGATTTTCTCATATGGGTGGGATTTTGACCCATAGGTTTATGGGACAGTTTTTTGCCATGGTTTTGATACCAAGGGTTTTGTAAACCTGCTTAAGCAGTTGTCTATTTATATGGTTTTATGCATATGGTAGAGGTATGAAAAACACTATAGATGTGCTTTGAATTTGGTTGTGAATTCTGTAGAGTTTGTTGAGCATAGGTCCAAATGGATCTGGGTATTGTATTGAGAGAGTGGTGGCTTGTAATAAAATTTGAGCAAGTGATTCTTGGTGGACGTAGCCCAAATTGGGTGAACCACGTTAAATACTCTCTTTGTGTTGTGTTATTTTATTCTACAATTTTATTTGAGATCTGTAATAATTTCTGCATACTAGTTTCTATTGTTGCAATTCTGTGAGGGATTATCCCGCATATTTTATCCCTTATTTCCTAACAGAGTATACTAATAGAAGCTCACCATGAGTGATGGTGGTAATTATCTAAGAATCATAAACAATTTATATCTCTTGAGAGTGTTTGTAAACAATTAATCAATGCATGGTGATGAAATCACCTCTTAGAAGTCAGAGAGGTGGTAATTGCAGTGTTTCATTGAAGTGTGGAGGTATAAAGCATGGGACTCATCCTTATAAATTCCTTCAAGTTCCATTAAGAGATCAATCATTATTTCTGAAGAAATAAACCTATTTCCATGAAGAGAAATTAAGCATATTTATGCTTATGTGACATCTTGGTCTGGAAAGTTAATTGTGAAAATGTGTCATCAGGTTCAAATGTGAAATGGAAATCCCATGGAGTAAAGGTATGATGATCATCATATTTTAAAGAGAAAAAATTCATCCATTCCCATTAGATACATATGAGAAATATGGTGCATTACCATGTTAGATCTAATTCCATTCAATAATGATTCTAGATCGAGAAAGGAAAAGGAAATTATCTTCACCTGAAGCACCATGTTTGAAAGAATAAGAAATCATCTTAGTTTCACTTGATTTCACTCACTTGGTAGTGTTATTAAACACTCATTCAAACCTTGTAGTGTGATCAAACTTCATAGGAGGAAATACATTGCAACCACCTCATTTCAGTCCAACAGGTGGCCACATGACAAACATCTCATCTAGGGAGAAGTCCTCCTATTGTAAAGAAAAATCCCTATATCATAAAGTAATAGATAAACATCAAGAGGATTGATCATCAAAAATTTGATTTGTGATCACTAGGGTGAATTTTGAAAGGCCTATATAAGTAAGAAGTTGATCCTCACTCTCGCCTTGTAATCAAAAGAGATCAATTTATTCCCATCATAATGAAAATTTCATAACAAGTGGTTTTAAAAAAATACTCAATTCTCCAGAATGTTCCCATGTATCTTAGCGATTCAAGTGAGGAATCTCTTCATCAACAAAGGATTAATCTTCATTGGATTGGTCAATAGTTCTCTCTCTCTCTCTCTTCCTTATTCTCTCTCCATATTCTAATTCTTCACCAAGAAATACTTTTTCCCTGTTTTGTCTTATTAACTTACGTGACACTCAATTAAACATTGTAAGAGTCCCTTTTCATCAATAAGAAAAAAACTCACCTCCCAAGAATGTGGAAGGTCACAAGTGATGAGGAAAGGAGATAATTCATGTGGGGGGAGATGAATTTTTTTTTTGTAATTATATAAATTAGAATGGCTTCTCCATTCCAAAGGGTTGACGATTGTTGATTGTTATATTTTTTTTGGATATTTACCACTACTATATACAACAATAAAACATGCATTTCTTCCATTTCTATGCTTATATTGCTCTACTCTCTCTCTCTCTCTCTCTCTCTCTCTCTACTTTCCAACTTTGTAAGAATGGTGATATTGCATAACTAATAAGGAGCATTGTTTCCTAAATTGACTAATCTACAAATATGTGTGTCTATATTTTGTTAGTCTTCCTAATTTATTGTTTTTTTTTTGTATTATTCTAATTTAATGTGGACCTACTCTGGTTGATGTATGTGAATTCCGTAAGCCTACTCACAACATTGAACCTTTCTTTTTATTTCCCCAAATCCCCTTTACCTCCCTTCACATAAAATTCCTCCCTTTTACTTTGTATAAGAACTTTACCATAGGTCTAGTGGAGTTTTCTTGTGTGATCCCTGACCTAACGACCACCCCAAAACTTTGTTTAGTTTACATTCAATAATGAGATCCTCCCCATATCAAATAAGGATGGGCTTAGCCCTGTGACCATTAGTGAAAACTAATAATGCCCATTGCAAAAAATTATTTCACCAACACTTATGCATGTTGTAGGTGATTTAAAAATAAGATCCATACCCTTACCCTTGAGATTAGGGCCTATTATCTAGTACTAATAATAATTCTCTTCATAACAATCTTATTCCTAAGAATATTTACAACTCATCTTTTCATAAGGATTTTACTTCACCTACTCTTAAGATTTTTTATGGAAAGGGTAATCCTTATATGCATCTCAAGGCTTTTATATTAGCTATGGTTTAACACTTTACTAATAAATTACTTCTTAATTTATTTACTAGTAGTCTTACTAATAAAAATTCTCATTGGTTTCATCATTTTCCTAGTGGATTTATTAATACTTACCTTGATATGGAATAAGCATTTCTTATACGTTTTATTTCTAACAATGGTCCTAACGTTACATTTGAGCATTTTCCTTCTTTGCATCAATGAAATAATAAACTTATTAATGATTATATATTACATTTCAAATATTGCATGTACCAATTACTTTATTAGCCTATATATCTATAAATGCAATATATATTTTTTCCGTGACTTGATTTTTCCTTTGAAGGAAAATTTATTATATGATACATGTGAATATTTTACACTTCTTTGTATTAAGGTTATACATTTAGAAAAATAAATGCTTAATGAACATTTTATTACACATGCTCATAGTTATTCTACCACTCCTCCACCTAGTACATCTTATCTTCCTCTTGTTTCACCACCCTCACATTATCCATCTCCTACTAGACATACTCTTGATCATGCATCTCATTTTTGTAGGCCTATACCATGTTCCACTCCCTCTTGTTGGGGTTAGCACACTGGTTGTACAGATAATATATCAAATCTAATCATACATGCAAATAAAATTTGATATTCTACTAGAAGAAATATACAAAACAAGAAACATAAATCAACACCAGATTTAACGTGGTTCACCCAATGTGGGCTACATCCACCAAGAAACAAGCCAATCTATTATCCAAAGATTTGACAAGATATACATGAAGATTTAAAATATTCCACACCTCTCAGATGTATAATACTTTCTTTCTATCAAGCTTTTACTTCATCACCAAGAATTCTCTCTCTCACCAAATTTTGCAATTTCTTTCTAATTCTTATTAATCATCCTTTTCTAAACCCTATATTTTATGCTTATATAGTCATTTATAAACTTAGGGCACTTAGCCATGCAATTACAATCAATAAAAATACTTTAATGCTAAAAATAGATCTAATTCCCAAGAGTTAATTAAAACATCCTCGCACAGGTAACCGATGCTAGTTAGCCCTAATCACTGTTGGTTCCTCTCTTACCTGACTGATGCTGGTCATACCTGACCGATGCAGGTCCTGGGTGATCGATTCCGGTTCCCCCCTAACCGATGACAGTTGCTATATTTTCCAACAAGTTTCCATTGCATGTTAAACTGAAGTAATTGAGCTCCACAACTCAACAATCTCCCACTTGTAGATCAATTACTACACCATACATGTACAACGTCATTCTTGGATTCTTCCTAAGCTTTGTTTCTTCCTCTTCAAGTCTCAAACTCGAAGACCAATAGAAGTGGAGTGTAGCTCCAACTTCTCCTTTGCTAATGGTTTTGTTAACATATCCACAAGGTTCTTGCTCGTATGAATCTTTTCCAAATTCAACTTTCCATCCTCCTACCTGTCGTATGAAGTGATACCTCAACTGAATTTGTTTCATTATTGAATGAAATGTTGAGTTCTTTGCCAAATGAATTACACTCTGACTACCAGTGAACAATTTACAATCACTTTGCTCCTTTCCCAACTCTTCCATGAACCTACTCATTCATATCATCTCCTTGCTAGCCTCTGTAGTAGACAAAGCCACAACCTTCTGCAATCTTGAAATCTAGCTAACTGCCATCCCACCTACTGTAAAAATATATCCAGTAGTGCTCCTCCTACCATTTAAATCTCCATCCATATTTGAATCAACATAGCCACGTAATGAAATATCTCTCCATAGCATAACTACATGTTAGATGTCCCTTTCAAATACCTAAGTATCAATTGGATTACTTTCCACTACTCTTTACCTAGATTAGCCATATATCTTCTCATAACTCCCACTACTTATGTAATGTCTGGTCTGGTACAAACCATAGCATACATGAGACTACCAACTGCTGAAGCATATGGCACTCATGTCATGCATTTTACCTCATGTGATGAAAGACACTGATCTTTTCTCAATTTGAAGTGTCCAGCCATATGTGTACTAATAGGTTTTGCATTGTGCATGTTGAACCTTTCTAACACCTTATAGATATAATCCTCTTAAGACAAATACAATTTCTTGTTTTTCCTGTCTCTATGTATTTGCAAGCCAAGGATTCCTTTTACAACTCCTAAATCCTTCATAGAAAATGTGTGAGCTAGCTTTCCCTTAAGCTCACCAATGTCCTACATACTAGATCCTGAAATAAGCATCATCCACATACAGTAACAAAATAATATAGCTCCCGTTTTCAAGCTTCTTAAAATAAACACAATGGTCAGATTCACATCTCAAGTAACCATGCTGATGCATAAAACTATCAAACCTCATGTATAATTTCCTTAGAGCTTGCTTGAGCCCATATAGGCTCTTTTTCAACCTACACACTAGTTTCTCCTTACCCTTGACTTCATACCCAAGTGAATTCTACATATAAATATCTTCATCCAAATCACCATGAAGGAAAGCCATCTTCACATCTAGTTGCTCTAAGTGCAAATTTTCTACTACAACTAAACTCAATAGAATACGAATAGAAATCGTCTTAACAATAGGAGATAAAATTTCACCAAATTCAATACCTATTTTCGGTGCAAATCCTTTTACTACAAGCCTTACCTTGTAGCTTTTCTGTCCACCCTCTTGTTCCTTAATCTTATAAACCCACTTTTTCTTCAATGTTCTCTTACCTGTTGGCAACTTAACCAAATCCCAAGTTTGGTTTTCTTCCAAGGAGTCCATCTCCTCATCTATGTCATGCTCCCACTGAACGTGAGTTGTATCTTGCATTGCTTCTTCAAAGATCTCTGGTTCACCATTATTAGTCAATAATAAATAAAATAGAGAAGCTGTAAATATTTCTGGAAGTTTGCTTACCCTTTGTGACCTTCACACGGGAGTTTGGGGTACCGGAGGCTCAATCTAGACCTTCTAAACATTCCTATCCAAATCTAATAGTGACTGCTGCTAGGTTGGATCCTCTATAACCGATACCAATTTGTCTGACAGGTTCCTGTCAGGGGTCAACTGACACTAGTTATTGTGTAACCCTGTCAGTAATTATTTTAAATTCGATAGTTCATTTTCATTCACAAACTTCTCAACTGGTTCATCTTTGGGTACCAAAATTTGATCCATGTACATTCTCTTTTCATTCCATTCAACATCACGACTCCTAATAATTTTAGAATTATCTAAATCCCAAAATGGAAACTGAAACCACCATATCCATAACCAATGAAAGTGCACCTTTTGGATTTTGCATCCAACTTCTTCCTATTTTCCTTATCAACATGCACAAAAGCTTCTGAACCAAAAAATTTAAGAAAATAAAGATCTACCTCTTTTTTAGTCCAAAATTCCTCTAGTATTCCTCCATCTAGTGAAATTGAAGGCCAATGGTTAATCAAATAAACCATTGTATCAACTACTTCTACCCAAAACTACAAGGGCAATCCAGAATGTATCCTCATACCTCTAGCACATTCCATGATTGTTCTGTTCATTCTTTCTGTAACATCATTCATGTGTGGTGTTCTTGGAACTGTTATGTCTCTACGTATCACATTCACTAAACAATAATCATTGAAATCCTTACTACAATATTCACCACCATTGTCAGATCTAAGGCAGTTTAATTTATAATTTGATTCATTCTCAACAAGGAATTTCCATATTTTAAAAGTCTCAAAAACATCAGATTTACATTTAATACAATAAACCCATACCTTTCTTGTAGTATCATCAATGAAAGTAACATAATACTGGGATCCTCCATGAGAAGCTACTTGAGCTGGTCCCCACACATCTGAGTGTACAAGCTCTAATTTTTTCTCCTTCTTAGTTGCCCCAAATTTTAGAAATCTCTCTCTCCTTTTCTTTCCAAAGATACAATGCTCACAAAAATCAAGATATAAATATTTCAAATATGATAACTTACCCTTAGCATTTAAGATCTGTATTCCTTTTTTACTCATATGACCCAAATGGTTATGCCACATGCATGCATCTAAATCTGAAGTAGATAATGCAGAAAAGGAATCAGTAATACAGGTAGATAAATATAATGTTCCTACATTCTTACCTCTTGCCATAGCAAAAGCACCCTTGGTGACTTTCTAAGAGTCTCCTATAAAAGTAACCGTGCAACAAGATTCACCTAATTTCCCTACAAAAATAAGATTCCTTCTAAGACTTGGCACATGCCTCACATCTTTCAATACCCATGTATTTCCATTCTAAAATTTTGGATGAAATTCCCCTTTACTAGTAATACTGCAAGGTTCATCATCACCCAAATAAACATGCCCAAAATTTCCCTAGACATGATTTTTGAAATAACCCTTATTAGGTGTTGCATGGAAAGAATCTCTTGAATCTAAAACCCATGATTCAATTCTACTATCTAAATAAAGAATAAGAGCATCTTGTATTACCTCTGATGCAACAAGATTTGCTTCTTTACCTTTATCTGGGTGTTGGTTCTCTTTTTCCTTTAACCAACAATATTTCTTTGCATGTCCTTTCTTTCCACATTTCCAACAAGTAATTCCCTTATTTCTAGATTTAGATATGTTATCCCTTGACTTTGATTTCCCATTACTCTTACTCTTGGATCTCTCCTTCTGCCTGCCCCTGCTTTCTACATTCAAAGCATTTTTGGATGATGATTCCTTTGTACTCTTTTTGTGAATTTCTTCATTCAAGATTATACTAACCACATCATCAAAATTTAAAATATTATTAGCAGATAATCTATTACTAACAACCATTACCAAATTATTCCGACTATCAGGAAAAGAACATAAGAATAAAAGTGTTTTTACTTCATCATCAAATGGTATAGCAACTGATTTTAACTGATTTACAATAGATTGGAAATCATTCAAATGACTAGATGCAGATCCACCTTCATGCATCTTAGAACTAAATAGTTTCTTCATCAAATAAACTTTATTTGAAGCACTAGGTTTTTCATATAAACTAGTAAGAGATTTCATTAACTATACCGTAGAATTAGCTTCTGTAATATTAGAAGCCACAGATACTTCCAGACTCAATATTATAGATCCTAAAGACTTTCTATCAAGAATATTCCATTCTTCATTAGTCATCTTCGTAGGTCAAGAATTCTTATCCAACGGTAAATAAAAATCTCTTTGATACAGATAATCCTCAATCTGCATCTTCCATAATTGATAATTCCGTCCGTCAAATTTCTATACCTTGTATTTATTTTCTTCTACCATTGTTGTAGCTCCCACTCAATCAAAAAACCCTCTGTGAGTAAATTTTTCAACACACAAAACCCTCAAACAAAACTCTGATACCAGTTGTTGGGGTTAGCACACCGGTTGTACAGATAATATATCAGATTTAAGCATACATGTAAATAAAATCATATATTCTACCAGAAGAAATATACAAAACAAGAGACATAAATCAACACTAGGTTTAACATGGTTCACCCAGTGTGGGTTGCTTTCACCAAGAAAAAAAAAATCTATTATCCAAAGATTTGACAAGATATACAATGAAGATTTAGAATCTTCCACACCTCTCAGATGTACAATACTTTCATTCTATCAAGCTTTTGCTTCATCACCAAGAATTCTCTCTCTCACCAAATTTTGCAAGTTCTTTCTAATTCTTGTTAATCATCATTTTATAAACCCTGGATTTTATGCTTATATAGTCATTTATATAATTATGGCACTTATCCATGCAATTACAATCAATAGAAATACTTTAATGATAAAAATAGATCTAATTCCCGAGAGTTAATTAAAACATCCTCGCACAGGTAACTAATGTCAGTTAGTCCTAACCGCTGCTAGTTCCTCCCTTGCCTGACCGATGCCAGCTCCCCCCCTAACCAATGAGAGTTACTATGTTTTTCAGCAAGTTTCCATTACATACTAAATTGAAGTAATTGAGCTCCACAACTCAACACCTCTTAAGTGGGATCCATTGTAATTTTCACATTCTGCTAGGCCTCATGAAATTTTTCACACTTTGATTATGAGAGGCTGATTAGGCTACCCTTTAATGAACATTCTCCTCCTTATTTGTTATGATAAAATTATAACCAATTATTTTGTAATTTTTATAGGATCAATGGTCATAGAGATAATTATTGTTATACACTCCATGATAGGATTAAATTTCTTAAGGAAAATGGTGTCATTAATTTTTACACATGTCATGATGATAGATCACACTCCCTTGGCCATGACACCATACACTGACATATACTAATTTGACTACCTATTGTCTTCCTTCAGAAATTTTCCTATTCCGCTCTCAGCTTGGACAATGCATAATACGTTTCCCCCACTTGTAATATACACTAGACCTAAGTTGTTCCCGAAGGAGCACCACTTTCCATAATATGATTCACATCTTCCTAATGTTACTACGATCACTTTGGGATTATCATTCGACACTTATGCTCATGAAAATACATCACTTAAGCCTCTTGTGCATAGTTGTCACCTTCTTTCCATTTAAATGTTATATATTCTTCAGTGCTACATGAATTCACACTTCTTCTATAAAGGTATGCCACTATTTCTATAAATTCGCATGATCTATTCTTCCCTAGGTATCTTGACCACTATTATCACCTTTACTATAATCCCTATTCAAATATCATATTACATACATGCATATCATCATTCTACTATCTATTCGACTATCATCCTGATATTATCTTTACTTTCAACACATATAATCAACTCTACAATACCATTCCCATATATACAATTATATCTTCATAATTTCAACAAAATATCTTATCAAATCAACTAATAAATAACTCATACAACAATAGAAGTACACATCATCATATAAAAATGATCTCATTGTAAATATACATCTCTCAAAAGTTTCATAATACAAAACTAAGGGTAAATTGCCACTACAATATATGTCATACATCCTCCTCACTATTACTGGAGGTTACTATTAGAGATCTTAAAATTAAATCATCGCCACTAGATCTCCATCTCTGTGCTTGGGACCGTTTCTCCTCTAGCCGATCCTATAACAATGTTGCCTCGACCACTACATTTGTATATCAGCCATGAAGATCCATGTTTATATCAAACATACTTCGTGCTAGGACATATCCTCCCACAACCTCTATTGCTTAATAAAACTCTGTCCTCTCCTCATCTTTCTCTTAATGCAACACTATTCACATGGATTCTTCCATTGTCGTAGGATCAAACAAGTGGGCATGATACCCAGAAACATGATCCATGCTCTCCAAAATCCATCATCATATAAAAACATCTGGGGCATGTTGTGAGTCAATTTGCATACCGATGTATCCACAATCAGGCTCCTATACTCATTACCTACCACACAAAACTCATATTAGCACCTCATTATAACATTAATATAAAAAGTAGAAAACATATTTCACACTATCTCATACTTATGTTGTGTAATTATTGCCAAAAGGGGAGAAAATATTTAAGATTGTCCTATTACCCCTATTAGAACAATTCAAGAAAATTTCCAATGGAATACACATAATAAAACTATGCAGTGTACTCTATTTTCAATTAATCAGGAAGAAATATTCAAATCCTACAAAAATTTTTACTCTAAATTAAAAAATTTAATCTATTCCAAGTACAAAACTATCTCATATTCCTACAATTTCTCAGATTCTCATAATTTCACCCTTAAATGACCTAATCTGGGGAAGTTAAAATTTTCAAGGAAAGTTCAAATCAATGAAATTCAATAAAATACTATGTTTTAATCTATATAGGATGTTTCCAAATTCCATTCCAATAATAGAAATATCCCTCCCAAATGACCTAACTTGGGAGCTAATTAAATTCAAGCACTTTTACATTTGGCCTACTTTACACCCTTACATCGTTAAGTAGGGGAAATGATACATCATTTCCCATTCTTGTCCACTTTACGATGGATTTTATGTGACTAGTAGGCAAGTAACAATTCGTTAATTTCAATCCATAGTGGTTGAATCTATTTTGAGGAAGTGTTATGGTGGAGAGGAAATATGATCTCTCTCCTAACATGCTTTCTTTAGTGACACGATGCCTAAATTTATAGATTTTTCATGTTAGTTCGGTAATTGATCACTCTTGATCCCTCTGTCAATATCCAAGTTTTAAATTCTCCTATATATCCATAACATGGTTCTATCTAATGACTTATTCTATGAAAATATATTAACTCAACATGGATCAAAACAATGACCCATGGTTTGCCATGTTGTGATTCTTACGATCGACACTCCTCGGGTACAACTACTTCAAACCTCTATATGTATGTTCTTATTATATCCTTTATACTATTGAATTTCATCAAAATAGTATAGATGGGGTAAATGTAGACACAAAATTATGCACTTATTACTAATATATTATGCCTCTAGTATGTTGTTGCATACATGATTTCTAATTATGAAGATTAGATGCTGGTGAAACCTTTTCCTTGTCCTTTTATTACTTTTTATTGGTTTTAATCGTGACATTATCTTGTTGGTCGTCATAGGGATCCATGTCCATTTTCTTGGTCCTATTTCTATTTCTTGGAGTTTGAGAGAATATCACTCGAATTGGACATTACCGCTCGTGCGTTAGTGTCCCTTTTAGGAAATTTTGTCTATTCTCCTTTGTTTTCTAAATTACTATTTGGTACTTGAATTTGGGCTATTTCCAATTCTATAGGTTGGCATTTTGTATCACTAAGTGTCAAACTTCAAACAAAGAAGCCATACACACACACACACACACACAAGCTAGTCACTATTATTAATGGTTGGGAAACTTGGACTATTACTTAATATGTACTACTTGGCAAAGAGAGACATTTAGGATGCACTATTCACTACATATGATGGGCTATTTATGAATTCCATCTTACACATTCATCTTGGGGGAAATTAGTTGTATTCATCTATCTTAGTACGACCAGCACATGCGAAACCTATCTTCAAGGGATATGATTCAATCACACACACACACACACACACACACACACACACACACACAACTACATAGATTCTAAAATATAGTGCAGTGCTTTGTGAAAATAACATTTAGGTGACCACTGAGGTCATTCCAACTTAAGTAGATCCTTGCACAGGTAGTTAGGGTTTACTTTGTGGGTTCATGTGTGACATTGAAACCCTAAAACAAAGCTAGAGTGATAAAGATTGAAAGGAAGAATATAAGTTCAGACCATGAGAAGATCAAAGCAGAGCATGTTCTAGTACATTAATGACATGTTAGGAAACTAGTTCTTGGATGCTCCTGTCCTCTTCTGGGTGTTCTTGTCTTCTTTTGGGTGGTTCTGTCCGAAGGAGTTTCAGATTATAGTTTCCCAGAAAATGCATATCTAGTCTAGATCCAACCTATTCCACCTAGTTTCTAGCCCAAAATTATCCTAGATCTTCAAATAAAAGCTAAGTCAATATTATCTCACCATTTCTCACACTTGCATGTTTCTTTTATGATAGATATTGCTTGTTACTATTATATCTATTTTATCTCAATCCTCTGATTAAGATTTAATTTTGTTAAATAAGGATGCAAAAAAAAATTAACATAAAAAATGGGATAATCCACCTCATAAATCAATATAGGAATCAAATGAAATGTTTTTGGGAGAGGGAGCTTTAGTAAAAATTTCAAGCAATTTGGTCCATTGAATCCGTTAGAATGTGCTAGATGGTTTTTATCTAACTAGAGCAAAAATTATCTTTTCTAACTGCAAAATTATTTCATGGATTAAAAAAACATCATTCCATGGAAGCATACACAATTAATATAAAATTAAAGGAAATTTAAAGAGGATCATTAGGTAAAATTTTGGCATATTTTGGTCCATAGAATCAACAAAAAATTAGCAAAACATGTATTTTTTAACAATTATTTTAGTAAATATGTGCATATTCATGTGAATCTAGAATCCAATATTACAAATTTTAGTGGGAATTTATCACCTTTTTGTTACTATTGGATTCCATTATTAATATTATTGGCTTCCATTCATATTACTATTGGATTCCAATATTGTTGTTATTATATGCTTCAAGTTACAATTTTACTATTATTGTATTCCAATTTATGTATTAAATTTTTTGGATTCCAATTTCGTTATTTTTGGATTTTAATTTCACTATTATTGGATTCCAATTTTACCAGTTTGATCTATATGAATAATTCTATTGATTTAATCTAATTAATGAAGATTGAATCTATTTTTTCATTTTGAGACTTGATTATATTAATTAAGACTTGAATTAATTTCACATTCATAAATTTGGAAACTCCAATTGGGATTACATAAGGCTAGTGGTCGCTAAGCTACATAAGACATGATATCGTTTGAGGGTATGTGGTGAAGCACCATTTTTACATTTTTTTAACATTTATTTTATCTATTTATAAAATGGAAATCATTGTAATAGAACTCAGTGGCTGCTATACTTGATTATATTAATGAAGACTTGAATTAATTTCACATTCATGAATTTGGAAACTCCAGTTGGGATTACATAAGGCTAGTGACTACTAAGCCACATAAGACATTATATCATTTGAGGGTATGTGGTGAAGAACCATTTTTACATATGTTTAACATTGATTTTATCTATTTATAAAATGGAAATCATTGTAACAGAACTCAGTGGCCACTAGGAATTTCTAAATACAAGATAATCTAAACAATGCTATCTACTTGTATACAAGATAATAATTTTTAGAACTTAGCGGACGATAGGCTATCCCATTCTATATATAATAAAAACAATAGAGAAATTTTAATGGTAAACACATTGATTTGACACATTTATTTGACAATATATTTCTAAAGTAAATCAATGCCTTTAGAATAAATGTAATGATAAATACATAAGGATTGATCTTTATCGAGGGTATGTAGTCCAACCAAGGTTAACTACAATGCCTTAATTAGGGTTCTTGAAGTTATGCAAGGTATGTCTGAATGCCTTGATGTCCTTGGTTTGGTATTTTGATTTTATATCATTTCCATATTTTAATTTGTGTCTATTCCTAGATGATGTTGTCTATTTCAATATCTTGTGTTTCCCTTGATTTTCATCGCCATTGATTTTTCTTTAAGAATTCTTGATACTTTGCTTTTTTGTATTTTATTTTCTTGTGGGTTGCCACCAACTTACCCTTATCTTTTGATCCTTTTGTGAACATAATTTATTGTAATCCATTCTACCCTACCCATTTGTATAGGTACATTATCATCAACTAGTCTTACTCGTATCATTTGTCCATCGTTTACATCCACTATTGGATTGAATTTGTCTCGAGGTCTATCAAAAATAGGCCCAACATATATCCTTATTTAAAAGGACATTTTGGTTATAATAGTTATCCATGTCAAGAGGTGGGGATCCCATTATATGATCATACATTACAATATCCTAGATTTTTGGAAAAAAAAAAAATCTCCTCATATTGTTACAATTGAAAAAGGGATTTTCTAAGGCATGCATAACATTTTTCCAATATGTTATCTTTGGAAGCCAGAATGATTCTCCTCCATATGTTGAAATATTTTCCCATTGTGTAATATATGCCTGAATTCCTCTCCGTAGTTCCACCATATATTTTAATTCTTTGAAGGGTTCCAATGTAAGATTCCCTTCAGGTAAGTATAATTTCCCACCCATTATTTTCCAGATTTCAATTAGTTGAGACCATAAAGCATATATGATTGACACTTTATACTCCATCACAAAAATGTTTTTGATGACATAGAGCTTAAACATATTTGTTTTGTTGATACCCACTTTCTCGTGGTTTTTATCTAACAAGTGTGGTTCCAAAAAGGCCTTATTTTCATAGAATTCATAAATAAGGTATGGAGTGGATGTGTTGAACCCTTATTTGCATGTTCTATAAGTGTTAATGATTTCTGGAAAATATAGTATTTTTAATTTACAAAGTGATGTTGATAATTTCTTGAATGTCACATCTATATCCTCATGTGTGTGACCCATTGAAGGAGGATTACATACACTATGTTGAAAACCCTTCTTTTTGTCAGTATGGATGCAAATTCAAATGAGGTATGATTTTTTTGTCACTTGAAGCATTATATTGTCATAATTAGAGACCTAGTCGTTATTCTCTAAATGAATATGTACATCTATTTGCAATATTATGTGTATGATATTGCACGTTTTTATGCTTTTACTCATATTTTTCATACACATAATTTTACAATATTGTATCATGTAAAAGGTGTTTTGATGTCCTAGTGATATATAATAGATCACCATACTCATTATTAAATGTTTCTTCTAGCTTCCTGATACACAAAGCCAATGATGTTATTATGAAGTTTTCTCCATGCTCAATAAAAGGCAAGCCGTAGAGTCCAAAACCCGCAGTTTTGTGTCCATGTGTCAACATACCAGTCAAAGTGATAGGGAGGTTGATAACATTGCTTATTGAATTTTATTTTCTACCCGTCCTTGGTATGCCAGTTTTCATCTTGTCTATTTTTTCATGCATAATTCTCAAGAAACTATTAGGTTGTTATTCTAATTACATTCTATGGGCATAGTAATTTACACAAAAACTGTGAATGTATTTATGTGAAATTTCTGAAGTTGATCTACATGTACCAGTGTTTCTGGACATGAGGTGGCTGCACATTTGTTCTTAAGCTTTGCGCACTCATTGCATCTGGAAAAGAAGTTGTCCTTGGTAATAGAAACATGGGATAAATGTTATTGCCATATTTTATAGAGGTTTTAATGTAACATTGGAGGGAAGATCAATAATGAAAGGCCCTTGTTACACTTTTTAGGATGTATGCATAATTATAGCATGTATGCAATAGTCTCATTATTACTTTAGTTCCATCTTGTCCTACTGATTGAGACATATGTGGTGATATATCCAAATTTATTTACACTATTTTGGTTTATAGACACTAAATCACACACTTGGATACATTTCTAGGTCCTAATCACATACCACTATTGATATGAATCCTAAGCGAGAAAACTAGTAATTCAAATCTATCTTTGGCCTCTTTTTTGGTTTCTTGCTTTCTTTGTGGTCTTGCACACTAAACTACCCAGCCTAACTTTCACTGCTTCATCTTTCTTTTCTCTGGACACCATCGCCCAGCCAGGACACCAACACCCAGGAAATATTGTTCCCTTTGGGTGTCCCCGACCTCTTTATATCTTGATTTACCATTTTGGGACTCTTTTATCCTTTGGGCATTGTGTTTTCTTATGGTTCATCCTTTTAGTTGTCAATTATGAACTTCAAACAAAGGAATCATATAAATTAAAAGTTATGTGACCATAATAATGGACCAAGCTCTAAGCATCTATTACTATCACCTAAGGTTGCATCCAAAGGTATTTCAAGAGCATTAAAGCATCCATCTAGTTAATATTCAAGGGAAAATGGACTATGTTTTCTACATACACCCATACGAGGGGAAGTTAATTTTGACATCCACACATATATTTACATTACTACATCTAGATATTGCTCGATATCAAGTGCATCTTGTACAAGATCCACCTAGGACACAATTCTTCACACACACACAACAAAATACATAGAGTTTGAGATGCAGTGCAATGCTTGGTCATAAGTTCACTCTATCAGGTGACCACCAGGGTCAGTCCAAATCCCCATTTGTATATTTTTCTTTTTAGGATTTGATGTGATTTGGGGTTTTACAAGAGGTATTTTATTTTTCAAGTTACAGGATTTCTCAATGATCTTCTAGTGAACTATAAGCGATCGACAATGAACATTAGAAAATATCTTGTGACACCTCAAAATTTAGTTTCTGTGGTTTTTCATATTTGTGGGCACCCAAAACCAGCCTCCAGTGCCTAAGAACCCATGACCTATTCTAGACGCCCTATTCCCAACATTTCTGACAACCTTTGCAATTATCTAGGCTTGGTTGTGACAGTCTGTCCTCTTCTTCCATCAATCTTCCATCTCGGTACACCTCAAAATTTATTACGAAAATCAACTGTGTATCTTATTCCCTCTCTTACACATAGGGTTTTATTTTTATCTAGCTTATTACTTAGATCAGATATGTGCTTTATTGCTTATCATTTCATTGTGACTCTGAAATTAGGATTTCACAAAATTCAATATTTGTTAAATCATGGATATCAAAGTAATTTTTGTGATACTTCTTAGCATTTATTTATATTTTCCTATATTACCATTTAATGTATTCCTCTCACCATTCATCCAAGATTATCTATAACTATAATAGGTTATTTTTGGGATCCTATGACATATGCACCATGCATTTTGACATTGATTAACCAAATATTGGATGAATAGACTCCTAATAGTAATTAGAAGACAAAAAAATGAATAAGTAATTAAGTACATAAAAAGATCCAAATAAATTAATCTAGTTAATATGAAGCCCTAGTTTCAAAGAGGAAAGAAGACTTAGTTGATTTGTAACTATATTTGAAATGTGGTAAAGTAATGACCAGGTGAATAAAGAGGGATAAGTGTCACACAAACACATAGAAAAATGTGTAAGCTGACGATCTTCCTTGAATGGGGTGCTTAGAAAGGGGAAGGGGTGCCTACGGGTGCCACATAATAGTACAGATCACATGTGACTATCATAATGCTTAGAAAACCATCTTGAACTAGTCACAAGGTGTTTGCTATCCTTTTCCTTTGGTCACTAGTATGTCACACAATGATTGTCAATGTCATTGATAACCTAAAAATGAAAGATTGACCTACAAGACCCTCAAAAGTTCATTAAATTCTAGAAATAAAGGAATGCAAATGAGGGGTCGAATTGTCCTCAACTGTAAAATAATTGATCTTATGACTTAGCGTTGTACTATATTTTAGACCTAATGTAGTTCTAGGTGTTTGTGTCCAGAATCATGCCCGAGGTGGCTCTTGTGTGTGTTTCACTTGGTAGCAAGAAAATATCTAGATGTAAGTAAATGTAATAGTTGTGTGCACATAATAGAATGAAATTCCCATCTTATGAAGTGTATATAGAAGAATGTAGTCCCCTTCCCTTGAATGGATGCTTGAATAATCTTGATTATCCTTTGGATGCAACCTTAGGTGGTAATAGCTAATGCTTAGTGCTTGGTAATTTATTATGATCACATAAATTTATATTTATATGATTCCCTTGCTTGAATTTTGTAATCAACCCCAAAAATGATGATTAAAAAAAGATAAGATGCTCAAACAACTAGAAAGGACATGTTATCCATTTTTCATCTCCAGGAAAAATGGATGATAGGGGGTATTGGACCCGGGCACTGGAACAAGACCCCACAAGAAAACATAGGTTTACAAGAAAAATCAGGTGTTTTGGAAGCCTTTCAGGAGTTGGAAATCACTTGAGGATTTTTTTCCTCTTTTGTGTTTTAAAAATCTCATATTTTTAATAAGGGTAAATATCAGGCTCCGGCAAGCCCACATTCAGCATAATAAGAAAAAAATGGAAAATATTGGGTACAGGGTCCTATAGCATTTCCCTCATTCTTTCTCAGTCAATTAATGTGAGGAAATTTGAAGGAATCTCAAAAAATGCAAAAAATTGATAGAATTTTCCCAAAAGGGCGTCTAAGGATGACCGAGTTGAAAATGAACTCACAAAGCAACTCGGAGATCTACTTGGTGAGCTAGGGAATTGGGTGAGGGGATCAAGCCCATGAGATCACAATGGAAGTGGCTCAGTCGATCTATTTAAAGAAATTGGAAAGCTCATGGCTGCAACTTTGGGGAGGGTCAGTGTCGTGACAACTCGGAAACATGAATGCATGTAGAGATAGGACCACGTGGAGGCTACAACATCAAAAAAGTGAGCTCAGAGATTTATCTCTATAAAATTTTTGAGCTCGTTGTATGGATTGGGCTATGCATGTGGTCAAATTCAACACACAGACATGTGAGTTCAAAATTAAACTGCATTGGGGGCATGTCGGCTCGAGTCGAATCGAGGTGGTGACACATTGGTAGGGAAAAAGCCACTTGGGGGCTCAACATATGAATGAAAATCTTAGGGAGACTATCTCAATGGCCGTGGAAAGTTGGCCAGAGGAATGAATGTGGCCCAATGTAATGGAGATCTGAGCTACTCGGTGGTGCATCAGGTCAAATAACTCAACATCAAGCTTTGGATATGGTGACCTAGGTTAAAAAGAGAGCAAGGCATGAGGGTCTGGAGAGATAGGGAAAAAATTGAGTCACTCGGTGGGAAAAAACTTGAGATTCAAAAAATTCATGGCAACGAGGTAGGGATGAATGCATAGTGCGGGAGGCCTGTAGGGGGTGAACATAGTGTCGAAAGCAGTGAAGGATAAATAGCCAAGGAGATCAATGATTCAGGTTGAAATGAAGGGTTAAGCTTGCATTCATAGTGTGCCAAAGATCAAGTGTGGAGTTGGAGGCATTAGCGCCATAATGGAAAATAAGGAAGCTCAGTCGGGGAATTCGAAGAACATTCGGGAAAATGGGTTTTTGTAGTTCGTAAGAATACGAGACACTAACGGATAAAAAGGTGGTCAGAATCTAAATTCTGAACTCTGAATTTATCAGTTTGGAATCTCAAGAATTCAGAGGTTTTATGTGGGTTGGTGAATAGTGGATTTGGTGGCAAGCTTGGGGTTTTGAACTCCAAAGTCTAAATTTTGGACTTCAGAGGTTTGATGATTAGGGGTTTTGCACTAGTCGAATCAGTGAATAGTACACACATTCAAGGGATCAAAAGTCTGAATCTCCGAACGAGAGATGTTAGAAGTCACCAAGCTAAGGAGCAGTGCAATGTGTCAGGGGTTTGCTGGGTTTTTAGACTGAGATGATCCAAATGTGAAAGGAGCCTTCCAGTGTAGGACCACGTGGAGATAGGTGGAAAGTTTATTGGGTTCGGTCAGGCGGTGGAAAACATAGTCCAATGTAACATGGGGGGATGCTTTTATGGGTCACCAACCTATGATGTCCTGAAAATATAAAGCAAAAAAATTTATGGATGGGGATCCATCGAACTAAAGGGGAACCAAACATGAGGTAGTGGAAAAGGAGCCAAGAGGCTCAATGGAAAAAAGCAAGACTCACCTTTCTAAGGCAGGGTGGATAAGAGGGGATCTTACTAGGGATGTAGTGGGGTTTTTTTGGGAGTTCACAAGAGGTAAATGAAGGATCCCCATCCTAGCTCATCGAGCACTTCGGTGATCTATTCACCAACACAACTTTGTAACATGCTCATAATGAGCTATAACCCTCCTCTCAAAGAAAGCATCATATCTTGAGCACCGTAAGTCCGTTTTTCATAAAATACCAGTAATAAAAAAGATAAAAAAATGATATTTACAACATGAAAACATAAATTTTGGAATTTTGGAGGTTTTGGACCTCCAAAATTTCATAACAATGAACATTAGTAGGGTATGTGAGAAGTCATTAATGAAGACATGGGGGCCAAGTACTTAAAGCATGGGAAACTCCAGAGGTGATGCAAACATGGATAGAGCACCAAAACACCTAGGAATATGAAATTTATTCCCTCTCTCTTGCATGTTATTTAGTAAATTATAAAGGGGTTGCATATTGCAAGTACTTAGTCATTTTTACTCCTCTACACCCCTATTCTTCTTTCCTTCAACTGGGTTATTGTGAATTTCTTGGTTCTTGAAGCCTTCCTCCTAAAACATGTAATGGAAATTCTTGCCTCTTCATACTAAAACAATGTACTATGAATACTTAATGTAGTAATAAAGTTGTGTTTTGTGATTCATCTATCAATCCTTGCATCATTTATTGTACTTTTCTTACTTCTCTTTGTGCTTGCAGGATTTGTGCATATTCTTTGTTTCATTGCATGGTTTGGGTGTTTTGTGCTTATTTGGGAATGGTGGATGCATGTGTTATGGTCTGTGATACTAATGTCTATCCTCTCCATGGTGAAGTGGTGTAATTTGGTCTATGGTGCATGACCACCCTCTCCAAGTTTGTTCCTTTGTTGTTTTGCAAGCTGGGAAAGTGATTGAAACCCCTTTTCTTGGTGTATCACCAATCTTAGTGTAGGTTTTCCTTCATTTCGTGCAATATTTCTATCCATGTCTCTTTGGAAGTGTTATGATAGTCTTACTTAGAATTTTTTCTTACATTAGGGGAAATTTAGCATTAGAATTAGGAAGAGGAGGCCAACCTTTTCCAGAGGTCCACTTCAAGCCAACAAGTCCCACAACTTGAGAGGTGGTACCCATGTTACACAATCACATCGAATGCCTGATTCACATGGTGAAAATTTGGGGGGTGTTGTGATTTCATGATAATTGTTTTGGCACACCCGGTTAGACCTTACAGAAGTCAACTTTCCATTTTCATAAGTATTCCATCACAAAGATCTTATCCACGTTGTAACATTTGCAAGAAAATTTGGATTTCAGAGGTCCCTTACACTTCATATTTCAAAGGTTTCATTGCAGGGTCCAAGTTTCAAAATGGATTTTTTAGGGTTTAACATGTGTAAAATTTTCTCCAAGTTTCATAGAAGATAGATCGAGGTTCAAAGATTCCAAAATAGGTCTTAAATCTCAATATCAGAATTTCAAACATTTCGAGATTTGAGAATTCAAAATTTTGAGAATTTCATATTTTTTAGTCTTCATTGCATTTCAGAATTCATAATTTGGATATTTCAGGGTTTTTGGATTTTAGACTTTAGGAATTCTAGATTTCAGAGGTTGCACATTTTATAATTCGAAGGTTGTTGTGCAAAGCCAAGTTCCAAATTTTAGGTTTCGGAGATCCATTGCCAGTAAAAAAGTTAAATTTCCAAATTTGGTTTTAGGCCCTTAAAGGTGTGCATTTTAATATTCATTTCATCAATTTTTTTGTGCTCTTGGTGGGATTTCAGTCTTTAAAGACACTGTAAATCACAACTAACGATTCCATCTAGTCAAAAACCACTCTCTAAGTTACATAATTTCTCTTTTCCACCCATTTCCATTCATTTTCCTCTGATTTTTCTTTCACATATTTCCATCTTCTTCTATTCCATGAAGTTTTGAAATCGTGACTTCATTCCCCACATGTAATTCACACTTACAGCAGCCATACCAATTCAACCCACCTCCCATTTTGCAAGATCCATCCCTAGGTTATTATACAACCCCTCTATATGATTACTATGATAAAAATCAATAGTTTACATAATCCTATGAGCAAGGTGCAGGGAATTTTGGCTATCTACAAAACTATGTAGATTTTCAAGGACAAGATAATGCACATGATGAATACTACCTTACACCCATAGATGTTGAATTGTAGATGAAGAATAAAAAAATGGAGGCAGGAATGGTGTAGTCTAAGGATTTAGATCAAATGAAAGCATTCAAGATTGGTTTTAGGGAACATTGTCCATGGGGTGGCCCTATGCCGAGACACTTTATCCCTCAGTAGAAGCTTGACTTCATGATTGAAATATTTCCCCAGCTGGTAGGATGAATCAAGGAGATAGAGTCTTTTGAGCTCGGTGCCAGGGAACCTTGTCAATGGGAAAGTCCCACACCACCATCTTACAATTTTCTCCCCATTCCCCAAGCAATGTCATCTTAACATGAGATTCAATTCCCAATTTTCCCACCTACTACCCCCATTATGGAATCCACTTCTCCATCCCCTAATCTCCCATCCATCTCAATTTCTTTGCCCTTTTCCCTTCCAAACCCAAATCCCCTCCACATAAGTAGAACATGAAATACCCTCCACCACCAAAAAATCAAGTATCAGTTGAGTCCCAACCCACCCCTCCTTTTCTATCCCCTAATTCATTTTAGGAAGAAATCCAAAAAGCCATTCAAGAGGCACAACTAGAGAAGGAGCCTAACAAAGAAGAAACAATAAGATTTTTGAAAAGTTGGGCTATAAAATTCAGAATAGAAAACTGTTGGTCCGAAAATTTGTCGCTTGGGCAGATCTATGGATAAACGAGCCAACAGTGTGCAGGGCATAGCCCCTCTTTGAGTTAGCAAAGCGAAACTGGTTTATTGCTATTCTACCAGCAGGAACCTATGCAAGTCTCACAGATTCTACCTTCGGGGGTTTGGGATCTCATCCCAGTAGAGGTTTTTCTGATTGTGAAAAGAAAGGAATGAAAGAGAGGAGGAAGAAGGAACAGGTCCAAAGGGAGAAAAGAAATGAATTCCAAAGTAGAAAGGTCAGAAGATTTATGTTTTTGGGTTGGTAGTAAACAGAGCCAAACCTACTTGCATAAATAAACAAAGCAATACTGATGAGAAAATGACAGAAAAGTAGATCTGAATCTAACAGAATAAACACGTGCAGATCTAACATAAGAAAGTTCTGACACATAACACAGGTATTCAGCACAAAGTCTCAATATTTGTATTACTGTTTTCTTCTGTTACAAGAAAGCTCAAAGTCTTTCTCTCCTCACTTCTATTTTCATCTAAAAAATGTTCACCCTCGAATACAACAAGTATTCCAATATATATAGAAGAGGAGAAGGAAAGAAGGCAAAAAGGAGCCAACCACCTATTTACAAAGATATTTACAAAATATCTAAAAGTCATGTTGACTTTTTACAACTTGATGGGTGACATCATCCCATGATGCAACATGGATGATGTCATCATTTGTGCCAACATACTTTAGACATTCCAACAAGAAAGTCGGAGAAGAGAGAGAAGAAGAAGAAGAAGAAGAAGAAGAAGAAGAAGAAGAAGAAGAAGAAGCTACTCATCGTCATCATCCTGTGGCTGAAAGGGGGTAGCCTGATTTTGATGCTGCTCAGGTGATGAGATATGGAACTGAGCGCGGTATTCCAAAAACTTGTTAATTATTGGCCCAAGTTGATCCTGAGAAGGATCCTTGTGCCTATCACTTATTGCCTCACAAGTCTCCCGCTCATCTATGAGCTTCTCTGGGAGTTTGGAAAAGTCCTTTTCCGCCTCAATGAGGAACCCGACGAAGTCCCTACAGGCCAGCAGGTTGTTGATAGATTCAGTGTCAAATGTGACCTCTGGCCCCATTCCTTGAGAAGTGATCTCCTTGAAGATCCGGATGGTTTCATCAGCTGATCTTAAGGTAAAGGAAGGAGTGAGCAACCCTGGCGACATGTTGAGAACAATTCGCTCCATTTG
Organism: Taxus chinensis; assembly: GCA_019776745.2. Taxonomy (NCBI): domain Eukaryota; kingdom Viridiplantae; phylum Streptophyta; class Pinopsida; order Cupressales; family Taxaceae; genus Taxus; species Taxus chinensis. The sequence continues at coordinate 625,514,736 of CM034148.1, read as the reverse complement.
GTGCATCACATCCAGGGCTTCTTCCTTGACTTTTTCAATCTTTTCTAGAATAAATTCTAGCTGATCCACCCAATAGTCCAGAGTGGACATGATTTTGTTGAGGGCCCTTGGATGGCCGAAGACACCGAACTTAACCAGATCTTCGACTGAACAGTCAAACATTTGTTGGAAGGCCTCATGCTGCAGTCTAGCATGTTCCAACTCTTCTGATATGGGCCCTGCTAACGCTTGGAGTTCTTTATTCGCCTTACTGATATTCAGGTATAAGTCAGAGAACTCGGCGATCACTTTTTCGCTGTCCTTGAGGATTTGGCTCCTCCAAGCGGAAATGGCCATACCCTGCTCACCGATCTTTGCATATTCGTTGATTTTCTCCTGGATGAGAAGCTCAGAAGTCTCGGTGGCAGTTGTGGGAGGCGCACTACCCATCTTCTGTAAGGCTTGGAGCAGATATTTGTTTTGCTCTTTTAGTAGCCTTTTCTCTTCTTTCGTCTCTTGAAGCTTTTGACAGAGGGTGTGAACCGCGGAAAGAGCTTCCCCCTGGAGACTTTTAGAAGATGTCCCCATTGTGACTTGGGTCACAGTGAAATCTGTCAGAGACAGATCCTTTCTCTCTTTGAGGGGATCGGGGTATGCAATTTCCATGATTCTCTCACCTGCAGCACTTTTAGAGAAGCGTGTAACAGGCTTCTGCTTCTTTGCCCCTTTGGCTGGGATCACTGAAAAGTCCATCGGAGTGATGGGAACTTTCCTCTTTTGTTGGCTTAGCTGCTGAGAGATCCAGGCTGGTCCTATGGAAGAAGGACCAGAGATAGAGGAGGAGGTAGCTACAGTAGAAGAGGGGAAAAACGTGGAGACACGTGGCGGCGGCATTGAGAGAATAGCTGAAGAAGTGTCCACGGGAGGAAGGGAAACTGTAGCTACGGAAGACATAGGAAGGGAAGGGAGCCCGGAGATGAGGGAATAAATGGAGGAGGACAGATCAGCGAGGGAGGAGAAGATAGACAAAGAAGCAGGGGAAAGAGTAGAAGAAGGGACAGAGGACATGACCAAAGGGACGGTCGCTTGAGTCTCTCGAGGAGGGGAAGGAAGAGAAGAAGAAGGGATAGAAGGGACCTCTGTTTTGGTAGCAATGCCGACATCCTGAGTGGATGGGCCAATTGGAACTTCCTCTTCTGCTTATTTCTCTGGTGTGACCAGAGATATTACCTGCTCGGGTGCCGCGGAAGGAGGACTCTTAGGGGCTTCTTCCTGAATGGTGCTGGATTCACCTTCTACATCTTTGCCTTTAAGTTGCTTCTTGGATCGTGAAGGTGTGTTGCCCAATGGGGAGGTTGTGAAATCTACCCCGAGGTAGATTAGGCCGTTCATCCGGCACCAATGTTCTGTCCTCCGCAAAGTCTCCTTGACCCTCTCCTCAATTGTCTGAGGAGCTTTAGTTCTATCAATGGACGGGAAGGGCTAATCGTCCCCATCTGTATCATTATATACCTTGTCTACTTCATCTTCTGTTGTTTGGTAGCCTTTGGGGATAATGGCTACCCCATATTGGATTATTTCTACCAATGCTAGGTGAGAATGATCCTTTCTTCTGAGCTCTACCTCATGGAGGACTTCAATATAAATATCCTCGATCTGAGGAACATGGATCAGATCAAGCTTTGCTCTAGGAAGGCAGCCCCTTGGGTCGAAGGTAGGCCTGACTGGGAAGTCATGCTTCAAATTGAGTAACTCCAGCTCTGCAAACATTTCCTTCACCTTGTGGTGGGTAGAGCATGTGTATCGGCCCACTGTGAGGGGGAAAGGAGTTCCACCCTTCTTCCTTTTCAGGCATTTTTTGTGCTATGTGACCAGCTGCCTTGATAGTTCCAGCAGAATCAGCTTAGGCCCAGCATACCTTGGTAGCCTGGTTGGCTCTCCCAAAAAGTTGGCAGACCTTAGATAGGTGAATGTAGGAAATTGGGTGAACAGGGCTCCCCATTTCTCCATGGCTGCCACTATGTTTTTGGTTGTACGACTATGAATCATATTCTGCCTCAGTAGGCAGATGATGTGATAGAAAAACACATCGTTAACTTTTGTGAACTGAGAGATGCTATTCTCCAACCTTAATTCTGGATAATACTCGTATATTTTGACCTGAGGCCAAACTCCACTCCAGGTTAGGCCTGGATAATCCCTCTCTGACGCTGCAGCGTAGACCACGTAGGAGTTCATATGGAATACTCCCGTTGTGCCGAATTGTTGTAGCTGTTCGGAGATGGTGTTGCTTATAATTTCCCCCCAGCAAAAGCGCTGATCAGGAAAATTCTTGTTCATTGTTTCCAAGTAGCGCAACATCCATTTATGGAAGTAATGGGCATCAGAAAGCCCAAAGACCCTGCTCAGGAAGGTAATGGTATCACTGAGCTCTTCTGAGAAGTCACTGCGGTGGATGATTTGGGACCACCGGGTTACTACCTTCTTGTTCTTCAAGTACACTTCGTTCATTAGCTGCATACATTGGTCTTCGTTGTCTTCCCAGGCCTTGATGCACTCTGCTTGGCTAACGGCCACAAAGTGCCGATGGTGAGGGATGCCGAGTATGATCTCAAAATGACGGGAAGTGAGGTTAATGACTACCTCACCCTTACTGTTTTTCGACACATCTTGTGTCTTTGTTGTAACACTGGGCAACCACCATCATAAATTCATTATTGACGGCACTGACGGGGATTCCTCCGGTGAAGTGCAGGGTACTGCCTATTAGTTTGTCCATCCATGGACTCCTTGTAACTTTTTGAGTTCTGGCCCAGAATTCCTCCATGTCAATATGCCCCAATTCTAAGTCTCTGACATCCATGCTGCATTTGGCCTGTGACTCGAGCATTCTGACCCTTTGATATTTATACTTCATCTCTTCCTCAGTAAGCTTGGCCTTTCCTTTCGATTTGGTGGGTCTCTTGCTAGATGTAGACATATGTTCTTCCGAACTCAGTTGCTGATCTGCATGAAGAAGAAGTGAGACCCAATCTGAAAAGGTTGAATTAGCCATTTGATCTTCCATTGGAATGTTAGCAAAAGAAAGAGTTAGATATTTTCAGGCCCAGGGTGCAGGAAAATTGCAGCTTATAGGGCTAAAATAGGTAAGGCACATAGGAAGAGGATGTTGCAAAGGTTAAACTGGCGCCAAAGGCGTGCATATTGCAGAGTGCATTTTAGTAAAGGGCGCATGGGAACATCATGTTGCATGGAGACAGGATGCGCCAAAGGCGCATGGGCTTTTCATGTTACATTGTGATTTGGTGTGCCATTTGGCGCATGGGAAAAGTGTGTAACAGGAACTTTTTGTGCGCCAAAGGAAATATGGCACGGCGCACGGAGGGTTTGCACAACACAAATGTTACTGTAAGGAGGGATGTGCCTGCGCTTTTACGACTTTATACTTAGCGCAGATAGAACTTTTGTTTCATAGATGTCGGGTGCGCCATTGGCGCATGGGAAGGTGATGCAGTAGGGAAGGATTGTGTGCCAAAGGGGCGCAAGTGTAGCACTTGCAACATGTGAAAGAGGTGTGCCTTGAGGGCGCAAAAGTTCATGATGTAGCAGGCAAGATGGGTGCGCCATTGTCGCGGTTTTAAAGCTTGTGCTGCAGGGGGAACAGATGCGCCATGGGGGGCGTAACTGTTTAATAGTGTAACAAGACATGCTGGTGCACCCAAGAGAAAAATAGTGTTTTCATATGGTTCAACCCCTCTTCCTTTCTTTCATTTCAAAGATTGGTTCGAGAGATATAATGGTTCAAGCCAAAGGGGGTTTCAGACCAAGTTTTTCAGGATAACATCCTCTTCCAGCAGATCTGGAAAGAGGAAAACAAGGAAAGAAAGCACGGGGGGGGAAGAGCTAGCTCAAAAGATGCATCTCAAAAACCAATCAGCAAGCAAAAACTAGATCAACAAATCACATGGACGAGATAGGAGCACTTACCCGAATAAATAGTGAAAATCTTGAGCACGGGTCCACAACGCGTTGAAAACGACGAGGCAAAGGCTGACAGGCTCAGAGGATAAACAACACGTGATATGCATCTGATGATAATGACATTTGGGCGCGCAAACCATATATATATATATATATATATATATATAGGTGAGCTGGTCATTAATGCGCCACCCACTCTTTGAAAGGCACATGAGAGTGGCTATCGACACGGGAAGGCATACGCCCTTTGGCGCACCAAAGCACCTGTCAACAAGAAATTAAGCACGCTTTTGGCGCACCAAAAGTGATGTTGACACGGGATTATGTGTGTCCTTTGGCGCACCAAAAAGGGGCGTAACAAACGTTGTTATAACACAGGCGCATGCGCTTTGGCGCACGCAGGGAAGGCTCAACAAGCTTTGGCGCACCAAAAGGTGTGTTGACACTGAAAATCATGCACCAAAGGTTTTAAAGGGGGCGCACCAAAAGTTGGTGTTACATAGCAATATCATGCGCCCAGCCAAAAAGGGCTCAAAAGACAAGTTCGAAAAACTAGATTTCCCGGGAAGGGATTTTATAACGTTTCGAACGCAAGGGATCCCTAACGAGGGATCGGAACAAAAATTCGGTATGGTTATCAGTAAAATTGCCCTTGTCAATTTTTACGGGATAACAAAAAGACCCCCTTGTTGGTTAAGGTTGGAGAAGAAAAGGTGGTAAAAACTTAGCCTGCAGTAGCGGCAAAGAAAGAACAAGTGGAAGAAGACCAACAATCAGTGTGTTTGGAGTGCAGTGTCCTTGATGACACTCTATTTGTAGAAGTTGTTGATCATTCACCAACTGTAAAATAAGTGGAGGGAAGAACAACTCAAAATCCAAAATAAGAGGAGCTTCATGCCACAAAGGAAGATAAAAAAGGTTCAAGGGACTTAAAAACAAGGCATGTTGTGCAAGAAAATTCAAGCCCTTCACCTACTCTATCCTCTCCAAGTTTTGATTTTGGAGATGAATTTAATCTTTCAAACTTCATGTTCGAGGGTGAGGAAATTCATGGTGAATAAATTGAAAATCCGTAGATCACCATAGAGAAGGTTAGATCCTTGAAAAAGGAAGACAATGAAGGAGATGATTATTTATCAAATATGGAAGAGTGTTTCAATGGGGAATGGACCTTAGAAATTTCCATTTTTTTCTACCCCATCATTCATCTTCCAACACTAAGAGCCTGCTGCCAAGGAAGAGAGCATGCAAGAGTAGCCTATATCTCATAAGATTCCTCTTGAGCCAAGATTAGATGAATTTAATCTTCCAAGCCCCAAAATGGATAAGTAGGAGGGAATCCTAAGTGAGTGGCAAGATACAACTACTTATGGTAAGCCACCAATGATCCAATTAGAGGCCACAAGTAATCACGGTGACTTACACATTAAGGAAGAGTTCCATGTTTTCAAGGAAGGAAAAGAGCAAGAGGATGTCATCACTTTCATACCAATCACCAAGGTGGGACTTACAGACAATCACCTTTTCTACGAAAGCATCCAAGAAGGATTTCTTATTGAGGTTGGAATTTAGAGCGGCAGACACATGCAATGGATCAGACCTTTCCCCATTAGATATTTGGTTTCAAAGGAGCCAAAGGAGAAGCCACAACTGGTTATGTTCATTTCTGAACATGAGGGCAAGTCTCAAAGTAACAAATATCAATTACAATAACTCCAAGAGCCCCATGCAAGTCATCCAAACGAGGAAATTTAATTTTTTTGTAGCTGGTACCTTGTATTCGGAAATGGGAGGCCAACTTTGGGAAAATTTTCCATGGTTATCAATATTCATGTACATTGTCAAATCATCCGCATGGCTATAAGTTTTGAGAAGGGGAAGCTACTTTTCCCTACTAGTGTCATGATTTATTTGAATTCATCTCTCTCTCTAGTTAGTGCAGGGTAGGAGTAGGATTTTTCCAGCAAAACAAGTGTTATGTACACTCTACATGTCTCATTTGAGCATGTATGATTTTTCATTTTATATATAGTTTTGTTTGGGTTTATTCTGGCATAGTGCACCATGTTTCAGTTGGCCTCCCCGAAGGATCTTATAATAGGAAGAAGCTCATACTTGTAGGGAAAAATTACATCCTTCAAAGAATTCCAAATACAGAGCAACTAAATTTGATAAGGGACATGTTTTAATAATTCCTTCATATCAATCATTGAACTTCTAGGATCTTTGCAGGATTGAAAAATAAGCCCTCAAGTCATTAAATAAGTTCCCCCTGGTCTGAAATCAGAAGACCAGCATCAAATTTTTGATTAGTTGTTTCAATTACAAATCTTATGGAATTTTAGAGAGTCTTAACTTTCAGCGGTGTTCCGAGTAGCGTTCAAATGAAGGGAAAATTTAGAATTTAATAGAGTTCCATGATGTCCCAACTTAGCAAAATTTTTACTCAAAAATTTGCATTGTGCTATGTATGCCAAACAATCATTGGTTTTAATGTGCTTCATACTTGGAAAAAATTAGTTTTCAGGAGAGGTTTGGAAATCCATTTTAAGTCCCAAAGATCATGATTGCAGAGAGAAAAGGGTAAAAATCCCATGTTCAAACAATTTTCCACTCTCACAATTTTAACTTAAATTTTTTCTTATAAATATTAAGAGTGCAAGAAACAGATCAGTTAAGATTTAGTAGTGCCTAAGTGGTTTACAGGAGACAACTTCAAAGGTCTAGGACTAGTTTCAGGACATTAATAGTGACTCCATGTCAAATGGAGGCTTCAAGTTACTAGTCTATGAAAATATAGTAGGTAGATGTCCCCACGGGTCATCGAAATTGTTATCCATTTGTTCCCTCTGGGAAAAATGGACAATAGGGGGTATTGGAGCCGAGCACTAGAACATGCACCCATAGGAAAAAACTAGGTTTATAGGAGAAATCAGGTGTTTTGGGAGCATTTCAGGAGTTGGAAATCACTTGAGGAATTTTTTGCTCTTCTACGTTTTAAAAAGCTCATTTTTTTACTTAAGGGTGAAGATCGAGCTCTGGTGGGCCCACATTCGGCACAATGAGAAAAAATGGAAAAGATTGGGTACATGGTCCTATAACATTTCCCTAGGTCTATCTCAGTCAATTAATGTAAGGAAATTTGAAGGAATCCCGAAAAAATGAAAAAAATTGATAAAATTTTCCCAAAAAGGCCTCTAAAGGTGACCAAGTTGAAAATGAGCTCACCGAGCAGCTTGGCAAGCTATGGCATTGCATGATGGGATCAAGCCCATGAGGTTCCAATGGAAGTGGCTCGACCGAGCTCTTTGGAGAACTTAGAAAGCTCGTGACCACAACGTTAATGTCAAGACAACTCGGAAACATAAATGCATGAAGAGATAGGACCACGCAAAGGTTTTCACGTCAACAAAGGGAGCTCATACATTGAGCTTTGTGATATTTTTGAGCTCATTAGATAGATCAGGCCATACAAGTAGTTAGCTTCAATGCATAGATAAACAAGTTCAACATCGATCTGTATTGGGGGCATGTTGACTCGAGCTAACTCAATGTGGCAACACATAGGCAGGGAACGAGCTACTTGGGGGCTCAGCATATGAACACAGATCTCGGGGAGACTGGCTCGATGGCTGTGGTAAGTCAGCTAGAGGAATGAAGGGGGCTTGGTGAAATGGAGAGCCAAGGTACTCAGTGATGTAACGAATCGAATAAATTGATATCAGGCTCAGGATATGGTGACCCAGGTTAAAAATGGAGGGAGACATGAGGGTTTGGCAAGCAAGGGACCGAATCGAGTCTCTTTGTGGGAAATAACTCAAGATTTGGAAAATTTATGGCGACGAGGTGAGGATGAATGCATAGTGTTGGAGGTCCTCAGTGGGATAAGCACAATGTTAGCATTGGTGAAGGATAACTCACTGAGGAGATCAGTGATTCAGGTTGAAATGAAGGGCCGAGCTCACATACACAGTGAACCAAAGATCGAGTGGGCATTTGGAGGCATCAATGCCAGAATGGAAAGTGAAGAATCTTGGCTGGGGACTTCAGATAACCTTTCACGAAAATGGGTTTTCACATTTTGGAAGAATATGAAGCGGTAGCAGATAAAATGGTTGTTAGAATTTGAATTCTAAACTCCAAATTTTAGTGTTCAGAATTTCAAGAATTTATAGGTTTTTATGTGGGTTGGTTAACAGTGGATTTGGTGGCAAGCCTGGGGTTCCAAACTCCAAATTCTAAATTTTGGACTTCAGAGGTTCAGTGAATAGGGGTTTTGCACCAGTTTAATCAGTGAATAGTAAACGCATTTGGGGGGTCAAAATTCCAAATCTCTGAATGGGAGATGTTCAAATTTTCCAAGATCATGAGTAGTGCAAGGTGTCAACGGGTTGGTGGGCTCGGAGACCAAGCCAATTCAAATGTAACAGAATCCCACCAACATAGGACCACATGGAGATAGGTGGACAGCTACATGGTCTGATTTGGCAGTCGAAACATAGTCCAATGCAACATGGGGGAATGCTTTCAGGGGGGTCCCTAACCTATGAGGTCCTGATAATGTAAATAAAAATGTAGATGGATGGGGATCTGATGAAATAATGGAGAACCAGACAAGAGGTAGTGGTGAAGGAACCGAGAGGCTCGATGGCCAAAGCAAGACTCGGCATTCCAAGGTAGGGTGGATAAGAGGGGAGCTCACTAGGGATGTAGCGGGTTGTTTCTAGAGTTTGTAAGAGGTTAACAAATGGATCCACATCCTAGCTCTCTGAGCAGCTTGACGATTTATTTGCCAACACAACTCTGTAATAGGCTCAGAATGAGCTACAACCCTCCTCTCACAGAAAGCACCATATCTTGAGCACTGTAAGTCCATTTTTCACAAAATACCAGTTATCAAAAAGATAAAAAGGAGATCTAAAACATACAATGATCAAAAGTGGAATTTTGGAATTTTTGGACCTCCAAAATTATATAACCATGAACAGTAACATGGTAGGTGAGAAGTCATTAATGAAGACATGAGAGCCAAGTACTGAAAGCATGAGAAACTCCAGAGGTGATGTAAGCAGGTATGGAGCACCATAACACATAGGAATCCTAAATTTCTTCCCCCTCACTTTCATTTTCTTCTATAAATTTTAAAGGGGTTGCATATTGCAAGGAGTTAGTCATTTTTCCTCCTCTGCACCCCTAATCATCTTTCCTTCAATTAGGCATTTATGAATTTATTGGGTCTTGAAGCCTTCCTCTTGAAAATTGTAATGGAATTTTTTTACCTCTTCTTGCTAAAACAATGTACTATGCATACTTAATGGAGTAATAAAGTGGTGTTTTGTGATTCATCTGTCAGTCCTTACATCATTTCTTTTAATTTTCTTTCCTCTCATGTGCTTGCAGGATATGTTCATATTCTTTGTTTCATTGCAAGGTTTGGGTGTTTTTTGCTTATTTGGGAAAGGTGGATGCATGTGCTATGGTTTGTTATACTGATGTCTATCCTCTCCATGGTGTAGTCATGTAATTTGGTTTTTGGTTCATGACCACACTCTCTAATTTCATTCCTTCACTATTTTGTAGGCTGGGAAAGTGATTGACACCCTTTTCCTTGGTGTATCACCACTCTTATGTAGGATTTCCTTCATTTCATGAAATATTTATATCCTTGTCTCCTTGGAAGTGTTAGGATAAGTGTAGGTATTTTGTTTTCTTGCATTAGGGGTAGATTAACATTAGGATTAGGAAGAGAAATCTGACCTTCTACGGAGGTCTACCTCAAGCCTGCAAGTCCCACAACTTGAGACGTGGTACCCATGTTACACAATCACACCAAATTCCCCATTCACATGTTGGAAATACATGGGGTGATGTGGTTTTTTTATAACAAGACCCAAAAAAAGTGAGTAAAGTACAAAGAGGTTAGGGTTCCTAGAGGGGACAGGGGCACCTGAGGTTGGCATCTTGGATGGGTGCTAGTGTCCAAACTTAGATAAAATAAAGGGCAGAGGTCATACTGAGTAAGAAGGTGTGCAAGACAAAAAGTGGCAACAAAAAAGAAATAAAATATTGCCAAATACACGGGTTAGTTAGTATTTTTATTACTTATTAATTATATGAATAGTAGTATGCAATTAGGACTAAATAACTACCCAAAGTTCATGATTTTGAGTCTACATTTACCCCCAATTTATGTTGTTGAGTGAAATATTAATAAAATAAATTAGATAAGATATGCGTACCTGATAACCATGTAGATCAATGGTGAAAGCACCCCAAGAGACAAGGAAAAAACTAGTGATAAAAATGTGAAGCCTGAGAACTAGAGAGGAGAAAGTGTAAACAGTGATGATGATGATGACCCTCACGTGGAAACACATTTGTAGATTTATCCAATGTGCTTTTTGTCAATGTTGATGCTGATGTGATTGATGTTTTTTGATGTTGTTGATGTAGGATGATGTTGACTACCTCTTCCCATAAGGGGAAGACCTGTAAAAGGGAAGAACAATCAAGTGGTCAAATACGCGTGTATATGATAAAAACGTGTAAAAGTATGTCAAAATGTGAACATGTAAAAAATGAACATGTGCACCTGATCCGTGATGAGGAAAAGAGTGTAGAAAGAATCATGTATATGATGTAGAGGAATGTTTTTTTTTAGGTGATCTCATGTTAGTTATGCTGGTTATGAGTTTTTTGAGTGATGTCATGCCAAGAACTGGTAGAAGTGTAGGAAGAAAAGTATGGTGTCATCCTTTAACCTTTAACTATTTCCCAATGTATGGAACACCATTGCAGATGGTGTGCAAAAATATGATCCGGTTCGTCCAATTCCAACCCAATTTTAAAAAAAAATAAATGGTGTATGTTATGTGCTAAGGACTCTATGCCCTTTAAAAAATATTGTTTGAAGTGTTGTAGACTATTCTGCACTAAATAATGATGTGTAATTTTCCCCTGGTCATAGGTGTCTAGGAGGGGTTAAGGGCACCCACATGCTACTATCCTAGTTTGGGTACTAGTGTTTTTGTTGTAGTAAGAACCCTAGTCAGATTCTGAACCCTGTCTAATGCTGATAATTGTGTTGTACAGTACTGAACTATGTTGTGTGATGATTGTAGATTGATGTATGGGGTGACTGATTCACCTAAATTATGCCCCCTCATTTGGGGTGCATGCGACATTGTTGAGGAGTATGTGGCCCAAAGGAGGACTGAATGTGGTGCTAAAACTGATGCCCTACATGGAAGAGGGAGTGTTCTTGGTAGAAACCAAGGCACACACAAACAAAGTGGCTAGGAAAAAAAATTAGTACAAGAAAGAAAAAAAAACATGTAAAATGTAAGCTAGCAGACAAGTAGAAAATGTGTAAGATAAGACGTAAGAATACAATACACAAAAAGACAATGTAGACCATGAAAAATGGGTTTCAAACATGGGACATTACTCATGATGTTGTAAGACAATTATGGATGACTAGGCCACAAGTAGACAAGTGTTAATACAAGACAAAGGGCAAAGCCCAAAAATAGCGACAAACAATGATAAGCAACTTATCAGATAACCATGGAAGCAAATAGACCTCAGAGAAAAATTTTGCACATGAAGCACCCGTTAGCATATTTGAAAGATAATAAGTATGAAAAAAACATGTATAATCAAATAAATTAATGTGCCATAAAAATAAAACAATAGCACTTGTATTGTATGAAAGTAGATGCCCCCAGGAGCCATTGTGGGACTAGTAATAGGTACTACACTAAATATCCATGTCACATGTATAGATTTTTAGAATATGCACATCTTAAATAGAAAGAAATTGAATGTGCATGTGTGTATGAAAATATAATGACATACAAGATATCTATCTATCATGTGTAATAAAGTGTACATGTGATAAGTAAATGTAAGAAATACTAAATGCGACCAAGATATGTAATATGTTGTAGATGATACAAAATGGAATGTAGAGTGAATGATAGGAGTAGCATGCCCCCTAAGTGAGTGCATGTGTATATGCATGAGATGAGTTTAATTTATGCATTCCCCCTCAAACACTTAAGAATGAATTGTAGAACAAAAGTACATCATCGGGATATGGTTTGAATTGTGTGTACTAGAAAGGGTGTAATCAATAAAGTGAAAAGCATAGAGTGCAAGGGTGTGAGAGTGAAGGAGTGAGTAAATGCAAGAGTGTGGTGAGGTCCATTTGAGATGTGGACCCTCAATAGTTGAGTATATACTATGTAAATAGAGTGCGTCATAGGGTAATGACATGTAGAAGTAGATGCCAAAAATAGATGTCATGAATGTGTCAACTAGATGTTGTCGTAAAAAGAGATGAATGAGCACAATGTGGAGTGTGTAATGTGTAATGTGTATCACATTGTGTGTGAGGTTAATGTATATATGATTTCCCTAAACAATCAAGTGTGAACCATGGAATGAGAGTGTGTAATCGGGTAATGATTATATGAGTGTGTATCAAAATGTTTCATGTTGTAAGTGAGATATTAGATGTGAAGTGATTAGAGAATAAGATGTGTGTTGATGTAGCTAGGGGGAAAAATAAATAGTTTGATGCCCCCAAAGTGGGTGATGATAAAAGATATCAAGTAATGTCATCTAGGAGGTCATAATTATAATGATCAAAACCGAAAGGTGAAGCATCTGAGACTTGATAAGCGATAGTATCAGTTTGGTCTAGTAAGGAGCCAATGAGGTGTAAATTATACATGCCCATAACATATTATTCATCAGTAAAGGGGGTAGTGGACAAAAAAGTGCATACCATCAAGTAATATTTTGTGAATAACCCAAAAATGAGTCATTACAGATGAAAACACAACCAAATGGCATGGGAAATGATATATAAGTATGATCAGGGTCTAGCGTGCCCCCAATGTAATCAAGCCAATACTGTCTGAGTGAGAGAGGAGAAGTGTGGGTAGTGTAAGAGAAATAATGTGAGATAAAATAATCGAAGAAAATAACTAGTGATAATGAAAATAAATTCATGGTACAAATGATGATCATGAGGTGGAGGAAAGATGTCGTCAACTGTAAAGCCTAGCCGAGCCAACCCATAATGTGTGCATATAGTGTCTAAGAAAGTAGGATAAAATGGAACATGTTCCCAATAATAGTAATTCATAAAAAATGTGCACGTAAATGGAGTACGTGTTAATGGAGATTGTGCATGAGAAGGTGAAGGATATGGAACGATGTCCAATGTCTAGACATACACTTGATAAAGAATCATAATAGTAGTATAAGTAAGAGAAGGTGATGGTGTAGATGAGACAATATCTAACATGCAAATAACACCTTTAAGTGGTGGAAAAGGATCTAGAGTATCCATAGGTTGTGGCTCATTGGTGGTACAAGATGTTGGAGTAGGAAATGCAGTGTTGGGATCACGGTTTCAATATTAAAATGGTTAACGATCACTGACAATTATATATTCTACTGCCTATTATAAAAATTTGACACATCGATGTACCGTAGAAGGAAATTCTTACATGGAATGAATCCATGACCTACCAAGTAAAAATTTATACTGAATTGGGAAGTTAATGACAAATAAAACCATGTTAAGAGTTTTTGGCCCTACAGTGATAGGTAAAGTATTGTGACTTGCGCATGGACAAACAGAGCCATCATATGCACAAAGAGAAAGAGATGAAGGACTAACATTAGTAGTATAAAAACCCATATTTTCAAGGAATGACATAGTGCAAAGATTAAGCTCAGATCCATTATCAATGATGGTGCGTTTAACAACCACATTATAAATGTGGTACATGATGTATAAAGGTGGATCACTATTGAAAATAGAAAGATCAACTTTAGGATTAGATGGAAAAGTAATGTGATGATAAAATACATATGCAAATGTATTATATACAAAATACGGATGAATATCAATAGGAATGTGAGTAGTAACTAAGAGAGTTATGATTTTATATCTTAATTTGGGATTAATGAGAAAGAATTCATTAATAGAGATACTTATGAAGAGAAGACCCTTTGAAGATACAAGCAATCGAAGTATGAGGACCTTAAGAATGTTCAGATCAAGTTTGTGTTCACCAAATGATTAAGAAAATATTGGAATAATAAATGCCTAATACTAATTGCAAGATAACATTAAATGAGTAAGAAATTCAATACATAAATAGAACCAAGTAAATTAAGCTAGTAAATGTGAAGCCCTAGTTGCAAAGAGGAGGAAAGAATACTTAGTTGATTCGCAACCAAATCTAAACTATGCCAAAGTGATGATTGGGTTAACAGAGAGGGATAAGTGTCATATAGAGACCTAGAAAAATGTGCAAGCTAACGATCTTCCTGGACTGGGGAGCTTGGAAATTGGTAGGGGTTCCTACGTGCGCCACAAACTAGTAATATGCACCTGTGACTGCCAAAATTCTCCAAAAACCATCTTGGACTGGTAGCAAGGTGTTCACTATCCTTCACCTTTGTCACTAGTATGTCACATAATGATCACCAATGTCATTGATAACCTGCAATGAAATATTGACCTATAAAACCCTCAAGAGTGCATCGAATCCTAAAAATAAAAGAATGCAAATGAGGGGTCAAATTGTCTTTAGCTATCAAACAAGTGATCTTATGACTAAGCATTGCACTACATTTTAGACCAAATGTAGTTCTAGGTGTGTGTGTGTGTGTGTGTGTGGAATCGTTCCCTAGGTGGCTCTTGTGTGTGTCACACTTGGTACTAAGTAAATATCTAAATGTAAGAAAATGTAATAGAGGTGTGCATGGAATAGAATGAACTTCCCCTCCTATGAAGTGTTTGTAGAAGAATGCAGTCCCTTGATCTTGAATACTCTTTATTAGCCTTTAGATGCAACCTTAGGTGGTAATAGGTAATGCTTAGTGTTTGGTCCTTTATTATGATCACATAAATTTATATTTATACGATTCCCTTGCTTGAATTTTTTAATTAACCCTGAAAAGGCCGACTACCAAAAATATAAAATGCTCAAATGACTAGAAAGGACCCAAATGATATGAGTAAAGTACAAAGAGGTTAGGGGTGCCTAGAGGGGACATGGGCACCTAGCGTTGGCATCCAGTTGGGCATTGGTGTCCAAAATCAGATAAATTGAAGGGTTGGAGGTTGGACTGAGCAAAAAGGTATACAAGACCAAAATTGGTAACATAAAGAAAGAAAAGATGACCAAAGACATGGGTTAGTTAGTAATTTTCTTACTTAGGAATCATATGAATAATAGTATATAATCAGGACTAGATAATTACCTAAAGTTCGTGATTTTTTGTGTACAAACATACATTCGTTCCACATAATTTAATAATATCTATAGTAAACTACTACTTTTTCCCTCCATCAGCATTGATATCATTTGTTGTGAATGCGTTAAGTATATAGTTTTTAATGGAATTTTCATTCATCCATAGAGTAGTGTTACAACTCTAATTGAAAACAATAAGACATATATTAGAGATACATCCTTCCTTGCAACAAGGTTTCTTCTCAACTTCAAACAAGAATAGATATCTTGTTTTTTCCCCATTTTCTCATTCCTTTAGTGTACGAGATGGAGTACTATTTAGATTTTAGAATTGGTGGGAGTTGTAAGTTATTTTTATATACTTCTCCTAACTACTGCATTTGGATGAATCAAATGAAATTGGATATACCAGTTTAGGTAGTGGCTCTAAGAATGCACTCCACATTTTTACCAACACCTCTTTTGGAATTTCTTTTATCATAATGGAACCATCTAGATGGGTTGCCTAGATAACAAGACATCAAATGAGAGATCCTTCAAATATAGAGTAACCCTTGCAAATAGTATTGATTATTTTTTCAATATGCACCCCAAATGTATTTCTATCATATTTTTTAACTACACCATGTATCCTTCACAAAAATTTGTAATTATCACTTGTGTAACAAATTTGTTCTCATTTGAACAAAAATGTATCAACTTCACTACAACCCCTTTGAAATTCATATTGTAGTTAGTGTTTTTAATGGAGCTTATTTCTTAAAATTCATAATTTTTGTTAACATGTAGTGCGGTCCTTGTTTTGAGATACAACAAATTTGTTATTGACCAGTCAACTTCTCTGTTGGGTTATAGCCTTGGATATCAATCATTGCATGTAGTTATATTATTTTTCACTAAAATACCAAACTACATGGGTCCCAACATTGCTACCAAAATCACGTGTTCTTCTTGTACCAGAGATAAACCCTTCATGTATGTTCTCATCATTCATAGTGATGTAGCCTATAATTAAATAATACAATCCTAGGCACCCTGGCACATCACTCAACCTAGACTGAGTGCTCACCTAAAGTGCACAAAGGTACTAGGACCCTATTTAGGGTTTTTGTTGTATGATGTTTTAGCATGATGAAGACTTAAATCATTTAGATCTATGGCTAATATATCTTTCTACAATGCATAATCAAATCTAGATCTAGAACATGACAGACTTAATAGATAACCATAATAGAATCTGTTAGGTTGTGGAGCCTATTTTTCATGTATGAAAGTGTTGAAGACTATACACTAAGAGTACTGTACACTTTTCATGTATCCTCGTGCGGGGTTCGGGGCCGGGCCGGGCCCTGAGCAGGGGTCTGGGGGCAATAGCCCCCGGTAGAAGGGGTTCGAGGGCGCAGCCCCCGAAAAAAAAAAATTAGGCGTAAAATTTTTTGGCCTCAAAAAATTACACCCGAAATATCGGGAAATGTGATTTTCTCATATGCGCGAATTTTTTTGACCCATAGGTTTATGGGACGGGTTTTGCCCATGGTTTTGATACCCATGGTTTTTTAAAACTGCTTAAGCAGTTGTCTATTTATATGGTCTTATGCATATGATAGATGTACAAGTAAATGTATTGCAGATGTGTTTTGAATTTGGATGTGAATTCTGTAGAGTTTGTTGAGCATAGCTCCAAACGGATCTGGGTATTGTATTGAGAGAGTGGTGGCTTGTAATAAAATTTGAGCAAGTGATTCTTGGTGGACGTAGCCCAAATTGGGTGAACCACGTTAAATACTATCTCTTTGTGTTGTGTTATTTTATTTCTGCAATTTTATTTGAGATTTGTAATAATTTCTACATATTAATTTCTACTGTTGCGATTCTGTGAGGGATTATTCCGCATATTTTATCCCTTATTTCCCAACAATTGGTATCAAAGCCTGGTTTGCTTTGCTAAAGTGTTGAATCACAGGGAAAGTTTTTAGCTTGAGTGGGAGCTATGGTAGATGAAGGAAGATCTAGGATTGATAAATTCAACAGGCAGAATTTCAATCTTTGGAAGATGTAGATGGAAAATTACCTTTATCAGAAGGATCTTTATACTCTGTTCTCTGAGAAGGTGAACAAACCCTTGAGTATGACAGATGCGGAATGGAATTTGTTGGATCAGAAGGCACTTGGAACGATCCGGCTGAGTCTTGCATCTTCGATATTATTTAATGTTTCAAAGGAAAAGACTACAAAAGATCTAATGGATGCATTAGGGAAATTATATGAAAAACCATCTGCCTCTAATAAGATATTTTTAATGAAAAAAATGTTTAATATGAAGATGTCTGAGAATAGTTCAATAGAAGATCATTTAAATGATTTCAATACGGTAGTGAATATGCTAGCTTTGGTTATAATAGAATTCGATGAAGAAGTTGGGGCTTTATTAATTATGTGCTCTTTACCCGAGAGTTGGAATAGCCTGGTAATGGCGGTACGTAACTCAGTTCCAGCTAACTTGAAGCTGAAGTTTAAGGATGTTATAGGGGTGATTCTAAGCGAGGAAATGCAAAGAAAAAGCTCTGGGGAATCTTCTACTTCAGGGAATGCTTTGACAGTGGAAACTAGAGGGAGACAGAAGAATAGAGGAAACCGTGGAAAATCAAAACATTGGGCAAGGTCAAAATCCAAGAACAAGATTGTATGCTGGAATTGTGGAAAGCTTGGGCATGTAAAGAAGGACTGTTGGGAGCTTCGGGATAAGAAGAAACAACAGGAAGAAAACAAGGAGGAAAAAGTGGAAATGGGTAATGTATGTCAAGATGATTTGATTCTTTCTTTGCACAATATTACTGAATCTTGGGTTTTAGATTCAGGGGCTTCTTTCCATGCTTCTCCACATCTAGGCATTATTTTGTTGATTATGTTCAAGGAGATTTTGGGAATGTTTTTCTTGGTGATGATGAGCCTTGCAGCATAGTTGGAAAAGGTTCTGTTCAGGTTAAGATGCAGAATGGGAATACTTGGCTATTGAAGGATGTCAGACATGTGCCTACATTAAGATGAAATTTGATATCGGCAGGGTAGTTGGGAAGTGATGGTTGTACTGTGATATTTACAGCAGACTCTTGGAAGGTTACCAAGGGTGCTCTTGTGGTGGCAAGAGGTAAGAAGGTTGGAACCTTGTATTTAACCACTGATAGTACTAATGATTGTAATCTTGTGGCTTTAGATGTAGATATAACATTATGGAACTATAGGCTCTGATCATATGAGCCATAAGGGCATGAACATCATAAAGAAGAATTTGCCTGGATATACAAAAATAGGTTTGGATTTCTGTGAGAACTGCATATATGGGAAACAAAAGTGAGTAAGGTTTCTCAAGGTTGGACCTACAAAGAAAGAGAGTAAGTTAGAGCTGGTGCATTTTGATGTGTGGGGGCCAGCTCAGGTATCATCTCTTAGGGGTTCAAGTTATTATGTTACTTTTATCGATGATGCAACAAGGAAAGTTTGGGTTTATTGTATTAGAAACAAATCTGATGTATTTGAAACTTTTGTTAAATGGAAATCCTTGGTAGAGAATGAAACAGGTCTTAAGATAAAATTTCTCAAGTCAGATAATGGAGGGGAGTATTGCAACAATGAATTTTATGAATACTATTCTAATAATGGAATCACGTAGGAAAAAGACAGTTCCAGGAACTCCGCAGCAGAATGGGGTATCAGAAAGGATGAACAGAACAATAATGGAACGTGCTAGGAGCATGAGGTTACATGTAGGACGGCCTCTTTCTTTTTGGGCAGAAGCGGTGAGCACAACTGTGTACTTGATAAACAGAGGACCCTCAAGTGCCTTGGATGGAGGCATACTTGAGGAGGCTTGGTATGGTAAGAAAGTTGATTATTCATTTCTTAGAGTCTTTGGATGTGAGGTGTTTGTTCACATAGACAAGGATGATAGGACTAAGCTAGAGGCTAAATCAGAAAAATGTACTTTCATTGGTTATGGTGTTGATGACTTTGGATATAAATGTTGGAGTATTAAGGACAAGTAAATCATTCGATCTAGGGATGTGGTATTTAATGAGAAATTCATGTATAAGCAGCAGTTGCAGGAAAATAGGGAAGAATCCAAGAAAGAATATGCAGCGGTAGAGGATCTTCCGGATGGGAAAGTGACACATGAATCAGTTTAGGAACCCCCTCAACAGGAACCCCCAAAATCCTATATTGAGGAGGTCTTCTAGGGTAAGAAGAGAACCTGAACGTTTTTCTCCTTCTCTTTATTATTTATTACTCACTGATAGTGGAGAACCAGAGAGCTTTGATGAAGCAATGTAGGTAGATGCAAGGAAGAAGTGGGAGCAAGCCATAGATGAGGAGCATCAGGCTCTCTTGGAGAACCAAACATGGGATTTGGTAAAGCTACATGAAGGAAAAAGAGCATTACAGAATAAGTGGGTGTTTAGAGTCAAAGAGGAAGAAGGAGGCAAGAAAAAGATACAAGGCCCAGTTGGTGGTCAAGGGGTTTGCACAGAAAAAAGGTATAGATTTTGATGATATTTTTTATCCTGTAGTAAAAATGACTTCTATCAGAACTATTCTTGGAATAGTGGTAGCAGAAGACTTGCACTTAGAACAGTTAGGATGTAAAGACTGCACTTCTCCATGGCGATTTGGAGGAGGAGCTATATATGCAGTAGCCAGAAGGATATGAAGTCAAAGGTAAAGAGGAGATGGTGTGCAAACTAAAGAAGAGCTTGTATGGCCTGAAACAAGCTCCACGTCAATTGTATAAGAAGTTTGATAGCTTCATGATGGAGCAAGGTTATATCAGATGTCATTCTGACCATTGTGTGTATACAAAGAAATTTGAGGATGGAAGTTATATTATCATGTGTTTGTATGTTGATGACATGTTGGTTGTAGGTAAAAACATGCAGGAAATAAAATTACTCAAGAAGTAGCTAAGTGAATCCTTTGCTATGAAGGATTTGGGTGCAGCCAAACAAATCCTTGGTATGAGGATATCTCGGGATAGGTAGGAACGGAAGCTAACTTTATCTCAGGAAGAGTACATTAAGAAGGTCTTGGAGAGGTTTAATATGCAAGATGCTAAACCGGTTGGGACTCCTTTAGCAGGCCATTTCAAGTTATCAAAGGAGCAGTGTCCTAAGACAGAGCAGGAGAGGAACCAAATGTCCAAGGTACCTTACTCATCAGCAGTTGGCAGTTTGATGTATGCTATGGTGTGCACTAGGCTTGATATTTCCCATAGCAGTGGGAGTTGTGAGTAGATTTATGAGTGATCCAGGTAAAGAGCATTGGCAAGCAGTAAAGTGGATCCTTCGGTATTTGAGAGGGACCATGGGGACAGTTTTGTGATATAGTGGATCAAACACCACTTTACGTGGTTATGTAGATTCAGCTATGGCTAGAGATGTAGACAGCAGGAGGAGCATGACAGGATATATTTACACTGTAGGTGGGACAGCAGTGAGTTGGATTTCACGACTACAGAAGCTGGTGGCTTTGTCAACCACAGAGGCTGAGTATGTTGCTACCACAGAAGCAAGAAAAGAGATCATTGGGTTACAACAATTACTTGAGGATTTGGGGCATAAGCAGGAGGAATGTAAGTTGCATAGTGATAGTCAGAGTGCTATACACCTAGCTAAGAACTCTGCTTTCCACTCTAGGACAAAGCATATACAGTTAAGGTACCATTTCATCAGGACAGCTTTGGAGGAAGAGAAGTTGAAGCTGGAGAAGATTCATACTAGTCAGAATCCTATAGACATGATGACCAAGGTGGTCACAAGGGAAAAACTGAAGTTGTGTTCAACTTTGGTTGGTCTTCACAGAAGCTAGTGAAGGGTTGAGAAGCTTGCTCAGAGGAAAACTAGTCTCCAAGTGGGAGATTGTTAGGTTGTAGAGCCTATTTTTCATGTATGAAAGTGTTGAAGACTGTACACTAAGAGTACTATACACTTTTCATGTATCCTTGCCAGCGTTTGGGGCTGAAGTTGACTGGTCAATAACAAATTTGTTGTATCCTTACAGTTTTTGGCGTAAAAATTTTTGGCCTCGAAAAATGCACCCGACATATCGGGAAATGTGCTTTTCTCATATGGGCAAGTTTTTTGACCCATAGGTTTATGGGACGGATTTTGCCCATGGTTTTGATACCCACGGTTTTGTAAAACTGCTTAAGCAATTGTCTATTTATATGGTCTTATGCATATGATAGATACACAAGCAAATGTATTGCAGATGTGTTTTGAATTCGGCTGTGAATTCTGTAGAGTTTGTTGAGCATAGCTCCAAATGGATCTGGGTATTGTATTGAGAGAGTGGTGGCTTGTAATAAAATCTGAGCAAGTGATTCTTGGTGGACGTAGCCCAAATTGGGTGAACCACATTAAATACTGTCTCTTTGTGTTGTGTTATTTTTTTCTACAATTTTATTTGAGATCTGTAATAATTTCTACATATTAGTTTCTACTGTTGCGATTTTGTGAAGGATTATTCCGCATATTTTATCCCTTCTTTCCTAACAGAATCAAGCATGCAATACTGAATTATAACCATGATAACACCTTGTTTCAATCCATAATCTCCATTATATTAATTTCAGTAAATACACTGAAGCTTTCTTAAAATAACATTAGCATACGCTCATGCGCGTAACAGATCTAGCAACATAATCTCACTATAACCTAGTTCTCACACATATATCTATGCTCTCTCCCTGCTACACAATTTAATACGTATTTATAACGGTTGGAATTTTCCATTCACCACTTATCTAAACCCAAAATAGGTCACATGCTATTATAAGCCATGTACCATTACACAAATATCCACGCATGTAACTGCGCTAACAATATATTACTTTTAGTTAACTGATAGTCGTATATCTATTCCCAACCTGTGTCCATGTAAATCACTTCGTAGCCGATCATCCAAAAATATCCAATGTGTGTCACGCAAGTCTCTAATTGGTTTGAGTACTTCGCATGCTATCTCCAAAAATAGATCCTCATCATGAAAACGGCTAAGTCCCGAACCTATTTTTGTTCTTTGTGCGCGATCCTTTAAGATACTTTCACACCTTTGAATGTGTTCTACTTTTGCACATGAACCTTCTATATTTTCTTCTTTAAGTGCCAAAGTCTGACTGATCAACATTACCCCACACTAGTTGCATTTCCACCCCGACAATGGTTGTCTCCAAAACAAATCAAAGAATATGAATAGAAGGATAGAAATAATTTCGATGAATAAAAGAATTTCTTTAACCTGCAGTATCTTTTGTTGCAACCTAAATAATCAATTTGATATATTCTTATTTTATCTTTGTCTTTAAGGTTTGTCTGTCATTGAGTGCGGCCTCTACTTTCTCTAGAATATCCACTGCAATTGACTCTAATTCATCCCTTGTAATATCTCCCTTCTCATTCTGTAAGATCAACACAATGTTGAACATGCCAGTCATTCTCCCTTCCAACAAGTCCATATTTTGAGTGATGAGTTTCCCAAGCTCATCCAACCTTTCCTTGTTTGGTTCCTGAGCTTCTGTAAGGGCTTCACGCTTCTGATTAACAAGTGCTAATCATTCTACACATCCCAATGTCTCATCCTTTATGGCCTTCAAGACCTCATTATCTTCCAAAATGGTCTCAATCCTTATAACGGATTCTAGAGTTGTAAAAATATTTAGTGCTCGATCGGCCTTCTTTAGTTCCTCCTATAAGCTCTGAAGCAATCCTTCATATGATGCAATATTCTTTATCACTAAATATTTTCCCCACTCTACTTGTTGTGCTAGATCCTTTGGTTCATGCATGCGCCAAGGTTCATCTTCAAGCACTAAGTCCACCAATGTACTGACATAATGTATTGTTGAAGGAAACATCTTGGGTACCCTTGGCTCTAAGTGTGGATTAGCCTTCATGACATTATCCCCAATCTCCTCTACCATGTTGATAACCACAACATTCTTCTTCTGTGCCAAATCTCTTTCCTGCATTAGGCACACTATTTATTCATCCTTAGACTTGATCTCCTCCCTTAGCACCGTAATTATTTTAGCTTTATCCATATCCTGTCATGTGACCTCTGTCGAGACCTTTACCAAAGCATTGCTTATTTATTCATCTAACATAATAGTAGGCATTACTATTTATGTGTCTATCCTAAGGTGCAAGACACCCCACACACATCAAATTCTGGTTCATCTATGTGTGTGTGCATCAACCATGAAAATTTCTTCCATGTCCACATTGTTGCCATATCTTCATCCATTAACTCCCAGCCATAGAACTCCTTTTGTGTCATTGTGCTCTGGAAATGGGCACAAACAATTTTATTTGTGTCCTCAGCGTAGCCCATGGCTAGTGTAATATATTCTCCACTTATTCTTCTTGATCTAGGATGCTTAGGAACTTGGGCTTCAAGATTTGGAACTTATGCGGCTATGTCCTGAGCAGTCTCGGTTGTTGTCTCACATGTCCCTTTTTCTCCCTCTTCTTCATCCTTCATTTCTTCGTCTTTTTGTTCTTCCACGTTATCTGGAGGGGTAGGATAATTGAGCACTCTTTCCTTAGAATCTTCTACTTCCTCATTCAGCTTCAATTTCCTTTTTCTTTTCTCATTTTTTCTCCTTCTGTGGAGAGATTCGAGGTGATCTAGGCACTATTTATAGAGTAACACCTTGGGTCCTTGTTCTCCTAAATACTCTCTTGAAATGACACTCTCTTTAGACTACATCCAAGTCCTCATCATCTCCCTCTTGTGGCTGAGGTGGTGTAGTTACACGCTCAACTTCTTCCTTATTTGGAGGTTTTCTTCTGCCCCTGTGCTCCAAACCACCACTATCCTCATGCTCTTCTTCTTCATCATCTACTTGAATTGTTTCTGTGGGCTTAGGTGTTGGAACATTTTCCATTGTATGTTTACCCTTTGGTAGCCCTAGGAGCGCAAAATCATTCTCCACATACTTAGTTTTCTTCAGCTTAGGTTTGCATTTCAGGTACACAAGAACTACTCCAGTGTCCCCAACTACAAATATTATAGGTTTCATGCCTATAATACATGAAATAAGCCTTTCAATGTAGGAATTGTGCCCTGAATATAAATATTTCTTCCTCAGAGTATGGTAGTCACAATCTACCTTATCTGCATTAAAGGTTAGGTGACGCACATATGAAAACTAGTTAACTGATGCCTAGAAATGTCTTGTTGTGAATGCATACAACAATTTTCACCACAACCTCCAAGATTTTTCCTTCATCGCAAATTGCGCGATGTAAAAATATTGGTATACAGAAAACTAAACTGCCTTACCCACCACCGAAGGCAAATCCTTGGGTATGCACCACTCTTCCTCAAACGCCACGTGGAGTCTATCATACCACATCTCTGCCCTCTACTTGAATGGTCCACTCATTGATCCATCGCACAAGTACTTGCCAAATCTTTCCTCGGGTGACTTGTGTTCCATGGGGTATTCCCAAATCTTCTCCTTTGGCCCATCAGGTACCCCAATCTCCATAAATACTAAAAACAATAATAAAGCACCAAAAATTATTATGTCACATGTATGTGCTTCTTCAATGATTGTCTTTGTCATGTGATCTGCAATATTGTAGACCACTCCTTGAGACATTTTCTTTGCAACGTGCAACCACATTGTGTTTACCTGTGATCATCTTCCTTGGTCATTCAACTTTGTTACAAGATGTGTAACTTCCTACACTACTGGGTAATTTTTCAATTTTTCAATGTTCATGCCACACAGACCTTTAGAATACCCTAGATCTTTCTTTATCTCCAGGATTGAGGCTTTATCAATTAAATCACTATCCAGATCCAACCTTGAGGCCCTTAGTCCTGTCACTGTTGAAATCAATGTAGCTGTGATTCTTACCCTCTATCTGATAAAGTAAAAGAAATCCTCATGGACTCTGCTCATCAACCACTGATATAATGGTTCATACTTTCCAAAATATGGTAGCTCATATAGCTGGTAGACTCCATTCTGGTTCAGAAAATTTTCACTTGCATCATCATATACGGGCATATCATTTGTCGTGCACTTGTTCATTTTTGTGCTCAAAAATGCATTGAGCTCCTTCCTATTATCTAATGTTCGATGGTTGTAATCATTGATTTTACATTAACAGATATGGGAATCCCATTCTTATCCCACAATCATGCCCTCTGGATACTACCTTTCTAAGAAATTACTCTTTGGAGTAATTTCTTCTTCCACTTCAAGCTTCTTCTTCCCTTTATCTCCTACTGCAGGTGCTTTCGTCAATGCCATTTGAAAACAATCTCTCTTTTCTTCCCTCTATAATTGAGCAAGTCAAAACCTTAGTTTAAATCTCCGTGCCCTAGTGGAAATCACATGCCCTAGATTTTTTGTAACACATCTTCTTCACTCAAACCCCTCTCCCATGGGAACATAAGCTTCTCCTACGCACAACCCTTCTCCTATGGGAACATAAGCGTCTCCTACTCACAACCCTTCTCTCCACATTTGGTTTCACACTCTTTGCACCTCAACATGATTTCACATCTCATTCACACTTAACCCTTTTAAAATTATCTCAATTGCAATGGTAAAAATAAACTCGCATCCCATCCTTATATAGAATTTCAAAAATTTAGTGCATTTATTTCTCCTCCACCTTGTTGGCCCGAAAATCTGTCGCTTGGGCAGATCTATGGATAAACGAGCCAACAGTGTGCAGGGCATAGCCCCTCTTTGAGTCAGCAAAGTGAAATTGGTTTATTGCTATTCTACCAGCAGGAATCTATGCAAGTCTCACAGATTCTACCTTCGGGGGTTTGGGATCTCATCCCAGTGGGGTGTTTTCCGACTGTGAAAAGAAAGGAAAGGAAGAGGGGATAAGGAAAGAGCAGGTCTGAAGGAAGAAAAGAAATGAACTCCAAAGCAGAAAGGTCAGAAGATTTATGTTTTGGGATTGGTAGTAAACAGAGCCAAACCTACTTGCATAAATAAACAAAGCAATACTGATGAGAAAATGACAAAAAGGTAGATATGAATCTAACAGAATAAACACATACAAATCTAACATAAGAAAGCTCTGATGTATAACACAAGTATTCAGTACAAAGCCTCAATATTTGTATTGTTGTTTTTTCTTCTGTTACAAGAAAGCTCAAAGTCTTTCTCTCCTCACTTCTATTTTCATCTAAAAAATGTCCACCTCTTGAATACAACAAGTATTCCAATATATATAGAAGAGGAGAAGAAAAGAAGGCAAAAAGGAGCCAACCACCTATTTACAAAGATATTTACAAAATATCTAAAAGTCATGTTGACTTTTGACAACTTGATGGATGACATCATCCCATGACGCAACATGGATGATGTTATCATTTGTGCCAACATACTTTAGACATTCCAACAAGAAAGTCGGAGAAGAGAGAGAAGAAGAAGAAGAAGAAGAAGAAGGAGCAGCTACTCGTTGTCATCATCCTGTGGCCAAAAGGGGGTAGCCTACTTTTGATGCTGCTCAGGTGATGAGATATGGAACTGAGCGCGGTATTCCAAAAACTTGTTAATTATTGGCCCAAGTTGATCCTGAGAAGGATCCTTGTGCCTATCGCTTATTACCTCACAAGTCTCTTGCTCATCTATGAGCTTCTCTGGGAGTTTGGAAAAGTCCTTTTCTACCTCAATGAGGAAACCGACGAAGTCCCCATAGGCCAGCAGGTTGTTGATAGATTCAGTGTCAAATGTGACCTTTGGCCCCATTCCTTGAGAAGCGATCTCCTTGAGGATCCGGATGGTTTCATCAGCTGACCTTAAGGTAAAGGAAGGAGTGAGCAACCCTGGAGACATGTTGAGAAAAATTCGCTCCATTTGATGCATCGCATCCAGGGCTTCCTCCTTGACTTTGTCAATCTTTTCTAGAATAAATTCTAGCTGATCCACCCGATAGTCCAGAGTGGACATGATTTTGTTGAGGGCCCTTGGATGGCCGAAGACGCCGAACTTGACCAGATCTTTGACTGAACAGTCGAACATTTGTTGGAAGGCCTCGTGCTGCATTCTAGCATGTTCCAGCTCTTCTGATATGGGCCCTGCTAGCACTTGGAGCTCTTTATTCGCCTTACTGATATTTAGGTACAAGTCAGAGAACTCGGCGATCACTTTTTTGCTGTCTTTGAGGATTTGGCTCCTCCAAGCGGAAACGGCCATACCTTGCTTGCCAATTTTGGCATATTCGTTGATTTTCTCCTGGCTGAGAAGCTCAGAAGTCTCGGCGGCAGTTGTGGGAGGCGCACTACCCATCTTCTGTAAGGCTTGGAGCAGATATTTGTTTTGCTCTTTTAGTAGCCTTTTCTCTTCTTTTGTCTCTTGAAGCTTTTGACAGAGGGCGTCAACCGCGGAAAGAGCTTCCCCCTGTAGACTTTCAAAAGATGTCCCCATTGTGACTTGGGTCACAGTAAAATCTGTCGAAGACAGATCCTTTTTCTCTTTGATGGGATCGGGGTATGCAATTTCCATGATTCTCTCACCTGCAGCACTTTTAGAGAAGCGTGTAACAGGCTTCTGCTTCTTCGCCCCTTTGGCTGGGATCACTGAAAAGTCCATCGGAGCGATGGGAACTTTTCTCTTTTGCTGGCTTAGCTGCTGAGAGATCCAGGCTGGTCCTATGGAAGAAGGACCAGAGACAGAGGAGGAGGTAGCTATAGTAGAAGAGGGAAAAAACGTGGAGACACGCGGCGGCGGCATTGAGAGAATAGCTGAAGAAGTGTCCACGGGAGGAAGGGAAACTGCAGCTGCAGAAGACATAGGAAGGGAAGGGAGCCCGGAGATGAGGGAAGAAATGGAGGAGGACAGAACAGTGAGGGAGGAGAAGATAGACGAAGAAGTAGGGGAAAGAGTAGAAGAAGGGGCAGAGGACAAGACCAAAGGGATGGTCGCTTGAGTCACTCGAGGAGGGGAAGGAAGAGAAGAAGAAGGGATAGAAGGGACCTCTGTTGTGGTAGCAATGCCGACATCCTGAGTGGATGGGCCTATGGGACTATCCTCTGCTGCTTCTTTCTCTGGCGAATCCAGAGTTATTACCTGTTCTGGTGCTGCGGAAGGAGGACTCTCAGGGGCTTCTTCCTGAATGGTGCTAGATTCACCTTCTACGCCTTTGCCTTGTGATGGGTACAGAATGTGTATCGGCCCACTGTGAGGGGGAAAGGAGTTCCACCCTTCTTCCTTTTCAGGCATTTTTTGTGGTATGTGATTAGCTTCCTTGACAGTTCCAGCAAAATCAGCTTAGGCCCAGCATACCTTGGTAGCCTGGTTGGCTCTCCCAAAAAGTTGGCAGCCCTCAGATAGGTGAATGTGGGAAATTGGGGTGAACAGGGCCCCCCATTTCTCCGTGGCTGCCACTATGTTTTTGGTCGTACGACCATGAGTCATGTTCGGCCTCAGCAGGCAGATGATGTGATAGAAAAACACATCGTTAACTTTTGTGAACTGGGAGATGCTATACTTCAGCTTCAACTCTGGGTAGTACTCGTATATCTTGACCTGAGGCCAAACCCCACTCCTCATTAGGCCTGGATAATCCCTCTCTGATGCTGTAGTGTAGACCACGTAGGAGTTCATATGGAATACTCTCGTTGTGCTGAATTGTTGTAGCTGCTCGGAGATGGTGCTGCTTATAATTTCCCCCCAGCAAAAGCACTGATCAGGAAAATTCTTGTTCATTGTTTCCAAGTAGTGCAGCATCCATTTATGGAAGTAATGGGCGTCAGAAAGCCCGAAGACCCTGCTCAGGAAGGTAATGGTATCGCTGAGCTCTTCTGAGAAGTCACTGCAGGTGGATGATTTGGGGCCACCGGGTTACCACCTTCTTATTTTTTAGATATACTTCGTTCATTAGCTGCATACATTGGTCTTCATTGTCTTCCCAGGCCTTGATGCACTCTGCTTGGCTAACGGCCACAAAGTGCCGGTGGTGAGGGATGCCGAGTATGATCTCAAAATGACGGGCAGTGAGGTTAATGACTACCTCGCCCTTGCTTTTTTCGACACACCTTGTGTCTTTATTGTAACTCTGGGCAACCACCATCATAAATTCATTGTTGACGGCGCTGACGGAGATTCCTCCGGCGAAGTGCAGGGCACTGCCGATCAATTTGTCCATCCATGGACTCCTTGTAACTTTCTGAGTCCTGGCCCAGAATTCCTCCATGTCGATATGCCCCAATTCTGAATCTCTGACGTCCATGTGCATTCGGCTTGTGACTCGGGCATTCTGACCCTCTGATATTTGTATTTCATTTCTTCCTCCGTAAGCTTAGCCTTTCCTTTCGGTTTGGTAGGTCTCTTGCTGGATGTAGACATATGTTCGTTCGAACTCAGTTGCTAATCTGCATGAAGAAGAAGCGAGACCCAATCCAAAAAGGTTGAATTAGCCATTTGGTCTTCCTTTGGAATGTTAGCAGAAGAAAGAGTTAGATATTTTTAGGCTCCGTAGGGCGCATTTGGCGCATGTAAGGTTTGTGTTACAAGAAATTTTCGTGCGCCAAAGGGAGCATGTTGCACTGGCGGCGCACGAAATGTTTACGACATGATGTTATTGTAATCAACATTATGTTACTGCAAGGAGGGATGCGCCTGCACCTTCAAATATTTGTACTTGGCGCAGATAAAGCTTGTGTTGCATAGATGTTGGGTGCGCCATTGATGCATGGAAATGGGATGTAGCAAGGAAGGTTGGCGTGCCATTGGAGCGCAAGTTTAGCGATTGCAGTAGGCAAGATGGGTGCGCCAAGGGCACGGGTTTTTATCATGTTGCAAGGGGGACAGATGCACCATGGGGGCGTAACTGTTTATTATGTTGCAGGACGCACCGATGCGCCCAAGGGAAAAATAGGATTTTCTCCATTTCTTTCTTCACTTGTTTTAGCAGGGTTATTGGGCAATGAAATGGCTCATCAAAAAGGAGATAAAACCATGCTTTTAGACAGGTTCCCCTACCAGAAGATCTAGACAGAGGGGGAGGGATATGGGAAGATAGCAGAAGGAGGAGGATCTTGATATTTCAAACTTCAGGCACAAACTAAAACTAGACCACCAAGCATAAAGAACCAAAATGCAAAACATGAGAAAGAGAAAAGAACCTCTCACCTGGACAAATAGTGAAAACTTGTAATGGGTCCACAAGGCATTGAAAACGACGAGGCAGGGGCTGACAGGCTCAGAAAAATCACGTGCTCAGCGAATAGTGAAAATGACATTTTGGGCGCACAAACACATATATATAGGTGAGCTGGTCATAAATGCGCCACCCACTTTTTAAAGGGCACATGAGAGTTGCTGTCGACAGGGAAAAGCGTGTGCCCTTTGGCGCATGAAAATGTTTTCCAGCAGGAAATTAAGCACACCTTTGGCGCACCAAAAGCTATGTCGACATGAAGTTATGTGCGCCTTTCGGCGCACCAAAACATGGCGCAACAAAAGTTGTGCCAATACAAAGGCGCATGCGCCTTGGCGCACGCAGGGAAGGCTCAACATACTTTGGCACACCAAAAGGTGTGTTGACACTGAAAATCATGCGCCAAAGGTTTTAAAGGGGGCGCACCAAAAGTTGGTGTTACATAGCAATTTCATGCGCCCAACCAAAAAAGGCTCAAAAGACTAAGTTCGAAAAACCAGATTTCCCGGGAAGGGATTTTACAACGTTTCGAATGCAAGGGATCCCTAACGAGGGATCAGAACAAAATTTTGGTATGGTTATCGGTAAAATTTCCCTTGTCAATTTTACGGGATAACAGCTGGCTCTTTCTTGGGGCTATCCCTGAGCAAACTCGGGGGTAGAGAATAGAGAATCCATTGGGTAACAGAGTCAAAAACAAGGGCGACCGGAGGGAGAAGAAAGGAAACACAGAACAAACCAAAAGCAACCACACGACGAAAGCAAACACACAACTAAAGAAAATTGTACAAAGAAGAGAGCAAGCTCTACTTCCTAAAAATTTTCAGATGCTGCCCGCTATAAGGAAGTGGGAGCTCGGTTCCATCTAGATATGAGAGATAGAAGTTATTCTCTCCGTTGAGCTGTTTGATCTTAAAGGGCCCTCTCCACAGGGAATCAAACTTTCCATGCATGCCCTTTGGCTCTCTTCGCTTGTCCCACAAAAGGACGAGATCTCCCACTTGAAAATCTCTTTGCTTGGCCTTCTTATCAAAAAGTCTCTTAACTTGATGCTGATGTTCAGTGATCCTGTCGACCACCCTTACTCTCTTTTATTCAAGTTCTGCTAGATACATGATTCTCTTTTCAAGAGAATTTTGGAAAGTTTCCTCTTCGATGGCTCGTGCCAAACGTAGAGCAGGAAGTTCCGCAGAAATGGGAAGCTCGGCATCAGTGCCATATAACACTTGAAAAGGTGACATGCCGAGAGATCTCTTGGGAGTAATACAATCGGCCCACAAAGCATTGTACAAAGACTTGTGCCACATTCGCTGATTCTCATCTACTAACTTCCGTATGATGGTCACCAAGTTCTTGTTACTGGATTCCGCCTGACCATTTCCCCGAGGGTAATAGTCTAAGGCGTGATCCAAAGTTATCCCATATTCATAGCAAAAACTAATAACTTCTCGTGAGGATAAGTTAGAAGCATTATCAGCAACGATTTTGTTTGGAACGCCAAACCTAACAATGATATTTTCTTTAATGAAATTGCAAACCACCTCAGAAGTGGCATGCTTGACAGGTATGGCTTCCACCCACTTGGTGAAGTAATCTGTTGCTGTAAGGACATAGCTATGTCTGGCACTCGATTAAGGATTGAGTGTGCCAATAAAATCAATTCCCCATTGCCTGAATGGTTCATTGATAATGACCGGCCTTAGGGGAAAGGCAGCCAACTTGGGCTTGCCGACGAATTGCTGACAAGGTTTACACTTTGCCACCCAGGTGGTTGTATCTTGAAAGAGCGTCAGCCAATAGTACCTGGCTCGAATGATTTTGTGTGCAGTTACGGAGGAAGAGAAATGCCCTCCACAGGCTGAATTGTGAAAACTTTCCAGTAGTTTTACTTGCTGGGGTTTGTCAACACATCGCAAAAAGATGCCATCTATCCCACATTTATATAAACCGTCATCCCAGATGACATATTTATCCGCTCTGAGCTTTATAGTGCGCTTCTCCTTTGTAGTTAGGTGCATTGGGCATTCGCCGTAGGTAAGGAAGAAAGCAATGTCAGAGTACCATTCATCACTAGTTGCAACAAATAGAACCAGAGGCAGAGAATCAGGCTCTTCCTGCTGGTCCTGTGTTTCGTCGGTGCAGTCACCCCTGTCATCAGGGTTTTCTGAATCTTTGTTTTCAGCCATTAGCTGACACAGGCCCTTGCCCCTTACCATCTTGGTTGGTTTAATATCCAGGTCATACTCCTGGACCTTTGCGACCCAATTTCCTCGCAAACTTCCTAACTCCTGCTGAGTTAGAATTGATTTCACCGCCGTGTCAGGGACCAGCACCACCGTATGCGAGTTTAGAATGTAATACCTGAAATTCTTCACTGCTTTGACAACAGCGAAGGCATGCTTTTCCAGTTGAGTCATTTTTAGTTCGTGAGGCTTGAGGGGAGAACTCATGAACGCGATCGGAGATTCAACATCCTCCGAGTTCTTTTGCATCAAGATTGCGGACACAGTATGCTCAGATGCATAACTATACATGATGAAGTCCTTGGAGAAATCCGGACATACCAGGACTGGTGCACGAGCAACGGAAGCTTTTATTTCTTCAAATGACCTTTTTCCCTCTTCACTCCATCTGAAAGTTGGTGACCCCTTCATCATGTTCAATATGTGACGGGTCTTCTCAGCAAAGTCAGGAACAAAACGCCTGAGAAAGTTCACCTTTCCAAAGAAAGAATGAACACCAGTCTTGCTTGTAGGCAGAGTAAGGCTTTGAATAGCCTTAACTCTTTCGGCATCTATCTTTGTTCCTTCTTTGCTAACCACATGCCCTAGCAACTTCCCTTCCGTGACTCCAAAAACAGACTTTTTTGGGTTTAGGGAAATCCCATGTTCTCGACACCTGGCCAACACTTGTTCCAAATGATCACAATGATCATTTCGTTGTTTAGAGAACACGGTTAAGTCATCTAGATAAACCACAATGACTTTCCCCATCATACCTTTGAATGCAAAATCCATGGCCCGCTGAAAAGTGGCACCAGCATTAGTTAGGCCAAAAGGCATCCTGCTGTAGGCAAATGTATCCCAGGGAGTAGTGAATGCTGTTTTAAACTAATCTTCAGGTGAAACTTCAATCTGATTGTAACCTGAAAAACTGTCGAGCATGGACAGCATCTCTGATCCAGTTACTGCTTGCAGAACTTGATCCATTATCGGAAGAGGGTAGTTGTCTTTCAAGGAAGCTTGATTCAAATTGTGAAAGTCTACGCATATGCGTATCTCGCCGTTTTTCTTGCGCACTGGCACAATATTTGCTACCCAAGTACTGTGATGGATAGGAAAGATGATCCTTGCATCCAACATCTTCTGAATTTCGGCCTGGATGGTACCCGAGATCTTAGGATTATAGTGCCTCTGCTTCTGGCGAAAGGCTTTGACATCATCTTTCAACGAAATGTCATGCTGAACGTCCTTTGGCTTGAAAGATTTTAGATCGGCATAAGACCATGCCAACACGTCCATATATTTTTTCAGCAACTTGACAAATTTCCGTTTCTCCTCAGGCGTACAACATTTTCCAATGTTCACAAATTGCGGGTGCTCTATCGAACCTATATTGACCGGTTCGGTTTCTGGGGATGAGTTAGGGTCATCCCACTTCTTCTTTTTTACAAAACGGTCATGCCTGTCGAACAGGCGCTCCAGAGAAACCAGGCCCTTCGGAATTTTATTTCCTTTGAGCTGACATATGTCGTCGTTCCCTTCGGATTCATCGCCTTGATCGGTGACTGATTCACGGCAAGTGGAAGTAGATCCTTCAAAGTGCAATTCTTTAAAATTTTCTGCCTTTTCCAGAAAAGCGATGAGTTGATTATCGTCGTTGAACACCTGCCAATGCTGAGAATTGTCTGGCACGCTCGGGCAGAAAATCACCTCAATGGTGTACTTGTTTGTTTTCAAACCTGGGTGTGGGAGCATGAGGGACGCTGAAACGGCCAATGAATCGGCCATGTCATTCTGAGCCCTTGGAATGGACTCTATTGAAAAAGCATCGAATTCTTCAATGTTGTCCCATACCGCATTACGGTAGTGCCTGAGCCTTTCATTTTTTACTTGGTAAATCCTTTTGACCTGATTTACAACTAGCTCTGCATCACCTTGTACTTTAAGATTTTTAATTCCTCTTTCTTTTGTGGCTTGCATACCGAGTAAGAGAGATTCATACTCAGCAGTATTGTTAGTGTTGAAAAACTATAATTTGAAAGAGAGAGGAATTACCTCCTCTTCGGGAGATATCAGTACGGCCCCAGCGCCACATCCACTAGTTGCACAACTGCCATCAAACTACAAGGTCCAGATCTCATTAAGATCCTTTTCCTGAATGAGAACACCCGTTTTATCCATCTCGGTAGATAAGAAGTAGTTTCCCATCCCTGATGATTCAAAAAGGATTTGGGCCTTGGGGTCTTCAGAGCTGGTAACCAAGTACTTTTTTTGTGATTCCGGCTCCAAAGTTTGCATTACGCCTTTGACTGGAATTCTAGCTTTAGACCAATCCATATGAATTTCTCCACCAACTTCGCTGTAAAAACTTCTTCCTAGCAAAATTCCATAGGCTACCGGAATGTCAGCAACGAAGACTGTCATTTTTAGTCTTTTATCTGGGAAAGCCGCAAATGCGAATTACACGTCCTTGATTTGGCCAACCAACGGAACCTACTTGGTTTCCAATGAATAACATCTGCGGAAAGGCTTGGTAAGAGTGAGGCCCAAAGCATGGGCGACTTTTGCCGGCATGACATTATCAGAAGCCCCGGAATCAATGATGTAGTTACTCAGCTTGTGTCCATTGATTAGGAGGCAAAGATAGAAAGGATCTATCTTGCCTGACGCAGATGTTGAAGCAACATTTATGTGGGATTCAGGGGGAGTGGAAAGGATTCCTTTTGGGGAAACCTGCTTAGATGCAACAGCTTGACTCTGAATATATTTGGTCAATCTTACAAGCTGTTTGGGGTTTGACTGAAGGTACTCAGCTTCAGACATTTGGATCTTGGTCTTTTTTGCATGATCTATGATATCAAATGTGGCCAAGGGTTGTGTTGGTAAAGGAATGAGTCCCTCACCTCGCGATGATGGAATAGGATTACTAGCCTTAGTAGGAACGTGAGAGGATTGATTTGGAGGAGAGGTAGGGGAAAATGGTTTCCTTGTAAAAGATTTGCCAGGGAGTTGAGTAGGAAGAGGATTACCTCTTTTAGCAATGATCAGAGGCGCGTTTGACACGGCCTTCTCCTGCTAGACATGGGCAGCAACTTCCGCTTCTTTTCCTTGCGAGCGAGTAAAAACAACATATGACTTTCCGCTTGCATATCCCTGGGTACCCTCTCCTTCATCAGATTCTTCCTCATCAAATTTCATATACCCGATAGTAGAGTCGCCAGCCGGTTCACCGACCTCTTGATCATCTTCTCCTTGAGACGAAGGTTCTTCATAATACTGCTCTTCTTCTTCGATTTCGGCTAGAGCGTTGACCAGAGGAGCCTCAAGCACCAACCGCAGAGCAGCTGTAGGTAGGCGCGGCCTTTGTGAAACATTGTTGGGAACGAAATTCCTCCGCGGAATATCCCGATATGAGGAACTGGGGGAGGCCTAGGCCAACTGCTTCTTCAATGCAAGCAAGTCATTCGCCATCTTTTGAAAGGCTGGATCAGACAAAGTAGTGGGTGAAGGGCCCAAAGATTTAGGCTTGGCTGATTCCTTTTTCAATTCGCCAGATATTATCAGATTATCCTCTATCCGAATGGCAGCGGCTTGGGCGAGAATCAAAGTAGCCACTCGCTCTTGAAGGAGTAAGAAACTAACTTTCGAACTCATAGCGTTTACGAAGAAACACTTTTGATTTTCCGACGTTGGAAGCATGGCAACGGGGACACGATTGATTAGTGCATTGAACCGGGCAACAAAATCGTGCATGGTCTCATTTGCCTCTTTCTTCAGGTGAGTGATCCGTGATAATAATGCAAATGCATCCTCTGAAGGCTTGTATCTGTCTTCGAAAGCATCCCGTAAGGTGGCCCAACTGGTAATAGACCCAGCCGGCAAATGCTGAAACCATTCAGCTGCAGGTCCTTGTAGGGTTTCCAGAAAAAGGCGAACCGACACATCTTCGTGAGTCACATCCAAAATACTGCATGACATGATGAATGCAGATATGTGGGAATCCGTGCTTTGATTTCCACTCCCGTCGAATTTGGGAAAATTCTTTCGATTTCCGTGAGGGAGCGCGTGAACTGGATGTGGTAAGGCCAAAGGACCCATCGCGTTTCCCCATGGTACCGCCATCTGAAAAGCTGGAAAGAGAACACGAGCTGGAAGTGTGGTTCCGCTGAGTAGCAAGGCACTACAAAGGGATGTGGATGCCCCCTGTGAAAGACTTTTTCTTTGTGAAGGTGAGACACTCCTGGATGTCCGGCTAGCCGAGCTTAGCACTAAAAAACACGTTGATGTCACGCTGAAATTGTGCCTTTGAAGCAGATCGAAAGTAGGATCAGCTTCTCCACGGGCTCTCCTATTGCGCGTAAAAGGTTCACTTGCCAGTGTACCTTCCAGATCTATAACGTTATGGCATAGATTCAAACTTTCTTTTTGGTTATACTTGCTGATTTTCTGGTTTTTCTGATAAAAACCAGCAGCAAATACATTTCTAAATATTTAAAACTATCCTCTTCAAGAAACCGATTATGGTTAATGACAAATAACAACGAGGATAAGATGGCAGGGAAGAATAGCAAGCTGATTTTCGGATCTGATTTTGACTTTTTTCAGAGGGTTTCAAACTTTTAGCAAACAGCCAAAAATCCAGATCTACAGCAAAATACTAATTTTTATAAAAACTCAGTGAACTAAAGATTTGTAACTAGGCCAGATCTATGGATCTCAGAAGAAAATTTTCAATTCAGAACAAAATTTGTAAATTTTTGGATTTTTATCAAAAAGTTCAGATTTGCAAACAGGCAGCGATTTTCTTATTTTTTCTGATTTTTCTATCTTACCACCATCATAGATCTGACAGATCTATTCGTTCCCCAGCGGAGTCGCCAAAAACTGTTGGTCCAAAAATCTGTCGCTTGGGCAGATCTATGGATAAACGAGCCAACAGTGTGTAGGGCATAGCCCCTCTTTGAGTCAGCAAAGCGAAACTGGTTTATTGCTATTCTACCAGCAGGAATCTATGCAAGTCTCACAGATTCTACCTTCGGGAGTTTGGGATCTCATCCCAGTGGGGTGTTTCTGACTGTGAAAAGAAAGGAAAGGAAGAGGGGATGAGGAAAGAGCAGGTCCGAAGGAAGAAAAGAAATGAACTCCAAAGCAGAAAGGTCAGAAGATTTATGTTTTGGGATTGGTAGTAAACAGAGCCAAACCTACTTGCATAAATAAACAAAGCAATACTGATGAGCAAATGACAAAAAGGTAGATATGAATCTAACAGAATAAACACATACAGATCTAACATAAGAAATCTCTGATGTATAACACAAGTATTCAGTACAAAGCCTCAATATTTGTATTGTTGTTTTTCTTCTGTTACAAGAAAGCTCAAAGTCTTTCTCTCCTCACTTCTATTTTCATCTAAAAAATGTCCACCTCTTGAATACAACAAGTATTCCAATATATATAGAAGAGGAGAAGAAAAGAAGGCAAAAAGGAGCCAACCACCTATTTAC
This sequence comes from Taxus chinensis, assembly GCA_019776745.2. NCBI lineage: Eukaryota > Viridiplantae > Streptophyta > Pinopsida > Cupressales > Taxaceae > Taxus > Taxus chinensis. The sequence goes on along the minus strand of CM034148.1, from coordinate 625,476,577 downwards.
AAAGATATTTACAAAATATCTAAAAGTCATGTTGACTTTTGACAACTTGATGGATGACATCATCCCATGACACAACATGGATGATGTTATCATTTGTGCCAACATACTTTAGACATTCCAACAAGAAAGTCAGAGAGAGAAGAAGAGAAGAAGAAGAAGAAGAAGAAGAAGAAGAAGAAGAAGAAGGAGCAGCTACTCTTCGTCATCATCCTGTGGCCGAAAGGGGGTAGCCTGCTTTTGATGCTGCTCAGGTGATGAGATATGGAACTGAGCGCAGTATTCCAAAAACTTGTTAATTATTGGCCCAAGTTGATCCTGAGAAGGATCCTTGTGCCTATCGCTTATTGCCTCACAAGTCTCCCGCTCATCTATGAGCTTCTCTGGGAGTTTGGAAAAGTCCTTTTCTGCCTCAATGAGGAACCCGACGAAGTCCCTATAGGCCAGCAGGTTGTTGATAGATTCAGTGTCAAATGTGACCTCTGGCCCCGTTCCTTGAGAAGCGATCTCCTTGAGGATCCGGATGGTTTCATCAGCTGACCTTAAGGTAAAGGAAGGAGTGAGCAACCCTGGAGACATGTTGAGAACAATTCACTCCATTTGATGCATCGCATCCAGGGCTTCCTCCTTGACTTTGTCAATCTTTTCTAGAATAAATTCTAGCTGATCCACCCGATAGTCAAGAGTGGACATGATTTTGTTGAGGGCCCTTGGATGGCCGAAGACACCGAACTTGACCAGATCTTCGACTGAATAGTCGAACATTTGTTGGAAGGCCTCGTGCTGCAGTCTAGCATGTTCCAGCTCTTCTGATATGGGCCCTGCTAGCGCTTGGAGCTCTTTATTCGCCTTACTGATATTCAGGTACAAGTCAGAGAACTAGGCGATCACTTTTTCGCTGTCTTTGAGGATTTGGCTCCTCCAAGCGGAAACGGCCATACCTTGCTCGCCAATTTTGGCATATTCGTTGATTTTCTCCTGGCTGAGAAGCTCAGAAGTCTCGGCGGCAGTTGTGGGAGGCGCACTACCCATCTTCTGTAAGGCTTGGAGCAGATATTTGTTTTGCTCTTTTAGTAGCCTTTTCTCTTCTTTTGTCTCTTGAAGCTTTTGACAGAGGGCGTCAACCGCGGAAAGAGCTTCCCCCTGGAGACTTTCAGAAGATGTCCCCATTGTGACTTGGGTCATAGTAAAATCTGTCGGAGACAGATCCTTTTTCTCTTTGAGGGGATCGGGGTATGCAATTTCCATGATTCTCTCACCTGCAGCACTTTTAGAGAAGCGTGTAATAGGCTTCTGCTTCTTCGCCCCTTTGGCTGGGATCACTGAAAAGTCCATCGGAGCGATGGGAACTTTTCTCTTTTGCTGGCTTAGCTGCTGAGAGATCCAGGCTGGTCCTATGGAAGAAGGACCAGAGACAGAGGAGGAGGCAGCTATAGTAGAAGAGGGAAAAAACGTGGAGACACGCGGCGGCGGCATTGAGAGAATAGCCGAAGAAGTGTCCATGGGAGGAAGGGAAACTGCAGCTGCGGAAGACATAGGAAGGGAAGGGAGCCCGGAGATGAGGGAAGAAATGGAGGAGGACAGATCAGCGAGGGAGGAGAAGATAGACGAAGAAGCAGGGGAAAGAGTAGAAGAAGGGACAGAGGACACGACCAAAGGGATGGTCGCTTGAGTCACTCGAGGAGGGGAAGGAAGAGAAGAAGAAGGGATAGAAGGGACCTCTGTTGTGGTAGCAATGCCGACATCCTGAGTGGATGGGCCTATGGGACTATCCTCTGCTGCTTCTTTCTCTGGCGAATCCAGAGTTATTACCTGTTCTGGTGCTGCGGAAGGAGGACTCTCAGGGGCTTCTTCCTGAATGGTGTTGGATTCACCTTCTACAGCTTTGCCTTGTGGTGGGTAGAGCATGTGTATCGGCCCACTCTGAGGGGGGAAAGGAGTTCCACCCTTCTTCCTTTTCAGGCATTTTTCGTGGTATGTGATTAGCTGCCTTGACAGTTCCAGCAGAATCATCTTAGGCCCAGCATACCTTGGTAGCCTGGTTGGCTCTCCCAAAAAGTTGGCAGCCCTCAGATAGGTGAATGTGGGAAATTGGGTGAACAGGGCCCCCCATTTCTCCGTGGCTGCCACTATGTTTTTGGTCGTACGACCATGAGTCATGTTCGGCCTCAGCAGGCAGATGATGTGATAGAAAAACACATCGTTAACTTTTGTGAACTGGGAGATGCTATTCTCCAGCTTCAACTCTGGGTAGTACTCGTATATCTTGACCTGAGGCCAAACTCCACTCCTCGTTAGGCCTGGATAATCCCTCTCCGACGCTGCAGCGTAGACCACGTAGGAGTTCATATGGAATACTCCCGTTGTGCTGAATTGTTGTAGCTGCTCAGAGATGGTGCTGCTTATAATTTCCCCCCAGCAAAAGCGCTGATCAGGAAAATTCTTGTTCATTGTTTCCAAGTAGCGCAGCATCCATTTATGGAAGTAATGGGCGTCAGAAAGCCCGAAGACCCTGCTCAGGAAGGTAATGGTATCACTGAGCTCTTCTGAGAAGTCACTGCGGTGGATGATTTGGGGCCACCGGGTTACCACCTTCTTATTTTTTAGATATGCTTCGTTCATTAGCTGCATACATTGGTCTTCATTGTCTTCCTAGGCCTTGATGCACTCTGCTTGGCTAACGGCCACAAAGTGCCGGTGGTGAGGGATGCCGAGTATGATCTCAAAATGACGGGCAGTGAGGTTAATGACTACCTTGCCCTTACTGTTTTCGACACACCTTGTGTCTTTATTGTAACTCTGGGCAACCACCATCATAAATTCATTGTTGACGGCACTGACGGGGATTCCTCCGGCGAAGTGCAGGGCACTGCCGATCAATTTGTCCATCCATGGACTCCTTGTAACTTTCTGAGTCCTGGCCCAGAATTCCTCCATGTCGATATGCCCCAATTCTGAATCTCTGACGTCCATGCTGCATTCGGCCTGTGACTCGGGCATTCTGACCCTCTGATATTTGTATTTCATTTCTTCCTCCGTAAGCTTAGCCTTTCCTTTCGGTTTGGTGGGTCTCCTGCTGGATGTAGACATATGTTCTTTCGAACTCAGTTGCTGATCTGCATGAAGAAGAAGTGAGACCCAATCCGAAAAGGTTGAATTAGCCATTTGATCTTCCATTGGAATGTTAGCAGAAGAAAGAGTTAGAGATTTTTAGGCTCAGGGCGCAGGGCGCATGAAAATTGCAGCTTATAGGGCTAAATAGGTAGGGCACACAGGAAGAGGGTGTTGCAAGGATAAAACTGGCGCCAAAGGCGCATGGCGCATGCAAACTGCAGATTGCATTTTATAAAGGGCGCATGAAAACATTGTGTTACATAGGGAGAGGATGCGCCCTTTGGCGCATAGACTTTTCATGTTGCATTGGGATTTGGTGTGCCCTTTGGCGCATGTAAGGTTTGTGTAACAAGAACTTTTCATGTGCCAAAGGGAGCATGGCGCGGCGCACGAAATGTTTACACAACATGATGTTATTGTAATCGAGGATGCACCTGCGCCTTCAAAGATTTGAACTTGGCGCAGATAAAGCTTGTGTTGCATAGATGTTGGGTGCGCCATTGGCGCATGGAAGTGGGATGCAGCAAGGAAGGTTGGCGCGCCATTAGAGCACAAGTTTAGCGATTGCAGCAGGTAAGATGGGTGCGCCAAGGGCGTGGGTTTTTATCATGTTACAAGGGGGAAAGATGCACCATGGGGGCACAACTTTTTATGATGTTGCAGGACGCACCGATGCGCCCAAGGGGAAAAACAGGCTTTTCTCCATTTCTTTCTTCACTTGTTTTAGCAGGGTTATTGGGCAATGAAATGGCTCATCAAAAAGGATATAAAACCATGCTTTTAGAAAGGTTCCCCTACCAACAGATCTGGACAGAGGGGGAGGGATATGGGAAGATAGCAGAAGGAGGAGGATCTTGATATTTCAAACTTTAGGCACAAACTAAAACCAGACCACCAAGCACAAAGAACCAAAATGCAAAACATGAGAAAGAGAAAAGAACCTCTCACCTGGACAAATAGCGAAAACTTGTAACGGGTCCACAAGGCGTTGAAAACGATGAGGCAGGGGCTGACAGGCTCAGAAAAATCACGTGCTCAGCGAATAGTGAAAATGACATTTTAGGCGCGCAAACACATATATATAGGTGAGCTGGTCATAAATGCGCCACCCACTTTTTAAAAGGTGCGCATGAGAGTTGCTGTCGACAGGGAAAAGCGTGCGCCCTTTGGCGCATGAAAATGTTTTCCAGCAGGAAATTAAGCGCGCCTTTGGCGCACCAAAAGCTATGTCGACATGAAGTTATGTGCACCCTTTGGCACACCAAAACATGGCACAACAAAAGTTGTGCCAATACAAAGGTGCATATGCGCCTTGGCACACGCAGGGAAGGCTCAACATACTTTAGTGCACCAAAAGGTGTGTTGACACTGAAAATCATGCGCCAAAGGTTTTAAAGGGGGCGCACCAAAAGTTGGTGTTACACAGCAATTTCATACGCCCAGCCAAAAAAGGCTCAAAAGACTAAGTTCGAAAAACCAGATTTCCCGGGAAGGGATTTTACAACGTTTCGAACGCAAGGGATCCCTAACGAGGGATCGGAACAAAATTTTGGTATGGTTATCGGTAAAATTTCCCTTGTCAATTTTACGGGATAACACACTTACCAACAATCCTCTCATTAATTGACCATTTTCATTATTTCCACGTGGTACATCTTCACACCAAAGCTATAACCTTCTAGCGCACCCTTTACCCTTTTGGCTACAGACTTCTGTTCAGTGCACTTCCATATGCCTGAGTACCTCATCACTACACCTTCCACTGGTAGTCTTTCAGGCCTCTGCTTACCTCGCGTTATACTTTTTTTCTTCATTCCTCTCTATCTATGGTCCCTGTATCCAAAAGTAATCTCTCTTGTTTTTCAATTCTCCACCCTTGAGTAACACTCATAGATAGTTCCTTCCATTCTCCACCCTTGAATAGCACCCGTAGATAGTTCCTTTCATGTGTACTTATTTTCAACAGTCTTGTACTTGGATATCAACAACCTACCCCACACTAAGGGTATGTGTAGTCCTTTGTGCATAAAATAATCTTCAAATAAGAATTAGCTTCTAGCACGTAAACGTGATTATTACACAAACACACCAACTAAATTAACAAAGCATAGTGACAAAGAAGGAAACACATTAAGAAGGAAACCTAATCTAAATGGCAACACTGCCTTATTACAAATACCAAGAAGACTTATTTATAGTAGGGGCTTCAGCCTACTCCCGTTGAAGTAACTGGGTAACCATTTTCCATCAAGTTCCTCTAACTGACAAGCTCCTAATTCGAGTATGTGAGTGATAACATATGGCCCCAACCAATGTACCTTGAGTTTTCCTGGACGGCACAAAAATTTAAAATCATAAAGGAGCACCATATGTCCTTAAGTAAGCTTTTTATCCCTGATGTACCTGTCATGCCATGCTTTCTACTTGTCCTTCTCTTTTTTTTACTCGAACATGATATGGCATGTCTCTCAACCATTTTTATTAACTGATCAATCTGTTCTTCTAATGCTTTCTCATTAACAAGACCTTCAGTATGCACAATACACAAAGAAGGTAACATAAATTCCATAGGAACAATTACTTCTACGCTAAACACTGATTGAAATGGTGTGGCTTTGTTAAACCTCTTATATGTTGTCTGATATGCCCAAAGTACTATAGAAACTTTATCATCCCAATCCTTTCTTCAAATATCATAGATTTTTGTCAATGTATGGCTCAAAATTTTGTTGAAAGCCTCAACAGTCCCATTTTCCTGAGGATGATAGGGTGTAGTCTTATGGTGTGCAATCATGAATTCATCCAATAAAATTTTGATTGTCTCATTAAGAAAATGCTTTCCCCTATCACTGAGAAAACTTAAAGGACATCCATACATTGTAATAATATTTTCCCAAAGAAACCTAGCTGTCATAGCCGATGTACAATCCTTTGTAGGTGTTTCTTCTGTCCACCTTATCAGATAGTCTATGCAAGTTATGATTTAATGCGATCCAGTTCTACGCATAGCTGGTGAAATAGGACCCACAAAATCTATATCCCATTTCTCAAATGGTTCTGCACTAGTAATGGATATTACAGGCATTTCATCTCATTGACTTGGTTTCCCAAGGCATTGGCAATGATCACATGCCTTAAAAAAATTCCTTACAATCTTTATACAGGGTCTCCCACCATAATCCAGTGAGTAGAATCTTGCACGCAATCGCCTCACCGACATAGTGGCCACCTGCAATACCACCATGAGCTTCTTCCATAATATTCATGCACTCATGTTCCAATACACAATGATGCAGTACTTCATCCTGACCTAATTTGTACCGGTCACTTCTAATTAACATATAGGGGGTTGCACGTATAGCAAGTTGTTTCTTCTCCAAGGATTTCATTCCTTCTAGTGTCATCCTTATTCGTAGAAAGACAACAATGTCCTCTAGTTCTGATAGCGCTTGTTGTAACCTATATAACTGTGCATCTAGCATGATATCTTCAATTGCCTATGCTTCTTCTCTGGACTGTATTTTGGATAGATGGTCTGGTCCAAAATTAATTTTCCCTGGTTTTACCATAGCTGTGAAATCAAATTCTTTAAATAAGAGCACCCATCGACATATCCACCTTTGTCGAATGGGCTTGTTTACCAAATACTTTAATGCCATGTGATATGTATAAAATACAAATGGTGTAGCTAGTAGGTACTGGTGGAATTTATGTAGTGCATAGATCATTGACAAAGCTTCGCACTCTGTATTTTTGTAATTTTGTTCTGCAAGAGTCATCTTTGTACTAGCAAAACAGATAGGATGATCTACAATACCTTCTCTAGGTTGAGCCAACACCATGCCAATGGCCATGTCAAAGGCATCAACATGTACACAAAATGGTTGCTCCCACGAAGGAAAATGCAGAACAAGTGCAGTAGTAATTTTTTCCTTTAATGTATCGAATGTGCACTGTTATGGTTCTCCCCAGTAGAACATACCTTTCCCTTTCTGTAACTCTTCCAATGGTGTGACAACTTTGGCATATCCTTTGATAAACTTCTTGTAATATCCTGTATGACCCAAAAATCCATGCACCTCACTCTAACTGGTAGGCTCCCTTAGGCCTATAATGAATGTAACCTTGGATGGATCAACCAACAAACCTTCCTTGCATATTATGTGTCCTAACAGTATCCCAAAAGGTATAGCAAATATGTAATTCTTGATGTTCAATGAGATACTCAACTGTCTACATCTTTCAAACATCAAGCGCAAATTGTCACAATGATCCTTAACTAATCCATACACCATTCAATCATCTAAATAGACCTGTAAGAAGTTGTGAATAAATTTGTTGAATGCTTAAACAACTATACGCGAAAATATAGCAAGCGCATTTTTCAGACCAAAAGGCATTACACTATAGGTGAAACTACCCCATTCAGTATTAAATGTAGTATTTTCTTGATCCTCTTGGGAAATCCGAACCTAATGATACCCAGAGAACCCATCTGTAAACAAATATATTTCACACCCTGCAATGCCTTCTAGTATTTCCTTAGTAAATGGCATGGGAAAGGGATCAGTCACACATGTAGCATTCAGCCCCATGTAGTCCATGCAAATACTGATCCATACATCCTTCTTGATACTGATCACCATTGCACTAACCCATTCTGACTCATCAAGGGCCTTGATAATTCCAGATTTCAACATTTTTTCAATCTCTTCTTTGACATTTTCACACAAGTTGGAGTTCATGTTGTAGGGTATCTTTCTAATTGGGTGTGCACCCTCTTTAATATTTATATTCATCTCCCCTAATGATTCGTGCACGCCTTTAAGTTCATGGTACCCCCGAGGGAATAAGTCATGATAATCCCTTAGTAACTCTATGATTTTTTCCACTTCAGAGTCCGACCAATAGTCTCCAATTATGGCTTCATTAGGCTCAACATCTGATCTAATATTTACCCTCTTTATCCATATAGGTTCATGATAGGCGTGCGTGGTCGTATCTACACTTTCCAATACCTCACTCCTACCTGTTGAATGGTTTAAATCTAGATTTTCTACTTCTTCTTCATCCACTAAGTAGACCATTTTTCCTTTTTCTTTCTCAAGGAAAATGCATTGAAGTAGTGTGGCATCGGCCTCTATTTATGCAACAAGATGCGCTTCTGAGTCTCCTTCATCCAATAACTCCTGAAGGAGTTCTTCAGCCTTGGCACTATCTCCCATAGTTAAGCACTTTATGACTTTTAATGCTTCTTCCACCAAAGGCTTTGTAGAGAAGAAGTCAAACATCTGGTCCATTCCTGCAATTAAATCTTACCAATTTCTAGTCTCTCTATGGAGTTCTGCATATACATACCAAGTACGTCTGCATCCTTGTAAATTGGAATAAAACTTGTGCACCCACAGCGATGGTGGTAAATCTTCCTACCCTTCTATCCAGAGTCTCTTACACTTCTGAACGTGGTGGTGAATAGGTTGATTACCATGATAAGTACATATATTGAGTAGGTGCATTACTCATGAAGAACCTAGTAGTAAGAGCGATCCTAATTTCATTCCATCCTAAAAGATTATCCTTGTGGGCCACCCATCAGCATGTTGTCGTACCACGTAGTGTATATGCTACAATATTTCTTCTTTCCAATAGGTCTATCCATTGTTCCTCCATGGCGCGTAGGAATACCATAGGATCTCCTTCTCTGGTGTACCAAGGTACCAATTTGTTACCTATCCTCATGGCATAATGCGGTTTACTGCCTCTAGGAAATATTCTCTTTACTTCTCACCCTACCAACTCATAAGTGTTATGATGCAGGAGCATCAAGGAACAAGACATAATAAGGTCATACAAGACCATGATACATGTTGTCTATAGGTGTGTTAGAGTTAAATATGTTGTAAAAATGAATATATGCTTGTAAGAAGTTGGTAAGGTGACTAGACTTGGCATTTAAGGAGTAATATAGGCTAATTAAGGTCTTTTTAAGCCTTGACATCATGTAATAGCTTCCTTGTACGGATTAAAGGAGAGTATCAAGGTGATATACACAGGATTTCTATGTTGAGAAGATTGTTGAGTCTTCCTAGGAGTGTGAGTTGGCTTAGGAGTCAGTTTAGGAGCTTTAGAGAGTCTATTCTTAGCTAATGAATACCTATTTCATAGGTGATTCGATGGAGATGAAGTAGGACAGGGGGTTCTCAAGGTTGGAAGAAGATGGAACAATGAATAACAACAGGTGTATGATGTTTGAAAGAATAAATATACTCTGCTTTGCATGAAATAGCTTGTTTCAATGGACTGTGCACAAGAACCCTTGCAGGAAAGCAAGATAGAAACCCTCCATGACATGCAAATGATGTAAATCTCATGATTATTAGCATGGGAAGATTCTACAGGTGATGTGGATCACATTGGTATTTTTTGTATGTTTTGAAAATGCATAATTTGGATTTTATAGCAAATTGTTGCCTCTCGGGCCTGAACTAGGGCTTCGTATATCTTTTTATTCCATGGATAGAATCACTTGAAACTTTTACAATATCTCTCCATTGATATGATCTAAATATCATCCAAATTTGGTGAAGAATGATCTTGTGTCGCTCAAGTTATAGGTGACTGTGTATTCGAGATACAACAGTGATGTATAGTTACAGTCAAATAAAGAACATACACAGTTTTTGCATTGTAACAAGACTAATCATGATGATAGATTGATATGACAGACAAGAATAGGGTATATTGGATGTAATTACATGATCTCAAGTCTGAATGCATGAAGCTATTACCTTGTTTGCATATATAAAATATGACTGCACAGGCGTAGGACTATATTTGACAAGAAAGCAAGACTGCAAACATGAAGGAAATGGACACAATATGATGAAAAATCCATTGATAAGGTATTGGAGGGCACCTATCCAGGTATATTTGTTGAATATGAATGACATTGGACATATAGGTACAAGGGAAATTCCTTCCCTCTAGTTATAATCAGACTGTACAGTGGTCTACGACTGTGTTAGTTCACAATAAAATGTTCAAAGGGCTAGTGTCAAGGAGAATTTGAGTTAAGAACCAATGCATGAAGGCTTGGAGGACACCATCTAGGTATGAATAATATGTTTTAATACCTATAAGGAGAAATATTTAATGATATTGCCTTCATTTTGTGTAAAAGATGACTGTGGCTGATCTAAATGTTAAGATTCAGAAATCAGACTTATAAATGCTTGATTTAAGGATCTAGATGAATGTTGAAGATCTAAAATTTTGTGTGGAGAGGGTTATAGAATATACAGACCTTGTGTAAAAATTTGGAGTCCTAAAACAAAGACCCAGAAAAGTTATGAAGGATTTAGGACTGTCCCAAATGAGTTGGTTTCTCAAGAGCAAGAAATGAAAAAACAAATGAGATAGAGGGAGTTAGACAAAACTTTAAGCCATGAAACTTTAGGAGCAAGGTTTTATGGGAAAATGAGAGCCAATGAATCTTGTTAGACCTTCTGGGTATTCACGAAATTCTAAATGTTATAATTTTAGGAGTTTAGTCAAGATGGTGCAAAGAAGTAACATGCACTAGGTCTCATTGCTACCTCAAGGTGATAAGAACAAAACAGATGACGCTGCATAAACATCAATTAATGATCCTCTAGCAGGGGTGGATGGAGTAATAGAGAAAATTCAAGCTCTTGAGACAGATCTAAATGACCCTTGCATCATGTTATGAGCCCAATTATCACAAGCAACACTTGTAGTATCACTAATGTACTATGCATCCTCCCATTGAATTATTCCTTCTTTAGATGGCTCAAGTACTTTTGGATTCCAGATGTCACGTACATAAATCCTATTTAGATCTTCTTCACTTAAGGGATCAACATAGTGAGCATATTTTTCATTTGTCAAAGGGATAATAACTCTCTCCTCCTTATTTTCAAAATTGATATAACCCTTGTTGAACCAAAGATCAAAATTATTTGCATAGCACCAAGGACGCCCCAATAGAGCTAGGAAGCTATCCGACTTTGCCAGCACTAAAACCTCAAAGTCTCCAGTGAACTTGGCTCCTTGTATGGTAATGGACACATCTTTCAAAACTCTGATGGGAGTGTCCTTAGTCTGATTAGCCATGAACAATACATTAGAGGATGGCTGTAATGGGGGTCTTCCCATTTATACCCATGCATCTAAGGTAAGAACATTGACTTCAATGCTTGTATCAATCAACATATTACTCAATAGCCACCCATCCATAACAACATTAAGAGTTATTTCCTTGTCATAATCTAGGCTACGAGGGGGAAGATTCGCATGCAGGATCTGCCGTCCAGTCTCAATACTTGCACGTGGAGTGTTTCCCTTTAACCAATCCCCTAACAATGGAATGGTATTTTCCTCACGCAAAATTTTACACACTTCTCTTAAGTCATTTATATCTATTTGGGCCATGTCTGATACTTTCTTTTTCTCCATCTTCCATGATTAATCTTTTAAGTAGTGTATCTCACCTTGAAGATTCCTAAGAAATGTCATGGTTTCCTAATAAACCTCCTTCTGATGGGCAGGATATGGGTACCATGCATGTAGAACCTCCTCCTTAATGATGGTAAGCTTCTGCTGCAATGCTTCTCTGGCATGTACCGCCTTAGCATGGGTCGTGATCTTTACTTACAACGCCTCAGACTTTACTTCCAACTTAGGCATCCATTGATTTTCCACAACGTGTTGTATCCTAACTATCCATGCGCCTTTGTTTTCTTTTTTATGTTGCTTGCTAAGATGCTCATACAAGCCCAGGCACTCCTCATAGCTATGACTCTTTCCATAGAAAGAACAAGTAATATTCTAGGGGCATTCACGCCTCTAGTGGTCAAGAGATCCGAAAGTATAACATGTTCCATGAGGAAACTCACTTCTACCACCACCACGGCCTTATCCTCCAAATCCATCACGGTATCCTTGACCTCTGCCATGATCGCCTTCAAAACTCCCTTCATTCCGATCATAGCACACCTGATTGTGATCTAGGTCCTGGTGCTGGTTCTTACCTTTAGAGTTATGTGAGACCCTTGTCTTTCATACACCAATATCTATAGCATCATGGATCTGACCAATCAGCTAACAGTCTTTTGTGTTATGAGTTGTGGATCTGCAGATTTTACAGTAGTTTGAAACGTTCTTCCTTATTGTGCATTGTAGTATGGGTCATCGGTTAACATCATGGTTTAAATGGCATATCTCACAATCCAAAAGCAATGGGCGTACTAATCTGCGAGGACAACTATCCTTTGTGTGACCTTCTACTTCACATTTTGTGCACCAAATCCCTATGCGCATCTCGTGTGCTAAATTTGCTCATAGTTTCTCCAACTTTTTTGCCATAGCTATGATCTGTGCTTCTAAAAATGGGCTCACCTCAGTATCTACGCTTCCAATTACCTCAGCGCGTAAGGTTGCTTCAAGTGCTTCACACAGATTAGTGCATGTATTATGTGATAGTGCCCTCCTAAAAGGGGTAATCAAACCCCCAACGAACCATAGTGTATGTTGGCTTGTGTGTAGGTCATAAGAAAGCTTAGATAATAATGTTTTAAACCGTGCATCATACTCTTTAACACTTTTAGTAGTGCCTTGCTTAATATCCTTGAGTGCACTTATACTCTTTTTTTCAAACTCAAAGATGTGAAACTCTTTAAGGAATGCATCTTTTAAAGCTGTATAGTTTACACAAGTCTGATCAGGGTCAAACTTTTTGTACCAGTTGTGTGCACGCCCTTGTAATGTAGTAATAAATTGGCTTGCCCTACGCTCAGAAGTTGTGATTCCTTTTGCGCACCACAATATTTCACACATATGCACATGTTCAACAACATATTCTATGCATGTATACTCTGGAAGATGAAGATACATCTCCATGTAAATATTCTAGGGTTGGTGCGGACCTTGCCCACCTGATCTAAAACCTCCTGTGTTTCCTCTGCCTCCAGAACAACCAGATCTGCCAGAGCTAGAGGTACCTAAGCCTCCTGATCCTAAACCTATAGTTGGGGTCAGATAAGAAGATGTGTTTCCTTATGTCCCAACAGTAGAATTGAACTGTACCCTGACAGTTTACAATGGATTACTACTCCCTAAAGAGAGTCTAAAAATCTGTGCTCTTGAATTTTGTGTAGATGATACACCTGAAAAGGTACTCCCATATAACAACGAAGCCGTTTGTGCTGCCATCATTGCACCTCTTATAAAACTCACTCCTACTATCCCACTGCTTGAATTAGCTTGTTGACTGAGTGTTGTACTAGATGCTGGAAAACCAAGCACAAAGGTAAGTGTTATCCAAAATTCACCCCTCAAGGTAATTTTGATAACATGCATCAAATTCTTCAGTCCCAAGCAAGTAGATTGATTCAAGGCCCGAAATCATGTTTTTGGGACCCCCTCGGCTTCCCTCTAACTCTCTCATCCAAGGAAAAATCCCAACGAGTTGGAAAAATGGAAAAAATGTAAAAAATAAGGTTGCAGGATTGTTTTGAAGTATTTCGAGTCTAAAGGGCACGGGTCGTACTAGTGCGGGTCGTACCGAGGTTCGTCGTACCAAGTTCGCGGCTGAAATAAAAAGAAAATCGGCTAAGTCGGACATTTTTGTCCCAGGTGGTCCGCGGGACAGTTGGGACGTCAAGACGCGAAGTACGCGAAAAGCCGAAACGACTGAAGGAAATAAAAAATCGTCAAGTCTTTTGTTTCACGCGGTTTGGGACAGCCGGGACAAAAGTACGCGAGGGACGTGAATAAGCCGATTTTCTGAAAGACGGTCTATCACGGGCGGTTAGGAGATTTTTGTCCGGGACAGTCGGGACAAAAGTACGCGCGGGACGCGAAAAGGTGAAAAAGCCGCAAAGAGAGACAAGGGAGCCCGAATCGGCCGATGTGGGAGAATGTGTCCAGGACAGCCGGGACAAAAGTACGCGTGGGACATGAAAAGCCGAAAAAGCCGAAGGCAAAGAAGAAAAGTCAACATTTGACCCGTGAACTTCAAACGGCCATAACTTTTGACTCCGAGCTCCGATTTTCACAAAATTTGACTTTCTGGAACGAGCACGACGTCCTCTACGCCACAATTCTTATTTTTAATGAGGGTAGATATATTTAAACAAAAGAAACATATTCAGCTCCAGTCAGTTAATGCTCATTCCCGTCAAATGACAGAAAACGCCTGCCAGAACCAAAATAGCTGCCCGCACTCAGAAGGCCATAACTTTTGCATTTCTCAATGAAATCACACAAAATTGGTACCGTTGGAATCGTGGGTCTGAGCCCAATGCATAGAAATCAAGAAATTCTAGATTTGATGAGAGATTGATTGATTTTTTTAGAAAACGTGGCTTGGTTCATAACAGTGTTTTATTTTGTGGTTGGGAGTGCAATTAAGAGGCATGGTCATCATTCTTTCTCTGCTGCAGCACCTGGGATAATATGGGGAGCCTTTTGTAATTAATATATAATCATTTCACTCCATTTAATGCCTCTTACAAGTGGTTGAAGGAAAGATTTCGGGATTTCCATTTTTCCCTTCTCTTTCTCTTCTCATTTTTCTATAAATTGGAGTGTTGGGCTCATTTTAAAGGGAGGTAGTTTTGCAGCAAAGCTCTGCTAAAATTGCTTTATGAAGCTGATGAGTTTCAAGCCCTTGTTGTGGACTCCTTGCATGGTGATCTAGGCACTTTTCTTGTAACCGATTGAACTGTGCATATCAGGAAGCAATAAAATATAAGTTTGTGGATGTATCTTCCCCTGCTGTGTTTTCTTGCATTCTTCTTGCCCCTTTCAACCTTGATTACAAGAATATTGTGTCTATTATTATGTTCTTGTAGGGATCCATTATCATTGTGTATGTTTGAAATATTGTTGTGAATGCATTTTGCTAGATTATGGAGAACTGTCATTACCACTTCTAGTGTGCACTTTGCTGTTGTATCTCACGCATTTGAAGACTACTCTCACACCCTCCTTTTCTGGTGTATCACTGCTTTAGTGTAGGATTTCATTTTATGCATTCTCTCTCCCTGATCCCTTGGAATTTTAAATTAGAATAGTTATTTTCCCCTGCATTAGAGTAGATTGTGGCAGGTAGTTTAGGAGTAAGAACCAGCTGTCTTTGGAGGTCTGTCTCAAGTAGCAAGTCCCACAACTTGGAGATAGTACCCATGTTATCTGATCACACCGTGAGTTCAAGTATATGCACTTGTGTAAACATAGGGGTGCTGTGATTCAGTGATAACAGTAAGGTTGCTAGGTGGATTTAGATGTGTGCTTGTGGCCCAGGTTGTCTCTACTAGCGCGCTTCTACGTGAGGCCAAGGAGGGTTCCCTATCATGTTTTCCCAAATGGAGGAGTTCCCGAGGCTCGGGTTCCATGTCTTTGGCGTGAACTTCCACTCCTTCCCAAACTATCTTCCTACACAATGCCATTTGTTCTGTAACCTACTGTTGCTTCTCTACATCCCTCTCGCACACCTCATTATACTTGATCTGCCTTTCCTCTCTCTACCTTTCTTCCGCTAGGTCTTCCATCTTTCACCAAACCTTCTCCTGCCCTCACACGTGGTGGGATTTATTTCACCATTGGTTTACTTTCCAAATTCAAAGTTACCATCAGGATCTTGATCACCAGTGGAATGCCTTGCAGGTAAGTTCCCCTTGGATATAGTAAAAACTGGAATTCAGCTACCTCTAGACACGAATAAGTGGAAATTGAGTACTCCAAGATATAACTATTCAAAACACCATGGAATCACGTTTCCACAAATCGAGTCCAAATTAGATCAGCATCATGAAGGGCCTGAAATTCTTCCTACGTCCAGATAAGTGTGCGATACCTCCAATTCCACTTAGATGCATAAGAAATCAACCACTCGTATAATTCTACTAGAAAGATAATGAAGAAGCTCTCATATAAATTGTCATATAGATTTTGTTCCACCCACACTCGTGCGTTAAACTCAGATCCAGTGCTGAACTGCCATGCGTATTCTTCTTCCAGATCGTGTATCCACTCTTCAACACTTGCGAAGGTCAACTGATATGTCTTCATGACCATCCTGAAAAAGAGGTCCCAGCAACGGAACCAATGATGTAGCCTAGAATTCAACAATACAAGCCCAGGCACGCTGGCACATTACTCAACCTAGATTGAGCGCTCACCCGAAGCGCGCAAAGGTACTAGGCCCCTCTTTAGGGTTGTTGTTGCATGATGTTTTAGCATGATGAAGACTTAAATCATTCAAATTTATGGCTAATATATCTTTCTACAGTGCATATTCAGATCTAGATCTAGAACATAACAGACTTAACAGATAACCATAATGGAATCAAGCATGCAATACTGAATTATAACCATGATAACACCTTGTTTCAATCCATAATCTCCATTATATTAATTGCAGTAAATAAAATGAAGCTTCCTTACAATAACAGTAGTATAGGCTCATGCACGTAACAGATCTAGTAGCATAATCTCACTATAACCTAGTTCTCACACCTATATCTATGCTCTCTCCCTGCTACACAATTCAATACATATTTATAAGGGTGGGAATTTTTCCTTCACCGCTTATCTAAACCCAAAATAGGTCACATGCTATTATTAGCCACACGCCGTTACAAAAATAGCCACACATGCAAGTGCGCTAATAATAGATTACTTTTAATTAATTGAGAGTAGTAGATCTATTCACGGCCTGTGTCCATGTAAAGCGCTTCGTAGCCGATCATCCAAAAATAGCCAATGCGTGTTGCGCAAGTCTCCAATTGGTTTGAGTGCTCCACGTGCTATCTCCAAAAATAGATCCTCCTCATGAAAACGGCTAAGTCCTGAACCTGTTTCTGTTCTTCGCGCGCGATCCTTTCTGATACTTTCGCACCTTTGAATGTGCTCTGCTTTTCTACGTGAACCTTCTATATTTTCTTCGCTAAGTGCCAGAGTTTGACTAATCAACACATAACAAATTTATGTTTTAACACCATGTAGGTTGCAGCAAATTCAACTTTGTCTTTAAGAGTTGTGATACTATGCCTTTCCTTGTCAGAATTCAATCCATCATCCATATCAAATGTATCCTCTAAGTCACTTCTCATGATGTTTTTTATGTCATGAACCCCCACATGCAGAACTTCAGAAATGCCCTGCTTAATCATTTCCTTCCTTTCCCAGGGGATAAAGTATCCCTTATTTTTAATGTCTTGTAGTGTTTCACATTGTCAATTATGTATAGAAGTGTCACTCTACCATCGTATTCAATGTTTAATATGACAATGAATAAGCTATACCCCATGTATTTGCAATGGAGAGTAGTTATGGGTGGATAAAATAGTCCCTCCGCAACTTTCATACCTTTGGAGAGTAAATCCACATGCTCTCCTTTAAAAACTAGGTTAATTATCAACTGTAACCTAAAATAAAAAGGGAAAAATATTAGCATGGACACTTTATATATATCAAATCTAGGAAGCTATCTTTTATTTATACAAATTTTGCATACAAATGTGGTCAATATATATTTATACATTTGTTGTTTGAGAACACATACAAACATATCAAATAAATGCAACTTCATATATATATATATATATCCAACCTTAGAAAATGTTGACATTTTCGAACTTAGGGACCCTTCATGTTTTACTAGTTAACAATTTGAACTAATCATCCTTTAGATCAAGCTAAGTTTTAAAGTGGATTCACCTTACTAATGCTAATGATTATGCTTAAATTAATTGAACTAAATCATCACCTAACCTTTTTAAGAACTTACATCTTAGAAAATTTTGGCACTCGTACTTTTACGGTGCGAGTACCTAGTGACACTTAGCTTTTCTTTTCCCTGCACTTGCGCTTTGTTAAGTATGGATATGTACCTAACACAAAACTAGAATTTTCTCATAGGCCAAAGGGTGAGTAATAATAATTCCAAGTGCAAGGATTTAAGAGAGTATTCAAATAGAACACTTCTAAGTGCAAGTAACAAAAATAAAGACTTGGTTGGTCACACTTAATGAAAAATGGGCATCGCACTTATCACACATGTGTAAGGATAATTAAACTAGAAGTTGTATTAACTTAGAAATCAATGCTCTCTATTAAACTAATTAAACATTGTCATACATGTGTAAGGATAATGAAACTAGCTAAAACATCAATTGATATGTGCACCATTTAATGTGTAACATTTCATCCATAGAAGACATAGTGTGATGAATTTAAATAAAACCATATTCATGGTTCTAAAATCTTCACACAGACATATATGAAATTGGTAGTTAGTTGGTATTAAATACCTGTTTGAATGTGACAGTTGTTGTCATGTATTCACTAGTACCACCTCACAACTAAATTCACATTTAATTATATTGAAATTTAAAACCGTATACAAATATCTTTTGGAAATGAAGATTGCAAGCATTTACAAAAATATAGACATGAATTTTCAAATATGGTTTACCAATTCCATATTTTTTTTGTTGGAGAAGAAAATCGCCAAAGACTATTTGGTATCCTTTGTTACTGTCAAAAATCTAGGCAAGGTATGCATTCTTCCCTTCATCCATTGTAAAATCATGAAAAAATGGATTAGTACGGTGTAAATAGTTTCATATTATAATAAGGATTTTGTTCAATTAGGGATTTTATAGACAATTATATTTAAATTCAATCCTTAGTTTTGTAATTTGATCGTTCCTTTAAAGACTGCCATCCAAAGGGTTCTGCACACAATTCTAATAAACTTCTGTTTTAAATTTTGATGATTTCTCTAAAGGCCATAGGGAGATGTCTATGAAATTTAGATCTTACATGCTATTTAAATTTATCCTAGATATCAATTCACTTATTTTAGGGGTTATGGTTAATTTTTCATCATTATGAGAGTTATAATGATTTCATGCTTGTGTAGTTGTAGCAGATTAAGTTTCACTCATTTAGACTATTCAATCTCATATATATTAATATGTAGTCATTTTTGACCAAATAAGTGCTTCAAAAAGAGACTAAATTTCATAGGTATTTCTTGATTCACCGAAATTAGACATATGTCACCTACCAAAAGGAATAGACATCACCATAGGTGAGATATTCAACATACATTTTTTCAATATATAAAAGGTTACTTATGTATTACAATAGTGTATGCATGAAAATAATTACAAATTTGACATATTAATGAAATGTAAAAAATTATGCTCAATAAATTTCTATAATATGAAAATGGGGTAGACAAGGAAAATATGTGAATTTCCTTTTAGTAGTGGTTTGTAACTACACTAATATAGATAAGTGTTTTACAAAATGAGTATAAATGCTTACATTATCAAAGGATTAGTAGTTGAGACTGAGAAAAGGGAGATTAATATCAGATTTTTGAAGTCAAGAATAATATAGAGACAAAAAGGAGATCATTAAAATATGTTGGAGAGAATAAAAGAGTAATTTTTCTAATCAAAGGGATGTTAACCCAACACTAGTCCATTTAATATATATTATACATGAGTTATCCATGAAAGTGCATATCCTAATTTTATGAGAATAATAATTCATTTGGAAACAAAGGGGATGATACTTAGGGCACACTAGTGATGTAAATGATATGTTTCACAGTCATTATTTTAGGTTTTCACAAGTATGGTCACCTTTTACGCTAGTGAGGGTTTTGTAATTTGTGTAACTACCTTCATGTTGGCTAAGAAAAGAAGGTATTCTAATGAAAATAAGGGATGATGGTGGAGAGAAGGTGAATAGAGTTGGAAAGTAAGTAAAAAGAGCCATAAGTGCTCAAAATATATTTAAGAGGGATCATGGAAATTCATACTATGTAGATCCTTAGATGAATGGATCTTTGTAATGCTTGAAAATATGAATTATGAATAAAGAAATGATTGTGTTCTTGTATCCTTCATAATGTGGGAACTTTAACAAAATAAAATAATTATATCTTAATAGTAATAATTAGAGGATGAAAAGGTTGATTTTTCTTAATGAGAGTCTAGTAAATATGATGGTAGTTTCCTTACTAAATATGATATGAAGATCCTAAAGAAGACCATTACCATGCATATAGAAAGAAGTAAATGAACGAAGAAAATTTATTACCTATTTTTTTGATTGGGAGGTTGAACCATAAGGAGATTGTGAAAAATACAATCTTATGAATACATATATATATGATGATTAGGGAGAATATACAAAGAATTCAGAGTTTTTAGGTTCCTACTAACACTAAAGTGAGAGGGAGAAGTATAAACCCTACCATTTGAGAACACAATAATCTACTTGACTAAACAATATTTAGAAGGATTGAAATCCTTTTATTGATTTGAGAGTTCTTGAAAGTCCCTTAGTGATACTGTGAGGTAGGTGTTATTGAGTTTATAGAGAGTAAAGAATCATTGGTAAGGGTTTTTACACAACCAATTTGGGTATAAAATTGAAAATTGTACAAAAAAACAAAGTTCTTAAGGGTATTTTACATATAGAGTCTTATTGTCTTTATGAATCTAGGTAGTATGAGATGTTACCGTCTAAATAAGTGAAAGATTTGGGAAGGCATTACAAAGCCTAAAAATTTACTTAGAGGTATTGAAACTCTTTTTCATGAAAGATATGAATTTATCTTCCCAAATAGTACCACTGTCGAATTCACATCTATATTTTATCAAATGCTTATAAATTGTATTGTCAAATCTAGAATTGAGCACCAAAAGATATTCTTATCCCATGTTGTATATATCTATTATATATGAAATATAAGTTTTTGAAATTGAATACAATTAAAATTGAATCTAGTGGAGATGTGGCACTGGTGACTACAAAATGGGGAATATGTATTTACATACAACTAACCGCCAATTTCATATGTCTATGTGAACATTTTAGTAGACATGTATAAGGTTTTATTTATGGTCATTATATCATGGTTGTATATGGACAAAATGTTACATAGAGTTGTCTAGATCTTGTAGGTTTTCTCTTCTTGACATTTTCTCTAATTCTGAAATTGGCCATGGTCAAAATAGGAGTAAAAATTCAAGATCAACCTTCACTACCCAGTGACAAACGTATGCACACAAAATAATTCCCTTCACAATATCTAATGTAGGTGAAAAATATAGGATGGAAATGGAAATTGTACTACTGAGGAGGGTTTTATCTAGTTTAAAATAGTCTTTATATAATTAAATTGGATTGTAAATATTTGAAACAAAATGGTTGCAAAAATTTCCAACATTTTTTTAAAATGACAAGGTCTAATGGTTGGAGCCTCGTCACCGCTAATCTATACAAACAATATATTTACAATGATAAGATCTAGTAGTCTAAGGCTAATGTCCACTAAGCTATACAAAGAGTTATTTACAATGAAAAAATCCTTCAGATGAGGCATAACGATCATTAATTATATATCTCTATTACTAAAGGGGGATTTAGCTAGTTTAAAATGATCTTGATTAATGAAACTAAATTATTAATCATTTTGGTTAAAACAAGAGAAATATGCCTAGCATCCACTAGATTACACTACTATTACACCAAAGGGTGTATAATGTAATACCTTTGACAACAAACACTAAAATGTAATACTCTAAAATGACTAATGATAACTATGTAAGGCTTGACCCCTTAAGAGGGCACGTAGTGTAGCACTTTTCCTGGTTCAATAACAATTTTCTAGCCAAAGTGACCTAGCGATAGATAAGCTCTAACTATTCTATTGAGGTATTACCTAACAAACACTAAGCTCTAAATATATTATGTTGATTTGCTAAAGCCATATAATCCTCTCGACTACAAAATGTATGTTACACACATATGATTTGTTACTCTAGCCAAATATTATGAGTAAGAGAAATTAGAGCCAATCTGTAAATGTAAGTGCATCCTATAGATTAACCTTTGTTTCTTTGGATGTCACAAAGGGAAGGAAGAACTCCGTGTAGATGGGAAAAGAAGGTTGTTATTTACAAAGGTCGTAGGGTAATCATACAAATCTTGTAGAATGGACATCCCACATGCCTTAACCACATTTTGGATGACATGTCCCATCATCATGATGTTATATGAGTACCCTCTAAACTTTGTTAATAATTACAAAATTTTCCTGGGGACTAATCAGAGCCCTCTATGGATTTTGAGATTACATTTGTCCACAGATATGGATACAATGTTGTAGGCTATACTTATTCTTACAGAAACTGTAATCCTTCTAATTTTTATTTGATAGCTTCTCGAGGCATTACTTAACGATCACTAAGCTCTAAAATTATTACTTTGATTTGTTAAAGACACATAATCTTGTAAAATACAAAATGTCCGCTACGTAATTATTATTGAACAATAAGGAATGTTGAATGTTGTCCATTTATATGTTGAGAAGAACCCTATCCACCATTAAGCTCCAATTAATATCTTTATATTTTTTTCGTATATAACCTTATATATATTCATATTTGTATATTCAATTTTATATAATGTGTAAAATACGTATCAATATAAAATATTTATATGAATATAATTATACATGTATATATATGTATATATATTTATATGTTTGTATATTTCTTTTATATTGTGTATAACATTTATCAATATTAAATATGCATAGAAATCTAAAAATATATAGAGATATATAAATATATCTTATGATAATTACATAAGGCTTGATCCCTCTTGAGGGCATGTAGTGCAACACTTGGCTCCACTAGGGATAGTCCAACCATTAAAAAAATAAAAAAATGAAAAGCACTAAAGAGATTAATGACCAACCAAAGAAATCTATTGTTTTATATACTTTACGTACACATATTTGTGAAGTACATACATGCATATATGTCAATTCTAATAAATATGCCTAACATTTTACATATCTAAACATGCACATGAAATTCCATTTTACCATTTATATAAGGGAAAACATATATATGTAATACAATTGAATAGTTAATATGGTTGTAAACTTTGAAAGTAATGCATCTACCTTTAAGCCATTTTCACAACAATCTACCCGCAAATGTCCTAATTATGTATTAATTATAACTTATTTATATAATATTAATTAAGGTTCACGTGGCATCTTGCTGTCATCCTACATGGCAATTCACTTGTCTTTACGTGTGGCTTTCCCAATGCCCATAAATTGGTTTCATACTTAAAATGGCTAGTTAAAATTGGCAGTTGTAATTTAACTTAGGTTACACAAGTGTAAGGCCCATATTCACAAGGCTCAAGTTTATTAAAAAATTGTTCCTTGGAGGTAGAAAACATTGAATTATACATTATGTGCCATTAATGTGGAGTACACCATTTTAAGAGGGAATATTACTTATGATTATAAAGGATCCTATGCAATCCAAGGAAATTCATTTAAAGCTTTCAAATAGCAAATTGTATGAAAATTTTAATCTTGTCTTCATAGAGTTTATTTCATGGAGTTTGTTGCAGCATTCGTGGACCTTTAATTTATAATCATGGTGGGAGAACCAGAGCCATCCAAAATAGATGCATTTTCATATTCCTATGTAGACACTAGAGTAATGAGAGATACCTTGTTCAATCTAGCTACCTTTAATCACGAGTTTCAACAATATTCAGCTATTTTCTCCATAGTCTAGAGGGAAAGACTTGATGTCCATGTCATAGACAAAGTGGGAATATGAACACATCAAGAACTAAGGTATTATGATATTAGGGCATTAAAAGAGATGTTATTCATTTAATTACCACTAAAACAAAGGTAATTCCATGCCCGACCTGTTCTCTTTCTTTCTAATGCACGCTAAGGCCAAGGGATGGGCCTTATTTTATAAATCTGAGAAAAATAGAATAGCTTTATTTGTTGGGCATCCATTCAGAGCCTATTATAAATTACCAAAGTCTAACACCCTATATAAATTTGGGATTAGCACACCTGTCATACAGATAATATATTAGATCTAAGCATACATGCAAATAAAAGCGGATATTCTACTAGAATAAATACACAAAACAAGAGACATAAATCAACACCAGATTTAACGTGGTTCACCCAGTGTGGGATACATCCACCAAGAAACAAGCCAATATATTATCCAAATATTTGACAAGATATAAAATGAAGATTTACAACCTTCCACACCTCTCAGATGTACAATACTTTCCCTCTTTCAAGCTTTTTCTTCTTCTCCAAGGATTCTCTCTCTCACCAACTTTTGCAAGTTCTTCTTAATTCTTGTTATTTCTCACTATTTAAACCCTAGATTTTATGCTTGTATAATCATTTATAAACTTAAGGAACTTATCCATGCAATTACAATCAATAGATATACTTTAATGCTAAAAATATATCTAATTCCCGAGAGTTAATTAAAACACTCACGTACAAGTAACCAATGTTAGTTTTCCCTAACCGATGTCAGTACCTCCTTTCCTGACCGATGTCAGTACCTCCTAACCAATGACGGTTACTGTGTTTTCCAACAAGTTTTACATTGCATTCTAATCTGAAGTAATTGAGCTCCACAACCTAACAATCTCCCACTTGAAGATTAATTACTACACCATACCTATACAACACCATTATTGGATCCTTATATTTTTTTCTTCCTCTTCAAGTCTCAAAATTGAAGACCAATAGAAGTGGAGTGTAGCTCCAAATTCACCTTTTCTAATGGATTCATTAGCATATTTGTAGGGTTCTTGCATATGTGAATCTTTTCCAGATTCAACTGTCCATCCTCCAATACCTGCCATATGAAGTGATACCTCAATTGAATGTGTTTCATTCGAGAATGAAACAATGAGTACTTGTATATATCTCCCCCCAGGTAAATATAGACAACAACGGAAGAATATGGAAATCAAAGAAACTCAAAGCCTGATATTTATTGTGTCACCAACAGTCAAGGCACAGGTTGGAGGCGCACAACAAAGAGTGTCGACATGACAAAATTCATGCCCAAGGCGCAGGTTAAGGGCGTAGGTAAGAAGATGTCGACAAAAAAATGGATGTGCCTATGGCGCAGGTAAGAAGATGTCGACACAAAAATGGATGCGCTTATAGCGCAGGTAAGAAGATGTCGACACGAAAATGGATGCGCCTATGGCACAGGTAAGAAGATGTTGACACGAAAATGGATGCGCCTATGGCGCAGGTAAGAATATGTCAGCATGAAAATGGATGCACCTATGGTGTAGGTAATAAGATGTCGACACGAAAATGGATGTGCCTATGGTGCATCTTCAGGAGGCGCAACATTTTGAGCATTGACACCCCGACAGGAAACAAACCTTGGCGCAAATATTCAGATGGCCATAACTTTTCATAGGGAGCTCAGATTCACGCAAGGTTGGACTTTTCGGAAAGCTTACGAGGTCCTCTATCCAACTACTACTGGATATCTTTAATTGGGATAGAATAATTTCTTCAAAAATTCAAAATACAATTCGCCATTTTTTTGGGTTTGCTAAGGTCCTCACCTACCGCCATAATGAGATGAATTAAATGTAACTTGGAGGTAGTTGGAGTAGATTTGGAATTCCTCTCTCTTTTCTCTCTCATTCTTCCTATAAATTGTAAGGAGGGGATTCTTTCTAAAGGTTGGAAATTCTTGTTTTGCCCCTCCCTTCTTCTCTTTGGCAGGTGAATTTGTGGAGTTCAAACCTCCCATCTAAAACTGTAATGTAACTTTGCCTCTTGGAATTTTGTACTGTATTGTGTCAATCGTTGGAGAAAATAATACATGTCTATGGATGATTCTGAACCCTCTCTATGTTCATTTGCATCCTCTTGATCTTTCACTGCAAATCTGGTTATCTGTGCATGATCTTGCATTGCATTTTAATGGTTTGTGTTTATTGACAAGACAGGTGTTCCTCATTCCTTGGTGCATCACCTTTGTTAGTTTAAGTTTATTTTATGCATCTTCTTACCCTGTTTCCTTGGCAAGTTAGATTAGGTTTTTGAGTAAACCCTCTGCATTTTTATGTGTGCATCTGAACAGAGGAATAGGAACCGGCCTTCATCCGGAGAGCTTTCCCGATTCACAAGGTCCCACACTTGGGAAAAGCTCCATGTTATGCAATCGCACTGAGAGTCTCAACCCATCGAGTTGCAGACATCCATGGGTGCTGTGATTCTCCATCAACAATACTTTGCTAAATGAATTACATTCTGACTGTCAATGAACAGTTTACAATCATCTTGTTCTTTTACCAACTCTTTCATGAACGTACTCATCCATATCATCTCCTTGCTAGCCTCTATAGCTGCAACATACTCTGCCTCTGTAGTAGACAAAGCCACAACCTTCTGCAATCTTGAAATCCAACTAACTACCGTCCCACCTACTATGAAAATATATCCAGTAGTGCTCCTTATACCATCCAGATCTCCAGCCATATTCAAGTCAACATAGCCACATAATGAAATATCCTAACCTCCATAGCATAACCGCATGCTAGATGCCCCTTTCAAATATCTGAGTATCCATTGGATTACTTTCCAATGCTCTTTACCTAGATTAACCATATATCTACTCACAACTCCCACTTCCTGTGTAATGTCTGGTCTGGTACAAACCATAGCATACATGAGATTACCAACTGCTGAAGCATATGACACTCATGTCATGTATTTTACCTTCTCATGTGATGATGGATACTGATCTTTTCTCAATTTTGAGTTTCTAGACATAGGTGTACTAACAGGTTTTGCATTCTACATCTTTAACCTTTCTAACACCCTGTAGATATAATCCTCTTGAGATAAATATAATTTCTTATTTTTCTTGTCTCTGTGTATTTGCATGCCAAGGATTCTTTGTGCATCACCTAAATCCTGCATAACAAATGTGTGAGCTAGCTTTCCCTTAAGCTCACCAATGTCCTGCATACTAGATCCTACAATAAACATATCATCCACATACAGTAACAAAATAATATATCTCCCATTTTCAAACTTCTTGAAATAAACACAATGGTCAGATTCACATCTCAAATAACCATGCTCTTGCATAAAACTATCAAACCTTATGTACCATTACTTTGGAGCTTACTTGAGCCCATATAGGATCCTTTTCAACCTACACACTAATTTCTCCTTACCCTTGAAGTCATACCCAAGTGGCTATTGCATACAAATCTCTTCATCTAAATCACCATGAAGAAAATCCATCTTCACAGCTAGTTTCTCTAAATGCAAATATTCTACTCCAACTAAACTCAATGCAGTATGAATAAAAGTCATCTTAACAACAAGAGAAAATATTTCACTAAAGTCAATACCTACTTTCTATGCAAATCCCTTTACTACAAGCCTTGCCTTGTATGTTTTCTATCCACCCTCTTCTTCCTTGATCCCATAAACCCACTTGTTCTGCAATGTCCTCTTACCTGCTGGCAATTTAACCAAATCCCAAGTCTAGTTCTGTTCCAAGGAGTCCATCTTCTCATCCATGTCATGCTCCCACTAGACATGGGTCTTATCCTGCATTGCTTCTTTAAAACTTTCTGGTTCACCATTATCAGTCAATAATAAATAAAATAGAGAAGGTGTAAATCTTTCTAGAGGTTTACTTACCATTTGTGAACTTCTCACAAGAGTTTGGGGTACCATAGGTTCAATATAGACCTCTTGGACATTTGTATTCAAATCTGATAGTGACCGATGCCGGTCACCTGTAACCGACTTCGGTTTTGCTAATCGATTCCAGTTTGGCTCTTCTATAACTGATATTGGTCAAGGGTAAAATGACACCAGTTATTGTGTAACCCTGTAGGTATTACTTTTAAATCTGAGAGTTCATTTTTATGCACAAAATTCTCAACCAGTTCATCCTTGGGTACCAAAATTTGATCCATGTACATTCTCTTTTCATTCCACTTAACATCACGACTCCTAATAATTTTAGAATTGATAAATCCCAAAAATGAAATCTGAAATCACCAGATCCATAACCAATGAAAGTGCATCTCTTGGATTTTGCATCCAAAATTTTCCTATTTTCCTTATCAACATGCAAAAAAGCTTCTGAACCAAAAAATTTAAGAAAATAAAGATCTACCTCTTTTCTGGTCCAAGTTTCCTCTGGTATTCCTCCATCTAGTGAACTTGAAGGCCCACGATTAATCAAATAAACCGCTGTATCAAATTCTTCTACCCAAAATTGTAAGGGAATTCAAGAATGTATCCTCATACTTCTAGCATGTTCCATGATTGTCATGTTCATTATTTCTACAACATTCTCCTGTGGTGTTCTTGGAACTGTTCTTTCTCTACGTATCACATTCACTGAACAATAATAATTGATAGATTTGCTACAATATTCACCACCATTTTCAGATCTAAGAAACTTTAACTTTGAATTTGATTCATTCTCAAAAAGGGATTTCCATCTTTTAAAAGTATCAAAAACATCATATTTATGTTTAATAAAATAAACCCATACCTTTCTTGTAGCATCATCATTGAAAGTAACATAATAATGGGATCCTCCATGAGAAGCTACCTGAGCTAGTCTCTACACAACTAAGTGTACACACTCCAATTTTTGCTCCTTCTTACTTGCCCCAACTTTGAGAAATCTCACTCTCTTTTGCTTTCTAAAGATACAATGCTCATAGAAATCAAGATCTAAATCTTTCAAATATGATAACTTACCCTTAGCCTTTAAGATCTGCATTCCTTTTTGACTCATATGACCCAAATGATTATGCCACATGCATGCATATGAATCTGAAATAGATAATGCATAAAAGGAATCAGTAACATAGGTAGATAAATATAACGTTCCTACCTTCTTACCTCTTGCCACAACAAGAGGACCCTTGGTGACTTTCCAAGAGTCTCATGTAAAAGTAACCATGTGTTGTCTCCTGAAAAAATCTTTGCGTTTTCATAGCCAAATTCAAACTTTTTGAAATAATGCCCTTCATTGGTGTTTAATCCAAGTTAGAGTTTCAAGAAATTAGTAGAAGTTGTTCCCTAGAGCTGTTTTAAATTTTGTTTTGCTCATTTTAAAGAAATCCTCCATTTCTTAGTCTATGCACGTAATGTCCTCTTTACAACCTTCATTTTTGATCAAAATTTTTCACTTACTCTATGGACTAGATCATCAAATCATTTTTTTACTTCCATGCCTCTGGTTCGCGAAGGAAATTCAAAAATTGGACTCAAAATGATGAAGTTCTCTTCCTTTTTGTATTTTTTTCTGCAGTCGGGAACGATGGACATTTCTTTCCCCGTCAAAATTTTCCTTAGCATCCCTGAGGGATACATGGGTCTCTTTAACTGGATGTTGTTTGGTCATACTTCAAAATCGAGTGGAAGCAGCCATGTGTCACAATGAAATAACTCTAGGGGAAGGGTCCAATGGACAGTCTTCAATTAAGTGAAGGCTTTCCATGTGTCCTAGGTATAAAATGAAGATAAAATCAGCTAAGTATGGATGGCTCAATAGATGGATCCATGTGTAGTAATGGCACATGCTGAAGTTGAGGCAGAAAGGGCCAATTACCAAATCAACGCCAGATCGCCACATGGTTGGAGTCATTGGAGAAGCAAATCCTGCAGTTGAAAAGTCAAAGTGGACGAGCGAGCCATTGGGGGGATTTGAGATTTTGAGCCTCTTTGTAAAAAAGGTGAAAAATTAAAAAGTAACCCGCAGCCCCGATTAGGCTATTAGGGAAAAAGTCAAAGCTTGAGTATGCAGGGAAAAAGTCAAAGGTGAAGCCCGCTGTTGAAAAGTCAAAGTGGGAGAGCAAGCCGATGGAGGAATTTGAGTTTTTGAGCCTTTTTCTAAAAAAAGGTTAAAATGTTGAGAAAACGGCCGCGATCCTGTCTCCAACTAGAATGTGCCACATGTCCTAGTCAAATCAGAGCAGCGGGTTGGCAGAGAAAATTGAGTTTTTGAGCCTTTTTCCAAAAAAGTTAAAATTTTGAGAAAAAGGCCACTACCCCATTTCCAATCAAAACATGCCATGTGCCTAAGTTGAAAATTCAAATCGGGGTTGCGGGCTAATTTTTTCCAAATTTCCAAATCTCTAAAATATCACAAAACACAAAGGGCTTTCCCCCGTACCCAATCCAATCTCTCCTACCACGTGGATGACCTGATTTCAAAGTTATAAGAGAAAATCAAATGATCTGTATTCAAACTGGCAAATCAAATGTAACGTTCACATTGCAAGATTTGGTTTTTAACCCACCATGAGCGTTTTCTTCGCAATGGAGGAATTTAAAGAGGTGTAAATGATTTGTAAAGTTGTAACCATTTTGGAAAAGGATATAATGGCCCCTCAAAGCCATTCCAAAGGGTTGACGATTGATTTAAAAAAGAACAGAGTGCTCTGTACTTGGAAAAGATAGAAAATGCCATTCTTCTTCTATTTTCTCTTCTTCCTCAAATTTCTTCCATTCTTAAGCTATGTACAAACTCTGTCCGAGCTTCAATAAAAGAAGGAATTTTTTTCTCTTTGATTGAGGAAGTAATTTATACTTTGCAACCAATGAGTTTCATTTGGTCTTGTAGCTTCTCCTATGGATTTGTTTTTCTTATGACTATAAATGCATGTAAACAAAATTTCTAATTAATGTGTGTGGGAATCTGATGTTATACTCACAACATTAGTTTCCTCCTACCTCCATTTCCACTCCCCTTCCCCTTTCCAAGACAAAGTTCTTTCTCCAGTGAGACATTACTAGCTTTGCCACAGAGTTAGTGGAGTGCCCTTATTGGATCTCTAGTCGAAAAGGCCACCATTGAAATTAACCTTTTTGCATGCACCTACGGAAGCTGCACCATTCAAGTAGAGGGACTTAGATTCCCATAGTGTTGGAAAGGAATTCACAAATTTGTCCACCCGAAAAATTTTCTCGCCAACATTTTTTGCACCCACTGTGGGGTAGATTTTGTAGCATCTGCACCAAAAAATGACCTTAGGGTCATAAAATACAAAAAAAGATTCTAGAAGAAAATTTTCTAGAGATTGAATAATCACACAAACTTCATGGATATAAATCATGGCTATTCTAGGAAATCCTCCTATTAAGAGACCTGATTTACTCTTTCACACCCAAGAAGACATTGCTTCTAATATGAGAGAAGCTATTTGGCATAATAGACAAAGTGTCAATCAATACTTCATTTCCATAAGGACTCTAGACCTAGAAGAGGAATGTGTTGTCGAATTGGAAAGGCAGAGACAAATTCTAGCACCCCATAGAAGAGCATAAACTTTCAAGCTGGATGATAGAAGATACACCTGGTGAATGAGGCAAGGAGGAAAAATTGATCCCACATTTGAAGGGCTTGAAAGAGAGGAAATTGTTGAAGAGGAGATAATGGCTCAACTTAAAGAAATAGAAAGTCTCCAAATTGAAGCAGAAGAAAGAGCAGCAACAGAATCAGCCTTAGCAAGATTGTAGGATAGAAACAGGAATAAAATGGTTGATCATGAGTGTGAGGAATGTAGGCCTAATGTACCATGGGGAAGAAATACTGGTCCACTTCCTCTTCCAAAACCACTTCATGAACTCCCAAGAGGCTCAAGAAAGAACTTCCCAAAATTCCAAGGGGATGGTTCTCAGCTCCCCGGAGAACATGTTGCAACATTCATCATTACTTGTGGAGTGTTGGGAGTTGAAGATGAAGATGTTTCAGTTAGGCTCTCTGTGGAGTCACTCTGAGAAAGAGCTTTTGAATGGTTCTACATGTTTTCCCCAAGATCTTTCACATGCTGGGAAGATATAAGAAGTGCATTTGAACATAGGTTCAAGAGTACAGAAGATTGTCAAGATCTGCTGGTCCAATTGGTTCAGATGAAGAAGGAGACCTCTAAATCAATGAGAGATTTTGTAGCAAGGTATAATAGGTTGACAAGAATGATCCCAGAAGATGTGGTTCCCCTTGAAAACAACTTGAAAAGGTTCTTCATCAGTGATTTCCCATCAAAAGTTGGTTTCTTCCTTAGAAGAGCCCAACCAAGAACATTTAGGGAAGTTCAAGACTTTGCAGTTGAGACTGATGATGATCTAATTCTTTTTGGCAAAGTGAAAGGACCAAATGGGAAGCAAAAAGGTCAGAGTTCAAATTCAGTCACCACTGATCCAATGTTCCAAAAAATGGCAAATGACCTAGTTGCTTTAAAGAAGTAATTGTCATAAATCAAAATTAGGAATGCTCTAAGGAGACCAAATCCTCCTGGTAGACCAATAATTTCCCCACCTCCTTGTAGGCTTTCTCTTGAAGCACCACCATTTAATGCCATCTGTGACACTAGGGAATCAGAAGAAGGAACAAAATTTGAGGAAACTAAAGAAGAAAGCATGGATGACTATGAAAACTATCTTGAAATTGAAGATGTTGGCATGCACAATGGCCTGATTGAATATGTTACAGGTGAGGAGGAAGGTGATGAAGAAGCTCTAATTTTTCCATGTGTTGTTTTCACTCGTGCACAATTCAAGAATGGTGTTTTAGCCTCAACGATTACAACTAAGAGTAGGAAGAACAAGGAAGATAGCTCTCTAAAGCCTCCACTAAACAAGATCATCAACAGGGGATCACCATTACCAACTTCCATGGAATCAGCCAAACAAGGATCACATAGGTGGGCCAAGTAAGTTATCTGATTCTTCTCCCAACTCAAAAGTTGTTAAGAGAAATTCTCTTCTAAATACTGGTTCTACAATAACATCTAAATTTTAATCAAAGGCTACACCCTCACATCCTTCCAAGCCAATTGTTATATTTGAAAAGGAGAACCCAACACCAAAATTAACAAAACCCCTATCATTAAATCCTCTCCCACTATTGGAACCTCTTCCTCATCTACCATAACTCCATTTGACTTCATGGAGCATGCAAGCAAAAAAAAAGTCTAGCTCTCTGAAATTGAATACCTACAAACACATCCTACCTAATTTGATAGATTCATCAAGGAAATCCAGGGTGGTAACTCTACATCTCTAATCTACAATTCTAAAGGCTTGCTTCCCACACCATCCACTCCATCTTCTCAAAATGTGCTAGCCATCAGTTCCTCCACCACCAACACAGTTGAGCACTTTTACCTTTCACTTCTCATCAAAGGTTTCTAGCTGAACAATTGCATTATAGATTCTGGAGCCTCAGATAATGTGATGCCAACAAAAGTTGTAAATTCTCTTGGCATCAATTTGACCTGGGTAAATGGCACATGTTGCTTAATGGAATCTAAACAAGTTCCATTGGTAGGAAGGATTAAGGATATTGAAGTTGCACTAGCTGATTACCCTGATAAGAAGATACTCTTGACCATTTTGGTGGCAGACATCCCAACATCTTTTGGTATGTTGTTGAGTAGAAGTTTTTACAGAGATCTAGGTGGAGAAATAAAAATGGATTGGTCATATGAAACTATCCCAGTGAAAGGAGAAATGAAGAAGTTGTTTCCAGTCAGGAAAATGAATTTTATAGTAAGGAAATCTAATGATCCAAGAGGTAATATCCTCTTTTAAGATTGTGGGCTAGGAAACTACTTCCTTACATCACAAAAGGAATAGAACTTGCCACTCCTCATAGAGTAAGAATAAAATCAGATTTGGAAAATGGAGTTTTATTGTAGTCATTCCAGAGCAGGTTCAGGAGCTGGTGTGGTATTATACTCTCCCTCCAATGAGGTATATCATTTTTCCTACAAGCTGCAATTTGACAATACAAATAATACAGTAGAGTATGAAGCATTACTATTAGGCATGAATGCAACAAAGGACATGGGAATAAAGAAGTTGAGATGCAAAGGTGATATAGAGATTGTGGTGAAGCAGTTCCGCCAATGATATCAGGTGAAAAATCCAAGGCTTAGGCACTATAGAAATAGAGTGTGGGATTACATTGAATTATTTGATGCATTCTCCATTGAAGCCATCCCTAGGGAACAAAATGAAAAGGATGATTCTCTAGCAGTGTCAACTTCCTTAGTGACACCTCACCCTTCTTTTTGCAAGGATAAAGTGACCATTGAGATGGTGTTTAGACCCAACGTAGAAAATAATGTAAATCATTGGCACGTCTTCAATGATGACAATCAGATCCTAGCCTTCTTAGAACAAAGGGATAACTTCAATAATCTATTCTTTGAAGGAAGTAAAAACCCACACCGTGAATCAATCCCGAAAGAAGAGAAGGAAGAAATTGAGGGAATTGATGAAGAGGGAGTAATCAAACTGAAAGGAAACAAAATCCCTGAAGGCCTAGTTTCTATGGAAGACCTCTTTGACAAGCATGACAGGTTCATCCAAGAGAAAGAAAAAACAATCTTCTCAGTGACCATCTAATTTTGATCAAGAAAACATTGGCACTTTAGAGAATATAAGGATGGTTAACATTAGTAAATGTTTCTCCCCAAAAGAGAAGAGAAAGTTTGTTTCTCTACTAAAAAAGTACTCAAATGTCCTAGCCTACTCCTTTGATGAACTCAAATATTTTCAGCCATAGGAAATGCATCACTCCATTCCTTTGAAGCAAGGAGCTAAGCCCTTCAGGAAAAAACAAAGGCCCTAAAATCCAAATATTTCTGATGTTATCAAAGAAGAGGTGAAAAAGATGCTCAATGCTAGAATCATCTTACCCATCCACCATTCAACATGGGTGGCTAACATTGTCCTAGTAAGGAAGAAGAATTGGAAATAAGGATTTGTGTAGACTTTCGAAATCTAGATTAGGCATCTCTCAAGGACAACTACCCTCTTCCAATCATGGGTTATATTTTGCAAGTAGTCACTGGATCTGAGATGCTCTCTTTGCTTGATGGATTCTCAGGGTACAACCAAATCAAGGTGGTAGAAGAGGATTGCAACAAAAAAACCTTCACAACACCTTGGGACAATTTTTCTTACAGTAAAATGCCTTTTGGCTTGATCAATGCTGGAGCCACTTTCCAGAGAGCAATGGACTTGGCCTTCAAATATTTGAAACATTGTATTGTCATTTACCTTGATTACCTCGAGGTCTTTTTAAAGAGGAGGGGAGATCATATCATTCATTTGGAGCAAGTACTTGCAAGGTGTAGGAAATATGACTTTTCTCTAAATCCAATGAAGTACATTTTTGGAGTCACAAAAGGTAAGTTGCTAGGACACATTGTGAACAAACATGGAGCACACATTGATCCTAATAGGGTTAGAGCTATCCAAGCACTAGACTTACCAACCAGCAAGAAGGGAGTTCATTCATTCTTTGGAAAGGTAAACTTCCTTCATTGTTTTGTGCCCACATTTTCTAAACTGACTAAGCATATAACTTTCATGATGAAGCCTCAAGCAAGTTTCAAGTGGAATAAGGAAGGAAAAACAACATTTGAGGAGATCAAGAAAGCCATTGCCAAAGACCCAACTCTTGTATCTCTAGATTTCAACAAGGAGTTCATCATGTATTGCTATGCATCAGAACATACACTCTGTGCTGTCGTTGTTCAAAAAAGTGATGAAGGTTTGGAAGCACCCATTGCTTTCATGAGCTGTCCTTTGAAAAATCATGAGCTAAAGTACATCCAATTAGAGAAACATGCCTACACAGTGGTCGAAGATGCTAAAAGTTTTAGATTCTAAATTCTCAATTCTGATACAGTGGTGATGGTCCCTGGAAGTGCAATCAAGTCCATTTTGACTCAACATGATCCTGGAGCTAAGAGAGGAAGTTGGATTGCAAAGACCCAAGAGTATGACTTGGAGATTAGACCCTCTAATCTAGTAAGAGGAAATGGTTTTTGCCAACTTATTGTTGAAGATGAAGCTCTCAGGGCTCAACAGGGAGAACAATATGGTGTTTTCTCAACCCATTAAGGAGATAGTCCACAGGCGCTCTTTGTCACCACTACTGATGAGTGGTATGCTGTCATTACTTACTACCTCTCTTATGGAGAATTCCTACCTCATCTTGATTACAAACAAATAAGGACACTCAAGCTAAAGGCAACCAAGTTTGTGATCTGGAATCATGTAATTTACAAGAGAGGCCTAGATGGTTGTTTCCTCAGGTGTGTAGATAAGGAGCAATAAGAAAAGTTACTGAGGGCATATCATGATCAAGCTTGTGGTGGAAATTTCTCAACAATGTTCACCACACATAAGATCCTCACAGGGAGATATTATTGGCCCTCCATCTTTGTAGACACTCAGGATTGGCTTTCCAAATGTAAAGCATGCCAACAATTTGTTGGAAAGCCACAACTAGCTGCATTGCCACTTAGGCCTGTGGTGATTGAAGAAACATTTCAGCAATGGGGGCTAGATTGCATTGGTGTTCTAAATCATCATTCTAGTGCAAGGCATACTTATGTACTCACTGCAACTGATTACTTCACTAAATGGGTCGAAGTCATCCCAACCAAGCAAGCCAGCTTTGAAATAGTCTGTAACTTCATCAAGAAGAATATCATTTTTCATTTTGGAATACCACAAAAAATTGTTGTAGACAATGCAACCTATTTCTCTTCCAAGGAGCTCATAGAGTTTTTTTATGGCTTTGGAATCTCCCTATCTCACAATTCTGACTACTACACACAAGGAAATGGGTAAGCTGAGTCAAGCAACAAGAACATTGTGACAACTGTTTGCAAGCTGGTAGATGAGAATCAAAGGAACTGGCACAAGAAGTTATATGATGCATTATGGGCCGATAGGATCACTCCTAAGAAGGAAATAGGTATGTCACCTTTCCAAATTTTGTATGGAGTTGAGGCAGAGATTCCCCTCACAATTGAGATGTCAGCTCTCAAGTTGGTGCAAGAAATAGAAGATGGTCAATACAAAGATTCCATTGACAAGAGGATCCTCTTCTTGGAAAAGCTAGAAGAAAGCATATGCTAAGTGGTGGATAGAATTAAAGAGCATCAGTTGAAAGTGAATAAAATTTCAAAAAGAAGACCAAAGCAAGGAATTTCAAAGCTGGAGATTTTTTCCTGCTATGGGAAAAGAGAAGAGAACCAAAGGGTAGCCATGGAAAGTTTGATTCATTGTGGCTGGGCCCATTCCAAATTCATGGAGCTTGTGGTGATAATGTTTTTCTCCTCTCATACTTGGATGGAATTCCATTGGAATTGCCTCAAAGTGGGAAATACTTGAAACTATATCATCAGTGAAAGCGGGTTGTCCCCCACCTTGTACCATAGGTATTTTCCTAGTGTTTTTCCCTTTTCTGTTGTCTGGTTTTGGTTTAGTTTTGTTTGGTTTTTGTTGTGTGTGGTTTGTCTTGCATGCTTCCTCATTCTTCCATTCTTTCTCATAATTATACATGACTCAGCAAGGCCCAATGGATAAGGCACTGGTCATCGTAATATGTTTTAAAACTTGAGATTCTGGATCCTTATGTCGTGCCCTAGACATGCCCAGTTCACGCCATGTACCCAAGCTAGGGCCATCTGTTATCTCCTAAAAACTGCTTTGCATTTTCATAGCCAAATTCATTTTTTTTGAGCTCATGCCCTTCGTTGGTGTTTAAGCTAAGTTAGAGATTCAAGAAATTAGCAAAATTCGTTCCCTAGAGCTGTTTTAAATTCTGTTTTGCTTGTTTTTATGAAATCCTCCATTTCCCAGTCTGTGCACGTAATGTCCTCTTTGCAATCTCCATTTTTGATTGAAATTATTCAATTGATTTATGGCCTATATTTTCAAATCATTTTTTTACCACCATGCCCCTGGTTCGCAAAGGAAATTCAAAAAATGGACTCAAAATGATGAAGTTCTCTTTCTATGTGTATTTTTTCTTGTAGTTGGGAACGATGGGTGTTTCTTTCCCAGTTAAATTTTGCCTTAGCATCCTTGAGGGATACATGGGTCTCTCTGATTGGATGCGGTTTTGTCATACATCAAAATCTAGCGGAAGTAGTCATGTGTCACAATGATGCATCTCCAGGGGCAGGGTCCAAGGGACAATCTTTAATTAAGCACAAGCTTTCCACGTGTCCCAAGTACAAAATGAAGGTAAAATCATCTAAGTATGGAAGGCTCAGTGGATGGCTCCATGTGTTGCAATGACACAATTCTGAAGGTGGGGTGGAAAGGGCCAATTACCAAATCAATGCTATATCACCACGTGGTCGGAGTCATTGGAGAGGCAAAGCCCGCCGTTGAAAAGTCAAAGCGGATGAGCAGGCCATCAGGTGAATTTGAGATTTTGAGTCTCTTTGTAAAAAAGGTGAAAAAATAAAAAATAACCCACATCCCTAATCAGGCTATCAGGGAAAAAGTCAAAGGTGAAGCCCGCTGTTGAAAATTCAAAGCGGGAGAGTGGGACGACAGAGGAATTTGAGTTTTTGAGCCTTTTTCCAAAAAAGGTTAAAATGTTGAGAAAAGGGCCATGATTTCGTCTTCAACTAGAACGTGCCACATGTCCTAGTCAAATCGAAGTAGTGGGCTGATGGAGGAAATTGAGTTTTTGAGCCTTTTTCCAAAAAAAGTTAAAATGTTGAGAAAAAGGTCATGACCCCATTTCCAATCAAAATGCTTCACATGCCTAAGTTAAAAATTCAAAGTGGGGGTGCGTGCCAATTTTTTCCAAATAGCCAAATCTCTAAAAAATCACAAAATGCAAAGGGATTTCCCCCATACCCACTCCAATCTCTTCCTACCATGTGGATGACCCGATTTCAAAGTTATAAGACAAAATAAAATGGTCTGTATTCAAACTGGAAAATCAAATGTAACATTCGAGTTACAAGATTTGGTTTTAAACCTACCATGAGCGTTTTATTCGCAATGGAGGAATTTGAAGAGGCGTAAATAATTTGTAAAGTTGTAACCATTTTGGCAAAGGATATAATGGCCCCTCGAAGCCATTCTAAAGGGATGGCAATTGATTTCAAAAAGACCAGAGTGCTCTGTACCTCAAAAAGATAGAAAATACCATTCTTCTTCTATTTTCTCTTCTTCCTCGAATTTATTCCATTCTCAAGCTATGTACAAACTCTGCTCGAGCTTCAATAATAAAAGAAGGAATTTTTCCCTCTTTGATTGAGGAATTAATTGGTACTTTGTGACCAATGAGTTTCATTTGGTCTTGTAGCATCTCCTATGGATTTTTTTTTCTTTTGACTATAAATGCATGTAAACAAAATTTCTAATTAATGTGTGTGGGCATTTGATGTTATACTCACAACATTAGTTTCCTCCTACCTCCATTTCCACCCCCTTCCCCTTTCCAAGACAAATTTCTTTCTCTAGTGAGACATTACTAGCTTTGCCATAGAGTCAATGGAGTGCCCTTGTTGGATCTATGGTCGAAAAGGCCACCATTGAAATTCACCTTTTTGCATGCACCTATGGAAGCTGCACCATTCAAGTAGATGGGCTTAGATTCCCATAGCGTTGGCAAGGAATTCACAAATTTTTCCACTCGAAATTTTTTCTCACCAACACCATGCAACTAGCTTCGCCTAGTTACCCTACAGAAATAAGATTCCATCTAAGGTTTGGCATATGCCTCACATCTTTCAATACACATGTATTTCCATTCTTAAAATTTAGATGAACTTCCCCTTTACCAGTAATACTGCAAGGTTCATCATCACCCAAATAAACATGCCCAAAATTACCGTGGACATAATTTCTTAAATAACCCTTATTAGGGGTTGCATGGAAAGAATCTCCTGAATCTAAAACCCATGACTAAATTCTATTATCTAAATAAATAATAAGAACATATTGCATTACCTCTACTGTAGTAATATTTTCTTTACCTCTATCTGGTTTTTGGTTCTCTTTATTCTTTGACCAAAAATATTTCTTTGCATGTCTTTTCTTTCCACATTTCCAATAGGTAATTCCCTTACCTATGGATTTATATCTTCTATCCCTTGACTTTGATTTCCCATTACTCTTGGATATCTCCTTCTACCTGCCCCTGCTTTCTACATTCAAAGCATTCCATGATGATGATTCCTTTGTACTCTTCCTACAAATTTATTCATTCAAGATTATACAAACCACATCATCAAACTTCAAAATATTATTAGAAGATGTTGTATTACTAACAACCATTACCAATTTATCCCAACTATCAGGAAAAGAACATAAGAATAAAAGTGCTTTCACTTCATCACTAAATAGTATATCAACCAATTTTAACTAATTTACAATAGATCTGAAATCATTCAAATGACTAGATGCAAATCTACCTTCATTCATATTAGAACTAAATAGTTTCTTTATCAAATAAAATTTATTTTAAGCACTAGGTTTTTCATATAAATTAGCAAGAGATTTCATTAACCATACTGTAGAAGTTTCTTCTGTAATATTGGAAGCCACGGATGCTGCCAGACTCAATCTTATAGATCCTAAAGCCTTTCTACCAAGAATATTACATTATTCATCAATCATCTTCGTAGGTCTAGAATTCTCATCCAACGGTAAATACAAATCTCTTTGATACATATAATCCTCAATCTGCATCTTCCATAATTGATAATTTTGGTCGTCAAACTTCTCTACCTTGTATTTGTTTTCTTCTACCATTGTTTTAGCTCCCACTCAATCAGAAAACCCTCTGTGAATAAATCTGTCAACACAGAAAACCCTTGAACACAGATCTGATACCATTTGTTGGGATCAGAACACCAGTTATGTAGATAATATATCAGATCTAAGCATACATGCAAATAAAAGTGAATATTCTACTAGAATAAATACACAAGACAAGTGACGTAAATCAACACCAAATTTCACGTGGTACACCCAGTGTGGGCTACGTATACCAAGAAATAAGCCAATCTATTATCTAAAGCTTTGACAAGATATACAGTGAAGATTTACAACCTTTCACACCTCTTAGATGTACAATACTTTCTCTCTATGAAGCTTTCGCTTCTTCTCCAAGAATTCTCTCTCTCACCAACTTTTGCAAGTTCTTCTTAATTCTTGTTGATTCTCACTATCTAAACCCTTGATTTTATGATTATATAAGTGTTTATAGAATGAGGGCACTTAGCCATGGAATTACAATCAATAGATATACTTTAATGCTAAAAATAGATCTAATTCCTGAGAGTTAATTAAAACACTCCCGCACAGGTAACTGATGTTAGTTCACCCTAATCGATGTTAGTTCATCCTTGCCTGATTGATGTCGATCATGGGTGACCAAATCTGGTCCCTCCTAATTGATTATGTTTACAGTGTTTTCCAACAAGTTTTACATTCCATGCTAATCTGAAGTAATTGAGCTACACAACTCAACATATAACTCAACTAAAATTGACTCATGGATGAACACAAGGCATGCAAGAGTTATTTTATAGAATTGGAACGAGGAACCAATAGATAATATGTATGAATATCATATGATAAATATCCATATTCAAATATTTAGACTTAGGGTCCATAATGTCATGGCCCTAATGAACATGCTATCTGGAAATCCTTATATCTCTTAATTTGATGTAGCATGGCTACCTTTATTTTCTATTATTGTTGATGATGGAAATATTCCTTCTTAATGGAAAGTGGCCCTTCTAATTTTGTGATCCAAAGAAAAAATTTCATGGACAATAAGAAATCCTTCTATATGGCTTCCCATCTACTCAATGTAGTCTGTGGTGTTATTAAATTTCTAGATTTTTATGAACCATGGCTTACCTCATTCCCTTTAGAGGTAAATAAACTATATTTAGAATCATATGCCCATAGGTTCAGGTATTATATTGAAGATATCCACACTTCTTTCTATCCCACTCTCTACCAAGAAATGCATGAAAAAGTCACACCAAGAGTTTATGATGACATCATAACTTCAGTAAGACAAATGAGAGTTATATTATTCTACCTAGATTATACTATTATATTTATCGAGGGAATCCTTACATCTCCTTTGTAGATCCCATATTATGTCTCAGACAAATTGGAGAAGAAAGAAGTGACATATCATATTTGCAATGGTATAGCTAGAAAGTGCAATGATAAGAAACTTAGAACACATCCTCCCTTGTCAATCATTATAAAAACTCATTCCATCTTCCCCAACACCTTTTAAGAAAATATGGTCCAAGGAAAAGGGTGGCCAAGCACCTAGAGTCACTTAAGGGATAGATAAATATATAACCTATGCACATGAGGCTGATGTGAATGATTGGATATGGATTACCCTAACAAATAATAACATAGTTCAACAAAGTATGAAAACAATAGGGGAAGCTCCCCCTCCAAGAGGAAATATTATAAAATAGTTTACAAAAAGAAGGGTAGTAAGCTATTTAGAGTCTTCAGAACAACCCAAAAACCCTCTTTCTCTACCTACTCCAAGGTTTCCTACACCAATTGAAACACTTCCTGAGGCTCAATAAGTAAGTCCTATACCTACCAAAGCTCCTAATTTTGTGTCCTATGAATTAACTTATTCAAATGATGAAGAAGAAGTAATGTAAACTAAAGCCTCATCTAGGGAAACACCTGTGCAACTAACTCAACCTATTCCCACCGCTCTAGATGAACCTTAGTGAGATTGGGTAGAAAAAGCCATAAATTCTCATAAAGAACAACTACACTAGGTGGAACAAGAAGAACCCTTAATAAACATTGAATTCAATCCAAGGATGAGAAACTTGAGAAGGGTAAACAAAAATAGGATGTTAACACAACAAGCCATCATTTTCCATGAAACTTAAGAGGAAATCTTCTTTCTTACAAAGAAAATGAAAGCCAAAGGTTCCAAATTGGTTCAGGATAAGTGCACCAAGTTGGGGGGCCAAAAAACTGAAAACAAACGAAACGTGCTCACATTTTACAATAACGCGACCACATTATGTTTTCTTAGGCTTAGGAATTCATGATCCCGTAACACATACATGTTATAAAACTCACACATTTTGAGATATATGAAGTTTAAGAGGGCCTGAAGGAGCCATATGAAGTATATTATTTTATTATTACTTTATACTTTTATTATTTCATTTATTTTAGTAAATATAAGAAGTTAGGGTCACTCTACACCTAATGGAAGTGGTCATGTAGCTCTGACAGTTATAATATAGAAGATAGTTTTTCAAAATCTAATCTAGTTAATACTTACTCATTTTTAGAATTTCAGCAATGACCTAAGACTTTCAAGCTATATATATTGTAGTCGGTCTTTGTTTTGGGAAAATATATAGTCATTTTGTTGGTTTTTTGACCTTCTCAATTGGATTTCGGCCCTACCACTGCTTGAATTGGTACTACTTTTGAAATTTGGTCCATAATTCACTTTAGTGACCACAAATTAGCTCTATGATGCTTTTCTACTTCTTACTAAAATGAGATCCTCACTTTGTAGATAAAGGATTTCTCCTTGAATGAGATTCCTGTCCTAAGGAAAAAATGAGGTGATTGTAATGTGCCTCCTCCTTAAGGTTTGATCACACTAATAGGTGTTGAATGATTTTTCACAAATAGTACCAAGAGAATTGCATCAAGTGAACTCATATGATTTCTCATTCTTAGAAACAAGGTGCTCCATATAAAGATCATCCTTTCATGGAATAAAATTCAAGATTCTCATAGGTTTCTTTTCTAATATGTATTTCATGGAGATAGAATATGCCTTAATACTTCACACATGATGGTATTAGATACCTTGATGGTATGACTATCT
The DNA here is from genome assembly GCA_019776745.2 of Taxus chinensis. NCBI lineage: Eukaryota > Viridiplantae > Streptophyta > Pinopsida > Cupressales > Taxaceae > Taxus > Taxus chinensis. The sequence continues at coordinate 625,432,841 of CM034148.1, read as the reverse complement.
CATTTTAGCTTATTCTTTGGAGAGATTTGGGTACAATGATAGAGTAAGGATATGAAATTTGAGTATGAGTTACATGTTCTTGACCTCAATGAAACTATTCAAAAAATCTAATTCTACCTGCAACTCAAAATTTAGGTCCTATTTCATTTTGAACTTAGAGGGGCAGCTGAAGAGTTTGCAGTACCTTAAGAAATATTTAAGCCTTGAATCAATGTTGATTATTCCACCTTAGAGAGTATTCTAATATCCTTCCAATTCCTATTTTGTTTCATCCTAAGTCTTTCCAGAACTCCTGAAATCATGCAGAGAAGTCAGCTTTAGGGTTTATGGCTCACAGTTAAGGGTTGAGGGTTTAGGATTTAGGGTTTAGGGTTTAGGGTTTAGGGCTCAGGGATTAGGGTGTGTAGGGTTCAAGGCTTAGGGTTGAGGGTTTAGGGCCTACGGTTTAGGGTTTATGGCTCAAGGTTCGGGGTTCGGAGTTACGGGTTTAAGGTTTAGGGTTTAGAGCTCAGGACTCTGGATTTTGGGTTTAGGGTTTAGGGCTCGAGCTCAGGGTTCAAGGTTTAGGGTTAAGGGTTTAGGGTTTAGAATTTAGTGTTCAGGGTTTAGGGTTTATTATTTTGGTTTTAGGGTTTAGGGTTTCGGTCGCAGAGTTCAAGGTTTAGGGTTTAATGTTTAGGGCTCAAGGTTTAGGGTTTAAGGTTTAGGGCTCAGGGTTTAGGGTTTAGGGCTCAGGGTTCAGGGGTAAAGTTCAGGGCTCAGGGTTCAGGGTTTAGGGCTTAGGGCTTAGGGTTCAGGGTTCAGGGTTGAGGGTTTAGGAAACTTGAAGATTGTTTAAATCCCTCTAGTCTACAGTAGTGATTACAAAGTGAAAACTTCTCTTGATCTTCTGGACTACAAGGATCGGCAAACCTCATATATTTCTAGTAGGTCTCATGAGTGAGTTCATCTTTTGGAATATCAATATTAGGACCATATTTCCTAGTATCATTCCTAGAACCATCATTGAGTCTGCTTGTACAACTATCTTGTTTATGAGAGGTGGGACAAGTAACTAAAAGGATATGGCATCTACCTTGTTCCTTGCAATGCATATTACATATCTCTACCAAACTTGTTTCTCCCCACATATAATTGCACTCTTGAATGCCAATTTCTTCACACAATGAAACAAATTTCACATTTCTCATATTTCCATGTATGGTATTATGCAAGCCATGATGACCCATTGGAAGCTAGAAAAAACAACCACATGCTCATATTCACATTCATGATTCACTTTGATACATGTTCATATTCACAAGAGCCTCTTCTTCCTTGAAAGTGCCTAGTTTGTCTCACTAACTCGGTAAGGATTACACATACTCCAAAAACTTCACATTTCTCATGACAGATATGGTCGTTGCCATATAGATGTTCAACATTGGAGTCCAAACTATCTCTATAGTTATAAATGGAAGCCAAGTAATGGTGTCTCCCTATAACCAAGGATCGAGGACTACTGGGGTCTGTGGTAGGATTGGACATTCAAGAATGATAGCGTATCTGAATCAGAATTTCATTGCATCTGGAGAAACATTTTTAAACATTGGAGTAATGCATGTTGGAAAATACAATTGAACCTTAAAAATCCTCTCAAATCGCCAACTTACACAAGCACTGGACATATCAAGCTCTGTTCTTCAAATGAAACCTTCATTTCCTACAGCTTGCAACTGAAAGAATTATTCAAAAGAACGTAAAAAATAATCAAATTTGCTTGGTATCCTAATCCGTCTGACCCAGAAATACCATTGGACTTGTTATTCTCAATTTATAACACTCTTGGAGCTCTAGATATTTCACAAGCTATAAAAAAAATGAGATAGATGTATTGGGTAACCTTTCTTTATACAAAATTGCTCTCGGATATCTGGCATTTCCCTCCTTCAAAATATCAGCAAATGAAAGGCATCAAATTGTGATGACTCTCTTTGAATGTTCTGCGTATTAAGCGGATGAACCCTTTTCAGTTGGATACTCTCTATCAATACTAATAAGAATGGGTAAGACACAAAACATTACAATGAGTGAAAGAGTTCCCATGCGATGGGAAAAAGAAGACAGTTGTATTGGGTAACATTTCTTTGTGCAAGCTTCCCGCAAGGAAGGGGTTGCTTAGAAAAGGGTTGTACCAAATTTTTCTTGGATATCTGGCATTTCCCTCCAAAATTGTTGTACCAAATTGCGCACACACACTGGTAAACGCTTGTGGGTTAATTTATCTCATCTGATAAGGATTCTTATAAGATAGATCTACCTAGAATTGGGTTATGGAGTCTTCTTGAGTCATACCATTACGAAGAAGACTCTAATACCGTTGCAGTTATAAAATGTTCAAGATTTCCAACTGCTACTTGTTTTCCTCCTAAATCCTTATGGAGCTCCCGAAATCAGTCGAAGAAGTCAATGTTCACAATTTGACTAATCATTCCTTGCACCTGAAAACTCGTTGTAGAGCATACTATCCCTCAATGATCAAAATGGTTTAGGGATTAGTGCTTAGGGTTTAGGGTTTAGGGCTTAGGGTGCATGGTTTAGGGTTTAAGGCTCAGGGATCTGGGTGTAGGTTTCAAGGCTTAGGGCTTAGGGTTTAGGGCTTAGGGCTCAGGGTTCGGGGTTCTGAGTTACGGGTTTAAGGTTTAGGGTTTAGAGCTCAGGGCTCTAGATTTAGGGCTTAGGGTTTAGGGCTCAAGGTTTAGGGTTTAGGGTTTAGGGTTCAGGATTTAGTGTTCAGGGTTTAGGGTTTATTAGTTTGGTTTGAGGGTTTAGGGTTTATAGTTTAGGGTTTAGGGCTCAGGGTTAATGGTTAATGGTTGAGGGTTTAAGGTTTAGGTCACAGAGTTCAGGGTTTAGGGTTTAGGGTTTAGGGGTCAGGGTTTAGGGTTTAGGATTTAGATTTTAGGTTTTAGGATTTAGGGTTTAGCATTTAGGGCTCATGGTTTAGGGTTTAGGGCTTAGGGCTCGGGGTTTAGGGCTTAAGGCTCAGGGTTTAGGGTTTAGGGCTCACGGGTAAGGGTTGAATGTTTAAGATTTAGGGCTTAGAGCTTAGTGTTTAGAGTTTAGGGTTTAGGGATTGTGGTTTAGGGTTTAGGGTTTTAATTGTAGAATTTAAACACTAAAAGCTTTAGGCTGAATGCTGAAATCTTGAAAATTACTTATGTACTGACCAGATTATACTATAAAAACTATCTCCTAACTGTGACTCATGGAGCTCTGAGACTAGTTCCATAAGGTGCAAAGTAACCCTAATTTCTTATATTTACTAAAATAAATTTAAAGTATAAGAAATAATAAAATATAAATAATAATAAATGAAAAACTTCTTATTTTTGTAAATACTAATAAATAATAAATTTCTTATTTTTGTAAATAGAAGCATGCCAAAAGCACATATAATGTATATTCAACAGAACGCGTACGCGTTATAGTGCGTACGCATTTTGTGTTTTTCCTTTTTCCAATGCATGCCTCTAGGCTTGGATCCGGTTTGGATCCCCAAACTTGAGGCATGGACCTGCACAAACACAGCAAACAACGTGTTTTTGCAGGAAAATGCAAAAATGTCATTTCCGCCATGATAAATCAACATAAAACGATCGATTCATTTAAAAAAATTATACCACAACGTAGAGCAGAGTTTCTTCTTTCTAAAAATATAATTTTTCAAATTTTCTGACTAATATAAGGTTTCCATATTATTTATTTTCTAACTATGCCTTTTTATAGCTATTTTTTGAAGTTTAAATATCTCTATCGTTTGTCATGTATTTTTTTTCGGCTCATCGAAATTGAAAAAAAATTATGCTAGCACAAACTAGGCCTAATTCTATACATATTCAAAAAAATTCTAATTTTCGCTATTTTTTTATGTAGTTAGTGGGGGGCACGGTTGGAGCTCCGTTATTTTTCAAAATTTAAAATTTTTGTACTAAAAAATTCATTAAAAAAAATACTCGCTAAAAAAATCTAACACAAACTAGATGCTCCTAGCTATCTTTCTACCAAAGGGTTTTCAAAATTACTAAATGGTGCTCAAAAAATGGTGGGGGGCACGAAAGTCACTCTATTATGTTTTTTAACAAAAACAGCATCTGTTGGTATTTTAGTTATTTGATGTTTTAGTGTTTAGGTTTCAGGGTTTAGGGTTTATGGTTTAAGGGGTTTACGGGATTATGTATTTAGTGTTTAGGGTTTAGGGTTTAGGGCTCATTGTTTAGATATTTAGGGTTTAGGGTTTGGATTTTGTGGTTTAGGGTTTAAAGGTTTAGGTATTTAGGGCTTAAGGCTTTAGACTCAAGGTTTAGGAGAATTTAGGGCTCTAATATTTAGGATTTAGGGTTTAAGGTTTAACAGATCTAGGGTTTTTGGATTAGGGTTTAGGATTAAGGGTTCATGGGTTTAGGACACCCCTATAAAATTGAAGGTGGAAAATACCTGGTGAATATGGCCGTAACCAGTTTAGGCGATTAAGGTGAATTTGATAGTATTGAGGGCTAAGGGTTTCACCTGGTTTTTCAGGGCTAAATCAGGGTTTACGTGCGACAACAGGTTTTATGGTTTAATGTTTACGCACGTTTATTGGTGCGATAGTTTAGGGTCCTGAGGCTAAGGGTCACACTAGTTTAGGACACTAGGTTTTAGGGTTTACACGTGTTTAGGGTTTAATGTATCGACGCGTGTTTAGGGTTATCTAGGGTTTCAGCGACTACAGTCACAAAAATGAGGTGCGACATAGTCCGCTATTGAGGCATGACATATGTCCTCTATTGACGTGCGACATTAGTCCTCTATTGACGCACGATTATTGTCCTCAGGGTTTACGAGTAGAGGGTTGTAAGGTATTGAGGCGTGACACTGCAAACAAATGACACGTTTATAGTTGTATTCAATTGACGTTGTTAGACATTGTCCTAGAATTGACGCGTTTACATTGACCTAGGGTGACGTGTGAAAATGTAATTTATATGACGTTTTGGGTTTGTTTTCTATTGTTTTAGCGACACTTATGTAATCAAGGGTTTACGCGCGACACTATAAATAAATGTACGCACGTTTAGGTTTTAAAAAAATGACACGCGATCATGAGCCTTACGGTATTGAGGCACGTTTTTGTTTCCTAGTGTTTACGCGTTTCAGGGTTAGAGGGTTTATGGTTTAACGTCAATTAGGGGATAATGACGCCCATTTTTAGGGTATCAGGGTACCCTTAGGCCGCTCATTGTTTATTATTTAGAGTTTTCCCGTTCTAGGGAAAAGGGTTTGCAGTTCTAGGTTTTTAGGGCTAAGATGCATTTACAGTTTATAATTTAGAGTTTAGGATGCTTCCCAGGGTTGCAAGGTTTAACAAGATTCAATTTTAGGGTTTCCAAGGCAGGGTTCGATTTCTAAGACACCCCTATAGGAATCCCTGAAGCCCTGGAAATCCATACCTGGCTTTAAGGATGTCTCCAGTATACCAAGCTATCGATAGAAGAGTGTGAATTTGATAGGGCTCGTTCAAAATGCAAAATTTCGAAACAGATCCTGGTTTTTTTGAAGGCTAAATTCAGTGACGTGCGACAATTCAGTAGGATCCGTATATTTTACGTGACGTCTGAGTGATGGCGCGACAATAGCTCCTAATTCACGCGTGACACTAGAGCGACACTAGATCAGTAATGACGGGCGTGTCAGTATCAGAATCTATTGATGCGTGACACTGTTATCTATTGACGCGCGACACTCATGGAAGAAAACAAGAAATTTCGTGAATCAAAGTATGGTTGTCCATGCTGATTGTACGCATGACATTCGTCCTCTAATTGACGCGCGACAAAAATTATTCTGTTTTTTATTCTGATACGACATTATCCTGTTATAAATTGACGCGTGACATTGTCACTCTATTCACATTTGCAGCGACACTGTTAATACAATGACACGTGACATGTAGATACACAATCAATTGCACGAGTGACATTCTTCCTGCACTTACTGCATTTTTTCAAGCGTGACATTGACCTCTATTGCACGCGTCGCCAAACTGATAAACCAAATTGACGCGCGACACTGTTTTCTATTAACGCGCGACTATCTGTAATCAAAAATTCGATTGGTGCGACATTTCTATCCAAATAAATGACGCACTGACACTATCAAATTCGAAAATCTCACGCGGATAGAGCCTTTCATTTACTGAACGCACGATCACCTCGGCTTCTACTATTGACGCGCGTTTAAATTTAGAAGCTAAATGACGCACGTCAATAGGGGACAGTGATGACCCATTTTTAGAAATTATAAATACCCTTATGCCGCTCATTTTCTCGTTTAAACGTATTTCCCGTTCTGTGAATTTTTGCAGGTCTACAATCTTTGAGAAAGACTTCATTTACAGCTATACATGTCGACTTCACATGCTTCCCAATTGCAATGTTCAGCAGAGAAGATATCTTGAAGAGAATCCCAAGTCAAAAAGATTTCAAGAGGATAGAGGCCAACTACACGCGAATCCCTTCGGGGGACTGCCCAATCTGACATCCAAGCTCACTCCTTTCCAGGATGTCTCCAGAGTATCAACTCGTATAATACGCCAGAGAAGTAATGGATTCTACAGGGCTATGTTAATATGCCCCATTTCGAAATAGATCCGGATTTATTTTTCAATTTACCTTCTGTCATGCTACAATTCAGAGGATGGACAACATTTAATATTGATGACTCTGCAGTGACTATGGAACCAAATGTTCCCCAATTCACTATTGAACCGAATGACAGTCACATGCAGTTTACGGGCCTATCCTATCTGAAATTTATCCAGCTGAGTACAACTCCTACAAGGCAACACTGTAGCACCGGAAGAAAACAAGAAATTTCTCGAATCAACAGTATGGTTTCCATGTTGATTGTAAGTATAATTCGTTTTAATTTCAAAAAAATTATTCTGTTTTTTATTCTGATATGAATTTGCTGTTATAATATTGATAGTAATTTTCACTGTTTCACATTTGCAGCCCATGTTAATAATGATCCAGGTGTGGTGTACTGATACACAATCAATTGCACACCACTTTCTTAAAATGCCAACCAGATTGAACATTTTTTCAAGACCAGAATTGTTAAGCGCAGGCCTTTTGCTCAAACAGATATACCAAATTGGGCCACTGCATACATTTGACTGCCACGTATCTCAAATTCAAACTCTCTCGACTTGGTGCACATTTCCCAGTCCAACGGGCATAAGAGCTTTGAACAATATCAAATTCGAAAATCTCAGAAAATTACCTTTGGGCATTTACTCAAGCAAACTGATCTCAACTCGGCTTCTACTATGAGGCACTTTTAAATGATTAAAAGGCAAAGAAATTCCTACTTCAGCTCTGATGAGGCTTTGAATTTTAAATTCTCAATTCCATTTGCAGAACAACAGGTATAAACTATTTAGTTTGTAATTGTATTACAATTTTCTTCATTACAGTGCACAGTTATTAAAACTTAAATTTTAATGTTTTGCACAGAAGATATCTTGAAGCGATTCCCAAAAAAAAAAGATGTCAAGAGGAAGAGGCCAACTACACGCGGAGGCTTCGGGGGACTCCCAATCTGAAATGGAAGCTCACTCCTCTCCAGACCCTCAACATTTTGAACTCGTTAAACGCCAGAGAAGTAATACATTCTCGTATATTAATTACAAATTCCAAAGTTGCAGATTTATTTTTCAATTTAAATTTTATCAAAATGAATTGACAACATTTAATATTGATGAATAGCAGGGACTATGGAACCTTCTTCCCCAACTCACTCAATACAGTCGCATGCATTGATATCTTCAGAACAGCCACTGAGTACAACTCCTACAAGGCCACCTGTAGCACTGAAAGAAACAACCCCTCGACAACAAGGTACAACTTTTCTATAGAATGTTTAATTTCGTAGTTTTGACTTTATGAATTGTTTTAATATTTTTCATTTTTTCTTGTACTTTTCAGCACATGTCAGTCATGATCAAGCCATGGCACCGACACCCACTCAACCATTAATTTTTAAAATGCCAACCAGAGGAACAGTGAAAAAGACCATTGGTAAACGCATGCCTTTTGCTCCGGCCCCTAGCGGGACACTAAACCTTGACTCCTCGTTTCGAATTCCAACTCTCTCACTTGGTGGCTTGCCCAGTGCAACGGGCATATCTGTTTTGAACAATATAAATTTAGATGAAGATTATTTGGGCATTGAAAGCAATGACCCAACTGGTTTTTTCGATACCCGCGAGATGATTCAAGGCCAGCAGGTATACTTCAGTCTTCAAATTTCAATTTTAATATTCTTTACAAATTTTAATTACATTCTGATTTATCTAAATATAAATCTTCAGTCTTCAAATTTATTTATCTAAATATTGATTTATTTTTTCAACAACAGGATCAACCCACCCAAAGACAGAAACAAGGAGCAGTTGATCTTGGTCATGGTGAAAGCCCCCACACTTCTCCAGTAAGATCTTCTGCCTCAGATTCAGATAGTGAAGAGTTTCCACCTTTTCCTTTGGAGAACTTAATTGGTAATGATTGTCAATCCCATGTCAGTGAGTTTATAATTCCTCAAATCCAACAGCTTATAGAATGGGAGAAAAGGGCTAAAATTCTTATCAATGAGATTATTAGTCGTTATGAAAATTATTGGCAAAGGGATAGTTTATACGTGCAGTCCAGAATCAACCTGCAAAGATGGATTCCTTACTTACCCAAGTAAAATGTGGGACTGTCACGTTTAATAACGAATATAAAGATGGCATTCTAGATAAGGCACTAAACAAATTGGAAAATATTAGTGCCGAGGCCCAGGCATATTTTAACAAATGGTCAAAGGACAAGGATTTGGTATCAATCGCAAATGCCGAAAGAGATAGAGCGGTTGTAAGTACTATTACATTCTAACAATCATTTTTGTTAATTTGAAATTTTGAATTTACATTAATACTTTGAATTGACGTTACTCTTTTTGTGCAGTTGAAATATGAAAATTTGAAGAGTCAGGCGAAGGTTTTGCAAGTTCACTTGGAAACAACAAAGAACAAGTTATCCGCAGCAAAAAATTTGAAGCAAAATATTGTTTTGGTTAACAAACAAAACAATACACTAAAGCGGATCATTAAAGAGCATGGTCTCGACCCTGAAATATTGTTCAAAGCCAAAGCAGTTGCTGATCCAAATTTGCTGTCGCATGGAGATGCAACAAATCAAGAAGAAAGAATTATAAAAAATCTGGACAGTGCTGCAGAAGATCTTATAAGTTCAGGGGTTATTTCTGCTGTTGGGGAAAGGGTTACAACCATAGTGGAAGAAGCCGTTGGGGAAGGGAGCAGAGGAGTACAATTGGATAAAGAAAAAGAGGGTTGAAAATTAGAAACTTTTATTATTGGGGAAACTATAAATATTGAGTTTGAAAACTTCTAATATTGAGTATGGTATTTGAATTTAATTATATACAATCTTTAATTTTGATTGCATTAGATGGTTGTGAAAATTAGAAACTTTTATTATTGACTAAACTTTTAATATTGAATTTGAAAACTTCAACTATTGAGTTTGTACTATGCTATTTGAATTTAATTATATGGTGATTAGATGGTGATTATCATGATTTATATGTATGTTTCTTGTTTACTTGCATTGTCATGAATAGTATGTGGACGTAGATGATGAATGATGACAATTGATAATCAATGATAGATGATGATGAAAGACGATGATCGATTTAATGTGTATAATGTAAAATTTATTGCCTGAATATCTTGTGGGACTTTAATTATCTTGAAAATTATGTCGTGGGACTTTAATTGTATCTGTGGGGTTATACTGTCTATGAAAGTAGACTTAAGGTTGATAGCTTAAGAATCTGTGTTGTACTATGATTTTTCAACGTGTTGAGGACTTCAAAGTGTGTTTGGATTTTATGAATGACCTTTATCAGTCTAAAATAAAGATATCCAAGTCAATGATGCTAAGGTCTAGCAATCTGTCCTGTTATCTAGTTGGTAAAGCTCATCCTTGTTAAGGAATTCATGAATTGAATATTGGAGTGTCAAGTGCAAGTTACTCTGTCAGTGCTTCAAGCTGACTCAGTCCTAGTTGGTGATGAAAATTATCAGTGCTTCATGATGTACAAAGTGAAAGAATTTCATCAAGGAGATTTATAATTCTCTAAAAGTGGTATAAGACCATGTCAAGGTGTTGATTCATCAATGTCTTGTAGTTCTAAAAGGTGACATATTAAGAGGACCTTGTTTTATGCCTTAAGAAATGTTTTCACATCTTTAATATTAACGGAAGAATTCTGATCAATGTACTTTAATATTAACGGAGGGTGACTCAGCCAAGGCTCTTGTGGTTTGAATCAGGGAAATGTGAATATTGAATTTGTTAGTATTGTGACATGTTTCGACATCACTTTCCAATTTAATTTTTTGTTATTTTAGTTATCTTTATCCTATCAGGTGGCAGGAATATCTATTTTTTGGGAAGCTACCACTCACCAACAAATGGAGAATAAAGAGATAGTAAATAGAAAAAAAATCCTTGGTCTACAGGAAGATAAAATATATTAAAAATAAATTAATATAATTCTAAGAAATCAAGAAAGAATCATCACTGGTAAGAAATTAAACATAATTGCAAATATGCTAGGGTTTAGCTTACCTCTTACGTATTATATTGCTGTGAAAATATCAAGGGTAACGTGCTAGATCTTTGTTTCACATGACATTGTAGATGGAGGGGTGAGTTGCTTGACATTGTCAGTCCTGAGAAGTGCCAGCAACATCTTTAAATATATAGACCAACAATATCTTTAAAGGTCAAGTAAATATAAATATTATGTTGAAGAAGATACCTATTTAAAATTGAAATCATCACTGGTAATGTGCTAGATCTTTGTCTTAAAAAATTCAACACAAAAAATTGATTAGTAGATAGATGGGTGAGTTGCCTGACGTTGTCAGTCCTGAGAAGTAAAAGCTTCCTCGGACGGATGTCAACCCACGTTTTCAAAAAATAAAATTTTTGTATTTAACTAAATGTAAATACATACACTTGTAACATCTTTAATTATAACCAGAGCTGAAAAAATGAATAGTAACAAACAATAAGATTAAGGGGAAAAAGATACCTGCTTAAAGTTGAAATCATCACTGCCATTGGTAATGAGCTAGATCTGTGTTTTAAAAAAATCCAACACGAGAAATGGATTAGTAGATAGATGGGTGAATCGCCTGATATTTTTAGTATATAGACCTGTAACATCTTTAATGATAAAGATAAAAGATAGATAAAGAAGATACCTACTTAAAGTTGAAACAATCCATTATCAATAGCTTCATCAAAGTCGATGATGTCTTCTGTAGAATGTGACGAAGAGCCAATTACACTCTCAAGGTTGGGAATATTTGTACTTGTAGCTGTATTATTTACATCTCTTTTTTCGCAAAGGGAATTCCAGTGAGCAATTGCTCTGTCGAAAAATGAATAGTAACAAACAATAAGATTAAGGGGAAAAAGATACCTGCTTAAAGTTGAAATCATCACTGCCACTGGTAATGAGCTAGATCTGTGTTTTAAAAAAATCCAACATGAGAAATGGATTAGTAGATAGATGGGTGAATTGCCTGACATTTTTAGTATATAGACTTGTAACATCTTTAATGATAAAGATAAAAGATAGATAAAGAAGATACCTACTTAAAGTTGAAACAATCCATTATCAGTAGCTTCATCAAAGTCGATGTTGTCTTCTGTAGAATGTGACGAAGAGCCAATTACACTCTCAAGGTTGGGAATATTTGTAGTTGTAGCTGTATTATTTACATCTCTTTTTTCACAAAGGGAATTCCAGTGAGCAATTGCTCTGTCAAAAAATGAATAGTAACAAACAATAAGATTAAGGGGAAAAAGATACCTGCTTAAAGTTGAAATCATCACTGCCATTGGTAATGAGCTAGATCTGTGTTTAAAAAAAATCCAACACGAGAAATGGATTAGTAGATAGATGGGTGAATCGCCTGATATTTTTAGTATATAGACCTGTAACATCTTTAATGATAAAGATAAAAGATAGATAAAGAAGATACCTACTTAAAGTTGAAACAATCCATTATCAATAGCTTCATCAAAGTCGATGATGTCTTCTGTAGAATGTGACGAAGAGCCAATTACACTCTCAAGGTTGGGAATATTTGTACTTGTAGCTGTATTATTTACATCTCTTTTTTCGCAAAGGGAATTCCAGTGAGCAATTGCTCTGTCGAAAAATGAATAGTAACAAACAATAAGATTAAGGGGAAAAAGATACCTGCTTAAAGTTGAAATCATCACTGCCACTGGTAATGAGCTAGATCTGTGTTTTAAAAAAATCCAACATGAGAAATGGATTAGTAGATAGATGGGTGAATTGCCTGACATTTTTAGTATATAGACTTGTAACATCTTTAATGATAAAGATAAAAGATAGATAAAGAAGATACCTACTTAAAGTTGAAACAATCCATTATCAGTAGCTTCATCAAAGTCGATGTTGTCTTCTGTAGAATGTGACGAAGAGCCAATTACACTCTCAAGGTTGGGAATATTTGTAGTTGTAGCTGTATTATTTACATCTCTTTTTTCACAAAGGGAATTCCAGTGAGCAATTGCTCTGTCAAAAAATGAATAGTAACAAACAATAAGATTAAGGGGAAAAAGATACCTGCTTAAAGTTGAAATCATCACTGCCATTGGTAATGAGCTAGATCTGTGTTTAAAAAAAATCCAACACGAGAAATGGATTAGTAGATAGATGGGTGAATCGCCTGATATTTTTAGTATATAGACCTGTAACATCTTTAATGATAAAGATAAAAGATAGATAAAGAAGATACCTACTTAAAGTTGAAACAATCCATTATCAATAGCTTCATCAAAGTCGATGTTGTCTTCTGTAGAATGTGACGAAGAGCCAATTACACTCTCAAGGTTGGGAATATTTGTACTTGTAGCTGTATTATTTACACCTCTTCTTTCACAAAGGGAATTCCAGTGCACAATTGCTCTGTCAAACGGAAAGGTTTCGAGGGAGTATCGTGAAACGTAACACCTCATGCAACTTTCCAGATTTTTATCCAACCTGTTTCTCAGTTTTGATTTTATAAATGACAATGCACTGAAAACTCTTTCATCCTCCACAGACCCCAAAATCATTGTCTGGCATAATTCATATAGTCTGAAATACTCACTGATATCTTCTTGTAAGATAGAACTTTGATAGATTCCTCTCCACAGCCTTGTAATAGCACCACTTTCAGAAGGTTGATCTAAATTGTTATATTGGTTCCTCATTGTTGTTGCAAAATTGGTTGACTGAAACTTTAATAAATCGGCATTCAGTATACCTTTGATTTCCGTACCCTTGAGCTCTGACGTCTTAGTAAATTGTTCCATTATTGTACCCATTGATTTATGGAAATGCTTACTGACAAAGTCTGCACGGCCACCTTCTGTATTCCAAAAATTCGGATTCATCACACCCATGGCTTCCAGAATTTTATCTTTACAGAAATGTTCCCTAATTTCTGATGACAAGGTTTCTGAAATTTTTTTAAGCTTTATTCTGGTTTCAACTATCACAGACTCAAACAAATTACGTGTCACAGGAACATCTTCTCGTTCTGATCCTGTAATATCTTGACGTCTTTGCAAAATGTGCATAGGTATTTCCTTCCCATTAATAGAGATGTATAGGTGATCGTGGATATTAAATCTCAAATAGGTGTTAGGATTTTTAAGATCTAATAAATCTCTCCAATTTTCAAAAACAGGTGCATCAAAACTATCCTGGGAACAATACAATATATCAAGATTTTGACATACCATTTTCCTCATTCGTATAAAATCCACAATATAGATCAATCTGCCCTGTGCATGCTTCATCAGTGTATTGATCTCCTTTAACATTGGAAGAATACCAACCAATGTAAGCAAAGTCTCCAAATCAGTTAAGAGGAACAACATGTCCCTTGCCCTATCAACTTCATGACGGTATTTGTGCATGAAACCAACCAATGAAGGATACTCCTCACGAACTCTGCATGCTGGTTCATACAAAGAGATCCATCTAGTCTCCACATCCTTCAGAAGTTTTTTGCCGTCTGTAATTCCAATTGCAAAATTTTGGAACTCCAGAAAATGCTTTGGGCTGCTTGACATATAGGCATGGAGTTCTCTTATTAGGTCTTCTAATTTAGCAACATTTTCATGGTTGCTTACCATTTTATATGCTAAATTCATTCTGTGAGCCATGCAGTGAATTGGTAGCATATATGGGGCCACTGTTGTTTGTAATCTAACACAGAGCCCTGTTCGGTGACCCTGCATGACAGATGCACCATCTGCTCCAACGCATACCAACTTCGTAGCAATTTCATAATCAGTCATACCAGCAACATCTTTCAAATGAGAAACAACTATTTTGTATAGGTTTTTAGCATTGCAGTTTTCAACCATTTTCATAACACCCAACAGATGAGGTGTCCTTATATGATTTTCTAATGTATAGATGTGGATACATACCCATGCGGTGTTGTCGACTGCTGTCACTTCATCAATTGAAACAGAGATAAAGTTTGCTTTTTTTACATTCTCTTTCAAATCTTCCTTCTCTATCATCGAGAGGCATTTTGCCATTTCCCATCCACTACTCTCAGACCAATGAGACTGAGGTACATTCAGCATTCCGTTAAATTGATATAAAACTTTGAAATCAAGGAAATCTGACATCGCCCTTCCTTTTTTAAGTATTTGAAAAAGAGTAGAGAATTGTATGAATTTTGCATGTAGATTTGTTTCTTTCATCTTACCAATATGCGATGTGATTGTTCCTCCCTTTTCCAACAGATGTCTGTGTTTTTTCTGCTCTGCCTCATATTCCACTGCGTATCTGACATGCATGCACTCCTTTTCAGTTTTCCACCTATGTGTTTTGATTTTCTGGCCATCCACCTCCTGTTACAGTTCAAATATTGTTTTCCACAATGTTTTTCTATAGTGTCCAGCTTCAGTTCCATTTTTTGTTGCTTTCCTAATTTCCACGTACATATTGTACATGTACATTCAGATGGGATCTCTTCAGAATTAGATGATTGTACAGGTTCAATAAACAAAAATTTAGCTGCCCAATCAAACTTGTATGTCCTGCCAATGGTCCACATATTCTTGTTCGTTTTCAATGCTTTACTTTTTTTAGTAGAATTTTGAGCAATATCACAATCACCTAGTTTCCTCTTTCTTGGACCAGGAGTTTGATTTTGATTTTTGTCTTCCATTTTGCTGAGTGTTTGTATCTGTGATATCTAGATGCACTTCTGGTTGCACCCCAATAGGAACAATATCTTCAATATCTGGCATATTATCGTAGGTTTCATTTGTTTGACTTTGATACTGTGCAGAATGCATGTCCACCTCAATAATACCTTCCACACAGTCAGTATTCTAATTCTTTGTGGTGGCATATATATGATTGGTATTTTTACATTATTTGTATCCGCAGAGTTTCCAAAATACTTGAAGAGTGATTTCTAAGATTTCTTACTTACTTTTAGGTTATTCGCATTCTTTGAGCTGGCACCTTCCATTATTCTGAAGAGAGTCCTACGTCAGAAAAAGAACCAAGTAGTGACTCTGTCCACTATCTGAGGTCTCTTTCGCACGTGTCCCCTGTCTGAGGTCTTTCTCATGTGTCAACTACTGCACTTGTCACACGTTAAAAACCTATTCCTCTATCATGCATCCAGTGTCTGAATCCTACTGTCGTGCATCAAGCACTGCCTCTTGTCACATGTCAACTACTTATGCCCAAGTCACATGTCAACACTACCCCTTGTCGTGCGTCAAAACTACTCTTGTCGTGCGTCAGTACAATGCCCTTGTCACGTGTCAACACTATCTTTTGTCACGCGTCAACACTGTCCCTGTTGTCATTTCCACAATGAACAATCACAGGCTAACAGTAATCTGAATCTCTGCTGCTTAAGGGTATGCGAGTTGAAATTTCACAGTATTGGTAATTTGGTATGCTTCTTGAGGTATACTACCTGGTAAATCACCTAGGTTTTTATAGGAGATGTTTTCAAATGAAGGCGAAGCCGACCCCCCAAAAAAAATATACTATATATTTTAGGAAAACAGGACACCGACCCACTCCGAATAATTCACCTTTTCAAATTTTCCTAAAATGAAATTTTTGCCATATTACGAATATTCACCGCTAAAATTATCCTGATGGTAGAAATAGAATTAGTGAGAGGATTACAGTCTACAAGCATTGAGAGCATTGGAGGCATTACTTAAATGCCAAAGGAGTTTGTGTTAGGGCACAATTTCTAGATATCCCTGAAGTATGCCTGAATTAGCCTGAAAAATGAATTTGAATAATAGACAGTGTAGAATGAGGTTTCATTTTTACAGGAGTTATACTTTTTCTCTAAAGAAGAACGATACTATCATTGAAAGGATAAGACCTATGCATATCAATGTTGCAGATTTATTGAACAAGATATCGAGCGAAGTGACTCTTTTTAGGACCACTATGGAATTATGACCATGGATGGGTTTTGAAGCAATAAGGGGTTTGTATTATTTATATTCTGATTTCAAGGAATGGATTGACCAGATAAGGTTAACTATCATCCATTTTATAGATGATGCAAGAGATGTCTGAGGATGAAATCACATTTTACAAGATGGCTTTCTATTCAATGGGATGCCAACTATGTATACCATGTTTAGGTTTCTACTGAGAGAGAATATAATGAAAGAGCTACATAGTGGTGGATTGGCTTGGCCATTTTCCATAAGAATATAATAGAGAAAAATGAAGTAGAATCTTGGTAGCTCAGAGAAATTCTATCCCAAACCAAGATATGATCCAAAGAGATGTGGTAAGATATGAAGGAGATAATGTCAAATTTTCTAAGTCTATGCAGAAGGTTTTATTGCGATAAGGCTACAGGGTTGTATATAAATCCTATTGTCCTACTTCCTAAAGGGTCAATGGACAGATCTGAGTATGGATTTTTAGGGAAGCCATTATTGTTGCAAGAAATAAACTAGTCACAGAAAACCCCACACAAGAGGTAATGAGTCAATTTTTGTGGTTTTTGACCAGGTTTTATTAGTATGGTTCATTTTATTTCCTCTAAGAAAATAACCCGTGATGTGAGCAGGCATAGCAGATTGATGTTTTTGAGAGAAGTTGTTCAATTACATTGTGTTATTAAAACAATTACATTGTAGATAGGGACACTAAGGTTCTTAAGTCACTTCTGGAGGATATTTATGAAATGACTAGTTGGGAACTCATACTATAGTTTAAGCAGTTTGCCTAATCATGGTCTCAGACCTATGGCTGGTAAAACAAAGGTGGTAAATAGGAGTTATGGGATATACCTGTTACCAGGTGCATACAAAGGGGAAATGGTAAATTATGGGACTTAGCATATACCACAAGTTGAGTTTGCATATAAAAGTATCCATAAATGGATCCAGAGTTAATAGTCTCCATGGTTTCAATCTGTGTATCCTGAGTAATCTAAATGGATGTGTGTAAGAACTTTTGATTTGTTATTTCAAGCCTACTAGTTGATGATGAGAGTCAGTAGATGATGTAACAAGCATTTTCCGAAATTCATATACAACAAGTATTACAGGAAGAAGTGTGGAATGCTTTATGTTGTAGAATAATAATGTACAGAGTATAACGAAATAAAAGACGTGCTATAGATGGACATAACATATTTATAGTTGGTCTGTAGTTTAACCTTATATGGTATACCTGCGGACAGACACAAGGTTTCCAAAAGGAGCCTATAACATAGTTGATAGTACAATTGAATATTGGTCCCTGCATAATATCATTATAAAATTATGTACATATATATGCTATATGAGGTATATATATATCCATAGGATATATATATATATATATATTTGTATATTTATATTCTAATGTGTACATTAATGTTTCAATATAAAATATGTATACAAATATAAAAATTTCTATGGGGATGTAATATATATATATATACAAATATGTGGATGATATATAAATGATATATTATGAGAACTACATAAGGCTTAATCCATTTTGAGGGTATGTAGTACAACACTTGGAGGCCACCACGGATAGTCTAGCCATTAAAAAAATTATAAACAATGAAAAACACTAAAGAGATTAGTGGCCAGCCAAAGAAATCATTTTTAAAAAAAAATACTTTACGTTTGTCACATGAATTAGACAAAAAAAATTCTTATATGAAAATCTAGGACACTTAGAATATAAGCCAAAAATCTATAAAGAGAGTGTTTTACAACGAAGAGAGTTAATATTGAATCCTAGTGGTCAATAAGCTATACTAAAAGTTTTTTACAATGATAGAGTCCAATAGACGGAACCTAACATCCACTAATCTATACAATTACATGGACTAAAGGGGTTTTTATCATATTTATAATAATGTTGTATTATAAAATTTACTTGTTAATCTTTATGGTTGAAATATATAGAAATATAGCCAAGAGAATGCTAGGGTAAACTATTATTTAACCAAAGAGTGTATAATATAATACCTTTATTAACAATTTTTTTTTTACTTATATGTAAATTCAAGAGTACTGAGCCTATTGGCCGCTAAGCTATCTTAAGAGTTTTTTACAAAGATAAGATCAAGTAGATGGAGCATAGAGTCTTTTAATTTAAGAAAACTATATTACTTAAGAAGGTATTATGTAGTTTAAAATAATATTATATAATTAAACTCAATTGTAAATATTTGAGATAAAAAAGGAGAAATATAGCCTAGCAGCCACTAGGATGGGAAAACTATTTCTTGATAGGGTGTATAGATGACGTAGACGAAGGACAATGGATGGATCTAGGATAAAAGTTCTCCAATTGGAAATATACAAATAAAAACACATAAATATGGAACGCACACACACACACACACACACACACACACACACGTATATAATTGTATATTTACATATATTATAGAACCCTAATGCCCGCTAGGCATCCTTAACATAGTCAAATTTGCGTTTTATATCAAATCTATGCCTCTCTAGTTTCAGATTTGTTTTTAAATAGATGCAGTACCTATATATGAAGGTATTCAAAATAAAAGGATTATAGTGTAGTTTCCAATAAGCTATATGATTTTATTACATACCTAGTGGGCACAAAGTTAGAAATGCATTTATAAGTAAAATGATATGTGTGTGTGTGTGTGTGTGTGTGTGTGTGTGTGTGTGTGTGTGTGTGTGTGTGTGTGTGTGTGTGTGTGTGTGTGTGTGTGTGTATGTGTGTGTAATTTTCATTAATTTTCCAATGGAAATAGTGATTCGAAACTACTAAAATTTTAATTTCAAACGTTGTTAATTTAAAATATGTGGATACAACATAATAAATACTTGAAATATTTCCATGTAAGTTATAATTCATGGGTTTCCAAGTTGATAATAAACTATAGTGCCATAACGAGTGTCCATTTGTAGTCCATTTATATTTAAACCATCTATGTTTTCCTCTATATGAATGGTAAAATGTAATTCCATGTCAAGTTATCCTTTCCTATTGGAGTTTCCACGTTGATAATGGCACATTTTTAATTAAAACAATCTTTTTATCTTGTATTACAAAAATATTAGGATATTAATGTTGTCCTCTAGTATCAATGGTAAAATGTAATTCCTATTTAATTTTTTTAATTGTATTACATATATATTAAAATATTTATGTTTTCCTCTATATAAATGGTAAAATGTATTTCCATGTACATGCACATGGAATTACATCTTAGCTGCATTTATATAGTTGGAAATCTGTAAATATCCTCTAGTTTTTGCATGTATAATATGCAATGTCAAAAATTGTTATGGTTCCCGTACGTTTATTATCAGCATGCGAAACTTAATGAAGAATAACAAGTTACATAGTAAATATGCTAAAAATAGTAATTATGCTGCCATCCTAGAGTAGATTTAGTAAAAGTTAGTTACGATTTGAAATTGGAAACTTGAGTTGAGAGTTGTTTTCACTATTTCCAGTGAAAAATTAATGAAAATTACATGATTTAATAACGAAGTTAAGTGTAATAATTAGCTACTTTTCTTTGTGGAGTTCATTTTATTTATAGTATATTAAATTTGTTTAGCCAATTTGGAAGACATTATTGATAACTTCCTACAACAATATCACACACTTTATCAGATCTAAAATTCATGCTTCAAACACCTTCAAATCTATTACAACCTTTAGGTCACACTTCTTGCACTCACTCAACTAGCTCAAAAATATTTGTGGATGTGCAAAACCATGCTTTTATAAGCTGTGGTCCTAGACATTCATATTACAGGGAAAAACAAATGAAGTTTTACATCCTTAGATCTCGACCTCTATATATTAAAAATATTCCAGGTAAAATTTATCAGGGTAACATCCACAGAGATGATAAGGGAACTACATTTTTGTTTGACTAGGGCTGGAAAAAATGACCTTATCATGGTACCAACAATGTGATTTAAAAAAGTCCCATCACAAGAAGCTGAAAAGAAAACCCTCATGCAATTTTTTTTAGTAAAGATCTAAAACATAACACCACATGAAGATAGATCCGTGACATTTAAGGAAATCATATATGAGGAGGCAATTTAATTGGAAACCAATCAAATTATTTAATTTAATAGTCACACTAGCTCATTACCTTCACGAAACACTTGTTTCCAACACCATTTCTTTAACTTATGGGCATCAATACCACACAAGATGAACTAAAATATCACATGTTGCCACAAAATGGAATATAAAAAAAACCTTTATAACATTTCTTTGATGAGAAATTATAGCACATGAAAAAATCCATAGTGTTCAAACCACATCAATGTTTTCCTCCTTTCACAAAAATAAGTTTCCTAAAAAGTAGATATTAAAAATGCAACTTGTTTTCACCCTTTCTACGAAAATTAATGATACGCTATTAATGGATCAAATGGATGTAAAATCTATATCCTACTATGTGAAATGAACTTTCTATGTGATCCTTTAATGTAACCCCCTTTGTGTGCCCATTCTTCAAATCATATTATTACCACTGCGTCATTTTTTCCTTACAAAAATGGTTGTAAGTCATACACTTAGCTTTGCAATCTACAACCTAAGAGTATTTTATTTTAATTTCACAAACTATCTCCTACTAGACCAAACAAAGAAACCCCAAAAAATTTTACTTAGAGGTATTTGATAAATTTCTTCACACATTCTATGTATGAAATTTCAAAAATTGAAAAAAGTGCATGGTATGGAAATTTAAAAATTTAAATTTCCCCCTCATTAAAAAAAAATTGGGATATGGAAATTTGAAAATATAAATTTCCCCCTCATTTAGTAAAAGTGTGGGATATTGAAATTTCAAACCTTCTCAAATACGAGGGAAATTGAAATTTTAAAAACTTTAGGATAGGGGGGGAAAATAAAATTTGTAATTTTGTCTTTTAAAAATTCATGGAACCTCTTTATTTCACTGGAAATAAAAAAAATTAAATTAAAGAAAAATAGAACACCAAATCTAAATTCAAAATAATGCAATTTATTTATGTTCATACAATAATCTAATCTCGCCAAACATTACCAAATTTTAGAAATACAACATAACACTACATATAAGAATACTGAAATATATTAAAAGTAAAAAAAATAAAAAATTCTAAACATAATTTAATAGAACAATAAAATAATAGATAAACATACCACAAACAATTTTAGGAGTTGTAAAATACTAAATATAAAACTAATTTTTTTAATTAATACCTAAGTGAAGATAATTGTTAAAAATTTTGCAACAAACTCCAAATTATTTTTTTATTGTTATCTGTAAATTGAGAAATAGGGGGTGGAAGCCTGATTAGCTTTATTAATCTCAATCAACCAATTTACAATAGCAACACTACAATACTTATAGGTATTGTACAGTCATGTGCAGACAAAAGAAAGGTTGCACAGGTACAACCAGAATTACAACAACTTCTATAAAACATCCGGGAAGCACACAAAAATAAAACCAACAAATTATATTGTTAAAACAATATAACAACATCAGTGATGTTGGAAATAAAACAAATAATATGATTAATAAAACAAAATAACAATATTATTTAATTAATGCTATTAATTAAATAATAAATTATATAATGCATAATAAATTAGGATATTTTATCCTAAAAATCCCACCCTTAATTGTGCATTGTCTGAAGGGATGAGGAGAGGAACTCTCTGAACAACTCGAACTTGTCACGTGCAAGTGACTTTGTGAAAATATCTACCTGTTGTTCAATAGTTGGACAAAATTGAAGCTGGATGTTGTGCTTCAACACATGCTTGCATATGAAATGAACCTGTACCTCAATGTGCTTTTTTCTCTCATGAAAACACTAGATTTCGAACAAGTTTGATAACACCTTCATTGTCAACATACATGGTGGTCGATTTGTCTTGTGGTATTCCAAGTCCTTCCAGTATACGACGTAGCTAAATCACTTCACAGACAAATTCTCCTGCAGAATGATACTCAGCTTCTGTGGAAGAGAAATAAATGAAGTGTTGTTTCTTTATTCCCCATGATATTGGTCCATATCCCATAAAGAATACAAATCCAGAGGTGGATTTTCTATCATCAATGTTACCTACATGATCTAAATCTGAATATCTAGTCAAGAAGAAGTTGTCATTCTTCTTGTATTCTAGACCAAGATCCACCGATCCTTTAAGATATCTCAAAATGTTCCTTGCTACTTTCCAATGAAAAACTTTGGGTTCCTACATGAACCTAGATATATAGCTTACTGCAAAGCTGATATCTGGTCTAGTGTAGGTCAGGAAAATGAGACTCCCGATCAGCTGCCGATTGAGAGTGGCACTTACCTTAGGAGATGGATATGAATGAGATAATTGTAATCTATTCTCCATAGGTGTAGCAATTGGTGTGTAATCCATCATCCTAAACTTCTTGAGCATAGTCTTGGTATATTTCATCTGAGAAACAAAAACATGATTCTCTTTCTGCCACACTTCCAATCCTAGACAATAGTGCATCAACCCGAGATCGGTCATGTCGAATGATCGATTAAGATCTTTCTTTGTTGCATCGATCATCCTCACTGAATTTCCAGTGATGACAAGATCATCAACGTAGAAAACAACAATCACCATCTCCCCCCTTTCTTTTTGAGGTAGAGATTGGGATTGTATGGATTTCTAACAAATCCATGTTGTACAAGATGCTAATCAATCTTGATGTACCATGCCCGGGGTGTCTATTTGAGGACATATAGAGATTTCTTGAGTCTGCATACCTTTGCTTCTTGACCAAGTACTACATATTGATATTCTTCATCACTGATTGATATTATTCATCACTGATTGATATTCAGAATCCATGGCATCTTTCTAAGATTTTGACTATAGGGCTTCCTGGAATGTAGAGGGCTCATCTGATTCAATAACTCTACTCATCAAGGCAAAGTTAACTTCTTCTCTTACTTTATTGTGAGTCTGTGGTCTAGGGGTGGATGTATCCAATAGAGCATCCATTCTTACATCTCATAATGTACTTGTACACCATTTAGGCATACGTTGAACTGTTCCCATGGGTCGTGGTTCTATCTGATCAACACCATCATCCCCATCATCACTTTCATATTCTGAGGGAACATCAGCTTCAATTTTTACAATAGGTAAAAAATTTACTTCTTGTGAGTTTGGAGGAGGAGTCTCTGCTTCCTTCTTCTCGAAAAACTCAACATCTCTACTAGTGTAGACTTTTCTGGTCTTAGGATCCATCAATCAATACCCAAGAGTCTCTTCACTGTACCCAATGAAGATGAGTTTTTTTGACTTCATGTCTAATTTCTTTATGTTCTGTTTGGGTATGTGCATGCTTGCTTTGCACCTGAATACTATGAGGTGTGTAATAGATGGTTTCCATTTTGACCATGCTTCTTGTGGTGTTACTCTGTCAAGAGCAACAGTGCGCACTTTGTTCAATAAATACACTGTTGTCTTTGCTGCTTCTTCCTAGAATGTCTTTGCAAGTCCAGAGTCATCGATCATACATCTCACCATTTCCATGATAGTAAAATTTCTTCCCTCAACAACACCATTTTGCTGCGGTGTGTGTGGAGGAGGCATTTGTCGATGAATCATGTGAGTTTGTAGGTAGTCTTTGAACTCATCACTGGTGGATTCCCTCTCGATCTGAGTGGAGAGTTCTGATGTGATGACCAGTTTTGTTCTCAACTGCTACTTTAAAACTTTTTGAAGGTTTCAAAAGCTTCATTTTTCTTGTGAAGATAGAAAATCCACATTTTTCTCGAACAGTCATCAATACAAAGCATGAAGTACTGGAACCCATAATGACTTGGCTACATCGGACCACAAAGACTGGTATGAACCTGGTCAAGTTTACCATGAGTTCAAATGTACTCCTCTGGAATGAAGCTCTGTGTTGTTTTCCTGCTAGGCAGTGAGGACACTTGTTTGAATCCTTCTAAAGAGAAGGTAGGCCATGTACCATATTACACAGGTGAAGTGTTTTGAGATATTTGAAACTTACATGACCAAATCTCTGATGCCAAAACTGTGCTAAGGTGGAGTTCTTAGCTGCAAGTGCTTGATCATCTCTATGAACAAAATCAATTTGGAACATGCGTCACACATCGGAGGCTTATGCAATTATTTTTGAGCCTCTTGATTTGTCTCAAATAAAACACGTTTTCTTGCCAAATTGAATATCAAAGTCAAGTTTTAGGTTGTGATCTAGGAGTTGATTGACTAAAAGAAGATTCTTAGTCAACCCAGGGACATATAGGACATTCGATAGTCTACATTTGCATGAACCAAGGGGTAGAGAAATGTTCCCAATCCCCTACACTGTATATGAAGAATCATCTCCCAATGAGACATGATTTTTCGATGGCGTTTCCCTCATTGAAATAAAATACTCTCTGTGGCTGGTCATGTGTCAAGTGGCCCCCAAATCAACATACCATACATCACTAGATGACGTGGATGGTTCACTTGATTGAGCAGTGAACAAGAAGTCTTCATTGTTTGATTGTTCTTGTTGTTCAACAATATTACCTTGCTGGTGGGGTCTTCTTTTCCAGTTCCTCTTTTTTTTCCCTTGATTATAGGTAGAATGTCCCTTGTTAGATTGTTGTGGAGGTCTAGAGTTGCTTGATGAACCTTTCTTGTAAGTATTATACCAACAATCTTGTAGGTTATGTCCTCTTTTACAGATTGGACATTGCTTCTTCTGATTTCTATCCCCGTGATACTGATTTTGATTTTTAGATTTTTGATAGGAATTAGGTTTTCCTTTACCTTTTCCTTTCCATTTTTGATGTGAAGAAAATGCCTGCTCCTCTTCATCATTATTATTGTGCATTTCTTCCTCTTGTTGTAGTAGGTTTACCAGCTTGTCAAAACCAATTATCGTATCTGACATGTTTAGTGTTGTGAAAAAAATGTGGTAAGAAGAGGGGAGTGCTCTCAGAACAATGGGAATGAGAGCATCATCTGTGACCGGTTCTCCCAGGGCTAGAAGTGAAGCCCTCAATTCTATAACTCTTCTTAAGAAAGCTTCAATTTTTTCATTCTGTTTGAACTTTAGTGTGTGTAATTGAGTTTGTAAATTCAATATAACATTATTGTTCTTGGCCTTGTATATTGTGCTTAACTTATCCCATGTTTCTTTGGCTGTTTTGGCATCTCGAATGTGGGGTTTCACATCATCGAACACTCCAAACAAGATGATGAGTTTTGCCTTCTGATCTACTTTATCAACTTAATGCTGTTGTGTTGTGTCAGTAGTTGATCTAGTCAGAGTACCATTCACAACAGGTCAGATCTCTTCAAACTCAAGTTGTGTCTTATTTTTTGTCTTCCATGTAGCATAGTTGTTTCCTCTAAGTAGTTGTGAATCCGGAAGAAAAAATTTGGGGGCATTGGTGCCTATTTTGCAGAGATCATTGACAGGGTTTGGCTCTTATCACTCCAGGTATAAGGTCTCCCAATCTATATACTGTCAGTCTGATATAATGAACCTTTCTATATACACACCCTTCTGATATACCCTACAATATCTGGAAGAAGCTCGCCCTTTCTATATACCTGATGATACATGAAAGAGGCGTTAACGTACGTGAAGGAATTCAATATGTGGTACCAAGACAATACTGTTGGGGTCTATGCAATTATTGACACCGGCTCAAAGAAATATCCTCATACGCGCATGTAACTTCGCTATATACTTGGATAATTTCTCAATCTAGATTTATGTCATGCAATCGTTCACAGATGGATGGGATGGTTCATAGTGTGTGCACTGCGACCTTATTACTCCTCATCGATTTAAAGGGTTAGTGCCCAGATGAAATTTTTATAGCTATATTAGGTGTTAAGTGTAGTAGTAGTCGTGATTGCTTTACCCTTAAGCGCTTCCCAGAGGCACTGTATATACCGAACACTGCAAATGAGATCTAGGATCTCATGAGTCTTACATAACCAATTTTACTATTTTTGATTACAATACTGCCAGTTTCTGAACAGTTACAAAGTTTGTAGTTAACTATGGTAACCTACAAATTAGTACAATATACAGTAGTACGTAATTACATTCAAAAATATGAAAAAAATTGAATGGCAGGATTTTTTTTTGTTTTACGAGCCCTGGTGGCCTTTGGAGCCCAAAATGACCCACAATGCCGAAAATCGTTAAAAAAAATGCCCAAGATGAAGTTTTTGGGTGGTCCTCTTTTGGAAAATGTTGTCCAAAATGAAAAAAAAGATGAATGGGAATTTTTTTTTACTCTAAATTAGGAATTTCCCCTGCTAAATTTAGTAGTTATAACTAAATTTGAATTTTTCCACTAAATTTAGCGGTTCCACCAAATATTCCGCTAAATTCGAAAAAGCATTAACGTACGTGAAAGAATTGAATATGTGGTACCAAGACAGTACTGATGGGGTCTGTGTGATTATTGACACCCGGCTTAAAGAAATATCCTCATATGAGCATGTAACTTCGCTATATACTTGGATAATTTCTCAGTTTGGATTTATGTCATGCAATCATTCACATACGGATGGGATGGCTCATAGTGTGTGCACTGTGACCTTATTACTCCCCATCGATTTAAAGGGTTACGATGCCCAGATGACATTGTTATAGGTATATTAGGCGTTAAGTGTAGTAGTAGTCATGATTGACTTTACCCTATAAGCACTTCCCAGAGGCACTGTATATACCGAACGCTACGAATGAGATCTAGGATCTCGTGAGTGTTACCAGAACCAATTTTTTGCTTTTTTTGATTACAATATTCTGCCAGTTTCTGAGCAGTTACAAAATTTGTCAGTTGACTATGGCAACCTGACAAATTAGTACAATATACATGCAGTATACAAATTACATTAAAAAATCTAGAAAAAATTGAATGACAAGAAATTTTTTTTGTTTTGCGGGCCCTGGTCGCCTCTGGAGCCCAAAATGACCCAAAATGCTAGAAACCATTAATAAAAATGCCCAAGATGAATTTTTTGGGTTGTCCTCCTTTGGAAAATGTTGTCCAGAATGAAAAAACAAGCTGAATTGGGAAAAATATTTTTTAACTCTAAATTACGGATTTCCTTGCTAAATTTAGTTAGTTATAACTAAATTTGAATTTTTCTGCTAAATTTAGTGGTTCTGCCAAATATTCCGCCAAATTTGAAAAAGCAATTTGGGGGTGGGATTTGAACCATGCACCTCCCAATTCTAAGGATTTCTTGGTCTAACCGCTTTGGCTCTTATGAGCGCTTGACATAGAAATGAACAAAATTGATATTTATATGAACAGGTCAAAACTACTTAACCTTTTGAAAAATGTGACTGTGGCTGAGGAGAGACCTACGTGGCAGTGCAGTTTGAAGGTAGTTTATGGTCTATTTGCATAAAAAATGGATCTCCACCACTTTTTCGGATCTGAACACCTTTCTATTTGGCTCTCCACCTCCTTTTATTTGTTTATCCCTAATTTTTATTGATATGCAGACCTCTTTTTAAGGTTGCTACTTTTTATAAGCCAAATTTACAACAGCTTCTTTCAAACATTCGGGAAGCACACAAAAATATAACTCAACTTGTTTTACTTGTGTAAAAAAATATAACAACATCCATGATTTTGGACATAAAACAAATAATATGGTTAGTAAAACTCAAATAACACACACCACTGGCGATTACTGTGTCACCCCCGTTGAATAATAAATTATATGATGCCTAATGCATTAGGATATTTATCTCTTACATGTGGGGATCAACGTTGTTAGATACAGTGCGACATCATTTTAATAGACGTGAGGTCCACTTGAAATGTGACACATGTCAGGTGTTAGATCTATAGGATGGTGGCACATCACCCTTTGTACATTTTAGGTGTAAATTACATGATAGCTAATTCCAAATAGCTTGTATCTAAGTGATGAACACAGACATAGACAATGGCTTGGCCATGAAGCTAATGAGCCCGGGTAAGTCTATGACAAGATGGCTTGACATAGCCCAAATAGCTCGACCTCCACATTTAATTCAGATGAAACCGCCTGTTATTTACCTTTCACATAAGTACAGATAATATTATCCGTAGCAAATTTTGCCTACAAAAAATTTGCTTTTTCCACATCTTGCCTAAGAGACTTACGTTTACTGGAAAGCTTTCTCATATCCTGCTGGGAGATGGGAATGTAGTTGCAGCTCTTCTGGCTCACTCAGACACTATTGCCCTCTCAAATATATTACTCAACACTCTCTGTTAACTTCCATCACTATCTCCATGTAGACCAGATTAACCTGCTCTGGTAGACAAATGTTTGACATTGGACTTGAAGCCTAAAATTTATATTAGCAATTAGAATCAAGCTCAATTTACTAATAGCAGGACTTGTAATACTTATAGGTATTATACAATCATGTACAGACAACATTAGAGATTAGTATGCATTCTAATAGGTACAACCAAAAATAATAACGATTGTTTTATGTTGTCCATTTATACATCAAGGAGAAGCCGAGCAGTTAAATTAAGCTACAAACAAATGATTAAGTTGCAATTATGCATACAAATTGAGGAATCTTATAGGTTGTACGAATAAGACAAATTATGGTTCTAAAAACCATATAACAACATTATTTAATTAATATAATCTAATAAAATAATTTAGAGTGATATACATTAGAGCATAATGTAATTAACCTAACAAGGATACTTTTTATTCAAAGGTAAATAAAGTACCTAGATGAACATGAGCTAAGGTAATATACCTAACTCATAACTAAATTTCAGGTAATAAATTTACTGGAGATTTCCACCCTTGATATCTATGGTGAATGAAAGCTTAACCACCACTAAGATTATGAGTATATTACTCGACTAAAATTGATATTTAACTTTAGGAAATACTAGAGGTTGGCAGCCACTAATTTTATCCTTTTACATCATGTACCAATGAACCCTGATTCTTTCAATCAATCAACACTATCTTAAACCAAGTTTGAAAAAATCGAATCCATTTAAATACACCATTTTTCAGGGAAACTACAAATATTCCCATCTAACACACAGTGGAGGGCTTGATTTACGAAAACCCTATGAAACTTTGTTAATCATTAACATTCTTTTCTTGACTAAGCATAACCCTCCATAACCTATTACATTTGTCCAAAATATAACTTTATTTATCTAAGCATAGTTGAAATGCTCCTACATCAATAACAAAGAATAATCTTTCGCCAAAGGAAGGAGTAGAGTGCGGGTGTTTTAAGGAATACCTAGTGAGGGGTAAGAAATTTTTCCATGCATCATACTTGAGGGCATTTGTTAAAGTCTATCAAAAACCATGAATACTATCAAAATTTCATAGATTGTGCACACAGATTTCACACCTAATTGTCAAAATCAACACACAACCACTTAGCAAATAGCAAAAATCTATTACTATGAAGTATTGATAGTTCATCGCTCCTTGACTTCACAAATTTGATGGCATGCGATTGGGGCAACTACTAAGATCAGGTGCTTTCAATACAGTATTAATGAACAATAAGAAATCTATGGTGATTGGTCATTGGTATGTTAAGACCCCTCTCTTGTTGGAACCGATAAGCTCCTTCATCTTTATCTTCTCCTACTTTCATACAAGTTGATGGAACATCAGAGGTTCGTATAAATTAATGGATATGCTCTATTTAATATGTAACAACACCATGCCAAAATGGTGATCCTTTCAATTCATCACAAATTGGATTCTAGACCTTGGATTTAGTCTTCTTTGATACATAGTAAGGAACACCTAGAGGTTGGTGGCCACTAGGCTAATGGTTATGTGCCATATTTAAGCATAACATCTTGAATTTTTGTGGCTCTTTATGCTATCCCATACTCGTGTTTATTATGTCTATTCCTCCATGTTTCCTTCTAATTATAGGTAATATTGTGTGCCTCACATTAGGTTGTTTTTATTTTTGCAGAAATTCCTTAATCGTGTGACAAGGCATTAGATTATATGCGAAGTTTTGGGTCTGTGGCACATGGTTTGTCTACCTTCATCTCCCTTATGTTTTACTTCACCTTTGTTCCCCTTGTGGAGAGTGATCATTGTACATCTATATGCATGGTCACCTACAAGATGGATTAGTTGATATGGTTCTATCATCCAAATCAATTGCTACTCAGAACACTACGAATGGGTTTATGTTCGAACACATTGATGAAGAGGAGGACAAATAGTGGGTTCTTTTAGTGATATGGAAGTGGAAGTCTCACATATTTTGGAAACTGGAAATCTAAACCTACACACAAGAACACTATGGGAATTACTGTTCTAGTTATGGTTATGGTGGTTAGGGGACTTTCCTAGAGTCTAACCAGGGAAAATTTTAGTGGTGAATATTCGTAATTTGGCAAATATTCCATATTTGAAAAATCTGAAAAAGTGATAATTTTTTGGCACGTAGGTCACTTTACCTGTTTGCCTAAATTTTACGAGTATAATTTTTTTTAGGGGTCAGCTTCACCTACCCTTGAAAAATATCCCCTATATAAACCTAGATTATTCACCAGGTAGAACACTTCTACTTCACATTTTTCAACAATATGATATATCCTGTATTATAGACGCGCGACAAGGGGGTAAGTTAATGATGCGCGACAAGGAGGGTTTGCAGACAAGGAGATACTGTAGATATTGACGCATAGTAGACGCATGACAAAGATTTTGTTGATGAGCGACATGGAGTTTTTTTTGATGAGCAAGAAGAGGGCAGAGGTTGCAAACGCGCGACAGGATATTTGCTGTCGCACGTCAATAGACCTTAGTGACGCGCGTCACTAAGGCCTATTGATGCACGTCACTAAGGCCTTAGTGACGTGCGTCAACAGGCCTTAGTGACGCGTGTCAACAGGCCTTAGTGCCTTAGTGACGCGCGTCAACAGGCCTTAGTGACGCGCGTCAATAGGCCTTAGTGACGTGCGTCACTAAGGTCTATTGACACGCGACACTAAGGCCTTAGTGACGCGTGTCAACAGGCCTTAGTGACGCGCATCAACAGGCCTTAGTGACACGCGTCAATAGGCCTTAGTGACGTGCGTCAACAGGCCTTAGTGACGTGCGTCACTAAGGCCTGTTGACGTGCGTCACTGCATTTTTTTGACGCGTGACAAGGAGGTACAACAGATATTGACACATAGTAGGCGCACGACAAAGAGTTTGTTGATGCATGACACAGAGATTTTTTTATGAGAAAGCAGAGGTCAGAGGCTGCAGACGCGCGACGGGAGATTTTGCTGTCGCGCGTCAAAAAATGCAGTGACGCGCGTCAATAGACCTTAGTGACACGCGTCAATATACCTATTGACGCGCGTCACTAAGGTCTATTGACGTGTGTCACTGCATTTTTTGACGCGCGACAGCAAAATCTCCCGTCGCGCGTCTGCAGCCTTCTGTCGCAGTGCTTGATAATCAGGCAAAAAATTTTCATACAACCCCCAAAAAATTTGCCTTCCCATGAAACCGGTTCTGGGGATATTCGCCAGGTATTCTCCACCTCCGATTTCCAGGAGGTCTCTTAAAATGAACCCTGACTCTAACAAAATTGATCGTGTAAATGTAGTTGAAATTCATAATGTCATGATTTCAGTATTTAAAAAACTATATAAATATGATAATACCTCTTCTGTTTGTCATCATTTGAATAGAAAATGTTTGATTTCTCATCAAAAACATGTCAAGCTATTTACAATTCTAAGACGATCTTATTTTTCTAAATTAGAGATGGACACATCTAAGCCAAAGTTTCATGGGTTAAAAAAGAATAATAAATTGATTGCATTGTTGAAGAAAATAATCAGTATATTCGAGAAAGCATAATCTTCAACCATTCAACAGTTCAATTTTTTTTGTTTGATGGTGATGTATTTTCAATTGATGTTTCAAAGTGTTATGTAACACCTCCATACTATTAGTACCATCCTATAGATGAGGAGAAATTTGACCTTATTGAAATCCATTCCGTGTTGATAAATTTTGTTCCTATACAGAGGAATGTAATTATTCTTCCCTTCTTGTATTTTGTGAAGGAGGTTATGGAACGTGATGATAAAATGACTAGGACATGAGTGATGTGTATTTATACACACTTGACGACTGCCACAAAATTTGTGCCCAAAATAAAATTTTGGCCAAAGACACTTACAAGTATTTACATTCATGGTTGTAGTTTTGAAATGATCACATTTTGTCTTCAAAATCATAGAGCGAACCCATTTTTAATATTTGCAAGAAATAAAACAAAACAAATAAAACTTGGATTGAAACACAGTTAATTGATATGCTCTATAAGGCTCGATCAGTTTGGAAATAACTAGGATGTTCTCATAGGACCAGAGTGGGAAACCCAAAGACTAAGGAGTGGAAGGAAATTAATTTTAGTTTTATTGCATTAGTTATTATTTTCTATTTTTTAATATGTGTAAAGTAAAAATACTATTTTTCCTTTGAATGCAGATATTTGAGAAAAAATGGCTAACTATTTTTTTTATGTAAAAACCAGAGAGTTTAGATCAGGTGGCCTTGCTTGAGGTTATATGGAATAACTAGACTTTCCTATTGTTATTTGAGGTTATATGGAATAAATGGAAAATAAACTTTGAGTTGTTTAGATCAGGTGGCCTTTATTGTTTTCCTTTTAAGGACAATAAACCTAACTTTCATTCAAATTCATTGACAAGATTAATGACCAATTTCTTCAGGGATGCAATATGAATGAACGATGAAGAACTATTAGTAGTAGAGATGATAAAATAAAATAAGGGGATGTATGGATAACTAGATCTATTGAGGCATGTACCATAGTAGAGACATTTGAATCTTATTTATGAAGAGTAAAAGGTGATAGAAAAATGAGAGGAAAAGTCCTAAAGTATTTGAAAAATAAACATCCATATAATATTATATTAGTAGAACTCAATGGATCCAATGTTATTGAAATTTTTTGATTACATGAATATCAATACCACCATTTTTTTGTAATCTTGGGAGAAGAGAGAAAAGGAAAAAGAAAAGACAATTCCCAAGGAAGTGAAAAAAACTTGATCTTGAGGCAGCATATGTTTTTCCTGTTGAGGCTCAAACAATTTTAGACAACTATGTGATCTCAAAGGAAGAAGTCATGCCAATAAGTATGGAAAACACATAAGATTTTACTTGTCAATGTGCATATACCTTGCATATTATGTTAAATATATCAATTATTCCATCAACTAATCCCTCCAATGCAAAATGCATGATCATAGATTTTTGCAATTTGTCTAGTGATATTTATTTTGATGTAAAAATGGACATGCTAAAAATTATCATATCGAGCCTACTGAATTGTATTATTATTGTTCTCTTAGAAATTCTTTATACAAAAATATTAATAGACATGGTAAACAATACATGGCAAATGTGAAATACACGGGGGAATCAATTATGGATGGTTGTTATATATTCTATAAAAATGATGAAATTTTTTAAAGTTTGTGTCTTATGTACATAATAATTAGTGTGCTCAATTGTTAAACTAACGATGATGATAGAGAAGAAGTCACCAGGGACCAAATGGAACAACTACTACAAAAATTTGTAATTTCAAGTGAAATCGGACTACAAGGAAACATACATCCTTTTCCTTATGAATGATCTTACGATTTCTAGTTTCAAATGTTCACTCAATGTTGTTCTTGAAATTATCCAATAATAGTGCTTTACGGTGGTATTTTTTCATTGCATGAATTTTTTGACTCTATTCTAACTATTGTTTTTATTATTGAGACACATGATCAAGAAATGTTCTTAAAACATTACTATTCTCATTTGAAAAAAGGTTCGTCGATAAAGTAACTTAACAAGTCATTTTATTTAATGATTTTGAGCTGATATAAGCTACTAATACATTTAATATTTACATAGACAACTAATAAAGAGAGTAAGTAACTATGATCTCCAAGACACATCAAATTACTAGACATGATCAAGTTCTTGATGTACAACCGATGTAATTTTTTGTACCAGATGTGTATGCACAATCAAATGATGAATATATACCAAGTGATTGGCCTTTAATAATTTTATAAAATAATCACTTCAAAAATACTCAATTTCCATGATTTTTATTTATTTAGCCATACTCTATTTTTTACAGTGCCAAAGACAATTGTGGAGGGTGCAGGAACATCACACATGAATACATAGTCAGAAAATTGTATGTTAGTTGTGCACATTTACAAAAAAGTTTTTATAAGCTCCACTAATTTATAAGAAACCATAACAAATAAATCTAGAAGACAAACCATTTTCTACATAGGAATAACCAAGTGACCTATTTTTATATTCATTTGATACCATATCCATATGATGCATGGCGGCCACTAAGCTCCACAATTTTTTACCATTTGATAACTAATAGATATTAATTTCAATACTTAATATATGAGAGAAGATAATGTTTGAGGATATCCATTTGTAAGCTATGATAACAATATAATAAAAACTACAGAGCTTAACGGATGTAATGCTTTTGCATTTAATAGAATAGTTGTAAAGAATGATGACTACTAGGAATTAATACCCTACCACATACTGGCTAATTACATTCAATTAAAATTATGTTTCCATATGAAATTAATACTTTTAACATAATGTAGTTGTTTCCCTACTGAATAATAGCTAATTACATTGAACTAAGTTTGTGTTTTCATACGTAATTAATAATTTCAAAATCATAAGAAAAAGAACTACATAAGGCTTGATCCCAGCCGTGTGTATGTAGTGCAGAACTTGGCTTGGCTCATCAAAGGTTTTCCAACCAAGGGTAGTCTAGCAAATAATAGCTTAGCCTAGTGGTCTCTAAACTACATCTATAACTCTGAATTTTTTTCCAGCAAATGGTAGTCCAACAAAAAGAAGTGTAGCTTAACGGTCACTAAACTTAACTTACAACTCAGAGCACAATTAATCTTTAACTAACAATATTACCATAGAGGAAATTATGATTTTTTAATTTGGTACTGCACACTAAAAATGTTGAATCATGCTTTCATTTACCTTAGCATGAAGTTTATTATGAATCATTTAATGGTTATTTAAAATAGATTGTGCATCAAAATAACCAAAGACAGGCGAGGTCGATGTCAACCAAGTTGAAAGCTCAATCAATAAGTGGTAGCCTCATAAAGTTTTATTTTATTTTAATTGGTTAGAATTGAAAACAAAATTATTTAATTCCCTGCAGTTAGTCAAAAGGATTATTTACTTATTTTAGATTTTGAGGGCTTGCTATATGAGAAAAACCAATCCCATAAGGAGATTAAATTCAAGTTAAACAAGGAGACTATCAACCTATGGGGTGACTTGAAAGAATTTATAAAGTTAATATCAACAAAATTTGAAGTGGGATTCTGGTCTGATAATATCACTTCTTTGGAGGTTGAAAAGATGAAAAAATATTGAAAACATTTAGTAACTGTATTGAATCTAATATATAATTCGGGAAACAAACATTGCAATATACATGATGGAATTGTAATAAGATATCTAAAAAAGGTTTGAAGTAGAGATGATATTTCTTTGAGTTTTAAAGGCACATTATGTATCACAGTAGGTACAAAGGGAAACTATCCCACAAATTTTATGGTTGGCAGGAAAAAAATTGGAGAAAATTGTTCCAAATATATGTGGTTGGTGACCATTTTTTTCAAAAACTTAACACTAATTGTGTTTCAAGGATTGAGTGTTGTAGAGGGCCTAAAAAATTTGGAACAAAAAAAAACTAAATAACTATTTATCATTTCAAAATGGTTTTTATAATGATAGTGCTTAACATTGGAAAGAAGATACATTCATATGTTCACTCTTTATTTTATATATTGATATTCATTGTTTATAAGTTGGGAACTTTTATATTCACTGTTTATAAATTGAGAGTATATATGTATAAGTTGTGTGAGTGAATTACCAAAAAAATATTGTTATAATAATATTTTGAGCTGTTTTTACTGATCAAGTTGGGAAACCTAATTGAATTTTGAGCTATTTTTATAGATTCAATTGGGAAGCCTTAGAAATGTCTGGTATTGGGAGTTTAAGGTTTGCTATTTACAATTTATGGTATTGGTGAAAAATTACATCATAATAGGGTTCCAAATTTTACACATGGGAACTATAAATAATTTGAATGAGTATTTAGTGTTCATTCAATAATAATTATAACATAATATTTTTATATTGCCTTATGGTCTTCATGTATGGATTCAACACTAGTGAATTACAGTTTCATTGGAAAATTTAGTTGGTTGTGAAATATTTTCTTCATGTTCATTTGGGGAAGTAGACAATGTAAAACCGAAACAAGTACTAGCCAACATATACTATAAATTTTTGGTAATGTCTATGGTGAGAACAATATTATTTTGATCGATGACAAAAGATTCATGTCTTTCGATGTTAAAGAAGAAATTA
Source organism: Taxus chinensis (assembly GCA_019776745.2). Lineage (NCBI taxonomy): Eukaryota > Viridiplantae > Streptophyta > Pinopsida > Cupressales > Taxaceae > Taxus > Taxus chinensis. Next base: position 625,395,650 of record CM034148.1, on the reverse strand, counting down.
CTATCAAAACCCCAACTTGATGGAAAATATGTACGACTGATTCTTTGATTTAAACTTAATTATGTGTGGTTAAAACATGCAGGACAACATAAGAACATGTGTATATCATTGAAAAACTTCAAATAATTCTTATTTCATTAAATCTGGACATATTCCAATGAATCTAAACTTTATTATTACATGTTTTGGAAGAAATCTATCACCATTTTTCACTTATATTGGATTCCATTTTTATCTATACTAGATTATGTTATTACTATTATTAGATTACATTAGTCACAATATGGGATTCCAATATCTAGTCATTATTGGAGTTCCAATTTCTAGTATTATTGGATTCCAACATTTCACTATTATTGGATTCCAATTTCATGCTATTATTGGATTCCAATTTCGGTTTTATTGGATTCCAATTTCACTTGTTTTTTAGATTTTCATGTTGGGAGTATGTAACGTTAGCGGATCACTAACTATTATAAGGCATGAGCCCGTTGGATTAATAAAAATTAAAAAAAATAACAATAACTTCCTACAAAAGAAAGTTCAAAGTGCAAGCCTTCGCAATTTGAAAAGGAGATGCTAGCACTTTCCTTACACTTGAAAGTGCAAAAGCCTCGATGTAAGGTTAGCATACATGCTAACTATTATAATTCATGAGCCCATTGTATTAAATGAAAGTGAAAAATCCTTGATGTAAGGTTAGCGATCTGCTAACTATTATAAGTCATGATCCCATTGTATTAAATTAAAAATAAAAACTAACAATAAATCCTTGCAATAGCAAGTTTGAAGTGTGAACCATGCACTTTCAAATTAATCCTCAATGTAAAGCCTCTAACATTATGAAGTCAGTTGAAAAATAACAATAAATCCTTGAGACTTTGAAGTACAATCCACGCACTTTCAAAGTATGAGCCTTGCATTGTCAAAGTTGCGAGACTCACACTTTTGAAGTTGAGATCCCCACACTTTCAAAGTGTGAACCCCCGAAATCAAATTTTGAGGCAACTTCGAAAGTGAGAATGCCTCACACTTTGAAAGTGCAAGCCTCTCAACTTTCAAAGTGCGAAATCCTTGCACTTTACAAAGTTGCAAGGCTCAACTTTCAATGTTGGATTATGTGCGATCCTTAAAATTAGCATTGGAATCAAATGTTAGTGGGGTTATTTTTATTTCTATTGGAAATTACAATAAAATTATGTGCTCACCCCTGAAATATACCTTATTTTTATGATTCTCCCAAAATATGACCTTGTTTGTTTGATATTATAATAGTGAAATTATTGCAGCATAATAAGGAACTTGTGTCAGTTGGTATTTCCATTTTTGGGGGTAATTTTATTTTGGTAGAAATAATGTTATGTTTGTCTTATCTCGGTCATATACCTTATAACAACTCAAATATTTTTTTCTTAGATTGTACATGGAATTAAGTTCACTAGTGTTTATTATTATAAACTATATCTCTGAGTTATCATTAAAAGAGGACAACATAATTGGGAGTTATGTATATCACAAATTCAATTACTGTGAAAGATAGTAGAATTTATTCTTGTAAATTGTTCCATTCTCCATATAAATGATGAGTCACTTACTTCCATGAGCAAGAAAATGAAATAATCCTTGACACAATGCAAGAAATTGTTTTGTGAGAAATGCATAGTCATACACCCTCGGAGATACATTGAACAAATATTGTATAGTTTACATCAATCAAAAGACTCATTGTTCCACAATTGTATTCTTTGTGAGTTAAGAAATGCCACCACATTTTTCCTAGTGTTGGTCCATGTGAATGATCTACATTTGTATCACACCCCTTAATGTGGAATAACACTTTTCTACTATTTTTTTCACAAGTCTCCCTCTTGTATCCCATTCTCTTAGCCTTGTAAAAGTTGAGTAGATCTTCCTGGGTTGATTCGATGGATATATAACTACCAAGATCCTTGCTTATTCTTGAGGAATTTGATTGAAATATCATTTTCAAATATTCTGAAATCCAAATCAATGATGCATGTTTAGAGAAAAAAGTAAATATGAAAATATTTTATAGGTTCAAACCAGAGGTATATATGTTGCTCCATAGGTCTCCTTTCTCTTCATTGAGCATGTAGGTTTGGAGAACAAATGGATTACCTATGCCTACAAACTCAAAGTATATCCCATCATGCACTCTAAGTTTTGTGATGATAGATGTAGCTCACAATAACACAATTGATTTATCATCATCTTTATTTGCATACTGAAGTGCCCAAACAAATACATTCCCTTTGATTGGAATCCATTACCTGATACCACCATCAACTAGTGACATCAACAACCTAGGAAAACAACAATCTTCATGTCAAAATATCAAAAAAACATATGGAAGGTTGCCTTAATACCATCTTAACCCCTAGAAATTCATCTAATATTCCCAAGTATTAGATACATTGAGATAACTTGAAATAGTTATCAACTAACAATCACATGTGTACAGTGCAATGTGAACGCCAAATGGTATAAGTTATTTAATTTATTGGGATACGTTAAACATTGAAAGGTTCTATCTATACATTTCAAATTTGTTACAAATTCATACATATACATTTGTTAAATCTTATATGATGAGTGGTTTCGACCTTTTGTGGACAATTTTATTTGCACTAAAACATGAATACATTTGTTTACCTCTTGAATGAGAATGTTGCTTTGGATACAAGTAGTGTTGAGTAAAGTAGTAGTGGAGGTGTATATCAAAGTAGAGACTAGTATTTATGAGTAGGAAACAACATAAGAGTGTACTACTACTAGTATCAGTAAGGTAGGATTGATTTAACTTTGATGAAAAAATTCCTCTTGGGAAAGTGGAAAAGGAAGAAAATGCCCAAAATCTAATTTTTCCCGTTCAAAAAGAAATTTAGGAAAACATTTTATCTGTTTTAAGGGTTCCATGAGTGGTCTGAATTATTATGGGAAAAAACTTTGGGCTTGGTACAGGAAAAATTGGTCATTGTTTACTTGAAAATCAGCTCATCCATTGAGAAAATAAGACCTCAAGGATAGAGAGGACTCATGGGGATACATTTTTTTCCGTCACAACATGGTCCGTAACTCTCATTCTAGTCAAACAGTGTTTTGTGAAATCACCTCACTAAATCTCACAAAAAAATTCCCATTACAAGTGTTTTTTGTGCTCCCTATAACATATTTGTGCTTACCATCTGCATATTCATCCAAATACCTCCTGTAATTATTACTAGGGTTTAGTTGGTTCATTCAGATATTAGGAACTTGCATAGGAGAAGGCAATCGATGAACATCAAATTTAGAATTCTGGAAACTTCATGCATGGTGGGTCGATGAGAGGGCAATTTTCTTGGTACAAAGCAAGGCCAACTAGAATATTTTTCTTACAATCCCAAGATCCCTACAGGTTGCTGCAACTTTTGTATCAACAATTTCCATGACTATGTTTTTGTATAATTTTGATAGAATCTGGGTTCACTTGCCAATGTCAAAGACAACTCCATCCACATTTTATTGCTCCATTCTCTAGACAACAAACCTTAAAAATACTTAAAAATGTACAGTGTAAACTCCAAATGAAAACTTAACAAACAAAAATATTACCAACTGAAGCAAATTTGAGTTATTGTCCATAGCTTCCTTCCCGTCAAATAACTCCAAAAGAACAATTCCGTAACTATATACATCATCTATTTCTCATTAAGCCTTGATGTTCTTGCATATTCTAGGTCAATGTAACCAATGGTACCCATAACATAGGTAGAGGTGTGGTTTTTGGCTCGAGAAAATGCACTTAACAATGCCAAATTCTGACAAATGTGCTTCAAAATTATCGTCAAAAAGAATGTTAGAAGTCTTCACATCCCTGTGAACAATGCATGGGTTACAGTCATGATGAAGATATGGTAATCCTTTTCTAGAACAACACTATTTAGACATGAGTATAGCTTAATCTTTATACCGAGTGTCCCAGTATAGCTTAATATTCTTTGATGATCCTATATGAAAATAAAAATTAATAAAACACTTGTTAGATTCTACAACAATCCATTTTAAGGAGAAGGTTAGAGATTGATTGGATTATTCTATTTCAAAATATGAACTTGCAATGTACATATCCATTTTTCTTCATAACACAATCATTTTACTCACCATGTAGGATGTCCCATAGAATTCCGTTTACCATGTAATAATAAAATAATAGGTTTCCATGTGGAGAAAGTGAATATCCATGTAAAATCACAAGATTATGATTTTTGATGCTTCCAACTGTTTCCATCTCAGTTTCAAATTCATGCAAGCTTTGTGGGTAGTGACTGTACAGTCTCTTTATAGCCAATTGGCTTATAATTCCTTAGAACACATTTATAAACAATGCTTGTAGTACCATAGAAAATTATATATTTCTCATTTTTATTTTATGTGATTCTCATTATGTCATTGTGCATGTGAAGAGCCATGTTCATGTGTAGTATGACCAATATTGGAGAACCTAAATGTAACAAATAGATGTGTCAATAAAGAAATTCTAATAAGAAATTACTTTCTGATTTATTGTCTAATAATCTATACAATATGAAATCATGTATAGACATGCTAGTTTTATCGTCTTTATCCATCTTGTTTGTAGAGACTTTTGTAAATGCCTTTAGATGAGTTGACTGATACAAAACTACAATTATGTACAATAGTAGTGCTGAACCCAACCAAATGCAAACAATTTCCAATTTTGAGATGGATTTTGTTCATTGCATTGGTCCACAATTTTTGCTACACAACATCATAAATATCTAAGTTAGCCAATATTTTTATAACAATATAAGAAAGTCTATATAGAACCTGAGGCTATTTAAAAGACAACTAATATTTACTTGCATCAGTTATTTGTTGATATCCAAAAACCATAAGAAAAAAAATGAATTGGTCCACAGAGAAAAGTTGTGGTTATATCTACACTTGTCTAGAGAAAACCTTGATTTTTTTAATGATAGTAATTTCCCTAGAAAAACTGTTGTAGGAGAGGTTTCTGTAGACACCTATAATCACACCCAATCAATTTAAATACTTAAATTGCGCTAATCATCCCCTTTCTCACAAATCAACGACATATCGTCAAAAACGCTCATTTTCCCTCATATCATCATTAATTAATTACACTAAGCTAATTAATTAAGTTGCCTATCCAACAAATACCCTAATTAATGACCTTCCGTTAATAAATCACCTCTTCTATCTAGATTAATTAAATATTAATTAATTAATTAGTCTTCCCCTTCATTTAACTAGTAAATCAATATTTAATTGATTTAATCCCCTTTTTAGCCTAAATCGCACTAATATTCTTCTAATTGGCTTCTATAAGCTTAAACCTACCTATTAATTAATCACCTTTGATTAATTAAAGCACCCCCCAACTCCCATGACTTTCTAAACATGTATTAAACCCTTCTAAAGTAAGGTTACCTTTAATAAAGCAACCTTATCCACTCATAATCATGTTTTACCTTTATCCCACATTCATGAGAATGTGTTGAATCCTTTATCCTTTGGGCTATATAAAGAGCCCTCCACCTACCTTTTTACTTACACCTAAACTTTCTAAGAGAGTGAATGCAAAGCATATAGCAAATACTAAGAGCTTGCCTTTTACCCTTTTGAGAGTTCATCATCTTGAAGAGTTAAGCCTCTTTCTTAAGTGCTTAGGTCATATGGGAGGTGTCAAAGGGGTCTTGTAGCCCAACTTTGATAGGCCCTCATTCCTAGGCTACTTAGTATACTAAGGAAAACTATTTTGATAGCCATGAAGCTTACTTAGGTCCTTTCATTTATTTGTTGTTAGAGAATAGAGGAGTTTAGATATTTAACATTGTTAGTTTCAAAGTTTGTACTTATGAATGCTAGCATCTAACCCTTGTTTAATTCTTATCTTGATGGTGTTTAGTTTGTTGTTTAATTCTTGCTAAGTTAAGGATATTTAGGTGTTAGTCTTTGTTTACATTAGCATTAGTTTAAAAACAACACATGCACACATTTAGCATGGTCGGTGGGACTTACTCCATTGTCCTTTGCACTTAATTTCAAATTTTTGTAGTTAAGTTTCATTTTTGGTTACTAACCCTCTTTTACACATGTTGATCTAACTTGTTTTTCTTAACTTGTTTTGTTGAGTTTGTATGTATTGAGTCTTCCTTGTAGGTATAAAGGAGGTGAAGTGCTGTCCAAAATTAGAATTGATGGGAAAATTTTAAGATTTCCCCATGTTTTCATTTTTAGAGATTACTTTTTTAACATTCTACATGCTAGTTTTGTCAATTTCTTGAAAATTTTAAATTCTTGAGCATGTAGGTTACTGTTTAATAGTGTTGAGTCTTCTATTTACATATTACTGTGGTGGGTTGCTGTCAAAATTTAATCTTGGTGAGAAAATTTCAAGATTTCATCATGTTTTCATTTTTAGAGCTTACTTTTTCATCATTCTACATGCTAGTTTTGTCAATTTCTTGAAAATCTTAAATTCTTGAGCATGTATGTTAATGTTTGATAGTGTTGAGTCTTCTATTCATATATTAATGTGATGAGTTGTTGTCAAAATTGAATCTTGGTTGGAAAAATTTGCCCATTTTGCAGATTAAGGGATGTTTTTTTTGACATTTTTTGAGTGCATGTCAAGTGCATACCCGTGAGCATAAGAGCATATGCATAACCCATCTTCCGAAGGCCATAAATTTTTCTCCCTAACTCGAAATGACTCCATTTTTTTTGTGGGTTGGAAAGGTATTGAAGTTAACTATGCAATGAATATATAAATTTGGGATTTATACTCACAAAAATTGTAGGTTTTTCTTTTAGTTTAAAACTGGTCATTTTCTAACATGTCTAATGTTTTGATGAATGTTATATTTCCATGCTTCCTCGATTTATACCAAAGTGTGTGTATGCTCTTCTCTTACACCTTTTGGTGATCTTGAGAATCAAAAACAGCTTTGATCTATATCTTTTTAACACTGGGATTAAACTTAGAAATTTTATTATTCATTTTGCTTAAGGGAATGAACCTTTTACAAAACATTTTTCAATGGTCCTTTGATTTGAAGTTTTCCATTTCTATATAGTTGGGATAAAGTTTGTGTATACTCTTCTCTAGCACCTTAGGGTGATCTTGAGAATCAAAAGCAACTTTAGTCTTCATTTTATAACATTTGGTAAATTGGAAACTTCATCTTTCACTTTTGGTTTAAGGGAATGAACCTTTTACAAAGTATTTTTCAATGGTCCTTTGATTTGAAGTTTTCCATTTCTCTATAGTTGGGATAAAGTTTGTGTATTCTCTTCTCTTGCACCTTAGGGTGATCTTGAGAATCAAAAACAACTTTAGTCTTCATTTTATAACATTTGGTAAATTAGAAACTTCATCTTTCACTTTTGGTTTAGGGGAATGAACATTTATCAAGAATTTTGTATGGTTCATTGATTGAAAAGATTTTATTTACTTTTTAGTTGGATTATTTGTTGTGTATGCTCTTCTCTTGCATCCTTGGATGATCTTGAGAATCAAAAGTAACTCTTAATCCTCTTTTAAATAATGTGATTTTCTTGGAGAACTACTAACGCTTGAGTGCAGGACCTAAAAATGCTTGTCAAAGAAAGGAGGAATCAAAATGAAATCAAAAACTACTAATATAGTTGTTATACAGGTTGCCAAAAGGTGTTCAAGCAAACCACACCTAATTAAATAAGATAAAAAGAACAACATATTCAAAACACTGTATTACAGGTTTTGGAAAAGGGTACGTCCCTCTCCGCTCAACTGGAACATAACCCCTTTGGCATAACGCCTTAAGCTACAACAATGGGGGTGGTTCCAGGAACCCCAAAGTAGTCAATGCTAGAGGGAACCTTGTGGATGAAATGGGAAGTGCTCCGCACTACCTACTTGACTAGTGATTCCTTTGTGAGATAACATTATAGGTTGTCCGTTGTGGTGACCCCAGTGATAGTACACGTAGATGCACTAGTTGCCTAATGTTCTTGAAGGGGGTAAAGTAAAGCCGAGATACTCCCAAACCAGTCAGTGTGACTTTTTGCATAAATTGTGCTCACTCGTGGCAACTTTGTAACACCTAGGGTAAGAGAACCACATAGGAGAATATAATTTGGCCAGGAGCCGACTTTGACCATTTTAAAATAGTGTTGAGTTGTGAACCTTATTTTTGAGAAATGTGTGACGTATTACTTTCACCTATTTTTTACTTGCCTTAGGGTGAGGCGAAACTCTACCGAAGTGAGGCTAGCATTTTTCGTCATTTTTCTTGATTTATTTCCTTCATATTATTTTGACACTTTGTTGATCAAAAGACGTGTGATTACCTTTGTGTTGCCATTCGACTATTTCTCTCACTTTTATGTCTTTTTACGCCCATCCATGTTTGTGGCTGGGTTAGTTAAATGTCTAAAGTGAGTAGAGGCGTTTTCACGTCATTTGGTAGCCATTGTGATATTGATACCTACGTCAAGATCGTCATTGTAGTTAGGTGTGGTTCATCACCGTAGACTTCCATAGAGGAGTTAGCTTGTTTTTCTTGTATCATTACAATTTTGATATTTACATCTTGTTTCTCGTAAACTTGACATAAATACCTATATTGTACGGTTACGCTCCACACATTCTTAACTATTCCTAGCTATACTTTGAGATTTTTTTGTTCAATTTTATTATTACCTTGATTTCAAAAGGTGCTAGGCACTACCATTTGTGCATGTTATATCAATAACACCTCGATATCAATACTTCACTTTCTTGCAAAGTGGGTTAACATATCTTGGTGATATTGTTGTGTCATTCACAAATTATAATTGACACTTTTTGAGATGTAGGTATTAATCAGACTTGAGCTTGCTCGTCGTATATCTTGATTGGGAGATTGCATTTAACTTCGTGTATTTACTTACATCTTGTTCATTCCTTTGAACTTGGCATAAGTGGAGACATATTATTAATCATCTGCCATCACAAATTACTTTGAAACGTAGTCTAGGAAGTACTTCATTTGATTAAGTTTTGGTACCAAACGATTATTTCATTGGTGACTTTATCATTCTATCACATTGGTATTCTCACACTGTTAATTTACTCTTAACACGTGCATCTTGTGTTTCACTTAGGGGTAGTCATTGAATTTTGAACAAATCTACAACTTACCTTAGTGAAACTTATCACAAAAACATGGCTCGTAAGATACGTCTAGGTTTAAAGAAACAAACATATGAGGAACAACAGGCGCAAGCTTGGGAAACCTCTAACAGAAAAGGGTCAAACCCATTTATCGGACATGATCTAGGACCACTATTTTCTACAAAAAAGGAAATAGAAGAAATGGTCGACCATAGTGGAGTCACCATGCGTGGACTTTGATTTTGACCCTGCTCTACTAGATGAGTTTCTCCTTAGAAACAAAGGTAGAGTTTTGGCACGGGTCGTGGAATTAGGGGCCAAATTGCGCACCGAGAATGAACCAATATTACCTACAAATGACACTACTAAGGAAGAATGCCCCCTTATCAATATGGAAGATATTTTAACAGGCGGGAATGCTTCCACTTATTACGTAGAAAATGATAAAGTGGTAGGGCATAGAATACCCCTCATCAAAGTTCCACGAAGAAACAAGATAGAACATGAGACAGGGGAAGAACCTCCACAATACAAAGAGGAAGAACCTTTAGAAGAAGAAGACACAAACCAAGTCACAATCCAACAACAACTCAGTAACCTAAGTCAATAACTAGCTTTGCTTACTTTCCAAGTACAGAAAGACACAAAAAAGAACGTTCAAAAGTCAAGGCCTAAGTTTAGGATCCACGAAATCCATCGAGAAAACCAAGGAGAAGAAGACACGGGGTATCATCGTGTACACGTCCCCGCTTCTCCCACTAGAGAACAATTACTCACACAAGAAGTGCAATCTATGAAAGCAACACTTGTGAGCATACAAGAAAGCAACATAGGGAGTATTAGGAAATACCAATACGAAGAACTATGCCCCTATCCTTCTGATAAGACAATGAACCTTCAAACCTTTCCAAAGAAATTTGATATGCTAAAGTTTGAAAAATACAAAGGAAAGGGAGACCCAAGGGATCATGTTAAAGATTTCTAAATGGCATGTCAAGATGTGTCTTATAGTGATAATTACCTCATCAGAATTTTTCCTATGAGTCTTGGAGGTCAAGCATTGGAATGGTTTACGTGTTTACCATGAGGATCAATTTTCACTTGGCCAGAATTGGCAGAAAGATTCATGCTTCATTTCTCATATAACATAGAGAGTGACGTCACCATGGAAGACTTGTGCAACACAAAACAACGCCCAAATGAGACCTTCGCCAGCTTCCTCCAATGATGGAGAGGGATAGCTAGTCTCTTCCCTTGCGCTTTCCCTAGAGAAGCAGCTGGTCAGTGTTTTCATCCCTAATCTCAACCTAGATATAGCTTTCCACCTCCAAATGCATTGTGTCCACACCTTTGAGGAGGGTTATTGGGAAAGGGATTCAAATAGAAAAGGCTCTCATTGCAAAAGGCACCCTCAAAACCCAATCTAGAGACAACCAAAGTGTCAAACCCGCTGAAAAGCCAAATATCTTTAACAAAAAAAAATGTGGTGGGAGATGGAATCACTGATTCCAAACATGTTCAAACGGTCCAAACCAGTCAACCTTTTAAACTAACCAAGGGCCCAATTCAGCCACCACCAAAGTGATGAACATTCACCTCCCTCAATGAACCATTGTCTGTCATACTAAAACAGTTGGATGTGGCCCACATGATGAACTATCCTACAACGCAACCGTTTGATGACAACGCTCGTAAATCTTCATGGTATAAGGAGCATGAATATTGTGAAATGCATCGCGTTAAAGGTCATAAGACAAAAAAATGTCTACGGCTTCGCCACTATATTTAGGACCTCATTGATAATGGGGATATAGAGGTGGATAACCCTGGAAAAATGCAAACACCTAACGAGAAAATGGGGATTTATAAGGAACCATTCCATAAGCATGATAAGTTAGAAAAGACAAAGCTAGATTGGGGAGACTCATCCCAAACCTATAAAGTTGTGAATTACTTGTATACCAAAAGAGATAACAATCATTACGATTCACTTATTGGATGTATTCATTCCCCTGCTGACCATGTCAATACCATCTGGATCAAGGGAAAGGACTGCACTGTGGTAGCAAGGCATGCCCGTCTTGTGATTCTGGAACCCTCTCTATTGACCCCGAAAACTGGTAAATATAACCTTTTAAAACAACTTGAGAGGACACCTGCTAAGATCTCGATCTTAGATCTTCTCAAGATATCCAATGTGCATAAGGACATTTTATATCAAACTCTTCTGGGGTCAGGAGTGCCTTTAGAAGTTGATCCTGCATACCTTCAAGCCACAGTGGAAAATATTACACCCAGTGAGCATCTCACTTTCAATGATAGGGAGGTCCCTCCTGAGAATCCTAAACATAATCTTCCCTTATACATTGAGGTAGTTATCACCCGCAGGAAAATCAAACGGGTGCTTGTGGATAATGAATCTAGATTGAACATCTACACGCTTAAATTAGTCAAATAATTGGGACATACAAAGGTAGATCTTGAGTCCCATATCATCACTATCACCACATACGACAATGCGGAAAGAGAGTCAGCAGGCACCATTACGCTGCCCATGGAGGTGGGCCCACTTTCCATCAGGCGAAGTTTCACGTCGTAGACTTGGAACTTCCATATAATATGCTTCTAGGTCGACCATGGATTCATGCCATGTAGGCCGTGCCATCAACATTTCATCAATGCATCAAGCTGAAGCATGAGGGATATACGGTTACAATACCAGGGGATTCATAGCCATTTGCTCGTTAGAGAGCTCTTAATAGCTTTGCATGAAAGGGTACATATGCATGTCCCTCCACAGATATAGCTATCCCTCTTCATTCTAAGGCCATGGAATCTCGAGTAGATTCAAATTCTCTTAGTTCTTACACTCATGGGGCATCTACTTCAACATCTCCATTTAATTCATGGGAGATGAAAATCCTAGAATATGGTTGTGGGGAGTATAATGTATAACAAGCACTCTTGGTCTCTGACCTCTCTTTGTCGCCCAACACTAGAGGTCGACCCAACTACCGCTTCAGGAGACCTAGAGAGGAACACACTATTGGGTCGTTCCTACTTGGAGGCTTGTTAGCTGAGGAAAAATTACTTGATCCACCTACTACTTGGATCCCTGAGGACACTCAACCATGTTGTTATCAAACCCTGGAATATGAAAAATCAAGCAAAATGATGTACTCCATGGGCTACAAAGGCCTAGGATGTGGTAAGAATGAACAAGGAAAAAGGGAACCAGTCCCTCTCCCCCATTTCAAAATTGAAAGATATGGCATCGGGATTCACCCTTATGGGGCACACCCTAACGATCAAGATGCGACTTGTTTAGATCCTGAGGATGGCTCCAATTATCTAGACAGTGATATGGATTCCTATTGTAGCCAATATGAGGATCTGGCCTCCACGAACTGTTTCATGAATAGAACTTTCCTAACCATCACCCCCACTGAACCAACCCTTGACCTTGTATACCCCTCCCTTGTTGAATGGGACCAACAACGTCACATGCCACTAGATTTATTTGAGAATGACAAGGCTATTGTAGAGTTCATGGGCATAAGGGATACAATTCCCATTGGAGATCATAAGAAGGGTTTCTTTATCAACTTAGACGCCTGCACCTACTTCGACAAGGAGGCTGAACTTCGTGGTCAGAAAAATGTAAAGAAAAGCGAGGGAAAGAGTTCTAAAGAAAATCCTCGGAAAAAATTGAAGTCTAAGTCACACAGTGAAAACCTCTTTGAGGCATTGGCTGACAAACAAATAAGAAAATCAAAGGAAAAACAAAGTGACCACGCCAAGGATGAAAATCTCATAGAGACATCCTTGGATGAAGATCTCAACCTACCTCCCGATCCTACGCGTACGGAGGATTTATCAAAATTGTTAGTTGAATAAACCATTGATGTCAATATTGGTACCGAAGAAGATCCCAAGATAGTAAAATTGGGAGCATCACTCTTAGACAGAGAACAAAAGACGTTCACTATGCTACTACGAGATTTTATTGATGTGTTCGCATGGTCTTACAAAGACATGCCCAGCTTAGATCCAACTTTGGTCGTGCACAACCTAGTTGTGCATGCATGCGCTAAGCCTATCAAATAGAAGCTCTGAAAGATGCACCCAAGAGTGGCCTTATTAGTTAAAGAAGAGTTGGAAAGGTTGCTTGCAACATGATTCATCAAGACAATTGATTATTCTGAATGGATATCGAACATTGTTCCTATCCAAAAGAAACCTATCAGTATTTGAATCTACACAAATTTTAGGGGCATCAATAAAGCTTGCCCTGAAGATGACTTTCCATTGCCCAACATTGACATGATTGTTGACTCAATCGTAGGGTACGAAATGCTATCGCTTATGGATGGATTTTCGGGTTATAATCAAATTAAGATCGCTGAGGAAGACCAACACAAAACAACTTTCACAACTCCTTAGGGCACCTTCTGTTATCAGGTGATGCCATTTGGCCTTAAGAATGTAGGAGCAACTTATCAGCGGGCCATGACAGTAATATTTCACAATATGATTCATGACATCATGGCAGACTACATAGACGACATCCTGGGAAAGTCCAAAACAAGAGAGGATCATCCTATCATTTTACGGCGTATCTTTAAATGCCTGCGTGAATACAAAGTCAGGCTGAATCCAAAGAAGTGTGTCTTCGGTGTGCTATCTGGGAAACTATTAGGCTTCATCGTGTTAAGATGAGGTATTGAGGTAGACCCTGCTAAAGTGTCTTCCATCACAAAAATGCCTACACCTGAGAATATCAAGCAACTATGTAGCTTGCAAGGAAAAATTCAAGCCATTTGCCGCTTTATCTCCCAGCTTGCAGATAAATGTCACTCATTCACTCATTTGCTTAAGAAGGACACCACTTTCATATGGGGACCCGAGCAACAACAAGCTTTTACTTTGCTTACACAATACCTGGCTAATCCACTTGTCCTCATGCCTCCCACTCCGGGAGAACCACTTTTGCTCTATATTTCCACTATGCAATATGCTATTGGTGCACTGCTCGCCCAATACGACCTTAGCCATAAAGAGAAAGCAGTGTACTATCTGAGTCGCACCCTCATCGCCTATGGACTTAATTATCCTCAAATTGAAAAGGCTTGCTTAGCTGTTGTTTTTACCTTTCAAAAACTTTGCCATTACCTGCTAAATACTAAGACCAAGCTCATATCCAAGGTCGACCCACTCAAGTATTTATTGTCCAAACCCACCCTCACAGGTAGAATGGCTAATTGGATCATTCTACTCAGTGAGTTTGATATAGAATTTTTCAATCAAAAATTAGTTAAAGGACAAGTACTTACCGACCAGCTAGCGGAAGCACCTTTGCAAAGCATAGAACCTTTGAGTCTGAATCTGCTAGATGCATCTTTACTCTACATTGAAGAATCTATCATATGGTAGATACATTTTGATGGATATTTTACATTTCATGGTTCAGGTACAGGAGTGGTCCTTATTACTCCTTCGAGTGATCCTATATCGTAGGCTTTCCGCTTGGCCTTCCCTTGCACGAACAACATTACGGAATATGAAGCACTCATTGCAGGGATGAAGCTAGCCATCAAGTGGAATATTCACCATGTTAAGGTTGTAGGTGATTCGCAGCTAATCATCAAATAGGTTAATGATGAGTATAAAGTTAAGGATGACAAGCTCATACCTTACAAGAAGTTGGTGGAAACTCTGAAGGAGTATTTTGTGCGCATTACCTTTGAGAAGATCCCAAGAGTGCAGAACAAATCGGCAGATGCTATGGCAATGGTGGGATCTATAATTCATATTCTTTCAGGGAACAATGATATGCCATTTTTCGTAGAAAATCTACACCAGCCTGCATATGACGTGCCAAAATCTTGCCTGGCTTGTGAGGTTGTTGGTCCCTATTCCCCGTGGTATGAACCCATTTTCACCTATCTTAAGGATAGTACTTTCCCTCCCAATATCTCCCATTCTGAAAAGCAAATCCTGATTCGCCAGATAGCCCATTACACCCTTTTAGGAGGTAAACTTTATCATCATGGCTATGATGGGAATCTGTTACGTTGTATAGATGTGACAGAGTCAATCCAGGAAATTAAAGAAGTACACGAAGGAATATGCAGAGCACATACGAACGGAATGGTCTTGGCTAAGAAACTGTTAAGATTAGGTTACTATTGGCCCACCATGGAAACTGATTATTGTAATTATGCTAGAAAATGTGTGCTTTGCCAAAATTATGGAAATTTCATCCATGCTCCATCATAACCATTGCAACCAATCACTACCCCGTGGCCATTCTCCAAGTGGGGACTTGATCTAATAGGGAAGCTTACTCCTACCTCATCTGATGGTAATACACATATCATCACAACTACAAAATACTTTACAAAATGGGTGGAGGCTGTCCCTTTAACCTATGTCATAGGAACAAAGATTTCTAAATTCATCATGAATCACATTATTTGCCGATATGGTATTCCTGCAGCCATTGTCACAAATAATGGGAAGTCATTTAAGAACAAAATTGTGAAAGGTCTTTGCCAATGGTTCCAAATCAGATTGAAATGGTCCACGCCATATTACCCTCAGGGTAATGGACAAGCTGAAGCAACAAACAAGACTTTGGTAAGGATAATGGAGAAGATGGTTAGCAAAACCGGTCGAAACTGACACCTACAAATCCACCCAGCCCTCTGGGCCTACCGAACATCAATTCACACTCATACGGGTGCAATGCCATATTCCCTAGTGTTCGGGACAGAATCTATCATCCCTTTAGAGATTGAACTCCCATCCCTGTGAATTTCTCTTTGAGACTATTTAGATAAGGATAAAGATTATCGAGTGGCAAGATTGGCTGAGTTAGAGCTCCTAGATGAGAGGCGCATTCGCGCTCTTACTCACCTGAAGGTATATCAACACAGAATCTCCCGCAACTACAACAAGAGAATCATCCATCACCAGTTTGAGGTGGGTGATTTAGTTATGAAGGAGAACCACTTCAACACTAGAGCAGAGCGAGAAAAGAAAGGGAAGTTCGAACCACACTGGTTAGGACCCTATGTCATAGTTGCCAAGTACGACACCGGGGCATACAAACTGGCTCACCCCAATGGTGATGAGCTCCAAGAGCCAATGAATGACATGCATCTTAAGAAGTTCTATGCTTGAACATGGCACAAAAATCAAAAAAATAAAATAAAATAAAATAAAATAAAATTAGAAAAAGAAAAAGAGAAAACAGGCAATCCACTAGTGAAAACCACGCAATTGTGGCACTTTGGACAAGTCCTTGGGTGAAAACCGATTTCCGGCGCCTCGGGAGGATTCATTGTTCACAAGAATTTTGTATTAGAAGGGTATTTTTCGTTGTCCTGGACCTAGTTTTGCCTTCGAGTTTCCTTGTGCACACCATCTTGTCCAGCCTTGATCTGGAATTTGCCTTCTTCTATTCGTCTGTAAGGGACGTGGTCTTTTGTTATTTCCCATCTTACACTGGGGGCAACTCAACGACTTCACCTTCTTGTTCATAAGTGCGTGGCTTCTACCCTTGTATATTCCCCACCTAACACTGGGGGCATCCATGCTTTCTTGGTTACCTACACATAGCTTTGGAAAATGGTTAAAAACACAAAAACAATAGAAAATTGTTTCAAGGAAAACACAAAAACAATGGAACATTGTTTTGAGAAAACACAAAAACAATAGAAAATTATTTCGAGAAAAACACAAAAACAATAGAAAATTATTTCTAGGAAAACACAAAAATAATAGAAAATTGTTTTGAGAATACACAAAAATAATAGAAAATTGTTTCGATAAAAACACAAAAACAATAGAAAATTATTTCAAGGAAAACACAAAAACAATAGAAAATTGTTTCACAAAACACAAAAACAAAATAAAATTGTTTCACAAAAACCTAAACAATAGAAAATCGGTTTATGAAAACATATCTTACAAAAACATTTACTTGCATTGTCTTGTTTTCTTACTTTGCTTGTTGCTTGTATAGTGTTTTGCGTGCTTGCTTTTGAGTTGTTTGTTGCTTGGGTGTACTTTGTTATAGTTTATCTTTTATTTCTTAGAATAGATTCATTCTTGCTTGTGCATATTGTGGTGGGTTTTGACATGCGAGTGTGTTAATTCATTATTTCTTTCTTAACGCATTTGGTTGTGTTTTATTACTTGTTAATAAGGCATGGTGATTCATGGTGTATTGCATTAATTCCTGGTGTTCTTTGTAGCATTTAGTTGTGTTTCTTACATGTGCTCTATTTTTTTATCATTCACATCACATTACCATCACTATCATCACATCTAGCATCATTTATACATCATATATAAACAAAAATGTTAAGTTTTACATCATGCATGTATGCTAAGCTAATCATCACATATCATATCATCAATGGGGGCAAGAGGGGTTGCGCATAATAAAAAATCTACCCCCCCCCCCCCCCGCACCAATATCATCATATCATCCCGTCCATATACATCAAAATAACACTTGAAAACAACATTTGATATTGTCTACAGATCTATCATCTACAATCTACAACACGCCTCGAACGATCACGTGCGATCACCATTTCTCCTGAGTGTCATAGCCTCATGGTAAGTTTTCTAAACTGAGCAGTTAAAATGAACTGATTGCAATGTTTTTACCCCCCTGGGGGGTATATTAACTTGTTTTTCACCGATTCGAACGGCGGGGACACCCGTTTAGCTCACCGTTTTCTCCTCTGATCGCTGTGGAATGATTATTTTTCTCTTATTTTTCACTGTATTGGGGAATTTTTTGTCCAATACCCCTTTCTTCTCCCCCAGACAATTTTATTGCTCCCTGGAAATTTTTATTCTTCTGCACACCCTCATAAATAATTATTTTTCTTAATTTTTCCACTAAACAAGGACATTATTTGTCGTTTGTCTCTCTTTTCTTCCACCTAGGTCACTTTCTGTTGCCCCTATGCCCTTCTTTTTATTCTTCTCCTTTCTTCTATTGTTTATCATGGTTTAGAAAGCTAAAGCAATACAAACATTTACTATATCAAAAAAAAAAATCTAAAAACAAGGCAATTTTTTTTTTAAAAAACATTCCTACAAAGTAAAACACCCTACAAAATGGTAACTTGCTTCTTATGGCTGAAACTTGTGTCTTGCACATGGTATTTTATCCATATCCTATTGGTTTGTCTCACATCTTCCCCAATTAATAAGACTCGCGGATCACTGTATTCACAACCATTCACAAAAGCTAGTTGCTTGCTTCGTTTGTACTCTAGGGCACTTTTGGTTGCCTGGTGCTGTTTCGTTGTACACAAACACTTTTCATGGACCCCATGTCCATTTTAATTTCCCCTTGCATGTATCCTTGCTTGGGGAATCATTTTTAACCCTTTTCATCAATCATGAACTTTTGGATCTCTTTAGCACTGATAAAAAAACATTTGTACAACTGTCTTGACCGTTGTTGGGTTGGATATATGCGTTCATACTTGTTTTCCTTGTTATATGAGCTTGTTTCCTTCTTGTATTGCATTGCATTATTGTATGTTGCGTGGAGTTGGTACTTTCAGTAATGGACAATTGTTTTTAGTATGGCTTTTCATGTCATTCTACCTTTGTCATATGCTTATATTTTTCAAGAGGACCGATGATGTAGTTCCTATGGCAATATGATGACATCAAATTTGTTCCAAACAAATAAGCATCTAGAGGTTAAGATCTTCTCCCCCCTCATCCATATTTCTTCTACACCACTTCCCTTTCACCCCTAATTCTCCCTCTCATCGAGGCATCCTACCTCATCCCCCTTCTTTTGCCTATATCTCACCTTTTTCGATCGTCGATCGGCTTCTTCCCTCACCCCATCGACACTTGAGGGGGCATATCTCCCTCCTGCTAATTTTTCTTCTATCCCTTCAAAATCTCTTCTGTCTACTATCTTTGAAGTGTCATCACTTATGCCACCCCAAAGAGGGGAAAATGTAGACACCTATAATCACGCCCAAGCAATTTAAATACTTAAATTGCGCTAATCATCCCCTTTCTCACAAATCAATGACATATCGTCAAAAGCACTCATTTTCCCTCATATCATCATTAATTAATTACACTAAGCTAATTAATTAAGTTGTCTATCCAAAAAATACCCTAATTAATGACCTTCCGTTAATAAATCACCTCTTCTATCTAGATTAATTAATTATTATTAATTAATTAGTCTTCCCCTTCATTTAACTAGTAAATCAATATTTAATTGATTTAATCCCTTTTTTTAGCCTAAATCACACTAATATTCTTCTAATTGGCTTCTATAAGCTTAAACCTGCCTATTAATTAATCACCTTTGATTAATTAAAGCACCCCCCAACTCCCATGAC
Organism: Taxus chinensis; assembly: GCA_019776745.2. Classification (NCBI taxonomy): domain Eukaryota; kingdom Viridiplantae; phylum Streptophyta; class Pinopsida; order Cupressales; family Taxaceae; genus Taxus; species Taxus chinensis. The sequence goes on along the minus strand of CM034148.1, from coordinate 625,376,063 downwards.
TTATTAAACTTGTATTAAACCCTTCTAAAGTAAGGTTACCTTTAATAAAGCAACCTTATCCACTCCTAATCATGTTTTACCTTTATCCCACATTCATGAGAATGTGTTGAATCCTTTATCCTTTGGGCTATATAAAGAGCCCTCCACCTGCCTTTTTACTTACACCTAAACTTTCTAAGAGAGTGAATGCAAAGCATATAGCAAAGACTAAGAGCTTGCTTTTGACCCTTTTGAGAGTTTATCATCTTGAAGAGTTAAGCCTCTTTCTTAAGTGCTTAGGTCATATGGGAGGTGTCAAAGGGGTCTTGTAGCCCAACTTTGATAATCCCTCATTCCTAGGCTACTTGGCATACTAAGGACAACTATTTTGATAGCCATGGAGCTGACTTAGGTCCATTCATTTATTTGTTGTTAGAGAATAGAGGAGTTTAGATATTTAACATTGTTAGTTTCAAAGTTTGTACTTATGAATACTAGCATCTAACCCTTGTTTAATTCTTATCTTGATGGTGTTTAGTTTGTTGTTCAATTCTTTCTAAGTTAAGGCTATTTAGGTGTTAGTCTTTGTTTACATTAGCATTAGTTTAAAAACAGCACATGCACACAGTTTCTATAAAAGAAATAGATCCATTTACAATATCATCTATTATTAGGGAAAGATAATAAATTTTTTAAATCATATCTTTCAAAACTTCACAAAGAAACAGGTGGAAAAAGGAATCCTCACAATGTAGCAAGGATGAAACAATTGTCTAACTGTAATGGTACTTCCCCTGATAAATTGTTATTTTTCAGTATCCTGCATATGATCCATTTCTAATATTATTTGAACATCAACAAAAGAATGTTGAAAATTTACATTTAAGGTATAGTTGAAAGGAACATATAGCAAGACTAAGTTTTGTAATTTCCTAAGATCTTGAGGAATATGACTTATTAATCAATTGCCACAAAAATATCTACATTAAAAAATTCACACTAAGTTACAATTTCCCTTGAAATGAAAATACATAGGATATAGATCCAAAAACATGACCTTATGAGTTAAATAATAAGATTTTTGGTATAAAGAACTTACATATCCACTATACTCCTCAGATTTCCAAACTTTTATGGCAGAAACCCATTCAGTCTATTTCCACTCAAATTCCTTAAATTTCTAATTGAGATGAATCATCAAGTCAATATAATGTTCATTCATAGAATCTAAACTTCTTATTTATGCTCTATAAAATCCAATATAAACAAGACTTACAATTTCAGAAGATGTTCCAAAGCCCCCACATATCCCAGAATGGGTCCATATAGTTTATTATCTGAGATGTCCCTAGGATTTCATGCTAGATCAAAGATCAACAAAACATTCAAAAGTCTTTAAAAATTGTCATCTAAACAATAAATTTCACTCAAAACACAATTCGTAATAGCCTATTGGAAGTATAGCAAAAAATAAAAAATAGCTGAACTCAAAGTGTGACCTCCATAAGCCTGACTATTATAAGATTACAAACCACAAAAAGTTTCCAAGTTAATAGATCGTAACCATGATATCAAATACATAATGTCGAGCCACTACGGGCCACAACTCAAGAATTACTGGAAAATGTTGAGCTCCTAAAAGCTTCAGAATCCTAATAATTACGTCTACAAAGAAAAATAACATATTTGCAAGCAAACCAAATCTCTAAAACTATGTATGGCGGCCAAAAGGAAAAAAATGTAAGAGTTTACCCATTTCCAACTAAGTTTCTTCTCCATAATCTTCCAAAACACAAATTTAATTGAGACTTTCCCCTCAACCACTTGATGCACATGGGGGATATGTCAAATTACTGAAAGCTCCAGAAGCCTAATAATGTCATCTAAAAAACAAACCCACATATTTGCAAGCAAGCTAGAGATCTAAAACTATGTATGGCAGCCAAAAGCAAAAAAGGATAGAGTTTACCCATTTCTAACAAAGTTTCTCCTCTAGAATCTTCCAAAACACATATTTAATGGAGACTTTCTCCTCAACCACCCGATCCACATCGGGGAAATGGGTTACAAATAATGTTATAGTGAATTGTGATAAATAGAGCTCTCACTAATAGCCTTCCTAAAATCAGCACCATTATGGATTAAAATAGACCTGCAAACAGAGATAAATTTGTAACCTTATTACCTTGCCCACAAAAAAACTTTGTGATCATTCACCGAATGGTTTCCCAGATGCATTGTTTACTAGGAAGGGCTGACTATGGAAATTATAGGCATCCAATTCCCATTTCCCATTCTCAAATTTGTCTATGTGGGTCTCACACCATGCTCATATCACATGGTATATGAATCGAGTGAAAGGGAAAGATGCGACCAGGAAAACCACTGATTTTCCATTAGAAGATGTGTACGTAGGAGTATACACCCAAAATAAGATAGTTTATGAACCCATTGTTTGATTTCCTCACCCCCACATCTTCTTGTTATTTGTGGGTAAAGACGTTGAACAACATTAGCCTGTTGATTTTGGTGGTGTTATTATGCCACTGCACACCCCCACGACTGCAGATACGAAATATGATATCAAATGCATGTCTATCACTAAAATAGAATTGAAAGACCCAAACAATTTCCTTTTCATGTGGAGGTTTGAGAATAGATGCACAAGATTCATCTATAACTTTGTCAAAATTTAGTGTTGGCACACCCAAGATAAGATTATTTTGTTAAAGTTAAAATTAAGAAACATGAAATGAGATTAATTTCACCCATTTGATAGTTATTTGATCCTTATTTTGAAAATAAAAAAATGTTTAGTCTAGTGACTCCTAATCCATTTCTTTCAATAAGTAATCCAGCTTAGTGTTTGCTAAGCATTTTCTTTAATTCAAACAGATGTTTATTATGAAGATCAGATACATAGATCTTACCCTAGTAGTCTCTAAGATAAGAAAATAGTGTTAAAAAACAAAATCCTAATTGAAATTTAATTTCAGCTGACACGATGAAATAATATTATACCAAATTCCACTTTCTTCAGCACCAATTAATATGACATGTCTCCAGATTATGATTTTGTACGAGTACCCTACAATTTTTTTTAATAATCATATTTTTTTACCAACTAGCGAAAACCATCCATAACATTATAGAGTACGAAATGTCCCTTACACAAATATTTATCAAAGAGATAAGTAAAGGAAAACACCTATCTTCCACTAAGATATACTGCTATGATTAGTTATGTGATCTCTATTTTCAAAAATAAAAATCTATTTAGCCTAACGTCCACTAATCCATTCATTTCAATAAGAAGTGAAACTTAATGGTCACTAAGATTTTTCTTTAATGCCCATCGATGTGTATACCGAAGAAAATATGTAAAGGTACGAGCCTAACTGTCACTAATCTAAACAAAATGTTTTTACGACGATAAAAACATAATGTACTTTAAATTTTCATCTTTTAGGACATAATGTTATTACACACCATGCAGCTTGACCCAACAAAATTTAAGACAACATGTCTCTACATTATGATGTTGTATGAGCACCCTGTAAACATTTTTAATAACCATTTTTCTTCCCGACTATGCAAATAACTCCATAGCTTTCGATGATAAAAAAGTACACGTCTCACATATTTATCATCGAAATATATTATTGAAAATGCGTAACGACCACTAATATCTATTACTATGATTTGTTATTCAAGCACTATGTTCGAAATAAGAAATTGTTTAGATTAGTTTATGAAAAATAATTCCTTTATGTAAGTATTAAAGCTTAGAGGTTGCTAAGAATTTTCTTTAATAGAAACTGTTTGTTGATCTTAGGGAAAATTTTAGTGTCAAATTTTCATACAATCACAAAAAACAAGGATTATGGAAATTCAAATGGGCAAATATTATATGATTCGTAGCCAACTTATTCCCTAAAAAATTCTACCGACATGTCCCTTAATATTCATTTCACCTATATTTTACACATATATAAGAGCTTATGAATGTAATTTGCTACCAATTTGAATCATTTCATGCGTATATTCACTGAAGTAAACATAAACAACCCTTGAGCTATCCAACCCTAAGCATTCCAACTCTGAGCTATCCAACATTGAGCATTCCAACCTTGGGACATTCAAACTTGAGTCATCCAACCATAAGCCATCTAACCTTGAGTCATCCAACCCTCAACCGTTCAACCCTCATCCGTCCAACCACTTAGCCATCCAACCCCTTATCTGTTTAATCATTGGCCATCCAACCCCTTAGCCAAGCCCTTCCAACCTTAAGCTGTCAAACAACTCAGGTGTCCAACCCCTTATCAGTCTAAACATTTAGTCATTGAACCCCTAGCCTTCTAACTCTGTCATCCAACCCCTTAACCATCCAACCCCCAAGCCATCCAACCCCTAAGTCATCTAACCTTGAGCCATCCAACCCTAAGCCATCTAACCTTGTCGTCCAACCTCTATACCATCCAACTCTTCTGTCCCTTGATGTCATATAAGTAAATTCACCTTAAAATGAAGGGCATTTAAAAACTACAAATTCATAGAATCACTAAAGTGGGAAATCCTCTCTTTATACATTCTTTTCATTGGGCCAAGGAAAAACCCTAATTTTTCAAAGAGGAGAAATCAGGAGCGGCAGAGGCAGGGAAGTGGGTGAAGGAAAAGATGGTGCAGAGGCTCACATACCACGAGTCACAGCTATCACACCAAGTTGAACCAAACTTGAATAATCAAAACCCCTGGTAAAAAATATGCCCACTTCATCTAGGGTTTTGAAGTTTATCTTCGTTATGTATTTATTTGACTTTGGGTTAGGTTTTAGAGTTTTGAGGTTTCTCTCATTTTTCTGTATGATTTTTGGGGTCAATTATTTTGGGTGTATTTGTGTACAGGTGGGAAGTTAATTTATTAGACTACCAAAAAGAGGGCCAGTAGACCCAAATGTCCCGTTACCAGCAAAAGAATCCAAGGAGTAAGATCTATTTTTTTATTTTTCTATTTTTTTGTTGGTATTCTCATAATGGCATAAATCGAATTAATTTTTATAGCATATTAGTGAGTAGAGAATCTATATGCAGCTCTGTTGAGGGATATGAACATATTCAAACCTTTGTGCAGATATTTTGAAAGCCCATCAAATTAAGTTTCTGATAGATTTTATAATTTTGTTTGATATTTGTGTTGTGGGGGATTTTTGTAGCATTGTAGTCACATTATTTTTGTTTCATCTACAAAACTATAACTAGGATTTATAAGCCCAAATTTTTGATTTATTATTGTTGATTTATGATTTTTTAAATCTTAAACTCAAATATCACATTTTGGATTGGCTGATGCCTTATAGATTCCCCATTTGAGGACCACAAAATACAAGGTTAGTAGGTTGAAAAGGAGCAGGGGAATTGTGAATAGACCCTATAGAGGAGTTATGTCCTGTTCAACCATTCGAGAAAGGTAAGTTGTCATAATTATAATAATAATTATTTTCTATGTTAAATTTTCATTCAATCAGATATTAGGTCCTTCTATTATTTATGGGTTAATTCATTTATTTAATTTGTTAAGGGGATATTCAGAATTTTTTTAATATCACATTCTCTATACTCAATCGTCTAAGTACCCTCTCAATTTATGCAATTGGGTCTGATTTATTGACTTGTCTTTGAGTTACTCATAACAAATAGATGTTGTTAGTCTTAGTGTGTTACTACTTTTTAGTGTAAAGCCACCTTCCAAATTCATAGGAAAGGAAGAAGAGTATGTAAAAACTTCTTTATTTTAGAGGTTTGCATGAAAGTGATTGAAAAGAGCCTAGGAGAGAATAAAATTTCAGAATTTTATTTTGCATTCTAGGTTCAAAAACATATATTTTTGAGTAGTCGTTTGGATTTCCCCTAATTTATTTGGGTGCTTAAGGATTTGAATAAAATTTTCAACCTGTATCCCATAAATCTATCTTGAAGCATATCAAGTTCCTATGGAAGTTTAACATGATGTGGATCTTTCAGTTTTCACTACATTCCATAAAAAAATAAGAATAGAAACAAGAAGCTAACTTAAAATTATGTCCAATGCACCCGTCCAACCCCTAGCCATCCAACCCCTCACCTTTCCAATGCACCCACCCAATCCCTAGTCCTCCAACCCCTCACCCGTCCAACCCTTAGCCATCCAACCCATCACTCATCCAACCCGCCTGGCCAACACTTAGCCATCCAACCCCTCACTCGTCCATCCCATCCACCCAACCCTTAGCTGTCCCACCCCTCACCCATCCAACCCCACCCTGCCTAATATCTGTCCAACCCCTCACTCATCCAACCCACCCACCCAACCCTTAGCCATCCAACCCCTCACCCACCCAACCCTTAGCCATCCAACCCATCACCTGCCCAACCCCTCAACTGTCCAACCTCTGAGTCCCAACAAACATACCTGACCAACTTTGCAAAACTAGGGAAAAATGCTCTTGCAAAATCACCTTTGCCACGAAACATTTTTTTAGATATTCGCCAACGATTCAAAAGTCGATTTTTGAGATTCGCCAATGATTCAAAAGTAATTTTTCAAAGGGGTCTTCTTAAAATGAACCCTAGTTGATCTCTATTTTAAAAATTAAGAATTAGTTGAGCCTGGCGGCCGCTAATATATTCCATTTAATAAGTAGTAGAGCTTAGTGGTTTTTAAGATTTTTATTTGATGATCACCAATGTGTATAACGAAGAAAAGATGAAAAGGTGTGAGCCTAGCAGTCGTTAATCTAAAAAAATGTTTTTATGATGAAAAAAACATAACTGTACTTTAAATTTGTCCTTTAGGACATAATGCTATAATACACAATGCATCTTGACCCAACAAAATTTAAGATGATATGTCTCTACACTATGATTTTGTATGAGCACCCTGTAAATTTTTTTAATAACCATCTTTCTTTCTGACTATGTAAAGACCTCCATAGTTTTCGACAATAAAAAATGTCCATTCTCACATATTTATCATCGAAATATATGATGTAAAATGCCTAGCTACCACTAATATCTATTACTATGATTTGTTATTCGAGCGCTATGTTCAAAATAAGAAATTGTTTATCCTAGTTTCTGCATCATTCCTTTCTGTAAATATTTGAGCTTAGCAGTCGCTAATCATTTTCTTTAATATGAATTGTTTTTTTTATCTTGCGCAAGTAATGGAGCTTAGCGGTTGCTAAGAATTTTACTGGATACAAAATGATATGAATTATGTGTTATACACAATAAAAATTGTGAGAAATATATAAGTTGTGATGCCTTTCAAGGGTATGTAGTTCCGTACTTGGCTGCACAAGGGATTGTATAACCAATATGATATGATTATAATTAATGAAAAATACTAGCAATCCAAAGCTGTAGAGATAGTTTTTTACATTGATGGAAAGGAAAACTAGGAGTTATAGAGGCTAGTGGCCACTGAAATTCTCCACAAAAAATAGACAGACAACATAAGACATACATAGTTGTTCATTAACACCTATTGAAAATAATATCTTAGCTCCCTATAAAAGCTAAGGATTTATTATTTTAAATTTGGTGTTGGAAAAATATCATTCTAATGGAGCTTAGCAGTTGCTAATTTCTTTCCTATCTATAATTTGATCTCAAATAATTGTGAAGCGGAAAATTATGTTTTATTTTTTATAGAGTAAAATGTAACTAACACTAAAATATTGACGATCACAAGATATATTATAAATTTCATACCATGTGTCAAGATTTTAGTGGATGACATTTACAAATTAATATGGCATTTTTTAATAGGTTAAAAGTATTTGTTAATTCTATCGCTAATTAAAAATTTCTTAATAACTGTGTAAATTATATAGTTTCCTAACTAATTAATTCAAATTTTCCACATGACACATTTTATTGGAATATATTTATTAAATTAGAGCACACTATATTTAAAAATATCAAATTTAAAATTGATAAAAATTAATAATAAATGTGGGTATATCACTCTCTTAAACTTTAAACCTTGTTTAGAAAATGTTTACCTCTACTTCCTAATTTATTTTTTATTATGCTTATATTAATATTTGTCATTTTTGCATGAGTTCATAAAGAAACAATTGTCATTGTCCCATTAGTTTCTAAAGTAAAATTTATAAATTTGATTTCCTCGTATCCCGCGCTATCCCCTAAATTAAATGTGATTATTAATGAGGTATAAATTCAAATTTTGATATGTGAAATCCCCCGCATTAAATGCAAATATTTGAAAGTTCAATATCCCACACTTTCACTTTACAAAAGGGAAATTCAAAATTTGAAATTTTCTTATTCCACAATTTTTCAGTTTTCAGAATTTCTTTTATTGAATGTATTGGGAAAAAATTAAATACCTCAAAGAAATATATATTAGGGTTTCTTTTTAATTTTGAAATCACAGAAATTCCGCTCTTGAAATGAGAATACAATACGTACAGGAACTAAATTACTTTTGCAAGTGCGCAAATCCTGGCCATTTTTTAGTAAGGGAAAGATGAGGTAGTGATTATAATCTCATTTACATGTGCACAAACAAGGCAAAAAATATTGATTGTAGATAGATCACAGGTATGAGTGCAGGAATCCCAAACATATTTTCTAAATCTTGATTTCAGAGTAGGAGGTACACAAAGGATGAAATCAAAAGAGGAAAACAAAAGAGGTTCTGTATAGAATCTCACAGATAGTTTGTTTCAAAGAGAATATGAATATTTCACAGGCATCATCAAACACATAATAATTTCAGATACTACTTAAACATGTATTTATCAAAAGCATCTATTTTATTGTATGTGTAACTTAGTTGATGGTGGGCTCTTTCAGTCATTTTGTATTCACCTAGTTATTATGTTTTTAATGGAAATCTAGCCTGGCCTTTCCCTTCGCCACCTTCGCAGTTCCATTTCATCCCATTATCAAAATGCGTTGCTATTTCTGAAACCACATTTTTTTCCTGCCCTAACCAAATAAAATGTAATCCCCTTTAAAAATTTTATTCTTTTGGAAAAACCATTTTTTATGTTCTACCATAGCTCTTGTATTCGTATATGTTAAAAGGGTTCCATTTTTATCCCTTCTACATCTCTCTCTAGTTAATTTTTTATGGATTTTTCGTTCTTCTTTCTGAGTTTATTTTTTCTCGAAAGTGGTGGATTGTCTCCCTAGTTGTAGAAAACGAGTCTCATATTCATTTAAAAAAATCATAATGGTTTGATTTATTATAGTTTAGGTAATCATTTTGAATTCCTTTAATTATTTTTTTAATATGAAAGAAATAGTCGTGACTAATTATTTCAATGTTCATTATTTATATGATTGTCGCATTGATATATTTTTAAATATATACATTTTACCATGTAGAAATAGTTAAATGTAATGTCTTTAGCAAGCTTTTTTATGCTTAATAAAAGGTAAGAATATTATATATACGGGTAAATATGATTAAGTATAATTTTTAATCATTCTATTTACAAACATATATTTCCTTTTACGGACCTTATGCTATGCCACAAAACCACATAGCTTTGTGTCCTCCATGATATAATTTTAAATAAATGTGAACCTCTTGTACAATATATTTATATATAAATTAATTTTTATTATGCTACATATCATTGGGGAGATATATAATTTTTTGAAATATATTAATACACAATTGTACTCATATATTTATGTATCTTTTTGTAAATTCATTCAATAATTTTTTTTGTAGCCTAGATGCCACCGAGGTATAATTCTTATTTTTCGAAAACATTTGTGTAGAAGACAATTAGTAATGAATTACTTGATAATTGATCCAAGATAATATAATAATATTTAAATTCTCCAATATCATATTCCAAGACTAGTGGCGCTAAGCTAGATGTTTAAAACATTTATTTTCTATTACAAGACAACACAAGGAAACAAATATTAAATATTTTATTGAATACTATGTATTCAAACAAGAATGGAGATTAAAGGCTGATAAAATGATTGGTTTCCTTGCATATAATACAATTAGTAACTACTCGGCTAAAAACCAAACTAAGCACCATTATTATATTTAGATTATCATATTACGATATCCAAAGCCTAACATTATATTCAAATCCTAGTGGCTACTAAGGTCAAAGATTATTACACTTTGTTTGTGCAACATAACAAAGAATTGATATTAGCAGTCGTTAGGATAATTGTTGTCTTATATACAAGACAATTAGTAATGACTTGACTGAAAAATGAATTAAGCTCCATTGTTATATTTATATTTTTCAATAAGATCTACAAAGACTAGCGACCACTAGGGTGGATGTTTATTACATTTCTTTGATATTCCAAGATAAGACAAATATTAACGATTTTCTTGAATACACATATTCCAATACAATTTTTTTGGCCTAGAGGCCTATGAGTAAAACATGATATTTGAAGTATAGATCATGATGTTCAAATCATAATCCAATATTTGAATCCTAATGGCCACTAAGGTATAATATTATTACATAGCATTAGTGCAACATATCAAATAATTGAGATTACCAGCTGCTAAGATGGTTTATGTCTTGCGTATTGGACAATTAGTAACGACTCAACTTAAAAACTAAATAAGATACATTAAAATATATTTATATTTTATAATATTATCTTTAAATACTAGAGACCACTAGGGTGGAAATTTCTTTGACAAGAAAAGACAACAAATATTCTAAGACAAGACTAATATTAATGATTTCCTGAATACACTTATTCCAAAATTAAATTTTAAGCCTAATGGTCACTGAGTTTAATATGATATTCGAATTCTATCACATGTTATTTGAATCCTATAAAATGCTAGGATCGAAGATTATCACATAACATTGGTGCAACATAACAAGGTATTGATATTAGTGATCATTAGGATAATTGTTTTCTTGCATACAAGACAATTAGTAATGACTTGACTGAAAAATGAATTAATATCCAATATTATATTTAGATTTTTCAATAAGATCTATAAATACTAGAGATCACTAGGGTGTATTTTTATTACATTTATTTGATATTACAAGATGAGAAAAGGAAAAAAAATTCCAATACAAGAAAAATATTAATGATTTTCTTGAATACACATATTCCAAGAATCAATTTTTTTGGCCTAGGTGTTATCCATAAGTGATTCTTAGCCCCTTGCCAAAATAATCAAGAGAGCTGAAATAAGTGTTTAGAAAGAAAAAAATCAAAATTCAAAAATCAAATCAATATATAACTCTCTCTTGGGGTATTTCTAATATCTCTACTGGGTCTATGGACGCCTGGATGGCAATAGAGAAATGTATGACTGTATTTCCCAATCCATTCACAAATCATCTTTGAAAATAACTCATTCCTACACATTATCAAGGTTGTCTTCACTTGTTGTCTATAAAATATTCCCTCCAAGAGGTAATTAATTTCCATGTGCACATATGGGATCTCGATGAGCTAACAGGATTAGTATGTTACCAAGAGTCTTTTTTTGGACCTTGTTCAAACTCTTACTTTAGTTGATAGCTTGTCTCATGATTTATTCCTTTGGCTAGTCACATTTTCATTGTGAGTATTCTAGAAACATTTCCATGTCCTTACATGGAATTCACATTTTTCTTCTGCTTCATTAAAAACATCCATGTGTATAATATTTCCTTTTTTCACTATGTTTGAGGGAAACATTGTCCCTTCTTTCAATAAACACTCTTGTCCTTCTTTCTATCATCTATTACTTGGATAGCTTGCACTGGGGGAATGCTTGCTCCTTCTTGGCAATTCATTGGTTTGATTTCATTATTACATTGAACCTATCTATCTTGGCCTTGATCCATATTATCTTCCTATTGTATATACATGTGGGATTTTCCTTTGTATATTCCCATCTAACGTTGGGGAAATCTTCGCATCTTCACCTTCTTGCACATGTGTGTGGTGTTTTTCCCTTGTACATTCACATATATCGTTGTGGGGATCCAAGTTTATTTTTTTATTTTGCATAGATTTGAAAAACTTTCAAAAAACCCAAAAAAATGGTAAAATCATTTAAAACCCCCAAAAAATGGTAAAAATCATTAAAAATCCAAAAACATTGTAAAATTCAAAATTTTGTAAAAATTTGTAAATGATATGCACGTAGTTGAAGCTTGTAACAGACACATTATTCTCGAACATCAAAACTTTTCATACAAAATATCTTTCTTTAGTCCTTGCTTGTTCTTGTCATGACTCGAAAATCATTTTGATTTATCCCCATTTACAAAGATGGTTTTCTTGTTACGTTTGTACTATCTTGGCACAATGATTTTCCTGGTACTATTTCATAGTGCATGAATTATTTTTCATAGGAATTATTGTGTCCTCTGTTATTTCTCTCTTATGTAACCTTGCTTGGGGCACCATTTTTAACCCTTTTTGTTCACATGAACATTTGGGAATTGAAGCTAGATAAAGAACATTGGTGCAAGTTTCTTGAAAATTGTATGTTTGTACTTTTTTTCCATGTCAAGTTATCTTGTTTAATTTCTCATATTGCATTACATTATGTATGTTGCATTGAGTTAGTGTGTTGGAAATGAACAAAGGTTAGCATTATAGTCTTACATGTTATATTACACCTTTGTTGTACGTGTACATTGTAATAAGGGCCGATGATGTTGACCATTTAAGAAAAATGATGAAACATTGTTGTGAATTGAACAAGATGGATGCAAAATCTATTTTCGTTTTCATTTCTCAATTCTCATTATTAGCAAGGTTTCTTCCACCTAATTATTCTATTTGTTTCCTTCATGATTTCTATCATCGATTGACTTCTTCTATCACCTAATTAACACTCAAGGGGGCATCCATTATTCTACTATTGTTTCTTAAAATTTTACTTTTTTATACTTGTCTACTATCATTGAAGTGGTGCCGCTTATGCCACCTCAAAGAGATTCATATGTAGACACCTAAAATCCACTTTTGCAGTTTTATTGATAGAATTGTATTAAGTATCCTCTTTCCTATAATTTTTGTTATAATTAGTGATTTCCCACTAATTCAGCTAATGTTTCTTTCTATTTTAGTCAGTTAATGACTACTTAATTAATTAGTTGTCCTTTATCACATTCTTGATGCCAATTAATGACACTTCATTAGTTATAATCTTTTTCAAATAAATTAATTAAACTATTATTAGTTTATTAAGCCTTTTTAACAATGTAATTAATTAATAAACCATTTTATTTGCTAAATTCCACTGGTCAAATGCTTCAAATCATAACTATTTCCTCTTAAATCACCTCCAAATAGCCTAAAAATCTTATTCTAGCCTATTAATTAATTTTGGTTGATTAATTAAAGCACCTTACAACTCTCATGAATTGTTAATCACTTGTTAATTATTCCAAGCATGCTTAACAAGTCTAAATCTACTTTATCATTTATCCCACCTTCATTAGGATTCAATCTTTCCCCAAATAGGGAAGATATATAAAGGACCAAGCTCCTTCCATCATACCTTGCACCATACTTATGCTAGTATTATCATAAAACATATGATTAAGAACATAATTACATTGATTTGGAATAGTTCGTTCATCTCTTGTATCAATTTCTTCATACTTGCTTACTAAAGAAAGAACTAAACATGGCCTTGTAAGCTATTTCTTAGTGAGATTATTTCATCATATTGAAGCAACAACACAAATTTGATTGCTTGTAATCTTCATAGGTTCATATTTTAAAAGCTTATCAATACATATATTTAGTACGAATTTTTTAGTTAGATGATTGATTTCATGGTAATTTCATATTAGCATACAAATAACCTATGATCATGATGGTTTTATGGTATATTTTACCTAATATTTTAGACTACTAGATGTTAGTCTATTTCAATTTACTTTGAAAAGTTTATATGAAAACATTGAGTATAACATGATATTTGAAGTGTATCACATGATATTTGAAGCCTAACACTATATTTGAATCCTAGCAACTGCTAACATCAAATATTAATAAATAGCGTTTGTGTAAAATAGAAAATACTTGATATTAGTGGCCATTAGGATGGTTGATGTCTTGCATACAAGACAATTAGTAACAACTCGAATAAATAACTAAGCTTTATTAATATATTTAGATTTTATAATACTATCTTCAAAGACTAGTGGCCGTTAGGATGGATGTTTACTTTATTTCTTTGAAAATACAAGACAACAAATATTCCAAGACAAGACAAATGTTAACGATTTTCCTGAATACACTTATTCCAAAAAAAATGTTAATCCTAGCGAGTCACTGAGTTTCAATACGATATTTGAAGTCTATCACATGTTATTTGAAGCCTAGCGGCCATATTGGGATCGAAGATTATTACATAGCGTTAGTATAACATAACAAGGACTTGAGATTAGTGGTCGAGAGGATAATTGTTATCTTGCATAAAAGATAATTAGTAATGACTTGGCTAAAAAACTAAACTATGCTCCATTATTATATTTATATTTTCCTGAATACGCATATTCTAAGACTAGTGACCACTAGGGTGGATGTTTATTTCATTTTTTTAATATTCCTAGACAAGACAAGTCAAGACTACATATAATCAAATACAAGACAAATATTAATGAATTTCATGAATACACATACTCCAACATGAAATTTTCAGCCTAGTGGCCTATGATTTCAACATGATATTTGAAGCCTATCACATGAAATTCGAATCTAAGTGGTCACTAAAGTTGAAGATTATTACATAACACTGATTGCATCAAAACAAATACTTGATTTTAGTGGCCACTAGGATAATTTTTGTCTTACATACATGATTAATCAGTAATGATTCAACTGAAAAAAATGAACTAAGCTCCATTATTATATTTATATTCTATAATACTGATATTTAAAGACTAGTGACTGCTATAGGGTGGATGGTTACATACATTTATTTGTATATTCCAAGACAATACAAGACAATAAATATTTGAAGACAAGATAAATATTAATGATTTTCCTGAATACACATATTCTAAAATGAAAATTTAAGCCTAGCAACCGTTTGAGTTCAATATGATATTCAAATTCTATCACATGATATTCAAAACTTGGCAGCCTCCAAGGTTGAAGATTATTACATAGCATTAGTGCAACATAAAAAAGACTTGAGTTTAATGACCGTTAGGATAATTGTTGTCTTGCGTACAACATAATTAGTTATAACTCGAATGAAAACTAAACTAAGCTGAATTACTATATTTAGATTTTACAATATGATATTCCAAGACTAGCAACTTCTAGGGTGGATGTTTACTTCATTTCTTTGATATTCCAATACAAGACATGATAACAAATATTCAAAGACAAGACAAATATTAACGATTTTCAATAATACACATATTCAAACATGAAATCCTAAGCCTAACGGATGCTAGGTTGAACATAATATTCAAGACCTATCACATGATATTAGAAGCCAGACATGATTTTTGAATCCAAGCAACCCCTAAGGTCGAAGATTATTATATTCCATTGGTACAACATAACAAATAATTGAGATTAACAACTGTTAGGATCCTAGTAGACACTAGGGTAGTCCATGATTTTTTTGTTATTCGATCACTAATTTGAAAAATAAGAAACTGTTGAGCCTTGAATATGCATAACCATTAATTTCAATTAGTAATTGAGCTAGCGGCCACTAGAAAATATCCTTTGTACGAGCCAATTTTAATTATGTGTTATACACAATATATCTTATGAGAACTAAAAAAATGATTGATCCCTCGAGAGGGTATCTAGGGAGAGCCACCAATACTTGAGCATGGTCTAATTATGGACATAGAGTCTTGATTTTACAACACCTAATAGTTGTCATAGTATTAATTGATACTTTTCATAAAAGTACCTAGTGATTATTTAATTTTGACATGATAACACCTAATCACATCATGGCATGTAAGATTTGTTATTATTAAATATTCAATGTTTAACCATTATCACCCATGTTCAAGTATTGGTTTCCATCATGATGTAGTGTAACTCAAATTTGTTAATTTAAAATAAAATAAAAATATGTCTTTCCCTCAAATTAAATACTCTAAAGAAAAAATATAATAAAAAAATTTGAACTACATGTTAGTGAACAAATCGTGATCCGACACGGTATAGAATTGATTTTGTGGGCCCTTTAACTTAGGGTGCACCACTACTAGATCCTCTCTCTTGAAGTTATACATATTTTTTATTACTTCCTAGAATATATAGATGCTAGCGGGCCACTTGTCTTCTCTTATACCAACAAATTGACAACTTGAAACAAACCAAAATGACATACGTGTTATACACAATATTTCTTATGAGAACGTCATAAGACATTATGTATTGTAGCCTAATGACCATATGAGATATGAGGCCTTTAAACTATTCAATATATTGTAGATAATACAATTAGTAATTATTTGACTAAAACATTAGCGACCGAGAAGCGTGTACCAAATTTAATAGCGATTAATTGTTTAAATTACTTCATGCAACACATAAAAATAAATTTTATAAATGATTCCTTGTTTTTTATAATTAAATGAGGGTTGAAGGGTTCCATTCCATTTATATTAAAGATATAAATGAGAGGGATCAATATGAAAAACCTAACAATCCTGCAATACATTTATGAAAAACTCAAGGGCCTACACCAAAAACACAAGTGGTTGGGAATACAAAAAACCCAAACCAATAAGACAAACAAGATGATTTGATAACAATTGAACTAACAACACTATATAACATCCAAAACAAAGATACAAAATGATGAATTTTAGAAACATTTATTTATTTGAATCATATGACACCTCCTAAACATCCACTTTAACAGGTTGGAAAATGGTTTCCACAGTCGATTAAAAAAAATGATATTTTCCAATAGAAGCATGAATATTTAACCAATCATACACCTGATGCCCTTTCCTACAAATAATATCCCAATGATCTGGTTCCAGTTACATTGGAGCAAACATAACATCTAGGTCAAGAAAGTGGACCGAACTGGGTCCCACTGTCGAGCTCTTCTTAAAATTAGACACAACGTATATGAAACACATTAGGAAGTCAAATTTATTGTACAACTCTTAAAAAATGGCCATGTCCACCAAACCTTCCTGGATATAGAGATCCTCAGAAATCATGGACCATGATTGATGCGGGAGCATAACTTGCAGAGACCATAACTTTTGATCCGACCATTGGATCATCTTGAAATTTTACAGGGTGGTAGATATACATTAGTACTATGCTGGAGTCAACTTTGCGTGCAAGGTTGTGCCCATTTTGGCACGTTTTTGGGCTCGGATTCCTTCATCTAGTGGCCTAAAATTGGCTCCGAATGTTTTTTCCGCTTTTTACTAGGTCTTAGAACTTTAATAACTTTTGTTGTGCATGTCAGAATAAGTCCAAATTTCATGTGAGCCCTAATTTATGGATGCATATTTGGCACAAAAATTTTAGGGTTAATCTGAGTTGTTTTGCATTTTAGGATTTTTGGCATTTTAGGGTTTTAGAGTAGTCTTGAAATAAAAGGAGGATTGTAATGATGTAATGGATCAGTGTGAATTCCAGAATGAGAAGTAAGCTAGTTTGAAACTCCTAGTTTTATTTGAAAATTTGTTTTTGTGTGTTTTTGGAGGTATTTCAACCTTTTGCAGCTGGATTCACATCAATTGGTATCAGAGTAGGATTTTGATCTTGTAGAAATAGTTAAGGTAACATATTACATTTTTATGTGTAGTTCTTACCTCTATTTTATATAACCATGGCTAGATGTGGGAGGGGAGGTTATGCCTAGATGAATAGGCATATGTAGGAGCTATAGAGACAAGCTGCTGAGGTCATAGGAGAAGTTACATGCCTTAGAAGGAGACATGAAAATGGGGATGTAAACCCAAATAGTGATATTGAAGAAGAGCCTCCATTAATGAATGAAGGAGGAGATGAAGAAGAAAATGAGAGAGATGAAGAAACCTTGAATGAGAGACCATTTGAGGAGAGATTGATCAAGGCTTTAGCAGGAAAGAATGACGGCATCAAGATTAATGTTCTTGATTATGGTGGAGGGTTATGACCAAAGGAGTTGATTGACTGGTTAAATCACATGGAAAGGTTATTTGAGTGGAAAACCCTTTCAGAGGAGAAGAAGGTTAAGTTTTCATGCACTAAGTTGGCTGGACATGCATTGATCTGGTGGGATCACCTACAAAATGAAAGACAAAGGAATGGAAAGGGAAAGATCTGATATTGGAATAAAATGGTAAAGAAGCTAAAAGAAAAGTTTCTTCCTGTAGATTATGCTCAGACACTCTTTCAAAGGTTCCAAAACCTAAGACAAAAGGATTTCAACATTGAGGAGTATATTAATGAATTTTACAAATTATCAACTAGGGTGGAACAGGGAGATTTTGAAGAACAAAAGGATACACGGTACATAAATGGGTTGAGTTACACCATACAAGATGAGATGAGTATGCTTCGGATCCATAGACTAGATGATGCTTATCAACTCACATTAAAGGAAGAGGAAAAGAACAAGAGGAATAATTTTAGAAGAGGTGTGAAGAGAGGTCCATCATCATCTCCAATGACGGATAGGGGTAGATTTGAATCTACAAAAGGTGAATCCTCTAATACAGAAGGGCATGAAGATTCTGGTCAAAGCCATGGTAGCTACCAAAGAGGTAGGGGGTTTCAGAGAGGAAGAGGTTATAATGGAGGACGGGGCTGGAATAGCCCACAAAGGCAATATACATGTTACAAATGTGGTGAAGAGGGGCACAGAGCTTTTGAGTGTCCGCACTATCCTACACAAGATAGATGGCAATGAGAAAAACCATGAGTAAATCTAGTTGAGGCTGAAGAGGAAGGAGAAATGGAGGTTGCTGCAGAGTTAGGTGAAACCCTCATGATAAGGAGGATGATGATTGTCCCAAGGAAGGAGAAATAACATGATGTTGCTGGAGCTGATTCATGGCTTCGAACAAATATATTTCGAACAAGATGCACCTCTAGAGGAAAGGTATGTAAAATTATTATTGATGGTGATAGTTGTGAAAATATGGTTTCAACTGTAATGGTTGATAAACTGAATCTGAAATGTGAGAAGCACCCATATCCCTATCATATATCATGGTTTAAGACAGGAAATGAAGTAACCATAGATAAGAGGTGCCTTATAAAGTTTTCAATTGGGAATACCTATAAGGATGAGGTGTGGTGTGATGTTATCCCAATGGATGCATGTCATATATTATTGGGTAGGCCTTGACAATACGATATAAAGGTTACACATGATGGAGGGAAAAATACATATACCTTTTGGAAGGATAGTGTAAAGGTGGTCTTGTTACCCTTCAAGGAAGAAGAGAAGAGTGAGGGCTTATTGACTACAAAAGAGTTTGTTACAGAAATGGAAGAAGCTGGATGTTGTTATGCACTAATGTCAAAGAAGCTGGAGAAAGAAGACTTTAATATACCTGTTGTGGCAGAAAATATACTAAAAGAATATAAAGATGTCATACTGGATGAGATACTAGATGGCTTACCTCAAAAGAGAGATATTAAACACCATATTGATTTGATCCCAGGATCATCCCTTCCAAACCAGGCAGCCTATCCGATGAGTTTGACACAGAGTGAAGAGTTGAACAGATAAGTGAAAGATCTAATACATAAAGGGTTAGTGAGAGAAAGCATGAGTCCATGTGTAACTCCAGTGTTATTGACTCCCAAAAAAGATGGAGACTACAGAATGTGTGTAGATAGTAGAGCCATAAACAAGATGACAATTAAGTATCGGTTCCTAATTCTATGATTGGATGATATGATGGATGTGCTAGCGGGAGCCCAATATTTTAGCAAGATTGACCTATGGAGTGGTTACTACCAGATCCGAATCCATGAAGGGGACGAATGGAAAACTACTTTCAAAACAAAAGATGGATTATATGAGTGGATGGTGATGCCATTTTGGCTATCTAATGCACCCAGTACATTCATGAGGTTGATGAATAGAGTACTCTGAGAATACAATGGTAAGTTTGTTGTCTATTTTGATGATATTTTGATATTCAGTAAGACAGTGGAAGAACACTTGTTACATCTGAAATTGGTGCTAGACTTGTTACGTAAAGAGAGTCTATATGCAAACTTAAAGAAGTGTAGATTCCTTCAGAAGAGTCTTGTTTTTTTGGGATTTTTCATATCAAAGGATGGATGAGGAAAAAGTAAAGGTAATTCTGGAATGGTCTATTCCAAGGAATGTGACAGAGGTTCGTAGTTTTCATGGATTCGAAACTTTTTATAGGAATTTCATCAGGAATTTTAGTAGCATTACTGCACCCATAACCGAGTTTACAAAATGGAGGGATTTTGTATGGACCAAGGCAGCAACAGATAGTTTTGAATTGTTGAAGAAGAAAGTGTCAAAAGCACCTGTTTTGGTATTTCCAGATTTTAGCAAGGTCTTCGAGGTTGACTGTGATGCCTCACATGTTGGGATTGGAGCTTTGTTGAGTCAAGAAGGGTGACCTGTGGCATTCTTTAGTGAAAATATAAGTGAATTCAGGAGGAAATATTCTACTTATGATGTGGAATTTTATGCTATTGTTCAGACATTAAGGAACTGGAGACATTACTTGGTAGCAAATGAATTTGTACTCTTCACTGACCATGAAGCTTTGAGGTATGTAAACACATAGAAGAAACTAAATAGTAGACATGTAAAATGGGTTTCATTTTTGTAAGAATATACTTTTGTTTTAAAGCACAAGTCTGGTAAGCAGAATCAAGTTGCTGATGCCTTGAGTAGGCGTGTAGCCCTTTTGACAATAATGGAAAATAAAGTACTATGGTTTGAGGAAGTTAAGGAATTGCATGAAGGTGATCTAGATTTTGGTGATGTTGTCAGAAAACTTAAGGAGCCTACAGTAGGTAGTTATTCTTTTGATTATTTGATACAGGATGGTTATTTGTTTAAGGGGAAACAATTGTGCATCCCTGCTGGTTCATTGAGAGAATATTATAAGAGAATTGCATAGTGGGGGGTTTCCTGGACACTTTGGTATAAGTAAGACAATTTCTCTTGTTGTAGAAAAGTATTATTGGCCAAAGGTAAAGAGGGAAATAAGTAGGGTTGTAGCAAGATGTAGAGTGTGTCAAATGGCTAAGGGCCATGCACATAATACTGGGTTGTATATGCCATTGCCTATCCTTACAGGGCCATGGGTTGATTTGAGTATGGATTTTGTGTTAGGGCTTCCTAACACACAACGAGGGAATGATTATATCTTTGTTTTGGTTGATAGATTCTCTAAGATGAAACATTTCATTTCTTGTAAAACAACTAATGATGCTTCCAGAATTGCAGATTTTTTTTTTCAGATGTGGTCAGATTGCATGGAATTCCAAGAATGATCACTTCAGATTGGGACACGAAGTTTTTGAGTCACTTTTTGAGGACTATGTGGAATAAATTTGGGACACAACTACAGATCAGTAGTGCATATCACCCCCATACTGATGGGTAGATGGAAGTAGTGAACATAATCTTGGGAAATCTCCTATGTTGTATAGTTGGAGAAAAGCCAAAACAATGGGACTTAGCTTTACCTCAAGCTGAGTTTGCATATAATAGCTCGGTAAATAGGTCAACAAGGAGGTCTCCTTTCCAGATTGTATATGGTAGGAATCCCAAGGGGGTCCTAGATCTAATTGTTCTACCAGGAAAAGATGAAGCTAGTGATGATGTAGAAGCATTTGCAGAACACATTCTACAGCTGCAAGATGAAGTGAGGGAAAAGCTGAAAGTGAGTAATGCACAATATAAAACAGCTACAGATGCTAGTAGGAGAGTAAGTGTATTTAAAGAAGGAGATATGGTGATGGTTCATCTTAGAAAAGAGAGGTTTCCAAAGGGGACATATTATAAACTCAAGTATAAGAAGATTGGGCCATGTAGGATTCTGAAGAAAATGAGTGATAATGCCTACAAGGTGGAGCTACCTGAAAACTTTGCTATCTCACTAGTTTTTAATGTTTTTGAATTATATAAATTTCAAGGTCATGATGAAAATTTTGTAGAGGAGGAACAAATAAACTAGAAGCAAAAGATGCTGAAGAAGAAAAAGGAGAGGGTAATGCGTGTCTTGGACCAAAAGACAATCACTACTAGACATGGGAGCAACAACAAATATTTGGTACAGTGGGAATGTTTGTAGCACGAAGAAAATACTTTGATTCCTAAGTGGGAGTTGAGGAAAATTGACAGTGTAAAATTAGATGATTTCTGTCAACAGAATTTATAGGAGCTGAATTCTTTTCAACCAGGGGAGAATGATGCGGGAGCATAACTTGCAGAGACCATAACTTTTGATCCGACTGTTGGATCATCCTGAAATTTTACAGGGTGGTAGATATACATTAGTAATATGTTGGAGTCAACTTTTCATGCAAGGTTGTGCCCATTTGGGCACGTTTTTGAGCTCGGATTCCTTCATCTAGTGGCCTAAAATTGGCTCTAAATGTTTTTTCTACTTTTGACTAGGTCTTAGAATTTTAATAACTTTTTTTGTGCATGTCAAAATAAGTCCAAATTTCACATGAGCCCTAATTTATGAATGCATATTTGGCACGTAAATTTTGGGGTCAATCCGAGTTGTTTTGCATTTTAGGGTTTTTGGCATTTTAGGGTTTGTTGGCATTTTAGGGTTTTAGAGTAGTCTTGAAATAAAAGGAGGATTGTAATGATGTAATGGATCAGTGTGAAATCTAGAATGAGAAGTAAGCTATTTTGAAACTCCTAGTTTTATTTACAAAGTTGTTTATGTGTGTTTTTGGAGGTATTTCAACCTCTTGCAGCTAAATTCACATCAATGATGCACTCGAGGTTTTCTCCATTTCAGATTCCATGCCAACCCTATAAACTGGTTTGATCCAGTGACACCCAATCTCCAAATTCCAATCCTTCATTGTATGTATAATAAGCAGATGAAAAACTAAGGTCAAGGAAACTTATTCATTAACCCTCAGATGACCATCATGAGAAAGATAATCAAATCTAAGAAATCCCTTAGTAAAAACCATACTTGCTCTGATCCAATCCCAAAAATAGATTTAAGATGACGACACAAAATTTTTCTATAAAATTCCATTTCATGCATTGACGTAGAGAATTACATGAAAGGTAACAATAAACTAGCCATGAAAGATGAAATAAAAGCCAGTGAAAGAAACCAAAAAGGTGTGGAAAATAGGGAGAGTGTTTAAATAATAATATGGAGTGACTATGCCATCACATGCTTATAATTAATACAAGCTTGTTGCAATATTTAATATCAACCTTTATTGGAAAAGGTGATGAAGTCTGGCCAATCAAAATATTTATTACCAATATTATCACAAAATGCTTGGTTAGTCCCTCGATTTGCTATAAAATATGCCTCTTTATTAGCTTCTCCAAAGATATGATTTAAGGTTGAATCTGGGATTAATGAAAGCATAAAAAAGAATTTTATTCACACAAGAGTGATTTTCCATGATGATTAACTAAAACTAACTAATAAGAGGTAGTATGGGGGATAGTTAATCTAATCTAGGAGGACATAAATGTTATAAATAAATGTTTTAAAGTAATATGAAGTACTTACATAATTGAACTAGTGGAAATGAAACCTTAATATGCAAGAAAAAGGTAAGGAAATAAATCAACTAATAATAGATTACTATCGCAAGGTGTCGCAAGTATGACTAAAAATTATGGGAACAAGAATGAATTTGTAGAGGTTTTGAAAAGATTGGATCTAGAGGATTTGAGTGGACTGGGGAACTTGGAGGAGGAATGGGATCCCACAGGTGATTTGGTAAGAAAAATAAGTGCCTTAGTCTGCAAAAAAAATCTGCAACTAGTTCTCATAGGGTCATAAGGTGGTCTGAAACCCTCATTATGTGTCACATCAGGTTCACTGTCCTACATTGTATGTCACCAATAATTTATGATGATATAAAGATTTGGAAAATACCAAAAGGAAGCATCAAAACCCTAAAAATAAAAATGTAGAATGAATAGGTCAGATTGACGTCATCTGCCACAACAGTGGGCTTACTACTCTAACCGTTGCACTACATTTTGGACCCAAATGTAGTTCTGGTGAGTGTGTACATATCGTGACCTAGGTGCTCTTGTGTTGGTCACACTATGTGAAATATCGAGTAATGACTAAATGTAAACAATGTAATAGCATGTGTGCATGGAATAGAAAAGAATCCCTCCCACTATGAAGTGTGATGCAAAATTCCTAGCTTGTGCCTTGATGATGGAGCTATGTGGATGCAAATACAATAAATCGATGCAAATCTATATGCGTGATAGTCGTAGATGATTCTAGATCCCTCATTATAGTCTCATAAATTTATATTTATAGGGTTATCTTGATCTAATTTCATAATTAACCCCATCTAGGCCGAAAAGGAAAAAGATAACAAGAAGAAGAAATGGCTAGAAAGAGCCCAAAAAGTTGTGGGAAACTAGAAAATGGATTGGGGTGCCCTTGGTAGGACCAAGACACCAATGAGCACCCCAGTACTACCCCAGGTGCCCCAGACAAGTCTAACATGACTGGAAAATGTCGAAAAAGACTTGACATGTAGATAAAAATGTGCAGAAATGATGAAATAAAAGTAAAATAAGATGGCCAAAAGAAGGGGGTCAATTAGTACTTTCTTCACTCAAGAACCTTATAAATAGTAGTATGAGACCAAGATAAATGTTTAAAGTACATAATTTTGTGACTACATTTTGCCCCTACTTTATGTTGGTGAGTTGAAAGCTTGGTAACATAAAGTAATTAGAAATGTGTACCTGATATCTGTGAAGAGTGTAGTAAAACACACCAAAGGACTAGATAAAAGTGT
This sequence comes from Taxus chinensis, assembly GCA_019776745.2. Taxonomy (NCBI): domain Eukaryota; kingdom Viridiplantae; phylum Streptophyta; class Pinopsida; order Cupressales; family Taxaceae; genus Taxus; species Taxus chinensis. Next base: position 625,351,116 of record CM034148.1, on the reverse strand, counting down.
GAAATAAAAAATAAAGATGGAGGAGCATGGAAACTAAAGATGAAAAATGCACAAATAAAAAAAGTGATAAGAGTGAACCTAGGGTAGAACACATGTGTAGGTGTTGTGGTGTGTAGCTTACCTATATGGTTAGTAAAGCATGTGTAGTAGCAGAATGTTGTTGTTGACATTTTTGTTACCCCTGACTTGACTGCTTGTTTCTCATACAACTGAACCTGTAAGGAGAAAATGATCAAGTAGTCAAATATGTATGTATGTAAGTGTAAAAAATCTATATAAAATATTAATGTATATGAAAGTGTAAAATACACAAATGTAAAGTATGTGAAAATAAAAGTGTAAATGGAACATGTGTACCTGATCCATGTCGAGAGGAAGAGTGTAAAAATATATCCTGTACTGTAAGTTTTTTGGGTGATCTCATGCCACCCTAGCTAAAGAACTGTAGGGAGGAAATGCTTTGTGTCCTCCAAGCTCTAACCAATTTTGTTGAAATATGTGTGAAGAGATCTCTGTAATGTCCTAGTTTTTTGGGTGATCCGACACCACTGGCGGAAGTAGTGTAGAGAGGCACACCCATTGTCACCCCAAGCATGTAACTACTTCCCAGAAATGCTAAGGGCACCATGTCTTATAAAAACTATTATGTATGGGGTTTGTAGACTAGTATGAACCCACTCGTTGTAGAAAACTAAATCATGCCGATGTAGAATTTTTGTGTTAGTATGTAAAACCCCACAAATGATGCCCCCTCTTTAGGGGTGCATGCGATATTGCTGATAGGAGAATGCGGCCCCAAAAGAGGACCAACCACATTTTAAACTTTGAACCCTAGAATTTTTTTGGTAGAAACCAAGGTATGCACAAACCAGAAGGATAGCCAAATACATGTGTAAACAAGCAATGCATGCATATAGAAGACATGTGTAATCTACGCAGACAATTTAGTAAATAAAAACATGCAAGAAAGCAAGTAATTTGTACAAAGTGGGGTGTAAACATGGGACATCACTCATGATGTCGTCAGACATGCAAGTTTGTCATGGCTGCAAAAAATAAACAATTGTGCACACAAATATAGGGAAAATCCCGCATACAATGACAAACAATGGAAGAAAAGTATAAACAAGAAAATAAGTAGCCATGGGAACATGTGCCAAAAATGGAATGCCCATTAGCATTTTAGAGAAATAACCAATATTTCAAAAGCATGTATGATCAAGGAATGTAAAGTACTAAGTACAAAATGAAACAATAACTCCTGAAAGAGACGAATGTGGATGCCTTGAACGACCAATATAGGAAGGGTATAAGGTGTGAATCCATGTTACATGTAAGAGTATTGTATCTTTGATTACAATAAAAAAATGTGTGAACACACATGTGTGTATGGTATAGATAATGACATATAAGAAATCAATCTAACATGTGTAGTAAAGTGACAATGTAAAACACTAGTAAACAAGAGTAAATGCTCCAAGACAATAAAATATACTATGGGTTGATGGAATGGAATGTAAAGTGAAATGATAAGAACCACGTGCCCCCGAGTGAATGGATGTGTATGCAATGAGGTTCATTTTTTTCCCCCTCAGCAGTCAAGAATAAACCATAAACGAGAGTGTGTCATTGGGAAATGGTCAAGTAGTGTCTGTGGTGTCTAACATGTTGTGGTGAATGTGTATGTGTAGTAGTGAAGTGTGACATATAGAAAGGATGTGTGTGAACCCTATAGTTGAAGCATTTATCACAACTAGATGAATGGAGAAGTGATGATTTATCCTAAGTGTTTATCACTATATGGTGAATGAATGAGTGATGATTTAACACTAAGCATAGATCGCTATAGGATGAAATGAATAAGTGATGATTTATCACTAAGCATATATCACTATATAATGATTGGTAAGGAGTGGTGATGTAACCTAAAATGTATACCACTATAAGATGATATATTAGAGGTGGTGATCTAACCCGAAGGGTATACCACTACTAAATAGAAAGAGTAGCGATGATCTAGCCTAAAGTGTATGTCACTAGTCTAGGAATATCACAGGATGAAATGTTGCATGATCAATGTAAGGTCCATTTGATTTGTAAACCATTGGAAGTTGAGTATGGACCAATGAACTAAAGTGTGTCATAGGATGGTGAGTGTAACACATAGAAAACAATGTATTATGTGTAATAATGAAATGACCATGGGTGTATAGAATATGTAAAGGCGTAATGTATAGAATGTGATGCTAAAAAGTAATGTAACGCTAGCATCATATGCAATGTAACCTAACATGTGTATGAGGTAGGTATGTGTAATGTATGATTGGATGATGTACGTAATATAGCTTAATAATGTATGTAATGTATAGAATGATAAACATATATAAGATGTATAATAACCTAGGTAGGATGCAAGATGCATGTACAATAATAACAGAATGTAAAATAAGTGTAGTATGTATCAACGTATTGTACGCAATGTGTGATGAAACAAAATGTATAATGTATATAGTGCAGTGTGTGGGGTTCAATGTAATGGTAATCCATTAATAGTAAAATGTGACCAAAAGCACAAGAGTGCGACATCGGGTAATGATAGTGTTAAAATGTGTGACAAAAAATTCCTATATGAAAATGAAAAAAAATGAGATGTGTAAGTGAGGGGGGGGTGAGTGTATTAGGTGCTATGTACATCAAATTCATTATGATGATGGAGAACTATTCAGAAACAAAAGAGGTTCCATGCCTTTATAGGAGAATGTTGTATGTGTCATGATAAGAGAGAGGGCCAACACAATGGTAGGACAAAGCAACAGTAATACCATGTGATGGTGGTGAAAGTTGAGATGTGTCTTGTTCATCAGTAGGAGTAGTAGCTTTGAAAAAAGTGATTGGATGTGTTAGACGAGTGTGACCATCAAATGGATCATCATCATAGTAAGCGTCATCTAGGTCCCAATCATCAACGTATATAGGATTTATAGTGGATGTAGGAATTTCAAGATTTACTTTAAGTGGTGATTACTATGTATATCTTGGTGAGGTGGCTGATACCTTTAATGGAAGAGGAGTGAGATCATCCTTAAGAGGAGGTTACTTGTGTGAGCTTGGTGATGCCAAAGATGATTTGAGAAGAGGTGGCGTATTAAATTTGAGGGGTGGTTTCTTAGGTGGCTCTTGAATTCCATTAGAAGTAATGACATGATGCTCATTAGACGAAGTAGATTTAATAACCCATTGAGATATAACAAGTGGAGATGACCATGTAAAAGATCATTGTGTGGTGAATGAGATGAAACCTTGATGCTCAAGATGTTTAATTCTTCATTGTAAATCATAAAAATCATTCTCATTATGTCCGTTGATTTGATGATAATTACAATATGGGAGGCCATGATATTTTGCAAGCCAATAAGGAGGATAAAAATGAGTAGATGGAAAGCTGATTAATTTATGAGTTATGATTTTGGGAAGAACATCTTGTTGCATAACATTGATTACAAACTTGAGAGGCATGTGTAGCGGAAATATTTGAGGTTTGCTAATATGAGCACATGCAAAAGACATAGGATGGATATGAGAGGAAGAATAATCATGATCCTGAGAAGTATCCTTAAGCTGGTGAATTTCAAATTTAAGAGATGTGATTAAGAATTCCATAACTTGAAATACATAAATAAGAGCTTGAAATTAATCTTGAAATAAAGAATGAAGATTTTGAATTGATTTTCAAATAGATTGATTGGAATTAGAATCAAGGGAGTCTGTAGAAAAGACAAAAAAAATAGTGTTGACTTGGGTAGAGAAATATGTTGATAGGAAGACACATATTCTCTAGGGTTTGTTAAAGATCATCTTTACAAGATGGGTGCATTTGAATCAATTGAAGCAAAGAGAATTGACAAACATTAGAAGCCATGGTATAAAAGATAAGAAAATCCCTATAATGAAGGTGGATTTGAAGTTCAGGTTCACCAAAATGATTAACTAAAATTAACTAATAAAATGTAGTATGGGGAATACTTAATCTAATCTAGGAGGACATATACGTTGGGAATAAATGTTTAAAGAAATATGAAGTACCTACATAATTGAACTAGTTGAAATTAAACCCTAATATTCAAGAAGAAGGTAAGGAAATAACTTAACTGATAATAGATGACTATCGTGAGGTGTCACAAGTCTGAATGGAAATTCTAGGAACAAGAATGAATGTGCATAGGTCATGAACAGAATGGATTATGGAGGATATGAGTGGACTGGGGCACCTAGAGGAGGACTGGGGCACCCACGAGCACTATGGTAAGAAAAATAGGCACTCTGGTCTATGAAAATGCTCTATAACTAGTTCTCACAGGGTTTGAAGGTGGTTTGAAACCCTTGTTGTGTGTTACATCATGTTTTCTTTCCTGCATTGTATGTCAGAAATAATTCAAGCTGATACAAAGACTTGTAAAAGACTAAAAGGAAGTATCAAAACCTAAAAAAAAAATACAGAATGAATGGGTTAGACTAACCTTAGCTACCACAATAGTGGGCTTACTACTCTGAGTTCTACAATACATTTTGGACCTAAATGTAGTTCTAGTGAGTGTGTGCATGTCGTGCCCTAGGTGCTCTTGTTTCAGTCACACTATGTGAAATAACGAGAAATAACTAAATGTAATAGCATGTGTGTATGGAATAGAATATAATCCCCCTCTATGAAGTGTGATACATACTTCTTAGCTTGTGGCTTGATGATGGAGCTATGTGGATGCAAATGCAATAGATGGATGCAACTCTAGATGAGTGATAGTAGTAGATGATGCTAGGTCCCTAATTATGGTCTCATAACTTTATATTTATAGGGTTCTCTTGATTTTATTTCGTAATTAACCCTGACATGGCTAACTAGGAAAAATATAAGAAGAAGAAACGGCTAGAAAGAGCCCAAAAAGTGCTGGGAAATTAGGAAAAGGATCGGGGGCGCCCTTGGTGGGACCAGTGAGTTGACGAGATCTCCGGTAGTACCCTAGACACCCCAAACAAGGCTAACATGACGAGAAAATGTCAAAATAGACTAGGCATGTAGATAAAAAGTGTGGAAATGACAAAATAAAAGTAAACCAAGATGGAAAAAAGAAGGGGGTTAATTAGTAATTTCTTCACTCAAGAACCTTCTAAATAATAGTGTGAGATCGAGATAAATAAATGTCTAAAGTTTATAATTTTGTGACTACACATGACAACAACTTATTTTTTATGGTGTCGTTAAGAATAATATGAGAGTCACCTTCAAGAATTAATTAATTATTATTCAAGTCATTAGCTAGGGACAAATAATGTTCCAGTGCTTTAATTTATTCATTTATTAACTTATTAATTTACTAAAATTTTAGTCACTAGTCAAATTATTAATTTTGATTTAATAGCCTTTTGACGAGGATCACCCATTTTTTTCCTGACTATCTTTCCATACATGCTTTGAGGATTGGAGAGAAGCTGCCAAACTCATTTAGCACTTAGATCCATATTTTGTTTTTCCTAATTAAAAATCCCCTCTCCCCCATAATATTTAGGAACTAAAATGTTAACCCATTTAACAATAGGTATTTTATTGGTCTTGTCCATTTCTTGCTAGAGATAGGTTAGCATATTTTTGTTGATTTTATCAATCACACAATTTGGGATCTTCAGAATAGAAAGCATATAAATGCAAATTATTTAATACTTATCAGTAAGATTAGATCAATGCAATAGAAGTTCATCATTTAATCCTAATCGAGAATCCAGTTCATCTTCACCCTATATATTTGGTAGATCGTTTAGGTCTATTTTCTTTGAAGGATGATTTCAAGAAAATATGCAAGGAAAATATGGACAAGATACTTCTTCAGGTTTAAATGATGTACTTCTATTACTCTGATCTAACCTTGTTTAACTATGTCACTATTTTTGTAACTACAAACTTTTGAACTTAGAAATCTCAAAGTTGTTCCTTTTAATAAGTAAAAATGCTTAATGATTGCTAAACATTTTCCTTGATATGAAAATATATTAGTCACATTTTATGTACAACATATCCTATGAGAACTACATAAGGCATCAACCTTATCAAAGGTATGTATTCAAGCACCTAACACTGTCAGAGATTGTCTAGCCAATATAGTATAATTACAAATAATAACTATCCATCAAAGTTATTTAGATTGATTTTTGCATTGTTAAAATGGTTTTCTAGAAAATATAGGGGTAGCGACTACTATCCTTCTCATCAATGAATAATTTTTCAACATAAAACTTGTATTTTTCTTCATGCAATCACATCATTTATTCCTGAGAAATATTCGTGTTCATCTTCACCCTTCATTTTTAGTAAATCATTTTAGACTATTTGTTTTAACGGGTAATTTCAAGAAATATGCAGGTCCAAGATGAACATGATACTTCTTCAATTTTAAATTATGTGCTTCTATTACTATGGTATAATTCTTATCTATGTCACTATGGTATACATTGAATTTTTATTAGGTCGATATTTTTGAAAACCAGAAACTGTTGAGCCTAGTCACCACCAAGCCACTCCTTTCAATAAATAATGAAGCTTAGCGCTCACTAATAATTTTCCTTGATACAAATCAACATGAATTATGTGATATGAAAATATATCCTATGATAAATACATAAGTTTTCATCCTTATCAAGGGTATGTATTGATGCACTTGGCTCCACCACGGATATTGCAGCACTTGGTTCCGATTGTTATTTTTAATGTTTAAATGGATTCCTACAAAATATAGAGGCTAATACTTAACTTGAGTAATGGATTTTAGTAGACGCTAAGCATTTTCCTTAATAATAAATGATATGGATTATTTGTCAAACAAAATATATCTTATGATAACTGCATAAGACTATGTCCCTCTCGAGTGTATATAGTGCATCATAAAGACCATTTGAGATAAACAACCTATAGGCTAGTTTTTACATTAGAGAGGAAACAATTAGAAATGATTTTCCTGAATACTTTGTGACTGGTGTTATGTTATGATAATTTGATATTATTTATTCTCCACATCACTATTTTTTCCTGTAAAGTCTCCTAGTTCATTATCACAATAATTTTTTACTTCTATCACATGCTTGACTAAATTACTCTACTACCACTAAGGAAAATGACCTAAATGACCTAAATGGAAAAAATGAAATTTAAACTTTTGAAACTTCAATTTTTGAAGTACCAAATACAACATCCAATCCCACCATACTTTGAAAACCTCACAAAAAAAATCATGATTGAGTTATGAGGGAATTTCAATTCATCCCATGTGAGAGTCAATAGAGAGTTGGTGGACAATGTGTGGATAACTCATACACGCCAGTCTACAAAAACTAGCCTTCTTTGTCATAGTGGGTGGTATTAATGCAAATAATGACAGGTTGGGATTCACTTTACATATTCTTCAAACTACAAAATCTCAATTCTTCACATATTTTTATTCTTCTTGCATAAAATACACTACCTAACTAACAATGATTTTCATTATTACGTTCAAATATTATGACATGATATTCGAGGCTTAACAACTACTAAGCATGACGTGTATTATAATTCTTTAACATAACATTGCGAATAGTTACGATTAATAGCTACTAGTCAGATTATTACATTCATTACAAGCCTTGAATGACGTAAGTTAATCTACAATGTAATTTTCCTTTCCATTTGTATTCTATAGCATGTTGAAAGTTTTCCAAGTGACATATAAGCTATAAAGATCAATTGGTAATTATTTATAATCTATAAAAATAATTAGATTGAGATACAACATCTACTTACTATTAAACTATTGAAAAATAATATTTATCCTTCCCAATTATTAATTTGTTTAATTCCATTTTTTAGGTAATATGTCTTCCATTGGTCGCAATTCGTTCACGTAAATTCCTTCAATTAAAGGAGAAAAGGGTTGGAAGAAGAGAGACAAGTAATGGTTTGTAGAAATACATTCCCCAAAAAACTATCACGCTGATCTATGGCTATTTTTGTTTATGATGATGTCAACCATGAATTCGATATGGTTCTAACTTTAGAAGTTATTAATCAATGAACTTGCGTATTCAAGTTGAATTCATAGACATTGAAATGAATAAGTTCCTTATTATTGACATGGAGTTGGAATTTTTCTTGTTCAGGAAACTGGAAATGAAGGATTCTATAAAAAGTATGACATGTTCTTTTTCTAAATATGGTTGGAATTTGGGGATTTTCATACATTCAGAAAAAATAGGCCATGAAAATTCCCTTGAAACTTATAATGGCATGAATTTGGTATTCATTTTTTTATAGATTCGATAATACCTCTTCTATTTGTCATTATGTGAATAAATAAGGTTTGATTTCTCCACTGAAACATGCAAAGGTATTTACAACACTAAGGTGATCTTAGTTGTCTAAATTAGAGATAGATCCCTCTAATTCAAAGTTGCAAGGGCTTAAAAATAATAATAAATTGACTATATTGTTGAAAAAAGTGACTTGTATATTTGAGAAAGTAAAATCTTCAATCGATTAACAATTAATTTTTTTGTTCAATGGTGATGTTTTTCAAGTTGAAGTTTCTAGGTGCTATGTAGCACCTCAAGCATATCAATACCATCATGTACATGAGGAGAATGTTGAACTTCTTTTCCATTCAATGTTAATTAATGTTATTCCTACACAAAGGGATGTAATTCTTCTTCCCTTTTTACATTATACAAAGGAACTTATGCAACTAGAGGATCCAAATGACTTGAAAAAGGATGATGTGCAGTTCTACATTCTTAACAGCTAGCATACCATTTGTGCCCAAAACAAAATTAGTTGAAAGAAAATAAAATTCATTACACATTGTGTTACAGTTTAGAAAGGCTCACATTCTATCTTGAAAGGCATCTAGTGAAGATGTTATTAATATTTTCAAGAAGAAAAATGAGGTAAACAAAATTGGATTAAAACTAATTTTATTGATGTAATCTACAAGGATCGATTAATTTGGCAATCCCTAGGATGTCCTAAGAGGTCTAGAGTGGGAAACGTAAAGACATAGGAGTGGAGAGTAATGAAACTTAAGTTTAATGAATTTGTATTTAAAATTTAATTTTTTTAATATCCAAAAAGTAAATATACTATTTCCACTTTCAATGTAGAGTTTTGAGAAGAAATGACTAACTATTTTCAAATTGACTAAGACAGAGAGTCTTTATGAAAAATGGACATTTCTATTGTGTCTTGAGGACATATGGACAAAATGAACAAAAAACTTTGAGTTTTTTAAATCAGGTGGTCTAAAGTTTTCTTCTTTTAAGGATAACCAACCTAACTTATTGCCAAATTCACTGGCAAGGCTCACAGCCAATTCCTTTAGGGGTGTAAGAGGAATGTCTAATGATAAGCTATCCTTACTAGCTGATAAATTGCAATCAAGGAAAGTATAGCTAATTAGCTCTATTGAGGAAGACATTATAGCAAAGACTTTTGAATCTTACTACCAAAGAGTAAAAGATGACATAAAAATGAGAGGAAAAGTTCTAAAACATTTGAAAAATAAATATCTAGCTAATATTGTATTAGTAGAATGAAATGAAGCCAATATTATTCAAAAATTTGGCTTACATGAATCTCACTACCATTAGTTGTGTGTACTCTTGAGAGAAGAGAAAAAAGGAAAAATAAAAGATGATTCCCAAGGAAGTGAAAAATTAGTCAAGAAGAAAAATTGATGATGAATTGGCAGAGGTTCTCTCGGTGGAAGCTCAAAGAATTATAGACAATTGTGTGATTTCAATGGAAGAAAAAATTCTAGTAAAGGATGGAAGAAAAAAAAGAGTTTACCTATCAATGTGCATATCCCTTCTAACTTTAGTCAACAATATCATCTATTTTATCAACTAATCCATTCAATGTAGAATGTGTGACCACATATTTATGTAATTTGTCTAGTGTAATAACTTCTGATGCAATAATGGACCTACTTATAGTTGTTGGATCTAGTATGCTAAATTGTGTTATTATTATGCTCTTACCTGTTGCTTATTCAAAAATGTTAAGAGAGACAATAAAAAAATACATGCAAAAAATTTAAAGACAAGGAGGAATCAATTGTTGAAGCCTGTTACAAATTTTATGACAAAAATTGAAAATTTAAGAGCTTGTGTCTTATGTACACAATAAGTGGTGTGCACAATTGTGATGTTGACGATGGGGATAAAGAATAAATCATCATGGATTGGATGGAGTAAATTCCATAGAAATTTGTGATTGCAAGCGATATTAGCCTATGAGGAAAGACACATCCTTTTCTTTACGAGAGATCTTATGATTTTTGGTCTCATATGTTCAATCTAATATATTTTGGAAATTCTCCGATAATAGTGCTTTACGGAGGTAGTGTTGCATTGCATGCTTTGGTTGAATCAGGTTTATTTGTGGTTTTTATTGTTGAATCACATGATCAAGAAATGTTTTTAAAGAAATTACTATTCTCATTTGAAAAAATGTACACTGATTAAGATCACATTAAAGAATTCTATTAATTTAATGTCTTTGAATGATACATACAATATTTATGTAGACAACCAACCAAAAGAGGAAGACATTGTCTCTTCCTCTCCACATAAAAACAAAGGAGACAATGTCGTTCTTAACATGTTGCATACCCATTCAACTTGTTGCACAAATTTTGGTGACCATACATCCAATGAATTTATACAAGGTGAGTGGAATTTACTCATTTTATAAATTTATCAATGCGATAAGTTTTCAATTGTCATTGTTTACATATATTTAATAAAAATTAAAATTCAGTTTTGATGCAAATGGGGAGGTTTTTGGCACGTCACGCACATGAATTCAGCAGACAGAAATTGGTATGTTATTCATGTGTCCATTATAAACAAATCCATTTATAAGCTCTGCGTAATTGTAGGAACCTATAACAAAGTGGTTTATTTGTTATATGTACTTCATACAGTCTCCATACGAAGCATGGCAACCTCTAAGATACATCAAATATTGTCCAACCAAACATAGGACAAACAATAATGGCTTGGCCTAAGGGCCACTAACATACATTTATTAAATTGATTTATTTATAATTGAGTAATTTTTTTAATTGGTTAATATTGAATTACGGACAATTGAAAAAAAAATAATTTTGTGCAGTTGGCCATTAGCGTCCGCTAATCTCATTAAATACTGTGAAGAAAAACATAGTCTAGGCAGTAATGGATTAGCCTAGCATTTGCTAATATACATTTATAGCTACATCATATTGTCCAAGAAAAGGTTAGTACATTGTATAGAAGTAATTTGTATTACGAATTTAATTACGTCAACATGATATTTATTATCAATTGATGAATGTTTTTTTAAATAGTTAAAATTAAATTACGGAGAATTTAAAAACAAATTACTTTTGTATAGTTGAGCCATTAGCAGTTGCTAATCTCATGAAATAGTGTCAAGCCAAACATAGTTTAGGAATTAATGGCCTAGCCTAGCGGTCGCTAACAGACAACTATAGCTATGTATTATTTTCCAACAAAGAGTAGTACATTATATAAAAGAAATGTTGTATCACAAATTTATTTACTTCGACATAAAATTCATTTTGAATTGATTAATATTTTTTTAAATATAATGTACATGAAAAGAACCTGTAGAGGAGGGAGTGTGAGGGAATCCAACCCAGAATCATCAATCACTAAGTTTTAACATATTAAATTTTTTATTATTTTAATTGGTTAATATCAAATTGTAGACAATTGAAAAAAAAATACTTCTAGTGCAATTGGTCAAAAATATTATTTAATCATTTTTTATTTCAATGGGTTGTTATATGAGAAAAATCAATCCCATAAGCATATTGCATTCAAGTTTGGTAAGGAGATTCTATCAACTTACGAGGTGGCCTCAAGGAAGTTTTAAAGATACTATCAGCCAAATGTGCAGTGGTATTTTGGTCTATCTATCTCTCTTCCGCTGAGGTTCAAAATTTAATAAAGGATTTGAAAACAATAAGAAGCTAAATTGAAAACAAATCTTTTTTGGGGAAAAGAACATTTCTCTAAAGAAAACAAAATTGTAATAAAATATCTCTAAAAAATTTGGAGTAGAGATGATAATGTTTTCGGCTCTACAGACACATTGCGTAGTACAATAGGCCCAAAGGGAAAACCCTCTTAAAAATTTTATGGTGGGGAGGAAATCCAATGCAGAAAATTGTTTTAAAGATATGTGGTTGATGAAGAATTTGTACACAAATATATCACATATATTGTCTCAGAGATTTGAGTGTTGTAGAGGGCCTCCAAAAATTGTAGCAAACAAAAATTATATAGCTATTAATTATTTCAATAAAAAATTTTACAATAATATTCATTCATACATTCATATGGTCACTCTTTATTTTATGTGTTGAGATTACAAATTTAAAAGTCGGCAGTATTTATATCTTCACTATGATTAAGTTGATATTATAATTTTATATGTTGTTTGTGTGAATTACCCAAATAAAATATTATCACAAGAATATGTTGACCTATTTTTTATCACTTTTCGAAGCTTACATTAATTATGAGTTGTTAATATAGTATCTGAATTGGGAAGCCTCAGAAATTACTAGTTTTGGGAGTTGAAGGTGTAATGTTTAGAATTTCTAGTATTGGTGGCAAAATACCTCGTAATATGATTCCATATTTTAGATCTAGGGATAATGAGTACTTTGAATGAGTATTTAGTGTTGAATTGATAAGAACTACATCAAAATATTTTCACATTTCTTTATGGTCTTCATTTATGGATTTAACATATGGTGAAGTACATATTCACCAAATAATTTAGGTGGCTACGAGATACCCACTTCATGTTTGTTTAGGGATACCACCAATGTAAGCTCAAAATAAATACCAGTTCATAGATAATAGACATTTTCAGTAATTTCTATGGTGAAAACAATATACTTTTGATCGATGACGCAATATTCTTGTCGTAAGAAGTAAAAGAATAAATTACTCTCAAAACCCCAACATACTAGAGATTTGATGGAAACTATAAGACTGATTCATTAATTTACACTGAATTATGTACATGGTTGAGAACATGGACGAGAACACAATAACATGTGTAGATCATTGAAAAATTTCAAACGTAGTATTGGTGTTTGATTTATATATTGTATCTTTCAAATCAAACAATGTATTGTGCATTTATATGGAATAAATTAACTACCATAAAAAAATCTTAAAGATTCGTACTGCACAAATCATTTTTTTAATTTTTTTTTTTTGCAACAAAAAAAATTATTTCTAAGGGAGAGGAGAAAATCATGGATCATGGCCTAATAAAAAACAAGATTTTCAAGATCTACATAGTTTAATCTTAAAAACATTTCAAAGCTGATAAGAACCTTATTCCAAAGAAAAAATTATTCCTATCGGCCGCTAATATGTATAAAAAGAAACATATACTATTTATTATTTTGTAGATCGATGATTGGCTTCCTTGAAACCATAAAAAAATTCTTTCCCACATCTAGATAGTTTAATCTTACATACATTTTGAAAATGATAATAACCTTATTCCAAAGAAAAAATTAATCCTGGTGGCCGCTAGCCCATATAAAAAAGAAACATGTTACTATGTTTATTGATTTGCATATCCATGTTGGCTTCCCTAAAATCATCAAATGATATTTCCCAGATCTGCATATGTTAATCTTAATGCCATTTTAAAAATCATAAGAACCTTATTTCAAACCAAAATTAAATCCTAACGGCCGCTAACCCATATAAAAAAGAAACATTTTTTGTTTATTATTTTGCAGATCATTATTTTAGATATTTTTTGTTCATTGTTTTGTGGACATCAGTAAGAAAGTCAAATTTTACTAACATGATGCCTTCATTCGTGCAAAACACAATTTGGATTATAGGTTGGCAGATTCAAGTTTATATTCACATAGGAAAAGTACATCATGACCAAACGTACTGATTATCAAGATTCCAGGAATCCCAACATATTTCTCAAAAATATTAGCACTATTTAGAGAAAGTGTAATGCATATTCCAATTGTAAAAATACAGTTCTTATAAATGACTCTAGAGAGATAAACAAGTTCAATGATGTGGGGAACTACGTAATTGCTAATACATCGAAGAACTACTTGATAGATGAATTGTGTCCTATATTGCACCTATTGAAGGATGTGGAAGACAATGTGGAATATGCCTGTGATGTCATTAAATGAATAACTCAATTATAATTATGTAATTTTCCCCTGAATTTATTTGATAACACATTTATGAATAATGTGTGTGGCTATCTTTAGTTATGTTATTTTGTATAATGTGTGTATATCAAGTAACAAAATCTTTTATTTGGAATCAAGCCAATGCATGGGAAAATATTGATGATGTAGCCTATTTTTTATTGCATCGACCTCCCTCACGTGATTTAAGGGACCAATTAATTAATTGGGTTTCACTTTCAGATACCCTCACTCATTTTCTCACATTTCTCTCAGTTGTTTATCCTTCCCTATTATGGTGTCTACCTATGTTCTGTTACCACTTTTACCCCCTTGGTGAAAATGGACAACGTGAATAGATTACACCCAGGAACTGGAAAGGGCTTCATGAAGAAGTCTGGGGCATTTTAGGTAAAAAACCATGTTTAGGGAGCATTTGAAGTGTCCAAGGAAGGATTAGAATCATTTTGGGACATTTTGTTTCCTCTTCTAGGTTTTGAAGGGCTTAGAGCTTGCCCATGGTGAGAAAATAGGCTTCGGGGCCCACATTAGGTCTAAATATAGGTAAAATGGCCAAGATTCAGATAATAATTTTTAAAATGTCCCATTGCACCTCCATGACCCAATGAATCTCAGAAAATTCCAAGAAAATCAAAAGGTTAGAGACAAATTTGAGAAAGTGTAAAAAATGGTCTGGGAGCAAAAACGGCTCGGCCAAGCTATTTAGGGAGCTAACAAGTTGAGGTGGTGATGAATCGACATTGAGCTCAGTGGGTTGCTCACCTAGGTAACTTGGCCGAGTCTTACATGAATCACCAAGCCTAGGTGTTGACAAATCTCTTCAGGATTTGCAAAGGCATCGGTGGGATGCATTATGCGCATGATGCGTGGCTTGGATGATGGCTCAGTTTGGAGCCCAAAGTTTCATAGAAAGGAGGGCTCACCAGGTTAAATTGACAAGCCAGGTAAATGTACTCAATGTGAGTTGTAGTGGGGTGAACCTTTGGATTCTTGGCTCAAGGTCTTAGCTCACTGGGTGAGCCACATTGGTGAGGTAAGGTCCCACGGTTAGAGGTAGCTCGGGACATGTGTTGTATAGATGATTCATCATGGAAAAGAGTGGTGAGTTGGAATTGAGTTGAGATAGGTGTATAGGTTTTAGAATGAAAGGATTTAGAGATGAAGGGGTGTTTTTCATGCATTAGAGAGAAAATGTTCAATGCATCGAAGTACTGAATTCTGATACACCAGTGAGCTGGTGGGTGGGTTCTTCAGGGTCAACAACAGAAGTGAATTCAGATTTTTGGAGTCATGGGGATCAAAAATAATGAGCAAGTTACATGTAAAGAATTCATAAAATCTAAAAGTTTGAGTATATCAACTTAATTTGGGGGTCAACATCAAAGATCAGGACACGTCAGGTTTTGAGGGTTGGCTCATTCTCAGAGTTTGGGAACTCAAGTGCATCGAAAGGAGATCTCACTAGGGAATTTTTGGAGATTGATCCATTTAGCATATCAGGTGTCATTGGTTTGCCAGTTCAACATGGAGGTTGGGGTGGTTTCCAAGGAACTCGGTGGGATGGTAGTTGTAGGCACTAGTTCGAGCACACAACAGGGAAATCACTGAGGTAAGTGGTGATTTTTTCTCACAAGTGCCATGTAAATCAGAAGCAAGAAAATGATGGGCTTGCCATGGATGCAAAAGAGTTTGGGAAGCCAACTCACTAAGTTGGCAGGCTGGCTGGCTAGTGATTTGGCTAGCCAAGACCCCTAAAACCCCCATTTTTTGGGCTTTGACCATGTGGGTTCCCCACATTATAAAATGACTTCATAAAATATATTAAATATTATTTTTAGTAAAATTAAAGGGAAAATATTTATAAGGAATGATGGGAAGTTTTCTTCGTCAATAAGAAATGATGTAAGGAGGTATGGGTAGTTGCAGGGGGACATACTGTACTACAATAATGCTTATATTGTAGGGATTTTCTCTCCTTCTCTCAACTCAAAAATTCTATAAATTGTAAAGGGAAGCATTCTTGTAAAGAGTTGGACATTTTTATGTTGCTCCCTCTTCTTCTCTTCTGGGTGAATTTGGGACGACAAGCATTTGTTTTAATCATTATAATGGGAGGTTCTTACCTCTTCATGCTATAATGATGTAATTTGCATATTATTGGAATAATATAACTAATGTTTTGTGATTAATTGCCAATATTTTCACTAGTTTGTATTTCTTTCTCTTTCCTTTCTCCATACTTGTAGGTATACTGTGCAATCTTGTGTTCTCATTACATGCTTGGAAATTGTTGAGTTTAAATTGAAATGGTGTGTTGTATGCAATATGGTTTGTGATACTTGTCTATCCTCCCCATGCTCATCTTCTCCATTTGTAGACCGAGAATTGTCTAACAATCCCTTCTCTTGGTGTTATCACTACCCCTTAATGTAGGATTTCCATTTTATACAATTTATCCTTCTCCTTGTTCCCTTGGAAGTGTTAGGATAAGCTTAGTTAGGTGTTTTTTTTTGCATTCAGGAGTATTTTTAGTGCTTAGTTTAGGAAGAGGAAACTGACCTTCCCTGGATAGCTATCCCAATTGGAAGGTCCCACACCTTGGGATAACTCCATATTACCTAATCACATCGATTGCCTCACACACATGATAAAAAATTAGGGGGGTACTGTGATTTGGTGATAATAGTTTTGGCATGCTTGGTGGGACCACAAGAGGTCAAGAATTCAAAGGAGCTTGATTACAATATCTTAGCCACTATGCTACATTCCAAATTTCAAATATAAGAGTTTTCACTACAAGGTCCAACTTCTGAAATGATTTTTTTCAGGGTTTCACGTATGTAAAACAAGTCCCAAGTTCTGTCGAGAGTATATCATAGGTCGAAGGTTGAAAATATTATCTTAGGTTCTGATTTGGGCATGCCATACTTTTTAGGCTATATTACATGTTAGAATTTTGGATTTCAAAGGTTCCACTATACTTTGCATTTCAGACTTCAAAGGTTGTTGTGCATGAGCCAAATTTTGAATTTCAGATTTCAGAGATTAATAGCTGTAAAACAAGGTCTAACTATTGAAATTAGGTTTTGGGCCATTCAAGTTAATATTTCCATTTTATCAAGACTAGATGTGTGTAGTGGTAAAACCCTAGCCTTTAAAGGCACATGTAAAACACATCTAGGGACTCCATTGGTCCAAATAACCCATTCTCTAAGTTTCAGATCATTTCTTTCATCCCTTTCCATATATTTTTCTTTCCATATCTTTCATTCCAATTCTATCCATGAAGTTTTGAAACCATGACTTCATTTCCCTAGTGGAGGTCACATTTGTAGCAACAACAATACCATTTCAACCCATATCCCAACTTGCAAGATTCATCTCTAAGTTATTACAAACCACCTCCAGATATGTTTTATGATGAAAACCAGTAGTACGCATATTTCCATGAGAAATATACAAGTGAGTTTGGTCATTTATTAAACCATGTAGCTTTTCAAGAACAAGGATATGGATATTCTGGAGACCACCATACACCTAGACATGCTGAGTTGCAATTGAAATTTCAAATAATGGAGGCAAGTATGGTGTAGACCCAGGATACATCCCAGTTGAAATAATTTAAAACTGATTTCAGGTCACCTTGTCCATGGATTCACATTATGCCAAAACATTTTAGCCCTCATCGGAAGCTTGATTTTATGGTTGAAATGATATAGTAACTTGCAAAATGGATTGAAGATATAAAAGCTTATGAGCTTAGAGCCAAGAAACCTTGTCGATGGGTAAGTCCTACACCATCATTTGATATTTTTCCATTTATCTTCCCCAATCTATGTCATTTTAGCCTAAGTGTCATGATTCTAGCCTTTTGTATGATGTCCCTATTGTGGAATCCTTTTCTCCATCTTCTATTCTCTCATCCCATCTTGAATTTTCTACCCCTTTCACTTCTAAAATTCCTTTCCCTCTAAAAAAATAAGAAATTGCACCTATTCCACCACCTCAAACAATTCTCAAATCAATTGAATCACAACCCACCCCTCCACTTGCTTTCCCAAATCCATTTTGAGAAGAACAAAACCAAAATATTTTCCAAGAAGAGGATAAGATTGAGGAGCTTAGTAAGGTAGATATTGCAAAAAACTTGAAAGAGTGGGCTGCAAGATTTAATATCATTCAAATCCCACTAATGACTAAGCCTTCATCAGTAGTTGAAGTTCAAGAACAGGTGGTACAAATCAAATTTACACAAGGAAAAGCACAAGAGGATGATGATTAACATTCTGTTTCCTCAAAGTACAGTGCTCACAATGGCACCATATTCCCAGAGATGGTTGATTCATTGTAGGCTACAAAATCATTTGCAAAATTAGTTGTAGAGAGATAAAAAGAATCAACTCCAAATTTAGAAAAGTGAGGGCATGTGCATGTTCAAGAAGAGAAATTCCCAAGTATGCAAGGTGTTACAAATGAATGCATTGATCCTCACTAGCTTGTATGTCAAGAGCTAGCTGCACTTTTGGAAAGTTGCATTAGTCTTCTAAGGTCATCACCGAGTACTACAACCAATTACAAAGAGATTCATACTATGGAGGAGAACCATACAGATTCATAGGTCTTAATTGTAGAGAAATCCATACACGAGGTTTCAAATCCTTCTCCCTCCTCTTCTTTTCAAAAATATTAATTTTTGGATGATTTTAAGATTTCAAATTTTATGTTTGAGGTTGAAGAGAACAATGTTGAACAAATTTTCAATCCAGAAGACAACAAATAAGAAGGAGAATCTTTGGCACGTCCAGGAAATTAAGAGGTAGGTTATTTATCAGATTTAGAGGAGTGTTGTGATGGGGAAGGGCCTATAGAACTATTCACTTTTTATATCCCATCACTCATATCCCAACACAAAAATTCCTATTTCCATGGAAGAAAATGTTCAAGAGCAACTTGCCACTCAAAACATTCGTCTTGAGTTAGGATTAGAGGAATTGAATCTTATAAGTTTCAAACTACATAAGGAAGAAGAAGAGAACAAATATTGCATTACTCCTTTATCAGTCATCAAGGTGGAAGATCAGTTGTCATTAGATGAGAAACAAAGGTAGAAACAACTTACAGACAGTCACCTTTTCTAGGGATGTGTGCAAGAAGACTTATTGAAGTTGAGCCTCAATGAAATGAGCAAGTGAAGTGGATCAGACCTTGCCCCATAAGGTACTTATCTTCATTGGCATCAGAGGAAAAGCCAAAAACTATCATGCTTACTTCCAAGTATGAGGATGAGCCACAGAGTGCCAAAGGTCAGCACCAAAGTCTCCAAGATCCAAGAAGTGAACAACTTAAGGAGGAATTTTATGTGATTGTTGTTACTACTTTGGAAAGTTGAGTGGAAAATTGTTCCCATATCAGTTTTTTACTTGCATACATGACCATGATCATTGAAAAATCAATTATATGGTTCAAAACTTTGAGAAAAGGAAGCTACTTTTCCTTACCAATGTCAAGGTTTGTTTATAGTTTTTCTTAACTCTACTTAGAGTAGGGTAGGAGTAGGTTTTATTTCTGTAGAAGAAGTTCTTGTGCACACTTTACATGCCTCACCTAGGCATTTACGATTTTATCTTTTGTATATAGTTTTTGTTCCATGGTTTCTCTTGCACAACTCACCATGTTCCTGGGAGAAAGGATGTTGTAGGAAGAGGCTCAAAGTTGCAGGAAACCATTGCAATTCTCGAAAAATTTCAAATGTAAAGAAACTAAAATCAGTTTTGGGGACCAATTCAGGGACAATTTTAAGTGGTGAATATTCTTAATATGGTGAAAATTTAAATTTACAGTATATTTGTTTAGCGGTTGGCTTCGCCTACATTTGAAAACATCTCCTATAAAAACCTAGGTGATTTGTTGGGTAGTATACTACCACTAGTACCTTACTACTAGCTGAGCTACTGGCATATCAAATACCATGAACTCGCATACAGTCATACTCTAAGCACCAATGCACAGTCCAGATCTGTTTATTGTTTATTAGTTTACAATTGGGTGACAGGTGTTATTTGTCAATGCATGACTAATAATATTTGCTAATGCGTGAAAAAGGTTTTTTGTGGACAGGCGATAAGGAGATACAGCTGATGCACGACAATGGTTTGGTTGTTGATGCCCAACACTACTTTTGTTGACGTATGACTATATTGTTGTTGACACACGAATTTTTTTTTATGTAATGCGTGATAACAATATTTGTTGATGCGTGACTTATTGTATTTTCTAATGGCGACAATGGTTTTTTGTGGATGCGCAACAAGGAGACTAAACTGACGTGGGATAGGGGCTGTGTTGTTGCGCTCGACATATCTATTGTTGACGCATGACAGTTATCTTGTTGACGCATGAAAGTTATCTTGTTGACACATGACACAGTCCTTCACTGATGAGCATCAAGGATATTTTTTTACACATGACAATGTTACTATTGACACACGATGCTCTTATTGTTGACGCACGACTCAGAGCTACTGATGCATGATAGAGTTTCAACTTAGCCATTCAAAATAATGGAAGGTGTTAGTGCTCAGAATGAGAAGACTCAAAAAGTAACCAAAAAAATCAGAATTCCCTCTTCAAGTATTTTGGAAACTTTGTTGCTACAGATACCGCAACCACTAGCACCCATATAGTTGCCACTGGAATGAATCAGAGTATAGACTATGTGGAAGGTAATATTGAGGTGGACATGCATTCTACACAGTATCAACCAAATGACACCTATGATGATACCATGCTAGATTTTCAAGATATACCTATTGGGATGCCCGAGTTTGAAGATATTCCTGTTGAGGTGTAACTATGAGTGCATCAAGATATCACACATACAAATACTCAGCAAAATGGAACTCAAAAATCAAATGTAAATTCTGGTTCACGAAAGAGGAAAGTAGGTGATTGTGGTAAGGCTCAAAATTGTACTCATAAAAGTAAAACATTGAAAACGAACAAAAATGTGTTGACACTTGGGAGGACATACAAGTTTGATTAGGCTGTCAAATTTATGTTTATCAAACCTGTACAGCCAACTAATTCAGAAGATATCCCATCTAAATGTACATGTATAATATGTATGTGGAAATTGGGAAAGCAACAAAAAATGCAACTGAAGCTAGACACTACAGAAAAACACTGTGGAAAACAATATTTGACTATAACAGGGGAGGATGGCTATAAAATCAAAACACGTAGGTGGAAAATTGAAAAAGAATGCATGCATGTTAAATACACAACAGAGTATGAAGCAGAGAAAAAAAAACACAAACATCTCGTGGAAAAGGGAGGAACGATCACAAAGCATATTGGTAAGATGAATCAATTATATCTGCATGCAAAACTCATATAGTTCTCTACTTTATTTTACATACTTAAACATGGAAGACCGATTTTAGATTTCCTCAATTTAAAAGTTTTGTATCAATATAATGGAATGCACAACCTTCCTCAGTCTCATTGGTCAAACAATAGTGCATGAGAAATGGCAAAATGCCTTTCAATGATAGAGAAGGAACATTTGAAAGAGACTGTAAAAAAAGTGAAGTTTATCTCTCTTTCAATTGGTGAAGTGACAATAGTCGACAACATTGCATGGGTATGTATCCACATCTATACTTTAGAAAATCATATAAGGACACCACATCTACTGAGTGTTATGAAAATGGTTGAAAACTGTAATGTCAAAAACCTACATAAAATATTTGTTTCTCATTTGAAAGATATTGCTAGAATGACTGATTATGAAGTTTCTACAAAGTTGGTATGCATTGTAGCAGATGGTGCATCAATCATACAGGGTCACCAAACAAGGATGTGTGTTAGATTGCAAACAACAGAGGCAACTTATATGCTAGCAATTCACTGTATGGCTCACAAAATGAATTTATCATATAAAATTCTAAGCAACTACGAAAATGTTGCTAAAGTAGAAGACCTTATAAGAGAAATTCATGCCTATATGACAAGCAGCCCAACGCAATTACTTGAGTTCCATAAATTCACAATTGGAATTACATATGGCAAAAAACTTCTGAAGGATGTTGAGACAAGATGGATTTGTTTGTATGAACCTACATGCAGAGTTTGTGAGGAGTATCTTTCGTTGGTTAGTTTCATGTACAAATATCATCATGAAGTTGACATGGTGAGGGACTTGTTTTTCCATTTAACTGATTTGGAAACATTTCTTACATTGGCTAGTATTCTTCTAATGTTGCAGGAAATCAATACATTAATGAAGAATGTATAGGGGAAATTAATCTATATTGTGGATTTTATACAGATGAGAAAAATGGTATGTCAAAATCTTGATATCTTGTACACTTCCCAAGATAGTTTTGATACACTTGTTTTCCAGAATTATAAATCTTTATTAGATCTTAAAAATCCCAGTTACTATTTGAGATTTAATATCCATGATCACCTCTGCATTAATGTTAATGGGAGGGACCACGGGGGCTTCACTTAGTAAAAGTATGGTATAACACGTGCGTTCGAAGGGTATTAAATAATACCCTTAATTCTAGTTTTTACCTCTAATTATTTAATTTATAATACCCCCTCTTGTTATATTGCTAGAGTGAAAATACCCCCTATTTTTTCCATGTACCTTACTTACCCACTTTTCAATCACAATTTTATTTACCCCTTTTTATTTCTACCATAATATATTAAACAGAAAATATATCATATTTCTCACTGATTTTTTTTTAATATGCATTTCCTCTCTAAAGATAATTTGAATCCATTGAATACCTATTACAAGTCACCTTATAAATGTTAAGCTTTAATCATTTATCAATAGTTCTTCACATAATTAAGATGGTTAAATAATATCGCTTGCATTGAAAAACATACTCAATCCTAGTTTTCTACCATCTTATTATTTTTTGGTTAAGAATCTCTTAATTAAGATTTCTTTATTCAAAAGGAGATTATAATTTAACTTTATGAACACACTCCTTTTGAAATTTTAAGGTATTTAATTTTACAAACTAGGGTTCAAATGTTTTAGTGTTATATTAAAATTGAACCTCCCTTTCCTTTGGCCCAACTTTCTAACCTACCCCCAATACCTGATTCAAAATATTAATAAAATAAACCCTTTCACCCCCTCATGTCTACCAGTATATTGAATTTAATTTTATTAATTTTAATTACCTCAATATGAACCCACGTGCTAGGATATTGCGTAGCATGTGAACCCCCCATGGGAGGGACATACCACTGCACATTTTGCAAAAAAAATCAAGATATTACAAGGTCAAAAAGAGAAGAAGTTCATGTGACATGTAATCTCTTTGATTCTGTTACAGTTGAAACAATAATAAAGCTTAGAAAAATTTCAAAATCCTTATCATTAGAAATTAGAGAATGTTTCTCTAAAGATAAAATTCTTGAAGTAATGAGTGTGATGAATCCTAATTTTTAGAATATTGAAGGTGCTCGTGCGGACTTTGTAAGAAAGCATTTCCATAAATCCATGGGTACAATAATGGAACATTTCACCAAGACTTTAGAGGTCAAGGGTATGGAAATCAAATGTATACTTAATGTTGATTTATTAAAGTCTCAATCAACAAATTTTGGAACAACAATGAGAAACCAATATAAAAAGTTAGACGAACTTTCTGAGAGTGGTGTTATTACAAGGCTCTGGTGAGGAATCTATCAAATAACTATTTTACAAGAAGACATCAGTGGATATTTCAGATTATATGAGTTATGCCAAACAATGATTTTGGGGTTTGTGGAGGATGAAAGGGTTTTTAGTGCTTTTTCATTTATAAAATCAAAAGTGAGAAACAAGTTGGATAAAAATTTGGAAAGTTGCATGAGGTGTTATGTTTCTCACTACTCCTTGGAAAACTTTACATTTTGACAAAGCAATAGTGCATTGGAATTCCCTTTCTGAAAGAAGAGGTGTAAATAATACAGCTACAAGCACAAATGTTCCCAACAATGAGATTAGAATTCGTGCATCGTCACACTCTACAGAGGAGAACATCGACTTTCAAGAAGCTATTGATAATGGATTGTTTCAGCTTTAAATAGGTATCTCCTCGATCTTACTTTTATTGTTTGTCGCCTTACATTTTAACTGTGTTTATTTATTCAATTTTATATTAACATATTTGAATATAATAGTTTGTACTTAGATGTAGCAATGAACACAATTGTAACTCTACAGATGCAAATATTGACTAAGGAGGCTTTTTAACATATTTTGTTTCAGATCTTGTTATCATTAAAGATGTTATAGGTATATATATTTACATTTATTTAAATACAATTATTTATTAAAAAAAATTGTTTTATATTAATTACTATTTTGGGTTTGTCGAATACCAATTTCCATTTTAAAAATTTGTTTGTTACATGCATTTGTTGAATACTAATTTGCAAGGCCTTCAAAGTTCAGATAGATTGCATATTCTTCCACTATTATAATCTTCCATACTTCCATTGTCCATACATGCACATGTTCTCATTTGCATTTTTTTAATCTTTAAAAATCTGTTATATGTGTTTGTCGAATACTAATTTGCAAGGCCTTTAGAGTTCATATCTGCATATTCTTCCACTATTATACTCTTCCAAACTTCCACTATCCAGACATGTATAGGCTATCATTTGCATCTTCTTTAATCTTTATGTTTCTTCCTTAATCCGCTCAATCATTATTTCATCTTTTTTTTCTTGAATTTACGTGGGTTGACTATCCATCCAAGGAAGCTCTCACTTCTTGAGACTGACAACATCAAGTAACTCACCCATCTATATACTAATCCATTTTTGTGTTGAGTTTTGTTGAATCAAAGGTCATCTATTATGCTACGAAGGATGATTTCTCATTTTCCTTCCATATGATTTATCACAGCCATATAAAATACAAGAGGTAGTCTAAACCCTATCATATGACATTGTTTGAGTTTTTACAATTATGTTTAATTTATTTTTGTATTTGCAATAATGCTTTGATGAAGTGTTTGAACTTTGTGGGATGAAGATAAATTTACATGTAAAAATCACACATTCCAAATTTTCTTAAAATAATTATCCATTATCATCATCCATGATTGTGCTTGATGCTAAATCTACGTCTACACACAATTCATCATCATCAATATCTATTTTAATGTCATCATCCACATCTAATGTCATCATATTAGTGATTCATTACAAGTGGAGAGAAGAATATTTTGAGAAGGTTCAAATGCGAAGAAACTTGATACAAAGTTTGAATTTTACAAGTAGAGAGAAGAAGATTTTACTGTATTAAGATGTCTATCCTAGTACATTCCAACTTTTATTAAAAAAATTATCCATTATTATCATTAATCATCATCTATATCCATTCTAATTTCATCATATCATTACAAGTAGAGAAAAGAATATTTTGAGAAGGTTTAAATATCTATGTTATAGCACATTCCAAATTTTCGTAAAATAATTATCCATTATCATCATCCATGATCGTGCTTAAAGCTAAATCATCATCCACACATAATTCATCATCATCCATATCTATTTTAATGTCATCGTCCACATATAATGTTATCATATCATTGATTCATTATAAGTATAGAGAATAATATATTGAGAAGGTTTAAATACGAAGAAACCTAATACAAAGTTTGAATTTCACAAGTAGAGAGAAGAAGATTTTACTGTATTAAGATGTTTGTCCTAAATCATTCCAAATTTTCTTATAAAAATTATCCATTATAATCATTCATCATCATCTATATCCATTATAATTTCATCATATCATTACAAGTAGGGAGAAGAAGATTTTGAGAAGGTTTAAATGTCTCTGTTATAACACATTCCAAATTTTCAAAAAACAATTATCCATTATCATTGTCCATGATCGTGATTGAAGCTAAATCTATGTCCACACACAATTCATCATCATCCACATCAAATTTTATCATATCATTGATTCATTACAAGTAGAGAGAATACCAAATTTTAGAAGTTGTAAATGCAAAGAAAGCTGATACAGAGTTAGAATTTTACAAGTAGAGAGAAGAAGATTTTACTATATTAAGATGTCTTTCCTAACACATTCCAATTTTTCTTAAAACAATTATCCATTATAATCATTCATCATCATCTATATGCATTCCAATATCATCATATCATTACAAGCAGAGAGAATAATATTTTGAGAAGGTTTAAATGTATATGTTATAATACATTCAATTTTTTCTTAAAATAATTATCCATTATTATCATCCATGATCGTTCTTGAAGCTAAATATACGTCCACACACAATTCATCATCATCCATATATATTTTAATGTCATCATCCACATCTAATGTCATCATATCATTGATTCACTACAATTATAGAGAATAAGGTTTTGAGAAGGTTTAAATGTGAAGAAACCTGATACAGAGTTCGAATTTCAGAAGTAGAGAGAAAAATATTTTACTGTATTAAGATGTCTGTCCTAACACATTCCAATATTTCTTAGAAAAATATCCATTATAATCATTCATCATCATCTATATCCATTATAATGTCATCATATCATTACAAGTAGAGAGAAGATTATTTTGAGAAGGTTTAAATGTCTCTGTTATAGTACAATCAAAATTTTCTTAAAACAATTATTCATTATCATCATTCATGATCGTGCTTGGAGCTAAATATACATTCACACATGACTCATCATCATCAATATATACTTTAATTTCATCATCCACATCTAATTTCATCATATCATTAATTCATTACAAGTAGAGAGAATAATATTTTAAGAAGGTTTAAATGCAAAGAAACCTTAGACAAAGTTTGAATTTTACAAGTACAGAGAAGAATATTTTATTTTATTAAGATGTTTGTCCTAATACATTCCAATTTTTATTAAAGCAATTATTCATTATAATAATTCATCATCATCTATATCCATTCCAATTTCATCATATCATTACAAGTAGAGAGAAGAATATTTTGAGAAGGTTTAAATGTCTTTGTTATAACACATTCCAAATTTTCTTAAAAACATTATCCACTATCATCATCCATAGTCGTGCTTGAAGATAAATATATGTCTACACATAATTCATCATCATCCATATCTATTTTAATGTCATCATCCACATCTAATGTCATCATATCATTTATTCATTACAAGTATAGAGAATAAGGTTTTGAGAAGGTTTAAATGTGAAGAAACCTGATACAGAGTTCGAATTTCACAAGTAGACAGAAGAATATTTTATTGTATTAAGATGTCTATCTTAAATCATTCCAATTTTTCTTAAAACAATTATCCATTAGAATCATTCATTATCATCTATATCCATTCTAATTTTATCATATCATTACAAGTAGAGAGAAGAATATTTTGAGAAGGTGTAAATGTGAAGAAACCTGATACAAAGTTCAAATTTTACAAGTAGAGAGAAGAAGATTTTATTGTATTAAGATGTCTGTCCTAACACAGTCCAATTTTTATTAAAACAATTATCCCTTATAATAATCCATCATCATCTATATCCATTATAATCTCATCATATCATTACAAGTAGAGAGAAAAATATTTTGAGAAGGTTTAAATGTATCTGTTATAACACATTCCAATTTTTCTTAAAATAATTATCCATTATCATCATCCATGATCGTGCTTGAAGCTATATCTATGTGCACATATAATTCATCATCATCAATATCTATTTTAATGTCATCATCTACATCTAATGTCATCATATCATTGATTTATTACAAGTAGAGAGAATAATATTTTGAGAAGGTTCAAATGCAAAGAAACCTAATACAAAGTTTGAATTTTACAAGTAGAGAGAAGAATATTTTACCGTATTAAGATGTCTGTGCTAACACATTCTAATTATTTTGAAAACAATTATCCATTATAATCATTCATCATCATCTATATACATTCTAATGTCATTATATCATTACAAGTAGAGAGAAGAATATTTTGAGAAGGTTTAAATGTCTCTATTATAACACATTCCGATTTTTATTAAAACAATTATCCATTATTATCATCCATGATCGTGCTTGAAGCTAAATCTACATCCACACATAATTAATCATCATCCATATATATTTTAATGTCATCATACACATCTAATGTCATCATATAATTAATTCATCATAAGTAGAGAGAATAATATTTTTGAGAAGGTTTAAATGTAAAGAAACCTTATACAGAGTTCGAATTTCACAAGTAGAAAGAAAAAGATTTTACTGTATTAAGATGTCTATCCTAACACATTCCAATTTTTCTGAAAAAAATAATCCATTATAATCATTCATAATCATCTATATCCATTCTAATGTCATCATATCATTACAAGTAGAGAGAAGAAGATTTTGAGAAGGTTTAAATGTCTCTATCGTACCACATTCCAAATTTTCTTAAAACAATAATCCATTATCATCATCCATGATCATGCTTGAAGCTAAATCTACATCTACACATAATTAATCATCATCCATATCTATTTTAATGTCATCATCCACATCTAATGTCATCATATCATTGATTCATTATAAGTAGAGAGAATAATATTGAGAGAAAGTTTAAATGTGAAGAAACCTAATACAAAGTTCAAATTTTACAAGTAGAGAGAAGAATGTTTTACTATATTAAGATGTCTATCCTGACACATTCTAATTTTTCTTTAAAAAATCATCCATTATAATCATTCATCATCATCTATAACCATTCTAATGTCATCATATAATTACAAGTGGAGAGTTCAAGATTTTGAGAAGGTTTAAATGTCTTTGTCGTACCACATTCCATATTTTATTGAAACAATTATCCATTATCATCATCTTGGTTCCATGATCTACGTCTTCACACAATTCATGATCATCCATATCTATTCTAATGTTATCAAAATCTAATGCAATCATCATTACAAGTAGAAAAAAGATTATGAGAAAAATTATATGTGAAGAAACATGATACAAAGTTTGAATTTTACAAGTAGAGAGAAGAAGATTTAACTCTATTAAGATGTCTCTTTCATACGACATTCCAATTTTTTCTTAAAATAAATAATTAACCGTTATCATAATGCCATCACATTCATATCACCCATAAATACCATATACAATCTATAAATTCTATATATAATATGTAACAAGATACAAAAAATCCAGATTATAAAGTATTTCAAATTTTGAAACACCATCACATTCAAGTTTCATAATTTAATATATAAAGTATTTCAAATTTTGAAACACCATCACATTCAAGTTTCATACTTAAATATATAAATTATTTAAAATTTTCAAACGCCATCACATTCAAGTTTCATACTTCAATATATAAAGTATTTAAAATTTTCTAATTTAAAGTTTCAATTTTTCAACCCTCAATCATGAATTTTTCCCCCAGATAAATTGGAATCTTTTGTACCCCTTTCCCCAATGGCTTACCCTCCTATAATATTTTCTTTAATAATCCCAGAAATAATTAGATCTTCCGTAGAACTGTTTAGATTCTTTAAGATTGTTTGTTCTTCCTTTGTCACATCTCCATGGGATACCAATTTAGCATTTGCAACTGCCTTTGTTTTGAAAAAAATATCAGGGTCGAAGCCATTCTTTTTAATTATATGCTTTAGTGTATTGTTTTGTTTGTTAACTAAAACATTTTTTTTTTCATCTTCATTTTTAACAATACACTGTTCTTCATGGTTTCCAAGTAAACTTGGAACACCTTTGATTGACTCTTCAAATTTTCATATTTAAATTTAAAAAAGAACAGTGAGCTCAACTAAACATATTACTAAAATAAGAAAATTGAAAATTAACAAAAATAATTGTTTCAAAGTGATAATACTTACGACTACTCTATCTCTTTTGGCATTTGTAGTAGCCACTAGATCTATGTCCTTAGACCATTTGTTAAAATATGTCTAGGCTTCAACACTAATATTTTCCAATTTTTTTAATGCTTTATCTAAAACATTGTCTTTATAATTGTTGTTATATGTGACAGTCCCACCTCTTGCTTGGGTAAGTAAGGAATCCATCTTCACATGTGGACTGAAGAGTATAAATTGTTGCTTTTCCAATAATTTTCATAATGACTTATTATCTCATTGATTAGTACTTTTTCAGTTCTCTCCCATTCTATGAGATGACTGAAATGAGGTACAATAAAATCTTGGACATGGGATTGACAATCATAACCAATCAAGTTCTCTATGGGATATGATGGCAACTGTTCACCTTCTATATCCAAAGAAGATGATGCCGATGGAGAGGTATGAGGGCTTTCAGGTTGATAATTATTTGCTATCTCTTTTTTCCTTTGGGTGGCCTGATCCTATTTGCGATAAAATAAATCAATATTGAAATCGAAAGTGAAATGTAAAAAAAATTGAATAAATTAAATTGAAATAGAAATGCACCTGCTAGCCTTGAATCATCTCACGTGTATTGAAAAATAATGTTGGGTCATTACTATCAATTCCCAAGTAATATTCATCTAAATTTATATTATTTAAAACTGATACATCGGTTGCGCTGGGCAAGCCACTGAGAGAGAGGGTTAGAATTCAAAATGAGGAGCCAATGTTTAGTGTCCTACTAGGGGCTGGACGAATTGACATGCGTTTATCAATGTTATTTTTTCCCTGAAACTCTGGTTGGTATTTTGAATCATAATGGTGGAGGATGTGGTGGTGTTGCTATTTGTACAAATGGTGAAGAACTGTAATGTACTAAAAAGTAAAAAAAAAATCAACAAAAGCATTACTAAATCATATGAAAAATTGTTAAGCTATGCAAAAACTATAAAATTATATGAAAAACAATTGAAAAATTGTACTAAAGCAATAAAATCATACCTTTTTCTTGAGGGGTAACATTGTACTTGAGGTGGCCATTTTGGAGTAGTAATTGGTTTTGTTTGCAGTTATGTGTGGCTAGGATGGCTGAGTAGGGTCTTGAGAATCAACAATTACACGCGATTGAACTGAGTGAGTTGGAAAAGATGGTTAAGAAGCACACGCATAGCCCAAAGTCCCTACAAGTGCAACAACATTTGATTACATGTCAATTCAATATTGTAAATGGTAAATTAAATGGTAATTGGTTTATAAATAGTAAATGTTAGGGTATTACGTCTCTGTCGTTTAACTAATGCAAACGCTTGGGGGTTTTGTGATGAGTGAACTTCCATTTCAGATTATGAATTTGCTGATGCCTCAACATGTTGTTGGCCTCTTCCTCTTGATGCCACTTTTTTTGGGGAAGGGCCTCCAAAAATATTCTCTACATATGGTCAAGATTTAATCAGATTCAAAAGTACATAGTGTTAGTATTGCATAAAGATTCAATCACAAGTACATAATCAAGACCATAACCATACTAAAGTCTAATGTCAAAATATAAACTATATACCTATTGTTCTTGAAATGGAATTGAAAAATTCTTCATTGTTTCATCTGTGCAAGTAGGAATTGGTTTTTATTTTAAATTAAAAAGAGCCTCGTAATAAAGGCCAAGGAGATAGTTTGTGGAATGAATAACTAGTTTTTCAGAAAGTGATGCATTTGTAATGTCAGATTTTATTTTATTGGATTAAAAGGTGCACTAATAAAATTTTTACTTTTTGATCATTACAAGAATGTATGCAATAACCCAATTTGGTATATCCATTTTCCAACCCTCCAAAACAATTCTAGCTTGAAAGAAAGAAATCATGGTAGTAAGAAAGTGGTGTGTAATTCCTTGCATATCCACACCTCATCTTGATTTATTAACGTGAGCTGGAAAAAGTCATTAGAATTAATATCAATTTTAATTGTATCAAAACAAAAACTTTCAAATGGAAATTGAAAATAGATTACACGTAAAATCAACATAAAAACCAAAAGTAGATCCAAAAGTAGATTCAAGGTACTTCTTATCATTTTTTACAATGGTTGATTTCATTGTTACTATGGGGGAATTTTTGAACGAAAGGCATGTAAAATGATGGATATTAGTTGGATCAACACTGAATTAGAATATACGACCATCATCCATAGTAACAGTAAAATTATCGTCTTCTTTATTGTACAAGGAGAGAAGGTAGTTTAGAATGTCATGATCAATCTCGAATTAGGGCATCTTAACGAGACCATAAAAATCACATGCATCTAGAAAATATTTGTATTCTATATTCAATTGCAAAACTATCTGAATGTGGGGGTACAACAAGGTCTTGTATTGTATCTTACCCTTGGGTAGGGCTTGTGGGTTGACTAATGCCTCATTAACCTGATTTTCTTATTGGATCATGGTCTTGATCTTGGGTTATACTTATAGTAGCCATTGTACTTGAGTTTGATTAGAGTATTCACTGGTGGAGTGATGTACGATTCATGTAGTAGTGATTGTTGGGAGAATGGAGAAAATTTAGGAGTCGAGAAGTGTAAACATGAAAATGATGGGAGATGGGGTATTTATGGGATAAAATTAAGGTTTCTCGAGACTTGGATGCATCGCAATAAATTTTGTTGATGCGTGATAACAAAACTTGATGTCGTACATAAGCAAAGTTTGTTGACGTGTGA
The DNA here is from genome assembly GCA_019776745.2 of Taxus chinensis. Classification (NCBI taxonomy): domain Eukaryota; kingdom Viridiplantae; phylum Streptophyta; class Pinopsida; order Cupressales; family Taxaceae; genus Taxus; species Taxus chinensis. Next base: position 625,318,215 of record CM034148.1, on the reverse strand, counting down.
TAGCAAGGTTTGCTATCACATGTCAGCAAAGTTTGTTGATGCATGAAAATAAGTGTTGTTGTCACGTCTCAGAAAATTTTATTGACATGTGATAACAACCCTTGCTATCATGTGTCGACAAAATTTGTTGACGTGCAACAACACTTACTTTTGTGTGTCAAAAAACTTTGCTGACGTGTGATAACAACCCTTGCTATCATGTCTCAACAAATTTTTTTGACATGCGACAACAACCCTTGTTGTCATGCATCAATAAAGTTTGCTGATGCATGACAACAAGGGTTGTTATTGACCAACAACAAGATTTTGTTTTCGCATGTCAAAAACTCTTGCATTTTCTGTCGTGTGAAAATAATCGTACAAAAATAGCTATTGGGAAATAACAATGCATCAATAGTGAGCAATACATATTTTTTGCATCTTCTTAATTTTTTTTCCTTAGGGTGTTCACTCTCGCTCAAATAATATCAAGTGAAATTTTGTTCTCAAAAATTGGAAAATTCACCTTTACGCGAAAGTGGTTCAAGTATATTCGCTGGGGATTTTCAACATCCATTTTACCAAAGGCTTCTTAAAATGAAACCTGGACCAATTTAAATGTCTTCATTCTCTTGTCCATTCAGAACAACTGTAATTGAGCTTTTACTCCTCAATTCATTCAAAACCTCCTTAAGGTTGAAAGCATAAGATCAATTTCAAATCCTTCTTGAGTTCATTTTTTTTGTAAATATTATAGATTTGAAGGAATCCCCAACCTTCAGTAGTGCCCTAAGAAACATTTAAGATGAGGAAATTAGTTTTAGCAGAAGTTCCCAATAGCTTCCTAGACCAGCTTATACTCACAAGCTCTGCAAGATTCAACATTAGCCAAGAAATCATTTTAGTTTAATCTTCTAGACTTGGCAAAAATTAGACACTGGGAAATAGTTTCAGGTTCCCATTTTTCAGTACCAAATAGCTCAAATTTGTAGAGAATAAATTTTTATAATCAAAACAATATTCCAGTCATGTAAACTTTAAGATTTTCTTATAAAAATAAGAAAATTCAGGCACAACATGTCAAATAGGCCAGGGGTACTCCAAGCAGTTTCTGGGGTTTAAATTTCAGAGGTTCATGTCGGTTTTAGGTCAACAATAGTGAATCCATTCCCAATGAAGGCTGCATGCCATTGGTTAACCAAATCTAGTAGGTAGATGTCCCCACGAGTCACCAAGATTGCTATTTGTTTTTTCCCCTAGGAAAAAATGGACAATGGGGGTAGATTGGACCTAGGGACTGGAAAGGGATTCATGAAGAAGTATAGGGAATTTAGGGAAAAAAACCATTTTTACGGAGAATTTTTAGTGTCTAGGGAAGGATTGGAATAATTTTGGGTCATTTTTTTCCTCTTTTAGGTTTTGAAGGGCTCAAAGCTTTCCCAAGGTGAAACAATAGTCCCCAAGGCCCACATTCGGTCTAAAATGGGTAAAATGGTGAAGACTGAGATAATATTTTAAAAAAAAATTCCCATTGCACCTCCATGACCCAATAAATATTAGAAAATTCCAAGAAAAATCAAAATTTTAGAGAAAAATTTGAGAAAGTGTAAAAAATGGTATGGGAGCCAAAACATCTCGACCAAGCTACTCAGCCAAGCCATTTAGGGAGCAGATAAGTTAAGGTGGTGATGGCTCGATGTTGAGCTTGTTGAGGTGCTCGCTCAAGTAACTCGATGGGGTATTTCATGACTCATCAATTCAAGGTGTTGATGAAGCTCATCGAGTTATACATAGGCATCAGTGGGTTGCATTATGGGCATGTCACGGGGAGTGATCAATGGCTTAGTATAGAGCTTAATGTTGCATAGAAATGAGGACTTGTCGAGTTAACTTGGTGAGCTAGGGAGACGTATACAAGGTAAGTCACAATGGGGTGAAGCTTTGGATGCCTCAACTCAAGGTCTTAGCTCACTAGGTGAGCCACATTTGCAAGGTAAGGTACCACTGTCGGGGGTAGCTTGAGAGGTGTGTCGTATAGGAAACTCATCATGGAAAAGAGTGGTGAGTTGGGATAGGTGTTGGGATTTCAAAATTAAGGACTTTGGAGATGGAGGGGCATTTTGCATGCATCAAGGGGAAAAAAATCTGATGCATCAGAGTTCTCAAGTCCGATACACTAGCGAGCTGGTCAACGGGTTCTTTGGGGTCAATGGAAGAAGTGACTTTGGACTTTGGAGTTTTGGAGATTGGAAACCAACAAGAAAGTTGAGTACAAAACATTAGGAAAATCCCAAAGTCTGAGTCCACCAAGTTGGTTTAGGGGTCAATGTTGAAGATTAGGACGCTTCGTACTTTTGGAGTTGGCTCATTGTCAAAGTTTAGGAACTCAAGCGCATTGGAAGGAGATCTCACTAGGGTGTTTTCAGAGCCTGAGACATTTCACATTTTTGGTGTCATTAGCTCTCTAGGTCAACATGGAGGTCAAGGGAGGTTTCCAAGGTGCTCAGTAGGGTAGTAGTTGGAGGAGTTAGTTTGAGCACACAGTGGGGAAATTACCAAGGTAAGTGGCGAGTTGTTCCCAAGAGCATTATGCAAATCAGGAGCGAGAAAATGATGGGCACTTGCCATGGATGCAACAGAGTTTGAGGAGCCAGCTCGCCGAGTTGGAAAGTGAGATGGATGGTGATTTTTCCATCCAAGCCCCCTAAAACTCCCATTTTTTGGACTTTGACCATGCCACCCCCCCACATTATAAAGTGTTTTCATAAAAATATTAAATGTTATTTTTAGTAAAATTAAAGGGAAAACATTTATTAGGCATGATGGGAGTTTTTTTTCCTCAATAAGCAATGATGTAGGGAGGTATGGGTAGTTGCAGGGGGGGCATACTGTGCTATAATTATGCCTATAGTTTAGGGATTTTCTCTCCTCTTCCTCTCAAATCTAAAATTCTATAAATTGTAAAGGGAAGCATTATTGTAAAGAGTTAGACATTTTTTTGCTTCTCCCACTTCTACTCTTTAGGGTGATTTTGGGACTTCAAGCCTCCATTCTAAGCATTGCAATGGGAGGTTCTCTCCTCTTCATGTTATAATGATGCACTATGCATATTATTAGACCAATAGAACTAATGTTTTGTGATTAATTTCCTATCCTTGAACTAGTTTTTATTGCTTTCTTTTTCCTTTCTCCATGCTTGTAGGTATATTGTACAATCTCATGTTCTCATTGTATGCTTGGAAATTGTTATGTTTAATTGAAATAGTGTATTATATGCAATATGATTTTTGATACTTGTCTATCCTCTTCATGCTCATATTCTCCATTTGTAGAATGAGAATTTCTTAACAACCCCTTCTCTTGGTGCTATCACCACCCCTTAGTGTAGGATTTCCATTTTTATGCAATTTCTCCTTCTCCTTGTCCCCTTGGAAGTGTTAGGATAGGATTAGTTTGGTGTTTTTTTACATTTAGGAGTAGTTTTAGTTCTCATTTTTTGAAGAGGAAGCCGACCTTCCTCAGAGAGATATCCCAACTATAAGGTCCCACACCTTGGGATAACTCCATGTTACCCAATCACACTGATTTCACCACACACACATGATAGAAAATTGGGGGGGTGTTGTGATTTGGTGATAACATGTTACTTTAATTCTCTTGCATAGTAAGAAGTTGGAAATGCATTTCGTCTCTCCCGTTTCTTCCACTCATTTGTGAAATGTCTTCAGCATAGGGTCCATACTTGTTTTGAATGTGATTGAGAAAGTTATGGGTGTGGATTATATCTAGAACACCAAGAGAGCTCGTGTCAACTCTAATATTCCAGGTGTCTTTATGTTGAATTTCTTACTATTGTGTGTAAATAAGGAAGTGGACATGGCGGTCACATCCCATTTCATTTACCCACATCATCGTGTGGGTTTTTCCAAAGCTCTAGTATAAGTATTCCTTCCTAGTATCCTTTCCAATGTCAGTCCTTGCTCATCTCCTTTGTGGGTTGACAGTAGGATTTGTGATTCCCTGGAACTAAAAATTATGGCCATCCTTCAATATTCTAAGTATTTTCAAAGAATCTATCAATATAATGGGTTATCTATCTCTAGGGTACCATCAATGTACCTAGTTGTGCTCATGAAACCCACCCCACCCGTTCCTGATCATGTGGTGAAGTTAAAGACTATTACTAGATCATCCTTTGCCTTTCTGAGGAAGATTCCAACGCTTGGCTCTACAGACCAATTAGAGGTGGAGCCCTAGGGTTTCTCGATCATTCTCCCTCTATTTTTTTTGTGTTTTTGGCTCTATGTTTTTGTAGGACTGGTTGTGCATATTACATTTTTTCCTCTTTATTTATAGTCTTTCGTACTGGTTTTTAGTTTTGTATGTATCCCTTCATCGATATAATATTTTTATAATTTTAGGATGGGGACCCATCAAACTTCTCATTTATAGCTCTAATCAAAAGCATTTAACTATCTAAAAATGAAAATTATTTAATTTGTCCCTAAATTTATTTGAGATTTTTTTTTGTATAATTTGTGTGACTATCTTAATAATGTTATTATGTATAATATTTGTGATTATATTTAGTAATGTTATAATATAATAAAGGATTTAAATGATAATAGATTTGTCAATATATAAAAAAGTGTACATAATATTTTTATTTTTGGTGAATTCTAATTTTATTAATGTTAATTTACCTAGATAAGCTACATTGACATTACCTAGCGACCATTAAGTTTTAACTCTCTTACTTTAGTTTTTAACTTCATATAATCCTCTTGACATCAAAATGTCCAATGTACAAATTTTTCACATCGGTATAAGGAATTTAAGGAATTGAAAAATTCTCAACCACCTTAACAATCAGTGCACTCATAGGTATCGTGTAAACAATTTTAATTTGCTATGATTTATTCTGTGAATTTCAGATCCCGTCGTGACAAATAATTTTACAATGAAATTCAAATAAATCTTAAAATGATTTGAATATTGTTGGTTTGAAAATCTGTCGCTTGGGAAGATTTATGGATAGACAAGCCAACAGTGTGCAGGGCATAGCCCCTCTTTGAGTCAGCAAAGCGAAACTGGTTTATTACTATTCTACCAACAGGAATCTGTGCAAGTCTCACAATATTCAGCCTTCGGGGGTTTAGGATCTCATCCTAGTAGGGGTGTTTCCAACTGCGAAAAGAAAGGAATGAAAGAGAGGATGAAGAAAGATCAGGTCTGAAGGGAGAAAAGAAATGAATTCCAAAGCAGAAAGGTCAAAGGGTTTATATTTTGGGATTGGTAGTAAACAGAGCCAAACCTACTTGCATAAATGAATAAAGCAATATTGATGAATAAATGACAAAAAAGTAGAGATAGATTCAACAGAATAAATGCATAGATCTGACATAAGAAAGATCAGATGCCCATAACACACATATTCAGCACAAAGTCTTAATATTTGCATTAATATCTTCTTCTGTTACAAAAAGTACAAAACCTTTTCTTCTCACTTCTATTTTTCATCTAAAAGATATCCAATCCCTGAATACAACAAGTATTCAAGTATATATAGAAGGAGAGAAGAAAAGAAAAGAAAAGCAAACCAACCACTTAATTACAAAAATATCTTACAATAGATTACAAAGTCATTTGTTGACTTTTGACAACTTTAGTGGATGACATCATCCCATGGTGCAACATGGATGATGTCATCATTTGTGTCAACACACTTTGGATATCAACAAGGAGAAAGATGGGAAGAAGGAAACTATTCGTCGTCATCCCGCGGCTGAAAGGGGGGATCTTGCTTTTGCTACTCGGGCGACGAGATGTGGAACTGGGCACAGTACTCCATGAACTTGCTAATCATGGGTTGAAGTTGATCTTGGGAAGGATCCTTGTGTCGATCGCTGATAGCTTTGCAGCTCTCCCGCTCATCTGTGAGCTTTTCTGGGAGTTTTGAATAATCATTCTCTGCCTCTATCAGGTACCCAATGAAGTCGCGACAAGCCAACAGGTTATTGATGGATTCGGCGTCAAACGTGACCTCTAGCCCCAACCCCTGTGAAACAATCTCCTTGAAGATCTGAATAGTTTCCTCAACCTTTCTTAAGGTGAAAGAAGAAGTGAGAAATCCTGGAGACATTCTTAGGACAATCTGTTCCATTTGATGCATTACATCCAGGGCTTCCTCCTTTACTTTGTCGATCTTCTCCAGGACGAACTCCAGCTGATCCACCTGATAATCTAGAGTAGAAAGGATTTTGTTGAGGGCTATGGGGTGTCCAAAGACACCGAGCTTGACCAGATATTCGACTGAACAGTTGAGCATTTTTTGAAAGGTCTCATGTTGCATCCTGGCATGATCTAGCTCTTCGGAGATGGGTCCTGCTATCACCTGGAGTTCTCTGTTCATCCGATTGATATTCTGGTACAAACAGGTGAACTTAGCGATCACTCCCTCGATTTCCTTGAGGATTTGGCTCCTCCAGGTAGAAAATGCCATGCCCTACTCACCGATTTTAGCATACTCATTAATCTTATCCTGGATTAGAGGCTCAGGAGTTTCGGTGACAGTTGTAGGAGGTGCATTGCCCATTTTCTGCAAGGTGTGGAGAAGATATTTATTTTTCTCCTTTAGCAGCCTTTTCTCTTCCTTTGCTTCCTGGAGATTTTTACAAAGGGCGTCAACTACAGATAGGGCCTCTCCTTGCAGGATTTCTAAAGATGTCCCCATTGTGACTTGAGTCACTGTGTAATCTATCGAAGATAGATCCTTCTTATTCTTCAAAGGATTGGGGTATGCAATCTCCATCACTCTCTCCCCTGATGCACTCTGAGAGAAGCGGGTTACGGGATTTTGCTTCTTGGCCCCTTTTGATGGGACTACGGAGAATTCCATTGGTGCGATGGGAACTTTCCTCTTCTATTGACTCAGGTGCTGGGAGATCCAGGTTGGACTTATGGGAGAAGGACCAGAAATAGAGAAGGGGGCAACTGCAGTAGTAGAAGGGAAATACGTGGAGACACTTGGAGGCGGCATTGAGAGGGAAGCTGAGGAAGTGCTCGCGGGAGGAAGAGATACTACAGGGGAGGAAGACATAGGAATGGAAGGGAGCTCAGAGATGAGGGAAGAAATGGTGGGGGACAGCTCTGCGAGAGAAGAGAAGATGGATGATGAAGAAGGGGGAAAAAAAGAAGATGGGGGAGAGGACACGACCAAAGGAACGGTTGCTTGGGTCACTCGAGGAGGGGAAGGAGGAGAGGGAGAAGGGACATAAGAGACCTCAATAGTTATAGTAGTGGTGACATCCTGAGTGGATGTGCCTATCAGAACATCTTCCACTACTTCTTCTTCTAAGCTTTTCGGGATTATAACCCGTTCTTGTGAAGTGGAAGGAGGACTTTCAGGAGCTTCCTCTTGGGTGGAGCTGGATTCACCCTCTTTGCCTTTCCCCTTGCCCTTTGGTAGTTGTTTTGACCGAGGAGGTGCGTTTCCCAATGGATATGTGATGAAATCAACTCCGAGGTAGATGAGACCATTCATTCAGCACCAATGCTCTGTTCTTCGCAGAGTTTCCTTGACCCTTTCCTCTATTATTTGAGGAGCTTTGTTTCTGTCGATCACCGCGAAAGGCCAATCGTCCCCATTTGTGTCAAGATATACTTGATCAACTTCTTGATCAACAGTTTGATAGCCTTTTGGGACGATGGCCACACTGTACTGGATGATTTCAGCCAAGGCCAAGCGGGAACAATCCTTCCTCCTGAGCTTGACCTCATGATATAGTTCGATGTAAATATCCTCGATCTGAGGGATGTGGATTAGATCGAGTTTAGCCCTGGGGAGACAATTTCTTGGGTTGAAATTGGGCCTTGCTGGGAAGTTATGTTTTAGATTTAGTAGCTCCAGTTCTGCAAACATATCCTTCACCTTGTGGTGAGAGAGACAAGTATACCTGCCCACTGTGAGGGGGAAAGGAGTTCCACCCTTCTTTCTCTTTAAACACTTTTCGTGGTAGGTGATAAGCTATCTCGACAGCTCCAATAGGATTAACTTGGGGCTGGCATATCTCGGCAGTTTGGTTGGTTCCCCTAAGAAGTTAGCTGCCCTTAGATAAGTAAAGGTAGGGAATTGAGTGAACAAGGCCCCCCATTTCTCTGTGGCTGCGACAATACTCTTGGTCGTACGACCGTGAGTCATATTTGGCCTCAAAAGGTAGATGATGCCATAGAAGAAGGCATCATTGATCTTTGTGAACTGGGGGATGCTATTTTCTAGCTTCAGTTTTGGATAGTATTCATATATTTTAACTTGGGGCCAAAGCCCACACTGCATTAAAGCTAGATAGTCTCTTTCTGAAGCTGCAGCATAGACTACATAGGAGTTCATATAGAATCTCCCTGTTGTGGTAAGTTGTTGGAGCTGCTCAGATATTGTGCTACTTATGATCTCTGCCCACTCAAAGCGTTAATCGGGAACATTTTTGTTCATCGTTTCTAAGTATCGCAACATCCACTTGTGAAAGTAATGGGCATCAGGAAGCCCAAATACTCTGCTCAGGAACGTGATTGTATCACTGATTTCCTCTAAAAATTCACTGTGATGAATGACTTGTGGCCATCGAGTGACCACCTTTTTGTTCTTTAGGTATACTTCATTCATCAGCTGCATACACTGATCCTCATTGTCATCCCAAGCCTTGATGCAATCTTCCTGGCTTACGGCCACAAAGTGTCGGTGGTGAGGAATGTCGAGCATTATTTCAAAGTGTCGAGTAGTGAGGTTGATTATGACCTCACACTTCTCATTATGGACACATCTTGTGTCTTTTTTGTAGCAACGGGCTACTACCATCATGAACTCATTGTTTACAGAACTAATTGGGATCCCTCTAGTGAAATGCAACCCACTGCCCATCAGTTTGTCTGTCCATGGACTTCTTGTGACCCTCTAGGTTCTGGCCTAGAAATCCTCCATATCAATGTGACCAAGTTCTGAGTCTCTGATGTCTAGGTCACACTCTGCTTGGGATTCAGGCATCCTGACCCTCTGATATTTGTACTTCATTTCTTCTTCTGTGAGCTTGGCCTTGCCCTTATATTTGGTAGGTCTCTTGCTTGATGTTGACATATGTAACTCTGAACTCAGTTGCTGATCTACAAGAAGAAGAAGTGAAACCCAACGCAAGAAAGTCATATCAGCTATTTGATCTTCCATTAAAGTGTTGAAAGAAGGAAGAGTTAGTGATTTTAAGGCTTCAGGGCACATGGCTCATGAATACTACAGGCTACATGGTTAAACAATATGGTGCACAGAAAGGGCTACTGCAAGGGATAAATCAGTGCCAAAGGGTGCATGCCACATAGATATTGCAGGTTGCATTTTTTGTTGTTGTAAGCATAAGTGCGCCTGTGCCATATGTATGCATTTTATAAAGGGCACTGATATTTTTCATGTTACACGGGTACAGGATGCACCAAATGGTGCAGGTTTAATACGTGTAACATCATTTTTTCATGCGCCACAGGGGAACTTGGCGTGGCACATGGAAGGTCTACATAACATAATGTTGTTATAACAATGGATGCGCTTGCACCTTTTTAACAGTTTTGTACTTGGTGCATATAAAGTTAGTGTTATATGGATGCAAGGTGCACCAATGGTGCAAGTTTTAATAATGCAACACATGAGTTGGGTGCACCAATAGAGCACAGGAAAAGTGGTTGCAACAAGCAAGGGAAGTGTGCCTTGAGGGCGCAGCTATTCTTTATGTAACAAGCATGGTATATGCGTCATTGGCACGACTGTATATCATGTTGCAGGGGGTGGCAGATGCACCAAAAGAGGAAATGACAGTGTCTTATTTTCAAGCCTTGATTCTTTCTCCTGAGGGGTTACATGCATTTAAACTTATTTTGCAGGATGTCTTTGGGTGATGAAGAAGCTTAATCAAAGAGTTTCAAGCAATCTTTTCAAGATAGAGTCCCCTTTACCAGAAAATCTGGAAAGAGGGGGAAATGCATGTCGAAGAATAGAAGAAACAACAAGGGGGGGAAGTTCATGGTTTCACAGCCTTATTTAACCCAATCCACACCAACAAGCAGCCAAAAACCAAAACACAAAGCACAAGAGAAATAGAGACCTCTTACCCAGATTATATAATGGAGAAGTGTGAAACTGGGTCCATGAGGTGATTCTAAAATGACAGGGCAGGTGCGCTGACAGGTACAGAGGGAAGAGAAAATCACGTGATTCTGACTGATGAAAATGACAGTACAGATGCACCTATATATAGGTGAGGTGGTAATAAATGTGCCAACCAATTTTTCAAGTGGTGCGCCAAAAGTGCTGTCGACAATGGAAAGCATGCACCCTTTGGTGCATCAAAATACTTGCCAACACAAAGTTATGTGCGCCTTTGGCACACCGAAAGTGCTGTCGACACAAGAATATATGCGCCCTTGGCACACCAAAACTCAGCGCAACAAAAGTATTGCTGACATGAAGGAGCATGCGCCTTGGCGCATGCAAGAAAGGAACAACATAGTGAGGTACACCAAAACGCCTGTTTGACACTTCAAACCGTGCACCAAAGGATTTAAAGGGGACGCACCAAAACTTGATGTTGCATAAAGATTAGGTGCGCCGACCAAAAAAGACCAAAAATGGCTAAGTTCGGAAAACTAGATTTCCCGGGAAGGGGTTTTACAATGTTCTGAACGCAAGGAGTCCCTGACGAGGGAACGGAACAAAATTTTGGTAGGGTTATCTGTAAAATTTCCCTTGCCAATTTTATGGGATAACAAATATGAAAATATATCCTCTTGATAAGGGGAGTAATAATTTTTTTTTTGTGTGTGGAGACCTCCAGGGGAGGGATGGATAAAGTTAAACTTTGATGGAGCTTTAAGAGGTAACCCTGATAATGAAGGATGTGGTTGTATTTTTAGAGATTTTGCTTGCCAACTAATTTTAGTTTTGGTGGTTGACTATGGTGTCTACTCTAATAATGTGTCAAAGGAAATAGCCCTCCTCTTCGGATTATTGGAGGAAAAAGAATAGAATTGGCAACATCTATGGATTGAAGGAGATTAAAAAATTGTTATTGATTTGGCCCAAGGTAAAATTACTAAACCCTGAGCACTGAAGATAGTTTGTCAAAAGATTAAATATATTCTCTCTTCCTTACCCAATATTATATTTTTCCATGTTATGAGAGCTGGGAATATGGTGGCTAATTTCTTAGCTAACATGGGGTCAAATTGTGGGACAATTTTCATTTAAAGTGTTAGGTATGGGAGGAGAATTTCTATAGTGATGTCATGTACCTTGTTTCGAGGGACTCAAATATGGCAAAAGGTGATGTGGGGGGTTAGTGATGAATTTCATCACCCATTTATAACTATTAAGAGGATGTTAATGTTTTTGTAATGGGATATATTATTTTGGAATCTAGGTTTTATCTCATGCCCTTACACACATGTGAAGTGAATTACGGAGGGGTGTTATAAATAGTTCTTGACAAGGGTTTTTCATCACATCTGTAAGTCTATTTTAGGAAATTTTAAGTGGTATGGATTCAAGAGCTCTTGCGGTTGATTTCTAGTTTAAAAGTACAAAGAATGCAGATGGATCGAAAGCTAGTCCAAGCCGTAAAAGAAAAAGAGCCTTAACTGGAGAAGCGGCTAGAGATTCCTTCTATTCCTGGGTGGATGGTAAAATTCAGAATGCCACCATGAGGGGTTGGCTGGAGAAAGTGTGGTCTATTATGAAAAACTTAAAGGAGGATGAAGATGTTAACATATGTGAAAGAATGAGGAAACTGATCATTGAACCAAATCAATCAATTGAAATAAAGAATGTGTTTGACATGGCCCACGGACTGTGTGTGACCAATATCCTATCTAATTTTTATGGGTAGTTTATTCTACACAAAAAACATGAAGTATTGGAAGAGCGCTTGGTTAGCATGCAATTTCATATCCATGCTCTAGCTAGAGGTGTGCATGTCATTTCCTGTGGGATGGAATCTTTGTTGGAGAATCAGGGTGTGGTGATTTCATCAAGCGCCAAGGTAGAAATTCTTGAATGTTGAATGGAACCATCTTCTTCATCTGTAAAACTCCTGTACAATTATGATGTGGAAAGTATTATTGAGATGATGTTGGGTGGGAGAATGGAATAGCTAGTTTGGTATGTGTCATGTCTTAGAAGATATCATATAATGTTGGAGAATTTATATCAGATATTTTTTAGCCTAATTGCGTAAGGTTTAAAGCTGCTTATAGTATATGGCATATAATGTTAGAGAATTTATATTTTATATTTAGGAAATAGAATAGGTATGGTGATGTCAAAATTCTTATAGTTCTTCCCCCATGAATTTTTTATGTAATTTGCACGATAATGTGCCTTATCACTTTATGATTATCCATATATTATTGTTTATATCATGGACTAGAGACTCATGTCTTTTTTTGTAGGCTAGGGCCTTCTCCCTAGGTATCAACTAAAAAAATACATGAAAATATATATGGGATGGTTTTACAGTTAATTTTAATTGATATCATATCCATATTTAAATATATAAAAATATATGGAATGGTTTTACAGTTAATTTGATATCTATATTTAAATATGAAAATACACCTGGAATGGTTTTATATTTAATTATATTCTCATAATTTGGATCCTCGCCCTTTGCTAGTTTCTTCAAAATATCTTCAGTAATTCTCTGGTTATACCGAGGTTCAATCACATCATAGTAAATGAACTTGGAGTGTCTCACATCTCTTGAATGTCATTAGCCTTGTGACCGCTAGCCAGTACAAAAAAGAAACATGACCAATTTATTGTTTTTCAGACCAATATCGTCTTCCATGAAATCATTAAAATATTTTCCTAAGATCAACATAGTTTAATGTTAATTAAACATTTTATAACTGTTAATAACCTTATTCAAAAAGAATAAGTTAAATCCTAGTGGCTTTTAGCCTTTATAAAATGAAAACATGTTATGCTTATTGTTTTGCAAATCAATATTGAGTTCCCTAAAATCATTAAAAGATCTTCCCAAGATCTGAATACTTTAATCTTAAGGACATTTTAAAATTGATGAGAAACTTATTCCTAAAAAAAATTAATCCTAGTGGCTGCTAGCCCATATAAAAATGAAACATGATTAGTTTGTTGTTTAGCAGATCAATGTCGTCTTCCATGAAATCATTCAAATATTTTCCCAATATCAGAATAGTAAAATCTTAATGACATTTTAAAAATGATAAGAATCTTATTCCAAAGCAAATATTAAATCCTAGCGGCCACTAGCCCGTATAAAGTAGAAACATGTTATGTTTATGGTTTTGCAAATCAATGTTGGATTCCTTGAAATCATTAAACAATTTTTCCAAAAACTGCATAGTTTAATCGGAAATAAATTTTAAAATTGATAAGAAACTTATTCCAAAGTAAAAATTAAATCCTAGCAATAGCTAGCCCATAGAAAATAGATGTTCTTTTTATTATTTTACAAATCAATGTTGGATTCCAATATTTTGATTTTTCAGATTCCAGTATAGGTGATTTTGGAGTATAGTAAATTCCAATATATGTGATTTTGGTTTCCAATATATGTTATTTTGGATTCCAATATATGCAATTCTAGAATCCAATGTATGTGATATTGGAATCTAATATGTGCGATTTTGGAGTGTAGATAATTCCAATATTTACCATTTTGGAATCCAAAACTCGTAATATTGGATTCCAATATTGACTATATTTTATAGCTACTCAGACTAGAATAAGTATAGTTTTAGTAAAATAAGCGTTAAATACATTATTGGTGCTTCCAAAATAAACAATGCATAACACATTTATATGGGATGAAATAACTAAATTAGATTTTGTAAAGATTTTCTGCCTACAAACATTTCATCTGATTCAATTTACAAAAAAAATATTTCTATTAGAATAAGAAAAGAGGAATGCACTTTGATTTTTTGGGTTAATTTAACACCGGGTCAAAGCATATAACTGTGTCCCACTTTTTTGTAGTTTTTGTACTTTCAGCAAACTATGTCTGACAACCAAAACATGACCAAACACATATAAAATGACCAAACATGCATTTTTAAGAGGCTATAAATACCAAGGTGTAGGGCATCCAGAATTTACCTGATTTTTTAAATTTTTATAGTATTTTTTACTTATTTATTTACTAGTCAGATTTTAAAATATTTATGGCCACAAAGTGAACACACTTGTATGCTTTGACTCCACCCAAAAACAATTTGATTTTGTTTTCTTCATTTATAGATAATAACATATGTAACATGAAAATGATAATATTTGATATAAATTGTGTTTTGGCACACACCATCCACAAGGTTGATTCATCACATGAGATGTTAAAAATGATTGGTAGTATTGATCTCAAAAATAAATATTATTTTCTTAGATCAAATGTCAAAGAGTTCTTGCAACGTTGCAAAAACTATATCAAAATAGCGTTATGGACATTGGAAAGAAATTCAAGTGTTAATGAAATGATGCCTTCATTCCTTCAAAACATTGACTTAGATATTGACAACTTTGATTTTATATTTACATAAAAAGATTGCATCAAATCAAAATGTACCGATTACCAAGGTTCAGGGAATCCAATATTATTTCAAAAAAAACTTATTACTGTTTAGAATCCGTTAAATGCATCTTAAAATTGTAAGAATATAATTCTTATAAATGTCTCTTTAGAAAAAACAAGTTCAATGATGGGTAAGTGCACCAATCTGGGGGGCCAAAAAGTGGGCAAGAAAGTGAAAATGAGCAAAATGCAATCACATTTTTAAATAACGCGGCCGCGTTCTATTTTATTTGGTTCGGTAATTTAAAAAATTGTAATGCGTATGCATTATAACGTGTACATGTTATGTTAAAATATAAATCAGCAAAAAGGTCCCGAGTCATATTCATTTTCTTTTCCCTCAAATGTGAGTTTGACAACAAAAACCTGCACTCACGTTTTATATTTAGCTGCATCTAGCTCCCATGATTGTCTGAGAATCACCGTGAAGAACAAAATCAAAAATGGTGCCGCAAAGAAGAGGTAGGAATTTTTTTATCTAAATTGCATTAAGATTTGGTAATTATATATTAGAATTAGAATTGAATACATTTTTTAATTTTTTATAGTTCCACCTCAACCACAACCAAACCCTACAATTTCGGTGGTCCCTCCTAACCCTCATATAATTGTTGAACATCCCTCGTGTAGTCAGGAGGATTTAGCAGCCCATATAGTGGAAAAAAATATTGAAATTGAGGAATTAATCAAAAAATGAGGGATTCCCATTCTATAAACCCCCACCATGCCTCTCTTGAAAACGCATTGGAGGTACTAGTGGCTCAAGTTGACATCACAATGAGTCAATTTGATCGTTGGACATCTTATCAAGAGCATTGTAGGAAATATTACGCAAAAAAATTATCATATGTGGATGTAAATAATAAAGTACAAAAGACCTCATATGTGACTTATTCATGGACCTTCTAACCAATTTTCCTATTCCATTGTCATGTAAATGGTTTCCAATCCACTGGTGCAATAGTGATTTGATTAAAAGTAATTTGGGACTAATGGTGTATGGTGTCTGATTTTCCACCTTGCAATAACAACGAGGTTCCACTATAATTTTGGAGGAAACTCTATTGCGAGTTTATCCTCAACGAGATCCCGAACTATTTTGATTTCTAGGATTTCCAAGGCTGAGGAAAAGGCTTTGCATAGGATCAACCAGGTGCATAACGTGCACTTATTTAGCAGGGTGGAGTTCCCATTCAAAAGCCCCCTCACCATGAGACTGTCCCTCAAGCAGTGAAGGAGACAATAGAGATTGATACAATCCACGCACTTCAGGGGCTATCTGATACCCTTGTTTGACAAACGAGGGCCCATTTCTGATCCAAATGTTCATGGAGGTACACAAATTATTCCCTTAGGGAGTATTAGCATGAGGCCACATATTTTCTCGACATGTGGTAGCATATGCTTGGGGCCCAAAGAGGATGATACTTTCATGCATTCTGGTGTTGGTGGAGTTTCCACTGGTGTTACACATGATAATGTCACTATGTCAAACACCTTTTTGAGTGATACATTTGGATTCTAACCATCAACGCCACCTTCGCAGGTATTTGTTATTTTTTACTATGTATGTTACAAAAAGATATGAGTACTTGATTTACTTATATATGTTAAATTTTTGAAATAATTATACTTATACATCTATGCATTGAGATTATAGTGCGTGGGATGGATGTCATCATCCTGACCACAGGTTGTAAACATTCACAGTGTTAATTGTGTAAAATTTTCACATATGAAACTAGACTCAAATTTTCAACTCAAATATATGTCTATATATATGCATGTTCTTGTATATATATTATATATGTTCAACTAATTTGACGTGATATATGTTTGATAAAGTTGACGACCTCACTAGACTTACCACCATCTTTGCGAAGAGTAGAGAAAGGTGTTGCCATTGCAATTTCATCCGCGCAACAACTCGCCGAGATATTCAAACTACATGTATTTTTGTTAAATAGATCGTACAGTAATTCATATTATGTTTAATTATGTTTAAGATAATGTCCTTAATTATAGCATTAATAAACTATGTTAATAATGTACTTCATTATGTATACGTAGGAGTTACCTATGAAAGGTAACAACCCTGTTCATATGATTCACAGGTGTGACATGGTAAAAAAAAGTTGTATACTGATAAAATTAGTTAAAATATTGTCATTACACATACATGAACTTAGTTGGTGTAAAATTTTTGATTTGCATTCAAAACATTTATTGTTAATATAGTTCTATTTTGGCTAATTTTGATTTTTAATTTTGTGATCTTATGTGTATGTATGGTTCAACCACTTCTATTTTTACTTCTAGGGCACAAACTCCTCGAGCTCAACATTTTTATACCACCATTCGTGCTCCAGGATCTCCTGACGACTTATCTGAGAGTGAGATGAAGATTCAACATGACCGAGATATTCTGGTAAGTGTGTGTAAATGTAAATAGTTTCATTAGCATGGTCTTATACATGTTGACAACTTATATATTAAATTTTAACAAAAAAATTGTTTATATTTTGTAGTGCCCACGTTTAACACACCCAAATACAACAGTAAAATACCAGGATAATTTTTTTTTTGACTTACATTGCTCACTACACACAACACAACAAGGGCTCTGAGTATAGAAACTTGACTCACACAAGACATTCACATAAATCATCGACTCACATAGATACATGAAAACGACATAGGCATGTCGATGCCACACTATTCCCAATGGACGAATACTAGTAATGACCCAACCACAAGAGACATGACTTTAGGAACGGCGAACCCACAACACATCATTTCTTAATTGCATCTTAGTTACGATTAACATTCTAAGAACATTATTGTGCAAGTATAGTTTTCTCCTTCTTCCATCTTCAAAATCTTAAATTCCTTCCACATTTAATTTACAGTTCGACCAATTTAGGTTGGCTTCCTTTATGCATCACGAAAATTTCCATAGCTTACTAGCTTATTTGGCACAATTCAAATCACATATATAGTAATTAATTATCTTGTTATTATGTTAAGAATATGCTTCTCAAACATTTATTTAATGTTTAAAAATTTACTCTTGCTACACAAGTGGATTTACATGATGACAAGGTGAAATATTGGGATTAAGGAAGACATAGATTCGAGATATCTTTTTTCCTCAAGAACATCCTTCGATCATGGAATAGTTATTTTGCTACCATAGTTAATAAAGTTCAATAACTTATTGAATTCCATTTATATGTATATATATGTTTTGTTTTCTCGAAGTTTGGTCACACCAAGGTAATTTATATTCTTTGCAACACATGAAAATGTTTAATTAAGTTATAAGGACTCCAAGAGTGACCTTAATCCTAATCTCCAATATAGTTTTCATCTTATATGACATGCTCTTACATCGCACTATGGTCTCGTTCTTAGCATCATCTCAAAACAAAAGAGTTACGAAAGCACTTTTCTGACAAATTAAGGAAGTACATGGTTAGAAGCATTATAAAATACACATGAACCACGAGTGTCCTATGATCATGAAGAACCCATATCTTTGCATTACACGATTCCACATAAGAAATATTATTTATTCCTTGATGCCATAGAATGACATAACAAGGGATTATGAGACAAGAATTCAGTTTCTAAGGCTCTCTAAAATCAACATCTTTCAAAACAATTTTGTATGCAAGGAGTTAGGTTATAGTTTTCTAACCACAAGTTAACATCCTAGTCAACTAGGGTTTAGTTTAATTCCAATTTTCACTTAGGGATTTACGTTCTATTATAGATTAGACTAAGGTTCAAAACATATTCACCCTATAAACCCACCGTAAAAGATCAAAGAACTATAATGTCACTAGCCAAAGATAGTACATATAGCTAAGATGATCTATTCATTAACAAAATTTTACGTGATAGAACCACTATTTCTCTAGCTCCATGATGTCATCTGGATCCCACAAGAAATTCATTCGATGCAGAAAATTTAATTCTAAATCTATCTTTGGAAGACAACACAGTCCACTAGGACACGAAGGAAGTGTTAGCTCTACTTACTCCAGGTCGAGTTTGACTGTGTTGCTCCTATATGTCTAGTTTATGTCGATGTCACTAAACGTATCTACTAAGATGATAAACCCCTTTCTTGGGATCTTATTTTCCTAAACTAGGATGCTCCATCGAGTGTAAAGGTTCGTTTGAAGGTCACAAATTTTTTTTTTTTACACTAAGGGATTTACATAGGCAGGTTAGTTATATACAAATTTTGAACTAGGGTTGACTATTGTGATTAGGTTCCTTTATTAAATTTTCAAGGTAAGAAACACAACACCAATTATTAAACAAATAATTGCACAATGAAAGTTCACAACAAGGTATAAATTTCAATTCCTTTTGACATTTGTACTCCACTTTTACCATAACAATTTTGGGATCAAAATAACATCCATGAAAGAAATACCAATTTCTCAAGCTCTTAATAATCTATCAATTTTTACATACTACCAATTTCAACAATAAGTCTTTCAATATATTACCAAAAATAAACAATGAATTTACTCAATGCTTTTACGTCATCATTCTTTCATCTTGCAAAAACCACGTGAGCAAGATATCAGCAATAAATCGTTGGCATGGCATCCACCCTAATCTAACATAATTATCATTTTTCAGTTTCCCATTTATATATGATAATAATAAAAAATTTGAAATCGAAATAGAAAGGTTTAGAGACATGTATCCATTACATTTCATTTTGCTTCTTCTTGTAAACCCAAGAGAGAGAAAGAGAAGGGTAGAGAGAGAAAACACCATTTTGTCAAAAGTTATAATACACACAACAAGTTTCATTATAGTGTTTTAAATAGTTATTTACATGTGTTTAAAAGTTTCCAGGGTGATTTGGTAACCCTACGAGGGTCCTGTAGCTTTCTATTTTTACATTTTCTCACTAGTTACAAAACGGTCAAAATGGGCTTGGAGGCTAAGAAACTACTTCCAAAAGTTATCTTTTGATGAGAACACACACCATGATTGACTTTCTACGTGTCCCCAGCTATACCAAGAATTCATAGCAGCTGACAGAATTGAAAAAGAGTGAACAATTTGCGTTTGGCGGCTAGTTTTTTGAGGCCACTGGTCATAGTTGACCCAGTTGTAAAATGACAAAAGTTAGCTCGAGGGCCCAGAAAACTGCGTCCATAACTAATGTTTGATGGAGGAGCACGCAACGAGACATCTCCTACTAGTTCTCCTATATAAGGAGAATTCATCAGAGTCGACGGGACTGAGAACTAGAAAACCATTTTCAAATGGCGACAAGAAAAAATTGGTCTAGTTTGACCTCATTAAACTGCAACCGGAGGCCTACAAAATGGCTTCGCCAAACTATCCCGAAAAGTGCTCTTTCCTATACTGAATGTTCCATGCAATTTTCTAGTATAAACACTAGAGGTTTACAAAGATGGGAAGTGATTTCTCTTTCCAGGTTTCAAATGGTAGTCCAAAACAAAAGCCAACTTTCTAGATTTAACAACTTTCTATTGTTGTAAACCAGTGTAATAGGGCTCCTATAAGAGCGTCAAAAGTATGTCATATGTTCATTTCGGGTCAAACCAAAGGTCAAGGTGACTCCTGGTATACCAAGGTACACGAATGAAACTTCACATCTCGTTTCTAGAGTTACGAAGGGTACTTAGTAAGTCTCTGAAAAATGCAAAATTTAACTATTTAAAATAGGGAGAAGGTCAACTTTATCAATGTGGAGTCAAATTTGTTTGGTCAGTAAAACAATATTGGAGTGATCAAGATGGGTAAGAGTTTTCTAAATCATCTCGAAGTGAGGGTGATAGTTCATGGTTTTAAATTAGACGAGTTATAATGACTTCGTGAGTTACGACACAAAAATTTATTATTTTGCAACGAGTTGAAGGGACATTTAACTGTATTAAAAATCCTAATAATTTAAAATTCTATTTAGTTGCAAAAGAGAACTAAAACATGAGAATTATGAGAGGTAAGGGAAGAAGAACCATGCCTAGAGAACGAAGTTGGTCAAAGCCGCAGGCTTCGGTTCAACATCTTGCTTGGGCACTTCGTCAAATAGTTCACGAGCAACCTCAGCTCCACCATTTTACATACATGTCTACCAAGGAAGTTACATTGCAAAAAAAAACATCTTGTTTTCTATGCCTTGATAAAACAGGTTGATGTGCATGCCAAACATACCATATTCCAACGTGTGCAATAAATAAACTCTAATCAGATTGGAAACTTGTTTGTTGCATTGGCTAGGGAGGATCCAAGGCCTTTTAAACAACCCATCTGAGCATATAGAGCAACCAACATTGTCTTTCCAGCCACCTATATACCATAACACTTACAACTCCAAAAATTTGCCATACATCTTGTCCCTTCCCTATTTTAAAGCTCTTATTTTAACACAAGCTAGAGTACGCTAGGAATGAAAACTATCAGTTTGGAGACCTGTTTGTTGTGCATGCCAAACAGTGCGACTGTCCCGAGAGGAAAACCGTGTCTCCTGTACGCTGCCAAAAAAAATGCATTTCCAGAGAGCTGTTGTCCCATTTTTTCATTTGGTCAAATGTTGTAACAGCATGCACAGAGCATTGGCAACTACAACATCTGATAAATTCCATCAATATTTTATGCTTTGATGGAATCCCATGCAGGTCTGGGCGCGGGCTGGGAGGATGCTGGCAAAAATGTTGTGGAGTCTAGCTTAACACATACCAAAAGCATTTGCTTGAAAGTTTCCAAGGCCTTTTCAACAAACTCTTTTTTTTTTTGCACATCTTGCCATCATTACAGTCCATAAAACATGTTTCTTTCAGGAATTGTTTAATAGTTCACATGCTTCCACATTTTGCACATTCTCATGTGCTCATCAAACACCAAGCAAAAATATCCACACAACTATGTTTTTTTTACAGCCGTTTAGTCACACAGTCCATGCACCTTTTTAACAAATCCATTTTGTGCATATGCTGCCATCATGGCATTCTATGAGGCCACATTTCTTTGAGGCATTCTGTCAAACAGTTGACTTGCTTTGTGTATGCTTATGAAATTTGCATACTTGTCCACTAGCACACTTGCAACTAAAACATACAAAATCCCTTCTCCATAATGCTTTGATGGACATCTGCAATAGTTTCAAAGCTCTTATTTTGGCACAGGATGGGAGGTACGCTGGCAAGGAGATCTAAATGGGGTTGGAGACCTACACATAGGGGACAATGTGACTATCTTGGGAGGAAACCGTGACTTCTGTTTGCTGCAAAACCATATTCCACAAGAAGTTGTCTCGTTATTTCCTTTGGACAAATAAGAAACCACGCCCCCCAAAAAAATTGTGACTCCAACAACTGACAGAAATTCCTGTCTTTGTGCTTAAAAACAAAAAATACCCTTACAAAGAATGAACTCGAGTTTGGCGTAGGCTTGAAGGCTGGGAGGAGGCCGCAACCCTGTAACTCCATGAGAAGATACCTGGTTTGAGTCTTCCATGCCGCCACCCTTCCCAAATTCACCCCTTCCAAAAGCCAAAAAGATAAAACCCTAACGCCACACTTTTGAGCTTTCACACCCTCCTTCCATTTTGCCCTAACCACCCCAAGAAGAATATCACGGGCTTTTAATTTTAATTCTTTTATTTCATTCTTTTATATTTATTTTATTATCATTTTTTTCAAAAAAAGTGTGGGTCACTACATATTTACAAGTTTGACTACATGTGAGTTTTGAGCGGGAGATGACTCATAGCATGGAGCTCTTAGAGGATCCAAAGTCATCTCACAGATCTCCATCTACGTCTAAGGGAGGGCCTTCTTCGAGAAATGCCAAGAAAGGGATATATTTTGATGATTAGGATGTGTGTGTGTGTGTGTGTGTGTGTGTGTGTGTGTGTGTGTGTGTGTGTGTGTGTGTGTGTGTGTGTTATGACATTCTTTTGTATTCTTATGTATATGGCATTGTATGCATGTTAGAAATTGTATGTACACCTATATGGAATTCACTTTATATCATATAACCTATTCATGTATTTATATATTTATTGTGCATGTCAATAAAATTTGGAACTCAATATTTTTGTATGAGACCTTACATTTCTGAGAATATTTTTGTATGAAACGACTATGATGTGCACTTGACAATATAAGACATTATGGATTATTTTATCATTTATTGGTGTTGTATTCTAGCGTTTTTAATGTATAATATGCATGAAAATTTGGAAAAAAATATTTATATAATGTATGTATATAAAGAGTTATCTAATATGAGTAATTATTCATTTAATTTATCAATGTGTATATATTCATTTACCTTACTTGCACTTATTCTTGCTTATGGTCTCTTTGTACTGTGTAGCATATATTTACTTGTATGAGGTTCTGTAGGAGAGGTATTCATAATTATGGGTGGCTTTAAGGATTTTCCTCCACCATGCTACAATAATAATTGTATTCTCATGAATAAATATGATGGTGATTTGGTAATCTTGAAAACATACTTATCGTAATAATGAAAAATAAATCCAACTAATAACAATTAATCATCAATAAGTAAATCGATTGCATGACAATCAATGTCTACCACGTGCCACCTCCAAATTAAAATTTTAATTTTGTTTAATTTTTTTTCAAGAA
Source organism: Taxus chinensis (assembly GCA_019776745.2). NCBI lineage: Eukaryota > Viridiplantae > Streptophyta > Pinopsida > Cupressales > Taxaceae > Taxus > Taxus chinensis. The sequence goes on along the minus strand of CM034148.1, from coordinate 625,294,934 downwards.
ATGTTGGGGGAAATGAACTCACCATTTTCTTCATGATTTTAGAGGTCTAGAATATCAATTCACCCCAACTTTGGAAAATATGGAGAACTTGGAAATATGAATTTCCTTGCTAAAACTAGTCTTGCTATTGCATCCTGATAAAAAAAAGTTCACAGGAGCTGAGGGATATTTTAAATGTATCACACAAGCATGGGGAGTTTTCCCTGATAATACCAGAGAGGCTACCTATGACATCATGAGAAAATAACAATAAGGGAATAACCCTACCTTCCACCAACTGAATCCCACAGGAATTGCCACTGCCATTGGCATTGCGAACAATCTAAATGGGAATAATTATTCAAGTATGGATTCCTTTCTAGAAACTTCCATATTTGATGACCACGACCATAACCAAAACTAAAAATAGAAACAGGACTAGGAACACGACCTAGACCAAGACTTAGGATGGAAATTTGAGAGGATTTTCTAAGATGCATTAGTCCAATGTTTGAGAATGTTTCTCTAGATGCAACCACATTCTGATTTAGAGATAGTCGATGATTCCTGAATTTCCAATCTTACTACAAGACTGTAGTAGTCCTCGATCCTTTGAATACATGGACACATAATTGCTTGGCTTACATTTATAAGGATAGAGATATTTGTAAATTCATGTTATGACCTCTAAATCTGTATGCATTTCAAGTTGTTTGGAAATCACATCACACCCTTCACTAATCTTGATGACTACCACTATCTTTTTCAAGGAGACTTTTGAAAGCATCCATGGGTTTATCATAGAAGGAATTATCAATGAATGGAAGGTCACTAAGTCATAGGCCAGCTAACTCACATTCATAACTAAACAAGAAATATTTACTAGGTGATTGATAACACCTCTGTGTTATTAGACATTCCCCTATTGCTATGCTTATTTTCTACAAAAAGACTCAATCAGGGTTCTAGGAACAAGACTAGGAAATATGCATTCTAATATTGTCATGCCCTCCTATTCAAATAGTATGGAAGCTACGAGTTCTAGTTATTAAGTAGCTGGTGAAAAATTTTTAATTTTCTAGGAACAATGATTATGTTGATAGGAAGTTCCGAAGCCATGCTAGTCTTGTTGATTCTTAGTACTAATTACCCATGATATTCTAATTCTATCAGCTTTCATTTGCTTTGCTCATCTTTCACATCATACTGAATAACTGATTTTATAGGGGAGCTTACCTCTGTTCGATGGTGATACACCAAATATGAATATGATCCTTGCGAGTCGACCCTCATCTAACCATAAGACCATAACGAACTCCTTTTTTGGTAATGTTGCACAATAATTTTCCTTTTTGCTTTTGTTAACAGATCTTATTCTAGATTTTCTGTTGTAAAGACATATCTTATATTATATTGAGAGAATTGTGCATGGAAGTAGAGGAATAATGGTGAAGTTGGGTGTGATAGAGTGCTTCAAAACCATCTAAAAAATCTTGTCATGGTTTACTCCATCTTGACTTTGGTTCTCTCGTTGTGCTATTGTTTAAAATCCATAGCGAAATATTATAGTTTGAGTCTCGTGTAAGGTTGTCCTACACGCAATCCATTGGTGTCGAATCACAGCACCCCTGGATGCAGAATCATTGCTTCTAGGTTGATCACTCAGGCATCCAGTGTGACTTGCACAACATGGAAACCTCTCTCCAAGCGTGGGACTTGTGAAACTGAGTAGAGAATATTGTCCTTTGAGTCAGTGCTAAGGTTCCTGCTCGAGAAACTCACCTACCACAAGCTATTCCAGTGTAGGCAAGCTAATATAATCCTAATCTAACCATGCCAAGGAGACAGAGAGAGAGAGAGAAGGGAAAAATAGCAAAAGCCTACACTAAAACGGTGCTTCCAGAGAAGGAGAATGTTGAACATCTGGGTCAAAACTGCCATGGGACAAAGAGATGTGAGCAATGGGAAGGATGGGCAGATGCATCACAGGCCCAAGGATAGATTTCACACAGAAAATGTCCCAAAACTCCATGAACACAGCTCCAGACCTGTAATGAACATTCAAACATGCATAAATACCTGTACATCAAGAGAGGCAAGACGAAAACAAGTGAAGAACGAGCAAGGATGGACAGATGCATCACATAACACGTTTTTTTTGTTTCAGAAGTTTGCACAGAACATCATTGTCATTAGTAACCGAGTGAAAAACTATAGCCATTACAGAGCAGGGTATGGAAGTCTCGATGCATTCATTTTCAACCCTAGAGAAGAAAAGAAGGGAGGGCAGAGTAGAAAAGATGAACAACTGAATGTGAAAGAAACCCCTCCTTACAATTTATAGGAAGAATGAGAGAGGGAAGAGAGAGGAATTTGAAATCTACCCCAACCACCTCCTAGACTGCATTTGGGCTAATTTAATTATGAGTGGTAGTCCCTTAAGATCCCTGAGAGAAAAAAGGCTATAACTTTGACGTGTGATTTCTTGGTCTCCATGGCACCTAACAAAGTCTTGTTTGATCCTAAAACTCCATTTCGGGATCCTTTAGGAAAAAATATCATGGTTTACTCCATTTTGATATGGTTATTTTTTTGTGTTATTGTTTGCAATTGTGTGAAATACTACAATTTAAATTAGTGTATGGTTGTCCAATACATTATTTTTCAAACAGAAGTTCATGGCACTAAACTGACTGTGGAAACATGTCTAGGTGGCTAGGTAAATGCTAGTTGATGCATATTTTTTGAGGCCAACACTCACAATGATTTTGGGATACTTCATCAGGGCATAGTCCCTTAAGATCCCTGCGAGGAAAAAAAGGGATATAACTTAAATGGGTGATTTCTCGGTCTGCATGGAGCCTAGAGAGGTCTTGTGTGATCCTATACCTCCACTTGGGGACCCTATAGGAAATACTATCATGGTTTAATCCATTTTGATTTGGTTCTCTTGTTGTACTATTGTTTGCAACCGTGTGAAATACTGCAGCTTGAGTCAGTGTATGGTTGTAAAATACATTATTTTGCAAACAGAGTTCATGGGAAAAAACCCACTTCACTAACATGTCCGAGTGGCTAGGTAGGCACTAGTAGAGGTGTTATTTTGGAGGCCAATGCTCCCAATGTTTTTTGTCTACTTCATCCACACATAGTCCCTTAAGATCCTTGAGAGAAAAAGGCTATAACTTCAACATGTGATTTCTCAATCTCCGTGGCATTTGGAGAGGTCTCGTGTGATCCTACACCTCCATGTTAGGACCCTCTTACAAATTCTATCATGGTTTATTCCATCTCAATTTTTTTCTGCTCTTTGTGCTATTGTTTACAACCATGTGAAATACTACAATTTGAGTCAGTGTACGGATGTCCAATGTATTATTTTGTAAATAGAAGATCATGGAACCAAACTGACTATGTCAACACGTCTGATTGGTAAGGTAAACACTAATGAAGGCTTTATTTTGGAGGTCAATTCTCCCGGTGCTTCTAAGCTACTTTGTCCGGGTGTACTCCCTTAAGATCCCTGAAACCAAAAAAGGATATAACTTCAATGGGTGATTTATCGGTCTTTGTGGCACCTGGAGAAGTATCCTATGAGCCTTCACCTCTACATTGGGACCCTATAGGAAAGCCTATCATTACTCCATCTTGATTTGGTTCTCTAGTTGTGCTATTTTTTGCAACGATACGAAATACAATAGTTTGAGTCAGCGTATGGTTGTCCAAGGAATTAATTTTTAAATGGAATCTCATGGCACCAAATAAAGTGTTCCACCACATCTAAGTGGCTAGGTAAATGATTATGGAGGATTATTGTAGGTGTATAATGATTTCATTTCTTTTAGGCTACTTCCTTCGGGTGTAGTCCCCTAAGAGCCCTGAGACCAAAAAAGGATATTACTTCGATAGGTGATATCTTGGTCTCTGTGGAACTTGGAGAGGTCTCATATGATCTTACACCTCCATGTAGGGACTGTCTACAAAATACTATCTCAGTTTTCTCCATCTCAGTTCGATTCTCTTGTTGTCCTATTGTTTGCAACAATGTAAAATATTGTACTTTGAGTTAGTGTAAGGCTTTCCAATGTAATATTTTACAAAGGAAATCTCGTGGCACGTAACCAACTATGCCAACATGTCGGGGTGGCTAGGTAAATTCTATGGATGCATATTTTTGGTGTCGGTAGGTGTCATTGCCTTTGGGATACTTCATCCGTGTGTAGTCCCTTAAGAGCCCTGAGACCAAAAAAGGCTATAACTTTGACAGGTGATATCTCAATCTCCATGGAACATGGAGAGGTTTCATCTTATCCTACACCTTCATGTCAGGACCCTCTATAAAATATTGTCTTAGTTTTATCCATCTCAATTCAGTTATGTCATTGTCCTATTGTTTGCAACAGTGTAAAATAATGTACTTTGAGTCAATATAAGGTTGTCCAACATAATATTTTACAAATAAAATATTTTTGCACCAAAATGCATGCAAAAACACATCAGGGTGGATAGGTAAACACTAGGGGAGGTGTCGTTTCAGTTTTGGATGGTGTCATTGCCTTCAGGCTACTTCATCCAGGTGTAGTCCTTTAAGATCCCTGAGACCAAAAAGGCTATAACTTCGATGGATGATATCTCGATCTACATGGAACCTAGAGAGGCCTCGTCTTGTCCTACACCTATGCATCAAGACCCTCTACAAAATATGGTCTCTGTTTTCTCTTTCTCAATTTGGTTATCTCACTGTCCTATTGTTTGCAAAAGCACCAAATAGTCTAGTCTGAGTCAGTGTAAGGTTGTTTGATGTTATATTTTGAAAATGGAAGCTCATGAGAATAAACCAAATTTGTAAACACATCAAGATATCCTAGTAAACACTAGGGGAGGAATCATTTTGATAGCCAATGCTCCCGGTGATTTCAGGCTACATCGTTCAGGCATAGTCCCGTAAGAGCCTTGAGACCAAACAATGCTATAACTTCGCCGAATGGTTTCTCAAAATATTTGGCACCTAGAAAGGTACCATCAGATCCTACACCTATGCATTGGTACCCTCTATGAAATACCATCTTAGTTTTCTCCATCTAAATTTGGTTTTCTTATTATCCTATTGTTTGTAAAAGTGCCGAATAGTCCAGTTTGAGTCAGTGTAAGGCTATTTAATGTTATATTTTGAAAACAAAATCTCATGGGACCAAATCTACTATGCACACGTATTGGGATGGTATGGTAAATGCTAGGGGAGGTTTCATTTTGATAGCTAATGCTCCCAGTGCTTTTAGGATACTTCATTTAGGCGTAGTCCCTTAAGAACCCTGAGACCAAAAAATACTATAACTTTGTCAGGTGATTTCTTGGACTCCGTGGCACCTAGAAACATATTGTCAGATCCTAAACCTCCACATTTGTAACCTATAAGAAATCTTGTCTCAGTATTCTCCATATAAATTTGGTTCTCTTGATGTCCTATTGTTTGTAAAAGTGCCGAATAGTCCAGTTTGAGTTAGTGTAAGGTTGTCTAATGCTATATTTTGTAAATAGAAGCTAGTGGGAACAAATTGACTGTGCACACATATCGAGATGGCCTAGAAAATGCTAGGGAAGGTGTCATTTTATATTCAATTCTCTCGGTGCTTCCGAGATACTTCGTCTGGGTGTAGTTCCTTAAGAACCTTGAGACCAAAAAAGGCTATAAATTTTTCAGGTGATTTCTTAGACTCGGTGGTACCTAGAAAGGTCTTGTAAGATTCTACACCTCTGCGTTGGTACCCTCTACGAAATATCATCTCAGTTTTCTCAATCTCAATTCAGTATTCTCAAAATCCTATTATTTGAAAAAATGTTGAATAGTCCATTTTGAGTCAGTGTAAGGTTATCCATTGCTAACCATGTGAATAATATATGTGGTTTATACAATATAAATGGTAAAATGTGAATTTTAATAAGATATTTTTACAATATAGGTGGTGAAATGAGAATTTATGTTTATTGTTCCTTTCTAATAGTTAATTTCCCTTAGCTTCTCTTGGCTTTGAGAATAATAAATTCTCTACTAGTAATGCTAACTAAGTGAATGTGGAAGATTTTTTAGCACCACTAACCTACATAAACATGTTAGTAAGAAATTAAATTTAATTTTAAATCCTACATAATTTTAAAAAAATCATTAAAGTAAATATTCAAATTAAATTCATGAAGAACATGCCTTTGAAAATTTAATCCAATGAACCACAAGGATCAAATTTACTCTTAACAGTAGCAAGAATTGCTTCATGATTTGATTCACGTAAACCTTCCCCATATTCTTGTTTAATGGCCTACCTTAATATTTGATCAATTGAATATTGGTTTCAAGAACCAAATGTGAATAGGGAAGTATCTTTTGATGTACTTCATAGTCTTAAAATAACCAAGTATTTGATTTTTTGATAGGATATCATCAAAGTCAAGTTCTAGTGACTACCATTGACCTAGTGGGATACTCAATGCCTTCACCATCAATGAGTGTGGAAGTAAATTTTTCCCCTCTACACAACGAGACAAGAAGTAATATGTTCCCTATTCATTAAATTCTATCGCAATAACTGCAAAAACATGCCCTACATCACAAAGTAAAACTCAAGTCAAATTTAAAATACATTAAGAGTTGATCATTTAATAATTTATAAATCTAAAACATGACATACATATGTACCTTATTGCACTAAATAAGAGACTTGGTCAAATTCAGGTGATGTTGTCAGATGATTTGAAGACACTGCAAGTTGTAATGCTCGTAGAACTTGATATGTGTTGAGTGGAATTAGAGGTCTACAAGGCCATTCCTCCACTCATTGTTATGAATCACATTCATTCCACGTAAAATCAATGCATGATATAAAAAACATGCATTGACCCTAGTATAAATAGTCCAAGAACTTGGATCTGAAATAGGGAATGAGTGCATATCACTTGATCTTGTAATTGTCATACAATCTTCATAGCTCACCAAATTTTGTTCCTCTATCAACCAAAAATATCTATGAATCATTGAACTCTCTTGAGATTTATGGCCCATGTTCTTGACACACCAATTAACAATGATTTTTGCACCTGTAAATTTAGAACCATCCTTGAACTTTAACTCTTCTCTTACAAGTGCTCTTTTCATTCTTTCCCATGTCAGTAAAACTCTAGATATGTTGTACACTTTTTTCTCTGTGCATCCTACCTAGCCAATAAAACATATGTGCATTCTTGAATTGTGATGTGCAGTTGTTTGACCAAATTTAATGTTGATTGAAAAAAATGTTCCTCTCATTCAAGTTCACATAAAACACCTAGAAACACTCTTGTACATATTTTGTAGAATGTGTCTGATCATCACTGATGTAGAAATGATACTCTCTTAATATTTTTTGATCTTTCTTAGTGCTTTTTAGAGAGTGCTTGAATGTTATATGCACAAAAATAAAAAAATTACACTGAGTTATAGTATTGAGACTAAACCTCCATTTGTGGTTGCAATGTGTAATTATCTAAAAATTCAACTACTAAAATAATAGTACCAAGTGGTAATGTGTCCTTTCTTAACTTGAATTGTTCATTAAACCATCGAGCTTTATGTGTGTTCCTTGAATACTCATAAACAATTTCCTGTCTAAATTTGACCATATATTCTAATACAAGTGATTGTTTTGTAACAAGTTCACACCTCCTAGATTATTTTTCATATTTTAATTGATATGCCACTAGTTTATTTTTGTTGAAACAAACTAATTACTTTCATATTGAATCCGTACTCTCCTTATGGATACAAATTTTCAATTTTGGCAAGCCACCACATGCGTTGCACATTCCATCCAAATATGTTTTGTTATAAAAAATTATCCAATTGATTTTTCACAAAGCACCGTAAGAATAAATTCCCTTGCAAATTTTGGTGGGAAATTTAATCCACACTCCTGCAACATGATGTTAGTATACAAAACACACTATATTTGATTAAAAAAATATCATAATGCATTGAAAATTCAACATGATGCCTGCAACAACAAGTGGTACGTGATTGATTGATTTTCACATAAAAGGATTTGTTCATTTCAAAGAATATTTGGTTGATGTTAATTTGTGGATTTTCATTCTTAAACGTAGAGAACAATTGTGTTTGAGTCATATCTAAGAAATGGTTTGCACATGATTCACAATTACAAGAACGTATTCTTCTTTTTACTGTATCTCTTCTTATTCGGTTACACCTTTGTGTTCTCATTCCAATGCCTTACAAGTAATTATTTTATAATATTAGACATATGCTTGTATTTTTGTGGATGTCTGCTAGAGAATGTCAAATAGTCAGTGTTATTGACTGACTCAAGACTTTTATGTCTCTCTATTTCTTTCGTTAGTGTTTGGATTTTTAGCTTCAAATATCTACTTATTTTTCTAATCAAGCATTGATTATTTTTTTATCACTTACTATACAATTAGTAAGTTCACGTTGTGTATCATTACTATCTTTGGTGCATCTATTGACACCTATAGTTTGGTATGCTTTATGTAGATTTTCTACAATTGATTTTTTTAATTAAAAACATTAGATGTTCTTAACCCCAGGGTCTTCATTGTAGGTCTCATATTAATTAATTTCATCAATGTAAAAAACAATTGACATCTTTGTGTGTCATTTAAATTCTCAAAGTAATTATCCGAAATTACCTTAGCTTTTTTTCTTGCATTTCTTTCCGACATTTTGTTAGGCATTGGTTTTATAATATTTTCATCAATTTCAATTAAGTGAATTGGTTCTCTTTACAAAATGGAAGGTGTTCTTAGAGGTGAAGATTTATTAACAAGGTTACTTTCTTCATTTAATATTTCCATACAAATTTCAAGATTAACATTTGGATTCTCAAGTAAAGGTTCAACATTTGGAATCTCAGGTAAAGGTTCAACATTTGGATTCATATCGATTTCTTCATCCATACCAACATCATCATTCAATTCAATATCAATATTCATTTAAAAATCAATATTTTCTACATTTTCATTATGTATGTCATCCACATTTCCTAAAACATTAGGTACTTTTGATATAGCAGATGTACCTGTTGATGATGAATCGCAGCACCCCTGAATGTTTGCAACACGATGGGTTAAGACTCTCAGTACGATTGCATAACATGGAGCTTTTCCCATGTGTGGGACCTTGCGAAACTAGAAAATCTCTCCGGATGAAGGCTGGTTCCTATTCCTCTGTTCAGATGCATATGTAGAAAATGCGGAGGGTTTACTAAAAAACCTAATCTAGCTTGCCAAGGAGATAGGGGTAAGAAAATGCATAAAATAAAACCTAAACTACAAAGGTGATGCACCGAGGAATGAAGAACACCTGTCTTGCCAATAAACACAGACCATTAAAATGCAATGCAAGATCATGCACAAATAGCCAGATCCACAGTGAAAGATCAAGGGGATGCAAATGAATATAGAGAGGGTTAAGAATCATCCACAGACATGCATTAATTTTCTCCAAAGATTGATACAAAACACTGCAAAATGCCAAGACGCAAGGTTGCATTACAGTTTCAAATGGGAGGTTTTAACTCCATAAGTTCACCTGCCAAAGAGAAGAAGGGAGGGGAAAAACAAAAATGCCTAACCTTTAGAAAGAAGCCCCTCCTTACAATTTATAGGAAGAATGAGAGAGAAAAGAGAGAGGAATTCCAAAACTACCCCAACCACCTCTAGATTGCACTTAACTCATCTCATACTGATGGTAGGTGAGAACCCAGCGAACCCAAAAGTGGTGAACTGTATTTTGCATTTTTAAGAACTTTTTCTCACATAATTAAAGATATCCAGTCGTATTTGGATAGAGGACCTCGTAAGCTTTTCAAAAAGTCCAACCTTGCATGAATCCGAGCTCCCCGTCAAAAGTTATGGCCATCTGAATATCTGCGCCAGGGGCTACTTCCTGTCAGCGCTCGAAATGTTGCGCTTCCTAGAGGTGTGCTAAGGGCGCATCCTTGTGTGTGTTGAAATCCTCTTTCACGCACCAAGGGCGCATAATTTTCCTTGTCAACATCCATTGTCGTGTGCCACTTCTGTGTGCCTTGGGCGCACCATTTTCCCTGTTAACATTCCGTGCTTTGCGTCACTTCTGTTCGCCTTGGGCGCACCATTTTCCCTGTCGACATTTCGTGTTGTGCGCCAATTTTGTGTGCCTTGGGTGCACCATTTTCCTTGTTGAAATTCCATGCTATGCACCACTTCTGTGCACCTTGGGCACACCATTTTCCCTATCGACATTCCGTGTTGTGCGCCACTTCTATGCGCCTTGGGCGCACCATTTGCCCTGTCAACATTCCGTGCTGTGCGCCACTTCTGTGCGCCTTGGGCATGTCAGGGATTTGAGCTTCTTTGATTTCTCCATTCTCCTACTTGTCTATATCTACCCGGGGGGGGGGAAGATATATACAATAATTTGGCGACTCAATGGGATCACCTACCTGCTAGGTAGAAGATCAGTGGCCTTTTAGCAATCCATTGGGCATGGAGTCATAAGCAATAACCTGTAACCAACCTGATATCTGATCCTGATCTTGATATTGCAACTCCTTCTTTGAGAGCACACTGAACTATATAAAACCAATCTAGGAGCAACAAAACCTGTGCCGGAGCACTTAGGGAAATAGAAACCTAACTACAACAAGACAATGTGTATACACACTTAGAGGAATTGAAATCTAGGCTAATATCTACAAGGGTAAACCTTTTCCCTTTAGTAGCAATGTTTAAGATGGATTCCGTTAATTGGAATCGGGAGTTATTCTCCATCCAATGTAGACAATTAGAAGGCACTACTACTTTTACATCCTGTGACCATGTAGGGGCCACTCCAAATGGCATCAAACTTGGAATGCCTTCCTAGTTTTGCCCGATCTGCATCCCATTTCAGAACTAGGTCCCCCTCCTGGAAGGTCCTTTCTCTTGCTTTCTTATCAAACCATCTTTTAACGAAGGCCTGGTCCTTTTCAATCATCTGAATAGCATGCTCTATGATTTCTTCCAACTCCATCAACTCTGCATACCTAGCCTCCATTGGTTTGAACTCAGCCAACTCCAACTACTTCATGAACTCCAATGTAGGCAGTTCTAATGATATAGGCAATACTGCCTCTTTTCCATAGACCAACTTGTAAGGGGAATTATCTGTAGACCTCTTTGGTGTTATTCTGTCAGCCCATAATGCTGATTTTAGTTTGGTATGCCATGTTCTTTGGTTTTCGTCCAGAGTCCTCCTGATGATTCTTAGCAAATTTTTGTTTGTGGACTCTGCCTGTCCATTACCCTGTGGGTAATAATTTGAAGAGGTGCTCAAGTAGATTCCATTCTTGACAGCCCATTCTATAATCTTGGAACCTACGAACGCCAATGCATTGTCTGATATGATAGTGGCCACCACACCAAACCTGGTCACTATTCCTTCATAAAACTCTAGTATGTTAGACTCATTTGCTTCTTTGAGCGCTACTGCTTCAGTCCACTTGGTGAAATAGTCTGTTGTTGTGAGAATCCAATTGTGGCCTTGGCTCGAGTTTGGGTTGATGACCTCAACGAAGTCCAATCCCCATTGCATAAATGGTTGGTCAACCAGAATTGGGTGCAATGGAAGCACTGCTAGTCTTTCTTTGCCTGTGAAGAGTGCACATTTCTTGCACTTTCTTATCCATGTATAGCAGTCGCTGAAGACTGTCAGCCAATAATACCCTGCCTTCATTATCTTGAGAGTTGTTACTCGTGGAGCGAAATGTCCTCTAGAATCTCCATCGTGAAAATCTCATAACACCCTCTCAATTTGACACGTCCCAATGCACCTTAATAGAACTCCATTGATGTCTTTCTTAAACAAAATACCATCAACAAGGACATATGGAATGGCTTGTAATCTGAAGTATCTCCTCTTTTCTTTGCTCATTTCTGGGGGGCATAGGCCTGTCTGTAGGAAGTGTATCATATTCTGAGTCCAACAAGGGGTAGGCACATCATCATTTTCCTATTCTTGACCATCCTGTAGTACCAAGGAAGTCTCTTTTTCATCACCTGCTTCAACTTGTTGACTCAAGGCTAGCTGCTCACATAGTCCCTTCCCACGTACTAGTTTGGTGACCTTGATCTCGATGTCATATTCCATGACACAAGTTATCCATCCTGCACATTTCTCATTCAGATCCTTGTTTAGAAGGAAGTCCCTGACTCCCGCATGAGAGACCAATAATTGGATTTTGTTGTTTGAGACTAGGTGCTTGAATTTATTTAAGCTCTTGATTACTACAAGGACATGCTTTTCAATGAAAGAGTACCTAGTTTCGTATTCCTCCAAGCCTTGACTGAAGAAAGCAACTGGTTGTTCTAATCCTCCTTTGTTTTGTTGTACCAGGATTGCAGAAATCGTGTCCCCACCACCAAAGGCATATAGCACGAAGTCCTTGGAGAAGTCTGGATTGACGAGAGTCAGAGCTTGGGATATAGCCTCTTTTATTGTCTCAAAACTTGCCTTGCCTTCAGATGTCCACTTAAATGCCATGTTCTTCTTTAACATTAGCATTATTGGCTTTACGAGAGATGCAAAGTTTGGAACAAATCTACAGACAAAATTGATCCTTCCCAAGAAGCTTTGAAGAGCCATCTTGTGACTTGGCAAAGGAAATGCTCAAATTGCTTTAACTCTTTTTGGGTCAATCATCAACCCCTCCTTTGAAACAATATGGCCTAGAATTTTTCTCTCGTGAGACAAAAATATGCATTTTTTGGGATTCAAAGATACCCCAAATCTTCTACATCTCTGAAATACTTGCCTCAAATGACAGAGGTGATCCACTGCATTTTTTGAGAATACAGTGATGTCATCAAGATATATCAAAACTATTTTATTGATAAACCCCTTAAATGCCATATCCATTGCCCTTTGGAAAGTGGCTCCAGCATTTGATAGCCCAAATGGCATTTTCTTATAGGCATAGGTCCCCCATTTGGTGGTGAAAGTCGTCTTGAATTGGTCATCTTCTTTCACCATCACCTGATTGTACCCTGAGTAGCCATCTAGGAGAGAGAATCTCTCTGAACCGGATACTACTTGTAATATTTGTTCCATTGAAGGAAGTGGGTAATGGTCTTTGAGAGATGCCCTGTTTAGGTCTTGGAAATCCACACGCAACCTGATTTCTCCACTCTTCTTCCTGACCAGAACCAGGTTTGTGACCTAGCTTGAGTGCTTGATTGGGAATATAATGCTTGCCTCTATTAGCTTATTTAGCTCTTTCTTCATTAGAGGTTCAATGTGAGGGTTGACTGGTCTCTGCTTCTGCCTAATGTGCTTAGCATCTGGATCCAATTCTATGGTATGTTGTGCCAAATTTGGATCGAATCCTCTTAAGTCTTCATAGCTCCAAGCGAAGACATCCGGAAATTCTTGGAAAAGCTGTATGAAATCTGATTTCTCCTGATTAGTGGCCACTTTACCAATTTTAAGTGTTTTGCCTTCCCCCACCGGAATTGGCTCTGAATCTTCTCTCTTGACCTGTATGTTAGCCTTTTCCTTACAGAACTAGTTGTTAGGGTTGAAGATAGACTCCAATGTTACTAAACCCTTAGGAAGCTTGTTTGTCCATAGCTGAACTACTTGATCTCCATACTGCTGCTCTAATATGTCCTGATTCCTAGCTGAGAATTCAGCCTCTTCTTGTAAGAAATTGACGATCTGTTGATCGTTCTCAAACACCTGCCAGCTTGTGTTATTATCTGGAACTGCTGGCCTCACAATCACATGGAGATGTGGCTATGTTTTTTCCCTTCTGATGTTGTCAACCACATCAAACATTGCTCCAAATGCTGTGAGCCTATCTACGACTTCATTTTTCTTCCTGGGTATGGACACAATGTTGAAAGCTTCGAAATCCTCAATGAGGTCCCATACCCTATTCTTGTAGCTCCTCAGCAAGTCGTTATTTGTAGCATGTTTTCCCCTAACTTGGTTGACGATTAGCTCACTATCTCCAAACACCTGCAAGTTCTTTATGCCCCTTTTCCTAGCCCAATTAATTCCATGAATCAATGCTTCATATTCACCTGTGTTGTTTGAACAGGAAAACTAGAAACAAAAAGCTGAAAAATATTTGATGTCTTGTGGTGAAATCAACATTGCACCACCTCCAGCACCTTGTCTGCTTCTCGAACCATCGAAAAATAACTTCCAAACTTTGTTTTCATCCTTTTGTTCAGGCTGAATGATGTCAGGAATGGGTGAATTTTCTTCGTGTATACAATACACACCCAATTCAGATTCTTCAATTTCCTTGTATGGGTCAAATTCATGACTCTTGTTTGCCCATTCATCCAAAGTTAAATCAGGAATTCCCTCGACCTTAGTACCTATTTCTGGATCATTTGAACACTCCTCCTGATCAAAAGCCGAGCAATTTGCATTGATAGGACCTGATACATGAGGCTCAATATGGAAATTGGCAATTGGTTCTGACCTGATTGTTGCTTTGGCTCCATACCTTGTCCTAAAAATCATGTGTGACCAATCTGCAGATAAATATCCACCGATTTTTGCAGTGAAGTCTCTTGATAGACACAATGCAAAGAGTGGCGGAAGGTCAATCACAGACACATCTTGTAGAACTGTAACATTAGGACAGGAATGTAGTGTTAGGCTTAACCCTTTGATGACCCCAACTGTTCCTACTGCCATTCCATCTAGTTGCACTACTCCTTTCAGCAATGGCTCATATTTCAAACCCAGTTGATCCGCTATTTTCTTTGGCATCACTAAACTACTTGCCCCATAATCAATCATGCAATTGTATACTAATTTATCCCCGATGATTAATGAAACATAGAATAGAGGGGGTTTCAAGACTTTACCTTGTTGTCCTCCATGATTCCCTTCAGGCTGAGCAACATTCGTGAGGACCTTCTCTTGCATATGGGCTTGCTGGTTCGAAGTTGACCAATTCTTCATGGCAGCTTGTAGAAGATCTCTTTGTCCTGGGATGGATAAAGATTCCCACATTGATATATTCACATTCTTCTTCTTCATTTGATTAATGATGCTGAAAGGGGATGAATTGTCCTTTTGCTATCCCTTACTTGGTGTAAACTTTTCTGGAGCTTGAGCATGTGCGTGTGTTGCTACAACAGGTACCTTGGGTTGATTTTGCACATTTGGAGCTGCGTTTAGTCTACTGACCCCTTTTTGTGTAAGAGTGGGTTGAGAAACAACTGGATTACATGGTTGTCCCTCTCCTATATTTCTCCTCTTTGACCGTGTGTTGGCAGCCACGCCTTGAAAAGGCTGTTGGTTAACTCCACAGAAGTCTTCCATTTGCCAATTTTCCAATGTGGTTTCTGTTGGAGGTCCTTATTGTTGCATTTTTTACCATTAATTCTCCTCCTGGCTTGGTTCTTAAGGCACACTAATGGTTTGCACCATCAAAGCCTGATTTAGTGCACCATTGAAACATGCTGACTGATTGTGAGGTAGATTGCAAGGGTAACACCAGTCGTACTCCTGTGCCATGTTATTTTGTGTTGGGACCAAAGCTCTTGAGGACGTCATTGCATTTGGATCATATGGTCGAAACGGCCTGGCAGCTTGAGGTTGTCCTTGGTTTTGGTTTTGATTTGCAGCCTGAGGTGGTGGTCTATTTTGTTGGTATGGGGGCCTAGCTTGGTACTGTGCTTGAGGTTGATATGGTCTAGCACTTTGAGCTTGCTGTCTTTTGATAGTCACTAGTTCATTTCCAAGGTTATGTAGTTGTTTCATGACCTCCTGCAATTCCTTTGAAGTATTTGAAGAAGTCGACGCCTCATTATTGCTTTGATTTCTAGGAGTTGGAATGGGATTCAAATCTGGTGCTTGGCTGGTTGTAGGATTTCCCATATCTGGATAGAGAGGCATTGGTGGCCTTGGTGCAAGCTTGCCAGCTTGGATCAAATAGTTCTCTACTCTAATAGCTGTGTCATAGGCCCCTGGCAGCGTTGTTCCTCCCATTGATTGGATCATCATGGCTATGTCTGAATTTATAGCCTTTAAGAAATAAAGGAATGCTCCTTCGACAGTTGGTCTAACGGCTATTGGAATCCTGTCCCATGTCTGTTGGAATCTGAAGTTGAAATCTATCATTTGTTCGTTAGGATCCCTTTTGATTGTTGTCAGCTGTTCCAATAAAGATAAATTGTCCGCCCTCTCCCCGAATTGGTTGCAAAGAGCTGAACAAAGTTGGTCCCAATTCGTAATAGACCCTGCTGCTAGGCTCCTAAACCATTGTAAGGCCTTACCTTTGAAAGATGAATCCAACAGCTTGACCGCAACATCCATTTCATTTATTTCATGAATTGCACATGCATTAGCAATATCCTGGATGTGATCAATAGGAGTAGTATGATTTTCTCCTGTGAAATAGGGTATGTTCTTTAGTGCTGCAACTAGAATTTGATTCTGAGCATTTAGGACAAGTGGACTACTACCCGTGAAATTGACAAAGGGATTTGGTGGTAGATGTGCCATTATGATTGGCCTAAGAACCCTGGTCGATGCGAGAAAAGCCCTACCAGGTGGAGGTGTAGACAAAGTCCTATTAGGTGGAGATGGTGATCTTTGTGGTCTTCTTCCTCTCCTTCCTCTGCCTGGTGAAAGTTGCAAGTGGACAAATAGCCCCTCTTCTCAAGTATTGGACCTGGTTTGAATTCTTCTCATATGCTTGGGCAACTTTTGCTGCTACACTGCTGAATTCTATCCCCTTCGGAGTAGCCAGATGTGTTAGAAAGTGAGCCTCAAAAGGCTAGATCCTACCAAGTTACACACCAAACCTGACAATCTTTACAAATAGAATTTTGAAAGACCTGTATTTTTGATATTTTAGAGTTTGGAACTTGATTTGGAATGACAGTCCCGAAAACCCAAAAATGCCAGACTTCCGAAAACCTGAAATCTAAAAATCAAAAAACCATGAAATTTTGAAAGTCAAAATCTCAAAAATCTAAGAATACCCTTTTGAAGATTATCCCCCGATCTATCAACTGGTGAAATTTTGACTTGTTTCGAGCAAGTTAAGTCCTTGAAAATTGATTTCAAAGTTCAGCCTGGAAGGTGAAAAAACTGAAACTATAAAACCTGCAATTTTTTAAGTCCAAATTTCTTGAAAGTTCCTTCAAATCTTGTAGAATGACCTCTTGGTCCCACCGGGCATGCCAAAACTATTAATGATGAATCGCAACACCCCTAAATGTTTGCAACATGATGGGTTGAGACTCTCAGTACGATTGCATAACATGGAGCTTTTCCCAAGTGTGAGACCTTGCGAAATCGGAAAAGCTCTCTGAATGAAGGCCGGTTCCTATTCCTCTGTTCAGATGCACACGTAGAAAATGCAGAGGGTTTACTAAAAAACCTAATCTAGCTTTCCAAGGAGACAGGGGTAAGAAAATGCATAAAATAAAACCTAAACTACAAAGGTGATGCACCGAGGAATGAAGAACACCTGTCTTGCCAATAAACACAGACCATTAAAATGCAATGCAAGATCATACACAGATAGACAGATTCACAGTGAAAATATCAAGGGGATGCAAATGAATACAGAGAGGGTTGAGAATCATCCACAGACATGCATTTATTTGCTCCAAATATTGATACAACACACTACAAAATGCCAAGAGGCAAGGTTGCATTACAGTTTTAGATAGGAGGTTTGAACTCCACAAGATTCACCTGCCAAAGAGAAGAAGGGAGGGGCAAAAAAAGAATGTCCAACCTTTAGAAAGAAGCCCCTCCTTACAATTTATAGGAAGAATGAGAGAGAAAAGAGAGAGGAATTCGAAATCTGCCCCACCCACCTCCAGAATGCACTTAACTCATCTCATTATGATGGTAGGTGAGAACCCCAGCGAACCCAAAAGTGGCGAACTGTATTTTTCATTTTTAAGAATTTTTTCTCACCCAATTAAAGATATCCAATCGTAGTTGGATAGAGGACCTCATAAGCTTTCCAAAAAGTCCAACCTTGCATGAATCTGAGCTCCCAGTCAAAAGTTATGGCTATTTGAATATCTGCGTCAGGGTCTGCTTCCTGTCAGCGCTCAAAATGTTACACCTCCTGAAGGTGCGCCATAGGGCGCATCCATGTGTGTGTTAACATCCTCTTTCTGTGCACCAAGGGTGCATCCTTTACCCTGTCAACATCCATTCGTGTCGTGCACCACTTCTGTGCGCCTTGGGCGCACCATTTGCCTCTGTCGACACTCATTGTCGTGTGCCACTTCTATGCGCCTTGGGCGCACCATTTGCCTCTGTCGACAGTCATTCGTGCTGTGTGCCACTTCTGTGTGCCTTGGGCGCACCATTTTCCTCTGTCGACACTCATCCGTGCTGTGTGCCACTTTTGTGTGCCTTGGGCGCACCATTTTCCTCTGTCGACATTCATTGTCGTGCGCCACTTCTGTGCGCCTTGGGCGCACCATTTGCCTCTGTCGACACTCATGTGATGTGCGCCACTTCTGTGTGCCTTGGGTGCATGTCATGGATTTGAGCTTCTTTGATTTCTCCATTCTTCTGCTTGTCTATATCTACCCAGGGGGGGAAAAGATATATACAACAGTACCTTTCCTTCCATTAAGTTTTTGCATTCTCTTCACTGTCTTAAGTATCATATCTTGTAATTGCTCTGATATCTTGTTCTTGATATTTTCTCTTGTATTTAGCTTGAATTTTATCATCCATGGATTTTAAAAATTTCACACTAGTGGAGGTATTATACCCATGTTGAATTAAATCAAAATTCTGCAATAACACATGCTACAAGAAATATCTATCAGATATATTCAACCTTATTAGGTTGAAGAAAACCCTGTAAAGAGGTCAAAAGGACGTAGGGGTGCCCATAAAACTCTGATGAATGTTTTTAAGGACATAGCGCTTACATAGTTGGCACTATTTAACAAATTTCCAATGATCATAAAATCTAGGATTAAATTCAAAAAAATTACGTTGTGGAGGTCCCCAAGCCTGAGTTTTCACGAACCGTTCCAAAATTCACAATTCTAACGACATGTTTTTGCAGAGAATTGATAAAACTCTGCTACTCAAGCCATAGAGGAATCCTTACTACTCAGTAAGGGAATCAATGGATCCATGTGGGTTGAGGTGCAAAAAGGAAATATGTCATCTTTTAGGAGGGACTGAGAAAACATCCAGTTGGTGGGAAACCCCAAGACTAATATTCCAAATTTCCAGGTGGATGAATATACGGAGAGTTACTCTTTACAATCCTTGAAGGAATCTTCTAACTATGCCTAGTTAAAAAGCTATTTGTATGCTATGATTATACAAGTCTATCTTTCACTCTAGGCATAATATTTTCGACACCATTAGAAGATGGGAACATAGAAAATTGCATTCCTAAGCAGATACTTGGTTTAATTCAATGCATATGTCAAAAGTTTAATTTTCTGGTTAGATTTTCTTTACAAGAAGACTTGACAAAGGCACTTGTTGTAGCTCCATATCTTCCCCCCGGGTAGATATAGACAAGCGGAAGAATATTTGAAACCAAAGAAATTCATAACCTCAGCCCATGGCGCACTAAAAGGGGCGCACGAAAATGAGTGTCGAGCAGCAAAATGGATGTGCCCATGGCTTTCTTTCTACCAAAGGGTTTTCACGACATATTGAGTAGTCGACTAGAAAAAATTGATGCGCCCATGGCACACAAAAGGGGCGCATGACAATGAGTGTCGACAATGTAATAGGATGTACCCTTGGCGCACGGTATTTTAGTTATTTGAGTGTACTTAAAATTAACCGTTGGCGCACATAAGAGGATGTCGACACAAATGTAAATGTGCCCTTGGCACACTAGACTCAGAAGATTTCGACATAGAAATAGATGTGCCCTTGGCACACATCTTAGGAATGTTGACACGTGAAACTAGTTTCACCCTTGGCACAGGTACAAGTGGCGCACGTAAACATGTGTTTAGACACAAACATCCATTTAAGACGCCTTTTGGCGCACAGAAAAGAGTGTTGACATGCAAATGAATGCGCCTGATGTGGTGCACAACATAAGGGTTGCTCAGACACATTTAACATATTTGCATCTAAATGGTGCATGAAAAGGACTTCTTCAACATGCAGTATGTGATGCGCCAAGGTGCAACCATTCAACGATGTGCGCAACATGTCTGAGATGCTGATTAGGAAGCAGAAACCCTGACCCAGAAATTATTCAGATACGTCTCAAAATATACTTTTGACTGGTAGCTCCGATTCACACAAGGTTGGACTTTTCAGTTAAGCCTACGGCATCCTCTACCTAACTACGGGACTGGATATCTTTAATTAACCTGGGAAATCCAGTATCTTAAAAATGTCAAATATACAGTTTGCCACTTTTGGGGTTTGATATGGTCCTCACCTACATTACCATAATGAGACTGAATTAAATACATACCTGAGGTGGTTGGGGTAAAAGATTTGGACTTTCTCTCTCTTCTCTCTCTCATTCTATCTATAAATTGTAAGGAGGGGCTTCTTATCTAAAGGTATCCTAGCAGGGACATTCTTGTATAATTGGCTCCTAACCTTCTTCTCTTTGGCAATATAGAATGTTGTGGAGCTCATAACCTCCCATCTGAATATTTCTTTAGTAATGTTACCTTTAAAAATCTGTGTGCATTGTCTTGCAGTGTATGTGTATCAACCTTCAGAGAAGAATTAAAATGTTTTTCTATGACTAGTGGATGTTAGTCTACAAAAAAATCTATAAACTTTCATTTTGCATCCTAAGGTGGAGTCTATTTCGACTGTGAATCTAATGTTTATCTAATGCATGATTTTGCATTGCATTTCTGTGGTGCTGTAATATGTAAATATGGCAAAGTACGTGAATGTTCTTACAATTCCTCGGTGCATCACCTCCTTAGCTTAGGTGACGTTTTTATGCATTTCGAAAATCTCTCATCTTATCTAAATTGGTAGTTACGTATTAGGTTTTAGATAGACTCTCTGCGTTTTATTGGTGCATCTGAACAGAGGAATAGGAGTCGGCAAAAGATCCGGAGAAGCTTTTCCGATAATAAAATCGACAATGGGATATCCTACACTTGATGAAAAGACAATGATATGTTGGTGCAATCGCACTGAGATTCTCAACCCATCGAGTTGCAAAGTCCCAGGGGTTAGCTAGTGATTCGACATCAACAACATTATAGGGGGGCATGAGTTCCTTGGGAGCACTTCCAGGTCTCTATTTAAATAAATGGTGTGACTTGACCCTCAACATAGCCATGACAATTGTTGAAAACATGATTTGAATATTCCAGCATATGGAGATGATGAATGCCTATAGAGAATCCCAGTAAGTGATGATTTTGGGATGATGACCAGTCATGAAAATAGTGGGAAATGTCTTTAAGAAACATGCTCAAAATAGTTGGGTTCTACTAATGTAACCAAGGATAGAAGTTCAAGACTAAAGGAATACGGCTAGTTCAATATGCAATCATAATGTGAAAGAGGATCCAAAATCTCCCAAACAATGATTACCTTTCATGATCCAAGGGTCTAGGTGCCATGGAATGACAAAAGAATCATCAGAGTATGAATCATTTTAGAATGAGATCTCGGAAATTAAGAATATCAAAGATGGAGACACAAAGAGATTTCTCGATGGGAATGGTATAAAGGAAGACAAGATGGAGTATAGTAAAATCGTAGAAAGGAAAATATTATATTCTTAGCTTTTGATAGCATTTCATTATGCCAAGTGGGGTTACTGATGGAAAATAAGCTAATTTAAGGAAGCCTAAAAATTCATTTAGCTACAACCAAGGAAATGAGTCACATTGGGATCACTTAAGTTCCCATCTTTAACCTGGCATAAGTCCCCTTGTACAAGGAGTATGATATTGTCAGAGGATCAAACATAGCCATCTAAAATATAGCCTAAATTGATGGGATTGACAGCTAAGAAAGATTAGATCTGTAGAACATGAGTGTCTGCAATTCCTTTATCTCGATGAGGAAATTTTATTTCGTGTGTAACCTCAACTACTCGCTAAAAACAACAACATTCTAATGATAATCATACATGAACAAATTTCCCTCAGTAGGAGTTTAGTTGGTTCCACTGAAATATCTTAGTAAGTATAAGGTCATTTACATGGAACCTATGAATGCATAAGTCCTCTCCATAGATGGAAAGAATAGCAAATATGTTCAAAGTATGGTTGAAGAATGGAAACTATTAGAAGAAGGACCAACACTGATGGTTACAGCACTAGATCAAGATTCTCATATGATTCAATAGTGTAGTTTAATAAACTTTAATTTAGGCTATCTCCAGATAGATGATGATAGTATAGTCTTTTCCACCCTTTTCAAAACAATGGTTTTTTTCTTAAAATATGGGATATGAACTTCCTCGGGGATTCAAGCTCTAGACGCCCCACCAGATCTAGAAGAAAAATGGATGTGGGTCAGATCTCAAGAAGGTTGGATCAGTAGCAAACATCCTTGGTGGAATCAGATTAGCTATAAAACATTGCCAAAAGAAAATTGTTGATGACACTCTAACTAACTATTCTGGATTTCTATAGGGCCCCATAAAGGCATCCTTCCAAATATTTCAGATGAAGATCCCCATATCTTATTGGAATAGCTTAGATGCCTAAATAGAAACATTAAATATTCTTCAAATAATTCCTTAAAAGTGTCCCTTAGAACTTGAAATAGATACTCAAGGATTTTGGCTATCCAAGAGACAAAGATGCAAGGACTTTGTCATTAGTAAGATTACAAACTACTTGTGGAAAAATGTTGAGGTTAGTTTCATTGATTCTATAGGAGCTTCTGTAGGTATTGCTATTTTTTTGGGATAATGTAGGGGTTAAAGGATCAGTGATCGTCAACTCTACTAATAATTTAGCCATCCTCTTCACCTCGGTTAGATATGGTAAGAATTCTTGGATTCTTTTCAATATCTATCCCCCTAAAAACCTCATGGGAAGCAAAAGGATTTGGAAGGATCTTGCTAATTTTAGAAAGAATTTTAGGAGCTACAAATGGTTAATTATGGGGGACTTTAATAATCCTTTGAATTCTAGTGAAAGAGGGGGAAAAATCAATTTTATTTAAGTATGGATAACCTTTTTTATATGATCGTGGACAATAATATCATTGACATAGAGCTTGGAGATCTTAAATACACATGGAGTAATAGAAGAATGGATATTGATTTGATTCAAGTGCAGCTTGAAAGGGATTGTGTCTCTACTCATTAGACCCTATTGTATGAATTCAAGATTTCTTCCCTTCCCAGAGTTGGATCTAACCATAATCTAATTGTGCCCAACCTTCTTGAGAAAGAGGTTAAAAACCATTCCCCTTTTAAATTTGAAAAAATGTGGATGTCACATCCATATCCATATGATAGGATAAAATATTGGTGGAATATAAATAAAAGAGGATCTACAATGTTCATAGTTGGTCAAAAGATAAAAATGTCAAAATAAATAACTACGAGGTCAATGGGAGTATTCTAGAGTATGTGGAGTCATCTGTGAGAGTTTGAAATTTTATAAAACATGAAGTTCCCTTCAAATTGCCATTCAAATTACAAAAGCATGTAATGTGATAAAATGGGGTTGTCAAGGGTGAGTAAGTATTTCGGTGTATGATAATGTGTCCTAGGGGTGATATGAGGCATAAAATGTTAAAAAATAAAGTGTAATGCCAAATTTGGCAAGGTGTGAACATGAGAGTCATGAATGAGTCGTGTAGGAAAGTTGGTTAGGGTTAATGGTGAGAGTAAATGAGATAAAAAGGAGTAAGAATTTGAATAAGAGATTTATTTACCCTCCAGTGGAGTAAGGAGGAAGGAGATAGAGGTATTCCTCATGGTGGAGGATGAGAATGAGTGAAGGGAAAGATTGATTTTTGTAAGAATATATAGTACATGAATATAAAGATGTTGTGGTTTTTGGTATGAATTATTTCTTTGATCATGATTTCTATGATATTTATGGTTCAAATATGTATCTTTATTCCTTTTATGGTATAGATAAGTTTAACGAATCATTTACAATAGATTTTATGAAAGAAGTGATCATTATTGAATTAAATTTCTTTGATTTAGTAAGTTTTTGCTAGTTCTGTGTATGTTATACTCTATCTTGGTACAGTCACCATAAATTTTTCATTTCAACTCTAAAGGACTATAAATTTTGTATTTAGGTGGAAATGCTAATAATATAGGTGGGTTTTCAACCTTTTTTCTTGATGCTTAGTAAATCTTGAGTTATGACACATTTTCCTAGATGTACTAAGGTTGCATACCAATTGTTTGACAAAATGTTTGTTTTGTAAAATGACTATATATCTCACGTTTTGAAGAGTTAAAATATGAAATTTGAAAGGTATAGTTTTTGAAGGTTTTATTTATTTTAAAAACATAAAAGGAGATATAGATGACAATTTGTTTTTTGAGTTTTGTAATAACCCTTGGTGTGAAATAATTCGTATTTACAAGTTTAAGCCATTCTGGTGTTGTGTATATGACCCTCAGTTGTAGAGAGAGGGTGATGTTGTTATATGAAAAATCCTTTACTATTTAAATGTATACATTTTTATATTCTCTTTGCATTATTTGGTATCAAAGAGCAGACTTTTTTGTTATTTGGGCTCTAAAGATTAAAATATATACTTTTGAGGATAACAGTGTTGTGCACATTGTGTGTAGTGAAGAAATTGATAAGTGAAGAGTGAGAAGAAGTTAAAGAAGCATGAAATAAGAGTGAAATAAGAGAGTTAAGGAACCAAAATACTAGGTTTCAATCCTTTGTGAGGTGTAGGAATAGGCAAGATGAAAGAGACTTATCAGAGAGAGAGAGAGATGGATCAAGAGGAAGCAATAGTGGAGTTTTGGAAATTGATTAGCTACAAGAGGAAACAAGAAGATTTAGAGTATAAGAAGAGAGAAAAAGAAAATAAAGATAAGCATATGAAGACTGAAGAGTGTATGAGAGTATAGATAAAGAATTTGAGAGTAGATATAGAGAAGTTGATATAGATGATGAAGTAACCAAGATATGGATTTGAATTTGTGATGAAAAAGAAAGCTAAATGACCTATCATGTAGATTGTAAAGAGAAATCAAAAGTTGTAGTTGAAGAAGAAGATCAAGAGTGAAGAAAAGAAGCTGAGAAAAGAATACAATAAAGAGGATAAGGTTGATAAGAAGAATAATGAAGATGGAATACAGAATAAGGAAGATTAACTCATGGTAAGCAATCAGATTTTAGAGGAAAAAGAAGTGAAGTAAGCCAATAATGACGAAGAGGTAAGAAAATATGTTGATTTATGTATCAATATTGATACTTCATTGGGTGAATTACTTTAAATTGTTCAAGAAGACTCTATTTGTGCATTTAAGAGTGATAAACATGGTGATGAGAAAAAATGTGATGATGTTTTTGTGGATAATGTTAATGATCTCTTGCAAGAGTTGTTGGATGAAATGAATGGAAAAGAGGAAAGTGCAGGTGTAGAAGAGAATACAGTGGTTTCTTGGGCACATGATAATGTAAGTAAGAGAAAAGAAGAAGAACACATAGGTCTAGGACAACATGGTGTGATGGAAAGTGATAGTAAGAAAGCACATAGACAAGAAAGCACATATTTTGACAAAGAAAATGATGACTACACTATGGAGATGGACTGTATATGGGTAAAGAGTAGTATGAAATTTGGATAACAATGTGTATTTGTTGTTGTTTTTGTGTTTGTGTGTGTAGGTAAAATGAATGAATGGATAAATATGATGAAATTAAGGATGCAACTCAATAGGAAAGAGAGGAAAGTGAAATAAAATGAAATGAAAAAAGACAAAGTATGGGACGCAGGTGGATATGAGCAAGAAAATGAAATTGGGGAGCAAGGAAAGAAGACTAGGACAAGTTATGAAGATCAAGACATGTGTAAGAAATTAAAGTGTATGGACACTTTTATCTTCCTTGGGAGTATGATGTAGGGGCATCATAAAAAAGCCATCCAAATTTCAAAATACATAGTTACCAGGTCCATGGAGTATTCTAGACTATGTGGAGTCATGTGTGAGTTTGAACTTTTATAAAACATGAAGTTCCCTCCAAATTGTGATTCAAAATTACAAAAGTATATAATGGGATAATATGGGACGTCAGGGTGAGTAAGTATTTAGGTGTATTAATGTTGTCCTAGGGTGATATGAGGTATAAAATGTTTAAAAAATAAAGAGTAATGCCAAATTTGGCAAGGTGTGAACATGAGAGTCATGAATGAATCATGTAGGGAAAGTTTGTTAGGGTTAGTGGTGAGAGTAATGAGATAAAAAAGGAGTAAGAAGTTGAATGAGATATTTTATTTACCCTCCAATGAAGTAAGGAGGAGGAGAGATAGGTATTCCTCATGGTGGAGGATAAGAACGGGTGAAGGGAAGGATTTATTTTTAAAGAATATATAGTCCATGAATATAGAGATGTGTGGTTTTTTGGTATGAATTATTTCTTTGATCATGATTTCTCTGAGATTTATGGTTCAAATCTGTATGTTTATTACTTTTATGGTATATATGAGTTTAATGATCATTTACAATATATTTGATGCAAGAAGTGATCAGATTTAATTAAAGTTCTTTGATTTAGTAAGCTTTTGCTAGTTTTGTGTACGTTATACTCTATCTCGGTACAGTCACCATAACGTTTTCCTTTTCATTTCAACTCTAAATGACTTTAAATTTGGTATTTAGGTGGAAACTGTAATAATCCTAATGGGGTTTCAACCGTTTTTCTTGATGATTAGTAAATTGTGAGCTATGAAACATTTTCCTAGCTGTACTAAGGCTTCATACCAATTGTTTGATAAAATGTCTTTTTGGTAAAAATGAATATGTACCCTCACCTTATGAAGAGTTAGACTATGAAATTTAAGACGTATAATTTTGGGATAATTTTTAAAGTGGTTTTTGAAAGGGTTTATTTATTTGAAAACCTCATAAGGAGATATTGATGAGTTTTGTTTATGAGTTTAGTAAGAACCCTTGGTGTGAAATAATTCATATTTACAAGTTTAATTCATTATAGTGTTGTGTATATGATCCTTAGTTTTCAGAGAGAGAGGTAAATGTTGTTATATGAAAACTCATTTACTATTTAAATGTATGCATTTTATATTCTCTCTGCATCATTTTGGTATTAGAGATCATACTTTTGTGGTTATTTAGGTTTTGAAGATTTGAATTATACTTTTGTGGCTAACAGTGTTGTGCAAGTTATGTGTAGTTGAATAAATTTATAGGTGAAGAGTGAGAAGAAGCTAAAGAATAGTGAGAAAAGAGAGGTGAATGCACCAAAATACAAAAAACCAGTTTCATCCAAGGTTTAGGGGGAGAGCGGGGGAGGAGAGAAGAGGGGGGGGAGGGGGGAGAGAGAAGGGGGGGGGGAAGGGGGGAGAAGGGGGGAGGGGGGGGGGAGGGGGAGGGGGGAGGGGGGGGGAGAAAGGGGGGGGAGGGGCGAGGGAGGGGGGGGGGGAGGGGGGAGGGGGGGGGGGGGGAGAAGGGGGGGGGGGGGGAGGGGAGGGGGGGGGAGGGGGGATGGGGAGAGCCGGAAGTCTGGGGGAAGAGGGGAGATCGGGAGAAAAAAGGGGGGGGGAGGGAGAAAGGGGGGGAGGGGGAGGAAAAGGGGGCTCTGAAGGGGATGGATCTCTGAGAGGGGGGGGGGGGAGGAGGGGGGGATGGAAGGGTGAAGAGAAAGAGGGGGAGGGCAGGGGGGGGGGGGGGGGGGAAGAGCTGGGGGGTCCGCTCTAAGGGGGGGGGAGGAGAGAGAGAGGGGAGGGGAGTGGGGGCCTCAGGGAGAGAGAGAGGGGAGGGAGAGAGAGAGAGGAAGCAATAATTGAGTTGTGGGGGGGGGTTCCTTGAAATTGTTCAAGAAGGTCTTATTTGTTCATTTAAGATTGATAAACATGGTGATGAGCAAGAATTTGATGATGTTTTTTGGATAATGTTAATGATCTCTTGCAAGAATTTTTAGATGAAATGAAAGGAAAAGACGAAAGTGCAGGTGTAGATGAGAATACAATGGTTTCTTAGGCACATGATAATGCAAGTAAGAGAAAATAAGAAGAAAACATAGGTATAAGACATCATGGTGTGATAGAAAGTGATAGCAAACAAGCACATAGACAAGAAAGACTAAAGTGCATATTGTGACAAAGGAAATGATGACTACATGATGGATATGGAATGTATATGGGTAAAGAGCAGCATGAAAGTTGGAGAAAAATGTGTATTTTGTTGTTGTTGTGTTTGTGTGTGTAGGTAAAATGAATGAAAACATAAAGATGATGAAATTAAGGATGGAATTCAAGAGGAAAGAGATGAAAGTGAAAGAAAATGGAAGGAAAAAATACAAATTATGGGACCCAGGTGGATATGAGCAAG
The DNA here is from genome assembly GCA_019776745.2 of Taxus chinensis. NCBI lineage: Eukaryota > Viridiplantae > Streptophyta > Pinopsida > Cupressales > Taxaceae > Taxus > Taxus chinensis. The sequence goes on along the minus strand of CM034148.1, from coordinate 625,266,438 downwards.
CAAATGAAATTGGGAGCAAGAAAAGAAGACAAAGGACAAGCTATGAAGATGAAGACAAGGGCAAGAAAGAAAAGTGTATGGAAACTTTTCTTTTCCTTGGGAGTATGATGCAGGGGCATCATAAAAAATCCATCCAAATTTCAAAATACATAGCTATGAGGTCAATGGGAATATTCTAGAGTATGTGGAGTTATGTGTGAGAGTTTGAAATTTTAAAAAACATGAAGTTCCCTCCAAATTGTCATTCAAATTGCAAAAGCATGTAATGGGATAATATGGGGTTTTCAAGGGTGAGTAAGTATTTAGGTTTATGATAATGTATCCTAGGGGTGATATGAGGTATAAAATGTTGAAAAAATAAAGTGTAATGTAAAATTTGGCAAGGTTTGAACATGAGAGTCATGTAGGGAAAGTTGGTGAGGGTTAATGGTGAGAGTAAATGAGATAAAAAGAAGGAAGAATTCAAATGAGAGAGTTAGTTACCCTCCAATGGAGGGAGGATGAAGGAGAGAGAGGTATTCCTCATGGTGGAGGATGAGAACAAGTGAAGGGAATGATTAAGTTTTGTAATAATATATAGTACATGAATATAGAGATGCTCAAGTTTTTGGTATGAATTCTTGCTTTGATCATGATTTCTTTGAGATTTATGGTTAAGATATGTATGTTTATTCCTATGATGGTATATAGATAAGTTTCATGAATCATTTACAAGAGTTTTGATGGAATAAGTGATCAATATTGAATTAAAGTTGTTTGATTTCATAAGCTTTTGCTAGTTCTGTGTATGTTATAATCTATTTCATTACAAACACCATATGTTTTTCATTTCAACTTTAAATGAATTGAAATTTGCTATTTAGGTAGAAAAGGTAATTATCCAGATGATTTTTAACTATTTTTCTTGACGATTAGTAAATTGTGAGTGATGACATGTTTTCATAGATGTATTGAGGTTGCATACTAATTGTTTAACAAAATGTCTATTTCATAAAATGAATGTATATCTCAGGTTTTGAAGAGTTAGACTATAAAAGTTGTAAGGTATAATTTTGGAATGATTTTACAAGTGGGTTTTGAAGGGTTTATTTATTTGAAAAACTGTACAAGGAGATATTGATGACGGATTTTTTTTGAGTTTTGTAAGAACCCTTGGTGTGAAATACTTCTTATTCACAAGTTTAAGCCATTCTAGTGTTGTGTATATGACCCTCAGATGTAGAGAGAGGGTGATGTTTTTAAATGAAACCTCATTTACTAGTTGAATGTACACATTTTTATATTCTCTCTGCATCAAAAATTGTGGTTATAAAATTATCTTTAGAGGATGGGTGGATTTTTAAGTGATTTTGAAAATGATTTTGGGAGTGAAAACAAGTCACATGCACAAATCATGACCTAAAGTGAACTTGGGGAGGAAGTTGAGAACACATGAGTTTAAAAGTGCATTTGGGGAGGAAGTTGAGAGCATGAGTACAATAATGCAATTTATGAAGTTGATGGGAATAATTTTAAGTGAAAGATCACACTTTTCATAGTGGGTAGGAACAAGGAAGTGCAAAAGTGCATCTCCAACAACAAATTAGAACAATGACGTGTACAAAAGTGCACTTTATGGTGTTAAGTACTAAAAGTGTAATCTTAACTTAAAATTAGAATAAGTAAGGTGTAAACAGCTCTAAAAATTCATTGGAGAGGTAACTTATGAACAACAGTGCACATTTAGCACCAAATTATAACAAAGAAGGTGCAAAAGAGGGCCCGGGAGTGGTTCTGAGAACAAGGAGCTCAAAATCACATTCACAACTCATAATTAGAACATGAATAGTGAATTTCCTCCACCTAGATCAGAAATGGGAGTTTCGTGGTGGTATGATATATGATTTTTATTAGGAAAAACACAAAAATACACTATCGTAATTACCAAGAGTTGGAAGTGCTTAATTTTGATTATCAGGCCAAAACTTACAAATGACTAAAATGACCATAAGGAAGCAGTAGATGGTTTTTGACTATCATGATAAACTGAAATGACTAGGATTAAATTTTTTGGAATCATGGTGAGGAATCCATAAATTTTTATTTGACTACTTGTAGGGCTTCTAAATCCCCCCAAAGCTCTTGTAACCTGCTATACCATATCACTCTTCTCTCAAGACCAAAACACCTTGTATTGTAACGAGTGCTAGGACAATTTTTATTCCAAAAATATATCCAATGCTTCCATAATATTAGTATGAGTATACTAGTGTCAATTACACTCCAATCAATTTCTAGTGAATATTTACAAGACAACTGAAATCACACAAAACTCACCCAAGATTGTTCACAAGTTGACACTCATGAAGGGGAATATTTTTTTAATTTTGACCAAATTTCTTTAAGGGAAGACAATTTTTTTTGGTTTTCAAGAAAAAATGCTACCAAATTTTTTCATGCCAACAACATCACAATTAGGGTGTAATCATTGTAAATTGATAAACACCAAAATAACAATACACATAAAAATTATGACATAGCCATTATACATTCAAAACACTAAAATTATAATAAAAATAAAATATATGGCATATCCATTACACATTAATAAACACAAAAATTAGAATACTCAACAAAATAAATGCATACGCATAAATCGTTCATAAACACTAATATTACAATACACAGAAAATTTCTGAATTCCAAGAAATTATGATTCTTCATTCAGATCATTTTTTAATTTCATGTAATGTATCATGTGACACATTTACACTATTTTAAAATGACACTTGAGTATCCATAAGTTTCCTTTGTGCCATTCACCCATTTCTTGATTATTTATTTCTATTTCTAAGAGAAGTCATACTTTAAATTGTTCACTCTCATCTTCTGGAACATACTCATATTCTATATCAACATATTCATCCTCTCCATGTTCTTCAACTTTTATAACATCTTCATCTTGTGGGTCTTATTTGGCTTCATGAATATCATCTTCTTTGAATTGAAAATCCTCATATGTTTATGTGTTATTCCTAAAACCTTCTTGGAATATATATCTTGGCCTTGGTTCAAGATGTATTATTATATCCCATCCATGCATCTAGGAATCAGGATAGAATAAAATCTACAGAAAAACAAAAATAATGGGAAACTATTAACCATCAAATTAACATATATATGAATAAATTTAAAAAAACACATTCTACTTGATCACAATGTTGTGGAAACACATAAGGCTCATTACACTCCACTAACTACTTTGACAAGTCAATTGCATAAAGATTGTATTGCATATCATGCATAATATATCTCTTGTTGATGGAAAGTACCATTTGCATTGAAAATTGAAAATTTTAAAAGTTATTTACTCCAGACTAATTGTTTCTTGAATCTTTCCAACATAATATAGCCATCTTTTGACCAATTTTTTGTCACTTTAACTTGTTCGACTAGCTTGGTCAAATAGAACTGCTACACCACAACTTCAAGTCTTTCTTTTCTTGTTAATTCTCTCAATCTAATAATTTTTACCAGCCATATAAATTACATTAGGATTTTTCACCTGAAACAACATGATTATTATAAGTAAACTTGTACTAATAGTTTAAAAATAAACATTAATATTATATATAAGAATTAAGATTCTTACTCAAGGTTCACATCCTCATACAATGTTTAAACATCCTTTACATGTTTCCATGGCTTGTGTCTTAAAGTTTTTGTAAATGTTCATGCATTCAATTCACATTACAAATATTTAGCCATTTCACGCATAAGTATTAAAAAAAGGTTTATGAGAATGTTGTCTTCTATAAATACATCTAGCCCTACTATGATCCTCATTTCTTTGCTTGTATACATCATGCAACATTCTCATTTCCTCTATGTTAAATAGTAAAAAATCATTTATGGAATATTATTCTAGTTTAATGTTAATGCAAAATTTTTCACCTTGTGGATATCCTTTGGAGAATGTCCATAACTTTGGGTAACGTGGGATGATCTCAAAAGTGTGGGACTATGCAAAACAAGATCAACCTCTAGAGAAGGTTGACTTCCTCTTGTTTTAGTATGCAACAGCTAACCAACAATCTAAGAATGAAACTAATCTAAATCTAAACTATGTTTTCATAGGGTTCAGAGCTGTGAGAGAGAGAGAGAGAGAGAGAGAGAGAGAGAGAGAGAGAGAGAGAGAGAGAGGGAAAAAGAGGATTAAAAACTAAAAGAAGTTCATGTACCAAACTAAAGCATGAATTCAAACCTAGATTTTTTTGACATAGTTGAATTTATTATAGAAGGAGAAAAATAAAACTTCTAACTCTATAAAATATGGATATGAAGACTAAAATAAAGACAATAGGTTCAAGGATTCACATTCAATATGTAGTGCATGAAGGAAAACCTCACATGTATTCAGTTAAAATATCACTTGTATTTAAAAAAGTAGAGGTTCAACAACTTCCAATAAAATATTAAGAAGGTCCAAAAGCATAGAATATAAGAAAAATATTACAACTCCGTAGGAAGGAACCATTATCTTATGTGATAGAACTCATATTTATACAGTTTTGAATGAGAAAGAGAAGAATTAGAGAGGGAAATGACTTCTAAGTTAGAGAAAACTTCTAAAAACTACATCAAATATGTGTGGGTACCATAATTTATCTTCAAACTTTACTTGTAGTATAGGTATGGATGCCTCTAATATCAGAAACCATCTCTAGCATGATCCTTAAGTCTATCACACACCATCTGACTGCTTAGAATGATACCATCCTTCATTAAATCTGGGAAGTTGATGTGGTTAGCTCTCTATTTTTTTTATTTTGACATGATTTTGATATATTATGCAGGTTTAACTTTATTTCATGGATTTTACTACGGCCTTCTGAATTCATGACCCTTTCTAACTTCCAAAACCTTTTCCTTTTTCCTGCATTGAAGAGTGGAAATGCTTACACCAGCTATAAGGGTTTAACCCTTTGATCTATGGTTTTTTACTTTGGCGGCTATTTTGAATGTTCTGCAGGTTTGAGAAAACCCACAAGACACTAAAATTTAGTGACCCACGGAACATTAAACTAGTTTTCGGTGACTTTTGGGCTTAGATGATTTCCTTGATTCCTCTATGGATAAATAACTTAATGGTACTCAAATTCTCCTCCTCTCCATCATAGAATTGTTTCCTTAGTATTTGCAAGTTTGAGATAATTATGCACAACATTTAATTTTACTTATTTATACCTAAGTCTATGTGCTACTCATTCCTTTGTTCTTCTGGTTTGAGAAAACCCATGGAACACTAAGTTTCTGGTTTCTGTCTTAGTCTTTTGCAGCTATTCTTGATCATAAAAAGGGTTAAGTCCCTTTAGATAAGTTATTTAAAATTACATGGGGTGTAATTATAGATAAAAAATTTGTGACTTTCAAGGCACATGTGCCTCCTAGATGATGAATACCAACTTTCTTGAAGCATCCATTAGGCATGGAGTCAGTCTTAATATTGAAGATCTGATTTTATCTTTGAAAATATGTATCTTGAATTATCATGAAATTAACATTGGATTGGAGTTGATCCATGAATATTGAAGGGTGTCTACTAAAATTCAATCCATAATGCTTGATTTCTGCCATGAACCTACTTTTAGATGACCCACTTATGACTACAAGTATCATGAGAGATTATATACAAAAGGTAAGGTCATACATGTTTCATGCAAACCATGCAGAGAGTACACACAGACACTTATTACAAAGCAACCTATACTAATAAGAAGAAAATTTCTTAACAAAAATTAGAGTAATTAAACGCTACACTAATATGTACAAAGTGAAATTTATTTGTAGAAGAAATGCTTTAAATAAACCCCATTAATTGGGATTATAAGTTCTTCGCCATCTAATTTTGAAAATTGCAAAACATTACTTAGCTTGTAACTAGAGATCACATAGGGGCCAGTCCACATTCTATCAAATTTTGAATATTTACCTAGCTTAGCTCTATCTTCATCCCATTTTAGCACCAATTCACCTTCTTGGAAGATTTTGGCCATTATTTTCTTGTAAAAACACTTCTTTATCTGATCCCGATTCATCTCCATAGCTTACATAGCTTGGATTCTCAATTCTTCAAGTTCTATGAGTTCTCCACACCTTTTCTCCATTGCTCCAAATTCATACATTTATAGTTGTTTGATGAGCTCTATCACATGTAATTTAATGGATATGGTTAGCCTTGCTTCTTTACAATAAACCAATTTGTATGGTGAACTACATGTTGACCTTTTGGGAGTGATCCTATCTACCCATAAAGATGATTTAAGATTTATATTCCAAGTCCTTTAATTTTCATCAAAAATTATTCTTATTATCTTCAAGAGGTTATTATTAGTTGTCTCAACCTACCAATTTCCTAGGGGATAATAATTTTATGAGGTGCTAAAATGGATGCCATTTTTGATGGACCAATCAAATATTTTTTTGCTGAAAAATTCCAAAGCATTGTTAGATATGATTGCAAAAGGGATACCAAACTTGGTCACAATGCCTACATAGAATTATAGAATGTTATTGTCATTTTCTTCCTTTAAGGAAAACACCTCTGTACATTTAGTGAAGTAATATTTGGCTATCAAAATCCATTTTCTCCCCATATTAGAGTTTGGATTAATTACTCCTACGATATTTAGTCCCCACTATATGAATGACTGATCTACTGAAATAAGATGGAGTAGGGGGGATGCCAATATTTATTTTCCTGTGAAAAAGGAACATTTCTTTCACTTTTTGATCTATGCATAACAATCCTTGAAGAGAATTGGAAAGTAATAGACACCCTTCATGATTCTGAGTTCTGTGGGTTTTGGAGTAAAATGACCTCCTGGATTTCCTCCATTAAACTCATGTAAAAATTTCTCAGCTTGATTTAACTCAACACATCTTAGGAGGAAACCATTTATACCCATTTTGAATAAAATATCATTAATTATCACATAATGGGTATATTGGAGCCTAAAATACCTCATCTTGGTTTTACTCAAACCTTGTGGACATTGACATGTATGTAGGAAATTTAAAAGGTCACATGTCCAATAGTTGGATTGTGGGATATATGCAGATTTTCCTTGGTCATGTTGTAGCATGAGTATAAATTCTTCATCAATATGCATATTCAAAGCCAAATTTTCATAGAGTCCTCTGCCCTTAACTAGATTAGTCACTTTAATATCAATATCACACTCCATAATTTGTGTTATCCATCCTACTCTTTTTTCTCCCAAATACTTGTTCAAAAAGAAATCCTTTATCCCAGTTTAGGATATCATGAGGTGAATCTTATTATTAAACACCGTGTGTCTAAATTTTTTCAAAATTATTATAATAACCAAAGAATGTCTTTCAATAAATGAGTATCTCACCTCATTTTTTTAATATTCTGGATGAATCTAAAACAACAGGTTATTCCAATCCTTCTTCATTTTTCTGCACCAACATGGTTGATATTATGTTTGTACCACCAAAGGCATAGAGGATGAAATATTTGGATAAGTCTCAGTTGATGAGAGTGGGAGCCCAAGCTATTAATTATTTGATATCCTTAAAGCTATCTTTTCTCTCCATAGTCCATTTAAATATATGATTTTTATTTAGCATAGATGTTAGCGGTTTAACATGATCTGTAAAATTTGGGATGAATCACCTAATGAATTTGATCCTTCACAGGAAGCTTTGTAATGCTTTCTTGTGAATATGTAATGATAATGCTAATATAGTACTCACCCTTCCTGAGTCTCTTGCAAGAACTGTTTTGGAAAAAATATGGCTTAGAATATTACCTTCATGAGCTAAGAAGATATATTTTTTTGATTTAGAGAAACCCAAAATTGTCTACACCTTTAAAATAATTTCATGAGGTAAAGGAGATGGTGTTATGTGTGTTTGGAGAACACTGTGATATAATCCAAATACAAAAGAATAATGTTGTTGATTAGTCCTTTAAATTCCATATCCATTGCTCTTTGAAATGTTTCTTCTGCATTATACATGCCAAATAACATTTTTTTTAAATTTTTGGCAAATAGTTTTTTGTAAGGGACTATACCATTGAGAACAAAAGCGGGCCTAGAAGCCAAAGTAGGAAAGAGAACCAGAACAAAAAGGATCAAAATCCAGATGGGACAATGAAGCCCAAAGTAGCCAAAGAGCAACTACCACTTACAAAACCAAAACAGAGTGAAAACTGCAGAAAAGCAGCAAAACGACAGCAAAAAAATAGCAATAATTACACAGAAGTGCAGCAAAAGCACCCCTGATTACTTCTTGGCAGCTTTGTCAATGCTGGATTTGATAATCTGCCAAGATTTGAACATCCCCAAGGTCATCATGTGGGCAGATTCAGTAACATCTAGCTGATCAATGGTCCTTTTACTTTCCTTATCAGTGCCCCAAAGGGTAGCTGGAACCCCGCTGAGATTGGAGACACTTCGGACATGCTGCTCAATGAACTCCTCAATAGCAGTAAAAATGGCCATATTATAATCATGGTGAGTCTTGACCTTCCCTAAATGGGACTCTAAGGAGTTCAGCTTCTTGTAAATATCTTCAAGCTGGCTATTATCCATAGCTACCTCCTCCTCCTTCCTCTTACCTTTTTGTTTTGCCATGTTTTTAACCTCTTCCCTCAACAGCTTCATGTCAGCTTCTAAGGCCTCCATCCTTTTTGTGGAGCTCTCCATATGTGCTTCTTGAGAACTATCATTGCTAATATGAAGGAGGTTATGGGAAGTTTCAATCTCCTAAGGATCCTTCCCCATAGTAGGGGTATCAAGGTTTAGTCTTCTAGAGGACCTGGTAACTAGTTTGGCCGAAGTGGAAGCAAAGGGGGTGGGGACAGAGGTGGGGGGAATGGGAGATGGAGCCGGGAAGGCCGGGAGAGGGGTGACAATAGCAGTGGCTGGGATAGAATGTGGAGAGATGGGGCTAGCGGCCATAGAAATGGGAAGAGGGGGAATAGAGCCAGGGGAGGAAGGGAGGCCAGGAGACCGAAGAAGACATAAATTATGCAACAAGAAAATTAGTCTCTGGTGCAAAGGAATTGCATGAGCATGCTTTTGAAACTCCAAAATGGAGCGCTCAATAGAGCTAAGAAGATAATGAGTGGAAACATATTGTGTGATTCCTATGGAAGTGATTGAGGAAGACAAGATGTTTAGGCTGGTGACAATGATGAACCTCCCTTCCAAAGAAATGAAACACACCATCATGCGAGTAACCTCATCATAGGGTGAGGGGATCGAATTGACAAGTAGCGGCCCGTCGCGACAAAGATCAGCTTCTCAGTTCCTTCAACAAATCTCCTCTCCTCAGCTTCTCTATCAACACTTTAATTAAAAAAATGGTATCCATCCATGCCAAGGGCCAGTCACATTAGCTATCAGCTCTGCATTGATCGCAATCTACTGCCCCCCATACTCAATAGTGCAATCGTTCCAATCTTTTACAAAACACACTGAAATACTTTGGTCATGGCCCAGAAACCTTCTCTCTAAAGTTGGTGATGCCTCCCTGGCTTTAGAATATTCCAAAGCTCCACATTATCCCTCCAATCTGGATCCGTGCTAGGCTTGATCTGGCAAGGAGGGCCCCCCATTGTCACCGTGCTTAACTGCTTGCAAAAAATAATCAGAAACCTTAAGAGCGCTAGTACCAGTCTGCCTTTTACTATTGTTATTCACACAGTGAAAATGATGATGAGAATAACCATTGCTTTTCCCACAAATACCCGCATGACTGCTGATTTGAACACTGATGGAAGTTTGCATGTGAGAACTACGACCCTTTTGCTAGCCCACTCCCTATCATCATTAACATTATTTCTATCTTGGGGATCCGTAGAAGTCTTGCAGCCAGATTGTATAGAGCACAATGCTGCCCACATGCGTGACTTTCCCTATCAATATAAATCCACTTGAAATTTCCATTATTCTTCATACAAACTTGATTGTTCAACAAGATTTGTATAAGATTAGTTTTAAAGTCAGCACATGTGGGAGCTTTTATTAATACTAATCCACTCCCAATGATCATATCCCAAATCTTGAATTTGAATATTTATAGATATCTGCTTGAATACTGCTTTGAAGCTAGTTTAGGAATGCTATCATTATCCCAAATAATGTGGTTAACATTAATGTCATAATTTTCTAATTCATCTGCCTGCTTGTTACCCTCCCGATAAGTAGTGTATGATCCGGATGTTAGTGAATGTTTGGCAGATACTTTATGGACTCAGAGATAAAATCCTTGATGTTCTAACTTGGAGGTGAGCATTGATTAATGTGATTAATGATATTCAGGGAGTCTCCTTCAAGAATGAGGTTTTGGATATTATGATTCTGGGAAATTCTCAGACCCCAATAAAGCAGATAATGCTTTGGAAAAATGATTGGTTTGAATTCCCATTTTTCAGCATACGTAGCAATCAGATTACCTTTATGATCCGGGATCACTCCTCCCCCCTGCTGTAGTCCTAGGGTTACCCTTAGAGGCCCCATCAAAGTTCAACTTATACCAGTTAAAATCAGGAGGATGCCATTTAATCAATGATCTATTAATACTATTGCTGGAATTACTATGGCTACTGACAGCTCCAATCTGCAAGTTGGATAAGACATACTCTTCATTTTCTGGATAACTCTTGTTCTTGGGGGGTTTAAATCTAGCTATATTCTCTTTGATATCATTAGAAATTTTACCAATACCGAGCTTATAGTTCTAATTCTTATTTGTAAAAATAATATCATATCTATCTTTCCATATCCTCCAAATGATATGAGGGATAGCCCAGCTTCCAGATCCTTCTGACAACACAATGCCTATACGGTGGGTTCCATTGAGTCCATAGCCTGATTAAAATCCTTCGGCACCACCCATAGAGCTTCAAATTTAGAGAGGGTGAAACTCCAAATTCTAGTACCATAATCACAATGGATAAACAAATGACTAATATCCTCATAGTCTTTTTTTACAAAGATGACATCTATTAGGCATTATAAAACCTCTTCTAATCAGGTTGTCAGTGGTAAGAATGTTGCCTCTGATAGCCAAATAAAATTTTACTATAGGCATAGGTTCCCCATTTTGTGCTGAAAGTTGTCTTGAATTAATATTATTCCTTCACCATACTATGATTGAATCCTAAATTTCCATCCAAAAGGGAAAATATTTCTGAACCTGTTACCTGTTTAAAAAAATTTCTCCATAGAAGGAAACTGATAACTTGATCTTTTAATGATTCCCTATTTAGGTCTCTTAAATCAACACATAGTCTAGTTTCTCCATTTATTTTTTTTATTGGAACCAAATTTTCCACCCATGTTGAATGATAAATAGGGAAGATGATATTTGGTTTAATCAACTTGTTCAGTTCCCTTTTCATGAGAGGCTCAATCCATGGGTTGACGTGACTTTTTTAATCTAATAGGGTTAGTTGTGGGATCTAATTCAATAGTGTGTTATGCTAAATTAGGATCAAAACCTTGAATATATTCATAGTTAAATGCAAAAACATCAACAAATTCTTGACAAAAGTTCCAAAAAATCATGTTTTTCCTGAGGAGTGCATACCTTTCCAATTGCTAAGTAGCTTGTTTTTGTCAACTAAAATGTTATCATAGTCCTCTTCTTTGACTATCATATTTGTCTTTTCTTTATGTAGCTGATCATCTAGGCTGAAAATGGATTCCAAGGTACCTAGTCCTTGGGGAAAATTGTTTGACCTTAGTTGGAAAATTTGGTCCTCATATTGTTATTTACACTTGTTCTGTTTTCTTGAAGAAAATTCAGCTTCTTCTTGGATAAAATTGATGATATGTTGATCATTCTCAAAGACTTTTTAGTTGATGTTTTTATTAGGTACCACATGCCTTACCATTATTTTCATATGTAGTTTCTTATTGAAACTTTTGAATTATGTAACATCATCAAAAATTTCTCATATCACATTTATCCTATCTACATGCTTGTTTTACTCTCTGGGTATTGTGTCATTGTCATGTGTTTTTGTAAGGAAAAAATGCAATATTGAAACATGACAACTATACCCCAGTGTAAAAAAATTTCTTGAAAAACCTCCTAAGCACCTCTCCAGGATCAACCTTCCCTCCATGAAATTCCTATCTTGATCCTTGAAATACCTCATATGTGTTATATACACTTTCCCTAATGTTATAAATTTTGAGACATGGGGACTCAGTTCCTTTAGTGAAATGCTTCTCAAGTTCAATTCTTTAGTAAGCATAGAAAGACTATTCTTGGCCTTTCTGGGACAAGTCTGCATCCTCCAAGACAAAGTTGAAGGACAAGATTCATCAAGTGGTATTGATGAGGTAAGAACATGTTTCAAGTGATTTAGGAAATTTTAGGGAATATTTGAAGGTTTAGGATTAAGTACAATGAAAGTGGGTTTTTGAAGGTGAAGGAGCTTGTAGGTAAAAATCGTACATGAGATTTGAAAGTTGATTTTGGGAGCTCCGTAAGGAGTTACGGGTCAAAAAATATATCATTAGAAATATAATTCAATCTTCTATAACATGGTATTTTCATATTTTTCATAAGACTTAGGTGATTTCTTCAACATCTAATTTTCATAAGACACACCCAACTATCTCGAGAAAAAAAGATATTTTAAGGGGGTTTTAAGGAATAATTGGATATTGGAACCCATTCCCATTATCTTTAAAATTATCTTGCGAGTAAAAAGCATATATGTTTTCATCAAAATTTACCTCTTGGAGCTCCATAAACTCTTCAAGGTCTCTCTCAAGGTATGCTCTCACAGTTAGATTTTTTTTGAAGAGGACACATGTGACCCTCTTGGTGGGCGGTATTTTGTGTCCCATCCCTTTAGTAAATTTGGGACAGTAAATTATGCCCAACTCCATTTATTCCCTTTTCTTCATTATATGACCTTGTTGGAGCTTCGTAATGCATTTTAAACACTTTTGTTTAGTTTCAAGCCCTCCCGTTGTGTAATCATAGTTTACCACTTGTCAACCTAGGGTGAGGAAACATTTTTAAGCCACATATGTCCAATCCCTTTAGGAAAATTTGGAAAATAAAATTTTCCTCATTCTTGTCTTGGCCCATGGTTCTTCACATAACCCTGAATAGGCTTCGTAAGGCATTTTTTAGCCCTTTCCCTTTTTCACCTCATCAAACTACAACTTGCCACTTGTCACCTCCACATTAGGAAACATTTGTATACCCCATATTTCCCATACCTTTGGTATGGTTCGGAAAAAAAATTGCACACCATCCCTGCCCTTTCCATGTTTCCTCATATGACCTAGTCTCGACCCCCAAGTTTCTAAGGTGTAAGGATGTGAGCAGTCTAAAAAGGTGGCAGAGATTTGGAATCTGATTACAGGATTATAGTAAGGATTTAGGCGGTAAAAAATTGTATAATTGGAAATATGGTTTAATTATCTACATGATGGAATCTTAATATTATTCATAAGTCCCAAGTGCTTCTTAGGGTAGATCAGTTAGTGCAAACTTCACCCTGTGGTCTGAAATGAAAAAGTAAACTTTTTTGGGAAAATGATATAGAATCACGTCTTGAAAACAATCCCATTGATCTTGAAATAATCTTGGGAGTCAAAATGATACAAATTTTTTCCTAAACATATTTCCTGGAACTTCTGGGAAAATTGATTTCAATTATTTTGGGAGTTAGTAATTTTCACAGTTAGATGGGTGATACATTTTAGTGTCCTGACTATCCCAAATTTCCTAACTTATTGGTACTATGGGGAAAGTGGGGAAAACAAAATGCACCCCCGAACCCTCTTTTTTCCCAGAGAGAGCTAGGTGGTTGAAATTTGAAAATTTGTTAAGTCTTTCATGAAAATCCATGGGTGTATTTTATCATCCCAATTGTCCCAGCTATCCTAGGGATAGTGGGAAAAGTGGGGATAAAAAATAAGCTTCATCCTTATCCCATCTTGAGGTTCACCATATGACCATAAATTTTTCCTCTTAGGTGCTGAAATTATTTCTCTCTCATCTCCGTAGCTCTTCGATCCCGTTCCACCACTTGTCAAACTCAAAGTGCAGGGCACATTTTACTATCCCAATTTTTTGGGATAGTGAGGAAAATGAGGACAACAAAATTCACATCACCCCCATGCTTTTCAAATAAAAAATTTGGCTAACTGTTTGTACATTTCTTCTTCTTACCTTTTCTCTTATGTGAAGTAAAAGTGTTGCTAGAAAGTTTTAAACATGAAATAAACTTCAGCCAAATCAATTTATTATCCATAAATCCATGGTTTCTCAGTAATAACCTCCATTAATCCTACAAAATTTCTAGTAACCATGTCAGAATTCCTTCAAGAAGCCATATGCACCAAAACATAAAAAACTCATATCTTATAAACTAGTGATAGAAATCGTGTGAAACTTTCTCAACTATTCTTCAATCTTGGCACCTTAAAGAATATGGTAGAAGTAGAGAAAATGATGACTTAGTTCATTAATGGTATAAAACCCTATTTTTATGCCCTAGTTTTTTATTTTTTAGCTTTTGGAAATTTCATTAGGCGGATTGAGCTGAAATTCGGAGCACGACATTGTAACGAGGAGCCTAATCCAATTATGCATTTTTATCACAATCCAAGGTTGAGAAGTGAAGTTTATAAAAATAGTAATTAACTAGTGTCCTTAATAAAAATATTAACTCTCTTAAAATTACAAATCCTCTCATAAAAGTGCACTCAAAGAACATTGAAAATAAGAAACTAGGCAACCTTTCCAAAAATAGAAAAAAAGAAGAAAAAATAAAAAGTAAAAAGAAACTACCTAAAAGTAGAAAGTGGCTAAAAAATAGTAATGCATCATCAATGGAGTCGAAATAAGTATTCCAAATGATCAAGAATTGCAAATAAGAGAAAAACATGAAAACACCAAAAAAAATAGATCCTAGTTCTACTTGATAAAAATAGAAAGTCTCTGTTTCGAATGCAGAAAGTTATAGTAGGATCTATTTTTGGTCACCTTGTTTCATTTTGACACCTTAAAAGGGTTGTGTGATGGTTTCATAGTAAAAATAGGGAAATACATCATGTAAAAATGAATTGAGGAATCATTTTGATTATAGTTGTGTCTAAGAACAAATGCAGAACATCAGAGGGTAGAGCAGTTGAAAACCCAGGGATACTGTGCATTCAAATGAGACTAAAAAAGAGTCAAACATATATCATAATTCAAGGTAAAAAACTCATAAACTAGGTTATATCCACCCACACCTCCCTAGTGAGCTAGCTAAATGATCTCAATGAGATAAGTAAACCAAGGTGAGTTGGCCAAAATGAGTTGAGATTTTTGAGTGTGCTCAGTGTGCTATTCTTGGTGAGTTGGCATTTCAAGAGTGATTCATTACAGCAAATTTTTATTCAAAGGAATCAAGGTATGTATCTATCAATGGTAAATGTTCCTCATGATGATCAAGAGTTGGTTCCACAATAAGGATTTGAAATTGCTTCATTGATTGACATTATGTCAACTCCTGAAGAGCCATTTCCATGGATTCAAGAAATGATCGAAAGTGAGCCGAGAATAATGTAGATTTATATCATGCCTAGTCTTGAAGAAATCATAGGAAAACTGAAGTGCAAGAAAAGAAATAATTCCTAGAAAACATCCCACTTCTTCAGTGAAACTTTAGGTAATGAGTATGTTGAAATTTCTAGACCTAAGAATGAAAATCCCATTAAGGAAATGACTCCTTTAGATTATGAATCAACCCACATCTCATTAGGTTAAGATTTGCATGAGGGTGATTCTCATCCATTCGAGGAATCATCATCCTACCTCCTCACATAGAATGAATAGTATAAGAGAATAATTGTTCATTTGGAGCCACATGTAATATATATCAGTGCTTACATTCAACCCTTCTTAGAATCTGATTCAATATCTTCTCTTCCAATAGAAGACATTCTTCTAATAAACAATGTTGATTATGAGGAAATGAAAAAATCAAAAGGATACATGATGTAGGGGAATGTCAATGAGAAGTGGATTGAGAAAATCATTGAGAAAGGAAAGGAATTATTTCTAGATGTCATTTCTCTCATCAAGTACATTCTTGTAATTTTTACTAAAGATAAGAAAGTAAAAGAGGAGTTTTCAAAAGAGGTAGTTTAATTAGATGTGGTTTTCCCACTAGTGTCTGAGATGATCTCCTTCAACTCTCACACCCTCATGAGTAAGAATGTGTTTTCATCCACTGCAGAAAGCTTGTCTTAATTTTGGATCTGCATTATGGACATGAAAAATGGAATTCTCAAGAATGCCATATCTGAGTTGGACTCTTGTGGATAAATTTATTTCCAGATCTCAAATGATGTCTACAATTGTGTTTAGAGACTTGAGTTCCCTCTACTCACTAGGGACTCATCATCAGAAGAACTCATTATTTCCTTCAGTGATCTTGTCAAGAAATAAGTAGGTGACTCTCTTTCCTTCAATGAGGACAACTTAGAGTCCCTGGATAACATCAAAAGTTACATTGCTATAATTGTAATGGATAAAATAATGGCTTCATCAATGCAAGAATATTAGTGATTTTATTGAGACATGGACCAAGGTGTTTGGATGAGTTTGTATTATAGAGTTAGATAATTTGGCACTTCTGTAGCTCAATTTAGCAAGGAATTCAAGGAACAAGAGTCTATTCTAGAAAATATTCATCAAGAGGCATGAATCATCAGGTTCCTCATCATAAGAAGTTTCTTCATTAGATGTTGAAACTTATTCCTTTATCTGTTTCTCCCTCTTCCTTCTCTCTCATTTCTAATTATTCATTGACTGTAAAAATTTTATTTTGTCTCATTCACTTAAGTGAATTTCTAAAGTTACATTGTAAAAGTCCCTTTAATTTATAAAAAGGGAACTTAGTTTTCACTTCCTAGGAAGATGTAAAGTCACAAGTTGAATGAGATCATGAAGAGTCATGTGGGGGGGTAGGTGAATGATAAATTGACATTGTTCTAAATTGGGATGGATTCTCCATTCCAAAGGATTCTAAAATTCTAAAAATTTATCTCTTTGTAGAAATTTTTGATTGTGGTTTTGGGTGTTGAGATTTGTATCACCAACACAAGAAATAAAAGATACATTTATTGCATTTCTCTTTTAATTTTTTCTTCTATTTAACTCTTTTCTACACTTTGAAAACATAGTGATCAGGAAAGATATTTATGTATATGATAAATTAATCTAAGGATTGTGTCTAGGTTTGTTAGTCTCACTAGATGCTTCATTATTAATTTCATCTAATTGAATGTTGAACTAATCCAATTATTAGGTGTGAAATTTTTGATTGCCTACTCACAACAATAACCTTTTCCTTTCCTATTTTCTCTCCTTCACCTACCATCACTGCAAATTCCTCCCTTGTACCCCATATAATCACTTTTTCATAGGTTTAATTAAGTGTTTATGTATGATCCCTGACCTATTTGGCCACCCCATAATAATAAATAGGAGTATATTATAATATGTTCAATAATGGGAGCCTCCCCATACAAAATAAGGAGAGGAGTAGCCACGTGAGCGTTGGTGGAAAAACCTAATTTTTCATATGATAAATTATTTCACCAACAGTTTTTAGCGAATCCGTTGGGGATATATTTTCCCGAGTGCACTTGCAAATATCTCTGCAAAATACAAAAAAAGGATAAATTAAATAGATTTCAGTGAAAAATCAAATTTTTAAGGTGACTCCTTCAAGGAATGAATATGTGTCATGTTCATTTCCCATATTACAATAACAAAGATTCAAGATTGGAGGTAGGTACTAATGAATGCTAGTAAAGAAGAAGAAGATGAAAATTGCCAAGAAATGAAAATATTTGATCATCCCTCATTTTGGAACGTCTCTTGTAAAGCCAAGAAAGATAAGGGAAATAAGGTTTGTACCATCTTTCTAGTATCCATGATAAGACTTTCAAAAATGGAGAATATTGTTGGTTGTGAAGACCCCATAATTAATTCGTGGTGGCTAAAATTCAAGAAGAGTGTTGTTAGAGGAAATAAAATGGGGATTACTACTGCTAATGATCGAGAATCTAAGAAGTTTATGAATACAATTCATAAGAGATACAAGATTTTATATGAAGGGCATGATGGTGCAGAATCCACTAAAGGTAAAATTTTCAAATTCACATAGTTTTGTGAGAAACTCATGACATTGCCTTTTGTCTCCCCTCTAGATGAATTTCTTGCATATTGTGATGAAAAAATGGATATTTTGAGAAGAGAATATGTGCAAAGGCTTATGAGTACAGAAGAAGTAAATTATGAACCCAAATCCTATCATGAAGTTTGGAAGTATGCATTTGCCTTATAAATAAGGTTATGAACATCTTAAATCACTTTGTAATTTTGAGGAAGAAGAAACTCAAGAATATCATGATGGCTTCCCATACTACGAGTTGCTCATCCACACAAGATTCTTGTGCACTTCTGATAAATATCACGTCCTTGCACCTTCTAATGAGATTCAAACTAGAACCTTGAAGGATGAAGAAGAAGACATGATAGTTAAACCTCCATTCATCAAATCATTCTGGCTCGAGGAACAGTCCATGGGAGAAACATTGGATTTAAGAGAGGAAGATTATTATTGCACAACAGATGATCTAGAAATTTCTAAGGACCACATAAAAAATGAATAGGTATGAGAAATAAACCCTTCACCCTGGAATCAAAATGATGTATTCGAGGTAAAAATGGATAATCTCTTGGCCACTTGTGATTCTTCAAGTGATGTATAAATATTGGATAATGAAATGGAGACAAATTGAAGAATCAAATTCTTTTCCTGATTCAATTATAGATGAAAAAATAGAAGAATTCAATTTATTTCTAGAAATTAAGGAGGATGAAAAAATTGAGCATGACCTTTCCAAAGATCTTATTTCACCATCCTCATCAAAGGAGAAAAATTATGACTGTCATAGTAAGTACATAATCTCTCTTTTTCCTTGTGAACAAGAATATGAAAAAAGAAATGATCAAGATGAAATAGAAGGCTTTTCTGCTCAAACATGTTTCTATACCTCCCATCACAAGAATGATGAAATAAATCTTGATCTCAAAGGATTTCCCTTCCCACATAGATTGGATCTCTTCTCCTTGTTAGAGAATGTTAAGAACCAAGTATGCCCATTCTTTAAAGAAGGAGAGCCTTGGATGACAAGAAACATAGATAAAGTGAAATAGGATGTTCCAAATTAATCATGGACATGTGTGGATCATATTTTGAATCATCTCCTTGAAGCTCAATGCAATGACCTTTCTAGTAAATGTGAGAATGAGTGTATGAAATACTTGG
This sequence comes from Taxus chinensis, assembly GCA_019776745.2. NCBI lineage: Eukaryota > Viridiplantae > Streptophyta > Pinopsida > Cupressales > Taxaceae > Taxus > Taxus chinensis. The sequence goes on along the minus strand of CM034148.1, from coordinate 625,247,057 downwards.
AGGAGAAATCCCTACAAGACATTTTGAATACTACGAAAGTAATTGAATACCCTCAACGTAGTCTTGAGATCTTGACCAGGGCCATAGAAATCCATGATAGGTATGAGGTAAGTTGTGTTTCTCATTTCCATGTACCAATGTTCGATGATGAGATGCAAAAAATGGATGAGCTCAATGCTATTTTCGAATCCTAGGAAGATAAGCATAAGCATGAAGGTAAGTCTTCCTCTTTCCTTTTTTGTTAAAAAGATCAAGAATGAAAAGAAAAGGATATTCTTGAATATTCTATGAATATTATCAATCTTGAAGATAACACCTCCAATTTGGAGGATGGAAGTGAGAAAAATGTTGAGATAATTTTTATTGAAGGAATTTTTTTTAAAACAAAGTGAAAAGTTGCAAGAATCTTGTTAGTGTAGTCAAAGACAACTTGTTCTCACAACCTTTCCATACCATACCAATGTGAAAAAAGAACCCATAATGCAATACTCACTTAAGGGTGATTAATTCTTCCATGAACAAATCAAGGATTGTAATTTTGAAAATGATGCCAAAATTAATTTTGAACAGAGAGGTATTGACAACAATTTTTCAGGACAAAAAAATGAGAATGTGCATGATTCTTATGAAAGGATTCAAAATTGTATTGTACTAGCCATTTCCCAAGCTCAAATTTTTCTTGAACATGTTTCCATGTTGTAAAATTTTATGAAGGATGATGAAGACATCTATGTCAATGATGTGGACTCTATTTTTGAAAGCTCTTGCTTTGAACAAAAAAGCAATAGGTTCGATGAATTTGTTAATCGGGAAGAGAAGAAACTTGTTCTCAACTCCTTTAAGTGCCTCACTAAATCAAGGGATGTTTTCATGTTATAATTCCATAATGGTGAATGTTTCCAAGATAAATGCACTGTTTACACTTTTGAGAACATGGAGGAATGGTTTCTCACAATCATAGAACATCAAGTAGAAGCTGTAAGGTAAAAGAGATTCACAAAGGTAAAAAAAATTTCATTGGATGTAAGAATGTTTAAGTAAAAAATATGGATGAACATGAAATATTGTATTGTCTTCTTCTTCTAAAACTGTGAAAATCCTTCACAATAACATTGTATGATCAAATAGTTATTTTTATTCTTCAGAGGTCATATTTCAATCCATTGTTCCATGATAGTATGAACTTCTCCAAACCCATTAATGGGAATGTGTACATTATTTCCCCACCTCAATATCCATCCCCCATAATATAATTTCCCTTTTCCATTGTGCATTTTTTCCACTTTGGTGTGTTTTCCCTTCTATGTGTTTGTTCGTGTGGGTGTTTGAAAGAAAACATTATATAAGCGTAATGGAAAAGACACTAGTCCACGTAGTGTATTGAGATTCTAGGGTTCCTTCTTTCCCTTTCCTCACTACACTCAATCCAAAACATGTCCCCAAACTAGAGCCATCTAATTTTACATGTTTTTGTAAGGAAAAAATTCAATGTTAAAACATGAAAATTATACCCTAGTATAAATTTTTTTTTGAAAACCCTCCTAAACACCTATCTGGATCATCATGCCCTCCGTGTCATGCCTATGATGATCCTTGAAAGACAACATATGTGTTTTATACACTTTCCCTAATGTTGGAAATTTTGAGACAAGGTGACTCAATTCCTTCAATGAAATGCTTCTCAAGTTAGATTCTTGAGTAATCCTAGAAAGGCTATTCTTAGCCTTTTTGGGATTGGTGTGCATCCTTGGGGAAAATTTTGAAGGCCTTAGTTCATCGGGGAGCTGTATTAAGGATATAATAACATATTCCAAGTGATTTAGGAAATTTTAGGGAATATTTTAAGGTTTAGGAGAAATTAAAATGAAAGTGGGTTTTAGAAGATGAAGGAGCTTGTAGCTTAAAATAGTGCCTGAGCTTCAAAAGGTGATTTTGGGAGCTCTGTAAGAAGTTAGAGGTAAAACAAGATATCATTAGAAACATAATTCAACCTTATGCATGATGATATTTTCATATTTTTCACAAGAATTAGGTGATTTCTTCCACAATTCATTTTCAGTAGACACACCCAATTGTCTTGATAAAAAATATATTTTGATGGGGTTTCAGGAAAAATTGGATCTTACAACCCATTCCATTGTCTTCAGGAGTATATTAGAAGTCAAAATAATATATTGTTTCATCAAAATTGAACTCCTAGAGCTTTAGAAAATTCATCTTCAAGGTCTCTCTCAAGGTATGCTCTCACAGTTAGATTTTTTTTAAAGAAGACACATGTCACATCATGGTGCATGGTGGAATTTTGTGTCCCATATGTCCCATCCCTTTGGGAGAGTTGGGAAAATAAATTGATCCCAACCCTAGTTATGCCCTATGGCTCACCATATGACCTAGTTAGAGTGCCATGATGCATTTTAAGCACTTTTGCCTAGTTTCTAGCCCTCCCATCATGTAATCACAGCTTATCACTTGTCAACCCAGGGTGAGGGAAAATTTTTATGCCCCATTTATCCCATCCCTTTAGGATAGTTGGGACAATAAAATGTACCCCATGCTTTTCTTGTCTCATTTTTCTCCACATGACCTTGAACATGCTCCATAAGGCATTTTTAAGTTGTTTCCTCTCTCTGCTTTGTCAAACCACAACTTGCCAATTATCACCTCCACATTAGGGAAATTTTTTTATGCCCCATATATCCCATCCATTTGAGATAGATGGGACATAAAACTCCACCCCATCCCTAGCCTTACCATGGTTTCTTAAATGACCCAGTCTCAGCCCCCAGATTTCTAAGGTGCAAGAAGTAAGCAGTCTAAAAAGGTTCCTGAGATTTAGAAGATGATTTCAGGAAATCCGTAAGGATTTAGGGGTAAAAAAAATATCATTTGAAATCTGGTTCAATTATCTACATGATGGAATCTTCACATTATTCATAAGACAAAATCACTTCTTCGAGTAGATTAGTTTATGTAGAATGAAAAAGTAGATGTTTTGAAGAAGTAGATAGAATAAGGTCTTTACATTCATCCCATTGATCTTAAAATTATCTTAGGAGTTAAAATGATATAAATTTTTTCCTAAAACAAGTTCCTGGAACTCGATGAAAAGTAATTTCAAGTGTTTGGGAGTTAGTCCTTTTCATAGTTGGATGTGTGGTGCATTTTGGTGTCCTAACTATCCTAACTATCCCAAATTTCCCAACTATCCCAACTATCCCAACTATCTAGGACAATTGGGACAATGGGGATAGTGGGGTCAAAAAATGTACCCTTTAGTTGTAGCTCTTAGACTCTCATAGGACCCTCTTTCTTCCCAGCAAGTGCTAAATGGTTGAAAATTGAAAATTTGTTAAGTTTTTCATGAAAACCATGGGTGAATTTTATTTTCCTAACCATCCTAGGAATAATGGGGAGAGTGGAGACAAAACATTTTACTCCATCCTTAGCCCCTTATCAGGTTCACCATATAACCTATTTTTTTTGCGTTTAGGTGCTATAAGTCTCTCTATCATCTCCTCATCTCTCTAATCTCGTTCCACTACTTTTCAAGATTAGAGTGTAGGTAAAATTTTACCATCCCAAATATTTGGGATAATGGGGACAAAAACATGTGCCCCACCCCATGTTTTACAAACAAAATTTTTGGCTAATTTTTTATACATTGCTTCTTCTTACCTCTTCTCTCTTGTGAAGTAAAAGTGTTGTCAGAAAGTTTTAAACATGAAATAAAAATTTTCCAACTCCATTTATTCTCCATAAATCCATGGTTTCTCAATAATAACCTCCTATTACACTTGTAAATTTTCCAGAAACCATGCCAAAATTCCTTCAGGAAGACATATGCATAAGAACATAAAAAACTCATATCTTGCAAACCAATGATATAAAACCTAAGAAAGTTTCTCAGGTGTTCTTAAATATAGTCATCTTCAAGAAGATGATATCAATAGAGAAGATGATGACCTAGTTCATTAATGGAAACAAACCCTATTTATATGCCCTAGTTTTTAGTGGATTGAGATGAAATTCAGAGCACGAGGATCTTAATCAAGTGATGCAATTTTCATCATAATATGAGGTGGAGAAGTGTAGTTTCTAAAAATATTAAGTGGTTTCCTTAATAAAAATAGTAACTCTCCTAAAATTTTAAATCCTTTCATAACAGTGCACTCAGAGAACATTTAAAATGAGAAACTAGGAAACCTTTCCAAAAATAGGAAAAAAGCAGAAAAATAAAAAGTAAAAAGAAAATTCCTAAACAAAGAAAGTGGTTAAAAATATTAATGCATCATCAAAATAGTTGAACTAATTATGACAGATGATAAATAATTGTAAATTTGAGTAAAACAAAAAAAAATCCCAAAATAGTAGGTCCTCATTCCACCTGCTAAAAATAGAAATTCTTTAGCTCAAGTGTTAAAAGTTGTAGTAGGCTCTATTTTCAGTCATCTCACTATGTTTTGACACCTTCATAGGGTTTTATGATGGTTTCATAGTTCAAACAATGAAATTTATCTTTCACAGAGTTATTGAGGCATAATTTTGATAGTAGTTGTGTCTAGGAACAAAGGCAGAACATCACAGGGCCCAATAGTTAAAAACCCATGGATATTGTACATTCAAAAGAGACTAAAAAAGAGTCAAATATATATATATATATATATATATATATATATATATATATATATATATATATATATGTATATATCATAATTCAAGGTAAATAAATAATTAATTAGATTAGATCCACCCACACCTCCCTAGTAAGCTGGTTGAATGAGCTCAATGAGTTAAGTAAACAAAGGTGACCTGGAAGAGTTGGCCAAAGTGAGTTGAGTTTTTAAGTGAGATTAATGTGCTATTCAAGGTGAGTCAGAAATTCAAGAGTGATTAATTGTAACACATTTTTATTCAAGGGCATATAGGTATGTATTTTTTGATGGTAAATCTTCCTCATGATGATCAGGAATTGGTTCCTTTGGTGATCGAAATTGTGTCAAATACCAAAGAGAAATTTATATGGATTCAATAAATGCTCAGAAGTGAGCCAAGAACAATGCAACTTGCTATCATACCTAGTCTCAAATAAATATCAAGAATACTGAAGTCCAAGTGAAGAAAGTAAGCTTAGAAAACATCCTGCTTCTTGAGTGACACTTCAAGTAATCAATACATTGAAATTATAGACCTAAGAATGAAAATCCCATCGAAGGCATGACTCTTTCATATTATGAGTTGATCCACATCTCATTGTATCAAGCTTCAGATGAGGGTGATTATAATATGTTTAAGTAATCCTCCTCCTACATTCTCTCATTAAATGAAGAATATAAGAAAATAATTTCTCAATTGGACGAACACGTAAAATCTCTCAGTTCTTACATTCAAACCTTCTTATAATACTATTCAACATTTTCTTTTCCAATATAAGATGTTCTTCCGATGAGTAGTGTTGATCATGAGGCAATCAAGAAAGCAAACGGATACATGATGCAGGTGAAGGTTGATGAGAAGTGGATTGAGAAAATCATTGAGAAAAGAAAGGCATTATTTCCATATGTCTTTTCTCTCATCAAATGCATTCTTACAATTTTTTCTAAAGTAAAAAAAGAAAAAGAGGAGTTTGCAAAAGAGGTAGTTCACTTGGATGCGGTTTTCCCAGTGGTTTCTGAGATGAGCTCTTATTTCTCTCACACCCTCATGAGTAGGAACATGTTTACATCTGATGCAGATAACTTGTCTCAAGTTTCGATATGCATTATGGATATGAAATATGGAATGCTCAAGAATACCATATCCAAGTTGAAATCTTTTGGATAATAATATTTCAAGATCTTGAACAATGTATACAATTTTGTTTAGATACTTGAGTTCCCTCCGCTCACTACAGAATTATCATTAGAAGAACACATTGTTTCCTTCCATGAGCTGGCCAAGAAAGAGGCAGCTGACTCTCTTTCCTTCAATGAGGACAACTTATATTCCCTTCCCAACATTAGAAGTTACATTATTATAATTGTAATGGATCACAAATATTGGATTCATCAAACAAATAAGATTAATGATGTCCCTAAAATATGGACCAAGGTGTTGGGATGAATTTTTATTCCAAAAGAACATAGGTTAGATTTTGTTGTATCTCAATTCAATAAGGAATTAAAGGAAAAGGAGTTTGTTTCGAAAAATAATCATCACGAGGCATGAATCAATAGGTTCCTCATCATAAGGATATTCTTCATCAGATATGACAACTTATTCCTTTTTCTCTTTCTCACTCTTCCTTCTCTACCCTTTCTAATTTTTCATTGAGTGTAATCATTATATTTTGTCTCATTAACTTAAGTGAATTTCTAAAGTACATTGTAAAAGTATCTTTAAATTATAAAAAGGGAACTTAGTTTTCACTTCCTAGGAACATGTAAAGTCACAAGTTGAATGAGATCATGAAGATTCATGTGGGGGGGTAGGTGAAAGGTCAATTCACATTGCTATAAATTGGGATATCTTCTCCATTCAAAAGGATCCTGGAACTCTAAAAATTAGTCTTTTGTAGAAATTGTGGATTTTGGTTTTGGGTGTTGAGATTTTTATCACCAACACAAGATATTAAACCTACATTTCTTCCATTTTTCTTTTCACGTGTTCTTATATTTCTCTCTTTTATGCACTTTGCAAGCATAGGGATCAAGAAAGGATTTTGTATCTATGATAAATAAATCTAGGGACTATGTGTCTAGTTTTGTTATTATCACTAGATGCTTCATTGTTTCTTTCATCTAATTGAATGTTGAACTACTCCATTTATTGGGTGTGAACTCTTTAATTTCCTACTCACAACAATAACCTTTCCCTTTCCTAATTTCTCTCTTTTAAATCACATTGCTACAAATTTATACCTTATACCACATACAATAACTTTACCATAGGTTCAATGAAGTGTTCTTGTGTGATCCCCGACCTATTTGGCCACCCAAAAATAATAGATAGGAGTAATTAGTATATGTTAAATAATGGGATCCTTCTCATACTCAAGAAGGAGAGGCATAGCCTTGTGAGCATTGGTGGAAACACCTAATTTTTTATAGGACAAATTATTTTACCAACATGAGAAGATATTGAAAGCTTCAAAATCCTCTATGAGGTCCCATACCCTATGCATGTATGATTTTATCTAATTATTCTTAACCACATTCAATCCCCTAATTTGATTCACAATCATCTCACTATCCCCAAAGGTTTGTAGATGTTCAATTTTCTTCATTCTTTCCCATTGGAGACCTTGTACGAGGGATTCATACTCTATTGAGTTATTAGAACAACTAAATTGGAACATGAAATCAAATAAATACCTCATATTATTGGGAGATCTGAAATTACTCCTCCTCCTACTCCTTGTCTTCCTCTAGAACCATCAAAAAACATTTTCTATAGGCCCTCATCTTATTTATTTTATGGTTTTACAATGTAAGGGATGAGAAATTTTTTCTCTTACAGACAATAAATACTGAGTCCATCTTCTTCAACTTGTTTGTATGGATCAAATCCATGATGGTCATTTCCCCATTAGCCAAGTAATGAATTTGGGAAATTACCAACTTGAGTAGCTACTTATTAGATGCTAGTAAAATATTCTTGATCAACAATGATGCAATTCACATTTATGGGGCTAGGAACATAAGGTTTTATATGATATGTGGTAATGGGTTCAAACCTTATAGTGACCTTAGTACCATACCTAGTTTTGAAGAGCATGTGTGACAAATCTACCAATAGATATCCACCAATCTTGGTAGTGAAATCATGTAAGATGCACAAATTAAAGAATGGTGGTAGATGGATGATGAATAAATACTGCAGAATTGAAAAATTAGGGCATGAGTACAATGTGAGATATAGAACTCTTATGACTCTAGTAGTTTCTACCATGGTTCCATCCAAATGCACAAATACTTTGGAAAGATATTCATATTCAAGACCAAGTTGATTTGTTATTTTTTTAGGCATCACTGAACTATTTTCCCATGAATCTATCATAAAATTATGTACCAATTAATTTTGTATAATGAGATACAAATAGAAGGGAGGTGGATTTAGAATTTTATGTGATTTCTCATCCTTCCACTGGAGTGAATTGGTGAGCATAATATTTTCTTACTCATTGGGTACCTCACATGGCGTAGGAAGATAAATCATAACAGCTTGTAGAAGGTCAATTTATCTAGGAATGGTTAATGATTCCCACATGGAGATGATATTATTAGTTATTTTCATTTGATTTAAATTTTTTAAAGGGTTACCTATGGGATTTTTTAACAGAAGTGTGGTATTCTCCTTCTTTTCTTTCTTTCTCCGCTGCTTATATTTGATCAGTGGATCTACAACATACCACGGTCCTTATATATTTTTTGGAATTACAATTCTTCATGGATTTGTAGTGTACTATGGTTTTAATGTATTTTGTGGTTCTATTTTTGAAACATGAATTGTGTCTGAGTCCGCAAATTTTCTAACTTAAGGATGTGGATGTGGAGGGAAAATGTTGGAATATTTTCTTCTAATTGTCTTCTCTTCACCATGGTGTTTGCAACCACACTTGATGAAGGAATTTAATTATTATCCTAGAGTTTATTGATTTGGAATGACTCTTCCATTTTCTAATTTACATGTGAGGTGTCATTTAGCTATATTTCTTGCACAATTTCTATCTGTGAGCTACCTTCCATGGGTATTGCATATGAGGGATGCATTTTGCATAACTAATGATTGGATGATGATAACATTGACATAATTTTCTTGATTATGAGGGATATTACATGGAAGGAACCATTCATAATATTACATAAGAATATTTTGCATTGGGATCTAGGGCTTAGATGAACTAGTCATATTTGGATTATAGGTCCGGAATGGTTTTGTAGTAGTGATTTGACTATGCATAGCCACTTGAAATGATAGTCTGACTGATGGGTAAATAGGTTTGCTAGGTTAGTATGGAAATTGATAAGGCCTAAAGTTTTGAGCTTATGTATTTTTCAGAGATACCAACTCATTTCTAAAATTTTGTAACTATTTCATGACCTCTTATAATCCACTTGAAGAGATTACAAAAGTGGATGCTTGACTTGGGATTTGGCTCTTTGGGGATGGAATGTATCCTAACTCAAGTTTTTTTTAAGGTGCATGTGTCATAATCTCTAGGAAAATAGGAATTGGAGGTATAGGGGAAATTTTCCCAGCTTGAATGAGACGATTGTCATCCTTAATGGTAATATTATAATTATATGGTAATGTTCTACCCCCCATAGACTGAAACATGATTGAAATGTCACTATTCAAGATATTTAGATAACAAAGAAATACATATTGAGGTGCAGGTCTTACAATTTGAGGGATTCGGTCCCAAGTCCTTTGAAACCTTCTGCTGAAGTCAGATGTTGTAGTTTATTTATAAACACTTTACAAGGTCGAGTAGACTATAACTTCACTTAGATAGATATCTAAGTGCTCACCTAAAGCACGTGTAACCTACAAATTTCTTCCTTTTTAAAATTTTCAAGATGTGGGGTATGTACTTAACCACTATATTATGGATGAAAGATAACATTATAGTGATATTAACAACTAACAACAGAGATGACCATTCATTAACATAGACCATCAACAACATTATTTAGATCTCCATTACATTGTACACATCTCAAATAACTCAAACAATCCATATACAATCATTCACCATAAACACAATTCAATAAATTAGACATAATCACTTATTACATTCATGCATGCATCACTTTAGTGAAAAGAATTTACACATTCTATTTTTATAACTACATCCATTAGTGCTTTAGATGGTAATACATCCTTAATGGTAATATTATAAGCATACGGAAATTTTCTACCCCCAACGGACTGAATCATGACTAAAATTTCACTATTCAAGAGATTTAGATAATAAAGAAATTCATATTGAGGTGCATGTCTTCCAATTTGAGGGATTTGGTCCCAAGTCCTTTAAAACCTTGAGTTGAAGTTAGATGTTACAGTCTAGTTACCAACACTTTACAAGGTCAAGTGCACTATAAATTCACTTAGATAGATGTCTAATTGCTAATAGGTTTATTGTTGTTCGAAAGATCTGGATCCTAAGGTCTTGATCTATATTAGCTAGTGTTGTGGGGAGATTTGCTTGAGGCATTATCAGTTCAAATATGTATTCTCTGGGCTCTCTAGGTCTCGTGATTGTCATGTGAAGATGATTCAATTTTAACTAAAATGAATAAACTGATTATGAAAGATGTATCTACTCTATGCATATGTTCTTTTATTTTTGTATTTTTGATGAAGTATTTTAATGAAATTAAAAGAGTAGCTATTCTAATATATTTTTAAAAAGGACAATTAATCTAATGATAGAATCAAAACAAGCAAAGTAGCTTGATGTAGCTATTTACCTGTGCAGTTGTAAGTTTATCCTTAATATCTAAATAACTAACTAGTTTAATAAAAAATGCTCAATCTTACCTTAGAAGTGAGGAATGAATCGTAGCTTCTCAGAAACTATCATTCCCCATAGCTTCCCTGGCAATATTGAAAGTGAAATTTAACCAAAATGAAATAATTTACTACTCTATTTGATACGTTGTAACTAGAACTTTGATAGCGCAAACCCAGAGTTTACAGAACAGTGGTAAATCTAGTTGTGTGTGACTTCCTACCCTCAGTGTGATCTCCCCGTTCCTTCATGTTCTCGTGAATATAGAAAAAACATCTATATGATAGCATCAAAAAAAGAAGATAGTCAAACAATGGTAGTTTTAGATATAGACCGAATACAATGCAAGTAAGAGAGGGATAGTGCAAGTGAATAGAGCTTGACTATGAAATTCCTAGCAAGATTTATTGCGGGAATACAACACAAATATGTCGATAATTCTGGAAACTATCTTTTGTGAGAAAACAAAACCTACAACTCTAAATGGATTCCTAATCTAAGAATGAAACTACCTTATTCTAAGCTGACTGTATGGAACAATGATGAAGTAAAATGGAAACAAGAAGATCAAGTGATTTTTAGAAATAAAGGAAAAGCTAATAATTGATGAAAAACATGAAACTATTGGAACTCTAAGAAAAAACTTCAAATGAAATGAATTATTAAAACAGAGAAGGAGAGGGGCCTCTTGTTTGAAAACAAGCTACCTATTTATAACAAATGCATTCACTAGAGGGTAACTTGGAATTGAACTCTTTTACCATTAAACAAAGAGAAAAAAATATTTATTGGGTGGCCAAAACATAAATGCAAAGTAAAGTGGTTAAATAATGTGGGTAGAAATTTGAAATTTATGTTTGACGAGATCTTCGGAACATTCTAGAAAACACGCACATGACTGCCACCCTGTGCAGGTTAGCGGTTTTGTAACTTAAGACCAAAATTCAAGGAAGAAGGGGGGAGAGAACAGAAAAAAGCACGTGGAGGCTAGACGAGGCTCATGGGATGTAAACATATACTTAGCAAGATTTTCTAGATTCTGAACACCTTGCGAGGAGACCTGTATCATCATTAGGGTATGTGTAACCTTTTTATGGCAGTGCAGTACCCTATAATTTTGGGTACGTACATATTACCCCCTCGGAGAATCATCTTAGCCATGAAGAGGCGTAAAATGGTGGATCTAAATATGGCAGTCTTGAAATGGGGAGTTAGAAGTTATACCTGACATTCTCATTTGTCAGAATGTCACCATCCAAATTCCCGCTACCTGCAATATGAAAAGAGGACTCAAGTGCAAATAGATACAATAAATCAAAAATAAAACTAAATTAATATGAAATTAGGACTTACCATCTATGCAGGGATTAGAACTTACCTCCGTCGATTCTCCAACCCTGTGCAAAACGTTCAAAACCAAATTAGAAATATATATATATATATATATATATAATAAGCTCATTTTACTATTCATTTGCACGTGTTGACTTGGTGATTTTTGAGCTCTGGGACCATTTTCGATGAGAGTACAATCAAAATGTCTATTACGAGATCATGATCAAGGCTCTGAGAGCAGGACATCGGCTCATGAAGTCTTAGGCTAGTTCTTCTCAATTTATTGTTTTAAAACCCAAAATATAGGAATGTTGAAATCATTGTCGTGGGGGGATTATTTTCAAAAATGCTAGTCTTAAATGAGTCTCTAGGGGGGGTGCCCATAGGGTAGGTATTTATTTCATCTAAAATGATGTTTTTTTTAATTTTTAAAGTGTTTTTAGGGATTTTGAGCCATTTGGCATTTCGGGACAAGACCACGCCTTGCATAGGGTGGCGGTCATGGGACCACCGCCCTATGAAGGTTACGGTTATGGGACCACTACCTAAGAAGGTGGTGGTTACATGACCGCCACCTCTGAAGGCAACATTTGCAAAACTACTGCTCTACACAGGGCTGTGGTTTCGAACAGAATGCAAAAAGGATGTAAATTTTAATTATCTTTGCAATTTTGGCATTTCTATATGTTCTTGATAATTTTTCTAGTCAGATTATGTTACTAACTTACTCTTTTTCTATGTTTTTGGGTGGATGCAAAAGAAGGAAGAGTATATCAAATGGAGTAGATAGAGGGAGTGTGATTGGTTCCCGACAGTATTAGATGCATTATCTTAGGATGAGAGGGACACTTTGCAAAGGGCTGGGATCCTACGGATCTCTCAGGTTGCTCATGTTGCTCCTTCCAGTCACATACTATGTGACTTATTTTCATATTGGGACATAGATCAGAACACTTTCCAATTTCCAGGAGTTAGGGGTGAGTGGACCATCACCTTAGAGGACGTCTACCGTATATTGGGGGTTCCGATTCTCAGGAGGTGGTTGTCTCTCAAGACAATAGTATCAAGATCTCAGTTGATTCAGTGGGCCACATAGATGGGAGATGTCATTGTTTCCATGGGGTCGAAGAAGGGGGTGAAGGTCCATTCTATTGTAGCCTCTCCTATCCCTATGATCTACAAGGCCATTATGGGTATCCTTACCTCACATTTGATTGGGGAAAAGGGAGGGGATACTCTTCTATATTTCTGGGATCCCATCATTGCATAGATTGAGGGCCATGGCCATATTTACGCTTCGGAAGTAGAAATCCTTAGGACCACCTACCATGATTTATATATGGTGGTCAGACTACAGGGAAAATCATTGAGTCATCCCACTCTAGTTATGAGTTGGGTGTACGAGCACATCATTCCTTATGGGAGAATTATACAGGTGGAGGATCCGAGGGCTATCAGGGAAACGAGGTAGGCAGGGATGATCATACTTAGGATGCCACACTAGCAAGTGGCTTCCCTAACTATTGCAGACATGGCAGGGCTATGGGGAGAGGAGACACTTACATTGATCACCTACTCTTCCACGGATCAGTTGGTAGACATGACAGGGAAGCTAGAGGCCCACCCCTTTAATAGAGTACCATAATAGTTTGGCCTCCCCTATATTGATATGTTTCCTCTAGTGAGGCTAGTATATAAATCTGTTCGTGAGGCTAAGGGAGGTCCTAGAGGTTGAAGTTGGACCACGGTCACTCTTGGCATTCCTATTGCAACCAAGAGGGTGGTTCATGCCTGAGGGGTAGCTAGTGCTTGTCGAGCACCTTTACTTTAGATTAGCACTGGTCCTACTCATAGTGGAGATGAGCCCATTGATGTGGAATCAAAGTCTGAGGATTTCACTAGGGGGATACAGAGGAGGGTGAGACCGGAGTTGGCGGGATAGGTGAGGAGGAGGACAGTAATATTGAGTGGCATGAAACTCAAGATATCTTACAAACCGAGACGGTAGAGGAGAGTGCAGAGAAGGTGACCCTGATTTTAGAGGAGTTACCTTCTCATGATTCAGGGGGAGATGATGAGTCTATGGTAGGCCGTCACTTTGTTCCAGATATGGGAGAGGCACGACCGTCGGTGGCTGCATCAGTAGCAGACGTAGATCCTAGAGATCCCACCTGGAGGCCTGGAGATCTGAGTGAGTTACTACTCCTTTCTCAACTTCATTTTAGTTAGAATTATTTAGTTGATGTTTCCCTTTCATTATTTCACTTGTTTTTGGTTTTATTTTGGACAAACTTCTAAATTTTTTATTTCTCCTTTTTTATTTTTAGCTACTGTTGAGGGATGGTGAGACTTGATTCACCAGGTGTGCGCAGACACTCTATTGCTCCCTTTGGAGGGTACTCGGGCTGAGTTTACTGAGGATGTTGGAGAGCCCTCAACAGCTGGCCAACATACTAATGCCTTTACCCCTATCTATAAGGTGATAAATATCATTACCTCCCTTCGCACCGAGCTGGATGGATATAGGACTATTGAGCACTTGATGAGGAGGAGTCACTCTCATAGTGAGACTATAGCTGTTGGCCATGATCGTGAGCCCTTAGTTCATTCAGAGCATCATTGCAACAGAAGTCCTAGATGAGGTTGTGCACCTTCTGAGGGATTTCACAGGGATTGAGAGATCATGGTGCCTTTTTGTAGTGATTTTTGGTCAGACACCTATACGAGTATTTTTGTATTTTCTGAGCTCATTGAGCATCTTAACCATGCTTTAGTGCATGATGAAATTGTATATAAAACACCATTCATACACACACACACACACACACACACATATCTTTTTAGATCTATAACTTCTTGTGTCAAGAATCTTTTGATTCGCTTCTCATGTGTACGCTAGATGTTTTTATAGTACTTGTTTTATATGTTTTTTAGAATGTATGCAATGGATGAAAAATGATAACAAATGCTGAACAAAATGATTTACATTATTTGTTTTTGTGATGGTGATATATGATGATGTAGAACATATTGTAGTACTGAACTTTTTGCCTCTTTGGGCAATGTTTTTTGTTTCTTCTTATATTGGAAAAATGTGATGAATGTATAGAGATAAAGAGATGAACATGCCCCATTCCCAAACTCCACGCAACTATTAAGATGCAAGGGCTCAACATCGAGAGTTAGGAAGGGCACAAATTGTATGAGTTTGATTGAATGGAACGATGAGAGATGGAAAAACCAGTGATAGAAACCAAACTTAGACCTACACACTTACTCTACTTAGAACTACCACCTAGCTTAGAAGGCAACTTACTTTTTAGTTTATCTAGTCTTAGATCTATAGATGGCAACCTGGTTGACAAAATATGGTTTCGAGGGTTTGATCTCTTTATAATTTGGACACTTATTTTCACCTAATATAATTTGATTTGTATTTGTAAAATGCCAAGATTTGTAATTTGTGTGAATGGACCCCCCACACCCTACCCCATGCCACTAGTAAGAAGCATGGGTTTGCCACCAAAGGTAGGATATAGGTGAGTAAGGGCACTTCTTTCCTTTCCCAACCTCACACCACCAATAAGAGATGCGGGCTTACCACCGAAGGTTGGTGGGGCAAAGAAGTGTGTAAAATAAAATATTCTCTTTGCTTGGTATTTTTGACTCTATTTTATTTTGACACTTCTGAACTATGATTTTGGAATATCCTTGTTTCAAAGAGACATAAGAGGGATAGATGTGACACCAAGAAGCTTCTAGAACAGACCGTAGGTAATAATAACTTCACCTAGTAGAAAGAAAGAGAAAAACCAAGTATGCAGGCCTTGGTATGGTTTTCGTCAACATTTGTCTATCAAACTTGATGAAAAGATTTTGAAATTACTTGATGATGTATGAAGAGATGTAATTTGAATGTTTTTGCCGATATTTTCAGAAATTTGTAATAGATTACTTAAGAGTAGGTTCCTTAACTACAATTTTTATGAAACAAGTGGAAAAAATGAAACAGCTAAATGAATAATGCAATGTAGGTAAATATAATGTACAAGTGGTGATTTTGGTATCTCATGCGTAAAACTGTTTAAGATGTAAGGAATTGATAGTTTCATTGAATTCCTCACCTTTTAGTGTACACAAGAGATATGCACCATTTCCATAGTCCTTCATGACCTGATATGGGCCCAACCATTTGGGCTGGCATTTCCTTCGCCAATTTTCTTATCAATCCGGCTGTCTAGTCTTAAAATTAAAACTCCCTCATATATTTCTCACTCATAGAATTTTTTGTTATATTGCCAGCACATTTGGTCAGCATAGGCTCTGTGTCATTGTTCAAAATTTATTCTGGCCTCATCAAGGCTTTCTAGTTGAGAGAGGTGTGCCTCTCTATAGGCATCTTCATCCAAAATCCCTTGTAATGAGATGCAAAGACTAGGTATTTCGACCTCAAGTTGGAGAACTGCCTCTGCCCCAAATACTAATGAGAAAGGGGTTGTCCCCATCAATGTTCTTATTGAGGTTCGATGGGCCCACAAGGCTGGATATCATTTTAGATGCCAATCTCATTTGTTTTCCTTCACTTTTTTGAGGAGAATAGCCTTTAATGTTGTGGTCGTTGCTTCGGCTTATCCATTGGCTTGAGGATAGTAAAGAGAGGCCATATGTTGGTTTATTTTGAATTTACTACATAGTTCACAGACCTCATCATTTTTAAAGGACATTGCCGTTATCTGAGATAATGACTTGTGGGACACCATACCTACAAATGATTTGGTTCAGAATGAACTTGGTGATTACCGAACCTGGTACGGTGGTGAGAGGCATGGCCTCTACCCATTTGGTAAAATATTCTATGGCCGTAATTATAAAATTATGGCCATCTGTTGATGAGGGAGAGAATTTCCCTATCAAATCTAGACACCGCATGGAGAAAGGCCACATGGTTGCTATTGGTTGCAAGGATTATGCTGGCATGTGAATCTCATGAGAGAACTCTTGGCATTTGTGGCACTTACGTACAAACTCTATTGCGTCATGTTCAAGAGTGGGCCAAAAATAGCCCATCTGATGTATTTTTTGAGTAGTGGCATGACCATCAAAGTGGCCTCCACATATCCCATTGTGGGATTCATAAAGAATCTTCTTGAATTCTTCTGTGTCGACGCATCTTAAAAGAATGCCATCGAAGGCTTTACGATAGAGTACTTGTTCTAAAATAACGTATTTAGCAGTTATAATGTGTAACCGCCTTCTTTGTTATGACGTGGCACTTTCTGGGTATGTATGGTCCATGATAAAATTGATGATATAAGTGTACCAAGGGCATGTAGAGATGGGGGGTCTAGTCTCGAAAAAGTATATGCACTCATCGGGAAAGTCTAGATTTACTGGATCACCTCCATCTAATGGATTGTCAGCTAACCATTCTACAATGATTTGACCCTTAACAGATTTTTGGTTTACAAATGTTAATTCAAATTCACCCATTAAGGTTATGAAACGTCCAACCTTTTTGGATAAAGACCCTTGTGTGAGGAATGTTCGTAAATGATCTGTCTTTAAAATGACCTTTTTTTATTGATTTAACATGTAATGTCTTAAAAAATTTGTTACAAAGACTATGGAAAGGAGTTATTTCTCTGCATGTGTATAACATGTTTCATAATCGAGCAACATTTGGCTAATGAAATAGACTGCATGTTCTTGTTTATCATTGTCTTCTTGAGCCAGCATGCAAGCTAGTGAGACATCAGTAGCCCATGAGTATAAGATTAAAGGATGATCTGGTCTGGGAGGCATTAGCGTGGGTGGAGACAAAAAGAAGCATTTAACTGCTTCGAATGCCTCATTGCATTCTTCCATCCAATCAATGATATAATCTTTCTTTAACAGATTGTTGATTGGATGAATAGAAAAACTTAAATCTGGGACAAACCTTTGGATTGCACTGATTTTCCCAAGAAATGATATGATTCTAGACTTTTCTGATGGTGGAATCATCTCAAGAACAGCCCAAATTTTGGCTGGATCTACAACAATCCCTCATGAAGATATAATGTAACCTAGAAGTTTGCCTCCTGTCACCCCAAATATGCACTTCTCTAGGTTTAAGGTGACACAATATTCAATTAATCATGAGAGGATGATACAGAGTACTTCTGGGTGATGACAACACTTCTTTGCCTTGGCCAACAAGTCATACACATATGATTCAACAATTTTATGAATAATTTTGTGGAATATGTATGTCATTTCCCGCTGGTATGTAGCACCGACATTCTTAAGACCAAACGACATGACAACATAAAAATAAGTTCCCCAAGGAGTTATGAACATGGTTTTGTCTTGATCATGTTCAGATATTTTAACCTAATTATACTCTGAGAACCCATCCATGAGGAACAACAATTCAAATCTAGTTGTTGCATCAACAATGACATCAATGGATGGTAACGAGAAGTCGTCTTTGGGACATGCTTTGTTAATATCCTGAAAATATATTCAAATGCGTATCTTCCCATTATTTTTGAGAACATGGACGATATTAGATACCCATTGTGAATAATCAATGGGTTTGATGAATCCTACTTGGAGAATTTTCATTACTTCTTCTTTTACCATGAGATCCACTTTTGGCTTCATTGGTCTTGACTTTTGTTTAATCGGTTTTTCATCTGGTTTAGTGACAATATTATGTACTATGATATGTGGTGTAATTCCTGTCATTTATTTATAATTAAATGCAAAAGCCTTTTGATGCTCTCTGAGGATTTGGGTGTGTATTTCTATCTCCTCTGGAGTTAACAAGGATCCCAACTTCAAAAAATTTGGTTCTTCCTTCGTTCTGATGTTTATGTCAATTGTTTCTTCAATTAAAGAAGCACTTCCTTCTTCAAATTTAGGTGGGGCCAGATGTAGTTCCAAAATTTCTCTGTTATCTACCTCGTAGATATCGAGATCCTTCTATAGGGGAGACTCTACCATGGGATTTCCAAAATAGGAAGAGAAATATGGTATTAGGGAAATATCTGTTATGTGGTGAGCATGATGTAACTCTGCATAGGCATTTAGATATTTGAGGGTGACTCTATCACTATCAAAGTGATCTAGGATAGCAAAATCATTTTCAGCAGGAGTGGGTTTGTTGGTATTTTACGCAATAATGGTTTAGTATGAAGTGATACTGTGAAACTTGTATCTTCTAACTCATTTTTTGGAGTGAGACGAGAAGTCGAGGTTGCTATTGAATCTACAAGAAGGTTCTACTCTCATGGGATTGCTTCATTTGATATGAAGTTGAATCCTTTGCTTAGATCTAGCACCACTATTTTTTAGAGTTGTAAATGTTCAGCTCTAGTTTCATATACCTCAAAGACTTGGTTTGTAACTAGTTATGAGTCTCCTAGTACTCTAATGTTATCGACACCCATTCTTTTGGCTAGGATGAGGCCAAGGAGGAGAGCTTCATATTCCACCCTGTTGTTTGTACACTTAAAGTTTAATTTAAAGGGAAAATGTAGGATCTTTCCCTCAGGAGAAGTAAAAATCACTCCTACCCTAGCTCCAAAGTGACATCTAGCTCCATCGAAGTGGAGAGTCCAATATTTTCTTGGGAAAATGGATGTTGGGATATTCGTCGTCTCTGTTTCTTTTGCCTCAGTTACTTCTACCATAAAAAATTCGTCTGATGGAAGGGAACCAATTCCTAGGGTGTATCCCATACCAATAGAATAAAATGGTAGGAGAATAGGCATATATTTCTCTAGTAATCATACAATCTTTTTAATATTCCCTAGCGACACCGTTTCTATGATGTTAGTCTCATTTTGGAGTGCTGGAATGCCCTCGACTAGATTTGTAATTTCTAATTCTGTGGTAGGTATTAACTTCTCTTTTGGTTTTGAATTAATTGGTTTGCTAAGTTGATTCATTGGGAGTTCAAACTCAGGGTGAACGCATGGTATTTTCTTCAAATTATCTAGGTGTATATCGAAGGGTTTTGTGTCACCTTGTACCACAAATATTTTCCTTAAGTGTAAAAATCTTATTTCTTGGAATAACGTGGAAGGGATTGCCTTCATGCAGTGTATCTATGGTCAACCAAGGATCATATTATAGTTGGTTTCCAGATCTATAATATAAAATTTGCTGAGGACCATCTTGGGTCCTAAGGTGACTAGTAAAACTATGGTTCCAATTGAAGTGGCCTTGAGGCTATCATAACCTCTTAGTGTATTTCATGTTGTGGAACAGTTTATTTCTCCATATCCTAACTTTTGAAGAAAAGCGAAGGGGACTATGTTAACTGTTGCCCCATCATCAATCATTGTGCATTTAACATAATTATTGTAAACCCATACTTGTAAATGTAAAGCTGGGTCACCTCTATGCACAATTTCAGCATCCTTTGGCATTTTTCTTATATCAAATATAAACTCATTATCCCTATTTGGCTGCCCTGGAGGGTAGACATAAAAGTCTACATGGTTTACTTACATTTTTGGAGGAGGGGTAATATTAATTAAATAACCAAGGCCTAATGCTTCTAAGAGAGTAGCCCTATGGGCGGGAGAGTTTTTCAATAAATCCAAGAAGGAAATATGAGAGAAGGTCTTCGTTAATTCATTAATTATATCATAAGTACCTATGGGTTTTACCAATGTTTGTTGAATTTTTTCTAGTTCTAATGGATAACTTGGAACTGGCTGAGAAGAATAATCCTGTGTTCTTGTTATGGTTTCTACGGGTAGCTCGGTATCTAACTCTACCAGACCAACTATCTTGGTTTACAGTTGAGTTCCTAATTGGGGTGTAACTGGTGGATTTAATGAACTTGAATCTTCATGATATTTCTTGTTATAACACCCTTATTCATTTCACTTAGATCTAACTTGTTATTATTAGTATGATTTGGGAGTAGATCGTTAAAGATCTTGAGGGGTGCATTTTGAGGGGAAATTGCCCCTGTGTAAGTGTTTGGTGTAGGAACTATATAATTTTCTAAGAACATATATATATAAAGAGTTGTCTTTGGTCTTCTGGAAAATGCTGCATGAATTTATCGTAGTCACGAAAAGTCCTAGTATCATGGCCTTGAATCTTTTTGAAACCACAATACAAATTGGGATTGTAATTTTGAGGTTGTTGATTTGAAACCTACTGTGGCCCAAAATTTTGATAAGGTTGTTGCTTTGGTTTTGACTCTGATATCTAGTTGGGTTTCGATTTGGACCTTGTGTTTGGATTTTTCTTTTTTTTTGTTGTTATTTTTGTTGTCGTGGTGGATGATTAAAATACACTGCATTGATTGTTGGAGTAAAATTGTTATTTTGCTGATTGTTAATGGGTGGCAAAATGTTCACAACATTTGCTTTTTTAACTTGGTCTGTTACTCCATTTGTTGTAACCCCATGGTTTTTGTTAAGGATTTTAGGTCCTTGATTGGTATTCCTGGTACTAGGATAGATCATATTTTTCTGATTGGGAGTGATCAATTTCCCATTTGTTCCATATGTCTTACAACCACTATCTATTGTCGTTTGGTCAATTCTGAGAGCACTCTCAAGTACTTCATCATAAGTTCTTAGTGGGAACTTCTATAATTCTTCCTTTATCTCTCTATTGAGGGAATGAAGGAATAAATCACATAGTTCTATCTTATCCATGTTTGGAGCACTTACTGATGAGTAGATAACCATACGCCATCTTTGAATAAAATGAGTAGCGGATTCATTATGCTCTAAATTAATATGCAAGAATTCCCTGATTCCTGTTCTCAATAAATTTTTTATATCAAAATCCTTGATGAACTCTGACACGAGTTGTTTAAATGAGTGTTTCGAGGATTTAGGTATTCTTTAGTACCAATCAAGGGCAATACCCTCCAAGGTTTTAGGGAATATTTTAGCAACAACCCCATCCCAAGGGAGTAATTCCCATATGGCCCTCACATAGGCTTTGATGTGTGCATTTGGATCTCCCTCCCCTTTGTATTTGGGTAAATTGGGAAGAGGTATTGGAAGCAAGACACTTCGTATGGTGAAGTCTAGGGGCTCTTTTAAATATTCAGAGTAAGTCCCTACCGCATAGGCTTCGACCATCGATGGTGATTGTTGAGGGGGGTGGGGTGGAATGGTTTGTTGATATGGCATAGCATATGTATTTGTAGGGGCATAAGGGAATACCTATGGTTGAGTGAACATCCTGAGAGAGGAGAACATGTCTCCCTATGGTGATTTTGAATAAATGTTTAAGTAGGGAGGAGCATTGTTCTGCTATGGGTTGTTTGGTGCTAAGCTGGGAGGTGTCTTATTTTCAACTGGAGTGGTGTTTGCAGTAGATAGTTATACGAATGTTGAGGAGGTAATCCTAACGTACCTATTCCTGTAAGGAGGTTAGCCTAGCTGGGATGATGTGGAGGGTTGGGGATTCCTGCTTGCCCTAAATATAAATTTTGATTTGCTTGAGCAAGTTCCAATCCTCTAACTTTCTCAAATAAGGTTGAAATGACCTCAATTGGTGAAGACACGGTGCTTTTCCTTAATGGTGTTTGTTGTACACTTTGAGATTATAAAGGGGTATGATACCCTAGTATGAATTGGTCATTACCTTGTCAAGATTCACTAAGAGTATTTCCCATAGGTGGTGGAATAGGGGTGTTTTCTTGGAGTAAGGTATCAGTTTGTGTTTACAAACTCCCTAAAGGTGGGTACATGTTTTGGAAGTGTTGCTCGCTTCTAGCGCAACGTGCTAAATATTCCACATCTAAAAATGAGATTGGATCTGATTGTCTACTAATTTTTGGTTTGAACAAAAACTGAGGAGATGAAAAAGATTCTCTAGTAAATGCCATATTGTTAGAGCCTAAGGGCACTGGTTGTTGTGTTTGTGTAAGCTGATCTAACTCCTCAATTTGGAATGAAGAACTAGAGCTAGTTCTTTGAGGGGGAGTTTGAGATGACAAGTAATTACTTGAATAGTTGTCAGCCCATGCAGAAAGTGAGGGTGACAGTTGTCTATTTGTTTGACCATAATTTTCTTCAAGACCTGAGAGAGGTCTACCATATGTGTCATATCTTGACATATTCGGGGGGTATATGAATACCCATAGAATAATGGGAAAGGGTGAAGGTGAATGAAAGAAAGAAATGAAAATAAAAGTGGAACAATTGTTTATTTCACGTCGGGTTCACCAATTTTGTATGATGGAAAAGTGACATGTGAGCATGAGAATCTACAAACAACTTTTCTTCATACCTGACCTCCCGAGGTTGTGCCAAGACAGTCAGTGAGAATAGAATTTATACAGATACAAACAAACTAGTTGGGTAATCTTATATCCTCAATACACAAAAATGGAATCTGTGAACCTAAGGTGAAGAAGGCCCTCCTAACCTGAATTGGTGTAATGGATCATTCAGATATAATAGTTGTTTGGAGGCTCTAATCAATGTTGAGCTCTGTCGAGATCCTATTTATTGGTTGTTGGATATGTGGAAAGCGACCTATAGGTGCTTCATGTATATTCCCAAACAAGGTCATGAGAATGGTAATGAGAGGTGTAGTCGATCCTCCAGAGTTTTATGGACGATTCTCTGGTCTAGTCTAGAAATTCCTATCCTAATTGGCTGCTATGTTTAATACGAAGAATTGTGTAATGATGTTTGGTGGAAGTGGCGAGGACCTAAATACTAGTGTTTGTAAACCAGAATCAATGTCTGATTGATCAATAAGCCCATTGGGTTGTGGGACCTATGGATCACAACTATAAGTTCATGGTTGTGGTAGACCTCCTATGGTCATATGAAGAGTTAATCTCTCCTTCCGACTATCCAATAATCATATGCCTTTTTAGCCTCTATGTTTAGAACTAGGAGTTCTGTAATATTTTCAGAATAACTTATAGGTGTTTTGGCAACTGAAATGTGTAAGCTAGTGTCTATGTCAATGAGGATGTCCCCTGCATTGGGTTGTGGAACTAGAGGATCGGAACCAAATATTTGTTCTCTTTCGATTCCTTGTATAGTCATACGGATACCCTATCAAGGTAGTCTATAGTTAGGATGATTTGATAGAAATGTGTATGCCTTGTTGTCTTCAATATTTAACTCTCTCAATTGTTCACTAATTGCTCATAGGTTTACTGTTGTTTGAAAGACCTGGATCCTAAGGTCTTAATCTATATCAGCTAGTGTTGTGGGGAGATTTGGTTGAGGCACTATCAGTTCAAATATGTATTCTTTGGGCTCTCTAGGTCTCATGATTGTCATATAAAGATGATTCAATTTTAACTGAAATGAATAAACTGATTATGAAAAAATGTATCTACACTATGCATAGGTTATTTTATTTTTGTATTTTCGATTAAGTATTTTAATGAAATTAAAAGAGAATCTATTCTAATATATTTTTAAAAAGGACAATTAATCTAATGACAGAATCAAAATAAGAAAAGTAGCCTGATGTAACTATTTACCTGTGCAGTTGTGAGTTTATCCTAAATATCTAAATAACCAACTAGTTTAATAAAAAAAACTCTCAATCCTACCTTAGAAGTGAGGAATGAATCATAGCTTCTCAGAAACTATCATTCCCCATAACTTCCCTGGAAATATTGAAAGTGAACTTTAACCAAAATGAAATAACTTACTACTCTATTTAATACGTTGTAACTAGAAATTTGATAGCTCTAGCCCAAAGTTTATAGAATAGTGGTAAATCTAGTTGTCTGTGACTTCATCCCCTCATTGTTATCTCCTCGTTCCTTCATGTTCTCGTTAATCTAGAAAAGTGTGTATATGATAGCATCAGCAGAAGAAGATAGATGAACAATGCCAGTTTTGGATATAGACCAGATACAATGCAAGTGAGAGAGGGATAGTGCAAGTGAAAAGATCTTGACTATGTAATTCCTAGCAGGATTTATTACAGGATTCCAACACAAATATGCCAAGAATTCTGGAAACTATCTTTTGTGATAAAACAAAACCTGTAACTCTAAATGGATTCCTAATCTAAGAATGAAACTACCTTATCCTAAGCTGACTTTATGGAACAGTGATGAAGAAAGGTGGAAACAAGAAGATCAAGTGATTTTTAACAATAAAGGAAAATTTAATAACTGAGGCAAAACATGAAACTATTAGAACTCTAAGCAAGAACTTCAAATGAACTAAATGATTTAAACAGAGAAGGAGAGGGGCCTCTTGTTTGAAAACAAGCTGGCTATTTATAGCAATTGCATTCACTAGAAGGTAACTTGGAATTGAACTCTTTTAACATTAAACAAAGAGAAAACATTATTTACTGGGTGGCCAAAACATAAATGCAAAGCAAAGTGGTTGAAGAATGCCGGTAGAAACATGAAATTTATGTTTGACGAGATCATCAGAACATTCTGGAAAATGTGCACATGACCACCACCCTATGCAGGGCGGTGGTTATAGGACCGCCACCCTGTCCTAGGTGGCACTCACAAGACCGCCTCCTATGTGGGGTAGTGGTTTCGTAACTTAAGACCAAAATGCAAGGAAGAAGGGGGGGAGATGGCAGAACAAATCACGTGGAGGCCGGACGAGGCTCATGGGATGTAAATGTATACTTAGTGAGTTGTTCTAGATTCCAAACACATTGCGAGGAGACCTGTATCATCATTGGGGTATGTGTAAACTTTTTACAGTGGTGCAGTACTCTATAATTTTGGGTACATACAGTATCCTACCAATTTCATCCTTTGTTTCACTTTTCAAGATGTGGGTTATGTACTTAACCACTATATTATGGATGAAAGATAAAATTATAGTGATATCAACAACTAACAACATAGATGACCATTAATTAACATAGACCATCAATAACAATATTTAGATCTCCATTACATTGTACACATATCAAATAACTTTAAAAATCCATACACAATTATTCACCATAAACAAAATTCAATACATTAAACATACTCACCGATTAAATTCATGCACGCATCACTTTAGTGATAAGAACTTACACATTCTATTTCTATAACTCCATACATTAGCACTCACATATCTCTTTCTCTACTCACACTCTTTTCTTCCATTAGATGGAGTGTGACACCTATTTATATACGGTGGGGGACTTTCCTTTCACCACTTACATGCTTTAATTATAACAGTATATGTCCTAAATATAGGTTGTATGCTTTTAACCCTTACAACATTCTTTAGCTTGTGCTATAAATAGTCCATATTTTGATTCTATAAATAAATATGTCCATGAATGTTATTCATTTATCTCAGATGTGCTTTACTTATGATCAGTGCTTGTTTATTTTTGGACTTTCCTTTATTACTATGCCAACTCTTCTTCCTATTTTTATCCTTAACTAGGAATTCAGATAAGTACAGAATATGTGTGTGTACTCATGGTTCCTTACACATTGATCTCCTTTCCCCTTTGCTCACAGAACCTTCACACACTGGCCTATATTTGTTCCCTATTTGAGCACATGTTTTCATGTATTCCTTCTAGTCCTTAGCTATTTTTTCTTATTTCATGCATGCCTTCCTATGCGTAATCCTTGTATTTTTCCTCTATGCATGACTGATACTTAGCCATTTTATTTTATCAAAATTACCCCATAATAGGACTATTATCCATCCTTGACAATTAAAAAAAAAAACAAATATTCCTTTAAAGAATAGCTGAAAGAATGAAATAATTTATGAAGAATAAAGAATATGGGAAATTAGCCCTAATGAATCAAATAATTAAGAATATGTTCTTCTTGTGCATGCCCAAAATTCAAGCCTTGGGTGATTGAAGGAGTTCTAGAAACTCTCTATTTGTTGTATTTTCTAACCACTTCCAGCCCCCAAACTCTTTAGTGGCCTTGTTTAGTGTCGTTCCCATAATATCTGGTATCTTCTCTAGAATTATCTCATCAATATTCTCTTCAAATATTTAACCAATATATCCAAGTATTCTATGAGGCTCTCCAAACTATCCATCTCATGCATTACCATAGGATGGATCTCCTTGAGAATTTCATCAATAGCTTCACATTTGGATTTTATAAATTCTCTCTTCTTCGTAACTTCTTGCATCACCTTCTAGCACTCATCTTTATTGATATTCATTGTGTCCTATATTATCTTCATATATGGTGCATGCCTTACATGTCAGAGAGAAATCTTGGTAGTTCTCAATAACTTTATCTTCCTTTTGCACATCCTCCTTCACCCCTGGGATGAGTGTCTCATATTATTCAATCTTATTCTCAACCTTTTCTCTATTATCCTTAGCCATTTCTTCAGCTGATGGCCCCAGCCCAATCTTCACCTTGATCAACAACATCCAACTAGATCTTCCAAATGCTTCATTTATGTATCATACTCTGGTTTGGCATTTTCTACCAAGTCTAGACATGCACATGTAATATTACTCACTATATCAACTATTTTATTAGACATGTCAACCATTCTCTCCTTCTCGTTATTCGACTCTTCTAAAATCTATTGGTTTTTCAACCCTTTGCACTGTATATCCTACTATATCCTCCTTACTATGGCCCCTTTGTCAATATTCCTTCTCACAACCTCAGTGGCTAATTTTTTCAGTGCATTGCAGGCTTTTTAATTTGATATAGTGGTGGAGTCAATAATAGGAAACACCCTTCTTGGATATTTCTTTAACTTCATCCCTGAGAAAGACTCCTTTCTCACCTTTAACTCAGGATCCTCCATGTGGGTCTGCATGTTTCACAAGAGAATTTTTATAGTGTATGAGAGGGAATTGAAATTATTAAGCATTTCCTAATAGTAAAGGTCTTCCATTGGTAGTGAACTCTGAAATATAGCTCTTAAAACCTTTGAATGGTCATCAAGCTACACAATTGGGGTTATTGTGGGATTTTCTATCATTTCCTTCCTCCTACGTGTGGCTTAGGTGGGGTTTCTTACACTATATTGAGTTACTCCTAGCTTGTCTCCCCTCCAGTGCCTTAGCATTACCTAGTTACCTAATCTTTGTTTCCATCTTCTTCCTCCTTATGATGCTCTTCCTCTCCATCTCCTTTGTTATCATCTTCTCACACATAACACATATCATTTTCCTGCTTAGGGCCTTCATTTTATTCTTTCACAATCTCTTCCTCATGCTTCTCCACTTATTCTTATCGTTCCTACTCCATGCACTACTCCTCCTATATTGGATCTTATTTTTTCTCATATAAATTGTGAATGATGTCAGGGTTCTCCTGTTCTATTAGCTTTGACCTTCACTCATCTTGACTTGGAGGTTCTTGATGTGCTCATGAGAAATTTTCATCCTGGTGCTCTCCTCTCATTTTCTTGCTAATGTTATGGTCTAATTGACCATCAATTATATATTTTTCTTCCTTATATGGAGGAATTTCTTTATGCCTTCACTTCAAGATGTTCACCATATGTTTCTTTAGTAGCTATGGTATGTCGACATCACACACATTGACCTCTTTCATGTACTTCATATTTGGCCTTAGGAAGACATAAACTCTGCAAGCTTCCTTAGAAACTACCAAGGTCAGAGTCAGACTAAGATCCATGTTATTTGTCTCCATTATTTCCACATATGCTTCCTTTGATACATATCCATACCTCTTGCATAGTTTATGGTAGTCTGAGTTGAACCTATCGGCATTAAACTTCAAGTGTTGCTTGTTCTTAATTTGGTTCACTACGCACTTGAAGTACTTGGATGTGAATGTAAATGAAATTTTGCACCATGGCCCCATTCCCCCATTTCTCAAAAATAATATTACAAGGATGAAGTTTTGCTTCACTATAAACTCTTCCTATTTATCCAACAATGCCAAAAATTCTTGAGGCACATGCCATTCATTTTTTAATGCCTTGTGTATTCTCCTATACCACTTCTCTCGGCATGAATTATAAGGATTTATAATTAGACCATCACACGTATACTTATCGAAACTTTTTTTGGATACTTTTCCTTGATGGGGTGCTCCCACATATTATCTTTTGGTCCATCTGGTACCCCAATCTCCCAAAATATAATCTGTAAAAGGATAGAACCCCAAGTAATATTATCTCCTTTATCTGTCTGTGCCTTTACATCCTCAATGATGCCCTTAAGAATGTATAAATAAATGTTTTATTTAGTTTCATATTCCATCTTTTGTGTGATATGAAGAAAAATCTTATTTACCTCTGGTTAGTGCTCAAATGCTTCCTACTTTTAGTTGACCAAGCAAGCAGCCATCTTGTTCTAGGGTTAGTGATCTTATCAATGTTGATTACATAGATTATAATATGATATTGCAATTTGGTTTCCGTATCCTTTATCTTTGTCTCGTCATGTAGGTCAAGCTCCATTTCTTTACTAGTGTCACACAATCTTGTCACCATACTGATCAACTTGTTAGTTAGTTGTATTCTTCTTCCTGTAAAGTAAAATTAGTTTTCATACATGTGTGACATCAAATAATAAAATAGGAACATGGGATTCTCAAGGAATGGTAGCTCATACATCTGAAGTTCCATGAATACTTTCAAAAAAATTTGCATTGTGTCATCTAGGACAATCTGCCATTCCATAGTCCTCATACTCAACTCGTGCAAAGACATCCTTATTGATGTATTTCTCATGCACCTATGCTTGATGATTATAATCATTGATCTTGAATTTTAAAAGCTATGATGCCCATGGTTTTCCTACTACCACGTATGGTGGATACTTCATCTCAAAAAAAAAAAATTTAGGTGACTCTTCAATGGTCTTATCTTTATTTTGTATTTTCTTTAGTTTCATTTCTCTTCTTACTGATATAACCCTCAAACTTACAAAATGTGTGCCATAGGTGCCAAGAATTAAATACATACCTTCTTGAATTGTTTCTTTGTTGACAACTACCAATCTTCTTGCTCAATCCTTGTACTCATTCTCCTCATCTTCATGAGCTAGCTCCACCTACAAAACTATGTGCCCGAATTCAACGTTTAGAACTCTTTTCCCTCACTCCTCATCTTCTCCTACAAACCCTAGCTAATTTTCTTGTCTTCAAATCTTTTCCTAGCTTCCACTTCTTACAAGGATCTCTATGCCACTAATTTTTTGTGCTCATTCTTCTTCACTTCAATTAGATCTTGTTCATATGTTGATCGCAACTTTCTGGTTCGCTCTTCACATTTCACAATTTTCTACAATTGAGATCTCTACCATAGAAGTTATCGAATAAAAAGGTAGCAATGACTTCATTCACACCCCTTTTATAGATTTTCCAATTTCCAACCGCATTGATTATACTCACCTACCACTGTCTCCCACCTTTACAACACTTTTACTATTTTATCACATTTTTTTCTAGCTAGAAATACATCTTCCGCAAGAAAAAATTTGTAACCTTCTGACCTGCTACTACTTCCCAGACTATAAACCCTCTTGCACACACCTTCTTATGCCACACATATTACTCCTCTACACCACTTGCTAATTAGTTTACTGTTTCACTGCCTCCCTTGCATTACACTACATAACTCTTCCTTCACATGGTTTTATGTGAGTAATTACACCAACTTCAAGCACACTTCACACTGTATCCATCAATTAACAATGATTTCTTTCACATACCAACACATTTTTTCATCGCACACCATTATTTCACCTCATTTTGCACTCATTCACCAGTTTCCCAGCCACTTTTATACTCCATTTTTCATCTTGTACAATTACACCTACTTCACCCAACACTAAAATAATGGGTATTCCTCTACACTAAGGTATAAAATAAATTAATTAGCTCCTTCATGTAAACATGCTTATTACAATAAAAAAATTAAATAAAAATAGAAAGGCAAATATAATCTAAGTGGTAAATTTTCCTTATTACAAACACATAAGAAACTTATTTATAGTAGAGATTCAACCTACTCCTATTAAAGTAACTGGAAAACATAGTGACATCCAAATCTTGTAACCTACATGTGCATGATTCCAATATCTTGGTTACTAGAAATGGTCCCAACAAATGCACCTTAAGTTTCCCAGGATGGCATGGACACTTGAATTCATAAAAGAGCACCATCTTCCCAAATTTAAACTACATATTTTTAATGTGTCCATCATTCCATGCCTTCCATCTAAATTTTTATATCTTGTTACTTCATATTATTATCATGTGATGCTCATCCAACTGTATTAGTTTATCAATGTGCCCATCTACTACCTTTTCATCAACAAGTCCTTCTCCACACACAATTTATAGGGAGGGTAACATGAAATCCATGGGTAAAAATGTTTCCATGCAAAAAACGAATTGAAAAGGTGTGGAATTATTTAATCTCTTGTATGTTGTTCTATATGACCATAACACAACCAATACTTTGTCATCCCAATCTTTTCTTCCTACATCACAAATATTTGTCAATGTTTTTGCCAAAATATTATTAAAGGCCTTTTCAGTTCCATTATATTGTGGGTGATAGGGGTAGTCTTATGGTGTACTAACATAAACACTTCTAATAGTATTATGATGGTATCATTCAAGAAAGGAGTTCCCCTATCACTAGTAAGGCTTAATAGGAAGCCATACATACTAATGGTATTTCCCATAAAAAATATTACTACTGTAGTTGTAGTTCAATATAGTTTATGTGCCTCTTCCACCCACCTTATCAAGTAATCTTTGCATGTAATGATATATCATGTGCATGTCCTCTGTGTAGTTAGTGTAATAGGGCCGATAAAATTAATTTCCCACTTTTCAAATGGTTTTGTGCTTATTATGGTTCGTAGTGACATTTGATCCTGGTTTTACTATCCTTTGATAATGATCACATGCTTAGAAAAATGCCTTGGTATCCTTATAAAGTGTCTCCCACCATAATCCTTCCAATAATATCTTACACTTTTTTTCCTCTCCTACATGGTGTCCTCCTGCAATCCCACCATGATCCTATTCTATTGTGGATTCACACTCATGCTCCAAAACACACCTACGCAAGAATTAATCTGTACCCATCTTGTATAAATATCCTCTAATTAGCCAGTAGGGTGCCATGTGAATCGCTAGATTATTTTTCTTAAGGATTTTCATTCCTTCAGGTGAAACTCCTATGTGTAAGAATACTACAATATCTTCTAATTCAGTTGAAACGTGATGTAGTCTGAACAACTAATCATCCAACATAGTGTATTTTATGCTTTACATGTCCTCACTAGAATTAATCCTTGATAAGTGATATAGTCCCAAGTTACTTTTGTCATATTTTATTATAACTAAATAAGACTCTTGGAACAAAAGGATCCATCGAAAAATGTGACCTTACAAAACTTTCTTGTTAACCGTATATCTAATTGTCATGTGATCAGTGTAAAATATAAATGGTGTTGCTAGAAAATAATGTCTAAACATGTGAAGCACGTACACCATTGACAATTATTCATGCTCCATAGTTTTTTAGTTCTATTCAGCCAATGTTATATTTCTACTTGTAAAAAAAAAGGATGGTCTACATTTCATTCCCCTAGTTGTACTAGAACTACTCTAATGGCTATAATGGAAGCATATACATGTACATGGAATAAATTATTAGAAATAGAATGTAAGTCATGTAAGTGCCTAGAACTAAATATTTTTTGGGAAATTTTCCCAAATTCAAAAAAGGAGGAAAAATTCAAATTTCGGCCCACGAACCCATTTTTGCCCTAATTTCACCAGTTTTCCCTAAATCTTTAGAGGGCCATATCTTTTGATCCAGAACTCAGTTCTTCACGTTCTTTATATCATTGGAAATTTGGTGAAATTCTCTACACATTGAAGGGTTTAATTTTGAATTTTGATGGAGCTTTGTTGGAGATAAATGAGAAAACATCTTTGGCACGTAAAAAATATAGAAATGACATTCAACCACCAAATTTAATGAAGTATGGGTCATTTTTTGGATCTGTAGAGAAATGTGCTTTGGCGTATGGGATTTTCCATGAAGCCCATCAATTTTTAGGAGAGATTGAAGGTATTTGATTGGTGGTTGAGCTCATACACCATTTTACCCGCATTTTTTTGCTTTCTCTTCTTCTGCTTTGCCATTAAAAAAGCCAGTTTTGGATCATTTTAAAAAGGTTGGATATTCTTGCTTCTACAAGCTCTTTTTTTCCTCTTAGCAAGTGGATTTGAAGGATTTTCAGACCTCCCATGGAGATTGTAACACATTTTTTTCCTCTTTGCTATTGCAATGTATTGTATCAAATATGGGCATGATAATGTATGTTTTGTGATCAATTTTCAATCCTCTCATGCAATTATTATTGTCTTCTAATCCTTCATTGCATTCTTGTAATTTTTTCATGTTTTGTTTTTGCAATCTTCATGATTTGTGTCTATATTTGTAAAGAAAGAAGTGTAGCACTCCTTTGGTGTATCACCTCTTTGTTTTTACTTAGTTTTGTTTCCATTTCCATGTTTTTCTCAACTCTGTCTCCTTGGTAGTCTTAGAGTAGGAATTTTGAATCAGAACCTCTGTAACAATTGCATGCATACACTTAAACAGAGGAGTAAGAACCAACTTCAATCTCGAGAGTTTTCTCACCTTGCAAGTTCCCACACCTTGGAGAAAACTCAATGTTGTGCATTCACACCAGATGAGTTTGCCTTAGAAAATCATATCCATAACTCATTTGGGGGTGTTGTGAATTTGCACTAATAGTTTTGGCATGCCTGGTGGGACCTTAGAGGTATTTCATTTTATTTTTGATAGGATGAAGTGTTCCTGTTAAAGATTCAACCTTTAGAGACATATTCAAAAGCACATCTGAAGACTACATCTGGTAAATAACTCATTCTCTGAGTTACATACCCTCTTTCCATTCATTTTCATTCATTTTTCATCCATTCTTCCTTCCATCTCTTCCATCTTCTTTCATCCCATGAAGTTGTGTAATCATGACTTCATTTCCATCATGGAATTTAAATTTACAACAATAGTGCCATCTAAATCCACCTCCAACATGCTTTACAACTCCTTCAAATCAACATTTTGATCAAATTCAAAATTAGGATGCATATCCATATGAGCAGCAGTGCCAAAATCAGTTTGGCTATGGTTATTTCCAAGAGCAGGGGTATGCATACAATGAAGAAAATCAAATGCAAGATGCTGATTTTTTGGAGAAAATCCAAAAAATGGAGATTAGCATGGTGCAATCCAGGGTGTAAGCACAAACGAAAGCATTTGGAATCAGTTGTGGAGCACCTTGTCTATGGGTGGGACATTTTCTAAGGCATTACAACCCTCAAGAGAAACTTGAATTCATTGTTGCAACACTTCCATTACTTGAAAAGGGGACTGAAGGAATAGAGGTGTATGAGAGGAGTATTCAACAACCTTTTCAATGGGTAAGCACACCATCTCATACTCTTTCTTTTCCTCTTTCTCAATCTGTATCATTTCAGCAGTGTCAAGCTTAAAGTTTCCCATATGCTGTCCCAAATGTTGATCCCATTTCTCCATCTCATAGTCTCCCATCCCACCTCAATTTCTCTACTCTCTTCCCTTCCAAACAACAATTCCCTCCAAAGAAACAAGAGTTTCTACCTCCTCTGCCACCACAAATAATTGAAAAACCAGTTGAGAAACAACCCATCCATCCTCTTGCATTCCCAAATACATGTTGGGAAGATGAAAATCAGAAATCCAGTCAAGGAGAAAAGAAAGAAGAAGAGCCCAATAGAGAAGAAATAACATAAAACTTGAAGACTTGGGCTGCCCAAATTTGGGATAACAAAAATCCCCTTGATGGTGAAGCCAAAGGATGAATTTGGAATTGGGGAACATGTGGTAAACAAGGATGATTTTATCAAGAAAAACAACAATCTGTTGGTGATGAGTTAGGTTTCCATGTTGGCACCTTGCCCAAAAAAAATGCTGATCCAATCTGCACTGCAAAATCAGTCATTGGGGAGGAAAAAAAACCAGTTCAAAATCCCATTTTTAAAGAGAAAATGGAATCAATATTGATACATTTTTACTTTCATTTGAAGGGGTTGATTTGTTTGATGAAGCCATTATAGAGGTGAACAAAGCAGGTCCAAGTTATGAGCAAGAGGCACAAGAAATTTCATGTTTCTCTCCCACTTCATCTCTCCAAAAATCTGATTTTTTGGATTAGTTCGAATTGACAAGTTTCATGTTTGAAAGTGAAACTACACATGGTGAAGAAAATGTAGATTTGAAAGTCACCATGCAAGAGGGAAAATCTTTGTTACAGTGTGACAACGAAGAGTTTGATGGTTTATCAGACTTAGAGGAATGTCTTGAGGAGGATCCAGCTGAAACTAAAACATTCTCTTCTCCACCATTCATTGTCTGACGTTAAGAGCCTGTTGGCACAAAGTAGAACATTCAAAAATAGTAGCCTATGTTTTGTGATAGCTCATTGGAACCAAGATTGGAAGGTATTAATCTTCCATGTTCTTCATTGGAGGAAGAAGGAAAACATAAGGAGAACTTCATCATTTCTCCCACATCATCCACCCAAGAAGGTCCACAAGAAGACTCCATTTTTGGAGTTGAAAATCAGAGCTATGGGTATATCAAATGGATCAGACCTTTCCTAATCAGGTATTTGGCTTCATTAGAGCCAAAGGAGAAACCAAAACCAGTCATGCCTACTTCAAGTCATGAGGATGAGTATCAGAGTACCAAGGGTCACCATCAATACCTCTAGGAGTCTAATACAGGTAAGCTTGAGGAGGTATTTTCCATTAATGTTGATACCTTGAAGATTTGGGTGGAGGACCAGCTTATGGTTAGTTTTTCACTCATCCAACCAGCCATGTTCAGTGCCAAATCAGTTACATGGCTATCATTTTTGAGGAAGGGAAGCTATTTCTCCCTACCAGTTGTAGGCTTTGTTTGAGCTCCCTTTTCTCTTGGTTAGAGTAGATTAGGTAGGTTTGCTTTCATTAGAATAAGTTCTTGTGCACACTTTGCATGTTCCATTTGGAGCATGTATGATTTTTAGATTTGTACATAGTTTTTGTGGTGTTGGTTTTTGCCCTTGCATAGTCCATTACAATGGCATTTTGGTGAAAACAACTCTAGTTCAGTAGGCTTCAAAGTGGCTCAGAGGGAAGTTTTCAAAGTTTAGATCATTTTTCAGGCTACTACTCATGACTCCATGCCTAATGGATGCTTCAAGGTAGTTGGTCACTTCATATAGCAGACAAATGACCCCTCTGAGTCACTAGAATTGTTATCCAAAATAAGCCCATGCTTATTTTTGGCTAACTCCTCCTCCTTTTCCTTTTCTAGCACTCAAATGAATTTTTTTCATGCTTTAGGGACTCAAATTTTTTTAGAAATGGCTCCATCAGATAGGATTTTTCTTCCCCTTTCCAGAAAGGTAAAATTTTCTCCTACTTCCTTGTACTTTTCAAGTTATGGATCGGCGGAGTTTTTTGGGGAAAATTTCCCTTGATAGGCCCGTGGCCAATGAAAAGGTGCCATGTAGTGGCAGAGGCATAGAGAGATTTGGGAAATTTCTCCATTTTTTTCTAAAAATCCCAAAATCAAAATTTAGCCCGCAGGCCCGCACAGAGGATGGAAACGAAGTTTGTAAAGGCCCACAGGCCCGCACAGAGGATGGAAAGGAAGTTTGTAAAGGCCCGCTGGCGAATAGGAGAACACCACATGGCAGCGGAGCAGCGGAGCGCGGGGATGTTTGGGGAATTTTTCCCAAAATGAAATCAAAGGAGTAAAAGTTATTTTTATCCTGTGATCCCATTACTGAATCGGAGGCTGACACGTGTCACATAGTGGTGAAAGCACAGGGTTTTTTGGGAAAATTTTCCCAACACAAAAATCAAAGGAAAAGGACAAACCTCCGGCCCGCGCTCCATCATTGAATGGGGAAGTGTCACATGGCAGTGGAGCAGGAAGGCATGGGGTTTTTTGGGGGAATTTTTCCAAATTCAAAAAAGGGAAAAAAATTCAAATTTCGGCCCGTGAACCCATTTTTTCCCTAAATCTTCAGAGGGCCATATCTTCTGATCCAAAGCTTAGTTTTTCATGTTCTTTATATCATTGGAAATCTGGTGAAATTATCTACACATTGGAGGGTTACATTTTGAATTTTTATGGAGCTTTTTTGGAGAAAATGAGAAAACATCTCTGGCACACAAAAAATATAGAAATGACATTCAAACACCAAATTTAATGAAGTATGGGTTGTTTTTTGGATCTATAGAGCAATGTACTTTGGCGTATGGGATTTTCCATGAAGCCCATCACTTTTCAGGAGATATTTAAGGGATTTTATTGGTGGTTGATATCATACACCATTTTGACCACATTTTTTTGCTTTCTCTTCTTCTACTTTGCCATTAAAAAAAGCCGGTTTTGGATCATTTAAAAAAGGTTGGATATTCTTGCTTCTGCAAGCTCTTTTTTTCCCCTAAGTAGGTGGATTTGAAGGAGTTTTATACCTCCCATGGAGATTTTAACACATTTTTTTCCTCTTTTCTATTGCAATGTATTGTATCAAATCTGGGCATGATAATGTATATTTTACGATCAATTTTCAATCCTGCCATGCAATTATTATTGTCTTCCAATCCTTCATTGCATTCTGGTAATTTGTGCATGTTTTGTTGCTGCAATCTTCATGATTTGTATCTATATTTGCAAAGCAAGGAGTTCAGCACTCCATCAGTATATCACCTCTCTATTTTTGCTTATTTTTGTTTCCATTTCCATGTTTATCTCAACCATGTCTCCTTGGTAGTTTTAGAGTAGGAATTTTGAATCAAAACCTCTACAAGAATTACATGCATACACCTAAACAAAGGTGTAAGAACCAACTTTAATCTGGAGAGTTTTCTCACCTTGCAAGGTCCCACACCTTGGAGAAAACTCAATGTTGTGCATTCACACCAAATGAGTTTACCTTAGAAAAGTAGATCCATAACTCATTTGGGGGTGTTGTGAATTTGCAATAACAATAGGTTAAATGGTTAACATTTTTGGCGACCTTTAGGGAATGCTTTCCTAATAAGATTTTAGACTAGTAGCCTTAAGCAAAACATTGGGCAAAGGGTTCTAAAAAAGAAAATTCTAAAACAAAAAACACATAAGCAAAAGAAAATAAAACAAAATGATGTGCAAAGCACTTGGAGGAAAAGACAAAGAGAAATGTATAGGACGGAACATCCTCAAAAGCAATATTTGAGGTATATCCCATTCACATGAATGGGAAATTATTCTCTATTGAGTTTAGATAGGCAGAATGAATTTACCTCTTTACAGCTTATAATAACATAGGGCCCGCTTCAACGAGCATAAAACTTGGTGTGCATGTCGGGTTTGGTGTGATCTTCATCCCATTTTAGAACCAAATCTCCTTCCCTAAACAACCTATCATAGGATTTCTTAACTTTAGTATAATGTTCTGCTAATGTATTCATGGTTATGTTTCAAATTTCTTCCAGCTCCATTAGTTCAACAAACCTCACTGTTAAGGCATCATCCTCCATAACTTCAAGCCGATAAGCCAAGTCCAGGGAAGGTATCTCCAAGGAAAGTGGAAGTTTCACTTCCCTTCCATATACAATCATGAAAGGAGAAACCCTAATGGATTTTTTAGGTATTATCCGATCATCCCATAGGGCGATCTTGAGTTGTGTATGTCAGGTTCTTTTATTGGCCTCCATCGTGCACTTGATGATTCTTATGAGATTCTTGTTACTGAATTCAACCAACCCATTCCCTTGTGGGTAATATTTAGATGAATTTTTGAGGTAGACTTTGTTCTTGATGGCCCATTCATTTATCTTCATCTCGAGGAAAGACATAGCATTGTCTAAGATAACAGTAAAAGGAACACCGAACCTTATCATCTAATTTTCTAGAAAATCTAGAACAACCTTTTCATTACTTTCCTTTAAGGCCACTGCCTCTATCTAGTGAGTTAAATAATATGTTGCAGTAAGGACCCATTTATGTCCCTTGCTATATGGAGGATTGATCATCCCAATGAAATCTAATTCCCACTAAATCAAGGGTTGATCCACCTAAACGGGATGTAATGGGAGAGCTGCTAGTCTCTTTTTACCTACGAAAAGAGCATACTCCTTACATTTCCTCTCCTAGATATGAGAGTCTTTGAACAAGTCTGGCCAGTAATAACTGGATCACATGATCTTGGTGGCAGTTGTTCATGTAGAGTAATGTCCTCTAAACATGCCATTGTGGAATTCCTCTAATACCTTATTCACCTATTCTGGCTTGATGCAGCGTAAAATAAAACCATTTAAATCCTTTCGGAAGAGAACATTATCTATCATGGCATATGGAATAGACTGAAGATAGAAAGTATGTCTTTGAACTTTATCCATGTTTGAAGGGTAAATCACCAAAAGAAGGAAATTCTACATCTGAGTTGACCACTCGATCGGATCATTTCCTTCATCAACATTCAGAAGCATGACATCTTCCATATCTTTGGTCTCCATGTCCACATCCAGCTGCTCACATAAACCTTTGCCCTTGAAAAGATTAGTGACTTTTATGTGTACATTATACTCCATTACTTTCATAATCTGCCCATAGCATTTCTCATTCATCTCTTTATTCAATAAATTTTTTTTGACGTCAGGATGAGAAACCATTAAATGGACTTTTTTGTTAGACAACATATGCCTAAATTTTTTTAGGGCTCGAATGATTGCAAAGACTTTCTTTTTGATGAATGAATATTTGAGTTTGTACTACTTAAGAGATTGATTGAAAAAGATAGTGGGCTGCTCCATCCGGTCATCATTATGCTGGGTGAGGATTCTTGAAATATTTTACTGACCTGTGAAAGCATAAAGAATGAAATCCATATCAAATTGGGGATTGACTAGCATAGGAGCTTGGAAAATAGTTGTCTTGATGGCTTCAAAGCTTTCTCTTCCTTCCTTCATCCATTAAAATGGAATATTATTTTTAAGCATGGCCGTTAGTGGTTTTTCCAATGTTGCAAACTAATGAATGAATCTTTACACAAAATTTATAGTTCCTAAAAAACTTTGGAGACCCTTTTTATGACTTGGGAGGGATAAGGACATAATTAACTAAATCCTAGTTGGGTCGATAGACAATACCTCTGCCGAAACAATATGCCCCAACAAGTTTCCTTCCTGCACTATGAAAATGCACTTCTTAGGGTTCAGTGAGACACAAAATTCTCTACACCTTTGAAAAAATTTTCTTAGATGAGTGATATGATCCTCAACATGCTTGGAGTAGAAAAAGATATCATCGAGGTAAACCAAGATCATATCATTTATGAGTACTCTAAATGTCATATCCATGGTTCTCTGAAAGGTAGCCCCTACATTAGATTACCCAAAAGGAAATTTTTTGTAAGCGTATGTGCCCCATTTGGTGGTGAAAGCCATTTTGAATTGATCAAAATCTTGAACTGGAATCTGGTTATATCCTGAATATCCATCAAGAAAAGAAAATCTTTGATCCCCTTCCACTGTTTGGAGGATTTTCTCCATTGATGGGAGAGGGTAGTGATCCTTCAACGAGGCACGCTTCAAATCCCTGGAATCTATGTACAACCGAATTTCACCTTTTTTTTTCTTACGGGTACCAGATTGGCTATCCACGAAGAATATTTGATGGGAAAAATTATATAGGCCTCGTTAAGCTTGGTTAGCTCTTTCCTCATCAGCGGCTCAATTTTGGGATTGATTGGCCTCTATTTTTGATGAACTGGCTTGGAGTTCAGATCCAATTAAATATTATGTTGAGCTAAGCCAGGATTGAAACCACACAAGTCCTTATAGCTCCATGAAAAAATATCATGGTATTCCTGACATAATTCGATAAAAGCTTTCTCCTCATGAGAAGTGCATATCTTACCAATTTTTTTAAAAAAATCACTCGCCACCTCGACCTCTTCAAAATCCTCCTCCTTGACCACCATATTGGTGCCATGCTTGGCTTGATCATCCAAATTGAAGATGGATTCCAATGTAACTAGGCCTTTTGGTAGCTTGTTTCCTTTTAGTTGTATAATTTGATCGTTGTAAGAATTTTGAATTTTATCTTGATGTTTGGTAGTGAAATTTTCTTCTTGCTGTAGGAAGAGAAAAATCTCTTGATCATTATTGAACACCTGCCAACTACTCACATTATCTGGTAGTACGGGATGGACCACCATTTTGACCGTTTACTACTCTTCTTTCATGATGTCCATAGGTACATTGTACAAGGAGCCAATAGTAGCCAGCTTGTCAGAATCTTGATTTTACTTCCTAGGAATTACATGAATTATGAAAGCCTCGAAATCATCTATCATATCCCAAACCTAATTTTTATATGACCTCAGTAGATCATTTTTTGATGCACTATAGGCTCTAACTTGGTGCACCACCAATTTTATATTGCCAAAGATGGTCAAGGTTTGGATTCCTCTTCTTTGGGCCAGCTGAATTCCTTGTATAAGAGCTTCATATTCAGCAACATTATTAGTGTAACTAAATTGCAACCGAAAGAAAGAGAAATATTTGTTTCCTTCTAGAGAAATCAACATAACCCCTACACCAGATCCATTTTTACTTCGTGATCCATCAAAGAGCATCTTCCATAGTCCATTTGTATCACTTGATGACTTAAAAAGTTAAGGTATGATGACATATTCTTCATGAATGCAATATGTACATAATCTAGTCTCTTCCAAAAACAAAATACTAGATTCTTCACTTGCCAATAAATCAGCATAAGGGTCAAATTGATGATCTATACTCACCTCATCGAGAATTATATCTGAAACCTCTTCTATGAGAGTAGTTGGCTCATGATCTGTATCCTCATCTTTGGGGTCACAAATGGCATAGTTACCATTTATGGGTTTGGTTGTGTAAGGTTCCATGTGATTGTGACAGATTGGTTTTGCCCTTATAGTTACCTTAGTCTGATATTGGGTCCTCGTGATCATATGTGACCAGTCTGATGAAAAATAACCACCCATTTTTGCTGTGAAATCCCGTGATAAGAAAATGAAAAAGAGGGGAGGAAGATCAATGATGGATATTTCCTAAGTGAATGTCAAGCTAGGACATGCATGGATAGTAAGTTGAAGCCCCTTAATGACCCCCACAGTTTGGACTATAGTACCATCTAGTTTAACAACCCCTCTTAAAATCAGAGTATATGGAATTTACAGTACGTCTATGACCTTCTTGGGCATCACGAAACTGTTGGCTCCATAATTGATCATATAATTGTGTACCAAATGGTCGTCGATAATCAGTGAGATATAGAATGGTGGAGGTTTTTTGGGCTTAGCATATATTTTCTTTTCAGGTTGGCATAAGCTAGTTTCCACCACTACTTCTTGACCTAATGATCTGTTAGTAGTGCCAAATTTTTTCAAATCCTCCCGTAGCAAGTTCCTTTGAGAAGGAATCAAGAATACATCCCACATTGTGACACTTAAATTGGTCTTCTTCATTTGCTCCATGATGCTGAATAGATTCGCTCCCACTTTGCTAATGCCTTTTAGGGCATTGGGGTCCTCTTTTTAAAAATGCCTATTGGGCATTATAATACTTGAATCCCCCTCCTTTGTAAATTGATCTATGGATACTTCTGATGATTTATTTCTCATACCTTTATCATCCAGTATTTGTGTTGGGGGATGAGAAGTAGATGCCTGATCAGTATTGGAAGACTGTGGATCTATTTCCCTTTTCTTGGAATGTGTGTTGGATACTATAGTGAAGGCATCAATATTCAAACCACAAAAGTCTTCTTCTTGCCAATTTAGTAGTGTGGTTTCATCAGGAGGTTGGTCTTGAATTTCGAGAGTGGATGGTCCAACAGATGATTCAGGTAGAGCGGATATGCTTTGGACCATAAGGGCTTGACTTAAAACTCCATTTGGGAAGAGATTTTGATTATGGGGATTAGAACAAGGGTAGAACCATTCATACTCTTGGATGAGGTTGTTCTGGATAAGGACTATAGCTCTCGAAGAACTGGTAGCAAAAGGATTTTGAAAGTTCAAATGTTTTACATGCACAACTTCGCTTGTGGCATGATTTTGTCACTAACCATTTCCTTGGAATGGAGGATGACTCATTATGATATTGGGGTTGAAAGGGGTGAGGATACTGGGACTATTGCCTCTTCATTACTACGAGTTCATTCCCGAAAGTTTGTAACAATGACTTTACCTTAGCCAGATCATTTGAGGGATTGGACACATGTTTAGCCATCAGACTAGAAGCTGTCAAGAACTGGGGCAATGACTGGTTGTTTACCTACAAGTTTTACAAAATACAGATATGGGAGGTATAGGAGTAATTTTACCTTCTTGAATCAAGAAATTTTCAGCTCTTACGACAATTTCGTAAGCATTAGAGATAACGATACCCCACATAGATTGAATCATGACAGATACATCATTATTCAATTCCTGTAAGTAATATAGAAATGCACTCTCTGGAGATGGAATCACAACTGCTGGGATCCATTTCCTAGTCTTGTCAAAACAGGAGGTTGAAATCACTCATATACTCTTGAGGAGTCCACTTGATAGTATGAAATTGTTCTATAAGTGAGAGATGATCACTTTTATCTTCAAACTGCTTACACAACTTTGTGCATAATTCATTCCAAGTGGTAATAGATCCAGTAGTTAAACTCTGGAACCATTGAAGTGCTCTACCTTTGAACTAAGTAGACAAGGATTCGAACTACAATGTTATCTTCTGTAATACTATGTATCATAAAAATGCTAGCTACATCCAGTATATGCTCCCAAGGTGAAATATTAGTCTCCCCAGTGTAAAATGGTAAACCTTTTAAGGCAGTTGTCGGTATGGCATCTCTTTGTGCTAACAACAGAGGACTGCTGGCATTGAAAGGAGGACAAGCATTGGTCCTGCCATGACATGTTCAAAATTTGGTTGTGTATCAGTGGAGGAAGACATGTCCTTCAAGAGGATTTGAATGCCCTCTACAAGGTAAAGTGGTGGTTGGTTCTCCTGAAAGGTTTCTTCCCCTTCTCCTTGGAGGAGACAAGGAAAGTTCTGTATGCTTATAATTTTACCTGTCTTGAAGAATCTCTTGTGTGAATTATTTGCATATAAGTTGATTATACTGAAATTTTAAATCCAGAGAGATAGAATCACCAGGTACTTTTTAGTTAATGGAATGAGAATAGAAGTACCACCTCTCTATCCCATTGGGCATGCCAAAAACTATTGTCACCAAATCACTGCACCCTCCTGAATGGCCTGAAAATGTGAATCATGATAGTTCATTGTGATTGGGACACATGGGATCACTTCTCAAGCTGTGGGACTTGGGCTTAAGGTGAACCTCCAAAGAATGGCCAACTTTCTCTTCCTAAACCAAATGCTTACTAATCACTAATTATAATGCAAGATAAAA
The DNA here is from genome assembly GCA_019776745.2 of Taxus chinensis. Classification (NCBI taxonomy): domain Eukaryota; kingdom Viridiplantae; phylum Streptophyta; class Pinopsida; order Cupressales; family Taxaceae; genus Taxus; species Taxus chinensis. Next base: position 625,202,804 of record CM034148.1, on the reverse strand, counting down.
GGCTTATCTAGTCCTATGTTAACATTTTCATTGAGATTTAAGGAAAGATATCTTGCAAGGAAATAAAACCTATACTAAGAAGTTGTGATGCACCAAATTAAGGGATGTTTAACATCTAGAAGGGTTAATGTGGGAGGGATGCTTGCATCACTGACCACCTTCACCTATCACAACTAGAAAGGTTACAAAATACCACAAACCAGGGGTGGATGTTCCTTTGTTAAACTTGAGTGTACATAAGGATAGATTAAATCAAATTCAACACACAAATAATTTATCATGAGGAAAACCACACATGCATATATCAAACATCTATTTCTACAACTAGGGATAATAATGACATAAAATTAATACAGAAGGAAAATAAGATTTTCAGAACTGACATAAAAGATAATAGTATTATTCCTTCACAGCATGAAATAGATAACCTGAAATAAAGGTAAGATAATCACTCTCACTAAGGAATTGTAAATTCACAAAGTAAAAAATCGATTAACCATTCAACACAATAAATCATATTTCCAATAGCAAGGTGTATCTCTTAATATAATTAAAAGGTTTCTTAGAAATCTCTAAAGCACTCTTCCAAGCTTCGAAGAGAAACTCCTCTAAAAAAAATTGATATCCCTACTAACTTGAAGCACTTAAACTATTTATAAGTTCTTAGGCTAAGCCATTACAACTGGGCCCTTAACTAACATTTAACTAAAAATAGAAATGTCATTAAATTAAGGGAACATGCTCCCATGAAAATAGGATAATTTGTTACAAGGGTTTGACTTAGTCAACCCTATAACTTTGACCGATCCAAAGCTTGGATTTATCCTTTCATGACCGCTCATCTTTGGCCTGGTTTAGCTACACTTTACTCACCTACAAGTTTATGTTGTCCTCCTTCCCACACATGGCCATTCAGTGCTTGTACTCAATGAATCACTAATGATAATCCCCTGAATTTATTCATCTCCAGGACCACATGCATAGTGATTCACTACATCTTTCTGTCTCGATCTCTTTTGTGATCCTAGACTAGAAATGTTTGAAGTTTATTCATAACTTTCTTTAGTCTCCCTATGAAATTTTGGCACAAGACCATTCAGTCAATGGAGTCACTATCGAAAGTTTTGGTGACCTCATCATCACGCTTCACCAAATCCTTGAAATTTCCCTTAATCTGATCCTTAGGAAGAGCATCGATATTTTCATTGAATAATTTGTAATTGGCAATATCAAAATCTTCTGAGATGTCATTTAGGGCACCTGTGATTTCCACTCATTTCTCCTCCAACTTCTTGATCAAATCTTGTAATACTTGACACCAGAATTCCATGGATTTTTGATATTCAAATAATTTGGAGACATCATCGATCACCTCTTCTTGAAGAAGGAAGTCAGGATCCTCCTCTCTGATCTCACTCCATGTTGCCAAATTTAAATTTAGACTGATTGTTATCTTCTAAAAATGCCTCATACATTTTGGAAATGGTGGTTTTCACAACCTAGAGATCATTATATATCTCAACTGCTTCCTTAATTAAAGGATTGGCTTCCTGCATAATTCTCTCCATCCATCCACTCACTGATCTCCCTTTCTAGCCTAGCTTTCTTGATCTCATGATAAGAAATATCATTGATTGTAGATGAAATTTTCATAGCCATAGTAGTTGAGACTTCAGTGGATGGAGTAGGTTGGGTTACTTTGCGTAGTAGTGCAGTGAGCTGCTCGACCTTGGCTTTGAGCTCATCCTTGGTGGCCTTATCTTTTTCATATTTCTCCAAAAGGGCCCCAAGAGTAATGTGCACATCTTGCTTGGATCCTTCATGAGTAGCCTTCCCCAATGATAATTTTTAAATCTAGTTAACCCAGCAGCTGTGATTGTTTCTTTAGTTTTCCCCTCAATGGGGGTGGAAACTTCTATCACCCATGTTCTCTGGATGGGTTAATCTATCAGAATTGACATGGTTCTCAATATTTTGGCTTGTCTCTTGGGAATATGCTCCAATATACTAAGATCTATAACATCTTCCAGAGGAACCTTCTTCTTTTTCCTTGGGAGTTTTCCTAAACAACCATTCCAGGTATGGCTATAGCTTATAAAGATGGAGCAGCAAATCCAATACCTGAAACATTGGTCAAAACAAGATCACTAGAAACTCTCAGCTGGTATTTGAGCAAAAGTAGCAATGATGGATGGTGCTGGATGTAATGACAACCATAGGAGTTGATAGAATGATGTTAGGGGGTATTATTGAAGAAAATGAAAGTGTTAAAGGAAGTGAACAGGAAATGGGTGACCCAATATTTTCCCCAGCTAATAGAACTAAAAGTGATGAAAATACTTGGGCCATAGAAGGGGATGGGAAAGAAGAAATGGTTGTGGAAGTGGAAGGAACTGATGTTGGAAGTGATAATTGAGGAGGAAGAATATGTGATGGATCTTTGAAGATTACTATGGAGAGTCACTGACTTCAACCACTTTTATCACAGGTGCTGAAGGAGACATTGTCTTGGGAGTAGAATCCTTGGAGAGAGATGAGCCACCAATAACAAATGAAAGCTTCTTTGGGATTGTAGGATCCTTTTGAGTCAACCTTTTTCCCTTAGTGGGTATTGGTTGGCTTATTGCTGGTATATCCCATGTATTTGTAGGTTAATTTTCCCCTTTGAGTGAGATTCCCAAGGTGGCCAACCAACTGAAGGTCCTCTTTAAAATGGGTCCCACACTCTCCTTTGTATTGCTGCATTCTTCCACATACCAATCAATCCATGGCAGCGGTTGATTGGTAACATTATCATAATTTTATGATGAATCCAAAACCTCATCATTATCTTGCATGTCCTTTGGCACATCAGCCAAACCAAATTGTCGAACCTCGTCAAGGGTCAATCTTTCATAATATCTTTATCACACGATGTATTCATCCCAAAAATGAATCCAGATATCTTCCAATTGTGGCATGTGGGCACTGGACTGACTTGTTTCCCCAAACTTACCCCAATAATCAAAGTTAGTCCATGGGTGAAAGGTTCGCAGGGTTACCTCAACCATTTTTGCATCAACACTTTTATGCCTGTGAATATTTGGGCAAGAGTACCTACCAATCAAAATAGGGAAATGCATTCCCACTTTGTGATGATTGTTTTGTATTCGATGATAATCCAATAACTACCAAACCAATTCCAATAGAATCAATTTTTCATTGGGGCACCTTGGCAATTTTCTTGGGGCACCTATGAAACTTGGAATCTGGATATAGGTGAATGTAGGAAACTGAAAATAGATTGCTCCCCATTCCCGCACCTCCTTGAAGGCTTCATCATAAATCCTTCAGTTGTATAATTCTTTGTCAAAATGGTAGAGGATGACAACAAAGAAAGCGTCATTGACTCTGTGGAAATGCTTTCTTCCCTCATCTAGAGTGAGTTGGGGATAAAATTCATATATCTGGGAAGTGCTACGAACACCTCTGGAATTCAAACAACCAAAATCTCCCATAGCAATAGCAACATACACCAGGAAGGATCTCAAGTAGAATGTCTTTGTATCTTACACTCTACCTAATTGATAGCAAATGGAGCTATTAATATGTTCACCCCATCAGATAAAATAATTTTTCTTATTGATGGTAGCGATGTATAAAAACAACCATTCCTAGAATTCCTTTATAGAAGGGAGACCTGAAAATATGCTCAGTAACACAATAAGATCAATGACCTCCTGAATAAAATCTGACCAATGCATAGTTTTGGGTAATTTGGTGAAGTTGTTGACCAAATAATTTTTCATCGTGATTTTTTAGCATACTTCATCTTTCTTGTCCCAATGCTCCACTGATAATTCTGGTGAAATCATGGTGTAATATTGAACATCGAGAATTTTGAGTAGATCTTCGAAGAAGTCTAGGTCCAAATGGATTACTACCTTATCATTTTCATCTCTGACTGACATGGAGTATTTTTTAAAGTGGACTGTTGCAGCTAAAATGAACTCTAGCCAATGCATGGATGTGGGAAAACTGACAGCAAGGGCGAGCCCACTGTCGTAGATGGCTTGCATCCATGATTTCTTATTTGTATCCTTTAATCTTTCCCGAAAATTTAGAAAATCAATTTGTCCTAAGTCAGTGTCCCCTATATTCCCTAAGTTGGAAGATAGGTAGGAGTGAGGAGTAACCCCAAGAAATGAGTACTTCATTTTATCTTTTCCCTTTGAAGTGAAAGTAGACATCAAGCCCTATGTTTTGGAAGCTGAAGTTGGAGAAATTCTGAAAAACTGAAGGAAAATTTTTTGAAATCTCAAACTGAAAAGTTTTGAAACAAATCACTGAACTGGAATCTCTAAATTCAGAAGTTCCAAAAGAAATCTCCAAAGGAATTTCTCCAAAAGAAATCTACAAAATGGAATCTCCAAAAAAGTTTCCCGAATTGAAATCTCTGAAAAATTTCTCTGAAATGTTTTTTAAAGGTTTTTTTCTTAATAATACTAACTCCCAAATGCTAAAAAATGAGAATTGAGAAGAAGTATGGGAGACTCGAGAATATTTTTCAAACAACTCTGAATACCTGAAGAAAACTCAAAATGTGAAACATGGTGAACAAAGGGGGTGACATTTCAAAAAATACACAGAGGGAGACCAAAGAGAAAACAAAATGAGAGGGAAACAAATAAAAATACCTTAAAAAAAAAAGAAAATAAACAAATTACCATACCTTGAAAAATATGTCACAAAGCACAAGAAACAAAATGTCAGAGAAAATGTGTCAGGAAAAAATGATGAGTAAAAAAATGAGTTTAAATAGAAATCCCAATATTAATGGCAGAAATCTAATCCATAAGGAGATAGGTGAAAAATTAAAAGTGTAAAGGACCTATGAGAGTCTGAAACCCGAAAGCCCAAAATTCAGAATTTTAGGTTTTTGGACTTCGGAGATTGGGAGATAAAAAAGTGAATTGGTAATGAAAAGTTCCGAAACCCGAAAGCGCAAAATTTCAAAAACTTGGACTTTCAGACTTCAGAAGTTCAAAAGTAAAAATCCTAAAAATGACTTGGAGAATTCTGAAACCTGAAATCCTGAAAGTCTAAAATTTTGGACTTTCAAAATTTTAGACTTCGGAAGTCCGAGAGGGATTTAAACAAAAATGATGCCAAAATTTTTGAAACTTGAAATTTGAAATTTTCAGACTTTCAGGGTGTAGGACTTCAAAGAGTTAACAAAGCAATCCCAAATCTGAGCAATAAAAATCTGAAAGAGAAAAATCTTTGATGTGTGAAGATTGAAATTTTTTGATTTCGAGCCTTGGAGAATTTCATTATACAAAGGATTTTCTATAAATTTTGTTTGACATATTTTTCTTTAAGGTAGGTTAAATGGTTAACAATCACCACCTCTTTTAGCTTAGGATTTCTCTTTTTCGACATATTTTTCTAACCCCGGTCCCTTGGAATGTTTAGTTTAGGATTTTCTTTCTAAATTAGAAGAAGTTTTAGTAGTAGAAATAGGTAGAGGAACCATACTTCTATGAAGGTCTATCTCAAGCGTGCAAGGTCCCACAACTTGGAGATAATCCCATGTTGCCTCAAAATCTCATGTTATATATGACTCAAGGTAGGGTGCCTTTTTAATATCTAAGAACTTATTCACTTAGTCCTTTCATCGTATTGACAACCTTATCAACTCTAAGAAAATATACAACAATTTACTCTTTATCACTCATCTTTATCCCTTCAAACTAATTTTTGAAAGTTTTAATCTTAGATATTCTTACCTTAGACTCACCCTCATAAATGACTTCAAGTTTCTCCCAAATTTGATTTGCTAATGTGTAATATATAACCTTTATAATTTTAGGTTCAGCTAAGCCACACATGATTGCATTTATAGCCCTAGAGTTATCATTACTAAACTTCTTATCTGCAGTAGATGTTAGAGGGGTCTAAGGAACTACATATCCATCCACCATTAATTTCCAAATATCAAACCATAATGGAATGATGTGATTCCTCATCCTAAGACTCCAAAAATCATAGTTTATCCCATCAAATAATGGTGCCTTGCTGGAGGAATTTCCACTTTGTTGACTCGTCATTTTTGTGCTTCAAAGAATATCCTTTCAAGTGATTAAACTTATCCAAAAGGACTTGATCCGATAATAATTATTGCTGTAATACCTCATAAATATAGTCATTAAATTTAACCAGATCATCATCTTTGATTGATCTTGACATCAAGTGGAAAAGGAACAAGTGTTTTCAATAAAGGTTGAGAAATCAAGACACGATAAATAATATGGTTGTTAAGAACCAATGTTGATCTTGTGATTATCTAAACTAAGGGTGTTGTTGATAATTAATTCCCAAGAATAGTATTATTATTACTAGCTTAAGCTTGTAATCACTAAGTTAATAAGTCTCACGACGTATAGCGAATGACTTAAGGGAAAAAAGTATCTACTCCATGATCTACATTTCTACAAATTAATCCTAGGCCATGATATCCCATTAGGCTTAGTATATATATATATTTATAAAACTAATATACATGTTTGGTGAGATAGTGTATCACTGTGACATCTTTAGAAGATAATGCGTTTTAAACATTAGAGTCGAGGGGAGAGATTCACTTAACCCATATTAGCGATTAATCACTTTGTAGACTAATTGACATGGGGTTGTAAATTTTGGATCGAGGTGTTAAATTTGAAACCTTTGAATTGTTGAAAATTGATTGTTTGATTTATACGTAATCCTTTTTGGGGTGCTGGGGATTGTTGAATAGCGATTAAATGACTGTAAACCGGTAGAACCAAACCACCATGTATAAGATCATTGATAACTTGAAGGGGGTCATAGACCTTAAGGGACTTGCCAACATATGTAAAATTATGTATTATAACTCCATGGACTCTGAGAATTATGGGGCATTTAAATAATAATTTTAAGGCTATGCATGTTCTATAGCATTGGTATTATACTATATTATAATTTATTCTCTCTAGTTGTTATTTGACCTATGTTATAGAGAGAAAATAAGATAATGATGTTCAGTTAATTTCATGGAAAAAGGTAAATAAGGATTTTAAACTGTGGAAATCCTGCCAATTTTGGAGGAGAGTTGGAGGGTGGCGTAGTTAGATGAGTCACTGGTGTGGTACTCCAGCATTTAACACTGTTAATAGCGCATTTAAAATTATGGAAATATGTAAAGCTTCCTAAGGAAGTAACCCACATGCAGCTACTCCATTCTATTTTATTGTTGAGATTTGGGGGAAAAGCTCCACTTCAGGTAGCAGTGCATGGCGAGCAAGCTATGACATGTAGCTATTTTTAGAAGAGGAAGTTCATTATTGTGGGAAAATATATAAGAAGGGGGACGTCATTATATGGCTTGAAAGGAGGTTGGAATTGTTGGCTGGTTCGAGGTGGACAGTCTTGAATCCATATACTCTCTGTTGTTGTAATACTTGCTGAGAAAGATCTCGAAGGATGTAGGAAGCAAATTCACATGAAACAATCGTTCATTATCCCTTTTATCTTTTTATTACATCATATGTTAGAGTGAATACATATTGCAATTTTTTTGAGCTAGGAAAAATGGGTATGTGATGGTTGGAGGTTGTTTTTTCCTTTTACTCTATTTTTGTGCAAAAAGAAATGGAAAGTTAAATGACTGTAAACCTGGGTATGTAATATATTTCTATCTTTTATACTGCTTGAATCATGTTTTCTAATGATGACTGTAAAGGATACTCCAGGGAAAGGTTTTGAACCACTTTGATTTTGTTTGCATTGTTTTGATTTGGTTGACCCAAATAATATTGGGTTTCTATGTAAATATTAGAATATTATGCAAAACCAAATTTGGATGCATGGGGTTTCTTTTATCTAACTAAATCTTGATATTGGGATCTAGTAAAAAATCGATTACAGATAATGGTGTTTATTCTTCCACTTCTGGTCTGTTTTTAACATCTATAGAAAATAGAGGTGTTTTTAGGTATTCACCCAGGACAAGTTGGTGTTTAATCTAAAATTTATAGGTTATTAATAGACTTATATTTTCTCCATCAGGTTGAATATTAGTGAATCGGGAATGCCACTATGGCTAAGGATTTGCTATTTTCCCAACATGGTCTTCTACCTTTGATGAATATGTGAGAAAATTTCATTTCTCTCTCTCTCTGTGTAAAGAAGATTTGGGTATTAACCTTTATGGCATGGCTCAGTTTGTATCGTGTTTTTTTTAGCTGATAACACTTCATGCTATTCTTGACACTTGTCTATTATGATGAACCTTGCAACTCTTAGCGTAGTTATTTTGGAAGTAATGGGAATTACTTCAGGCTTAGTAGTGGTTGGACAATAGCAAATGGTTGAGTTACAAAATGTGTCTTATTTTGCCACCATTCAGTCCTGGGTAGACAGTAAGATATGGAAAGTGCCTTCAGTCGATGTAAATAAACGTTGAGTTGTTGAGCCTTCGGTGCACTCTACTATAAGGAGTTTAATTAATTGGTTATCTTCCTTAGAAGTCATCTAAACCAGTTTGAATTGATACTATAGAACAATAAATGAATTTGGAAATTAGGTTATGAAGGGCTAAGCCTAAATTATCTTATACCAAGTATGGAAAACCATTTCTTCTTACTTCAGGAATTTATTCGGTTCAGATGTTATATATTTCTATAACCAATCACAAACTTGAGGAAAAATCGATTAGAGCTTGGGTCTTGATGGATAATGACTAAAAGAGTTTGATTGTATTATGTTTACTAGAAAGGATGAAAAGTCTTATTTGAAACCAAGGGGTCTTGGTTAGTTGACACCCTGAATATGTTTTCTGCTCCATTTATAAAGTGTAACAATGGAACTAAAACTTAGTTTGTTTCCATTCTTTAAATTGATTTTTAAAGAAGATAATTTTATTTGTATTATGAGGTTCTTATGTAACTATATGAATCTCTGCTGGATGATAAAATCAAGTGTATTACTTCCCTAATTTAGAGGAGTAGTACATGCGAGTCATTATGAAAAACTTGGGAAGTTTAGACTTCTATTATTAAGTACAATTAAACTTCAGTAGTGGTTGTGTTTTCAGTTTATTATAACAGAAAAATATAGTAAGATATAATTTGGGGAGCTATGTTGTATTAAAAAAATACACAAGTTGAAAAACTTTCTGGTAAAAACTAGGTGGCGGCCCGATGGAGAAAATGAATGCAAATATTGTGAGTAGGGAGGGAGTCGATTGCAAGTTCCTGGTGGATCTGTATAGGTAGAAGGATGCTGCGAAGGGTTCTGCTTGAGTATTAGAGGGTACTTGGGTTGGGGAGGGAGTACGAGACAAAGCCAGTTAGGAGGAGATGAAAGCAGAGCTGTGCCCTAACCCTAGGGCTCCAAAATGAAAATATTTTTGGATGTTAGGGGGAAAGGAAGGAACGGTGTGTGGAACCAAGGGGTTGGAGATTCAAGAAAAATTGGTTCAAGGTATAATCAAAAGGATGCTTCCTTCAAGGAGGCACTGTAAAATAGGGGCAACATTTCCTTGGGTAAACATACAGCTAAAACCCAGGCATACTTGGTTGATCTAGCCAAGGACATCCCTTCCCTCACTATAGAAAATCCATAAGTTGAAGAATATTTCAAAAATTTAGCACAGGATGTGGTGGTGGGTAGATTTAATGGATTTTGGCCCTCCTCCATAGCTTTGTACCAATGGGTCTTAAAAAATTGGACCAATAAATGTGAGATCTCTCTCTACTCCAAGGGTTTTTTTTTTGTCCATTTTAGGGAAACAAAATATTACCAACGGTGTTTGATAGATGGACCTTGGTTTTGGGGACATGCGGGTCTATTCATCACTCCATGATTCCTAGAATTTAATATGAATACTTATTCAGTAACCAAAACACCAGTTTGGGTCAGGATTCCTAACCTCCCCTTACATATGTGGTATGCCCTAGAAGATATTGGAAACGTCTTGGGAAAATTTATAAAAGAGGATATGGATATAACACATTCGGGTCTGTGTTTGTTCACCTGAATTTGCGTTGAAATTTATTTAAGAAAAGGATTACCTAATCAAATGAACTTGAAATTTGGTAATTTTCAACACACCCTGGTCTTAGACTATGAGAATAGTGTATTCTAATGTAGACAGTGTAGAAATGCGGGGCATTTGTAAGCCTCATGCCCCTTCAATAAGAATCAAAAATTTGAAAAAGTAAATGGATCAAAATTTTCAAACAGATGGGGTTCTATAAACCCATATTTGGTTTCTACATCAAAATTTAAAGATAATCTATATAATCCTACCCCTGATGACAAAGTGGTTACAAAAAAAAGGATACAGAGATGGGATTTTAGGAAGAAAACTTTGTTGGAGGTGGTATAAAAAGAGGACATACTTCAAAAAGTTCAGAATCAGATCAGGATTTTGTGCTAGGTAATTTGATGGCATTGGCGAATCCCAGTGACCTTGCATTGGTTATCTCGTCCAATCTTGGAAAATGGCAAGAAGTAAAGAGACGTAAAAATAAAAAAGGATGCATGGGTAGAATTGACGATTATTTTCCAACCTAGGGGGGAAGTAATTTAGGGATTGCTCTATCTATTGTAAATTCAGTATGCAACTATTTTTTGGATTTTGTAGCCCTTTTGTTCTCCTGAGGATTTAGCCTCATCTTTTAAATAGGGAATGGGTCCCTTCAACCCACCTTATCAATAAAAAAATACACAAGACTATATAATTTAGAAACGATGTCTATATTTAATTCCTATAAGTTATTGCGATATATAACTTAGAGATATATAATTCTATTTCCTTATTAGGATATTAATGGTTAATACAGAATATGCTCCTTTGAGAAGTTATGAAATATACACTTCATGAAATTAAATCAATAGGTATACAGTGTATTAACCATACTTTTTGACAAATATTTTAGTAACACTGAAACTAGCGGGTTTCATTTACGTAGCATGGATTACCTTGTGTGTTTCTAAGGTTAAGGCTTCTTAGATTAGCATGAGAAATAGTAATAGTTGCAACAACTTCTAGATATGAAAGGGATGATATAGATACATTTACGAATTTATAAGGGTTTGATACTTCTGTTTAACTTCTGTGGAATTCAGTTATATTTATAACAATATGTGGTATTGATTAGTTAATGGTCATTATTGGATTTGAATATATTTATCTGGTTTTGTTTTAACTTAATTATGTGCAAGTACTAATAAGATTTTTTTACCGAGGAATACTTAAGATGGTAAAAGGAGTTGTACTAAAAAGTGTAAATCAAGTTATTTGAGTATGATATTTGTTACATTACATGTTTAAATTGTAAGAATGAGATTAGTATTGCATTATATATTCATTCTAATATGTAATGACATAAATTGATAAATGGGGTAAAGGACTTTTCTTGCTCGGTTCAATTAAACTGACCTTGCCTAACCATTACAGGAAAGTAAGCAGAGATAACATGTGAAAATTAAAGAAAGGCTTTAGTTATCTAATTGAACCATATGCTTACTTTTAAAGGATAGAGTTGCAGTCAAAATTGTTGAATTGGGATACTCTCATTTATATGAAGAAGTTATTTGTTTTCATTGAGTAAGGGTTTTCTTGTGAAAATCTACTAAGTACATTATGATATATGTAGCATGGTAAAGATTCTATATTTTGATCGATAAATAATTGCTTCATATTATTGAAAGAATGTTGATGCCTCTCTGCAATCTCTGTAACAACTTCTAATATGCTGTAGTAATGTCGGTATAAGTATGGCTACATGCTTGTGATATTTTATGAAAATTGGATCATTACATGATTGTAATGGAGGGCTATTGTAAATGTCTATTTTAAAAATATAATAGCTATCTTATGGACTAGGTAAACTTAGTAATTTTAATGGTTGAATTGGGAAGTTATAATTTAGTAATATAATTGATAGGATAATGGAATACAATATGGAGTAGGTTGATGTATTATTTTTAATCTAAATCGATTAACTTATGGGAAATTAAAAGTATTGTTAGCAAGAGGGTGTGATTCCTCACAAGTCTAATTAATACACTAAAGCTTGATAGATGAGAAATCATCCAGGAATGAATCTTGATGTATATGCATATGTATACACGTTTATGGGACTTTCTTCTAGTAAAGTTAGAGTAACTATATTGGAGGCAAAATAATATGATGAATCTTATGAATGATAAGATAAAGTTCAACATATAAGGTTAATTCCTTGAAACTTAGTGATGTTCCTTTTTGGGCAGCACTCAAACCTCTAAAGGAATTAAGTTGAAATACTATGTAAAATCATCCCAACCCTCATAACATGATGGGAAGCTCAACATAATGTTGCAAGGTGAAATAATAAATAAGAATAGAACACAGATGTTCTTTGATGCTTAAGCGAGCTGTCATTTCATAAAATGGGGAGATGAATTATAAGATCTCTCATAATACCATCATTTGAAATATATGATGTGATGAAATTAATGTTAAAGTTTACTCCAACTAACAAGATATAATGAAGAAAATTCATTATTAATTAGGTCAAAAATAAATACAAAAAAAAAACCCTTAGGGGATGGGATAAGGTTGGTGGAGAACTTTAGGGGAGACTAAACTCTTGAACCCAAAACTTATATAAAACCTTAGTTATGATGCCTAATGCAATGATAAAAATTGTTGTTAGGAACATGCAGATTTCACTCATCTTGAGTACTTATTATTAGATGCATGGTGAAGGTTGGTATTTATACTCCTAAGAATAAAGAGTTTAAATCAACCATGATAAAGATATGATGGTGTAGTCATATAATGGATAACGACAATCTGCTAGCCAAAATGCATAGAATATATTTTTGGATACCAAGGAAATTGGTAAGAAGATCCAAGAAAAATGAATATATTTCCAAGGTGATAGTAACCATGCAAATAAACCTAAGTCAGGTTTGGGCATTGTTGTAGAAGTCCTTAAGAGAATTGGGAATACTATTGAAACAAGTAGCTTAAAATGAATAAGATTCGTATATAGATAGATTAGATCTAGCTGATATAAATGCTGAGGTAAATTTGAGTAACATGACTCTAATAAATAGTATAAGTTCTATTGAAGGGAGGATGATGGGAATGACTTCGTATGCATTAATGATGAGTGATTATGTAGTTTGCATGATTTCTTACAGGAGCAATAACAACATTTATGGTTATTACTCCTTGTTAATATGAGCCATTATTTTATTCGGTTGAATTTGCATCATTATTAATAGTAAGATTGGGAATTTAGATCTAAAGAATGATTTATCTTATATCTGGAACCGATAGGTAGAAACGAGCATTATCAGAACTACATTTGATCTATCATGATACTATGGGACAAGATTCTAGATACACTTCACTAATTGATGAAGACATGAGAACTAGAACAGTCTGTTATGTTTAAATTATTGAGATACATTGTTTCATTTTAGGACTCTTGATAGGTGAACTCACTACCTCCATTACATGGTTGTATCCATTTAACAACATTGGTCGTTATTTGAATATACCACTTAATAGCTATACTGAGTTCCCTTTTTGAGACCTTAGAATGTGGCATGGTATTGTTTAAGTACAATCTTGTTAGAGTTACAAGGGTGGATGGAACCCCACGAGCTAGTACCCCGATGCCAACATATGATGGCTACGGGAAGGGAAGCAGTCTAGTATTGATGTGAATCATTACAAAAGACACTTGCTTTCCCATAGGCATCATAGGATGACATTGAGGTACAATTTCAAGTAGGTTAATCTATACTTGTGCCTTGTACAAGACTTGTATATTTTTACAGCACCATTGACTGCAAATCCATAGAACTGAACAAGTGATTAAGGTGAGATGACAAGATTCCAATGGCAAGTGTGTTGTCATGGAACCAAGCATGGCATACATGACTTAGAAACCTTGTGCAAGGTAGTGTAACTACTAATCATACTATCAAGATTTCACCATTTTCTAGGATGTGAGATGCCTATGGATTTCATAGGTAGAACCCAGGTACACACTTAGGGGTTCCTGTTAAAGGAGAACCAAATGGATACATTTTTATGTATGGCTCATAAAGAGCATTGAGTGAGAACAAGTAAGTTCAGTATTCTCTCATACAGCTGCACATGGTTCATGATAGTTATCAGGAATGGATTGCATTAAGACTTATGTTGGATTTAAATATATGGGTATTTAAATCAGCTACATGAGGTAAGTAAAAAAATAAAAATAAATCTCTAAGATTGAAGTGACAAAAGTGGATGTTACAGTTGGAAGAACAATGGACTAAGAGGGGAGGTGAATTAGTCCTTAAAAACCTTTATCCATTTCAAATTAAATTTCTTAAATTATTTACCATTCAATCATGCATTACTGTGTGCTTAACAACATACAACATCCATTAAAATGAGCATAACCATGAGAGAGTACACAAGAACACAAGATGTATGCAGGAAACTCTCAAGAAGAAGAAAAACCACTAAAAATTTGATCATATTACACAAATCAAAAGAATTTAGTGAAGAATCAACTTCACAATGAGCACTAACCCTACAAGGAGCATAAACCCCTAGTTTAGTGAGGAAGCAATCCCATAAGGAGGTTTGTTGTCTTTTATTTTACTAAACAGCCCAAGGTGTGCTGACACATCACTTAGACATATATGATCACTCACCCGAAGTGTGAAAGGATACCAGGTACCTCTTTTATGGCATATTCTTCTAGGAATTAACATGATAAACACACATATAATCTAGTTTCATAAAAATTATTCAAGTATAAATCATAACACAAACTAGATCTAGATCATATCCATATGCAAGAATGTTTAAAATAGAATGAAGATCAAATCTACCATGCAAGATCCAACAACAGATATGTTAATAACCAATATCAAACCACATACATCCATTGTAGTAATTCTCTATAAAACATAGAAGTGTCACCATAAGTCATGCACGCTCATAACCAACAACATAACACTAACAAAACATTGATCCCTCAATTGTGCAAATAAATGTATATATATAGGACTTGGGACTTTCCATTCTCTACTTAAGCATCTTCAAAATAGGATGCATGCAAAGAATATCCATGCACTGCTACAACATAAATACCAAAGCATTCAATCTTATCTAATAATAGATCTCCTATAGTTAGCTCCTAGTTCAAATCATATTATTAACTCAAGACACTGCATGTCGTTTGAACTTCCACTTGTCCAAGATAGCCTTTGATTAGTCACCAATTCTTTATACCTCTTCATGTCCCACACTCAATGTCTATATTTATCCAATTGTATCCAAAACAAATAAGTCTCGAAGTCATACTTTCGTAGGTGCGCCCTTTTCTGCTACATCTCTATGCATACCTACGCACTCTATATTTGTGTGCCCTAACCTTATTCTTATTTAGTACTTAGGTTATAATTCGTCAACCTAAAATTACCCCACACTTCTATCATTTCCACCCTCGGTAATGGGTAACCATGCCTTTTCTTCTCCATGAACAAAGAATAAGGAACAAAAGAACAACTATACATAAGGAATGAATGAATACCAAAAATAATCATGACGCCTTACTCATCTTAAAGTTGTAGAAACTCAGGATAATTACTCTTTATCTCTACCTCCATCTCATTCCAACCACTAAGTGCCTTATTTGTTTTGTCAAGGATGTTTTTTATTAACCCTTATATCTCATCTAGATTCATGCTCTTGCCCTCATTTTATAATACTCGAAGAACATTGGTCAAACTTGAGACCATCCCTTCCATCACATCCATACGCCGTGTTATGAGTTCCCCAATTTGTTTGATCTTCTCCTTCTGAGGTTCCTTGGTTGTGGTAAGTGCATCACACTTTTCTACTACTAAAGTGAGCCTCTCCTCGTGCCCAATTGTCTCATTATTCTTTGTGATTGTAATGCCCCATTCTCCAACGATCATGTCGCTAAGCTTTTAACATTGTGGTGCTTATGTTGACCTCTCGTTGGCTCTTGTTTTTCGATTAATAAGTAGTAATAATAATAATAATATTTTTTTATTTATTGGTCGACGTTAACCTCGCCTTCTGATCATTGATTTGATACCAACCCTGTTGTTAAATTTTGATAAGCGATTACATAAATTAATGTTGGGAAATGAGGATGAAGCTCCATCCTTCTTGGCATTTAAGGTGAACTATTTAAATATGGTTTAGGGTTGTAAAATATTCTAAGGCGTGCTTGAATGGGGAGAATTTAGGATTTGTGTATCACATGGATCTCTCTCCAAAATAGACGTCTTTTCTTGTAAACCGTGTTGGACCTTCCCTGGGATCTGGGGAAGCATGTTTGAAATCATATTGGGTTTTGGCCTGCGTTTTGTCTTCATGATTCGTTATGGCTTGCTAGCCACGTTTTCTTTATTTTGGGGATTTACGTGCTTAGTAGTTTGGGGATCTGCGTGCTCAGTGGATTGGGGGTCACACGTCCAAATGAAAACCTCACATTAAAGAGTTTAGTGCAAGTTTCCTTGGCTGTGTGGTCATTTTCTGGTGCACAGATCCTGGGCACATCCTTTTTTGTCTTCCCTGGCCACAATGAAACCCCCCTCACGCCTTATGCTGGTGCATAGATCTTGGGCACATCCCTTTTTCCTACCCTGGCCGCGTGGGTCTGTGGGGTGAAGGAATACTTCATTTTTGTGGTCATGTGGACATGGTTTTTTTTTGTTGTTAACTGATGCATTTTGGGGGGAAGAAGGAGCGCGGTTTTCTTTTGCTGGCCGCACACAGCGACCAGCTGGTGCAGTAGGCATGTTACCTCCACTTTCATTGGATGTTGTGAGTTGTGTTCTTGTTGGGGATCCACAGCAGATTGCAACAGTCTTTAGCCAGGCAGCAGGTGTGTGCAGTACAGTAGATGCCTCTTTGAGCGCTTCCAACAAGCAGGCTGTCCAACAATGTTGTTACCTGTTCAGTATTGAATGCATCCTCAAATTTTGGATTCTCCTTCAAGTTTTTATTTTTATTTTTTATCCAAATCAATTAGTAACAGTAAGAGTGTTACCAGGAGACCTGATGAAATTTATTACAAAAATTCTCTATTGGGACCTTACTTGTTTTACGATGCAACTCATGGAAGAGAATCTCATAGAGGAGGATCTGTTAATATCAGAATATTCATGAAGCACAATTTGTTGTTGGAGAGCTTGGTAATAAAAGCCTTCATAAGTGTGGTGCTTACATTATTCATAGCAGGATGGGTTGTTCGGTGGAAGTCTTTAAACCTGTCGGGTGGTTTTTCCGGGATCTTGGTAATGTCAGCATCTATCATGGCTTCCTTCAGGTTTGGAGCTCTCCTCCTCATGTTTTTCTTCACATTCTCAAAGCTCTCAAAGCTTGGTACTGAAAAGAAGCACAAAAATGATGCTGAATACAAGGAGGGAGGCCAACGGGATTTGATGCAAGTGCTAGTGAATAGTTTTATTGCCACAGCACTAGCGTTAGGAGTTGCATTTTTGACAGGCTAGAATGATATCTGTTTGAACTTAGAAAAGGCACCTTTGGTTACTAGTCTGATTGGTGGTATTCTTGGGCACTATGCATGCTGTAACGGGGATTCTTGGTCTTCAGAAATTGGTGTTCTTAGTAGTAGCCAACCTCGGCTCATTACTACCTTCAAGGGCATGTTTCAGCGTGCTCTTGCCTTGGGAAGCACATTAAATGCATGATAAGCCCTAACCCTCTCTCTTAATGATTTATTTCCTTTAGCATTTAGATAAATCAATCTCTGTAGTGTTGTTTGAATTCTGTATATGTGAGTCTCCTTTGGATTGTTGATGTGTGATTCTCTTTTACTAAGTAAGTAACATTTTGGATTCTTGATATTATTTAAAATTTATTTACATATATATGTTGACTCTTTCTTGAATGAGATGCCCAATAGAAATGGGTTTTCGAATGACTTTTAAACAAAATTTGCATGAGCTGATCTCTCTCCAGTGATTCTCACTTTTCGACCTTATAAAGTTAGTTTATCATTTTGCCATGATTACTCCTGTGAACAGTGGTTTCTGTAGAAAATATTGTGGTGTGTGAATGAGATTTAGGATTTTTCTTGTCTTGTTTTTATTATGTAAAACATGGCTTGAAAACAGGAAATTTTCTCAGAAGACTATGTTTGTCTTTTAATGTGGATTGGTAATAATATAACCCCCCCCATTAGGATTGGAGGCTTCTATTTGGGGAGAGTCGTACTGGTTCTTATTGGTCCTTCTAGATACTATCCGACTCCTTTGATTATCGTTTACTTTGGGGATTATTGAAAACCCCTCACCAGGCCCTCTACTATTATTATCACTATGAGCTTACTTTTAGATTGGAATGCTCTTGAAACATTTTTTAATGGGGTTTCTATTTTGTGACCTTTTTTAATACGGTAAGCCTCAAGACGTTAGTTTGTGTGGATAACTATATGGCTTAAGTTTGAGGCACTTCTTAGATCTTTGAATCAGTTAAAGTAATAATGGATACATCAAACTCTCATGAATGTGTACATTCTGCATGTTTGATTGACATGTGATGGCCCTCAGGCATATGAATTCAGTCAATGCTTGAAATATGAGATTATAAATTTATCCTATACTTTGACTTCAAAGCTTGTTGAAATGCTTGTTGGTAGGAAAACAGATGAATAGGGAAGTTATGAGAACTACCCTAAAATGGATTCATACACAGCCTTAAGTAAAGGTGACAACTACCATAATGGGACTGTTCATACCTTATATGATGTCAAGGATAGAAGTCGACCTAAGATTATTTAACTTCATTATATAGGACAATGATTAATACCCATAAATTGAGATATGCAAGTGGAGGTTGAATTATATAATATGATACATTATGCTTTCAGGAAACCAGTAAGGATAAATATGTTATTTCAATACTTGGTTAGTGCGTGGATTATTTTCTGGCATTTACGACGATTATTATGTTAGCTAAAATTGGTACTTGCATCTCAATTGTGAGTTGAGATAATGTTGATACTTGTATTTATAGTGGCTTGGACCACGCTTACCTGTTTTAGCTAGCCAAATGTACCTTCTACTCATTAACAAAGTATGACGGTATTGTTGTTCGTAATTCATTCCTCTGAGTTGGACTCTTATACTAATGGAGGCATATAGATACATTAAAATAAACAACTGATAGGATATCTAAATAAAATATGAACTTGCTGATTGGTGGAACCCTTGTTTACATAAGTACATTCTTTAAATTGTGAGATAAGTATCAAAAGTATACTTACATATCCTTGATTTTCTATAAAGGTTGATACTTGGGTAATATTGATGTGTATCATAAGATTGACACTTGTATTTATTATAGAAGCTTAATGTCGTGGGTGCTTTTATTTAATTGAAAGATAATATTGTTGGACACTTATATATGTGAAGTAGGTTGAGGGTATTAGGTGAGCGTTATTATTACTACTGTAATTTAATTATGATTAAATGAAAGGTTAAGGTTGCATATCTTCTAGCCACTTGGAATTTTTGTTCATATGTAAGCAAATTTTAGGGAAGTGTTTAATGATGGGTATGAAATGTATTATCATGAGATGTGCAGTTAAGATTTGAATACATGATTAGGAATTATTTGATAGGGAGTATTACAAACTTTCATTTATTTAAATGCTAGATGGCATAAGTTATTAGGTGAGGTTTATATCTTATCATGCTCAGTTCTAGCGAACTGACTCTAGTAAACATTTGTTGCAGATGGAATTTTAGTGAGTAGATGAGGGATAGACGTGTGAACTTGTGCATCAACCTCAGCTGAGAAGTTCTTACATGAATCTTTTTTTTTATATCGTTCAACTATTGATAACATACAGTGGAAAATGTAGGAGAGGATATTGGTCTTGGTATAATGTATTTGTGGATTTTGTCATCTTAACTTTGGACACCTTGGTTTGTTTGACCATCATTGAAAATATTAAAATATTGGTTACTGCTTGTTGAGTGACCTTATTGGATTATTGGTATTTTAAGTGTGGAAGTAACCTTGTTCTATTCTGGTGAATGAGTGTTATTAAACTTTACCCTTGAAAAGAAATGTTGAGTAAATCTTGCTATGACTTATTAATAATGTGACATAAGTAAAATAACATGGGTTGTTTAATACTTATAAAAGTTGAACTAAAAAGTTATATTTAAATAAATTAACGTAGAGGTTACCAACTTGAGAGCAAGGAATTCTTTAAAGAAATCATAGGCGAGATCATCATTGTGAGTAAGAATTATATAACATGATAACCCTAGCTCCTCTAGTGAACATTATTCCTTTTATGGTGAAATTTGTAAAATAACCCTAAGGAGAAATGAACTGTTAGTTGTTAGAAGAGGATAAGATTTAATAAGCCAGAGAAAACTTAGCATTGTAAGAAGCATTGTACAAACCATATCTAGAGTCTTAGCAAACTGTAGTTAAGGATCGAAATAGGTTACATAAAAATAAATAACCATCAATAATTTCCTCATTGTGGCTTGCCCTATCTGTAGGTGTGTTATGTGGTGGTTTCTTATGTTGTTTTGTCAGAAATAAAAGTGAACCATCCTTGGTGTGTGTGAAAATTTCCATGCTACCCTTGTGGTCATCCTTGTATTGAGTTATCCACGGAGTTAGTTGTGACCTTGGTGGTGGCATGTTGTGTCGTGTTATGCGTCGAAAAAAAAAATTATCCTGTATTTTACTGTGTTGTTTGGGTGGGAAATTATGGGTCGTTACAGTGATAAGGAATACATTCTCTTCCATCATAGTGCTTGTTTTGATTATTATCTCAGGATCAACGTAAATGTTCAATGCCATATCTTCCTTTTTAATTTCATCCTTCATGGTCTAGAGTAAAGACTCATACCATGTAATATGACACACTATCATTTCCTTAGCTCTCTCTTCCTATGCTATAATATCCTTTGGTTTTGGCATCCATATTAAACCCTCATATAACATGTATACCAACATTTGTAAATAATGCATAGAAAAAGGAAATATTTTAGCCACTCTCTCTTCCAAATGCGGTCTATCCTTCAAAATTTCATCATCGATCTTCTCCGCCATGTCAACTATTATATGCACCTTCACCTTAGCTCTCTCCTTTTACTTGGTCAAGTGCTTAATATCTAATTCTTTATCCTTTTTATCTTCTTATAAATTCTAAATAAATGTCACTTTATCAATATTTCTGTGTGCAACCCTCTACAGATACCTTCATTAATGCATTACTTACTTGTTCATCTAAAAATTGATTTGGATTGATTGTTACATGGTAATAATGCGACACTTTCTTCATTCTTCATAACAAACATGATTCTTCACATACATCAAAGTCAGTTTCATCCATATGAGTCTACATACTTGATGAAAACTATTTGCAGGTGTGTGTAGTCGCCATATATGGATCCATCATTTCCCATCCATACAACCATTCCTTTACGATGGTACTCTTGAAACTGGTGTGAATTATATTTGTTGCATTCATCATCATAGCCAGGGTTTTTTTGTTCTTACTATCTCATCTTCCTTGGGCTCACTGATGTGCTCTCCTATGTTCTCATGTGTTTCGGTTCCCACATTCTGATGTACTTCATCTTCTCCCTTAGTTTCCTTATTTGTGCACGCAACATGTTCTACTATCTATATGTCTCCACTAGCACAGATTTCCTCTTCAGGTCCCTCTATGCCTACACTGGGGAAATCCTCCTTAGACAAAGGTTGTTCACCACCTATTTCCTTGTCCTCTTGCACCTATAGACTAGGTGTGGGTAACATCTTCCTAGACACTTCTGCGTTAATAATTTTCTTCATCACTATCCTTCAACCAAAATATATATCTATCATTTCTTTCTATTTTCCTCCTCCTTCACTGGTGTTATGCATGGTGATCTCTTTATTGGTTATGAGGGATCAATGCTAGTACCTACATATATGCGCTTCTTGTGCAATATTATTCTTCCCTGATCAAGTGTAGTTTTCTCTTTCTCTACTCCTCCTCCCCGCACTCTAGGACATTCTGTAAAACTTCATGTCCATGTTCTTCCTCCTTAGGGTGTCTGTTTCAATGATGCTCTTATTACCCACATTTTTTCCCCCTTTGGAGGACCTAGTAAAGACAATTCCCTATCCTACAATCACTTTTCCATCCTTAAATCATGACCTTGGGTACGTGTATATGTGCATAGGTGTTGGATCTTTGTCATTATCATATGTGTTTTCATTTTTGTCAAGCTGCATCGATGGAAAAAGGATTTATTGGGTAAAGTGAGAAAGTGAGAAAGATGAAGATTGAATTGGTAGTGTCAACTCATAGAGGCTTTAGGATGGTCAAGGATAAGTTCTAAAGGACTTAATCAGATTTTTATAAAAGTTGCAAACATAAGGAGTAAGCTTCTAAAGTCTGTATAAAGCCACAGAGCTCCAAAAAAGCCACAGAAGCTTGCCTGAAGGTCATGGGTAAAAGGGAAGAATCCACAAACCAAAAATAATTTAAAGGATGAACCACAAGTGAGAAAGAAGAAGTTATGAATGTGGAGGAAAAAGTCATGGGAGTAAGGAAGTCTAGAGGAAACTACACCTAAAGAAAAAAACCCACGAAGAACTAGAAAAACCGCTAAGGACATAAGATAGCTACGGGAGAACGATTAAAATCTGTAGGTAAAAGGATAGAGTCACAGGACATGGAACAAATTAAAGGGAAGGCAACAAGAAAGAAGAAAAAATACCTAACCATTGTAAAAATATGCGAAGCAAAGAAAATCAAGAAAACTAAAAATCCGTAATGAAAGGAGGAAAATTCATATAGTCAAAGGAAAATGCTGTGTTACAAAGGGAAAAAGTCAAAGAAGCTAAGAAAAGCTGTGGAATGAACAAATATGGACTGTACAGGGATCAAGAATTAATCAAATTTATCCTAAACATGAACAAGTGAGAAATTAATCTCCAAAATCTATGTTGATTCAATTGTTTGGTGATTATAGTTGTTTATATTAATTGATATCCATGAATAACAAATAAATCTACAGTTCTAACTGTCCACATTTAATGCTCATTGAATTTGTTGAAATCTAATTGTATTTCTGTATGTGATTCCCGATTTCAAGGGAAAAATTAAATATCAAAGAAGAAAGCAACTTGCTCAACTTGATCACGTTGGAAATACTATAAAGATGAGAAATTTATTTATGGTTATCGGCTAATAAATATTTCTTTGATATATGCATAGAAAAAGGTTGAAATCAAGCCAAATATAGTAATAAAAAATATGGAGTTAGGTCTATGAATTTAATAATTTATATTTTCAAGTGACGAGGTAGGAAAGAATGCACAATGTGCCAAAGAAAATGTTGGAATGGGGTTGATTTTCTATATAAAGGAAACATGATACCAATATGGGGGTTTCTTAAGTGAGAAGACAATGCATTCAAGCCAACGGAGATACAAAAATAAAAGAGAGAGGAAGGATGAGAGAAGACATAAGAAGTGAAGAAGATATATCATATGAGAATAACATCAGTTTGGTAGTTTGACTGAGCAAGAAGATTTTGAATTAGATGAGAAGAAGAGAATGACAAAGTGAACAAAGACAGATACAGAAAAAGTGATCATAATCGATTTTATAAGCAATTTTGAAACTAGATAATAAGAATTTATATGTAAAATAATAAGGTCTAAGTTATAGATTAACATATTTAGGGTGTTCCATCCTCCCTGTGGGTAGGTGCCTACAAAAGATCAGTCCTAGCTGATTAAATTAGGGGTTGGGTGCTCTTTGCAAGTTAGTGCTTGCTAAAATTCATTGAGTGGGGTGCTCAGTAAAATCTTCTAGTGGGTGCTTAAATTTTTGAAGTGGGTACTTCACACATTGAGTGGGTGCTCAAATGAAACCATTGTAAGCTTTGGAATTTGTGTTCCTAATAAAGCCTTGGTTTCAATTGGGTTTTTCTCCTGAAAGGGTTTTCCCATATAAATTTTGTGTTCAGTGTTTTACTGTATTATATATGTTTGATGAAATGCATATGATATATTACTACATAAATTTAAGGAATTATGTATTGGTATAACTCTATAAATTAAATTTAATCTGCAATGATTCACCCCCCCTCTTAGTGCTTGTGATCTCTAACATTGGGCTCAATCTTCCCTAGAATCAGAAGTCTCTAAAGTTATGTCAATGTTTATCTATCTCCATCATCTCCACATACGGCTCCTTTTTTGGGCCATACATATGTCCTACATAGAATATGTATGTCCACATTTACTTAATCAACATCAAATGTCAACTTGCATGCACTGTATAAACCTGTTCACTGAATCCTTGAAATAACATGAAGTGAAAGTGAAGGGTAACCTAAACCATGGGCTCTTCTTTCTTGTCTTCATGAAAAATATTCCCATGCTGAAATGTTGGTACATCGTGAACTCTACTTGTCTATTCAAAACACTAGGCAGTTCAGGAGGTATGTGTCATTCTCCCTCAAATGCCTGACACATTCTCCTAAACCACTTCTCCTGGCATTCCTTATAATTGTTCATGATCGAATCATGGCATGTGTACTTGGAAAAATTCTCTACATGTGATTTATTCTCCATGGGATATTCCCATACTTTTTCCCTTGACCCATCGAGAATGCCAATTTCACTGAATACAATTAGAAGTAGAATAACACCCTAAGTTATTTTATCACATTTTTTAGATGCGTGCCTCTGCTACTAGGCTCTCTGTAATGTAACCTACATTGTTATAGTAGGTATTTCTCACCATTTCATATGTGATATGTAGTTAGTGCTTATTGACCTCTGTCCATATCTCTAAGGTTCACAATTTGCAACCTACTAGCCATGTCACAACCCTTGTAGCCAGATCATGTATGCATGTAACATTAAAGGCTTGTCCCCCCTTTTTGTATTGGAATGAAGTGGCCGTCACCTTGAATCCATCATCAGACAAGTCACTCGTAATATTTGAACCCAAGTTGCAAAAACCTCTAACCTTTCTGACTAATTTAGCTGTAATCCACATCCTCCTACCCTTAAAGTAGAAGAAATACTTGTACACGTGAGAAATTAACCATTGGTACAACTGGTTGGGCTTTCCAAAATATGGTAGCTCATAAATTTGCATAACCCCAATGCTTTCCAATAGCTTTTGTACTATATTTTCCAAGACCCTATTCTTGTCTTCTGTTCTCATATTTATTTTCTGAATGGTCCCTACAATGATATATTTTTGGTTTTTCTTAGTTTTGTGGTTAAAATCATGAATATTACATTGTGTTATCTTTGTTGTACATGGCCTACCCTTAATCACCTCTTCAGGGTACTGCATTTTGACTAGCCATTCTTCTACTACCTCTACAGTCTCCTTCTCAGCAACTAGAGCTCTCCTTGGTGTCATTTCTCTTCTTAATTCATAGGTATTGTAACTTCAACTTTTTCACCTTCTTACCTCACATGCCTTGATCTCAAATCAAACCCTTTGGTCTCATGCCCTGGTTAAAACTTTTTCTCTGTGAAAACCTAACAGCATGAACCCTCCTTCAAAAACATTCCTGAATATCTCAATAACACTTCTCCATTATTAACAATGTGTCTCTCAATGTGGTCTTCAATCTGAGAAATTTCCTTGAAATTTATTTTCAAACCTATCTCTACTCTGAGAACTTGTAATTTACAATTCACTTCAATTTTAAACAAGGCATCAGTCTATTTTATAATCAATCCACCCCCATACTAAAAGTATGTGTGGTCCTCTGTGCATGAATTCAACATATAGTAATCAAATTCAAACGCGCAAACGTGTTTATTGCAACAAAACACAAACCTAATTTGAAAAATCATAGTAACAATGAAAGAAACCACAGATAAAGGAAATAAATTAACTAATATCTAATCTAATTGGCAATACTACCTTATTACAAACATCTAGAAGAATTACTTATATTAGGGCTTTAGCCTACTTCTGTTGAAATAACTAGGCAACCGTGTCCCATCCAGTGTTTATAATTGGAAAAAAAATTGAATAAAAGTATATAAGTCACAACATATGGTACCAACCAGTACACTTGGAACTTCCTAGGGTGGCACAAAAACTTTGAATCATAAATAAGAACCATCTGTCTAACTTCAATCTTCTTATTTTTAATATGTCTCTCATACCATGTTTTCTGCCTGGCCTTTTCTATCTTCTGACTCCACCTAGCAATAATGCACCTCTAATATAACTACATCATTTTTGTCTATGCACTCTTCAAGTGATTTCTCATCATCTACTCCACTTGCGTGTGTAATATCACAAATAAGGTAACATGAATTACATGGGTAGTAATATCCTTCACACCAAACACCAGATGAAAGGGTGTGGCTTTATTCAACCTCTTGTAGGTTTTCATAAATTCCCAAAGTACAACAGAGGCTTTAGCATCCCATTCATTCCTTCCAACATCATAAATCTTAGTCAATGTTTTCCCTAATATATTGTTGAAATCCTCAGTAGTTCCATTCACTTATGGGTTATAGGGTTTTATTTAATGGTGTTCTACCATAAATTCTGCCAATAGTATCCTGATTGTCTTATTAAGAAAATGAGGGCTCTTATCTCTTGTCAGACTTAATGGACATCCATACTTGTTGTTTATGTTCTCCCCACATAAACCTTTCTTTTTTAGCTGTTGTCTAATAATTGGTAGGTGTTTCTTCTACCCACACCTTATAAGATAATAATGTATAAGTAATAATGTAGCATGATCTAGTCTTGCGCGCAAGGTGGAGAAATAGGACCCACACAAAGTCAATTTCCCATTTTTCAAAAATTTATACACTAGCAGTAGACCTCAAAGGCATTTCATCTCTATGCCTGAGCTTTCCAAGGAATTGACAATGGTCACAAGCCTTGCAATATTCTATACAATCTTTGTAAATCGTTTCCCCACCAAATGCCTACCAATAGAATCCTGTAAATCTAACGCGTAGTAACATTTCCTGCATAATGTCCACCTGCAATTCCACTAAGAGATTCCTTCATAATGGTAGTACACTCATGCTCCCAGTACACACTAGCATAAAAACCTCATTCCGACCTAACTTGTATATATCTCCACTAATTAACATGTAAGGTACGACATGTATAACAAGTTGTTTATTTTTCAAATCTTTCATTTCCTTAAGCACTACACCTATACTCAAGAATATGATGATATCCTCTAAGTCAGAGGGCACGCGGTTCAATCTAAAAATTTGTGCATCTGGCATTGTGTCCTCACTTGAAATTAATCATTGATAAATGATATGGTCCTAAGTTACTCTTTCCTAGCTTCACCACTAATGTAAAGTCAAATTATTGGAACAAGAGAATCCATCTGCATATGCACCCCTTGCGAAATGGGCTTATTGACTAGATACTTAAGTGCAATGTGATATGTATAAAATATGAATAGAGTCACCAACAAGTATTTTTAAAACTTATTCAGTGCGTAAATCATGGATAATGCCTCACACTCTGTAGTTATAGAATTTTATTCAGCTGGGGTCAATTTCTTTTTTGCAAAGCAAATAGGATGATCAACAATGCCTTCTCTAACCTAGGCTAATATTTCACCAAATATCCATGCCAAAGGTGTCCACATGCACATGGAATGGTTTTTTCTAAGAAGTAATCCTTTCCTTCAATGTCTCAAATGTGCATTGTTGCACTTCACCCCAATAGATACTTCCCCCTTACTCTTTAAAAATTCCTCTAAGGGCATGGAAATCCTAGCATAACCTTTGATAAGATTTCCTATAATAACCTATGTGCCCTAAGAACTCCATGCACCTTGCTCTGGTTAGTAGGTTTCTCTAAGCCCAAGATAAAAGTAACCTTAGTAGGATCTAGCAACAATTCTTCTTTACATATGATATGTCCTAGTAGAGTGCTAAAGGGTGTAGTAAAAATGCACTTCTTAATGTTTAGGGAGATGCTCAACTACCAACACCTCTCAAAAACAACTCTTAAATTGTCACAATGATCTTTTACTATCCCATAAACTATCCAGTCATCCAAATAAACCTTCAAAAAATTATGAATGAAATCTTAAAATACTTGTATAATAATTTGCGAAAAGACTGTAGGTGCATTCTTAAATCCAAAAGGAATAACTATGTATGCCAAAATTCCCCACTTAGTGGTGAAAGTTTTCTATTCCTGATCTTCTTTAGGAATCCACACATGATGATATCCAAAAAATCCATCAGTAAAGAAACATATCTTGCACCCTACAATGCCTTCCAAAATATCCTTTGTAAATGGTTTGGGAAAGGGATCTATTACACAAGTAAAATTCAATTCCGTATAATCTACACAAATCCTTATTTTTCTATATTTCTTTATGCTTATCACTATATGGCTAACCCACTCTGAATCTTCAATGGGCTCAATTATTCTAGACTTCAACATCTTATCAATCTATTCCTTTACCTTAACACGTAAATTAGGATTCATCCTATAAGGCCTCTTCTTAACTGGGCGCTCACCTTCCTTTAAATTAATCCTCATCTCACCCAAAGAGTGAAATAACCCTTTCAAATCATGGTAGACTCTAGGAAATAGGTCTTGGAAGTTGCACAAAAGCGAAATTATCTTTGTAACCTCCCAATCAGACCAATAATCACTAATGATGGCCTCCTTAGGTTCTGCATCCATCCCAATGTTGACCTTATTTATCTTCATAGGCGTATGATACGCACGTGCCTTCTCATCTACAATGTATAATACCTCACGAGTATCCATAGTATGATCAACATCTAGATTCTCCACTTCCTCATCATCAATCATGTAAACCATCTTTCCTTTTTTTTCTAGGTAGGTGCGCTCAAGTTCTTCTTCTTCTATCTCTTCTTCAAAATGCACCTCCAGATCTGACCCACCTAGTAATTCCTAACTAAGACCCTCAACCTTTGCACTATCTCCCATAGTCAAGTGCTTCATAATCTATAAGGCCTCATTCACTGGAGGTTTAGTAGAAAAATATTTAAAGGTCTAAATCATACTTGTAATAAATTCTTCCCAATTCCTTGGTTCTCTATTCAAATCCGTATAAACATACCATGCACGCACACAACCATGAAGATTGAAGTAGAACTTGTGTACCCATAGTGAAGGTGTTAAGGCCTCCTTCCCCTCTATCTAGAGTCTCTCACACTTTTGAACATGGTGTGAAGAAGAATCCTTCCCATGAAATTCACATGTCTTGGTAGAAGCATTACTCCTAATAAATCTAGTAGATAAGGTGATTCTTACCTCTCGCCACTCTAAAATACTATCTCTATGTGTAGTACACCAGCGTATTTTTATCCCACGTAAGGTATATATCATAATATTCCTTCTTTCCACTTGATTTGTCTACTGGGATTCCATAGCGTACATAAAGACATTAGGATTTCCTTCTCCAATGTACCTTGGTACTTGGTTACCTCCCAAATGCCTAACATAACATGACTTGCTTACACGAGTTACTACACTCTTCATCTCACACCCAACCATGTCATAAGTCCCATGTGCCTAGCTATCATATGAAATGCTTGTTGTATCACTCATAGACTATGCATCATCCCATTGAATAACTCCCTCCTTTGATGGTTCAAGCACTTCAAGATATCTAATGGTGTACATAAAAAATTCTATTCAAATATTCTTCACTCAAGGGTTCTACATAAGGTGCATCTTTTCCATCTGTCAAAGGGATGATCATGCACTATTCCTTGTTCTCAAAATTGATAGACCCTTTATTAAAGTACAGATCAACATTGTTCATGTAACACCAAGGGAGCCCAAGTAAATTTGGGAAACCATCTACTTCAGCAAGAGCCAAGACCTCAAAGTCCATAGTAAACTTGGCCCCTTGTATAGTAATAGTGGCATCCTTCAAAACTCAAATGGGCATGGCTTTAGGTCTATTTTCCATATATAACAATTTTGAAGATGGCTGTAATGGTGGCCTCCCCATCTGACTCCATGTGTCTAGGGTGATTACATTCACTTATGCACCTATATCAATCAAAATGTTACTCAGTATCCATCCATCAACAACTACATTCAAAGTGATCTATTTGTCATAATCAAGATCATGAGGGGGTAAGTTTGCAAGAAATATATGTCTCTCATGCTGAAATCTAGTGCACGGTATCTTTTCCCTTAACCATTATCCTTACAAATGAATGATTTTCTCTTGGCATAACAACTTACAAACCTCCTTCAATACATTAAAATATTTCTGAGGGAGCTCAGCCATTTTTTCCTACTCTAGCTTCTATGACTGCTCCTTCAAGTATTGTATCTCACCCTGTAAGTTTCTAATAACCTCCATAGTTTCCTGATAGAATTCCTTCTGATGAGAAGGATTTGGATACTTTTCATTAAATATTTCGTATTTTATAATAATAGGTTTTTACTTCATAGTCTCACATGCATGCTGCCTCAGCACGTGTAGTAACCAATACTGGGATTATCTCAGTGTCAAGTGTTAAATTTAGCATCGAATGGTCTTACACAATGCATTTTAATCTAACCATTCATATTCCCTTACCCTACTTGTGTTACTTTTTCATATGCTCTAAAAAATCCAATCATTCCTCAAACTTATGACCCTTTCCATACTAGGAGAAAATAAATTTTTTAGGGCACTTGCGCTTATAATGATCAGGGGACCCACATGTATAGCATGTTTCTCATGGGAATTCACCTCTTCCACCACCATGATCTCAACCTCTAAATCCTCCATGGTAACCTCTACCTCTACCACCTCAATCAGAGCACCCTTCATTATGCTTATTATTATGCTCTTCACCTTGTTCCTTAGATTTGTTTACAACATTGGTCTGACACACACCAGCCTTTATGACATCATGAATATGATCAATCAATCTGAAATTCTTTGTATCTTGTATGGTATAATTACAAATCTTATAATAACATGACATGTTCATCCTTATCGTGCATTGTACTAAGGGGCACCTACTTGAATCATGATCCAAATGACATATCTCATAATCCAACAACATTGCGTGCACCAATTTACAAGGGAAACTATCCTTGGTATGTCCTTTCACCACATAATCCATACAACAAATACCACTACGCATATCATGGATTCAATTAGCTAATAATTTCTCTAACTATTTTTCATAGATGTAATCTAAGATTCCAAAAATGGGCTAATCCCATTGTCTACGCTCCTAACTACCTTAGCACACAGAGCTACTTCAAGTGCCTCGTGTAGATCTATAAAAGTCTTATGTGAGAGTGCCCTCTTGAAAGGTGTGATCAAACCTCCAACAAACCATTGAGCATGTTGACTGGGGTGAATATCATAAGATAAATTTGATAACAACATTTGAAAGCATGCATCATATTCCCTTACACTCTCAGTCATGCCCAATTTAATTTCTTTTAGCACGCTGATGCTCCTCTATTAAAACTTGGGTACATGGAACTCTATTAAGAAAGAATCACACAACGCAATATAGTCTACACAAGTCTGGTTCAGATCATACTTCATATATCAACTATGTGCATGCCCTTGCAAAATAGTAACAAACTAACTTGCCTTATGCTAAGGAGCTATAATCCCCTTAATGTGCCATAGTATCTCACACATATACATATGCTCAGTTGCATCTTCAATCCTTATGTATTCTGTTAAGTGAAGAGACATCTCATAATAAACTTGTTGAGGTTGGTACGGATTGTGCCCATTAGATCTAGAACCAGTATTACCTCTTGTATTCACTCCACCTCCAAAACCACTAGATCCACTAGATCCTGAACCACCTGACCTTCCTAATTCTCCTCCCATAATAGGAACCAGACCATAGGATGTGTTTCCTTGTGTTCCAACAATTGTACAAAATTTGACTCCAATAGTCTGTGAAGTTGTGTTACTCCTAGAAGCTATACCGATGTTCTACATGCCCACGCTCTATGTCGATGACGTGCTAGAAAATATACCTCCAACCGGTCCCCCAAACAACACAGACGTCTACACCACCATAGATGAATGTGCTATATAATCAACTCTTGAACTTAATTGAAAAGGAAATCTATTTGTCTTTACTCTCCCACCTACACTAGCTTTCTTATCAATGACTATCGAAGAAACTAGATAACCAATCCCAAGGGCTAGGTCACTAGGAAGGATCAGATGTGCCAACATGGTCCTTATAGTTTCAGTTAACACACTCTCATCTAAAGCCAAAGAGGGTTCTTTTCCATGCTTACCCAAATGGCAGAGTACTAGATGCTCCAGCTCCATGTATTCTACGTGAGCCCCAAATCCTTTGTGAGTCATATCTCTCCACAACACCATTCATTCCTCAACATCACATTACTTTTCTAAGTACCTCTTGTGTGCTTCATTAAATTTAAGCTACATTTCTTCTCTTTGTCTCTTTGCCGCTAGGTTTTCCATCTTTCACCACACCTGCTCCTACCCCCACGCATGGTGGGATTTAGCTATCCATAGGACAATCTTCCAAATTCAGAGTCACAATCAAGATCTTAATCATTAAAGGGATAGTGCACTAATAAGATCCTATGGGTTTGTGTAAGAACTATAACTCAACAACCTTTGGACGGGAATAAGTAGAAATTATGAACTCCAAGGGGTAACTTTAGAAAACACCAGTCCACCAATGATCTACAATGTGTTTCCAAGTTAGATTGACATCATGTAGATTTTGATAATCTTCCTACGTATAAACAAGTGCTTTATACCTCTAATTCCTCTCTGATGTGTATGCTACCAGCCACTTGTAGAACTCTATAGGGAAATAGGAAAATAATGTCTCATAGAGATCATGGTACATATTATTTTCAACCCACACACATGCTTCAAATTCAGATCTAGTGTTAAATATATGAGAAAATAATTCCTCTTAATTCCCTACCCAATCCTTAATACTAGCCACAGTGAATTGGTACATCTTCATCATGCAACATCCTTGAAAATAGGTCCCAAAAATGGAACCAAATGTATTCCTTTATTTTACTAAACAACCCAAGGCGTAATAACACATCACTTAGATAGATTTTATCTCTCACCCAAAGCATGCAAGGGTACCAAGTCCCTCTTTTATGTCATCTTTGTCAAGAAGTTAGCCTTATAAACACACATATAATCTAGTTCCATAACAAGTAATCAAGTATAAATCATAACACAAACTAGATCTAGATCATATCCATATGCAAGAATGTTTAAATAAGAATCAAGATCAGATCTACCATGCAAGATCAAACAACAGATATGTCAATAACCAATATCCAAACACATAGATCCATTGTATTAATTCACTGTAAAACACAAAAGCTAAATACATACATAAAAGTGTCACCATAAGTCATGCATGTTCATAACCAACAACATAACACTAACAAAACATGGATCCCTCAACCATGCAAATAAATACATATATATAGGGGTGGGTACTTTCCCTTCATCGCCTAAGCATCCTAAATATTAATTTCTTGCTAAGAATAGTCATGTGCTGCTACATGTTTAATATAAAAGCATTTGAGCTTATCTAATAATAGATCTCATATAGTTAACTCCTAGTTCAAATCCTATTATTAGCTCAAGACACTGCATGTCCTTTGATATTTGACTTGTCCAAGATAGCCTTTTCTTAGTTGCTAAGTCTTCATACCTTTTTGTGTCCCACACTCAACATCTATATTTATCCCATTGCAACTAAAATGGATAATTCTCGAAGTCATACTTTCTCAAGTGTGCCATTTTCTGTTACATATCCATGTGTACCTACACGCCCCACATCTACATTCCCTAACCTTATACTCCTTTAGTACTTAGGCTATAATTCATCAGCCCAACAAGGATACAAACCCCTAAGTGTTAAAATGTAATATTAAGTGCCTATAAATTTTATTTTATGATTAAATAATTTAGAATAACTTATATTCTTAATTATTTAATAGAAAAATTATGTTTATGTTTAATCGGTTAATTATTAACTAATTTATTTTAAATCGAGGTGTTGTTTATTCACACCCCATCACTTGATATGGTTCATGACCCATGGGGTTGATTAAATATGACCATGGGTCATATTGGTCATTTACCTCATGTGAATAGTTTGGAGAGAAGTGAGGGAAGGGGATTTATTGGACTATAAATATTGTTTCTCATTAATGGAAATTTCTCAGCTTGACCATGGTTTTTTACCCCTTGGGATTTTTCCACATAAATTATATATTCACAATGTTATTTTCTTTTCTTGTTTATTTATTCACTTATCCTTATTAATGTTTGGTTCAAGTATTAATTAAATATGGTTTAATATCTCCATACTAACATGGTACTAGAGTGAAGGTATGTAATTAATTTTAATTCTATTTAGCAAATTGAGTATGTTAGTTTGGGTAGTTGGGTGGTTAAGTGGCTGGAAAAACTTAATAAATACCCCCCTTCAGAAAACATATTTACACAAGTGTGTATAGGTGGAAAATAATCAAAATGCCTGTAAGATCTTTTACCCACTCATGTGGAATCTCAAGTGTTTATTAATTACTAGAACCTATAAAATAAAGGTAAGGGTTAACATTTATTTGAAATATTTTACTATACTCCTATGTTTTTAAAGTGTGGAGGGAAATACATGCAAGAAGTTAAAATGGAAGGGTAAAATTCAAGTTAAATTCAAGACCTATAGGGAGACATAACTCATAAAAATAGGAATTAAATTTTTCCTACTAGTTCATTTTTTTACCCTTATCCCCCCAGTGTTTGGATATAACCTTGGTAAAAAAAAAAAACCTTTGGAATTCAAAAACAAATACTTATGTCCCTTTACATCTAAGAATCAACACGTGACCTTAGGATGCACTTGACCTCCCGAGGTCATGTTGAGATAGCTGATATGAAATGGAAATATGGTTGTGGAATGGCTAATTAGGATGAATATGTGGAAATGGATTACAAGAAAGTCAAGGCAATCGAATTTCCTCTATGGGAACGATGGGAATCTTATCATCTAGAGAAATGAATGATTTCCTAACTTGGGTGGGAAAAATGGAACAATCTAGGACGATGGATACATGAAGGCTTTAGTCAATGTTAGTGTCCCTAAACACCCTCTAGAATGACTATGGGATACATGGGAAATGTCCTATGTTTTCCTCGTAAAAGGCTCCAGATAAGGTCATAAAGGTGAAATGAGAGATGTTTGGGAGGGAAAATTTGTGAGTCATAGAATATAATATCGATCATGCTGACAATGCCAGAATATGTAAGTGATATCTGTTCAACATTCAAAGCCATCAACTATGAGATAATAACGGGTGGAATTGGGGTGGTGTTAAAAACTAGGTGTCTATGTCTGTAAATTGTTCGATTGTGTTTTGTTGTAATGGAATTACTTGTATAAATTTGATTATTAGCAGAAATATAACACCAATGAGCACAATATTTCATATAAATGATCTTAATATACAATTAGAATAGCTTAGCCACTTTGAGGGGGAAACCTCCAAACTAAACAATAAGACTCAAATGCTCAATATTATGATCAAACACTACCAACTAACCCCTATATATACTATTCCTATGTTATGGCCAACACCAACACCGAACCACTAATGATAATATAACATATATGAAATAGATGCATAATGATAAGAAGTTATGATAGCCAAAAATTGGATATATACATCCAATGTAAGATATATGATTAAGGGTGTAGCATGCCCCTCCCCTTCAAAGCAACATTGTCATTAATGTTGAGAAAATTTGGATGCTCCTGCAGGAAGTTTGCATCCTCCCAAGTTGTGTCTTCATTGTCTAGATTTTCCACTTGATCAAATACTCAGTGATGACCCTTTTCCTCAATCACTTAGTGTGTGTCTAAAGGATGCATTCTGGTTCCAAGATGATTTTTACTCTTCGTCAAGATCTATTAACACTATCTAGGTTGATATTGTCTGTCCAATTACCTTCTTCAGGAAAGATACATGGAATACTAGATGAATTCAAGTATCTGGAGGAAGTTCTAGTTTGTATGCTACACTACCAATCTTCTGTAACACTTGATAAGGGTCATAGTACTTAGGTGAAAGCTTGTTATCATTTTTTTGTTGTTTCAATAACATTTTCTTATAAGGCTATAAATGAATAAAAACCCAATCACTAACTTCAAAATGTCTTTCAGTGTGATGTTTGTATGCCTACTGCTTCATGCGGTTTTGTGACATGGCCAAATTCACCCTAAGAATAGAAAGAACCTCTTGTTGGTGTTGAATATGTTCTTCAACTACTCAGACCCTTAGATGGACTCTCAAAGATGAGGTGATATATGTTGGATGGTACCCATATAATGCCAAGAAAGGAGACATTTTAGATGAATTATGAAAGGAGGTGTTATACCACCATTCTACCAGTTGTAGCCATTAGACCCATCTCACTTTCTTATCTGAGGTAAAACAATGAAGATATCCCTCCAAGAACTTGTTTACCACCTCTATTTTCCCATCAAACTAGGGATGATAAGAGGAACTACGAGCTAGTTTTGTGCCCAAGCATGAGAACAATTCATTCCAAAAATTACTAGTAAAGATAGGGTCTCGGTCACTCACTATAATCTTTGGTATCCTATGTAGCTTATGAATTATATCCCTTAAGGTTGTTTCTACTTTACTCGCAACAAATGGATGTGATAATGCACAAAAATGGGCATATTTAGTGAGTCTATAAACCACCACCATGATTACATTTTTACCTTCTAATTTAGGTAATCCTGTGATGTAGTCCATGAACACCCCTTCCCACCTCTGTCTAGGAATAAATAGAGGTTGTAAAATACCTGGGGACTTAATTGTTTTGCCCTTATTTTGCTGAAAAACCATGCATTCAGCCATAAATTTTTGGATATCCCATTTTAGCCATTCCTAGAAAAAATCATGCTTGATTTGATGATAAGTCTTCAAGAATCTAGAATTCCCCCTACTAGTGAAGCATGGAGCTCAGATAGAACCCTATTTTTAAGGATTGAATTACTACATAGATATAATCTATCTTTATACCATAAATCATCTCCTTTCCATACAAAATTTTCTGACATGCTTGGATCTTATTGGAGATTATGAATGAGATTTTGTGTACCTGTATCATTTTTTCATTCATACATGGCATCCTCTATCCAATCCTCCTGATGCACCCTAGAATTCACTAGTAAAATCCCAGGCATGCTGGCACATCACTCAACCTAGACTAAGCACTCACCTAAAGTGTGCAAAGGTACCAAGCCCCTCTTTAGGGTTGTTATTACAGGATGTTATTGTTACAAGATGTTAGCATGATGAAGAATTAATGCATTCATATCCATAAATAATATATCATTCTATAGTGCATGTTCAGATCTAGATCTAGAGAATAACAGACTTAAATGATAACCATCATGAAATCAGGCATGTAAGAAACCATTATACTCAGGATTAATACTCTGATTCATCCAATACACTTCATTATATAAAAACACAAGAATACACATAAGCTTCTTACAGTAATGGCATTATATGCCTATGTGCGTAATAGTACATATAACATACTCTCACAGTAATCCATTTTTACACATATCTCTCTATATATCTATCTATATATTATACTATGTAGTTCATCACATATTTATGAGGGTGGGGACATTCCCTTCACCACTTATCTAATCCCAAAAATAGGTCACATGTTGTTATTAGCCACGTGTCGTTACAATAATAGCCACACATGCAAGTGCACTAACAATAGACTTCTTTTAGTTAACTTTTAGTAGTAAATTTAGTCTTAGCCTATACCCATGCAAAGCACTTCGTAGTTGATCCTCCAAAACTAGTCAATGCATGTTACACAAGTCATTAATTAGTTTGTGTGTTTGAAATGTTATCTCCAAAAATAGCTTGTATACATGAAAATGGCAAAGTCCCAAATCTATCTCTCTTCTTCACGCATGATTCTTTCTTGACCCTTTCACGCCTTTGAATGTTCTTTGTTCTTCTACGCGAACCTTATATATATTTTTTGATAAGTGCCATAATTTAAATTAACAACATTACCCCACACTAATTGCATTTCCACCCTAGAAATAGTTGTCTCCAAAATGAATCAAAGAATATGAATAGAAGAATAGAAATATTTTTTTATGAATAAAAGAATTACTTTACTCTACAACATCTTTTGCTTCAACCAAAAGAATCAATTTTGGATATTCTTCTTTTATTTCTACCTCTAAAGTGTACCAATCATTGAGTGTGGCCTCTACCTTTTCTGGACTATCTACTGCAATTGACTCTAGCTCATCTTGTGTAATTTATCCTTTCTCATTCTGCAAGACCAAAAAAATGTTGGAAATTACAGTCATTCTTCCTTTTTATAAGTCCATCCTTTGCACTATGATTTTCCCAAGCTCACCTATCCTTTCCTTATGTGTTTCTTGTGATGTTGTAAGGGCCTCACACTTCAGCTTGAAAAGAATTAATCATTCTGCATGGCCCAAGGTCTCATCCTTTATGGCTTTCAAGACTTCATTGTCTTCCATAATGGTTTTGGTTCTTATAATGACTTCTATGGTTGTACAAATATTCAACATTTGATATGCTTTTTTTAGTTCCTCATATAATGCAATCTTCCTCATCACCGAAGCCTTTTCTCACTCTGTTTCCTTCTCAGGATCTTTTGGGGCTCACATGCACATAGTTCCATCCTCAAGCACCAAATCTACCAAGGTTTTTACATAATGCATTGACGAAGGAAACTTTTTGGGTACCTTAGGCTCTAAGTGTGGCTTTTATTTTAGGATATTGTCTCTAATTTCCTCTACCATGCTGATGAAAATAGTGTTCTTCTTCTATGTGAAGTCTTTCTCTTGTCTTAGGTGCACTATCTCTGTATCTTTAGCCTTGATTTCTTCATTCAGCGCCCTAATAGTCATAGCCTTATCCACATTCCTCCTTGCCACCTCTGTATATACCTTTACCAAGGCATTACTTACTTGTTCATCCAACATAATAGTAGGCTTTACCATTATGTGTCTGGTCTTAGGTTCCTTTCTCAATCTTCTAGATACACAAGAATCTTCACAGATGTCGAAGTCTGGTTCATCCATATGTGTCTGCATTGACCAATATAGTTGTTTCCTTGTGTGCACGGTGGCCATGTCCTCATCCATCAACTTCCATCCATAAAATTTTGCAAGGCCCACCATGCTTTGGAAACGGGCATGGATAATTTTACTTATGTCCTCAGCATAGCCCAAGACCAGTGTAGTATACTCCCCACTTGTCCTCTTTGATCTTGGCCCCTTAAGAACTTTTGTGTCAAGATTTGGAGCTTGTTCTGCTATGCCCTGAGTAGTCTCATGTGATATCTCATCTGTCTCCTTTTCTCCTTCTTCTCCATCCTTCATATATTTTTCCTTTGACTCTTCCATGTCCTTTGGAGGTGTAGGAGACTCAGGCGCACTTTCATCATATTCTTTCACCTCCTCATTCAGCTTTAACTTCCTTATTCTCTTCTCAGTTGGCTCCTTCTATGGAGAGATTCATGGTGATCTGTGTCATGATTGTGGAGTAGCACCTTGGTTTATGGTTCTTTTGAATACCCTTTTGAAATGGCACTCTCCTTGTACTACATCCAGATCCTCATCTTC
Organism: Taxus chinensis; assembly: GCA_019776745.2. Taxonomy (NCBI): domain Eukaryota; kingdom Viridiplantae; phylum Streptophyta; class Pinopsida; order Cupressales; family Taxaceae; genus Taxus; species Taxus chinensis. The sequence goes on along the minus strand of CM034148.1, from coordinate 625,163,044 downwards.
TCCTTCATGCCCCTGAGGTGGCATAATTGCATGCTCCATTTTTACCTTGTTTGGAGGTTGCCTTCTTCCTCTATGCTCCAGGAAACCACTATCTTCTCTTTCCTCTTCCTCTTCATCCACCACTATGGTCTCTATAGGTTGTGGGGTTGGCATATTCTCTACTATTTACTTTCCAAAAGGTGGTCTTAGAAGTGCAAACTCATTTTCCACATATTTATTATTTTTCAGCTTGGGCTTAAGTTGAATATACACAATTACTACTCCAACATCTCTAACGGAAAAGATTACTAGCTTCATGCTTATTATATTTGAGATAAGCCTCTCAATGTAGGTAGTCCACCCTAGATTTACATATGTTTTTTCTCAAGGTATGGTAGTCATAATCTACCTTATCTGTGATGAATTTTAGGTGGCACACATTTGTGAACTAATGAACTGATGCCTGGAAGTAGTGTGTTATGAAGGTATATGGTAGTTTGCACTAAGGACTCCAATCTCTGTCCTTCATTGCAAATCATGTGATGTAAAAATTTTGGTAGATTAAAAATTGTATTTCCTTACCCACCACCGAAGGCAACTCCTTGGATATGCGCCACTCATCTTCAAACATTGCACAAAGCCTATCATACCACATCTTTGCTCTCTATTTAAATGACCCAATCATGGTTCCTTCACATAAATACTTACCAAATCTTTCCACTAGAGATTTATGTTTCGTGGGTTACTCCCAAATCTTCTCCTTTGGCCCATCGAGAACTCCAATCTCCATAAACACCAAAGATAATAAAATAGCACCAAAAGTAATTTTGTCACATTTACACGCTTCTTCAATGATTGTCATTGCTATGTGATCCACGATATTGTATATCACTCCTTGAGACATCTTCCTTGCAACATATAGCCACATTCTATTCACCTACGACCACCTTTCTTAGTCATCAAATTTGTTACAAAATGTGCACCTTCTTGTACCACTAGATACTTATTCAATTTATCAATTTCCATGTCACGCAGACCCTTGGCATATCCTATCTCCTTCCTTGTCTCCAAGCTCACTATTTTATCTGTTAATTCACTCTCCAGATATGCTCCTAAGGCCCTTAGTCATGTTACTATTGAAATCAATGCAGTTGTGATCCTTACCCTGCGTCATGTAAAGTAGAAGAAATCTTCATGTACCTTATTCATCAACCGCTAGTACAAAGGTTCATATTTAATAAAGTAGGGGAGCACATACAACTAGTAAACTCCAATATGCCTCAATAACTTCTCCCCAGCATCATCATACACTGGCATGTCTTTTTTTGTGTGCTTATTTGTCTTTGTGTTTAATAACACATATAACTCCTTATTATTTGATGTGTGATGGTTATAATCACTGATCTTACATTTACAGATGTGGGAATCTCATTCTTGTCCCATGATCACGCCCTCCGGATACTGAGTTTCTGAGAAATTACTCTCCGGAGAAATTTCTTCTTCCACTTCGACTTTCTTCTTCCCTTTTACTCATGTTGCAGGTGCTTTCTTTAATGCCATCTATAACCTATAATCTTCTAACTTCAAATACTCATCTTCTATCTCCTACAATGTGCAAACTCAAACCATAGCTCAATACATCATGCCCTAGTTGAAATTACATGTCCTAGCTCTTTTGCAATGCCTTGCTTCACTCAAACCCTTTGCAACTGGGGACGTAAGCTTCCTCTGCACATAAATATTCTCATCACGTCTCGATTCACACTCTTCACACCTCAATACTCTTCTCACAGCTCGGTCACACTTGGCTCTTTCAAATTATTGTGATTGTAATTGTAAGAATGAACTCACATCCCATCCTTTTATATATTTTTAAAAAGTTAGTGTATTTATTGCTCCTTCACCTACCAAAAATCCTCATTAATTGATCCTTTTTTTTCCATTTTCCATGCAGTACATCTTCATGCCCAAGCTATAACCCTCTAGCGCACCTTCCTACCCCCTGGCCATGGACTTCTCATCAGCGTGCCTCCATACCCCTAAGTACCTCACCACTACATCTTTCCTTGGTAGTTCTCATGGCCCCTACCTACCTCACGTTATAATTGTTTTTTCATTCATCTCCATCTATGGTCATCTTGTCTACAATCAATCTCTTTTCTAACAAATCTCCAACTTTGAATATCACCCGTAGTAGTTTGTTCCTTTCATGTGTACTTATTTTTCCACAGTCCTATATCTGGATATCAATATCCACCCCACACTAAGGGTATGTGCAGTCCTCTGTGCATATAAATTCTTTAAATAGTAATTAGCTTCTAGCATGAAAACACGCTTATTACACAAAAACACCAACTAAATTGAAAAAGATTAGCGATGAAGAAGGAAACATATTAAGGAAATTGTGAATTGAAAACCTAATATAAATGACAACACTACCTTATTACAAACATCAAGAAGACTTATTTATAGTATGGCTTCCGCCTATTCCTGTTGAAGTATCTAGGTAACCATATTCCATCAAGCACCTCTAATTGACAAGATCTTGTTTCAAGTATGTGAGTGACAACATACAGCCCCAACCAATGTACCTTGATTTTTCTTAGATGGCGTAAAAACTTAGAATCATAAAGGAGCACCATCTATCCAATCTCAAAAATTTTATCCCCAATGTTCCTGTCATGCCATGCTTTCTACCTGGCCTTTTATTTTTATTTACTCCAACGTGTTATGGCTCATCGCTCGTCCATCTTGATTAAATTTAGAATCCATTCTTCTAATTATTTTTCATTAGCTAGACCTCCAGCGTGCGCAATACGTAAAGATGGTAACATGAATTCCATAGGAAGAACTGCTTCCATGCCAAAAAATAATTGAAATGGTGTGGATTTGTTCAACCTTTTATATTTTGTGTGATATGCCCAAAGCACTCTAGACATTTTATCATCCCAATCCTTTCTTCCAATATCACAAATTTTTGTCAATGCCTAGCTCAAAATTTTGTTGAAAGTCTCAGTAGCTCCATTAGCTTGAGGATGATAGGGTATTTTATTATAGTGTGCAATCACGAATTCATCTAATAAAATTTTGATTGTATCATTAAGAAAATGTGTGCCCCTATCACTGGTCAAACTCAATGGACATACATACCTTGTAATAATATTTTCCCATAGAAACCTAGCTACTGTAGCCATTGTACAATCCTTTGTAGATTCTGCTTCTTCCCACCTTGTTAGATATTCTATGTAAGTGATGATATAGCACAATCCACTTCTACACACGATTGGTGAAATGGGACCCACAAAATCAATAGCCCATTTCTCAAACAGTTCTACACTAGTAATAATTCTTAGAGCCATTTCATCTCATTGACCTGGTTTCCTTGGACATTGACAGTGGTCACAAGCCTTACAATATGCCTTACAATATTTATACAAGGTTTCCCACCATAATCCAATGAGTAAAATAGTGCAAGCAATGGCTTCACCTACATAGTGTCCACCTATAAAACCACCATGAGCTTCTTCCATAATATATGTGTGCTCATGTTCCAGTACACAACGGTACAATAATTGATCCTGACCTAACTTGTACAAGTCACCACTAATCACATATATAGGGTGTTGCGCGTATAGCAAGTTGTTTCTTCTCTAAGGATTTCATTCCTTCTGGTGCCATACCTATTCATAGAAAGACATCAATGTCCTCTAATTCTGATGGCGTGCATTGTAACCTATATAACTATGCATCGGGCATGGTATCTTCAATGGAATTTGCTTCTTCTCCTGGCTGTATTCTGGACAAATGGTCTGGTCTAGAATTAATTTTCCCTGGTTTAACCACAACTATAAAATCAAATTCTTGAAATAAGAGTACCCATCTGCCCAATGATGTAGCCTAGAATTCACCAGTAAAAGCTCAGGCACACTTGCACATCACTCAACATAGACTAAGTGCTCACCTGAAGCACACAAAGGTACTTGACCCCTCTTTAGGGTTGTTTTTTAAAGATTTTAGCATGATGAAGATATAATGCATTTAGATCCATAACTAATATATCATTCTACATTGCATGTTCAGATCTAGATCTAGAGAAAAATAGACTTAAATGATAACCATCATGAAATCAAGCATGCAAGAAACCATTATACTCAGGATTAATACTATGATTCAACCAATACACTTCAGTATATAAAAACATAGGAATACACATAAGCTTCTTACAATAATGGCATTATATGCCTATGTGCATAACAATACTAACAACATACTCTCACAATAATCTAGTTCTACCCTTATCTCTATATATATTTACCTATTTATTATACTACACAGTTCATAACATATTTATAAGGGTGGGAACTTTCCCTTCACCACTTATCTAATCCCCAAAATATTTCACATGTTATTATTAGCCACGTGTTGTTACAATAATAACCACACATGCAAGTGCACTAACAATAGACTTCTTCTAGTTAACTGTCAGTAGTAAATCTATTCTCAGCATGTACCCATGCAAAGTGCTTCGTATTCAATCCTCTAAAACTAGCCAATGTGTGGCATTTAATTCTTTAATTGGTTTGTGTGTTTGGCATGCTATCTCCAACAATAGCTTGTATACATGAAAATGGCTCAGTCCCAAATCTATCTCTCTTCTTTGTGTGCGATTCTTTCCCGACCCTTCCACACCTTTAAACATGCTTTGTTCTTCCACACAAACGTTCTGTATGTTTTTCACTAATTTCCATACTTTGAATGACCAACACCTCATGTAATACATATATGGCACACAATGATGCCTCAGTTGATTCCTCCTTCTGAGGTAAAGCATCATCAACTACATTCTCTTTCCCTTTCTTGTATATTATCTCAAAATCATAACCTAACATTTTTTACACTCATTTCTATTATTCTTCAGATGATAAATGTTGCTCTAAGAATTATTTAAAACTATCACGATCTTTCTTTACTTTAAAATGTCTCCCCATTAGCTATGGTCTCCATTACTTCACTGCATGAAGTATGGCTAGCATTTCTTTCTCATAAACTAGTTTATATATATTCTTACCTTTAAAATAGCATCTCTCAAAGGAAATGGGTTGACCTTCTTGCATGAGTACTACCCCCATACCATACCCTAAAGCATCACATTCAATAATTAATGTTTTGGAAAAATTTGGGGTGGCCAGAATCGGAGTGGTACACATGGCCTCCTTCAAATTCTCAAATGTCATAGTAGTGTGCTCGTTCCAATGGAAAGATTCCTTCTTCAATAAAGCAGTGAGTGGTGCTATGATGCTGCCTAATTTCCTTACAAATCTACAATAATAACCTGTAAGCCCCAAAAATCCTTGATGACTTTTTAGGATTTTGGGAACATTCCATTCAAGCATTGATTTTATCTTGTTAGAACTTAGGATCCACTTTAACACCTTCACAAGAGACAATATGACCCAAATATTCAACCTCCTTGACACCAAAATAACACTTATAACGCTTTGCATAAATTTGATGTTGTCCAAGAGTTTCCAACACCTTATTTACATGATGCAGGTGTTCCTCCCATGTTTTACTATAGATTAATATATCATCAAATAACACTAAAACAAACTTTCATAGAAATGGATTAAAGATGAAATTCATCAAGCTTTGAAATGTAGAGGGTGCATTTATTATTCCAAAAGGAATTATCAAGAACTCATAGTGTCCTTCATGTGTCTTGAAGGATTTTTTATGAGTATCTTCATCCCTAATTCTAATTTGATGATATCCAGAACGAAGATCAAGTTTTGTAAAGTAAACAACCCATTTAACTCATCTAGCAAATCATCAATTACAGGAATAGGAAACTTATCTTTAATTGTGTGCTTATTGAGTTCCCTGTAATTTTGACACATGTGCCAATTGTCATCTTTTTTTTGTACCATCACGACATGATAAGAGTAAGTAATATGACTATGATGAATAAGTCCTTCTTCTAACATCTCTTGAACTATGTTCTCAATCTCACTCTTTTGCATATAGTGGTACTTATAAGGTTTGATGTTGGTTTTGTTGACTCCTTGGTACTAGCTGGATGACATGCTCATGGTCTCTTTTTGGAGTTAAACCCTTTGGCACTTCTCCAAACACCACTGATTTCTCAACTATAATTGTTTGCATATCTGTGGCTATAAATATATTTGAATCTTGTGCTTCTAATGAAAATAGTTGTGCCACAAATCCATCATCATATTTTCTATGTGATTTTTACATCTAATGAGAACTTACCATTTGTGGGGACTTTTCTCTTAATACTTTTAGTTTAAAAGTCTTGTTAGTGCATAATCACAACACCCCTGATTTTCTACAACCATATGGGTTGAGAATCTCAATGTGATTGCACAACATGGAGCATCTCTCAAGGTGTGGGACCTTACAAGTTGAAAGGGCTCTCAGGATTGAGGCTGGTTCCTATCCCTTTGTTTAGGAGTACACAAAAAAATTGTAGAGGATCTATTCTAAGTCTATTCTATCTACCAAGGAGACAGGGTTAGAGAGATGCAAGAAAATAAACCTAAGCTAACAAGGTGATACACCAAAGGAATGTTAGACACTCATTTTGTAGTTTAATACAGACCATAAGAAATTAATACAAACAACATAAATAGATAACCAGACTGCAATAAGAGATCAGAAAGACAACAACCAATACATGAGAGGGTCGAGAATCATCCACATACATATGTTTTATTTCTCAGGAGTCGATACAGTATATTGTAGTGGCTAAGAGGAAAAATTGCATTACAACTTGGAGGAGAGGTTACAAAATCTCCACAAATCCTTCTATGAACAAAAGAAGAAGGGACGACGCAAAACATAAAATGTCCAAACTTTTACAATGAGCCATAACCCTTATTTATAGATTTATCATAGAGGGAAGAAGGAGAGAGAGGTGGGAAAACTAATTTGAAGGTCAACCACTATCATCAATGCCTCATGCAAAATCTACCCCAAATCTATCATGTCTGCATCAATTACTTGTTTGGTGCCTTGAAAGAGGAGGAACGACGGATCAGATCAAATCAGATCTGGTTGTTGGGGAAAATAGATCCTATATTAATGGTACAAAGATGTTTCTTCATTTCCCCCAACCTAACCTCTCCAAAATTAAATTTTTAGATATCCATGGCGTAGACGAGGCCAAGATCTTTCCAACGGTGCTATATTTATCAAATTTCGAGCACTAGGTCAAAAGATATGCCCATTTGAAATTTGAATCGGGTCCGTACAAAATGGTGGGAAGCAGCTACCAAAACGGGCACCTTTTTTGAAACTAGACACGTGGAGAGGTGGTGCATGTTTGAGGGCAGCCTTTGTATTTTTTTTTTGAAGTTGAATTGGGTAGACACGTGGCTTCTTCCACTGCTCGCTCAATTTCTTCATGTTTTGGCTAATTCTTTTTCTTAGTGGGGTCATATATCTAACTAGGGACACATGGAGGCCTGATGCTTGTTTGGAAACCTTCCCCCAATCTTACTCTTGAATTAGCACTATGCTGACACTTGGTACCCTCCGCTAGCCTGTATTTTCTTTGACTATTCAACACTGACCCTGCCGCCTTTTTGAACCCAGACACGTAGAGGCTCCATGCTCATTTAGAAACCTGCTCAGGATTTTTCCTTTAAAGAAGCATCAGGTTGACATGTGGAGGCTTCCACAGACTCTTGGAATTTTCAACAACCACTTCTACGTTTTTGGACCCTAAACACATGGTGAACTGGTGCTTATTCTCCATACTTAGTCAATTTTGGACCCGTTGTGTCCCATTTTTCAACTTGGACTATGTGGCGAGCCCGCGCTCATTTGGGCCTCCTCTTTTGAATTTACCTTTAGAGATGCACTGATTTAATGTGTGACAGATTCTGCTAGCACTTTTATACTTAGTCATTTTTTAAGCCCGCTGTGTTCACTTTTTGACTTTTAACTGTTAACTTTGCTCTTCTTTCAGCCTGGGACACGTGGGGGCCTGGCGTTTGTTTGAGTCTCCCCTTTTGGATTCAATATTTGGAGGTACACCATTTGGAAACTTAGTAGCATCTATTATCTCCTCCATACTTAGTCATTTTTTAGGCTCATTCTGAATCATTTCAGATCCTGACGACTTTGAGCCTTCACTGTTTCTTTTCTTTGAGCCACTAGCTTCTTTTGACACTGTTTTATCCTTCCCTGACCCTGTTATTCCATTTTAGAGCCCACATACAACCTATTTTCTAGATTTGAAATATGGGTTCAGTTAAAGGAGCCATTTTTTTGAATTTCTTCTTACACATGGTTGTTTGATCCTTCGCAGGCCCTACTACTCCATTGTAGAGTCCCTCTATTGTCTGATTGTAGGATTTGAACGTGATATCTTTGGTTTCTCCTGTGTGGGGTCATGGCTGACCAATTTTACCTAGGGGAAATATATGGATAACAATTTGGCAACTCACAGGGGCATCTACCTACTAGATGAAGGGATCAGTAGCCTTGAAGCATCCATTGGGCATGGAGTCATAATTAATGGCCTGGTACTGACCCTCCTTTCAAAATGGACTCTCTGATTGCCCAATTTTCACTTTTTCATGAATCTAAGCCTGCCTACACATCCACACTCTCAAATTTTCATACGCAATCTTGAAACAAGGCTTCCGAGAGTAGAAAATTGTTTTGACTCAGGGTTTTCATCTATCCCTGAATGGACTATCCTGAAAACATTCTTTAGTTGCTTTGCATTTGTTTTATTTTGAAATTTGCAACTATTACAGGTAACTACGAGTCTTCTGCCATGAATAGTAAAAGGCCTGGCCTCATCAGCTCTAGAGAAATACAAATAAAACTTATATACAAAGACAAAATCATACATGCCTCAAATGAGACAAGAAGATTGTGCACAAGCACTTCTTATACTAAAAAAAAAATCTACTCCTACCCTTACACTAATCAGAGAAAGAAAATATTAAACAAATCCTACAACTAGTAGGGAGAAGTAGCTTCCCTTTCTCAAGAGGGACAGCCATGCAAATTATTTGACACTAAATATGGCTACCTGTATGAGTGAAAAAATAAATTTAAGCTGATACTCCACCCATATTAGCAAGGTATCAACATTAATGGAAAATACCTCCTCAATCTGATTTGCATTAGACTCCTGGAGGTGTTGATGGTGACCCTTGGTGATTTCATACTCATCCTCATGCCTTAAAGTAGGCGTGACTAGTTTTGTCTTCTCCCTTGGCTCCAATGAAGCCAAGTATCTGATTGGGAAAGGCCTGGTCCTTTGAATTTGCCCATGGTTCTGAACTTTAACTCCAAGAATGGAGCCTTCTTGCTGAGCCTCATGGATTGATGGTGTGGGAGGATCTTCCTCTATAGTAGGTGTGACTTATGGAAGATGAAAATATTTTAATTTTGATTCAGGAGGCATGTTGCAAACTATAGGTTGTTCTTGCACATTCTCTTCCATGGCAGTAGGTCCTTGTGATTGAAGAATGAATGATGGGGGAGAAAAGATTGAAATTTCAATTGGCTCCTTCTTATCAAAACATTCTTTTGATTCTAATAGGAAATCAAACTCTTTACTACCCTGTTGTAGCAAGTTCTCTCCCTTTTGGATGGTGATCTTAAAATCTTCATTATTTTCACCGTATGAAGCCTCATCATCAAACATGAAGCTAGCGAGTTCAGGATATTCCAAAAATTTAGACTTTTGGAGGGGTTAAAAGGGAGATGGCTTTGTACTTTCTTGTGTAACTAGATCATGATTCAGTGCGTTTGAATTTGTCTTGGTCACCTACATATGCTCCTCTTTAACTAGACTTGGACCTGGTTATTCTTCTTCCTTCTCTTGTAAAGAACATGGAAGACTCATATCTTCCAACCTTGGTCTCAGAGAGTTGATATAAAGTGCAGGTTTTTTTCCTTGAATGTCCTATTGTAGGCGCTCTACCTCTTCCATGGTGTCCTCCTGATCTAAAAATTTCTCACCATGGTTCCCCTCTTCCTGAAACATGAGGTTTGAAAATTCAAACTCTTCTTCAACATTAGATCTTAAAGGGGATGAAGTGGGAGGAAGAACCGAAGGTTCTTCTATAGCCTGCTCTACACTTGGAGCCTCTGAAACTGTATGGTTCTCCTCCATCATGGAATTATCAATCAAATCAGACCCTTGAAATGAAAGTAAAGGATCTTCAATGATGCTTTCTTCATTAAGTTGCTTCAACACTGATTTGATTTCTCCCATCTGCTCCTCTTCAATGGGACTTAGAGCTGATTTTTCTTCCTCCTATACTAGTTGTGCAACTTGGATCAGATCAGCGTCCTCTTCAAACAAAGTGCCATTAGGGACACTATATTCAAAGCAAACAAGTTGTTGATCTTCTTCCTTTTGTTTTTGTTCCTTCTCTTCTGTAAACTCAGCCTCAGCCACCACTGGCTCTTCAACCTTGACCTCATCTATTGGCTTAACCATCAAGGGGATCTTTGTAAACCCAAATTTAGTAGCCCAACTCTTCACATTATTTGTCATTTATTCTTTGTTGGGTTCCTCTTCTTGCTTCTCTTGGCTGGTTGTTTGATTTTCATCTCCCCAACATGGATTTGGGGAAGTAAGAGGAGTGGAAGGTTGGGGTTCAACTAGTTTTGCTATTGTTTGTGGTGGAGAGAGAGGTGGAACTTCTTGTTTCTTTAGAGGGAAAGACTAATTGTAAAGGAAAAGGGGAGAATAATTGAAATGGGATGGAAGACTAGGAGATAAAGAAATGAAATCAACACTTAGGGCAGCAAGCGAGGGGCTTGACTCTTGATCATGCTAAAATGATAAAGATTGAGAAAGAGAAAATGAAGGACAGGGAGTTGGTGATTGACTTACCCATTGACAAGGTTGTCTTGTGTCCAGCTCATAAGCATCAATATCTCCAATCCACTGTGTAAGCTGAGACATCATTTCAACCATGAAGTCAAGCTTCTCCTGAGGGTTGTAATGTCTTGGAAAAGGGCCTTCTCTTTGACAAGGTTCCTGGTAACCAATCTTGAATGCCTTTATTTGTGCTATGGCCCTTGACTTAACCATGTCAGCCTCAATTTTTTGAATCTTCTCTAGAAAACCAACATTCTCCACATATATTTCACCATTGTATGTGCCCCCTTGTGGTTGATAAGCTCTATGGCCAAACTGACTTTGACCCTACTCATATGGGTAAGCATAATAGTCTTAGACATTATTATAATGTTGATTTGGAGGAGTTACGAAATGCATTGGAGGTTAATTTCATTGATGTTGTAAGTGTGAGTTCCAAGAAGGAAATTAATCCATGATTGAACAACTTTATGGAATGGGAGAAAATGAAAGAGATGGAAGAAGAAAATGGATGAAAATGGGTGGAAATGATGGGAAAAGGTCTAAAACTTTATAGATAGGGTTTTTGAATAGCAGTCACTAGATGTGCTTGCATGTGCCTCAAAAGGTTGAATCTTAATAGGAACACACCAACCTACTAAGATGAAGTGCTAAGGTGCTTCATACCTATCCCACCGAGTGTACCAAAACTATTAGTGTAGAATCATAGCACCCCTAAATTTCTGCAACCAGATGGGTTGAGACTCTCAGTGTGATTCCAAAACATGGAGCATCTCTCAAGGTATGATACTTTGCGAGTTGAGAGAGATATCATGATTGAGGTCGGTTCCTATCCCTCTGTTCAGGTGTACACAAACAAATTGCATAGGATCTATTCTAAGTCTATTTAGCTACCAAGGAGACAGGGTTAGAGAGATGCAAGAAAATAAACCTAAGCTAAAAAGATGGTACACTAAAGGAATGTTAGACACTTGTTTTTCAATTTAACACAGACCACATGAATGTAATACAAATAACATACAAAGATAACCAAACTGCAATAAGAGATTAAAAATACAACAACCAATACATGAGAGGGTCAAGAATCATCCATAGACATATATTTTATTGCTCAGGAGTTAATACTATATATTGTAGTGGCTAAGAGGAAAAACTTGCATTGCAACCCAAAAGAGATCTTAGAAAATCTCCACAAATCCTTCTATGAAAATAATAATAAGGGAGGATACAAAACAGAAAATGTCCAACCTTTTACAATGAGCCCCGACCCTTATTTTATAGATTCAACACAGAGGGAAGAAGGAGAGAGAGGTGGGAAAACTAATTCGAAGTTTAACCACTATCATCAATGCCTCCTACAAAATACACCCCAAATTTGTCATGTTTGCATCAATTACTTGTTCGACACCTCGAAGGAGGAGGAATGGCATATCAGATCAAATATGATCTGGTTGTTGGGGCAAATAGATCCTGTATTAATCATATGAAGACGTTTCTTCATTTTTTCCCCACCTAACCTCTCCAAAATTAAAGTTTCAAATCTCCATGGCATAGGCAAGGCCGAGATCTTTCCAATGGTGCCAAATTTTTCAGATTTTGAGCACTAAGTCAAAAGATATGCCCATTTGAAATTTGAATCGGGTCCGTACAAAATGGCAGGACCCAGCTACCAAAACAGGCCCCTTTTTTGAAACTGGACATGTGGAGGGCTGGCACATGTTTGAGGGTAGCCTTTGTATTTTAATTTTGAAGTTACACCATGCTAACACGTGGCTTCTTTCATGGCTCGCTCAGTTTCTTCATGTTTTGGCTAATTCTCTTACTCGACGGGGTCATATATCTAACTAGGGACACGGGGAGGCCTGATGCTTGTTTGGAAACCTTCCCCCAATATTACTCTTGAATTAGCTTTGTGATGAAACTTGGCACCCTCTTTTGGCCTATCTCTACTTTGACTATTCAACACCAACCCTACCCCGTTTATGAAACTGGAAACACGGAGGCTCCGTGCTCATTAGAAACCCACTCAGGATTTTTCCTTTGAAGGAGCATCTGGTTAACACGTGGAGGCTTTCGTAGACCCTTGAAATTTTCAACGGATGCTCCTAGTTTTTTGGACCAGGAACACATGGCAAGCTGGTACTCATTCTCCATACTTAGTCAATTTTGGACCCGATTTGTCCCATTTTTCAACTTGGACTACATGGCGACCCCGCACTCATTTGGGCATCCGATTTTGGATTTACCTTTGGAGATGCACCGAGCTGACGCATGGAAACTTCTGCTAGCATTTTTATAATTAGTCTTTTTTTAGGCCCGTCCTATCTGCTTTTTGACTTTTAGCTGTTGGCTCTGCTCTTCTTTGGGCCTGTGACATGTGGGGGTTTGGCGCTTGTTCAAGTCTCCCTTTTAGATTAAATCTTTAAAGGTGCGTCATTTGGACACTTGGTAGAGTCCACTATCTCCTCCATACTTATTCATTTTTAGGGCTTGTTTTGAATCATTTTAGAGCCCGATGACTTCGAGCCTTTGCCATTTCTTTTCATTAAGCCTCTGGATTCTTTTGACATGGTTTTCTCCTTCCCCGACCCTGCTATTCCATTTTAGAGCTCACCTGCAACCCATTTTCTAGATTTAAAGAATGGATTCATTTGACGTAGCCATTTTTTTAATTTTCTTCTTGTACAAGGTTGTTGATGGTCCTTCAAAGGCCCTATCACTCCATTGTACAGTCCCTTTGTTGCCTGATTGTAGGATTTGAATGTGATTTCTTTGGTTTCTCCTATGCGAGGTCGTGGCTAACCAATTTTACCCGGGGGAAAAATATGGATAACAAGTCATCCCTTTTGATTGGAATTACATGAACAAATCTTATAAATTCATTTCAATGGTTCCCAAGGAGGTAAGCCATTGAACTCCTAACACAATGTCTTCTCCTCTTATGGCAATGCCATACATATTGCTAGTTAGCAACTAATTTCCCATGGTGAGATTAATGTTATGGCATTTTATTGAACAAATAATAATTTTCCCATCAGTGATCATGACTTGACATTCTAGAGCTGGATAAACAAAGAAATTCAAGCATACCACCAACTTATGATTGGTGAAGTTGTGAGTACTTCCCGAATAAATCAAAATTGTTACCCTTTGTTTTTTTAAGAATCTAAATACTTTGAGAGTTTAGGGATTTCTAATACCTGAAATTATAGGGCATGATATTGTTGGCTGGGGATCTCCAAATTCCTCCTCTTGCTCTACCTCTTCATCTTCTTCATTTTCTTCTTCTTCATTAGGACCCTCAATGTAGAAAAATTTCTTTTCAGCACACTTATATCTTGGTCCAATTATTTTTTCACAATTAAAACATAACCCTTTGGATCTCTTTTCTTCAATTTGTTGAGGTGTCAGTCTAACTGGCCGAGGGAATGATGGTGGAAAGGTGCTATGATCTCTGATATTACTGACACTTTGGTTCCTACTAGAAAGAAATTTTTCCTCTTCCCTATGTGCCATCATCATAGAATTTGAAACCTTATGAGGATTAAACATACGCACCTCAGTATCAATGTGTTCTTTAAGACCCCCAAGAAATAAGTCATTCAGATTCTATTTAGGAATATTTTCCACCCATAAGGAAAGGTTTTGGAATTGATTGATGTAATCTTTGACTGTTCTTATTTGTCTTAGCTTTGATAATTGACTGAAATAATTATCTGACACACTATAACTATAGTTTAATTGAAACTCTTTAGTGAATACTATCCATGTAACATTGAGGCCACTCTAGTGCCTTTGAGCACATAACCATCGATACTAAATGAATTGGTCAGGTTTGAGGTACAAAGATTCCATGGTAACCTCTTGTCCTAATAGAATTTGATGAATATCAAATAAATTCTCCATCTGGCTAATCTAATTGAGTGGATTCTTTCCATCAAACTTATGCATTTCTACTTTCGGAATCATGTTACAGGCCTGTAGAGTGTTTGTATTTGGATTGGTCATACTTGTAGATCCACCTTGACTAGTTTGTCTATTACTTTGAACTGAAGATCCACCCTGGTTAATATGAGTATGACTGAGTTATGGATGATTAGGAAGGATATGATGAACCATTATATTGAAACTAAATTGATGAATGAAATCCTCCAATCATTGTCCAATATTTTCTACATCTTCTTTTCTGGCCACTCTACCCTAGAGGTTTTGTAACTCTAACTCAAGATAACTGACCTTATGGTCCGTTGAAGTAAACTCTAACCCTGAGGAATTTATAGATACCCCTTCTGATTCTAATTCCTCAACTATTATCTCATCCTTGTTAGGGGTTTTACCCAGAGTGATGGGATTCTTTTTACCTCTTGTCAAAGGCCCAACCATGATGCCCCAAAATGGTAGGATTTAAGGATCAAGGTCAAAATCTAGGGTTTGGAATTTCAATAGAAATTCGGTGAATTTTTTTTTTCAAAAAGAAAAAAATCAAACTAATTTTTAGTCCTCTTTTTGGAAATGTAAATAACTTTGACAAATTCCAAAAATTGCACCCTAGGTTGTTGACTTATGAAAAAACATAAAAGTGCTATAACTTTTACACACCAAGTCAAAAATTCTAAAATTTAGAGGGGAGCTTACTTGACTAATTTCTCCATGCTAGAAAAAAATTGTAGAAAAATTCACTACCACTTTTGAGATATGGCCGAACCTTTACAATTAGGGTTTGATGCAGCGCTGACCAAGTTCAAGCTTTGATACCACTTGTAATGGAATTAATTGTATGAATCTGATTATTAGCATAAATATAACACCAATGAACACAATATTTTAGATAAATTATCTCAATATGTAAGTAGAATAACATAGCCACTTCGAGGGGGAAACCTCCAAACCAAATAATAAGACTCAAATGCTCAATATAATGATAAACTACTACCAACTAACCCCTATATATACTATTCCTATGCTATGGCCAACACCAAGGCCAACCCACTAATGATACTATAACATATATGAAAGAGATACATAATGATAAGAAGTTATCATAGCCACAAATAAGCTATATACATCCAAGGTAAGATATATGATTAAGGGTGTAACATTGGTTAATGGAACTCTGGGGTCACACACTAAATCTATGAAAATTCCTAGTGGGTCCTCATACATGGTCTTAGCTGGACTTTATATCAAAGGGATTCGAATTTTTTTTTATACAACTCAAAACTAATTGGGGGGGGGGGGGGAAGCAAACAAAATCTATTTGTTCTTATATGTTTTTACACAAAAATAGACATACTTTGTGTGCGCACAACAATTGAGCCTCTTAATCTCAACCAATCTAAAAAAAAATTAGTAGTTTAGAAACTAGATTCCGATGCTCTATGGTACTTATTTGTTATCACTTTGAAAAAAAATAAAATGGGCATAGGCAAATGCTGAACTTATTCGATGAAGTTTAATGAAATTTGCTGATACTCTAGGAAAAAGGTGTAAACTAAACAGTGACCCCCTTCTAGCCCCCATCTTTGCGCTACTTACCCTATCTTAAGGCCATTTAATGGTCATATGTCCGAACATCCACAATTATTTTTCTAGACTTGTACTTTTGGACATGTGGCTTTTCCAGGAAGCTACGTTAGATTCATGGCATAGAATGCAACAGATTCTCATGAAGTATTTCTTCTCTTGAAACCTCTGTTGCTGCTCAATCGCTTGCTTCTACTCTTCCACTTATTTCTACTATTCCTAAACGAATTGTGGACTACTCCAACCAATGCATTGTAGTACACCACGTCCTTTGAATTCTCTGCATAGGATTACATATTTCATCTGGATGAGCTAATCAATACTTAACTTCTCTTTATCATGAATCTTTGAAGATAGAAATTTGTAAGTTACAATAGGCCACTGCGCATACATCGTCGTCTTTAGATTCTAAACTTATGTATTTGCATTAAATCTATTCGCACCTGCCATAAAAGAAAATTATCAAGCTTCCTCCTAGCTTTGATCACCCCTAAGCCTCCCATTTTCAATGGGCATGGTGATCCACATGAACCAATCTTAGAGAATGTTTTTTAGTGTCACTTGTCCTGATTTTCGCTGATGACATCTAATATTATTTCTAAGCTAAACTCTTTCCTCAAAGTCTCCACGATTATGCAATGAGATTGAGTGTTTACGACCTACCTAGTTCACTCGTAGGAACTTCATGGTCACGCAATCTAGCTGAAAAAGCTTTTCAAGGACTCATTGTCTCCATGCAATATGTGTGCTTCTAAGATAGGATTACACTCAACATAAAGATACAACTTAAACAAGGATTAAATGAACGCCTCACTAATTATGTTTTGAGGTATAAGAAGCAATTGCCAGCTTATAGATGAAGAGAATGTGCTATGCAGACTTTGAACTTGGTAGGATTTGTTTATTCAGAGTTTTTTACATGCCTCTTCAAAGAGAGTGTTCTCTTTGAAACCTCTTCTTCGTAATAAACAACTTTGTCATACTCTTAAGCTTGTACGAAACCTAAGAAGGTCCTATCCATAGGCAAGCTTAATTATCGGGAACAGATTTCATCCAGTCCAAATGAGTTTTAAAAAGATGACGCACATTCAAAACACATCTGCAAAAGGCTTGGAAGACAACGTAACACTAACCACCGGTCACCATCAGACTGACAGTTATATAACTACTAAAGATTATTCATGTCACCATCAACCTCGGGACGACTACGTTGTTATGTAACTAATAATATTAAGCTGCATCATACCACCAGTATAGTTTCATCCCTTAAATAAAGATAGGAATAGGAACTATATGTCATATTGATTTAAATATAAATAGGGATAGCTAGGAAAATGACAAGTAAGCTACAAAACATGCTACAAACAAGGATTTGGACTTGAACATCATTGGAATTGGTGTGTGTTTAGCTTGGTTGGAGATGTGTGTGTGTGCGTGGTGTGTGACAATGTAGCACCATGCAAAATGTGTGTACGTACAGGGGGAAATCTTCGTACCCTCGCGTGAAATTACTTTCACTCTGGAAAATTACCAAGGCTTGGAAAATTAGTAGGCAATTGGTTTATTCTTTGGAGATTTGTGAAAACAATTTAGTTCGGAACTAGGGAGAATTTCCTTTAATAAAATTCACTTACTAGTTTTCAAACGTATAGTTGTGTTATTCATTATAATCTATGTGTGTAAATTTGGACCCTTTAAGCCTAATATTAAGGGTTTGAAAAACTATAATTATATAGTTTAAATACTTTACACTTAAATACTTTGACCCTATAGTTTGAAAACTATAAACTAATGTTTTAAATAATAATCATACAGAATAAATGGTTTATATAACCAACTTATATAAGTGGTGTAAACTCAAGTATAGACCCCTTTAGAAAACCTGTCCTCACTATGCCAAGTGGAAGGTATTTCACTACGTACTGTCACCACCCTCCTGGTTCTATTACAAAAGCGGCCTATCCCCCACTATATTCAAAAACATATATCCTATATGGCATGAGCCAAGGTATGTTACTTGTTTTTTTTTGGGATATTAGTCCCACATAAGAGCTGGGCAACGGATAATTCCTAACTACCTAACCTAAACATCCTTAGCATGTGCTAAACAGCCCCCTCCCACCGCTTTGGTCTCTTACTTGACTTATTAAATATGCTTCCTTACCTTATTCAAACAAATTATGGAGAGGCTCTACCACAAGCTCAGAGTAATGACTTGTGTGAAGGTAAAACCTCAACGGAATTAGGAATGTATCTTGAATCATCTGATCTCAGTCAGAATATTTCCTAATGTGATTAGCCTAGGTGACATAACATTTTTTAATAATGAAGTTTGTTATGGCTTGTATAACATATTGGTTAAATTCACATAATATAATACAAGCTCGTGGGCTATCACGGTTCATAGCTCGATAATCTCAGAACGCACTTGGCCCCTAAAAAAACAATTCTATAAGTGAATACTCGTGGGTACAATGTTATGTCATATAATTTGCATTACATCTTTTTCTTTTTCAAATTATTAAAGTCAGAGTCTTATCCTTTTTTATGTAGTTTTATGAAGGTAACATTATATTAATGTTATCTTTTTGATTCTTAGAGACAATTTTATATATTGTAAAAATGATAATTAATTTGAAATTACTCTTGATACGCCGATTCAATTTTTTTTGATTTTTTTATGACTTTAAATAGTCACATCACAAAGGATGATTAAAAATTTCTGGTGTTCAGTCACGCATACATCATATCGTATGTTTAGATTAGTCTATCGGGCTTGACACTTTTTTAGGTCGACATGATTGTCATGGGATAACTCCCTGACTCCACTCGGCTTGGTTAAAGACAAGTTGGTGATTCTGAAAACTTTCTTGGCTCAAAAATCTCATAGTTCTTAGCGATTGCTATATATCAATGTTAGCAATAATGTTGATATAATCGCTTTACAATTGACATAATCATATGATTGCGACAATGGATCATACAATTCGGTTTCAACATCTAGAAAACATAATTTGAAGTGTTGGTAACTCATGATGCTCATAGCCTATATGGCATGACCCATAACTGCCTACGGATAAGGCTCAACCAACTTGGTTCTAGACAAAGAGCTAGGCTCCTCACAATTTTTTATTTCTCATATTCACATTAAGGTATAGGATAACTATGTCAATTAATATTATTTAGAGTGTGAAGGATGATCTCCTCCTTCATATTAGGCAATCTAAAAAAGATATTTTTAGATGTAACTGGTTTTAGTACATGAAGGTATACAAGGAGGAAAAAATTATTAAATCGATGATTGGTATAATTTTTGACGACTCCCATGAAATTGGCTCGATGCACAGGTAATATAAGGTTGTAGATAAACTTGTCGAGTCAGCTAAGTCCTAACTGGATGGATGTAACTGTAACTTGATTCATGAAAATGTACTTTACTCTATTATCTAGTTGAATACAGATGAAAGGTCTCCCCAGGAATTTCATTTCAATATTGAATTCTAAGTATCAAACTAAGATAATACAGCTATTGTTTTGTTTAAATTCGAAGTGCTATTCTAATCCATGAAAATTATTTCTTTGAGAAAAAATTGATTCGAAAGAGAATGCCATCCAATCATTTCTCTGTTCATAAATCTACAAATCCTTTTAGATTTACGACACGATGATTAGATTTTTGTCATCTATTTAAGATAAGAAAACTTGGAAACTTAAAGTAAATTTTGACTAGTACATGTTATGATTGTGGTAAATTTGATATCATACTAAAAGACATTCGTGTATAAATTCATCAAAATTGACAGAACATCAAAAATTAAAAATGGCATAAATCATGATCATTTTTTAGATGAAAATGAAGAGATTAAACTTACGATCTAAGGTAGTATTTCTATTAAACTTTATGTATATTAATCCTCAATTAATTATAAATATTTCTATTTGAATTGCAAAAGATGGTTTCTAATTAGTTAACTCAGAATAGATAAATCTTCATGATGGGTTAGTGAATAATGAAATAGAAGTAACTATAGCATTGAAAACACACAAAAATGGCTTATATGTGCTTTAAAAGTTTTGCTTCGTTTTTTCTAGTAGTTTATTAAAAAACAGAACTGTTGCTTAATTTTTGGTATGAAATACTGAGATCATTGATTTAAGGTCATGTATGACATGTCTCAAGCTTAAATTTACCATCTTACGAAATGTATTGAAGAGTGCTTACATGTCATCTATCACCAAAATCATTACTCAATTATTTTTTGAAGCAAACTCCACATGAAACCCATGGGGTGTGTCCACAGTTAGTGGATATATGTTATTCAGTGAATACTGTAATTATTCTTATATGACTTGATTTATCTATTACAGATATGTTATCTATAAAGTCTTATCTCCTTTTTATGGGCTTAGAATAGATAATGAAGTTATATATGGTTGTTGATAAAACATTTCTTAGTATGTGATTACTAAAATATTATTATATGCATATCAAATGATACTTGGGGATGCACATTGTGTTTATATTGGAGATGCATCCAATACTGATTGCATTTAATATATATTTTACAAGAATAATATGTTGAAATTTCTCAACATATTTGTAATATAACATGGTTAGTTGTTAAGGATATTGTTACGTTAGTTATTTATACAACTAATGTTTAACTTTTACAAGATGGTTACAAGTGAAATCAATGATGATTTAGATTTATATGCTCATTATGATGTCTATATGGATATTATAACTCTAACCATGTTGACGTTGTGTTGGATATAGATTATACAATTGGATTTGTGTTCAAGTTTTTTTGGTACAAGCGCCATTACTTAGAAACAGTACAGAAAGGTCAACCAACAGTATCCATTTCTTCTACTGAATAAGAGCAGAGAAGTACAATGGAAGTAGTGAAAGAAGCCATGTGGTTGAAGTCGCTGTTGAGAAGAGATACACGTGGAAGCTGAAGGAAGTATTCCTCTTCTATGTGGTGGTCAGGAGTTTCTATTAGTCTTGCTAAAGATTCCAGTTCAACATCAAAGAATGAAGCACATTGATGTTCATATGTGTGTTATTTGAAAGAAGGTTCTCTTTCGGTGATAGAGATTTGCAGTTCTTCCAGACTGAAGATCAAGTTGTAGATATGTTTACAAGCCATTTTGTGTTGTAAAATACTGCAAGTTTTGTGTAATGCTTGTCCTTTCAGAGTTTTCCATTGAGGGGGAGTGTGCATGGAAATTTCACCTCCTAATGGTTGTCCTAGTTGATATATCCTTCTCCTCTATACTTCTGCTCCAATTATAAAGCATTGTAAAAAATATCCCAATGATCTAAAAGTAAACTGATAGAGTTGTATACTGATATAGTTTATAGTGAAAAATACAGTCTAGTGTGTTGCATATATTTGTAAAGGATGTCCTTGTGTTATAAAAGGCTCCTAGAGATATTGCAGTTGAGAATTTTTTCATGAGAAAATGTGAGATGTAGTCTCACAAATCATGTTTATCCTAAATCAATGACTACTAATTTATGGATTCCAAATAATTTTGTACCAAAAGGTAATTTGGGCATGATGAATGTGTTATAAATCCTTCAAAAAGTGATATGCTATCCTAAACCTTCACTAATGGTTTATGGATTTATATATCTTGTTGTACAAATAGGTAATTTTTACATATGGTTCTCCACTTAATATTAAGGGGAAGTGTTATAACGTAAGATCAAGTGCGTATAAACTTTAGTTTATAGTTAAATAATTTATATTCTTAATCATTTAATATTAAATTTATGTTTATGTTTAATTGTTTAATTAATTAATCAATTTATATTAAATCAGGGTGTTATTAATTCATACCATGTCACTTGATATATTTCGTGACCTATAGGGTTAAATAAATATGACTCGTGGGTCATATTGTTTATTCAGTAATTCAAGTGAAATTTGATATGGAGACAAGTTAGGGAAGGGGATTTACTAGAACTGTAAACATTGTTTCTCAAATTAATGGAAAATTCTAGTTTGACTGTGGTTTTTTTCTCCTTAGGGGTTTACCACATAAATCAATGTGTTCACAATGTTATTTTTTTTACTATGTTTATTTATTTATTTGTTCATATTAATGTTTAGTGCAAATATTAATTAAATATGGTTATTAATATCCTCATCCTAACACTAATATGATCAAGACTAAACTTAACCACATTTGATACGGTTAGTTCTGATAGATCATTTCAACTAAAATTGATAGAGATCACAAATTCAACTCACACTCCTTCAAGACCTCTTCAAATGAACATTCTCCTAATTCTCTCAAATGATTATATTTTAACTCATAGTCTGAATTACAAAAATTCTCTTACATACCAGATATTAAGAAAGCCTATTGGTTATTCTACACACTCTTTCATCTCATTCTTGATTTCTGTTGAGCCACTGTGGATTCTCTTACCTAGCTCACACTTCTTCCATTTCTCAACACTATGTATACAAAATTAAGTCCATTACATGCACTTAATACTTGGTTCGACTCAAGAGTGAGTAACAATTTCGAGAAATGACCTCAAGATTTCCATCTTAAAAAAATCAAATTTCCTTTCCTTCCCTGGTCCATTCAAAAGTCACATCCTTCCTTAGCAATAAGGTGATGGGCTTGAAAATTCCTACAAAGTTAGGAATTACCTTCCTAATGAAGTTGATATTTCCAAGAAAATATTGTAGTGCTTTCTTCTGAGCTAGCAATGAAAGATTTTCCAAAAAATATTAAAACATAATTAACCTAGTCAAAGAACTTTGTACCATTCATTTTCTTCATATCACTACCAAGTACAACGGTTTCCTACTCAAAATAGGCACTTCGAGGAACTAATATTCATCAATGGATCTCAAAATCACACTAGAACACATAAATTATGCATATAACCACTCATTAAAAATCAAATGACCTGTATAACATCACCATTCATGTTACACCTCATGAAACATCCAAGAATGCAAATGGAACCAATTTTTCTCTTCCACAAATTGAACTTCCCAGGAACCAGTTTTTGAAATGAATCTTGTTTGCACCATTTATGATCCATTTAAGACCTCTAAATTCATTAAATAGAAATTCAATTCATCCCTATTCACTCTCAAGTGGATATATATCATTAACCAATCCAAAATATTGTTATTCTACATCAATCTTCTCACCAAAGAAGTGTTTTCATGAACTAGTCAAACTAGGTCAACTTGTGACCTCAGCCATGCCACCTTTGTACACTTCCAAAGCTTAAAGAAAAACATTAAACATGTCACATGAGATGTGTGCAACACCTCCAATTCCATTATAGTCCATCACCATTCCCACAAGTGCTCAACCACTTCCATTCTTCAAGACTGCAAAACTTCCCTTTTAGGACCAAAAACCAGTCTTCCAAGATTGAACTATGTAGGTCATCATTTCACTTCAAAAATATCTGAAATAACTCCAAAAATGTATCATTTCTCTCAAACACATTAGAACAAAAATTTATACATATGGTATTTTGGAAAGCCTAAGAGAAAAGCCTTCTTTCTTTGAAACAAGAAAATCTGAGTGGAATCCACTTACTATCATAACCTAAAACTACCACCATATGAAGGATGAGAGAGTCCTCTGCATAATAAAATAATAAAATTTTATGATCTTATCCTATTTGGACTCATACCAACAAGTTTTCTTCCATTGTTAGCAAACTAGGGTTTTTGGAGGGTTTTGACCTTCTTACCTTCTTAATACTCATTTATAAAGAATAGACCTTCATTTTACGACATTCCAAATCTGAAACATTATTATATTCATGATTAATCATCTTTGAAAGGATCATGAGACCATTAAAATTTTACACGTATCATCCAAGAAAATTTCTCCCATATTAAGTTGGAAATCATGCTCTTAAGAACCATCTTTTGGTCTAAACACCATATCTTGCAAAATATTCATCATGTAAACCTAGAATTTTGTCCACAACACCATGAACCTCTCTTATAACATATAAAATTCTCAATTTTCCACAAAAATGTTTATTTCTTCACCACCACTAGGACTTGCATGTTTTAGACCACGACCAAGTGAACAAACACTACAACCATACTCAAAACCACCACAAACAACATATGCATGATAAATATGACATGAAATACCTTCCTGAGTGTTTCCAATATCTTACACACATAGTCAAGTTACTATCATGTCTAATTAGGCCTCCAAACACTAGTATTAGGTCTAGTTTGGACCTAGAACAAGTAGACAAACATCATGAATGTTAGACGCACAATGGACTAAGGGGGGTGAATTAGTCATAAAAAATACTTTTCAATTCATGTACCATCACATAAATTCATTTATTCATTAATTCATTAATCACCCATAACCATATGTGTGTATTAGATATGTAACATCAATCACAAGAGCATGAAACAATGTACTCAACTTAGGAACACCACATGTAAGTGGGAAACCCTCATGGGGAAGAAAACCCACTAAAAAAATGTGTATATTACAAAAATAAAATAATTTTATTGAAGAAATAACTTCACAAGGATCATGAACCCCTAATTTAGTGAGGCACCAACCCATAATTTAGTGAAGCACCCACTCCACAAGGAGGATACAACCCCATATGATGAAAAATCACCAACTAATCCATCTTAATATGTTTTATCTCAGATAATTTTGCTTTCACAACTGATAGAGATCACTTATTCAACTCGCACAACTTTGCTTAAACCCTAGATCTTCAATCTTGCTCTTTCTTTGTCTTCTTGGACTTGTCTTGCATATAAACACTTTCAAACATATCTCACAACATTCGTAAACATGTAGAAAATATTATTAGCTCTAAAAATCTTCCCCCATACTTGTAATTCACTCATCTATGGGTTGCACTCTTCACCCATGCAAGACTAGCTAACAAAATGATCTTAAACTCCACTTTTATATGAAAATCAACTAACAAAACCAAAAGATGTCTTTTCCTCATGAAAAAATGGACCCATACACCTTAATTAAGTTCAAATAACATCATTAAAATTGGCACATATGACCCAATTAGGTCATCCTATCCAAAAGAAACATTCCATGCACTAAAGTGTTTGAAAACCCTTGCTTTGGGATGACAAAAATATCCTAATCACAAAAATGTTTTTATTAAATCTCTAAAAATAATAACACTTAAGTAAAATAACATTTAAAATCCATATATGGTCATAATTTATCTCAACCAATCAAATTATTTCATTTACTGCGCCCAATCCTCTTTATACTTTTCAAAACTGTTATTTCCTAGGCCATTTAACATCCTGAAAAATTCAGTATGCCACCAAATCACTTCTACTCAACAAAAGCCATGTCATGTGACAACTTTATGGAATTTTATAATCATGTATAACACTTCTAAGAAATTTATAATCCTTATCAACCACCTACTCAAACCTCATCCACTTTTTCCTTCTTCAAATCAACCTGTCAAACTATCTTTTTCCAAATATTAGCTCATTAAAAAAATTATATGAACATTAAATACCTCAAAATGAATTCATTGAATGAAAAATTCATCCCTCTTCACATTCTATGTGATATAAAACATCACCTAATTAATCTCATTCTTAACTAAACTCCAAACTTTCACCAAAACACATCTTGTTATGCACGAAGAAAAATATTCATGTCTAAATAATGACTTGGAAACCATATAAGATGATATAATAATGAATTAAAAATCATACCACTATAAATACCTCTAATTCCTCTTTCCAACACATTTCTAATCATCTCAAAACTCCACATGTAGCTCAAGATATGATCATTTTATTGAACCCTTCTTTTTAAGGCCTCATGACTGCCCTTTGACCAATCAGCCTAAATAGACCTCAACTTACCCTTTTTCATCAAAAAAAATCTGAAAATTAATATACATCAATTAAATCTCACATAAATTCCATACCATTAATTTAGTACATACCTCATTTAGCAACTTTCTCCTCAAACTGTAACTCTTCAAAAACTTGCATTTTTAGGTGGGGCACACATATGGCCACATGCTCAAACACACCTTTCTTGAAATATGTAATATTCCTCTATAAAACACACACATCAATTTTTCACTAGCAATAAAAATAGGCTCAATATACTCACTTTTCTACAAGTTTCTCTTAATTAGGGTTTAACTAGGGTTTTAAACCACTTTATCTTCTTAATGATTATTCATACAAATGTGATAATAAAAAAACCTCATTATTTTTTCAAAACCTTCATAACTGACCTAAAATTATATTCCAAAGATATTAGGTCCCCATGCAAAGCATACATTCCACAAAAAGCATCATAAGGTCAACTTATGTCACAAAAACACATTGTTTCTTACCTGGTTTTTCCAAAACTTGTATAACTTGCAATTCCTTCTTCAAAATAACCTGAAACTTGGCATGAAGCACCATGAAAACATAATTTTTATGTCCAAAATAAAAAAATATCTCATCTATTTCTGAAAATCTCCAGCCATAGTGACTTACCCATGTTAAATAGCTTGTTCTCAACTGGTTTCTTCCCAATGACCTCATACATGCATCTAACCTCTAAATTATGACATGAAACTCACCATAAACCTTAGATACACTACCAAAATGTTGCAACCATGCTACAAAAAGAATCATTAGCTCTAAATATCATGCCATTACCTCATTCTAGATGCTCAAGGGCTAGAAACATGCCTAGAATGAACTGACTCAATAATGTACTGACCATGCTGACTTAATGAAGACCCATGTATAATCATGACACATCATATAAACCATGTATTACCTCATGAAACACTCCAACCAGCTTGGGAGACCTCATATTATAACTTAGCATACTCAACCATGAACTAGGACACTGTTGAACACATCAAAACTTGACACTACCAATAAACCTTCATGTTTGACCACTAAATAACATCACATGGAGACTCATACTACATTATGAATCCATTTTCCATTAATGGGGGTTGACATAAATGACAACACAATCACACAATGGCCAACAATTTCCCCCTTTGTCATTGATGGCAACCATCATTCAGAAGCATTGATGGAAACCGACAAGACAAACACATACATGACCTATTTCCCATGTTTCTAAAGCCTATCTCCATCTATGTAAAAGGCTAAAATGACTCCTAGTCATGAAAAAATACAACATAATGACAATAATGCATAAAACATGACTTAATTTCTTGAGTAGCTCCCCTAGGACTAAATTCTCTCATGTTTGACTCCTTCAACATAACAATTTGACCCTATGGACCTGATATGAACAAGAAATAAAATCCCCATTAGCTAATAACCTCCATTTTAGCCTTCATTCACATTTTACATTCCTTTTTATGTCTTTTTCG
The DNA here is from genome assembly GCA_019776745.2 of Taxus chinensis. NCBI lineage: Eukaryota > Viridiplantae > Streptophyta > Pinopsida > Cupressales > Taxaceae > Taxus > Taxus chinensis. The sequence goes on along the minus strand of CM034148.1, from coordinate 625,135,274 downwards.
AACTCAAACACACCAAATATGCCTCTATCATCATCATGATTGTTTTAGGACAACGTGTCCCTAAATGACACATTCAGTGCAAAAAATGACCAAATTTTTTAGGTTCTAAAGGTTCATTCTTAGCCTAAAACATTTCCCAATTTCTCCCCCCTGAGATTATGCTATATTATTCTAGTAGAAAAATATAAAAGGAAGTCTCTTACCTTGTTCTCTTTCCTTCTAAATAATTCAAACATTTCACCATGGACTTGAAGCTTATTCTCAGTGTTTTATCCTCCTTTATGCTAATATTAACCCTTAGCATGATATTTTTATTTTCTAATCTTTCAAGTCACCTAACATGGTCTCTACAGTCATACTAGCCTTTTAGATCACTCATATTCCTTCTTGAGAGCATGGCCAAGTTCCCCCTACTTCTATACAATTTATCAAAACATGTATCTCATCATTACATTGTTTAACACACACCTATAGTGCAAAATATTCCTTTCATTGTCCTGTACTAATTTTTTCAAGATATTCAAGACATCATTTTAGAATTTCCCAACCTTTTCAGATAAAACATACCTGTGCAAGGTTATTGTGATCATCAAGTTGACCTTTATACCAATACTGACTCAATTTTTATTTCAATTCTCTGATGATGCTTCAAGAACAATATATTCTCCTTATCATGAAAATTTGACAATACACATGTATCCTCAAACAAAACTTTATGATCCAACAAATCATTCACAAACTCTAGACTCTAACACATCTTTATCCAACTTATTGATGCATTGTATTGACCATTCATAGATATCCCTTCAAAATATCATGTTTTTAATTTCTTCAACTTGACTTATTCATTGCTCAAAACATTGTAGCATGGTCTTCAATATTCCAAAAAAAAATGTTACTTACACTTGAGAACTCTAACATTCACAGTCTTTCTTATCCTGAAACACACCTTCTTGATACCTTTAATGATTTTCACATACCAATAGGTTACCTATTCAATGCAAAAAAACTTGACAATCAATGTTAGATACATCTTCTATGTCACCTATAACATTCATTTCAAGACCTTTACCACCGTGAATACTTGCATCTCTGACTCATATGATGATGCAAACACATAGTGGAATCTTGACACTCTTTTTCTCTTTCATCATGCATATACAAGCAACTGACCCTTAAACCAATTATGTCATGCTTTTTATGAGCTTAGAAGCTCCCCCTCTCTATGATAATCACCATACATATTTTATCTTCAACAAAACATTAAGTGGAATAATAAACATTTCCAAGACACCTTGTTGTGACTGGCTTTGTAACTTGAATAAGATATTTTAGTACATAAAGCTTGAATCAAATAACTAAGAGTGTACCCTGCATATTTGAAAAATACTTAAGCATATCTGATTATCCTTGGAAGATCATCAATCCATAAGTCATCTTATATTACCATGAAGACATCAGAAGTTCACTCATTTTATCTATTGACCTGTAGATTGTCTTTTTGCACACAATGGTTTTGCAAACTTTCTCCCCCTCATTCATTTGAACAAGATCAACCTTTTGCATCTTTTCACTGTAGCATCAATCTCCAAAATTTATTCATAACTTCATTCAACTTTGGAGAGATCATTTCAATGTTTCTATAACCATATACACCTATAGATGCCACATATGAGACTATGTAGATAGTTTTATAGTCTTCATAGATCATTCTTACCTTAGTAAATACTACTCACACCAACAAACATGACAATATATACTGAAGCCTGAGATATCCTTAACTTTTTCACACTTAACCTTGATACAAGACTTCGTAGACCTTGATATGTACCCTTTTTTATCAATACAAAAGAATGAGACATAGATTTTATACATCAAGAACCTAATATTTTCAAGGTGCACATTTTGACTCCACCTTATAGAGATCACTCCAAGAAATCCATGACATATACCATTATAGACAACCTAGACTATCAAAAGAGATCAATTACACTTCATTTTATTCCATTGACACCTATATTGCATGCTTGAGACCTTGAAATGTACATATAAAGAATAATGAAATTTGAGGATAGAGAAGACATCTAGCCCCTCTTTCTTGATGATAAATCCTATCATAATTTATGCATTCATTCATCCTATTCCTTGCAATTTTTATAGTCACTGAACCTTCATCATAGAAATTTCAACTCCTTCAACAATATTTTAAAGCTACTACAAGTCTTGATCAACACTTGTATTCTGCCTCTGAAAATATGAATCAACTTGTAGAACCAATTTTTATGCCACCAACAACTCTCTAAGGACTCACATACTAGCTTTAAACTTCAGAGACCAATATAGGGCCATATATGTCTTATGAAACTCAATAAAAATTCATATCACATTCAAATGACTCAAACGATGCACAAAATATAAAAAATCCTCAATACATACCTGAAATAGCCACCTTCAGGCTTCAAAATAGCTCTGTGTCTAGAAGCAAGACACTTGATATTTTACATATATGGTCTTGACTGAGAACCCTTGTCACTCACAACATGATTTGTACATTTTCCCTTAGCTTGCATGGTTATCCCTGAGACTCAGAGATTTACATCTACATATTCTTAAAGCATCACTCCTTTGAACCATCATCAAGGTCTTATTGAAGAACATAAATATCATGACTGAAATTTATTTGAAGTAGACAACCATTCACATTGATTACACATGCAATGTTCATCCTTGTAACATTAAATCATAGATTATCTTACACAATAAATATTGGTGAGATAGACCTTTCTTATAATTATGTAGAGAATGATGGCTTATGAACCAATTGAGAACACATATTTTAAGACAACACACACACAATGATTACAAACTTGTGGAATTCCTTCACAATCTTGTAACTTGATGGTATATTTTTTCAACCTAAAAAACCTAAGATGTAATGACATTAGACCTAGATATGATGAATACTTATAAAAGATGACACTCCTTGAAGATTAAAGAACTTCAAGACAAACACAAATCAAAGGACATGCCAAGACTCTGACATATTGACTCGAATACATCATGATTGAAATTGGAACATAGACTAAAGAGATGGATCATGGCACACAACTTGATACTTATTTGTGATATATTGACATATGAAAATACGTAATGAAGATATATCAATGACACAAACACACATTTCATGACTAAATTTCTTTAGACTAAGACCACAACCTAGAGAACATCGATCTATATTCACACATGCCAAAAATAGAGTTATATCAACATGATTATCATGATGACAGACCTACAACTTCATGAAGGAACATTGACACTTTGATATGAACTTTATCTACAAGTCTAAGCTATAAAAAAACTCCTTGGAACATTTTAGACTCATGACACAAGCTTTGATAGAAATATGAAGACACTAACTAATTTCTCAGACTCATACCCCTTTTGACACATAGGTTCTATGACTAAAGACCCATCTTGATAAAGAATACAACTTGAAAACATTGATTATATTTCTATTTTTCCATAGTTATATGCTCACAATGTACGATTTAGAATGAATATTCATGACACACACAAACATTCCTTATATGATGAAATGAAGAATCTTTTCCCTTAAGATCCCTTGAGAGTGGCATGCCCTTATTAACTTGCACAGACATACTAGTTTGCTTCTTTCTTAGATATAGATTAATGATGATAGCTTCCAATAACTCCCATAGCTAAATGGAGACTTTTTCACACTTATGTCCCTTGTCACTAGAATGGATTTTGTGCTTAGACCTACATACTTCCGTGATTAGAGCTTCTTCACATTCATCTGCTACATTCTTTAAAATGAGAGACTTAAACTCATCTAGAATATCTTCAAAATTTTATCCTAGGTCATAATCATTTTCCATTATCCACTTTAGGGCTGCAAGCTTTAGAAATATTTTCAAGATTAGGACTTAGGTTTTCATCCTTGTTATTTTAACATCCTACATCACAATCAACAAAAAACCATTCTTTTTCTCCTCTAAGAGACTTCTCATCAGCTATACTCGATGTAGATGGTGTACAAACTTCATAGATGGATTTCAATATGTCAAACCTTAGAGGTTTCAAGAAAACACTCATTCTGACCAATGGATTCACTTGGCCATCTTCCACTTTGAGTCCATTTTCTTCATGATCATCATCATCTTCTTCACATGAATTTCTCCTCAATTATTCAAATATTTTTAGGTCTACCTCTGCTTCCTCCAACTGGATTAGAAACATATTGAATTTTTCTCTTGAGCTCTTTAACTATCTGACTTTATTCTATATCCATCTTGTGCTTCAAGGATATCCTTCAAGTGGTGAAACTTACTTCTCAAGGGCATTCTTTGATACCAATTGTTAGAAGAAAAATGGACTAAGATGGGGGGTGAATCAATCCTAAAAATTTATTTTCAATTAATTTACCATAACATATATTCATTGATTCATTAATCCATTAATCATCCATAACCATATGTGTGCATTAGTTATGTAACATAAATCACAAGGGCATGAAACAAAGTACTCGATACAAAAACACCACATGTAAGTGGGAAACACTCATGAGGAAGAAGACCCACTAAAAATATGCTTATATTACACAAATAAAATAATTTTTAGTGAAGCGCCAACTTCACAAGGAGCACCAACCCCTGATTTAGTGAGGTACCAACACCACAAGGAGCACCAACCCCTAATTTAGTGAAGCAATCACTCCAAAAGGAGGATACAACCACCTATGATGACCAAACACTATTTAGCTCCACAAGGAGGCTCAAATACAACTATTTTAATATGTTTTACATATGATAATTCTACTACCACAACTGATATAGATCACTTATTTAGCTCACACAACTTTGCTCAAACCCTAGATCTTCAATCTTGTACTTTCTTTGTCTTCTTGGACTTGTCTTTCATGTAAACACTTACACACATGTTTTAAAAAATTATTAAACTTGTATCACATCTTATCAGCTCTCAAAATATTCCCTCATACCTTCAATAAACTCACCTATGGGTCACACTCTTCACCCATGAAAGAGTAGCTCACAAAATGAGCTTAAATTCCACTTTTATATGAAAATCAACTCACAAAACCCAAACGAGGTCGGTCCCTAATGAAACATTAGTTTAACACATACACCTTAATTACATTAAAATAACATCATTACAATGATCACATATGACCCAAGTATGTCAACTATCCAAACACAACAAACCATACACCAAAGTGTGCCAAAACCCTTGCATTGGGATGACCAAAATATCCTAATCCCAAAACTATTTTTATTCAAGATATAAAAAATCATAAAACATGAGGAAAATAACATTTAACATCCATATATGGTCACAATTTATCTCAACCAATCTAATTATTTCATTTACTGGGCCTAATACTCTTTGTACTTCTTAGAATTGTTGTTTCCTACACCCTTCAACACCCTAGAATATTCATTATGCCACCAAATAAATTACACTAAAAAAACCATGCCATGTGACCACTTGATATAATTTACTAAACCTTTAGAAAACTTCTAAGAAATTTTTAATTCTGGAATCAACCACTTGCACAAACCACATTCACTTTTTCCTTCTTCAAATTAACCTGAAAAAAACGTTGTTTCCAAATATTAGCTCATAAAAAACAATTATATGAACATTAAATACCTAAAAATGGATTGATTGGATGAAAAATTCATCCCTCTTTACATTCCAGGCGATATAAAGCATCGAAAAATCCATCTCATGCTTCAATAAACTTCAAACTTTCACCAAAACACATCATGTTCTACACTAACAAAAATATTCCTATCAAAATTATGACATGGGAAGCATATAAAATGAAACTTTCATAAATAATACTCCTCATATAACTGTAAATAACTTTGATTCTTCTTTCCAACACATTTTGAATCATCTCAAAACTCCACCTGTAGCTCAGTAGATGCTCATTTTACTGAACCCTACTTTTTAAGGCCTCATAACCGCCATTTGACCAATCAGTCTGAATAGACCTCAACTTACCCTTTTTCATCAAAAAAAATCTGAAACATTCACCAACATCAATTAAATCTCACACAAATTCCATACCATTAATTTAGTTCATACCTCATTTGGCAAGTTTCTCCTCAAACTGGAACTCTTCAAAAGCTTTAATTTTTAGGTGGGGCCCACATATGGACACATGCTCAAACACACCTTTCTAGAAAGATAAAAGAGTTATCTACAACATCCAATCATAAAAAATTTACTAGAAATCAAAACAGGTTCAATATACTCTCTTTTCTGCAAGCTAGCTCATAACTAGGCTTTTAAACCACTTTATATTCTTAACGATCGTTCATAAAAACAAGAATGATCAAACAACCTCATTATTTTTTCAAAAGCATTCATCACTGACCTAAAATGGTATTACAAAGAGATCGGGTACCAATGCAAATCATAGTTTCCACAACGAGCATTAGAAGGTCAACCTATGTCACAAAAACACATTGTTTCTTATCCGATTTTGCCAAAACTTGCATAACTTGCAATTCCTTCTTTAAAATGACCTAAAACTTGGCATGAAGCACCATGAAAAAATATTTTATCTTTCCATAGTCATGACATAGCTCATATATTCCTGAAACTCTCTAGCCAATCGGTGACTTACCCATGTTAAACAATATGCTATCAACTGTTTGCTTCCCAATGACATCATACATGCATCTAACCTCTAAATTCTTACCCAAAACTCACCATACACTTCAAGTACAATTCCAAAATTCTACAACCATGCTCCAAAAAGATTCATCAAATATAAATTTCATGCCACTACCTCAGTTTGGATGCTTCAGGGATAGAAACATACCTAGAATGAACTGACTCAACCATGTAGTGACCATGCTGACTCAATGTAAACCCATGTACACTCATGACACATAATATGGACCATTTATGACCTCATGAAATACTCCAAGAAGCTTGGGAGACCTCATACTATGACTCAACATACTCAACCATGCACAAGGAAACTGTTGAACACACAAAAACTTGACACTCTCAATCAACCTTCATGTTTGACCACTAAATAGCATCACATGGAGACTCATACTACATCATGATACCCTTTTCCATCAATGGGGTTTCACATCAATGGAAACACAATCACACAATGGTCAATAATGAATCTCATTCTAAGCTCTCCCGAAGGACCTAACACACTTGAGATAACATGTCTCACACCCCTGCATGATTTCATGAGCTTATTGGCTCTCAAATTGATGATCATGTCTCATTAGGTATCCAAACACATAGAATAGGTTTATATGAGCTCCTGAAACTATGTCCAAAACATGTACCCACACTCTGAAACTCCTTTGAGTGTCTCAATACTCTTTAATCATGATCTTCATGCCTCTACCATGATTTTCAATCCATCATGCAACTCTATCACCTAGGCTAACTATGTCACTTGATTAGGCATACTAGGCCAATAAATTCTTAACTATTTCAACCTATGCCACCATGCATAAACCTTATTTATAATGTCATTGTCATACTAAGCATCCTATAACACTCCTAGATCATCCCCTTTGTCATTAATGTGATTTAACATCAATGATAACACTCAAACTAGCTCATGCCAACAAGACAAATATTACAACTCCATAAGAAGGAATCATTCTCTTATGCGAGAGAACTCATATTTATAAAATTTTGAATGAGAAAGAGAAGGAGATAGGGAAAGGAAAACCAAGATAGAGCTGCTAGTGAAAATAAACTTGCATAAATTAATATGTTGTTCATTGAATCATAGTCATTTAATCATCAAACCAGGGGACGCAAATTTGAAATAATGCCAGTGTTGTATGCACAATTATAGATAATTTAGGAGTTATAGAAAGAAATGAATTTAACTATCATACTTGAAAGAAAAATTATTGAATAGTTTACAAAACCTAGAACTAAAAGCAAATGGTTTCCAAACACTATGACTAAAACAAAGCTTACATATTCAAACATGTAGATAAAGAAGATAAATTGCTTCCTAGTCTAACATGCAATGAAACAAATTAATAAAAATATAGAGGGGTTTAACAGACCACAAGTGGGCCATTCCTTGGTTACTAATCCCTCCTAAATCTTATAACTAAGGGATAATAAACAAAACTCAGATATTTTATTCAATTTGCATGAACATTACATCCAAGAACAAAGCAATCTCCTCTCTACATTTCCTTCATATCTCTATATATCTACATACCTTCTATCTCTGTTATTGATACCAACATTAATAATTTTCTTTTATACATCTTGTTTATAGGAAGACATGAGAAGAATATTTCAACTAGGAGTTCAAACAAATTAAGTGAAAGATCCTTGATAGAACAAGTGGAAGATCTCAAACAGAACAACAAGAGATTTAACACATGCAACAGAATTAATAACAAGTGTTTAGTTAATCTGTAGTTAATTGACCAATTCCTTTAGTCACATGTAACCTCAATCAATTAGTTATTCAATAGTTTGTAATGAATAGTCAGATCCATGGTCGAGTTATCTCAGAGTTATACATTCTCTAGTTGTAATTTGTTCCTTCAACGACACGTACAGATATGAGTTTCATTCATCATGTTCCAAGAGATCTTCATAACGTGGTTTCTTTGTTGTACGTGATTCCATTTGGTTGTGGATGGGTTGTTGTGGATAGTTCCTTTGCTACGATTGAGTTGTTACAAACGGTTCCTTTTATGTATATAGAGAGTTACTTACAAACAAGAGTGCCATCACACATATCATCATTCAAACAACTTATTGAACGCATAATAATAAATGCACACACAAAATACCACAAAATAAAGATAGCTAGTTATAACTATATTAAACAATAATTATGTCATAAGTTCAAGTTATGATGTTAATGGTTAGCAATGTGACTGGGAAATATAAGGACATAGCTACTATTTATTAACAAAAATACAGAAGAAAAGTTGTTTATAAAGGATATTTACACAATGCATCACACCTTGGGGCTTAATTTATTGAATTTCCTCATTCAAGTGGTTCATATTTCTACTACTGAAAATAAAATTCACTCCTGAAATAAATTGGGGTGTTTTTCCCTTCTTTTGACAAGAAGTAGCCACCATTTATCATGAACCTATGCATAACTTTGTTTTGTATCCATTCACTGAGTGGTCTGTCACATGTCCATGGTGGTATTATAAAATGAAAGATTGGTGGGTGATAACCAATAGGAAACCAATTATCTACACATTTAGTAGCAATATCCATTTATGTTTTCACTCTTTCAAAATTTGGCATTATATTAGGGTAAGAGTTCATCTCTTTCCTTTGTATTTAAGGAGATATCTCATTCCATCGCATCCTACATGCTTGTACTACCTGAATCCCATGATATATAATCATTGCTTTGACTTCTGTGTGGGCTTCTTTTCTCATTTTCCACACTCTCCTCCTAATCACCTTCTTTTTTACATATTTTACATATTAAGCTACAACTTCATTTGATTTTGTGGCCTTAGCCCTGACAAATAGTGGTTGGACCTTCTCTAAATGCCTATACTCTTCTAATTACCTTTCTCTATCAAAGTCATTTGTAAAGTAAGAGCATATGGATTCAACTTGAACATCTCCAATGTATAGAATTAGAATCCAATCTCTTTCATATTCAAGGGCATAGTTATACATATAAAGTTCACATAATAAGAGCTGGAGTTCATTATTGCTATTATGATATAAAATGAAGAAGTTCCTAGCTAAGATGATATCAAAGGGCATGTCAGAATTAATGTAGGTAAGTTTGAGTTGCAACATATTTTATTTCAAGAAGATAACATAAACATTTGATAAAGGCCTACATTTAAATATCTCATGGGATACCTAGACTGTCTCTTCTTTCTTCTTCTTCAGCCTTTTAATTCTCTATCATTTTCCTCTAATTATTCCTGATGGTTGGAGATAAGGGCTTATTTTTCTTTTTCTCATCTTCCTTTTATCCTATTAACATAGGTATCAAATTACAACATCAAATGGTCAATATCTAACAACATAATCTGTGTGGCCATCTCCTTATAAGGTGGTTTTACAGTTCCCCTAACAACTTCATGAATAAAAACTTGTGGATGCAATTGTGTTATAATTTCTTCCAGTACATAATCATGTTGTGCATGTTCCAAAAATTTCTCAATTACTTCATCAACTACTTGATCAACATCTACAATAATTTGTTCTTGTGGCTCCATAACTTGTTCAACTACCACAAGAATATGTAATTTTTCACTTTCTTGTTCCTGCTACTCAAGGGGTTTCTCAAAAAAAAATTTCATTTTTTCATGTTCAATTTCTCCTCTAACTTCATCTTAATTTCCTTCCCCTCGACCTTCCACTACATGAACTGTCTCATCACCCTGATTTGGTTCTTATTGTTTCTCCATAGGCTACTCTAAGTATTATTTCTCATGAGCAATTGCATCAATGTCTCCCTTCTTTGTCTCCATTGGTTGAGCCTCAAATTTCCCCGGTGTAACTTCCAAATCATTGTTTAGTGAGATGGGTTATGACTATTTTGGTTTGGAATTCTTTGGCCATTTTTTTCTAATCTTATGGGAGCACTTAGGTGGTGTAGGAGTAGATTGAGTAGACTTTCTTTTACCCTTGGAAGTGGAGGTTTCAGGAGTGGAGAACTCCAATAGGGTTTTAACTATAATAATTCTCTCAGGAGAGATAGGTATGGGGTGTTCTTCAACATGATTTAGATTTTTAGAAATTACGGGCTCTTGAGGTTGGTAGGTGGATGTTGTAGGATCAGTTACATGGGAAAATATCTCTCAGTGCTCTTCCTCCTCTTTCCTCTATTTCCCAAAAAATTATCTATACTATTTTTTTTTTCAAAATATTCCCACTGTATCTGAGGATAATCCCTATGTAGGGTATGTTTTAGTATCATAGTTATAAGTAAATGGTATTACAATGCAGCCCTGCCCCTTTGTATTTATCTACTCATTATCTTTAATATTTCATGCAAGAAATTGGGTGCATTTAATTACATATTGTTATTTAAATAATTTAATAATTTAAAATGCACAGTATTCAATCTAGAATACCTTCCTTCACAAGTAAAGTACTTAATTATAAAACTCAGCCGATAAGGGTTTGAGGGATGTTCTTTTTGTACCTTTCATGACAGTGATGAATTCATCAGCATCATCTACAAATTCTCTTATGGTTACTTCTAGGTTATCCTTTTATGGGAATGGTTCTCCTTGAGTAGGTAGGCTAGTTACTTCCACCAAAATTTTATCATTGAGTCTAAGTGATAATCCCTTCACCTTTGCCTCCCCATTACTGAATGTGTTGAAAAATTCTTCCACCATTACTTCATTAAAATCCTTTAAAATGTTGATGTATTCTAGCCAACCATTATACTGAAAATACTACAAAATTAGAGGATGGCTCAAAAGTTGAGAATGATCAGTGGTTTCATGCCTTATTAAATATCCTCCCATGGTGATGATGTAATTTTCTTTGATTTTAATACACAAAAATACAACTCTCCTTTGAAATAATGTTGCACAATTGAGTTGTGTGAAGTTATTTTCATCTTTCTTTTTTTTGAACTTTGGGACCGAGAGGACACACAACACAGTTATGAGAGAACAATCATTAATTGATGTGACCATGTGAGGCATGTAAAGTGAAGTGATTTGACAACATTTACTTATTTGGAGGGACACATCATAGCTTAAAAGGTGGTGGTCTTTAAATTTAGTATATACATGGTGACTCGGCATAAAGGTTAATTAATTATAATTTTTATAATTATACTTTATTGAAGTGATATTTGAGTGTGATTATCTCAAGATTATTTTTAAATGATGATTATACAGTCTTATTTAACTCACATCATGGCTACATGCAAGCTTGTTATGATGTTGTGGATGCATGTTGAACTGATGTTGGATCCTCCTTACTAAAATCAAATGACTCTTGAAGAGGTAATTCCAATCTATTGGGGTACTAATTGTTGCTTTTTCATCTCCCACATGTGCATGCATCCTTGATCTTCTTTTATGTAATGATGAGTTATGCTTAACGTAAAATAAAAAATAGGGGTTTATTCATGTTAATGTAAGTGGAAACTTCAGTCATTGAACTTTCTCCTTGTGATGGATATCATACACTCTTGCAATCACCTAACATCAAACCCTGTAAAACAAAAACTCTATGAAATAAAATGTGTTTGTAGAGTGATGTTGATCACAAGAAGGGATTATTAAAACAAAAACTCCATGAAATAAAATGTTTTTGTAGAGTGATGTTGATCACAAGAAGGGATTATCACAACACTTTAAATTGACCTTGGAGTATCCAACAATCTAAATATATCAATGCCACTAAAATATCCCAATCCTTTATAATCTCAGAAGGTGAGCTAGCAAAATCAACCCCTAAGGGTAACTATGGTGTCCTTACTTCCATCCTTCTTGGACTTCCTCTGAACAATTTATAGGATCTATGGCAGTGAGCTTCAAAAATCCAATAGTGAATATTTTCTCGATTCTCTAGGGGCCTAGAATCCTTTTTCTAATCTTCTGTATATGATCCTTATATTTTGAATCAAATAAGAGTTCCCAGCCACGTTCCTAGAATTGTCTTGTCTTGATGTATTGGTCATGTCATTAGAATATTTTCTTCTACACTACTTCTATGTTATGTATTGTTTGTCTTCTTAGTTCCACTAACTCATTGAGTTGGAGAATCTTCTGTATTTGAGCTTTTGATAAATCTATGCCTAGCTCAAGTACATTCCTAATTGTTTTGTTCTCAAATTCAATTAACAAAACAATAGTCTTGTCATATAAGATTTCAAATAGTGTGAATCCAGTTGTGGTCTTCCACATTTTGTTAAATGCCCATACTTCCTCTAGAATCCTATCTTCCCAATCTTTCCTATGGAGTGCAATGGTCTTCATCAATATGGACTCTATCTCTCCATTTGTTACCTCTACTTGGCCATTAGATTGGGGATGGCATGGTGTATACTTCCTATTCCTACATTCATACTCCTTAACCATATCAAAAATTACATTATCAATAAAATGTGTACCTTGATCTGTTACAATTTTCCTCATAAATACATACATGGTGAAGATGTGCTTATATAAGAACTTGGCAACTTTCTCAATTTTTTAATTTGGAAATGACTTCACCTCTGTCCACTTGTTTAAATAATCTATGCATACCAAGATGTATTCTTTTTTTTTGAGATTTATGGTCTATAGGGTCTATAAAATTTAATCCCCACTTATCATAAGGTTGTAAGACCAATTGAGGTTGTAATGACATTTCATTGGATTTGGTGGGCTTACCCATTCTTTGACACCTATCACATCTCCTGGTGTATAGTGTTGAATCCTTATGAAATGTTGGCCAATAATAACCAGTAATCAACACCATCTGTTTTGTTCTTTTTGCATAAAAATGTCCTCCAAAAGGTTCATTGTGGCAGGATTTGAGGACATAAAATATCTCCTCATCATCTATACACCTTCTCATTATTTGATCTCATCTGGTATGAAATAGAAATCTAGTTATTCAAGAAAATTTACGCTCTTTTCAACTATGTATTTCTTCTCAAAATATAAGTAATGTGGAGGTCTTTAACTTGAGACCAACTAGTTGGCTATGTCTTCATACTAAGGTGTTTTTATAGAAATAACAAATAAGTTCTCATCTAGAAAGGAATCATCAACTACTTACTCTTCATTTTCTGTCTCCATCCTGGAGAGGAAATCTGCCACAAAATTATCCTTGTCATGCTTGTCCACTATGATGACATCAAATTCTTACAAGAGGAGCAACCACCTTATGATTATGCTGCTTATTATAGGTCTTTTTATCAGATATTTTATTACATCATGGTCAGTGTGAATCAACATTAGATAACATGTGATGTAGTGTCTGAATTTGTTGATAGCATATAAAACTACTAAGAAATATTTTTCTCTTACTATGTAATTTAACTTTGCATGCTACAAGTTCTTGTTAACATAATAAATTACATAATTCAGAAGTCCATATTTTTTCCTGAGACAACTCTACTAGCATGATCTGATGCATCAGTGTGGATGAAGAATGACAAGTTCCAAGAATTTCCTCTCAACACAAGAGCAATAGTTAACAATTGTTTCAAATTTTTAAAATCACCTTCATAACGTTTAGTCCAAACAAAATCAACATCCTTTCCTAAAAATGCAAACATTGGCACTACAATCTTGCTAAAATTGTGTATGAACCTTCTATAATAACCAAGATGGCCTAGAAAGATTCTAAAATCCTTTTATTTCCTTGGTTTTGGCAGGTTGATTATAACAAATACCTTTTCTGGATCGACTTGAATTCCTTCATAGGAAAGATAATGTCCTAAAAATATACCTTCAAACATCATCATGTATCACTTCTCATTACTCAAGGACAAATTGTTCTCTTTGCATATTTTCAAGCCCTTATCTAGATTTTGCATAGATTCTTCAAAAGTTCTTCCATCTATGCTAAAGTCATCCATATAGACTTTCATGTAGTCATTTATGAAATCTAAAAATATTCTCAAGATGTCCCTCTAGAATGTACCAGGTGCATTACACAAGCCAAATGGAAGAAATGAATAGGAAAATATTCCCCATGGGCATGTGAAGGTAGTTTTATCCTAGTCCTATAGTGAAATTTGGATCTAATTTAGCCACTATATCCATAAAGAAAAGAGAAATAATTTTTACTACCCAAAGTGTCAAACATATGGTCAAGGAAAGACAATGGGAAGTGATCTTTCTTTGTTGTTGCATTCAGCTCCATGTAATCTACACAGGTCCTCTATTTCCCATTCTTTTTTGGCATAATGACAAGAGGTGATACCCATTGAATGTCTGATATGGGATATATAAATTCATCATCCTGTAACTTCTTCAATTCTCCTTTTACATTCTCTCTTACTATTAGGTTCATCCTCCTTTATAGCTACCTGTTTGGTTTATACTTTTCTTTGATATAAATTTTGTGTGTACAGAGCCTAGGATGAATTCCATGCATATCACCATAAACCCAAGAAAATGTTGGTTTACTTTTTTTAAGAAGATAAATAAACAATTTCTCTTGTTGTCTACTGAACATCTTGTTTACGTTGAGTGGTCTTCCTAGTGTTATTTCCACTTGTTTGGAGAGATCCATCATTGAACATACATTGCTATTAACAGAATTTAGTATGTATTCATGGGGAAGAAGTTGGTAAAGAATATAGTTCTTACCTAGAATACTCTTTTATGAATTCACCCCTGCATACACTCTTCTTATTACACCAATTGAGTCACCAACTAAAGAGTTAGATGCATCACTTAGCAAAAATCACCAAAAACATGTTATAAACACACTTTCTCAAGAATCTCGAATCTTGTTCAAAAATATAAAATGCACCAAAAAACTTAATCAAAAGCTATAAAATATTTTAAAATTCTTAAATACACCTATAAAACTTGATTAAGTACTTCATAAATTTCCAAACATTCATCTTCTATCAATTTCCAATTCTAGGTTGTATACTTATTTGTAGCCCTTCTAAAGGAAAATTATGATGAAATAAACAAAATAAAAGGACTTAATATTTTCTGGTAATATGTATACATGTATTTCCTCCCCATTAATATGGCTACAAATTTTCAATACCTATCTCCATGCCCATCAAAATTTATTCTCTTTTTACCATTTTTGACTAGGTCTAGTTTTAGCCCTTCTTAGCACTCTAACGTCCATGGCTGGAACGACATGAAAATTTTCATGAAAAAGTGATTTGATATCCTAATAAAATTTATTTATCTTGTTATTTCTAGCAATTTTTATATACTAGTTCCTCATACAACTCACCCAACAACACTTTCCTTTTTCTAGGCTTGTTCTAGCTAGGTCTCTCAATAACCCAAAACTAAAAATTGACCATATTTTTCTCCCACATGTGAATTTATCTCTGAAAATTTACACACATATTATTAGAGGTATAAATACCCTACATTAAAAATTTTAAATAACCTCACTTAATAAAATTCAATTTATGAAGTTTTTAGAAATTTTTCAAACAAGGACAGTCACAGGGCAACAAGCATTCAAAAATCCATAACCTGAATTTTATACACTTATAGAACCTCATTACACTTTAAAAAATTCTAATTTATGATCAGGAAAATTCATCTTTGGAGTGTTTTGAGTGAATAATCCTTCATCAACGTGATCCATAAGATTTTTGGTGACTAGTTTCTTACACAATACGAGGTTTTAATACTGAGTTTTCTTTGTTTGACCTATCAAAACTTATTCATTTCCTCTGAAACTTTATGAAAAATTTAATAATGTCTCACACTACCTTCACACTAAATTTTAGCCATTTATATTGAATATAATTCATCTTATGATTTTTTTTCCTCTCCCAAATCAACATGAAATATCACAGACAATTGGCATACCTCCTTCATACCAGTACTTTTCATCATAGGCCTACACAAATCCTTCAAACACCTATAAAAAAAAATAATTCATTATAAACCATATTCATTCACACACAACAAAAAAATAATAATTATGCTTCATAAAAACAATCCCAAATATTCATTCTCAATAAGCAACTATGCACAATTTTGCTAAGAAGAAGCCTTTATTTGATAAGACAAGCAGATTACAAAACTTCATGAGCCATCTAAGCTTTGGTTATGAGATTTTATTCACTCCTTAGTATCCTTTCCTCTCACAAACCTTTCATTAACCTCTTCTCATTCTAATACATTACATTTTGATGGGGAAAAGAGGTAGTTAGGGCTTAGACTACTAACACAACTAAGATTAGACTAACTAGGTGGGGTTTAGGGTCTAGTTAGGATCTAGTGAATGATTTTACAAGTGAAAAAATGTTTCGTGACCCCTTTTCTTAATTATTTACACCTATACTAACAAATAGATGACTAACATACTAACATGACAATTCAAATACTCAAACTATGGTTTTGGAGGGAAACTCTCAAAACCATTTATTACATGCTTAGAGAGTCCAAATGGACTTGACACACCTCAAGGAAAACCAAATGGACTCAAAACACCTAATTATATATGAAATACCAAAATCAATCTATTTACATTGATGCTCCTACATCATACTCCCAATTTGGAGAGGATGATGCTACATACAAAAGACCTTCTTCTTTCTTGTTTTCCAATTTTTCTCTACTTGTAACATTATCCTCTTTACTGTTGTGTTTTATTCTTTGTTATCAGCAATATTTTTGCTTTTTTTCACTCTTTATCATCATCTTCTTCATCATGTCCTTGCCTTCAATAATGACTATGTCTTCACTTTGTCTCTTCATTTGAGCTCTTATATGAGTTACATTTTCAATCCTTTCACTCCTTCATCAAGAATACCTGCAATCAAACATGAGAAAAAAACCTTAGATGAAAAATAGTGAGAATTTTTAGTCTCTTCATCTTCTCCTTCTTCAATTTCTTCTTTATTTTCATTCTCCTCTTCCATTTCCTCAATTTTCTCTTCCTCACACTTCATTTCTTCATCATAAAAATCACATTCAAGTGCCCATAGCTTTGCTTCTAATTGTTCTTCACTGATATATACAAACCGATAATCTAGTTTTTCATATTCCCTTTTAAGTTTTTCTTCAAAAATGCATTTTTCTTTTACCATTTTTCTTATTTCTTCTTCCTTCTGCTTGTGTTCCTTCATACTAATTTTCTCTAGTTTTCTTTCCTTTTCTCTAATCCTCTTCCTTAGCTGTTTTTATTCCTCCTCTATGAGTGACTTTATTGGCCACTTCATTACCTTCTTCATCACTATTTATATGCCTTGTATTTTCTATGTCTTCACTTTGTCTCTTCATTTGAGCTCTTATAGGTTCTGTTTCACACCTAGTCTTCTGATGTTTTCTTCTCTAGTTACATTTTCAATCCTTTCACTCCTTCATCAAGAATACCTACAATCAAACATGAGAAAAAAACCTTAGATGAAAAATAGTGAGAATTTTTAGTCTCCTCATCTTCTCCTTCTTCAATTTCTTCTTTATTTTCATTCGGCAACAACCGATCCTTCATGTACATGACTCGGCAACAACCAATCCTTCCATTTCTCAATTTTCTCTTCCTCACACTTCATTTCTTCATCATAAAAATCACATTCAAGTGCCCATAGCTTTGCTTCTAATTGTTCTTCACTGATATATACAAACCGATAAAGATACGCAGACATACGGTGTCGTTACCCCACGACTCCGTGTGTCTGATTATCTTTAGTAATCCGGAGTCACTCCGTATACCAAATCATACCCTATCTCCACCCCAGCTAAGATCTACACTTTTCAGCCTATTCCCTTCTCAATGTTTTTCTTCAAAAATGCATTTTTCTTTTACCATTTTTCTTATTTCTTCTTCCTTCTGCTTGTTTTCCTTCATACTAATTTTCTCTAGTTTTCTTTCCTTTTCTCTAATCCTCTTCCAAGATGTTTCCAACTGCAACTAATTTCATAATGTTAAATTATTAGACGTCATTCAAACGAGGTCTATTCCTTGAGAAATGAATTCATTATTTCCCCTCGCTGCATTTTTATTCTCTCCTCTATGAGTGACTTTATTGGCCACTTCATTACCTTCTTCATCACTATTTATATGCCTTGTATTTTCTTCATCATTAATACTCTTCTCTCAATTTTATAATTATTGAAAATATCTTCTCTCTTCCTCTATTCACATCCATACACTCTTCTCTTTTATTCTTGATCTCTCTTTCTCTCTTCTTTCCTCTTTCTCTCCCCTCACATTTCTTATGAAATCAAGAAATTTCTTAACCAACTTCACTCTATCTTCATCCATTTTTCTCTTAGCAAGTTTGTTTCCATTACCTTTCCCAAGTCTCACCTAGGTTCTGTTTCACACCTAGTCTTCTGACTTCTCGTTTTCTTCTGAAACTTACAAAATCCACTCGGAATTCACTTTCTGGCAGCAAGAATAATTCCATTTATTTCCAGTTCATATGAATGCCAACAGGTTAGTAAGACATTATATTTATCCTGGAGCAAGCCATATCAATATGTATACTAGGTATTTGCTATACTAGAAGATTCCTTACTTCTTACACTGTATAGCTAACCAACAACAAAATTGCAACCACGCAAGTATATATATATATTCATATAATCTTTTATACTTTTGAACACATATAGTTCTTAATAACAAAGGGTACATGACTTCCTACAGCAAGACCGAATCATAAGCACTATAAATCCAATATCACCTTCAGAGTTCCGGATAGCAAAAGAGAAGAATTCATTCACTATTTCATTAAAAACAATCATTGTTTTCTTAAAAACACTCACGTTTTTTTTTTTTCTAAGCAAGACAACTCAACTTTATTCTCATTCTTAAGCAACACATAGCCAGTACCTGTCACCAACAAGCTTCATCCAAAATTCTCAAGATAGTAAAAGCAACATTATATCAAGAAGGTCAAACTTCGACTGCTAGACGCAATGGGGTCATCCTTCATTACAGCTTAGAAAAATCAAATTCTTTCAGAAGGAAAACAGTCTACTTTTCCTATTTTCACGGATTCAAACAACATCATTTCTTATTTCTTATACAAGAAAAGGGCACAGCCAAAATGTTCTACTACTTGAATTTAAATTCGAATTCAATTACTCATAGGGGTCCCGAATGCCACTTTCATCAGAATCCAAGACAGTAGAAGGAAGAGAATCTATTTCCTTTATAAAAATTTCCATATGAAACAACTTCAACAACCATCGCTTCTTTCAAATCAGCAAAAGACTTACAAAAGAGAACAACTCAATTAACTCCAAACCTGTGATACATATGCCAAAATATTTCAAACTCAGGAAATCATTTATATTCAAGAAATACAAGGACCAACTCTGACCAATAACACATTTCCAAAATGACAACAAGATAACAGAACCCAAATTACAGCAATATATGCATGTATTTCCATTTCTTCTTTTCTTGTAAAGACAGTTATATACACAGCAAGAACGATTACACCAAATGGAAAGCTCATCACCAAAAACGATTATGTTCCATTTCAATCAACACGAATAGTAAAAGAATCATATCATTTCACTTGTCAACAAACCAGCACGTCGTGGGAGTGCTTCCAACCAATCAAATGCAAGTCTAAATCTTGCTCAAAAACATATTATAATGCACCAAAAAAACTTTCTCAAGAAGTCTATAAAATCTTGCTCAAAAAGATAAAATGCACCAAAAAACTTTATAAAAATCTATAAAATATTTTTCAAGAAAAAGAACATGATTAAATACACCCAATAAACTTTATTAAGTACTTCATAAATTTCCAGACATTCATCTTCTATCAATTTCCAATTCTAGGCCTTATACTTGCTTGTATCCCTTCTAAAGGAAAATTCTAATTTCCCAAGCAAACTAATTAAGTCAACAAAATAAAATAAATTTAACTTTCCAAGTAATATTTATATATGCATTATCTCTCCATTAATATGACTAAAACGTTTCGACACCTATCTCCATTCCCATGGAATTGATTCAGGATATGCTGTCAATCAGCCAAAAATTATTCTCTTTTTACCATTTTCGACTAGGTTTAGTTTTAACCCTTCTTAGCTCATCCACATTCACAAAAACATCTATACACAATGTTTCTCAGGAAAAATAAACTTTTAACTCCAAATAGAAAATTTCAAACTCCTTTATATTCCCACTCTGATACTAAATGATACAGTCACCCATTCATAAAATATTCTTATTACACCAACTCACTCACCAACTAAAGAGTTATATCCATCACTTAGCAAAAATCACCAAAAACATATTATAAGCACACTTTCTCAAGAAGTCTGAATCTTGCTCAAAAAGATAAAATGCACCAAAAAACTTTATAAAAATCTATAAAATATTTTTACATGATTAAATACACCCAATACACTTTATTAAGTACTTCATAAATTTCCAGACATTCATCTTCTATCAATTTCCAATTCTAGGCCTTTATACTTGCTTGTATCCCTTCTAAAGGAAAATTCTAATTAAGTCAACAAAATAAAATAAATTTAACTTTCCAAGTAATATTTATATATGCATTATCTCTCCATTAATATGACTAAAACGTTTCGACACCTATCTCCATTCCCATCAAAAAATTATTCTCTTTTTACCATTTTCGACTAGGTTTAGTTTTAGCCCTTCTTAGCTCTCTAACCTCCATGTCTGGAACAACATACAATTTCTCATGAAAACGTGATTTGATATCCTGATAACCTTAATGGATATTTTTATTTCTACCAATTTTTATGCCCTAGTTCCTCATACAGGCTCACCCAACAACACTTTCCTTTTTCTACGCTTGTTCTAGCTAGGTCTCTTAAGAAAAAAAACTGAAAATTGACCATATATTTCTCCCACATGTGAATTTATCTCTAAAACATTACACAAATATTCTTTGGGGTATAAATCCCCTACATTCAAAATTTAAGATAAACACACTAGATAAAAATCAATTTATAAAGTTTTTTAGAAATTTGTCCAAACGGAGATAGTCAGAGGGAAACAAACATTCAAAAATACATAACTTGAGTTTTATACACTTTTAGACTCTCATTCTA
Source organism: Taxus chinensis (assembly GCA_019776745.2). Classification (NCBI taxonomy): domain Eukaryota; kingdom Viridiplantae; phylum Streptophyta; class Pinopsida; order Cupressales; family Taxaceae; genus Taxus; species Taxus chinensis. Next base: position 625,113,552 of record CM034148.1, on the reverse strand, counting down.
TTTTCAAAAGTTCTATTTTAAAATTTCATATTTAGATTTTTTTGAGTTAATAATCCTTCATCAATGTGATCCACAAGATTTTTGGTGACTAGTTTCTTACACAATACAAGGGTTTAAGATTGAGTTTTCTTTGTTTGACCTATCAAAACTTATTCATGTTGATTCAGCAATAGGGGCAGAAGCCTGATTAAAATTTATTAAACTTAATCAACCAACATTACATAGAATGGGTTGTAATATTTATAGATATTGCACAACCAAATAAAAACAAGAAACTAAGTTGTATAGGTGCAACCAAATTTCAAACTACACAAGCTTCCAATAACATCCGGGAAGCAACAATTAAATAAAAAAATAATATTGTTAAAACAATATAACAGCTCTTGTAATATTCAAATACAAACAAAAGGATGGTTATAATTAAATATAATCATAAAACAATAAATAATATTATTAATATGCAATGCAAAATTAATTAGGATAATATTTTATCCTAACATTCCCCCCCTTAATTGTGCATTGTCTGAAGAGATGAGGAGAGGAACTCTCTGAACAACTCAAACTTGTCATGTGCAAGTGACTTTGTGAAAATATTTGCTCTTTTTTCAGTAGTTGGACAAAATTGAAGCTGGATGTTGTGCTTCAACACATGTTTGGGTATGAAATGAACCTGAACCTCAATGTGCTTTGTTCTCTCATGAAACACTCGATTGTGAATAAGTTTGAGAACACCTTCATTGTCAACATACATGGTGGTCAGTTTTTCCTATGGTATTCCAAGTCCTTCCAATATGCGACGTAGCCAAATCACTTCATAAACAGCTTCTCCTACAGAACGATACTCGGCTTCCGTGGAAGAGTGAGAAACATAGTGTTGTTTCTTACGTCCCCATGATATTGGTCTAGATCCCATAAAGGATACAAATCCAGAAATGGATTTTCTATCATCAATGTTACCTGCATGATCTGAATCTGAATATCTAGTCAAGAAGAAGTTTTCATTCTTATTGTATTCTAGACCAAGATCTATTGATCCTTTGAGACATCTCAAAATGCGCTTTGCTTCTTTCTAATGACAAACTTTGGGTTCCTGCATGAACCTGGATAGATAGCTCACTATAAAGCTGATATCTGGTCTAGTGTAGGTCAGGTAAATGAGACTCCCAATCAACTGTCGATAGAGAGTGGCACTTACCTCAAGAGATGGATCTGAACAAGATAATTGTAATATGTTCTCCATGGGTGTATCAATCAGTGTGCAATCCATCATCCTAATCTTATTTGAATGTTGTCTTGGTATATTTCATTTGAGAAACAAAAATATGATTTTATTTCTACCACACTTCCAATCCAAGACAGTAGTGCATCAGCCTGAGATCGGTCATGTGGAATGATCGATTAAGATCTTTCTTTGTTGCATTGATCATCCTCACTGAACTGCCAGTGATGACTAGATTGTCGACATAGACAACAACAATCACCATCTCCCCCATTGCTTTTTGAGGTAGAGATTAGGATTATAAGGATTTCTAACAAATCCATGTTGTACGAGATGCTCATCAATCTTGATGTACCATGCCTGAGGTGCTTGTTTTAGACCATACAGAGATTTCCTAAATCTGCATACCTTTACTTCTTGACCAGGTACAACATATGCCTCAGGTTGAGTCGTGTAGACTTCTTGTAAATCTATGTTTAGGAAGGCACTTTTTACATCCATTTTGTGAACTTTCCATCCAAACTAAATAGCTAGAGCAAAAATCATCCTGATTGTTTTGATCTTAGCTGTGGGAGAAAATGTCTCCTCATAGTCAATCCCTTCTTTTTATGCATACCCCTTTGCTACAAGTCTTGCTTTGTACTTGTCCACTATCCCATCTTCTTGGTACTTTGTTTTAAATATCCATCTACATCTAATGGGTTTCTTCCCTGGGGGAAGATCGACAAGCTACCAAGTGTTATTCTTCATCACTAATTGATATTTAGAATCCATGGCATCTTTCTAAGATTTTGATTGTAGGGCTTCCTAGACTATAGAGGGCTCATCTGATTCAATAACTCTACTCATCAAAGCAAAATTAACTTCTTCTCTTGTTTTACTGTGATTCCGTGGTCTAGGGGTGGATGTATCTGGTGGAGCATCCAATCTTACATCTCGTAATGTACTTGTACACCATTTAGGCATATGCTGAACTATTACCATGGGTCATGATTCTATCCGATCAACACCATCATCCCCATCATTCCTTTCATCTTCTGAGGGAACATCAACTTCAATTTTTACAACAGGTGAAAAATCTACATCTTGTGAGTTTGGAGGATGAGTCTCTGCTTCCTTCTTCTTGTAAAACTCAACATCTTTGTTAGTGTAGACTTTTCTGGTCTTAGGATCCATCAATCTATACCCAAGAGTCTCTTCACTGTACCTAATGAAGAAGAGTTTTTGTGACTTCATGTCCAATTTCTTTCTATTATGTTTGGGTATGTGCATGCTTGCTTTGCACCCAAATACTTTGAGGTGTGCAATAGATGGTTTCCTTTTTGACTATGCTTCTTGTGGTGTTATTCCATCAAGAGCAGTTGTGGGTACTCTATTCAACAAATACATTGATGTCTTTGCTACTTCTACCTAGAATGTCTTTGCAAGTCCAGAATCATCGATCATGCATCACACCATTTCCATGATAGTACGATTTCTTCTCTCAACAACACCATTTTGATGTGGTGTGTGTGGAGGAGGCATTTGTTGACGAATCCCGTGAGTTTGTAGGTAATCTCTGAACTCATCACTGGTGAATTCCCCCCCTAAATCTGAGTGAAGAGTTCTGATGTGACAACCAGTTTCTTTTTCAACTGCTACTTTGAAATTTTTCAAGGTTTTAAATGCTTTACTTTTCTTGCGAAGATAGAAAATCCACATTTTTTGTGAATATTCGTTAACACAAAGCATGAAGTACTGGAACCTAGAATGACTTGGCTGCATCAGACCGCAAAGATTGGTATGAACCAGGTCAAGTTTACCATGAGCTCAAAATGTACTCCTCTGGAATGAAGCTCTGTGTTGTTTTCCTACTAGGTAGTGAGGACTCTTGTCTGTATCCTTCTTAAGAGATGGTAGTCCATGTACCATATTACACTGGCGAAGTGTTTCAAGATATTTGAAACTTACATGACCAAATCTTCAATGCCACAACTATGTTGAGGTGGAGTTTTTAGCCACAAGTGCTTGATCATCTCTCTGAACAAAATCAAGTTGGAACATGTGTTCCACATTGGAGGATTTTGCAATTATTTTTGAGCCTCTTGATTTATCTTGAATCAAACACATTTTCTTGTCGGATTGACTATCAAAGTCAATTTTCAGGTTGTGATCTAGGATTTGAATAACTAAAAGAAGATTCTTTGTCAACTTAGGGACATAGAGGACATCTGATAGTCTGCATTTGTGTGAACCAAGGGGTAGAGAAATGTTCCCAATCCCCTGAACTGTATATGAAGAATCATCTCCCAATGAAACATGATCTTTTGATGGTGTGTCCCTCATTGAAATAAACCAGTCTCTATGGCTGGTCATGTGTCAAGTGGCTCCTGAATCAACATACCAGACATCACTAGATGACATGGATGGTTCACTTGATTGAGTAGTGAATAAGAAGTCTTCATTGTCTGACTATTCTTATTGCTCAGCAATATTACTTTACTGGCGGGGTCTTCTTTTCCAGTTCCCTTTTTCCTACCCATGATTGTTGTTAGAATGTCCCTTGTAATATTTTTGTTGTTTTGGTCCAGAGTTTCTAGATATACCTTTCTTGTAAGTGTTATACCAAAAATCTTTTAAGTCATGTCCTCTTTTGCAGATAGGACATTGCTTCTTCTGTTGATTGTCCCCGTGATACCGATTCTAATGTAGGGATTTCTTATAGGAATTAGGTTCTCCTTTACCTTTTCCTTTCCATTTTTTATGTGAAGACAGTGCCTTCTCCTCTTCATCATCCTTATTGTGCATTTCTTCCTCTTGTTGTAATAGGTTTACCAGTTTGTCAAAACCAACTGTCATATCTGACATGTTTAGTGTTGTGACAAAAATGTGGTAAGAAGAGGGGAGTGCTATCAGAACAATGGGAATGAGAGCATCATTTGTGACTGGTTCTCCCAGGGCTAGAAGTGAAGCCCTTAATTTTGTAACTCTTCTTAAGAAAGCTTCAATTTTCTCATTCTGCTTGAATTTCAATGTATGTAACTGACTCTGCAAATTGAGTATAACATTCTTATTCTTGGCCTTGTATACTATGCTCAATTTATCCCACACTTATTTTATTGTTTTGGCATCTCTAATGTGGGGTTGCACATCATCAGACACTCCAAACAAGATGATGAGTTTGGCCTTCTAATATGCTTTATCAAACTGCTGATGTTGTGTTGTATTAGTGGCTGATCTAGTCAGAGTACCATTCACAGCAGGCCAGATTTCTTCAAACTCAAGCTGTTTCTTGATTTTAGTCTTCCATGCAACATATTTATTTCCTTTGAACAATTGTGAATCTAGAAGAAAACATTTGGGAGCATTGGTGCCCATTTTGCAGAGATCACTGACAGGGTTTGGCTCTTATCACTCTAGGTATTAGGTCTCCCAATCTATATACCATTAGTCTTATATACTGAACCTTTCTATATATGCACCCTTTCGATATACCCTTCGGTACGTGGAAGAAGCTCACCCTTTCTATATACCTAGTGGTACATGAAAGAGGTGTTAACATATGTGAAAGAATTCAATGCGTGGTACCAAGACAATACTGATGGGGTCTATGTGATTATTGACTCCAGCTCAAATAAATATCCTCATACATGTGCATAACTTTGTTATATACTTGGATAATTTCTCAGTCTAAATTTATGTTGTGCAATCGTTCATAGTTGGATGGGATGGCTCATAGTGTGTGCACTATGACCTTATTACTCCCCATCGATTTATAGGGGCTATTCCCAAACGATGTTGTTACAGCTATATTAGGAATTAAGTGTAGTAGTAGTCATGATGGATTTACCCATAAGTGCTTCTCAGAGGCACCGTATAGACCGAACGCTGTGAATGAGATCTAGGATCTCGCGAGTGTTACAGAACCAATTTTTATTATTTTTTATTACAATTTTGCCAGTTTCTGAGTAGTTATAAAGTTTGTAGTAGACTATGGCAACCTACAAATTAGTACAATATAAAACAGTATACAAATTACATTCAAAAATATGGAAAATTTGAATGGCATGCAAAAGAATTTTGTTTTGCGGGCCTTGGTGGCCTCTTGAGCCTAATACGACCCAAAATACAAAAAAATGCAAAAAAAGCAACTGAAAATGCAATTTTTAGATGGGTCTCCTTTTGTAAAAAATGTCCGAAATGAAAAACCAGGTCGAATGGGAGAAAAAAAAATTAACCCTAAATTAGGGATTTCTCTGCTAAATTTAGTTAGTTATAACTAAATTCAAAATTTTCTGCTAAATTTGGTGGTTCCACCAAATATTCCACCAATTTTGAAAAGCAAGTTGGGGGTGAGATTTGAACCATGTACCTCCCACTTCAAAGGCTTTCCCTCTATCCAACTTGGCCACTTAAGGGCACTTGATATGGAAATGAACAAGCTTGGATTTATTGAAAGGTAAAATCGACTTAGCTTTTGAAAATGTGACCCGACAGGTGGAGGCATGCGTGGAGCTTGCATGGAGCTTGCTTGGATTAGGTTTTCTGCTTGAAGCAGATCTAAAACTTTTTATTTTGCTTGAAGCTGCTCCCCCTCATTTTTTTAATATCTCCTTTGATTTTTGATTTTGCTCAGCCATATAAATGATCTCCACCTTTTTTTTTGTTTGCAAATTGATTTGCTTCAATGTTTTGTTTCTTTCTTTGATCTACTATTTTGCTTTGTTGTTGTTGATGCTAAACTCTTTCTTTTTCTGTTTCTTCACCATTTTTTTTCTTGTTTTGTGCAGGCCGCTTGTGCGTGGAGGGAGTCACAAGTTGCTGTGGAGGGAGTTACTTTTGCAGCATGGAAAACGGATCTGCCATCCCTATTTCTAATCGACCTTTTTTGTTTGCTACATGTGCATGGAGATGCACAAAAATATGGCCACTTCAACATTTTGAATTGTTGATGCCTCTGTGTTTGGAAATGTGTATGTTGACGAGGGTCTCCCTCTTTTTTTGTTTTGTTTGCTGGTTCGGCAAATACAGCAGGTTGAATTGCATAGCAGGTCGATTTTACTACACAGCAAGTCAAATTTATTGCCCAGCAGGTAAATACCAAACAAAATAAGACCTGAAGCACCAAATGAAATCCAAACGTAAATACCTCCACCATTTTTGATGCCATGCTTTTGCTTAATCTGCCTTTTTGTTTACTTGTGCAGGTCCATTATTTTTAATGTAGGTGGTTGTGTGGGGAGGTCATAACTTCATAGATAGTGAAAATCCACCTTTCAACAGCTCATGGATGGTATTTTGTATGCAGTTTGCTTAGTGTAGGATCCACCATTTGTAAGCATTAACACTTCCAACACGTCTAAGAGCTAGTGTTTAGCTATGGAAATAGTGTTGAATCTCCTCCAATTCTTAGTAGTTATCTTTACCAGTGACCTCTGCAGCAAATTTTTCCTGGTGTTGGGTGCACCAGTGCAAAAAAAAATTGTGTTCCAAACCCCTGGAATGAACTAGGGGATGTGGGGAGGCAAGGATGAGGCTGGAAGGTTGCAGGAGGCTGCACAGACTCTCTATTGTTGTATACTCTTCTCCAATCTTCTCAATCTCTGCTGCACTATCTTTCCACTCCTTCACAGGTCTAGATTCTCGCTCTGGTACCAAATGTTGATTCAGCAACAGGGGTGGAATCCTGATTAAACTTTATTAAACTTAATCAACCAACATTACATAGAATGGGCTGCAATATTTATAGATATTGCACAGTCAAATACAAATAGGAAACTAAGTTGCATAGGTGCAACCAAATTCCGAAATACACAAGATTCTAATAACATCCAGGAAGCAACAATTAAATAAAAACAAATATACTGTTAAAAAAATATAACAACTCTCATAATATTCAAATGCAAACAAAAGGATGGTTATAATTAAATATAACCATAAAACAATAAATAATATTATTAATATGCAATGCAAAATTAATTAGGATAATATTTTATCCTAACGATTCATTGCATCTAAAACTTTATGAAACATTTATTCATGCCTCACAATACCTTCACACAAAATTTTATCCATTTATATTGAATATAATTCAACTTATGAATGTTTTTCCTCTCCCAAATCAACATGAAATATCACAAACAATTGGCATACCACCTTCATGCCCACTACATGTCCTCATATGCCTACACAAATCCTTCAAACACTCATGAACACAATAAATAAGTCATTATAAACCATATTCATTCACACACAACACATAAAAATCATAATCCTTCATAAAGACAATCCCAAATAGTCATTCTCATTAAGAAACCATGCACAATATCACTAAGAATAATCCTTTATTTGATAAGACCATAAGATTCCAAAGCTTCATGAGCTATCTAGGATCTATTTTTGATATTTTCTTCACTCAGTCCTTTTTCCTTTCACCAACCTTTCATTAACCTATTCTCATTTGAATACATTACATTTAGATGATGAAAAGATGTAGTTAGGGCTTAGACTACTAACTCAACTAAGATTAGACTAACTAGGTGGGGTTTAGGGTCTAGTTAGGATCTAGTGAGTGATTTTACAAGTGAAAACATGTTTCATGACCCATTTTCTTCATTTATTACACCTTTACTAACAATTAGATGACTAACATACTAACATGACAATTCAAATATTTAAACTATGTTTTTGGAGGGAAACTCTCAAAACCATTTATTACATGCTTAGAGAGTCCAAATGGACTTGACACATGGGTCAAAGCATAATAAAATTTCCCACTTTTTTTTATTATTTGTACCTTTAGAAACGTGAATTTTCAGTTTCATTGATTTTCAAAAGGTCACAGCCATAAAACTGTACACATTAATGAAATTCCACGAACTAACAAAATGGTGTGTTTAGAGTGTAGTATACATGCACATTTTAAATTTTTTTAAAGCAAAAATCTGGTATTTTTCTTAATTTTATTCATGTGTTGTTTCTTATTTTACAAAAGAGGAATGCTTGTTCCCAAGTGGTGTTTTCAAATGAAAACTTATTTTTTCACTATGAAATTTTAGATATATGATCTAGATTCAAATCTAGATTCAAATATCGAGGTTGTGTCAAATTTTTGTATTTTTTTTATTTATTATTTTTTCTTATTAATTATTCAGTGAAGATATTTTCAAATAAATGGCGTACATATGTCTATGCCAATAAATTTTAATATTTATATTGAAATTGAATTTTTTTTCATAGCGACGAAGAAGACTTCAACAAATAGTAAGTTTATATTTTTCATTTTTTTAAATATATTTTGCTATTTTTCAAATTGGGTTGACTATGTACTATTAATTGTCGTAAAATACCATATGTTAGCAAAAAATAAAAAATAAATAGTAAAAAATATATTTTTTAAATTAAAAATTATATTTTTAGAAAGCTAATAAAAAAATGTATCTTTTGTTAAAATTTTGTAATTTTAATAATTATTTAACCCTAATTATGTGGCACCTAAGTGGCACATTTTGGCAAAAAATCATCCTCCAAATGGATTTGGTGCCAAAATGTTCCACATAGGTGCCACATAGAGGGGTTCGCGTGAACTTCATGCCACCATAATTATTTGAGCTAAAACGAGTTCGCGCAAACCCCTTTTTTGTGGCTCACGTGGCAGTTTAAGCGGAGACAGTTTACGTGAAGAGGGTGTTCACATGAACACCCCTTATTTCCCACCCCTCCCAACCTCATTCTCACATTTTCAGGACACAAAGTGGGACATAGAATTGTGCTTTGACCCACACCTCAAGGACAACCAAATGGACTCAACACACTTAATTATTTATGAAATACCAAAATGGATCTATTTACATTGATGCTCTTGCATCACCCTTGTTGCTCATTACGGTAGAACTTAGTTCAAGCCATTACTTAAGCATCTCAACTTATTATCAACTTCTTCATTTCTTCCATAATTGTCTTGCAAGATGTTGGAGTGAACAACTTCTTCCTCATGGTCTTCAATTATACAAGACTTCTCCAACACCATAAGTTGTACAAATATTTGATTAGATTATGATTCTTTAACCGAAATTATTTGATCTTCATAATTTAATGGTTTGGTCGGAGGATACAACATAAGCTTCTTGGTACCATTTCTATTTTAGATAATCATGTTGCCAGGCATGCAAGCTATGAATGCATCAGGAGTGGCTAGCCATGGTCTTCTAAAAATAATAGGATAACCTTCTAAACTTTCTTTTGGTTGAAGGCAAATGAATTCAAGAGGCTATTCCCAAGAGTGTACCACCACAATAATGTCCTCGAGGACTCCTTCAGGTCTCACTGTTGATCTATCTTCCAGTTGTAAGATTGTAGTTGTTGACCTTAGTCCTTCCAACTTCAAGTCATCCATTATTTCTTTAGTCATGACGTTTATGGCTACCCCTAAGTCAATAAAAGTATTCTTTATTTTTGTTTCATTAAATGTAATGTTTTCCAAAGGAATTCCTGGATCTATATAATTTGGTAGAATTGAATTTCCAGATATGATATCAACCAGTTGTCCAATAACTTATACAGTGGATGGATTCTTCATTCTTCTTCCTAGTTTTTTATGCATAGATCCTTTACTAGCTTATTGTATATGTGAACATCCTTAATGGCTTAAATAAGTGGAATATTGACACAAATATCCTTCACCTGATTGACAAAATCAGAATCAAAATCAAATTTAGGGTCAAATTTCTTTGCTTGCAATCTCTTTAGAAATGGTGGTTCATTGATTTATAGTTTACCCTTATTGGAACTCTAATTAGGTTGCTTCAGATCAGATTACAACATGTTCTAGCTTTGTTGTGGACTAGTCAATAAAAATTTCAATTCATCTGCAATCTTTGTAATGGTGGGTTTACTTGGAGGAGGAAGTGTTCTTCCTGAGTGAAGATGGATGTCATTAAAATCAACTGAATAATCAGAGTGTTACGTTGACTCATTGGTATAGGTTAGCTAAGAAGTTTATTGTTGGGGTTAGCTGTTGGTTGAGATGGTAGCTGAATGGATTTTGGTTGAGAGCCAGGTTGGGGGTTTGGCATCAAATCTTGTTTTTGTGGGTAAGGAGGTTAATGGTAAGATTTCTGGTAGTTAGCAAGTGGGTTGTTCCATTATTTCCCTCCTCTCCAAGGTTGTTTCCATGAATAAGGGGTTTTTTTTCCATTTTTGGCATGAAAACTGAGGTTTCCATTGTTGTTGGTATTGGATAGGGTATAGAGCCCAACCTTGCTGAGTATTAACTGAAGGTGGGGGTTGCATATATGATCTATTAGCCCAATTTTAAAAAGATGGCATGGGATCTTGTGGCATACCTCCTTGTATTAGTGGCCATGGTTTCCTTTGAACAACATATAAGACTTTCCCATCCTCTATTTCTATCATCTTGAATTTCATCCTCCTTCCCTTCTTCAATGTCGGCCAATCCCCTGCATCTGTAATTAGCTTTCTTTCTTCTTCATGCATGACAGAAATCTCTATGTTTTTCCTCTACATATTCTCTCTTCTTCTTAGCATGTAAAGCATCAATTTGGGTTTCCATGTCATTGACTATCTCTTGTTTCATGTTCTTGAACATGTTTACAATCTCTAATTTAGAAATATCCTCAATTCCTTTGGTAGTTGATCTACCCTTTGATCTATCACTTCTTATTCTCTTAATGATTTCTCTAGATTAATTCCTATAGGCTTCACAAATCTCCTCAAAGGTATCTTTTGAGATATATCCAGCTCCTATTAGGTGTAAAACATCCATATCCTCCTCACTAAGTCCTTTTAAGAAAAGTATCTTGAGGGAATAATTAGGTAACCTTGTGTGTTTCGAATTTTGAACACTGAATAAGAATATTTCTAGATGATCTTCCAGTGGCCCATCTTCCTTTTGTGCCATCCTGAAGAGTTCATCACCTCCTCTGCTACTTGGCCTATAGTAATCTTGGTATTTTAAGAGAAAATTTTAATTCATCTATGGCTAGGTTTCCACAACATCTCTTCCTAAACTCATAAACCATCTCAAGGTTGCATCCTTGATTATAGTAGGGAAAAAAATTAGCTTATGTGCATCTTTGGTGTATTCATAGCTCCTACATAAAATGTCAAACTAAAACAAGAAAGTTTTTGGGTATTCAGTTATAGATCCATGAAATTTAGGAAGAAATGAGAGAGAAATGTTCTTAATTACAACAAGATGATTATTTTTGGAGATTCGTAACTCAAAGGTAGTGACCGTGTCTTCCAAACTTTGGTTCATGTCTTTTGCCATGATTGGCTGATTAGGAACAACCTTAGAAATATCACTTGGAGGGGGGTCTTCTAACAACAAGACTTGCACAGAGGAAGAGGTGTCTTCTTCATAATCAGATGAAGAAATATGTGTTATTTGAGGATAGGGTAAGAATCTACCATGGGCATATCTTGGATGACACAGGCAACAACTAACTCAATTTAATCAATTTACATTAGTGGGGGGTTGGAGGTGAAATTTCTAAACCTAAACTATTTCTAAGGAATGCAAAACCTCTCAAAAACCCTATAACTTGGTAGAATCACTAGCAAAGGTTCCAAAAATGGTGGTGTAATCAAATTGTAGAAATTAATATGTTGTTCATTGATCAAAATCATTTAATCATCAAAATAGGGGATGTAGACTTGAAAAAATTCCAATGTTGTATGCATAGTTATAGAGGATTTAGGAGTTATAGAATAAAATGAATGTCACTCTGTTTCACACGGAATGTTTCAGCTTTTGGGAATAGAGTTGCTTCTATCCTTTCATTCCTTTTAGAAACAGATAAGGGTTAGGGCTAGGAGGAATACCTCTTAAATGTCGAGAGGGTGAGGCTTGCGCGTACCATAGAGAGAGATCAGGTTGATTGCGAAGAACTCCTTTTTGTCTTGGAAGGACTACCTGCAAATAAGAATACAAGACCACCTGATTTTGATTAGACAATAAATGAGGGAACTGCCTTGGGCCCAGGAAATATAAAAATTGCTTTCGAAGGTGGTTAGTTCCCCTTTTAATACGAATTAACACAAATGATAACAAAGAAATCTATTGCAAAATCACGATTTAGGTACCTCGTTACAAAGAAATAGAGGCTAAACTATCAATAATAAAGAGTCACGTTGTTTGTTTGGTTACTGGTCGTTGATACATTCAGGTTGAGTTACAAGGATAAACCAGACTGGACCTGAGGTTGTTAGGTGACAAATAGGCGAGAGGAAGGTTTTGGGGTATAATTCACAGTGACCGATGCCGGTCACTGGATAGCTGACCGCAGTTAGAGAACCGCTGCCGGTAGGGGATAACCGACACCGGTAGGGTCAGTAATCTAGGTGCTTCTGGATAGAGATTGGTTGCAAGGTGATTGTGGGGTTATTAAGACTAGCGGATGGCTGAGGGGAATAGTGAGAGGACAGGGAAGACTCAGAGTGTGATAAAATGGTCTTCTAGGTAATACAAGGATGTATGGATGAAGGTTAAGTGCAGGGTGCTAGTAGGTGGTAGATCTAGGAATGAGTTTATAATTACTATCAATCCACAGGCTCAAGAAATGGTGCTTAGAAACATACAAGACACTGCTTACTCGTTCCTGATGAAGATGTAGGTTCCACGACTGTGATGACGAAGACAGGGCTCAAGTAGGATGATCTGACAATCCAAGATGTGCTATCTCCTCTTCTGATGCTTGGATGAGTGTCATTAGGCTCTGGTTATTTAGTTGCAGTCTTGGGCTTGATGTCCTTCTCTGTAAACTCTTCTTGTTTCTTCACTTTTCTCTGTTCGGCCAAGTAAATCCGGATCCTTTCAATGATTTCTCCTCCTCCCGATCAAATGAAAATCTGATCCCTTGTTTTTGGTTGGAGGTGGTCATTTACAGGGAACCGATGGCGGTTACGCAACCGACGGTGGTCGAGTAGGAACCAATGTCGGTCAGGTCAAAGCGGGCTATTTTTGGTAAAATAGCCATCTTTCCCTCCTTTTCTCTTGAGGGATTAGTTGCGGGCTTGGTCAAGTCATTATGAGGTTGGTTTTAGGTGTGGGTGAGGAGTAATTAGTCATGGGTGTGGATGTGGACCAAGTTATAGGTCTTAATTAGGTTAGTTTAGGGTTAAGACTAGGTTATGATGAGGTGGTGAAATGAGGTGGTAGGTATGGCGATGTGGATTTATTAATTATAAGGTAATTAATAAATAATTGTGTAAGGTTTAGGTGATGAGGTTAGGTTGCGAAATGAGATGCGGGGCACAGGGGGTCGTAAGACACAAATTTGGTGTCTACATTAGCCCCTTGTTTTCGTGTAGCTTGTCTTTGTTAAAGCTACACGGACAATAATACAAAGCGGTTACCCCTGTTAAGGGTATAGGTAATCCCCCTCAAATCTATCATGGATTGAGGTAGCGTGAAATCAGGGATAGGGTTAATAAAGGGTAAATGGTGTTTAGATAATGGTAAGATGGTGGGGTAGGTCCAAGGAAGTAGACGCACGTTGACATGCAGTAGTGTGACCAGGGTACATGATTTGAAGAGCAAACAAGAAATTCATAGGAAAAGGTCGATAGTTTATACAAACAAGGGTGATATAATCCTGGTATCCAAGGCATAGGAAGTAGCTCCAGGGGATATAACGGGTAAGGTATAGGAACGTTTAGGCATGTTCGGCAGTACCAAATGGTTGGTTTGGTTAAGATAAACGTCACGGTCTTGGTCTAGGAAAAGTTTGTCAACTGATCAAGTCAAGGACCCTAATCATGCTAAAACACGAACAGGTGAGCTCGATTGAACAAAAAGCTACATGATGGGTGGATAAAATTGTATTGTGTTGAGGTTGGGTGAGGTAGTTAATTGGTGCGGCCTTGGGTTGGGCCAAATGGTTGGGTGCGGCCTTGGGTCGGGCCAAATAGGTTGGTTGCGGCCTTGGGTCAGGCCAAATGGTTGGGTTTGCGGCCAAATGGTTGGGTTGGGTCGGGCCAAATGGTTGGTTGCGGCCTTGGGTCGGGCCAAATGGTTGGGTGCGGCCTTGGGTCGGGCCAAATGGTTGGGTTGCGGCCTTGGGTCAGGCCAAATGGTTGGGTTGCGCCCTTGGGGTGGGCCTGGTTGGTTGGGTGCGGCCTTGGCTCGGGCCTGGTTGGTTGGTTACGGCCGTGAATTGGGCCAATGAAGTCAAAAAAGGCTATTTAGCAAAGGAGGGTATAGGTGATGTGGTGAGAAAGGGAGATTGGTGAATAAGGGTAGAAATTACAGTAAAATAGGGATTAAACCGATATCGGTTAGCTATGACCGGTATCGGTTAGATGACCGATATCGGTTATAGGTAAAAAACCTATAAAAAGAAAAATATGGCCTGTCATTGTCACATTGTCAATTTGATAACCAATACAGCTTGTCTGGGTTTAAAATTGATTTGGTTGAGTTTGTACGCTGAGTTGGCAGTAGTTAAGAGTGGAGGAGTGAGTGATTGGTAGACCCCAGCGAGTAGGAGGAAGAATTTGATTGGTGGTGGACCCAGCTGAGGAGATTTATAGCCATGGCACAGCCAAGAGGAGCAGGAGGTGCTGGACCAGCTGGACCACCGCCACCTATCCCACCATGACGACATGTAGTCGTACCGGTAGGCTCTAAACCTCTAATTATGTGAATTTAATGATTGTGAGATGTGGGTTTTGGGTAGGAATCCAAATGTTTAATAAAATAATGAATAAATTGAAGTAATTTGTAAAATGGAGTGTGTAGGTAGGTTAGGTTAAAACGGTAGGGTGGGTAGGGTTGTAGGGTTTTTCAGTAGGTAAAAGGGTAGAAATAGGTAAAAAGATGTTTTTGGGGGCCGCGTAAGGGTTCGGCTCTGGACCTGGACAGCGACCGATGTCGGTCACTAGGCGATCGACATCGGTCACCAAATATTTTACACAAATTGGATTTTGGGTAGACCGGCGTGGGTCGTATGTCGACCGGCGCTGGTGCATAGGATGTCAAGGGTGACCGTTACCGGTCATGAGTTAGGTTTGTTTTGTTTTGTTTTGTTGTTGTTGTTGTTTGTGTTTTGTGTTTTGAATGTTGTTGTATTTTTTTTGTTTGAAAAAGGATAAAGATGAATGTTGGCAAATAGAAATGCACAAAAAATATTTATATTTACAACACATGATAGGGTATGGTAGGGGATGGTCGAGCTAACCTTGGGAGACCCCATGTCTCCTAAGTGTTGCCTACATAGCCCATTGCACAAAGCAAGGAGGGGCCTCAGACCGATGTAGTTCTCCCTTAGGACCAGGGAGAGGTGAATTCAGGTAATTTAGGTATGGTTAGGAAATTTGTTGGTTGGTAAAAAATATTGATATTGATATTGGTAGGGTAATGTTGTTGGTGTTGGTAATGAATTGGTGATTTTGGAATAGGTATAAGTGACGTGAAAGTTAGCCTACCCAAGTGGTAGGGAACCATGTCCTGATTAAGATCAACACATAATCCTAGATTCGAGTCAAAGAGGAAAGAGTTCTCCGTAGGTGAAAAGAGCTAAACAAACCACATAATAACGTAGAATGAGCTTGAACCCCTAGGTACCGTGCATAGACGAGAATTCAATAGGTGAAAAGAGTTGTATGATCACAATATATTGGGTGTACGTCACATCCCTTGAGCTGTGTTGTTTTAAAAAATGGTGAGGTGAAGTGGATGGTGTAGCTGAGACACAGAGAACTTGTTATAAAGTGAGTATTTCGACAAAAGAGAACCTAACCCAAATAGACAAGTCCATGACTCAAAAGTTCTTTTAAATGTGGCTTTTATTTTACTGAATATAGACTGATCGATGCGGGAAGTCTACAAGGGATATTTTTTTGTTTTATTCTTGAGGTCTTCATGAAGCTGATCAATGTGAGAAGCTTCTGATAAAGGCTGACTGTGTATAGCTGTCCTTCAAGGGAGCAGTCTATTTATAGTAGCAGATGCGGTTTTAGTGCATAGCTGTCCTTCGGGGGAGCAGTCTATATATAATTTAGAGAGCTAGATGTCCTTTTGGCGTAAAGCATCTAGTTTGGTAGGAAGTTTGACTCAAGAAAATCCCATAAGCATATAATTAAGAATGTGTCATTTTAATACTTTGAAGTCATGGACTAGACTAAAAAGGGGAAGGCATCTTTAAGGGGAGGTGAGAATCAAACTATGTGAGCTTGATTTTATTTTGAGATGTAGGAAACAACGTGTATGTGGTGGTAAAATGAGCTCAAGGGACGAGCGGTAGGTAGATAAGAAGTGATATAACACTAAATTCAACAGTAGAATGGTCGAAGATGCAAGGCATTAAGGGGTTCAGGCTCAGGTTTACCATTAAGCGAAGCTAAATGATAAGTGCCTGATCCATAAGTGTGAGTGATTATGTAAGGCCCAATCCAATTGGGAGCAAATTTTCCACGTTTGCTCTTTTCTAGTTTGGTTACATGTTGATTCTCTTTGAGGACAAGATCACCAACCTTAAAGGTACGCTCATGAAGTCGTTTATCATAAGCACGCTTGATGCGTTTTTGGTAGATTTGAAGGTGGTCAAGAGCCGTAAGACGACGCTCATCAAGAAGCTCTAATTGGGCTAACCGCTCTTGGCGGAAATCATCGTTGGTGAGAATATCCTGAAGAGATATTCTGAGGGAGGGTATTTGTATTTCGAGAGGCAAGACCGCCTCGGTACCATATACCAAAGAAAATGGTGTGGCATTAGTGGAGGTACAAATGCTAGTACGATAAGCCCAAAGGGAAAAGGGAATGTGATCATGCCAATTTCTTCCAGAATCATTAACAACTTTCATGAGGATTTTGGTCAGGGTTTTATTAGAAGATTCAACTTGTCCATTCGCTTGTGGATAGTAGGGTGATGAGAAGCTAAGTTTGATACCAAATTTGTCACAAAGGTCTTGCAACAACTTATTTTTGAAATATTTTCCATTATCTGTTATCAGGCGATGAGGAACACCAAAACGACAGATAATGTGGTGGTTAATGAACTCTACAATTTTTTCTTTTTTAGTTGAAATGAGTGGAATAGCCTCCACCCATTTTGTGTAATATTCGGTTGTTGTGATTATCCATCGGTGACGTTGTGAAGAGGGTAGATGAATCTCACCAATAAGGTCTAAACCCCATTGTGAGAAAGGCCAAAGATCTCGTGCGACCTGTAGCGGATGGCTAGGAGTATGTTGAAGGTTGGCATGTTGTTGACACATAACACAACGCTTAACATATTCGTAGCATTCGTTATTGAGAGTAGGCCAATAATAACCTAGGCGAAGGATTCATTTGGCCATGGCAAGGCCGCTAAAATGTCCACCACAAATACCGTCATGGACCTGTTGGATGGTATAGGTGATCTCCGCGCCGGTTAGACATCGAAGGAGGATACCATCAAAGCCACGTTTATAAAGGAGTCCCCCCATGATGACATAACGAGAAACACGTTTAAGAAAAGCACGTTTTCTGGTACTAGTTAGGTCAGGTGGGAGAACAGAGGTTGTAAGGTAGTCGTGAAATTTGTGGTACCAGGTATCCTGCGAATTAGCAGACACATTATTTATCATACAAACAACCGGGCTGAGTAAGATGGGGCAAAGAGTTGTTGGACCAAGATGAATATGTCAGAGTCAGTTGGTGAGGCAGGAATTTGTGAGGCTAAGCAAGCCATAGTATCCACAAATTTGTTAGTGGAGCGGGGAATGGTCTGGATAGAATAACGAGTAAATGAGGTCAAAAGTGAATCCACGTAATGTTTTTACTTTTGAAGTTCCTCATTTTTACATTGGTAGATGCCCATAACTTGATTGACTACCAATTGAGAGTCACCAAAAATATTAATAGATTTGACACCTAAGTGTAACGTAACTTGGAGACCCAAAACAAGGGCCTCGTATTCCACTATATTATTAGTGCAGGGGAAATCGAGCCGGAATGAAAGAGGCATAGGCTCAGCGTCAAGAGGAATGAGAACAATGCCGGCCCCTCCGCCGCGCTGGCATTTGGATCCATCGAAGAAGAGGGTCATTGGATACGACTCTTCCCTGAGTGAAAGAGTGGCGATGAGTTCGTCGGGGAAATTAAAATTGGTAAATTGTTCCCTAGGTAAAGGGGCCTCCGCAAGTTGGTCCGCAATAGTTTGTCCTTTGATTGACTTCTGTTGTACAAACTCAAGGTCGAGGTCAGCGAGGAGCATAAGCCATCGGGCGATGCGTTGGTTTAGATGTGGTTTGGCGTACATATAATGAATGGGGTCCATGTGTTGGTAATGACAAAAGTTTTGTGATTCAGGAGGTAATGTCGAAGTTTGGTGGCTACAAATGATAGGGCTAGGCACAATTTTTCTACATGTGTATACCTAGTCTCGTAATCCATGAGAGTACGACTTATATAATAAACGGCTTGTTCTCGATGTGCCGAGTCCCGATGTGCGAGCATGGCTCCTATAGCATGGTCAGTGGCAGAAAGGTAAAGGTAGAAAGGGCGATCATCCTAAGGTGGAATAAGCACGGGTGGCTGCAAGAGATAGGCTTTGAGAGCTTCAAAGGCTTGGTGACACTCTTCGCTCCATTGAAAGGCAATGTCCTTTTTAAGAAGGTGATGGAAAGGTTGACATCAATCCGAGAGTTGGGAGATGAAACGCCGGATGGATTGAAGTTTACCCTACAAACTACGCAATTGTTTGAGGTTTTTGGGTGGGGGCATTTCTAGGATAGCTTTGACTTTAGATGGATCGACCTCAATGCCACGCAAAGAGATGATAAAGCCAAGAATTTTTCCTGAAAGAACACCAAAGACACATTTCTTTGGTTGAAGCCGGACCGAATATTGTAATAGGCAATCGAAAATAATGGTTAAAACATCGAGATGTTCACTGCGATGTTTAGATTTGCCAAGAAGATCATTGACATAATCCTCAAGGATAGTGTGCATAATGTCATGAAAAATGTAAGTCATAGCCCGCTGATAGGTCGCACCAGCATTCTTAAGGCCAAATGGCATGACACGATAACAGAAGGTTCCCTAAGGAGTTATGAAGGCAGTTTTATGTTGATCGGCAGGGGCAACCAAAATTTGGTTGTATCCTGAAAAGCCATCCATGAGAGAGAGCATCTCATGGCCCGCAGTGAGATCAACAAGTTGATCAATACTTGGGAGGGGGAAGTCATCCTTGGGGCAAGCGAGGTTAAGATCTCAGAAATCCGTGCATATCTGAAGTCCCCCCGTCGCTTTAGTGACAGGTACAATGTTAGAAATCCATTGAGGATAGTCAATAGGCAGGATGAAGGAAACAGAAAGGAGTCGTTGAAGCTCTTCTTTGACCAAGAGGGCAATGCGTGGATGAATTTTTCTCAGTTTCTGTTTAATTGGCTTGGAATCGGGTTTCAGGGTAATGTTATGGACAGCAATGGCAGGATCAATTCCTGGCATGTCAGCGTAGGACCAAGCGAAAGCTTGGTTGCGGGTACGGAGAAAGGTAGTAAAGGTGGCTTGTTCTGATGTGTTAAGGGATTGTCCAATCTTCACAACGTGAGGATCCTCCTCTGTGTGGATGTTGATTTCTATAGTCGACTCATTCAACATGGTTTGAGTTTCAGATGGTAAGGCGCGTTGAATATAAGATTCATCCGCGCCAAGATAAGTGAGGATGGAGTCATCATCCTGGCACTCAACAACATTAATTGAAGGCGAATCCTCTTCAATCATGTCTGGATACAGAAGGGGAAGAGAAGATGGGTCCTCATTATCACGTTGATAAGTGAGAGGACCTAGGGAGATAGCATTTATGAAAAAAAAAAGTTAGGAGGGATAGATTCAGGGTCTATCGACTCTGTAGGTGATGATGGAAAAATGGGTGATGATGGTTTGGTAGGGGTGACGTCGTCATCTTCCAGGATACAACTGACATGAGGTTTCTCTGGTGTAAGTGTTTCAGGAAAACCGAGACCACTACGATCATTGTGTTTGCGTGTAGTCACGGGAATGAGTGTATGTCGGCCTTGTTCATAAAGACCAAAACCAAAGCCTTTCCAAGCACAGCGAGTCAAAAAGGTGAGGGCGAAACGACGATTTGTCAAGTATTGAAAATCAGATTGGAAGGGAACCACACCAAGAGGAGGTTCAGGGGTAACGGAGGATGTGTCAACACCCCCATACGTTAGGTTGGTGCGGCAATGGGGTGGTCCGTAAGAGATTACCTCCCCCACGCGACGGTCGTAGGTAGGATGTGCATGTAACTGTCTGTACTCCTGCGGGGTATGGAAAGAGCTAACGTTATATAGGCAGTACTCCCCCAGCGTAAGGCGTTGAAAAACATCTACTAAGGGGTCAGAGGTTGGGATGTTATCTGCGGGAAAGGAAGTGGTATTTGTGACGGCGGTTTCATTGGTTGAAGGTGTAGGTGCAGTTGAAGTGGATGGTTGGGTTGGATGAATGGGTGTCTTGACTGGTACAAGCACATCATTAGGGCGATACAACATATTGCAGGTTTTGAAGGGGGGAGGATCAGCTTTTACGGTGTAGGACTTCCCCTCGTACTCAAATTTTATGCATCTATGTAAGGTGGAAGGAACGCATCCCATAGCCCGGATCCAAGGGCGGCCTAACAACATATTGTATTGGAACTCTCCCTCAAGGACATAGAAGAGTTCGGGTAAAGTGCGTGGCCCTACACAAATGTTAAGGATCACGGTGCCTAAGGTAGAAGTAATAGCATCATTGAATGACCGCAACATGATGGGGTTGGCACACATGCAACTAGAAGGGATATTCATTTGTTGGAAGGCTTTTGAAGAGATGATGTTTAGGCTAGTGCCCCCATCAATCATAACACGACGTACCTGAATGTCCCAGACATAAGCTGAGATGAAAAGAGCAGGGTCAGGATCTTCGGCACCAAAGTCGATAATTTCGTCTTCAGAGAAACTGACAGCAGTGGCTTGCTGTACAGAGACAGAAGTGGTTGGGGAGATAGATTGTTTGGTGAGTGAAGCAACATGATTGGGTGTTAGAATAGAGGTAACAGGAAAGGTTTCATTAGGTAAGACCTCTATCCCTTGAAGGATTTCAACGAGAGCTTGTCGATGAGATTCAGAAGTCTGAATGAGATCATACAGTGTCATTTTTACAGGTGATTGGTGAAGCTGTTTGATCATGGTTCGGTGGGAAATTCCATTAGAGACGGGATAGGCGAGTCCGCGAATAACTACTTTAGGTGGTGGTGCCATCGGGATGGTGGACGGAGAAAGAGATGCCACAGGTGTGTTTTCTTTTACTTTCCCATTGTTTTTCTGTCCTCGAGTAGCAACACTAATCATATTGATCTCGTGAATACGAGAGGAGGAAGACGGTAGGGATAGGTCATGGTCTTCGAGAGGTGGGGCTGTAATAATGATAGATCTTGGTGAGGCGGGGACAGGTGGTATAGGAGAGGGAATTGAAGCTAAAGGTCTCTCTCTTCGTAAGTTATCTTTCTTAACTTTTCTATCTGAGAGAGGTGACTGACGAAGTATAGCTTTCAACGCTTTGCATCCCTCTACGTCATGTCCTGGTGTGCGGTGGTAAGTGCAGATTTTAGACTCATCGTAACCTATAGGTCGAGGTTTAGATGGATCATAAGGTCTAAGTGGGGGTAGGGAAATGGTCGCATTCTCTACCAACATAGCAAGGATTTTGGCGTAAGACCCTTTGAGTGGGTCAAAGTCAGAGGAAGAGGAGGCTATTGACTGGGTCGATTCTGGTGATGACGTGGTATGGTTGGTTTGTATGGGTGGTGGTTTAGCCAAGGAGTTTTGATAATGGGTTTTAACTAAACGTGGCTTCTTTGACGCAGAAGCTATGTTTAGCTGGTTGGATGATGAGGCCACAGATGATGTGGTATCAGAAAACAACCACGGAGAAATAGGAGTGACAGAAAACAAATCTTTTGATGATGGAATTTGTTTAAGGTTGATAGGTGGACAGGATACACAGGGGTGACGGTGTTGCTATACCCTTGGATTTCTGTATGGGTGCAGAAGGCGTAGGTCGCTTTAAAGAAAACGCAGGAGGTATGATATATTGATGCAGGGTAGAAGGATGGGGTCCCAATATGGAAGGTAGGTGTGACGACGAGGGTTTTAGTTGTGATAGCGGCATAGATTGAGGAGATTGAGTCTGTCTCCTAATGGGATGGACGGCTTTATTTTTAGATAAATCAAGCCACTTAGGTGGGTGTGTTAGACTGGGTATTGGTGGGGTCCCAAGCGTAGGGGAAGATTTGGTTAGGTTAATAGAAGTGGATGAGGTATTTGGTAGAGATGAGGGGGGTGAAGATGAGGACATAGGCATTTTAAGCTTCTGTAAACACTTCGGGTATATGGTAGAGGCATCTGGATCGGTCATCTGCATTTGAGTAGAATATGGCGTACTCAAACGTTCCCATAGGACCTGTCTATCTTCTGGGGAATGACAGTCCTCACATGTGAATAGGAACTTTTGTATGGAAGAAAGGTGGGTTGTGATTCCGGTCCACTGTGGGTGTGATACAGGGGGTAGATGAGGCACTGTATCAATGGGCGTTAAGAGGTCAACCGGTCGCTGAAAAGATTTAGGTGATGAAGAACTAATAGGTAGGAGGGCGTGTTTGAGAGGATCCGTCATGTTTAAAGAATGTGGTGATGTCAGTTCAAGAGGTTTTTCGTCTAAGGATGACAAAAGAAGTGGCGAGCCTTCTTCTTGTACAGCAAGAATGGTAGAAAGAGACGTTTGGGAAATAGATAAGTTGGATAACATCCACTCACAGTCTTATAGGGATGTGGTGTAAGAAGACTCATCTATGAGAAGAGGACTCTGGGCGGTTAATTCCTTTACGGATAAAGGAATGATTTCGCCTTGTCTTGATGGTGGTGAAGGAGGTTCGGGCCCCTGCGTCAGTGAAGAGGCTTGATTCAAAATTTTCTCGATAGAGGCTTTTGGCTGGGAGTCGAAGACTGCATGGATCTCATGAACACTCTCCTCGGCTAAGATATCTTGATTTATGTTACTGTTAGAAGAGTGATTCGGGAATGGTTTGTTGAAGATTTTCAAATTTCGGTTAGCAGGGGCATTAGGATTATCGAGGGTTATATCCCCTGCATCAACCATTTCCTGCACTATGTTTTTCAACATCTTGCAGTTTTCGTGACTATGTCCCTTTACGCGGTGAAAGTTACAGAAGTCATTTTCTTTGTACCAGGAAGGTATAGCATGGGTGGAGTCAAACCCGGAGTGAGGTTTAACAGGAGGCAAGGTGATAGCTCCGGCTTTGAGCAATTTTTCCAATATCACACCATATGTTTCTCCCAAGGGAGTGTAGTTGATGGGCTCGGCTTTATATTTATAGGTGGTTTTTGGTGGGGTATTAGATGGTGTTTGAGATTTGACCATCACCGTGTGGACAGCTCCTTTTGATTTCGAAGAAGTAGATGTGTGAGGAGTGGTGGTGTTTGGTTTATTGGTGGAATCTGGAGTTCAGAAATTGGGGTTTTTGTTGCGCAACCGCAATTTCTCTTCTTCTAAGGCTCGAATTTCTAGTTTCCAAGCCATAGTAAAGGCCTCGTCAAATGTGCGGAAGGTTTGAATTTGAAGGGTAGGAGAGATGTGCTTAGCGCATGCCCGCGTAAAAAGTTTGATAAGTTCAGCCTGAGGCAAGGCATATGTAAGTTGGTTGATAAGGCCCCGCCATCGTCCAACGAAATCTGCGATAGATTCATCTTCAAATTGTCGGATGGCATAGAGGTCGGTGATAGATACTTTCTTGGCAATGTTAATGGAGAAATGATCCAAGAAAGATTGGGCTAGTTGGTTAAAAGAGAAGATTGAGTGCTGGGTTAAAGCACTGTACCACTCCAAGGCGGGTCCTGATAAGGACATGGGAAAGGTGCGGAGTAGCAAGGCATCATCATGAGCAATCAAATAACAAGCATGTCTAAATGATCACAAGTGTTGTTGAGGATCCTCTTTACTATTAAAACGAGTAAATTTCGGCAATTCCCATTGAGGAGGATATGAATGAAGGGGGACAGAAGGGTGAATAGGCTCCCGAAAAAACTTGCTTGTATGTCAAGGCGCTACGACTTCCCGAAACAGAAGCCTCCAGATTTTGCATTTTTTCCATCATTTGTTTGATGAAATCCATGGTTGGATGAGATGATGGTGCGGTTGTGGTAAACGGAGGCAAATTGGGCCAAGGGCCTCCGCTAGACAATGGTGGGGTTAAGTGTTGATAAGGTATGGGGGACGAATATGTTGAAGCGACCGAATAGGGATGTCCTATATAAGATGTTGAGGTCACTGGATACGTGTGTGGGAATGAAAAGGTAGGCGGAGCTTGAGAAGGAAAGCTCGTGTGGACAGGTGGCAGAGAGCAAGTCATGAACGGAGTAGTCTGCAAGAGAGACGAGGTAGGAGCAGTCGGTGGTAATGACATGTGGGGCCCAAGATTAACCAAAGGAAAGCCAATCTGTGTCGTATGAACCTCTGAAGCCGTCAGATTGGGAGACGGGGCTAAGGATGCAGAAGGCAAGACGGTGTTATCAGGCGGAGTGGGAGCTAAATGAGCAGCTATACTAATAGGCATGCCAATAAGGAGTTGACCATCGGGCGTACGGTCAGGGGCATGAGACAAATAGTATTGTACAGCGCTAGGATTAGCATCCAAAAATTTTGGAAATTCCTTATCTCCTACAGGAATTTTGGGGATCTCACTGGTGTCCGTAGGGTTCCCTATAGAATGTGAAGGGGGTGATTCAGGCAAAGGCACAGAGTAGGCATGTGAAACCATGGTGGTGGCTTGCTTCTGAGTGATAACAACCATGGACAAGAGTACACAGTAGGGCTTCGATCTATCAGGAACAGAAACAGCCTCAGAATGGTGAAATTGGTAGGTTGCTGGTTTGTCAGGAACTGTAAAAGACAATAACCGATATCGGTCTGATAACCGATGTCGGTTAGACTATAGCCGACGTCGGTCAGTTAACCGATGTCGGTGTAATAAGACTGGTATAAGAAAATATAAGAAGCTGCTGATTTGATTTTTAACAACGCTTAGTACATTTATCAAATTGTTCTAAGGTGATCACAGAAGACAGTGTATAACAGAGAAAACAGAACTGAAAACAAGCAAGATGCACACGCAAATCCAGAGACTAACCCTAGGGTTAATTTTAATTATTGTGGGCTTATGCCTTTAGACATAGAATGATGTCAGAATCCTAAACAAAAGACTTAGGGGAAATGTCAAGTTTGTTTTGGCTCATAAGGTTACCTCAATCGGGTGGAGGAATACCGCGGAAAAAGGGGGGATGTTTTGAGCTGTTGTGTTAATTGTGAAGTGATTCGGTATGTGTTGTGCAGTGAAAGTAAGATTAATTTCTTGTCAATACCGTGGATATCACCCCCACGTGTACGACCTGTTAGTTAATCTATGTTCACTAGAATTGAAAACAGCAAGCAAGAATGTGATGCACGTGTTTTAAACCCAAATCGAAAATGATATTCGATGAAGCAAAAGAGATGACTTTCACTAATGCAAAGATGTAAAAGCAAGGCCAGTTCTTTTACCAAAATAACAAAATACCTTGTGAATATCTTTAGAAGAAGAAAACAACAGGTATGCTCCCTATATGAAAGCAAGCAAGAATTAAAGAAACCCGAAATGGGTCCCACCGGGCGTGCCAAAATGTTTCGCACGGAATGTTTCAGCTTTTGGGAATAGAGTTGCTTCTATCCTTTCATTCCTTTTAGAAACAGATAAGGGTTAGGGCTAGGAGGAATACCTGTTGAATGTCGAGAGGGTGAGGCTTGCGCGTACCTTAGAGAGAGATCAGGTTGATTGCGAAGAACTCCTTTTTGTCTTGGAAGGACTACCTACAAATAAGAATACAAGACCACCCGATTTTGATTAGACAATAAATGAGGGAACTGCCTTGGGCCCAGGAAATATAAAACTTCCTTTCGAAGGTGGTCAGTTCCCCTTTTAATACAAATTAACACGAATGATAACAAAGAAAGCTATTGCAAA
Organism: Taxus chinensis; assembly: GCA_019776745.2. Lineage (NCBI taxonomy): Eukaryota > Viridiplantae > Streptophyta > Pinopsida > Cupressales > Taxaceae > Taxus > Taxus chinensis. The sequence continues at coordinate 625,087,290 of CM034148.1, read as the reverse complement.
ATCACGATTTAGGTACCTCGTTACAAAGCAATAGAGGCTAAACTATCAATAATAAAGAGTCACGTTGTTTGTTTGGTTACTGGTCATTGATACATTCAGGTTGAGTTACAGGGATAAACCAGACTGGACCTGAGGTTGTTAGGTGACAAATAGGTGAGAGGAAGGTTTTGGGGTATAAGTCACAGTGACCGATGCCGGTCACTGGATAACCGACCGCGGTTAGAGAACCGCTGCCGGTAGGGGATAACCGACACCGGTAGGGTCAGTAATCTAGGTGCTTCTGGATAGAGGTTGGTTGCAGGGTGATTGTGGGGTTATTAAGACTAGCAGATGGCTGAGGGGAATAGTGAGAGGACAGGGAAGACTCAGAGTGTGATAAAATGGTCTTCTGGGAAATACAAGGATGTATGGATGAAGGTTAAGTGCAGGGTGCTGGTAGGTGGTAGATCTAGGAATGAGTTTATAATTACTATCAATCCACAGGCTCAAGAAATGGTGCTTAGAAACATACAAGACACTGCTTACTCGTTCCTGATGAAGATGCAGGTTCCACGACTGTGATGACGAAGACAGGGCTCAAGTAGGATGATCTGACAATCCAAGATGTGTTATCTCCTCTTCTGATGCTCGGATGAGTGTCACTGGGCTCTGGTTATTCAGTTGCAGTCTTGGGCTTGATGTCCTTCTCTGTAAACTCTTCTTGTTTCTTCACTTGTCTCTATTCGGCCAAGCAAATCCGGATCCTTTCAATGATTTCTCCTCCTCCCGATCAAATGAAAATCTGATCCCTTGTTTTTGGTTAGAGGTGGTCATTTACAGGGAACCAATGGTAGTTACGCAACCGACGGTGGTCGAGTAGGAACCGATGTCGGTCAGGTCAAAGCGGGCTATTTTTGGTAAAATAACCAGCTTTCCCTCCTTTTCTCCCGAGGGATTAGTTGCAGGCTTGGTCAAGTCATTATGAGGTTGGTTTTAGGTGCGGGTGAGGAGTAATTAGTCATGGGTGTGGATGTGGACCAAGTTATAGGTCTTAATTAGGTTAGTTTAGGGTTAAGACTAGGTTATGATGAGGTGGCGAAATGAGGTGGCAGGTATGGCAATGTGGATTTATTAATTATAAGGTAATTAATAAATAATTGTGTAAGGTTTAGGTGATGAGGTTAGGTTGCGAAATGAGATGCGGGGCACAGGGGGTCGTAAGACACAAATTTGGTGTCTACACACTCTCATACTTGAAAGAGAAATGCTTGAATAGTAGACAAAACTTAGAAATATAATCAAATAGTTTCTAAAAATTACGACTAAAACAAAGCTTGTAGATACAAAAATGAAGATTAAAGAAGAGAAATTGATTCCTAGTCTAATATGCAATGAAAAAAATTAACAAAACTATGGAGGGGTTTATCAGACCACAAGTGGGCTCTACCTTAGGTGTTAATCCCTCCTAAATCTTATAATTAAAGGATAATAAACAAAACTCATATATTTTATTGAATTTGCATGAACATTACATCCAGGAACAAAATAATCTCCTCTCTGAATTTCCTTCATAGCTATGTCTATATGTGTACCTTCTACCTCTATTATTTATACCAACATTAATCATTTTATTTTATAAATCTTGTTTATAGGAAGGCGTGATAAAAGAGTTCAACTAGGAGTTCAAAAAAATTAAGTGAAATATCCTTTCTAGAAAAAGTGGAAGATCTCAAATAGAACAACAAGAGATTCAACACGTGTAATCGAGCTAATAACACGTGTTTAGTTAATCTCTAGTTAATTGACTAGTTCCTTTAGTCATATGTAACCTCAATCAATCATTTATTCAGTAGTTTAGAATGAATAGTCAGATCCATGGTTGATTTATCTCCCAGTTATACATTCTCCAGTTGTAAATGTTCCTTCAATGACATGTACAAACTCAAGTTTCATTCTTCACGTTCCAAGAGATATTCATAACATGACTTCTTTGTTATAGGTGATTCCCTTTGGTTGTAGATGGGTTACTATGGATGCTTCCTTTGCTGCATACGTGTTGCTACGTATAACAAGTTTATTACAAACAAGAGTGGAATCACGCATATCATCATTCAAACAACTTATTGAACTCATAAGAATAAATCCACACACAAAATACCATAAAATAAAAATAACTAGTTATAACTACATTAATCAGTAATCATGCCATAAGTTCAAGTTATCATGATAAGGTTCAACATTGTGACTAGGAAATACAAGGACATAGCTATAATGGTGTAGCAAAAATACAGAAGATGAGTTGTTAATAAAGGATATTTACACTACTCATCAGGAGATGACACTTAACAAAATGCATTGAATATGCATGGGTGTCATACTTTATCTTTCTAAATTTTACTTTTAGTATAGATATGGATTCCCATAATCTTATCCAACAACTCTGACACAATATTTGAGCCTATCGCATGCCATCAGACTACTCAAAATGACACCATACTTCATTAAATTTGGGTAGTTGAGGTGGTTGGTGTCATGTCAAAATTATAACACCCCCCAATTTTCTATCTGTGTGTGTGGGGCAATCGGTGTAATTTTGTTAACATGGGGTTATCTCTTAAGCTATGAGACTTGAAAACTGGAGATAAACCTCTAGAGAAGGCCAACTTCCTCTATCTAATCCTAATGCTACAACTGCTCCTAATGTAAGAAAAACACCTAACTAAGCCTACACTAACACATCCAAGGAGACATGGAGAGATAAAGTGCATGAAAAAAGGGAAATCCTATATTAAGAAGGTGATAGCACCAGAAAAAAGGGGCGAGATACTCTGTTGAAGGAGGATGAAACAAGGCAAAAGGGGTTGAGGGAGGTAAAACAAATGTGACACACACCCAGATCCTAGTCTGTCATCAAAACTCCATGGAACACAACATCATAAACCTGCAATTGAAAGAACATGCACAAAATACAACAATAATAATGGAGAGGAAACAAAATACAATAAAAATGAGCTAGGGTTGAAGAAACACCACAAAACACAATTTTATTTACTTCGAAAGTATGCACAAACGATTACATTTGATGCACAAAGGCATAATTACATTGCTAGGCCCAAGAGACGGCTCACAGCTCAAATTGGAGTTGAGGGGAAAAAAAATTGCAAGAGTTTCCCCAGCTCTCAGTATGTCTTATCTCTCAAAAAATGAAGGGGTTCAAATACATTATATAGAAAAATTGTCTCACCTTCCGACAACCCTCATTAATTACATGTACGGAGGTATGGGCAGCCGTACTGGGTCCGCTTTCCAATGGTACTTTTATGTTAGAAAAGACATGGGCACCATTCTTCATTAAATTGTTTGTTGAGCTACCTTGTATGGTGTTATTAATGTTTGGTCCATGTCTAAAACTCTTGTTGTTACCCGACTGGAATGCCACTAGCTGACGCATGAAAAGAAGGGAAGGGTTCCACCGGTAGAGGAGGGAGAGACTTTTCGCGCAACAAGAAGAAATGATGGTCATGCACGACAACGAGGGGAGGTTGACACATGCGACAAAAAAAGGAATGTTGACGCATGACAGGATGAAGGTGGCTGACGCGCGTTAGTAAAGGGCATTGACATGTGACAGGAAGGGGTGGATAACACACGTTAGCAAAGGGAATTAAAGTGTGATAGGGAGGGGAGGTAATGATACGCATTAGCAAGAGACATTGACACGCAACAAGGATGGCAACAATTAATGCGTGATTGACGTGTAACACTGAAGGTGGTGGTTGACATGCAACTGAAAGTAATTATGACACACAACTAGAAGGAATTATGACACGTGACTGGAAGGAATGTTGATGCTCGAAAATAGGGAAAAAATCCATACATCTCACTGATTTTACACAAGTTGGGGCTGGTAGCCTGATCTGCCATAAAATGACTTGGCTCCAAACCTTCATTGTAGAGAGCTAGCCAGATAACTCATATATTATTAATTCTAACTTGTAAGCCATCCTGAGATGTCTTTCTCTTCGACCCGGGTGCTGAAATTACTGGCCTCCCACACGTCCCAAAATTTGGATGGCTGATTCCATTTATAATGAGTTATCTAAATTAACCTATAGGGTGAAAATTTTGGGATAACAGTTGGATCTTTGGTTATGAGATCAGTGCGGTTTTGAGATATTCCATGGGTTTAAGTTCATTGCACAATTTTTTATTATGGCCTTATGAATTCACAACCCTTTGATATATTTTTTTTAATTTGGTAGACATTTTAAATGTTTTGTGGCTTTTAAAAAACCCTACGAACACTAAAATTCGGTGACCCGCAGAAAATTAAACTAGCGCTCAGTGGATTTTGGAACTATCCAATTTCCTTGATTCCTCCATGAATAATCAACTCTGTGGTACTCAAATTTTCATTCACTCGATCATAGAATTATTTCCTTAGTGTTTATAAGTTTGAGAGAATGTCATGCAATATTGAATTTTACTTATTTCTATCTAAGTCCCTACAGTGCTCATTCCTTTATTCAACTAGTTTGAGAAAACCTGCGGAACACTAAGTTCCTTCTTTTTTACGATAGGATGAGTTGGTCTTCAACAACTTTTCTTAACCATAAAAATGGCTGAGTCCCTTTGAATAAGTTATTTAAAATTACATGGGGTGTAATTTTATATTACATTTTGCTCAGTACCGTAACCATACTTCCCTTGTCTTACCATTTTAATTTTTTCTCCAACCATGCACCATCATAATCAACTTCTTATATGCGAGGTATGTTAGGGAATTTCTTTTGTAAATATTTAGTTACATAGAATAACATTTATTGAATAGTATAAACCTTCGGCAATGGAACCCTCTAGAAAGGATAACTGCTTGAAAAACCCCTTCAGTGTCTTCATGTACCTCTTAGGATAAAACATCCATTGAGCATTGAAAAAAAACTACCATCTCACTATCATTGACTAAGTGGACTAGGAGATGAACCTAGGAATCAAAAAATGAATTTGGCCATTCCTTTTCAATAATACACAAAATCTCCACAATATAGTTTCTCATCTCCTCTCTTAGACATGTAGTTCTTCTTTGTTGACAACCATATATGGAATTTTTAAATAATCAAAAAGGCATTTCTGAGATCCTTTGGAAGCACATCCTATCCTCCTAAACCAAGAGGAAATATATGATGTGGTTTCAAACACATTTACTAGATAGCATTAGATATATAAAGATAAAAAACATACATAAAAATTAATTTTCATTATTTTCAACATATGTTTAAAATGTTATTCCACTCATGTGTTTCCTTGTGATATGGCCATAAAAAATGAAGGTATTTTGATGGATGACCCACAGAATTGAGGTGGGCACATTTCATGCATGACCTTTTTGAACTTTGCAACATAGGGTTTATTTACAATCCACATAACCTTTTCATATGTTTTACTATTCTTGGGCCACATTTTTCTTTGTTTTAGAAAAAATTTGGTCTTTTCATGATTCTAAATTTATATATATTTTTGTTTCACTTTGAAGTCTTATTGATACAATAACATTCTTGAAGATATGCATCGGGTCAATAATTTGGCATACTAGAAAAAATTTACAGTATGCAAGGCTATATAATATAGAAATTCTTTTCATTCTCTTAGGAATTACATTTACGTGTGTCTGATCAGCTACACCAATATCACCTTTAACCATATTTTTGGTACAATAATATTTTTTACATAAAAAAATACTAATAACACTGTAACTAATCTCCAAGAGACATTGAATTTCATAAGAAATCAGCCAACCTTAAATCTCTCCTATCTGAGGAATTAAATTTAATTGAATAATAATAAAAAAATTATATTATTTTTATTTTGTATTAATAATTGGTCAAAATAATAAATAAAATAATTTCCAAAGGCTTCTACTAATAAATTAAAGGTAATAATTAAAAATATATATATATATTTTATAAAATATTAAAAACATCATAGGGAAACCCTCACTCATGGCTAGTTTATTATGTTGGCAGTTCTCTCATTTCCACACGACCATTAAAATTTATTTTTTTACTATGATATTCATGTTCCATTCTTATAAATATTATATTTTATAAACATGCTTTCTCAAGTCACAGGAGTATATTGACCATAGCTGGTCCCCCACACCTTGGGCATACATGCTCTCCCTTTATAGTCAAACCTAAAAAAAACCGATAGTCCTGTATAATTATGGATTTTCCAACACATAATTCTATAGGATTTAAATAATATTTTGTCAAGTGGTTTTGAAACATCATACATATTCAACCCATTACACAAAGTATGCAACTCATCTACATGAGATTCAAAGGTAAATATCCATGTTTTTCAATTAATTCTTTCCATGGACTAGTAGTGGCATAAATAAATGTTATTTTCATAACATATATATGTGGGAATGTTATAATTTATTAGTAAAACATGATAAAATTAATATTTTATTGATAAGTTAGAATACAGATTAACCCCATCCATTGCAAGACCTATCCTGACATTTCTTGCATTGAATTAAATTTTTTGCAGGACAATTATACTCAATTTTTTTCATAGCCTAGAAATAAATTAGTACATGCATCACCAAATAAATACTTCCATTAATTTAATTCCATGACATTAGATATGCAAGTGAATTACAATCATAAAATATGTTTGCAATGCACTAATCAAAGGGAAATTTTGCAATAACTTCCTTGAAATTTTATATCCACCAACATCAACATTGAAATGATGTTCCATACACTTAGTATTTGGAAAAATTGTATCATTTGCATACTCTTTATTGAATATTATAGAATCATTAAAACAAGTATCATACTTGTAATTTGAAATGCCCCAAATATGATGGTATTTTTGTGCTTCACTATATGATACTGAAATTTTGTTTTTCTTATGCAAAATTCCATTTTTAGTAACCTACACAAGTATACTTTTTTAACTTAGATCTTTTAAATAATTACTAGAAATTGTATTCAATAACATTTATAAGAAAATTTTCCAATGGGGTTTGGGTGGATCAGTTAAGATGGATGGTTGGGTTAGGATCCACCAAGGTTCAAACCCCATTGGGTGCGATCCCCTTCGGGGGTGGTTAATGGTAGTAGTTGTTTGACACACCACCGGTGCTCTTCTCTGGCAATGGCAGACCTGGCTAGCGGCTTTTGGGCTAGGATGGTGGCTCAGTGGCTAGTCATTTTTGTGTTTGCATCAGTGATTTGACTTGGTGGAAGTTCTTCACGAAGGTGGTTGTATTAGCATCATTGGCGGTGGATTCTGGTTTCTCTTCTCTTAGCGGTGGTAGTCTTAGCTTGGTATGGCTTGTGGCCAAGATGGCAGTTTAGTGGCTCGTCTTGGTTTGGCTTGTATCATTTGGATTGTGTTGAATTGTTGCATCTGGTCATTGGACATATTTAAGAGAGGGGACCAAAGAACCCCCCCGTTTCTAAGCTCCAGTTAAAAGTGTTAACCAATCTTTAAAAAAAAATTATAAGAAAAAAAATTATTTTACAAAAAAAATATTTTTACTTACTATAATAGTTTTAGTATAGTAATGCTTGGCCATCCAAATTTGACTTTCAACTCCATCAATGCTATTTTGGCATTGAACATTATGGTTACAGTCTCCTTAACTTCAAATAATGGAGTTTTTTACTAATTTCTCTATGTAATTAACACCATCATCATTTACATTTACATTTACCTTTTCACTACCTCCAACTAGATCTACATGGTAAGGAATTTCATCATATTCATTCATTTCATTAACACCATTATTTTCATTGTCACTTTCTTTATCTTACATAATATGATAATGACCATAAATATGACTAAAAGGATGAGAATACAAATGAGTTATCATATCATATAAATATTCATCTTATTTGTTTCCACCTTATGATTCTTGTATTGTACTACTTTTAGGTTCATGTAATGTGTTATCTTCTAACACCGATTGTATTCTCCATTGGACATAGATTTTCTGGATCTATACTTCCTTTCAATTTTTCTCTTTCTTGATGAATCATGTTCTTAGGGTGCATGGGATGATTAGGGTGTAAAATGGGGCCATTTATATGTTTTGATGGGAGTTATTTTTCGTATACATAGTGTAAATTTCAATGAAGGGAAGTGATAGACCATATACAAGATTTGAAATTAAAAAAATAGAGTATTAAATAAATAATCAAGATAATTTTTAATTAATTTTAAACACAAACCACCTAAATAATTCAATATATTTACAAAATGAAAATGAAAAATGACATTGCATATTTGTAAATATTCAATAAATTTTTTTTTGAAATTTTAATCTACAACTTCATATACTAAACATGATAACTAAATCATTCATGAAATACTATTTATTTTAGATCCTCTTTCTATGATTTTTTAACTCTGTATGAGTGGGACACATCGTTATAGTGAATTAAAAAATCTCCACCTACTCTAATATCTCTAATTTCCTCAACCATTATATAATTATATAAATTCTTAGGCATGTACTCCTCTTTTTCATTCACACACTCCATAAATTTAAAATTTACTTGCTTTAACTTACATCTTTTAGAACTATTTATAAAACATGCAATATTATTATATGCATATGCACGCCCATCTATATATGTATGATCATACATTATATTCACTTTATTTCCCTTCTCAATATTTTTCTTGAGTGTTTCCACATTTGAATATAATTCATAATACGCCATACTAAAATTATACTTCACGAACCTTTTCCAATATTTGAACTAGTATTTATATCCATAGAATGGTGAAAAGGGAATGCCATGATCTTGTGTGGTGTTTAATAGAATAATGACAAGGTTCAAAATAAATATACCTAAACCTCAATCACATGTAGTAAATGGTCTTATCATATTTTTTCCCCCTAAAAGATAAAAGGTACATACACAATAGGAATATCTTTACTCATTTCCCATGCACCCAATGATTTGAAATTTTTGAAGTCTACATCATAAAATTTCTTGTATTTTATTCTATATTCCATATCACCTTGAGAATCATACTCATAATATCTATATGGTACCTTCCCTTTATCTTTGATTAGTTTATTGAATATAATTGAATACAAAACTTATCATACTTGACCACTTTATACATCATTTTCTTCATTAGATGTCTCATAATCAGAAGGATATGGTGATTTTTTAGTGCATCTACTAAAGAACTAGATCTTGTAATAATGGGTATAAATGAAAAATTAGAAGTAGTTTCCATATTTTGACTTACCTCAAAATAATAACTACTCTCACCAAAATTAGGGCCCCTTCCCTTCCTTTCTCTTCCATATCCATCTCTCCTCCATAGTTGTATAGCCTTATTTCCTGGAAAGATGAAAATTATTTTCCAATTAATCATATAAATAATTTTTTTATATAATTTAATAAAATAAAATGTATTGCATCATTTTTAGAATTCAAGACTACATGATGGGTACATAGTTTTTGTTGTTAGGATTCGCTTGAGGGATATATATAGAATAAATTGAGTGAGGATCTATAGGAGAATCCAAGTCATTATTTTGCATCATCTTATGATCCAAATCACTTTCCATATTTAAAAAAAAAATGGAATTAACATTTACCAATGTGAATAAGAATACATTTATGTTTTGTTTTTATCTTAAATGTATTTTTTATCTAATCCAAAAAAAGGAATTTACCAAACATATTAAAATGTACCTTGAAATGATGTATTCCCTACACAGAATATTGAAAGAATTCAATTTATCCTATATGTATTATAACAAGGATCCAATTTCTCTAATTGAACAAATTCTATGTGAATTAATTTTTTAAATGGGCCATAATATGAAGGCCCTAATATTTTTAATTCAACACAATAGTGCTCCCTAGTTTTCTCTATCTAACATAATATTTGAACCCAAGTTTGGTCAATCCAGCACTAATTTTTATCGTTCTCAATCATGCATAATATTTTTTCACTATTTTTCTCAATCCAATGCGATATGTTTTCTCTCTTCTAAAAATATACACATCTATTCCAAATGATATTTTTACATATAAACATATAATTCTAGTATTGTATCTAAATTAATTTATGACCCTAATAAATATTCCCTTTATTCATAGAATAAGACAATGTAAAATAAAAATAAATATTTATTTTAAGATACCTTAAATTCATTTCTTTAAGATGAGCATCAAAGATGGGAAAAAAACACTATCAAAGTCAGCCTAATTTCCCCATTAAATTCACCTTAATGTCACAAATTAAATATAATGATAAATGAACCATTTAAGTGATCTATGTCCCTAATAACATCACCCTAATGCTAGGGTTTTGGAAAGACACCCTAACATCCCTAAGAAAAGTTATACAAAATTTGTGAATTTGATTTCAACTTTAGGGTTTGCAATTATACTCATGTGACTTTAAAGTGACCTAATTGTGACTTAAGACTATAACTTTAATTAGTCAATATGTAGTGAAATATAAATAAGTGAATTATTGGTTGGTGGTGAATGAAATTAGTGTTAAGTCATTATTTGTGACTTGATATAATCATGTAACATACTATATAGTACGGTCCAGAAATACTAGTAAGTTAGTATATGAGATTCCTAAGTTAAGGGGATAAGTAACTGTAAATAAGAGTTACTTATGTCTAAGGTAATATATTACTTTGGAAGTGATGTTCTTAATTCCTACCGACTAATGCATGGTTAGAAGGGTATTATTAAATTATGACTCAATGCATAGTATGATTTTAATATTGGTAATAATGTTTGGGGCGATTGTGTAGACCCAAATCGGTACTGTTATAATCCTTAATACGATGACAAGGTTAACCTTGGCATATTTTAAATATTGAGGTTAGTAAAATCCCCTTGTATCACATGTTGTACATTATCTAGTTTGATATGAATACAAGAGAGTAACTTGAATAATGAATTACAAGATTATATGTATCTTGCGGGAGAACTATTAGATACTTAGTGTATTATTCCTATTTGGACTCTAATAGATATTTGAAATCCATATGCTTGATTTTTACATGAAATGAATTCCTAAAAGATAAAGAGAATGAATCTTAAATACTTATTATGGTAATCCTAAGAAACACTATGAGATATGTAGATAACTTATTGTAAGCTGGAACATGCTATTGTAGAGAGTTTCACTTATAATGGTTAATAATCATGATTACATTAGTAATAGAAGTTATAAACCACCTTATAAATGGTAAAAAAGTTAATCATGTATTTCATCCTTTCTAAAGGATATCTATGGTGTTCATAGATCACGAGGGAACCTTTTATTATTTTGACTAATTACATTATTGTGAATGTTAGCTAGTGCATTGAATATAGTACACCATCTCAAATGTCTATCTGGATATGGTCCTTTTATTACCCTCGTAATGTATTCATTTTATTTTCCCATGCATACCACTAGAGGTAATCATAACAATCCTTGAGAGGTAAGTATAGTGGTAAAAATATCCTAGAGGTTTGTAAACATTATTTGGATTTGTAATATTAAACAAGAAACTGCTTATTTAAAAACCCACTAAATACTAAAAAACTTTGGATTATAACATGGCGGATCCCCATATCGGGTCGACACATGTTGAAATTTTAAATATAAGAGTAGATCTGGACCACCCTCGACATAAATCAAGGTGATCTCTTTGATATTGGAATGCCACACACATTGAAATATGAGTGTAACATATAATGAATTACACATATATTGGAAATTTATCATTGACCAAGAAAGATGAACTATCATGTGAGCTATATGCAAGTTGATGATTCAATTTTATTGTGTTGATTTAAGGAAATAGTGGGATTGTTGTGGGAAATACATATTCTTGATAAAGATAAGCGGTTTTTCAATGGATTTTTTACTAAAAGATTTTCCCACTTACATCTTGGGTCTTGTTTTCATTTAATTTCATGTTTATGCATGAAATTTAATTTCTAATTCATTATGTGATATAATTTATTATAACTTGATTTTCAATCATAAACTATAATCCTTGGTTTGTTTATTTTGGTGGATATATAAATCGGTGTTATTATTCATCCTCATGTTTCCTGACATGGTATTAGAGAAATATGTTTGTGGTTGTGTAAGATGAAATTATATTTTAGGTGCAAAATAATATGTAGATCAGTTTAAAGAACATAGATTAAAGTTTTCAAAACTTACAAAACCCTAATTCTAAGCATTCATGTCTTTTTCGCTACAAGTGCAAAAAGCCAATTCCCTGTCAACTTAATTGAAGTTGGAAGTTTTGAAAGTTAAAATTAAGTGTGGAATATCAAAATAACACGTGTACTTTTTTTTATTTCTCATGTATCCTTTTGAGTGATTGGAATTGTGTTTTTTGGTCATCCACATTCTTCCTTAGTTTTCTCTAGTCTTTCACAATTTTCTGCTATGTTGCATGACATTTATGCACTTTGCGTGGATTTTCCTTAGATCTATAACTTATTTAAGTCTTACATGGATTATTTTCATCTTACGTGGCTTATTTTATTATTAATGGGTATTTTTATGTGTTGCGTGGACATTTCTTTTCTCTGTGACATTTTCCTTTATTATTTAAAACCTTGTTTGTTGTGTATATTTTTTACATATTGTGTGGAATTATTTTGTTTCACAAATTTTTGCAAAAATCCTTTGTTAACGCAAACTCTCTTTATTATGCAGACTTTTCTCTGTTCTGCAGCTTTTAAAATTTGAAAAAGCTATATCTTCTTATTTATTGCCTTGCAGCCTCTCAAGTATTGTTATTTATGTTTCGTGGCCTCCCTTCTTTGTTCTCATACCATTTTGAGCATGTTTATTAAGTTCCAACCATTTCCCTTTGTTTTAAATCCACATAAGTTAATTTTCTTCTAACCGTAGATATCTACAACCGTTAAAACCCACATAACTCTATTTTTCCAAATTTGCCAAGTTTTTAAAAATATGGCTAGTTCATCTAATTTCTCCATAGATAAATCTTAGTTATTAAATGGTACTAACTATAGTATTTGGAGATTTAGGCTTAAATCCATCTTTATGGAAAGAAATATTTGGGATCTAATTAGTGGTGTTGAAAAACAATCCACTGTAAGATAATCTAACCCTGAAAGATTGAGTGTCTTCTCTATAAAATCCCAAGAGGCCATGTCAATCCTATTGCAAAGTATCAAATATGAATTCTTGTTACATATAAGAAAAATGTATTCTCCAGCTGATGCATGAATGCAATTGAAAAATATGCATGAAGGCATCCACCTTTCTAATATAATTCAACTAACCATAGAATTATTTATAACTCCAATGAAAGGATATTAAAAGGTAATTAATTATCTAACTAAGAGTAAGAACATTAAAGATTGGTTAGATGGTTGTAAATATGAATTATTTCAAGATAATTTTTTATATTTTATCATTCAGATTAATATTCATGAGAGATTTAGAAACAATATCTCTATTTTGAATTCTAAATATCAAAATGAATATGATTTACCTAGTTTGGATACTCTATTTGCTCTCCCGGTTTAAGAAGAAAGAGTAATGGAGAACTTTGATTCAAAAGAGAATGTCTCTCAGGAATTGTTACCTCAAAATCATAAATTTGTTAATTAGAATAACAAAAATTCTAATTAAAAATAAAAATTTAAATATAATTTCAAACCTAATTCTAAAAATCTGTAAAGAATAATAAAAATTTCAAGGTTAAGTTTGATGGTACTTGTGTCTTTTGTGGAACCTTTGGTCATAAAGAATCTAATTGTTATTCTAAATCAAATAAAAATCCTCAACGTAAGAACAATAGAAACAATAATAATAACAAGAACCAAGAAAATATTACTAAGAAACCCATTGCTTTATGAAAATGTTCTTGGAAATTTTATTTATACATGTTTAATGTATTTGTGATTATATGTTTCATGGACGCCTGTTTGAAACCTATTTTCTTCTTCCTCTCATAATGTTCTATAAATTTCAAATATTTTAAATTCATATCACAGGTTAAATGACAAATGAAACTTTTGGATATGTTGTGTAGAGAGGAATAGCACCAATGTTTTAGTTCCAATAATGGAACCATCATCAGGGTGAGAATTTTCTTGAGAGCAGGAATGAAAAGTAAACAAGTATAAATGATTAATCTGACCAAAAGACATGTCATTATGGAAGAGATGTAAAGATGTCTAAAGTAAAATTGATAAAATCAACAATTAAAAAAAATATTTAATGAAAAAAATTCATGAATTTTTTAGGAATGTATATACTATAGATAAATCATTTTGTGTGTTGACCTCTTAACTCTCCTTTATTTTGTCCTAAAATATAAATCCTAGAGCTTGTTAATTCTTCTTTGGAAAATCTAGAAATAGATGTCCAAGAGGACGATCATCCTTCTTCAGTTTTGATGGATTTGGATATTAAGGGGGAGTCATCTTTAAAATGTGTCTATTTCTAGAATTCCTAAATGGGATCAAATGTGGGTTTTATTCCTCTTCCTAATAGCCTAATGAAGATAACCCATAGGCAACCTTCTTAACATGCTTGTTTGAGGTTGTATCTTTTAAAAAAAAAATAATTGTCTTGTTGAAATGGTTTGAAACATTTAAATATCTTTGTTGTAATCTTAAAAAGTCCCTCTAAACCAAATTTGATAGCTTTTTCATCAAGTTTTTTGTAAAATATATGTTTCTCCTCTTATAACCTAGTTGAGGATTTTCTAGGCACCTGAGAGAAAGAATTCTATATATTGAGAAATAGAAGGTTTCATGATCTAAATTTAAACTCTAAAGTTTTGTTTCATCTTCCTGAATCTGTATTTTTTTGAGACATCATACTGTAAATGCACAAAATGCTCTAGAAAATAAATTTTTTTTCCAAATAGAGAACATTTAAGTGCTTAGGCTGAGTTTTCTTGGAAATCCACATTTTGTTCCATTACAAACTTATTTACATGTTCTTAAACATTGATGATCAGATCATCATGTAAATGTAATTATAAATGGAGGAGTATTTATAAATTTGTAAATTAAGTCTATCTTCTTCTTTCAAGATCTTACTTTACAAAAAAATTCTTGTTGATTATGAAATGTAAAATCTAAAGAAAAAAAATCATATTTGTTATTATTGTCTTATATAGTAGTAATAAGAATCTTAGTCTTAAAATAAAAAAGAGATTAAGACAATGTTTATTAAACCTACCAATTTAAGTTTTCTAAATTATTATTTTAAGCATGGTTAAATGTCAAGATCACAAATATTTTGTTGCATCTCTTTTGTTGTATGCCACTAACTTACTATAAATAAGTTAGAATCAATGATTATAAACTTGCATGTGGTAAAGTTATTTAACTATCACTAATATCGTATAGGTTGCTCCTAATATTCAATAAGGTTCCTTATGAGGACCATTGTAAAATAAAAATAGTTTTTTTGAGGTATAATAAATTATGTTTCATATTATTTTGTTAGTAATAATGTTAAATTATTTAGGTTTTGTGATTCTAGCCGTGTTCCTGATATTGTAGATAGAATATCTACTTCTGAATATGCTTGTTTCAAGTTCAATGGAGGTTTAATCACTTGGAATAGTAAGGAGAAATCAATATTAAGTACTATGGAAGAAAAAAATGAAGGTACATGGCTGAAAAGACTGTTGATGAACTTCATATCGGTGTCAAAGGAATAATTCTTCTTCAAAGTGACAGTCAGTGTTACAGTTTTCTTACAAATAATTCAAATCAACATTAAAAAGGGATCATATCAAGTTGGTGTGTAGTTAAAATGGTGAATATTTTCTCCACCTCTTAATCTAATGTTCATGTGGAAGACCTTGACCTCCACCTCTAAATCTAATGATCATGTGGTAGAATTTTACTCAAATGATCATGTGAATGACTTTGATCTTCACCTCTAAATCAGATGAGCATATGACCTTCCAATCTTTCCCTTGAGGGGGAATGAGCATGTTAATGTCGCCTCCTAATGACTTGGTTATGTCTGGTGTAAAACTCCCTATAATATTTCCATTTTATTTAACTAAATAATCAAAACATATGAATTAGTTTACCTGTAATTCCCAACAAAGCATTAGATATGAGATATTCTTGTTTTATAAAAGAATCAATGATCTTATGTAAGGCTTTATACTTAATCACTTTATCTTTAAAATTATGATTTTTTCCTAGGTATTACACATTTTTGTCTTTCTAAAAAACCTATGGAACACTATGCAGTGTACCGCAGAATTTTTTGTTCTTTCAAAAATGGTGAAACATTTTTTGGCAGTGTAATGTATCTTTTTCTATAAACCCATGGAACACTAGCTTTGTGTTGTTGCTTTTCTAAATCTTATGGAACACTAATCATTGTACCGCGGATTTTCTAAAATATACATAACACTTAAATATGTACTGCAGATTTTCTAAAAATCCTCAAAACACTAGCTCTATCTAAAAAAATTCAAAATCTGTAAAAACAATAAATCTTTTTTTGTGGCATGTTTTTTTCAAAACACATATAAGAATAGATCTATGTATTGCATATTTTTAAAATCAATAGAACAAAGATATATTTTTTGCATTCTATCCTAAATCATTTCATGATTTTTGGATTGTAAAATTCCTTTTGTAGAAAAAATGACTTAGCATGTTTTGTGGAACAATAAGTTGTGTTTGCATACTAGCCTAAATATTCATTTGACGATTTATGGATTGTAATTAATTTTATATAAAAAATGTGATTTTTCATGTTTCCTTACTTAAAATTAAGAGGGAGTGTTGGGGTTTATAATATTAAGTGGGAAACTACTTAATTAACAAAACCCACCAAAAACTAAGAACTTTGGCTTATAACATGATAGATCCCCATACCGGGTTGACACATGTTTGAATTTAAAATATAAGAGTGGATCTAGACCATCCACCTTGATATAAATCAAGGTGACATATTTGATATTGGAATGAGACACACGCTGAAATATGAGTGTAACATATTATGAATTACACATATATTGGTGATTGATCATCGACCAAAAAGGATGAACTATAATGCGAGTGAGATGTGAGATGATGAGTGAATGTTATTGTGTTGATTCAAGGAAATAGTGGGAGTGTTAAGTGAACTACATATTCTTAGTAAATATAAGTTATTTTTCAATGGCTTCTTTACTGAAGGGTTTTCCCACTTACATATAATGTCTGTGTTCATTTACTTTCATTTTTATGCATGCAATCTAATATCTAATTCATTATGTGATATAATTTATTATAACTTGTTGTTAAATCATAAAATATAATCCTTGGATTGTTTATTTTAGTGGATATATAAATTTGTTTTATTATTTATCCATGTATTTCTCGACAAATATATATGAACATAATGATGCAAAATCATACACATGGTTTACTAGAACAAATAAGATTTTTACAAAATATCATAGTTTCTCATCATAATGTAGTGGACCTAACCCAAATGACCATGAATGAAGGATAATTTAAGGGAAGTCAAGAGATTTAATTCATGAGAAATTAATATGAGTGAGAAATGTAAACATATAACTAAGTTATTAGGTTGAGTTAACTATGAGTCAACTAGGAAATTAAAGTGGAACTTATCTTTCAATTGATGATTTTGAAAAAAAAAAATCAAAAAATTGGGAAGTATTTATGGGTACATTGGGATGTTATAACATTGTTTTAAAATAAAATGGTATTCTTGATGAGCCTACCATAGGTTTGTTCATAAACTAGGGGATATTTACTTATCCTTTCATAGTACTGTTATTTGATGATTTATCATGGCATTAATTGATATTGATAACCATGTGTGGTGTTTCATGTTAAATTTATAATTGTGGACTTTTATTAAGCTTAAAACATTATTGTCACTTACCACCTTGTCACCCCTCACAATATTTAGAGGGAGTGAGTGGTATTTTGAATCTCCACTTGATATTATGAGAGATAATGGTAATTGAAATCGTTAGCAAGAGTTAATCATGTGCTTCATCCTTTATGAAGGATGTTTATGGTGTTCTTAGATCATGAGTACCGTTTATTATTTAGACTAACTAGATAATTATGATTGTTATATAGTTCATTTAAGACATTTTTATGTATGATAAAATAATAACAAATACGATATAAGGGTAAAAAGGAACCACACTAATATGTATTAAAGATGGGCACTGATTTCTTACACATGTTTGATATCAACATATCTATTACTAATCTTAACAATGCCTAAGAGAGAAGCCTAATATATAAAGAGACTATATGTTTTGTAAACATGTTTAAACATGGTGGCACATATTGATATGTGTGGATTCCTAAAAGTAAATAAAATTTCCATAATGGATTAGAGTTACATAGGAGAATGTAGTGGACCTAACCAAAAGACCACGAATGAATAATAATTGATGGGTAGTCAAGATAATTTATTAAAGAGAAATCAATATGTTTGAGAATCATAAACATGTAATAAAGTTACTAGGTTGAGTTAAATGCAAGTTAGTTAAAAAATTAAAGTGGCACTTCTCTTTTGATTGATGATTATAGAAAATTATTTTATTAGATGCATTTATGAGTATCATAAGGGGGGTCACTACATCAACTGATTTTCATTGATGTGCTTAGGTAGACATGAGATAAAATTATTATAGTACAATACATAATCCAGCAATATTTCATGGAAATGTTTCTCTAGACAAAAAATCACGTACTTATTACAATTTACCATACCGTCAAGTATGTTGTTTTATATATGGATATTGCGTAAGAAAAGTATTCTTTGATGAACCATTCCCTAGTCCATCTGCTTGTCTTGTTGGTTTATATTGCTTTTATCTTTCACATCTTTTCACTCATACACCTAGTTCTGTTTAGGTCACAGAGATTCCTATCAGTTGATCTCCACTCAGTTTTTGTCATTTTTCTGGAGACACTAGCACCCAGGACTGGACACTAGGCGCCGGGTGCTCATGTCCATTCGGGGAACCCATATATTCTTTATGTTTGATCTTATTTTTGACATTTGAGGTCATGGTCTTTTTAGTTTTCCCACTCATATCCTGAGTCATTAGATGGCATGTTGGGTCATTAGTGTTGAAATTCAAGCAATAGATCCCTATGTAAACACAACATACATACCATTATAAGGGTGGGAAATTCTTATCAAGGGCTAGTTATCTAAATATCTCAAGGGACTACATTTTGGTGGATTAGTCTACATACACACTGTATAGGAAGGGGGGTTCATTCTATTCCATCCACACATTTGTATTCTATCTAGCTACCACCCGCTATCTTGACATCATTGGCGCAAGGGCGAACCTAGGAGCACTAGTGCACACACAAACACATAGAAATACATTGGGTCTGAGATGTAGTGCAATGCTCAGTCATAATTTCACCATTGTGACAACTGAGGACAGTCTGACCCCTCATTTTACATCTTTCTTTTTTAGGATTTGATGTTTTTTAGGGTCTTACAGGAAGATATTTGTGTGCAAGTTTATAGGTACTCCCGCAGTCAAAGGGTGACTTTTCAGGTGATGATTGGCGAATAAGTGTGAAGCCCTAATGAAAGTGTCGAAACCAGATTCAAAGCATTTCTACAGTATACAATGCCCACCAAAGGTCTAGGGCACCCGTAGGTGCCCCTGCCTCTATTTGAGGGCCCGTGTCTAGGCATTGTGAGCATCTCTTTATTTTCCTGAGACCGATTGTGATGATTAATGCTTCTGTTCCATCATATTTTCCAGTTCATACATACTTTCGGATTAGAAAAATTTAGGTAAGTGCCCTATCTCTTGCATGTGCTATTCATAATCAAATCAAAGTAAATTGCTTGGCATTTGTATTTCATTGTATATCATTTATAGTAGATCTTTGCATTTAGATTTTAATTAAATATCCATATTTTATTGAATCATTTTGGTGAAGCCGTAGCTTAGATATCCTTGCCCTAGGATCCACTAAAACCCTAATGGCTAAGGATAGCTCTTCACCTCCTAGGCTAGTCATGCTTCATGTGAGTATCAATCTTATCTATGATGAAGCAACCATAGCTGAACTTACCACTCTCTATCGCAACACTATTCTTCCAAATGATACTAAAAGAACAACTCCTAACTCATGAATGCAACGTGCTTTCTAATAGCTTTGATCATTCTACCATTAACATTGTTTCTGATTTGGTAAGCTTTTATGGTTGTAGACCTTGTTATTCCATCAACCGTACTCTACCCTCTTCTATTTCCACTGAGACTTTAGATGATGTTATTCTTATTTTTATGCTCAATCTTAATGATCATAAAAACATGATAAAAATAAAAATGTGCATGATGTTGTTTCTCACACTAGTCAGGCTGGTTCTATAATTGCATCTCATACTTTGTGCATTTTTAAAAATGTTTCTAATGATGCATCGACATACTAGTTCTCCATCTCCTTCATGTTATATGTTGATGATACGCTTAATGAAATCCTTGCATCTAAATCTTTATTTGATATTGGTGATACACATACTAGTAATGATTCTACTTCTTTACATACTGATGAATGTGACTTTTTTACTCCACTTTCATCTTCTTCTGAGATGATCTCTAGTAGCATGCATGATTCATCTCCTTCTATCACTTCATCTCCTAATAATGTTTTTTTATGCTAGTCCTACTACTTCTATCGACATTCCATGTGCTTCACTACCTGTTACTTCTTCGATACCTATATCTTGTGTGCCCTTAATAGATCATCTTCCATTTCTTCTCTTGACATCCCTATAATCACTCATAATGGACAAGCTTCAACCAATCAATACACTACTCACATCTGCTTCCATTCCTTCATAAGAAATTTTATCACTCATGCATGTTGTTGGCCAATTACTGATCTTAGGTTCAATCTCTCACACTTGAAAGTAAAGCCTATTATGCTTTTATTGATAAAAATTCTTTACACGAAAACCCTATTCCAAAAAATATTCACAATTCGGCATTCCCTAAGGATTTTATTATGCCTACATTTTCATGCTTTGATGGTACTTGAAATCCATATTTTCATCTCAAACATTTTCGTATAGATATGGCTTCATACTCTAATGATCGATTGTTGTTCAAAGCCTTTCGCCACAGTCTTACTGATGACACTCTCCAATGGTACACACATTTACCCTTCAGATCTATTAGTACCTATTGTGAGATGGAAGAAGTTTTTTCTTCAATCGCTTCATAGTCAACAACAGCCCTAGAGTCACATATGATCCTCTACCTAGATTACATCAAGGAAAAATAGAACCCATCATTGATTACATTTTATGCACTTCAATGCTTTGCATGCATCAGTTAGTCTTCCATCCCATTGAATTAGAAAATCAATTCATCTTTAGTCATGGCTTGATTCCCACTTTAAAACAACACTTGCAATATGATACATGTCAATCATTCACACTCTTATGTTATAAGGTCATTGATTTAGAACAAGATCTCATTATTGCACATGTCATAGATCCTCCTCCTAGATCTCGTACTACTCTGCATCATCTATTTCTTCTCCACCTCCATTTTTTGAGCGTCCTCTTAGGTACTCCATCTCCTTCACCTCACTAACAAGTTCAGTATTTCTCCATTGCATAAGCATCCTTTATCTCCTACACCACACCAGTCTCCACCTTAGACCATCTACATCTCCTTCATACGGGAGCCATTACATTTTTATCATTATGCTAGATCTCATGATGTGACTGCATGTCTTGTCTTGACAAGTGTTTGATTTTCTTACCTTCTAATCAACATCATCCACCTCATCACTTGTAATGCAACAGTGTGATAGACCTTATTGCAGCTATCAATCGTATCAATGGCCATTGTGATAATGACTACTGCACCCTTCATGATCTGATTACGACAATTAGAAGATAAGGGTGTTATTTCCTATGGCTCTCACTCTCGTTAGTGTTCTATGTCTCCACTTCCATGCAAGCATGCATTATTACTCTAGTTGATTTATCTCCTTTGTTTAGCTTCTAATGTCATTATTCACCCACCACCATAGGTTGTTGTTCATGCACACTCTTCATCTCATTCATCCACCATTGCACCATCTCATGTGTTACGTCATGACTCCTACCACACATTGGATGCCTAAGCCATTAGCATCTGCACTTTCCCACCGCTGTATCAACCATAATTTTGATCATCTCATCTAGCATTCAATTCAGTTCATACACCCATACTTCTTACACTCCACATGCTTCCACTGCTCCACGCCCACTTGGTATTTAGTAGGTGATTCTCTCACCTGACCCCCGATGACGCACTCGTGTTCTCATGGTTCTTACATGATTTTTGAGGGATATTTTATAATAATAACCTCATCATATTTATGGGCTACACATTATATCAGTATATCTATCTAGCGTACACCACCAAATCACTGCTCAATGATGTAATCTTGCTTTAAAATTTCATTTTTGACTGTTGAGGGGTCTTATATAAATGAACCTTATCATCTATACACTAGGGGTATCATTATTCTTCACCCCTCTCTTCATCACACTAACACATGCTCAAGTACACTTTTACAATCATCTCATTCACATACTCTCTTACATCATGCATACACTACACTTTTTCATCATTTATCTATCACATTAAACAATCACACTATATATACTTCCTACACTATCTATTATCACATACACCATCTCATCACTTATCTCACTATGATCAAATTAATAATCATTATCCATTATTCAATATCAACAACTACCCATTACAAATCGAATCAACAAATTAATGATCAAAACAGTACACATCAAAAATAGAAACAATAATTAACACATCATACATCAAAATATGAGTATTATCATCACATCACACATCAATAAACATCAAGTACAATGCACATATGCCAATATTACATCTATCTATATATATATATATCGATCACCATCATAGTTACAAAAATTCCAATACTAGGGGGAAATCCCTCATACGTCACTACATCAGTACATCTTATATCTCATCATCACTATCACTATAAATAATTGTGGGAGCTCTAGAGCTAGATGCTTCATCACTTAATCTACACCTCTAGTCACGACCCCTATACCTCTATACCTATCTACATAATCAAGTAAGCTTGATCGAATGCTCCATAAAGTGACCTTATAGTTCCATGAACATCGCAAATACATCCTGTGCAAGGGAAACTCCACCTGAAGCCTCTCTAGCTCACTAAATCTCCTTTCATGCATCATCCCTCTCACTCAATAGCACTGTACAAGTAGCTGCTGCTACCACCACTGGCTCAAACAGATGTGCATGCTCACTTGCAATAACATCCACCTACTCTAACATCCTACCTCTAATAAGAACGTCAATGGGCACATTATGCGTCAAGGTGAAAATCAAAGTATCTACAATTAACGACCAATAAACATCCCCTATAAAAATACAGAAACATCACATTATCTCATATACACTATATGAAAAATTCAAACAACCTAGTAACAATATACAACTCATCCCACACATATAGAATCATGCTCTACTATCGTCATCACTACTACATATTCATCGGGGATAGGTGCCTACCCCTCTCCTACTCCCGACGGTAATCTCACCCTGCATCCACAAAAACTGGGTATAGTAGCACCCATCAGTGTGCTATCCACCATGCACTGTATGCCTTGGTATACCACACATCATCCACCTGTATTGGCTCTATGGCCGCATATGACTCCTCTTCCCTAGGGGTACTAGTTATGCCCCTGCGGGCCGTGGTCTAGCTCCGGCCCTCTTTGGTGCCCTCACAGATCTCAACCATATATATGGCTCTAGGGGAACATCCTGAGCTATGCCAAATTGATTAAATAAAATAGAAATATTCTAGTTCAATCTTTCCTTATAAGAGCAATATAATGAAGATAAAATAATAAATAGACCCAAGTCAATTATAAGAGCAATAAATAATGAAGATAAAATGTAATAAATAGACCCAAGTTAGAAAATACGAAACCCTAAAGACCAAGAGGGTTAGGAAAGGCCTTAGTTAATTCACACATGTGTCAGGACTATGTTGCAGTGGAAACCAACTAGATAGGAGGAAGAAACTACCACATAGGAGCTCCAAAAAGTGTAGATCTGAGCTATCTGAGTAGATTTGGGCACCTAGAGAGTGATGGGGGTTCCTGGGGTGCCTTGGTCTAAGATTTGGGGCACCTTAGTACTATGAGAAATACCATACTAGGATGTATACACCACTACCCTCAGAAGTGTCACTAAATGATGTGATCTTAACAACGATAAAATGTTAGACCTTTGTCAGTGTCACATGAATGTTGTCATTGAACCTTGCATTGTATGTCAAAAGGGTGTAAATGGTAGATTGACCAAGCGAGAAGTGTCACTGAAGGTTGATTTCTTGTGTCAAATCTTAGAGGCTTTAAGATGATCACATGATATGTTTTGAGGGACTTAATCATTGTATGTCAATGTAAATATAGAGACGATAGCCACCAACACCTTGCAAATAGCCACCAAACAAAGCATCAAAACCCTAAAAAATAAAGATGTATATGAAGGGGTCAGATTGTAATTAGTGGCCATAATAGTGGGCTTATAACTGCGAGATACACTACATCTCAGACCCAATGTAGTTCTAGGTGTGTCCCTGTGTGGTGTGTGTGTGTGTGTGTGTGTGTGTGTGTGTGTGTGTGTGTGTGTGTGTGTGTGCAAATCATGCCCTAGGTTGCTCTTGTGTCAGTCACACTTTGTGCAGTAGTAAGTAAATAACTAGATGTAGAATGTAGTAACATGTACATTGAAACAAAAGACTCCCCTCCTAAAAATATGATGTAAATGACCAAATAACTAGATGTAGAATGTAGTAAATGCCACCATGGAAACAAAAGACTCCCCTCCTATAAAATATGATGTAGATGACCCAACCTTGTATGCCTTGTGATGGATCTGATGGATGCAAATATATCTTTAGATGCTTTTGATGGATGCAACTCTAGATGGTGATAGTAGATGTTTAGAGTTTGGTCATGTATTATGATCACATTACTTTATATTTATATGGTTCTCTTGTTCTAATTTTGTAAATAACCCTGAAAAGGATGAACACCAAAAATATAGAAAGATCAAACAACTAGAAATTTCCCAAAAGGTGAGATTAAA
This sequence comes from Taxus chinensis, assembly GCA_019776745.2. Lineage (NCBI taxonomy): Eukaryota > Viridiplantae > Streptophyta > Pinopsida > Cupressales > Taxaceae > Taxus > Taxus chinensis. Next base: position 625,062,080 of record CM034148.1, on the reverse strand, counting down.
GTGAGATAAGAGGATTAGGGCACGCTCAGAGGGGATCACATTGAAATGCCTAGGGCACCCCTATCCTGAGCTGGGCTCCCTAGTCAGAAATATGAAACACACAAAATGACAATATAGACTGGGTGCCTAGGGCACCCCAATCCTAGCTGGGCTCCCTAGTCAGAAATATGAAACACACAAAATGACAATGATAGACTGGGAAAGTGTAGGTGTAAGATCGAAAATATGACAGGAAGCAATGTAAAAATAGCCAAATACATGGGTTAATTTTTACTCTTTTCACTCAAAACCCATATGAATAATAGTGTGAGATCGGGACCAACTAATTACCCAAAGTGCATGATTTTATGTCTACATAAACTATCATGACACATGCTCTCCCTAAAATAAATCCACAACGCCAACATATCCTCCAGCCACATAGTACGTTGAATACACAGAAGCTCCACTAAATCCTCGGGCCATCTGCTATAGTCACAATATGGCCTCTAAATAATGGCCCATGGTCCCATACAATCCTAGAACAATCTATATGTGTCAGTATCCATCCTCTTGCCCCACACACCTACCCACCACTTTGCAAATATACTAGATCTCACCCCCACACACCTACCCACCACTTTGCAAATATACTAGATCTCACCCACTCTCCACGTGGTCCACCAAGTTTCCTCAATATAACAATGTGCTCGTATGCCCACACATGTAATAAAGTGGTGGTTCCTAATCCACCCCCATACTCCTCCTGAGTGAATCTATACAAGTCCTTGTACAAACAGGCTAATACACATCATGCGCATGCATATCTCATCCCATCCTCCTCAATACGAAGGAAAATATCATGCATCTTATACAAGATGCCTGCACTACCACCATCGACTGTAACTGAAGATGCAATCACAACGGCAGTAAAATTCCGCATTCGCGGAACCTTGACCTCAATATAACATCCAAACTAATGTGAACGTCGGTATGAACTCGTGTCCCCTATAAAATATCACATAGCGGCCCTCATCTATCTTTAGGCATCCTCTACGACCATCACCTATACCCTCTCACCAAAAATAGGCAACTGTAATATGCGATATACATCCTCCAACATTGTCGTCATCTCTCCCGTAGGCAACCAAAATGTACACATGTCTGCACACCATCTCTTGCATAAAGTTGTGATCATAGGAATATTGTGGGGCACACCCCCCATCCTCGTTATGTGCCGTAAACCAACATAGTATAGAAGATCCCACTCATCATCAAACAACCCCAATCTTAGCAATGTACTCAAATGATGGCCACCATGAAACTCCCGTGAATAAATATCTCTTTGCACATCACCAAACAAAAAAAAACAACATTAGTACATAACATACACAAAAATTTTAACCACCAACAACATAAAAAAAACAACACTTTTCACATTTACAACACTCTGGGCTCAACGCAAGCCTTATGGGTCATCAGCGCCCAGGAGCAGGATTGAGGCACCCATGAGTAGGTCATTAGTACCTATGCTTGGGTGTTAGTGTTCTAAAGGTCATTAGCGCCTTCGCTGCTCTTGCCCATGTCACAAATGCCGAGAAATTTAAAAATGAAAATTTTGTAAAATTTCATGAACAATGACTAATTTCAATGCAATTTTTGAAAAATACTACACCTACCAAATCTGTTGTAGTCTGTGATGCCACAATTGCTGCCACCATCTCAAATTGGCTCAATCACGATGCTTTCACTTGTGACATCTTCACACACTCAGAGCTCCAAATCACACTCACACAATAACTGAATGACATACCTATTCAATTTTTGTATTTACTATTTATATTAATTCTTCATTACCTACCTCGTTATAGTCATTATTTGCGCTTATTTTCTTAACTAATACACATCACACTGTTTCAATCATATCTTGAGCATCGCTACTCCGATTTTGGTCTCATTTACGATGATATCTACAAAACTCCACCTACTATCATATCGTATGCATTCCATAGAAACAATATTCACATTTGACATTGATTCAACCTAATATATGCTCAATTTGATGATATATGTGCTTTGATTACAATTACATTAGCATATGCTTAATTTTAGCTCAATGTTTGTTCTTATCATCACTCTCCCTTTCGCTGAAAGGGGTGCATATAATCAGGGTCATCCTATAATCCCCCTCACACTGTCACATGAATATTTCACACTTTTAATTCATCATTATCGAAAATTTTCTCGTACACCATGCGACATTTCACACAACTTTCTAGTGATTCCCCCTAATGACCTAATCTGGGGGTAACAAGTGTAAAATATCTCCATGAGTAACAAATCAATTAATCCCATACATTCAAATCTCTACAACACAAAATTTTTTACTATTTAAAATCACATCAATCAATCAACACAACACAACATATTCATCCTCCCAGATGACCTTACTTGGGAGTTATATCACCACTTTCCCATATGACCTAACATGGGAAGTTATTCTACATTTTGTGATTACTTCCAGATGACCTAACATGGAAGCCATATCATACACATTGTGGAGACATCCTTGGAGCGGGGCAATGAGACATAATTACATATCCTATGCTACTCCTATTTGGGTTATTCACGTATGATCGAAATGGATCCAAATAAACAAAAGCTAGTCTTTGTCCATCTTCAATGGCTAGACCTTTTGAGGATGTAGTTAAAGTTAGAGAGTAAAACTAGACCTCTCTCCCTATATTATTCCTCTGGTGGTAGGATGCCCAAATCCTCAGTTTTTCACATATGTGAAATTGGATTGGGAATTGATCACTCCCCAGCCCCAACACATCTCCATCATTGACGAAATTGAATTCTCCAATCACTCAATATCAAAATCATCAATCTCACTTAGTGTTCCTCATAATAGTCCCACATCTCTCATTACACCGCATGGATTGACCACACCGATCCATGATTCACCACGCTATATGTTTTTATTATACTCATACTTCTACAACATGGGCTTATTCAAATTTCTCTCACTTATGCATCTCTATCTATTTTCTATTACCGAGCTTTTGTTCAATAACATAAAGTGGGGGGAAATATAAACAAAAAATCACACACTAACTTCTAATTACCATACCACCAAGTATGTTGTTTTATATATTGATCTTTCCTAAGAAAAGTATTCATCGATGACCCATTCCCTATTCCATCCACTTGTCTTGTTGATTTATATTACTTTTATCTTTCACACTTTTCACTCATGCACCCAATTATGGTTAGGTCACAAGGATCCTTATAATTCGGTCTCCACTCATTTGTATTCATTTCTCTCTGGGAATAGTGCCCAGGATTGGAAACTAGTGCCAAGTGCCCATGTCTATCATGGGTGCCCATGTCTTCTTTATGTTTGATCTTATTTTTGAAATTTAAGGTTAGTATTTTAAGTTTTCCCACGTATATCCCGAGGTACTAGCTGGTATGTCGGGTCATTAGTGTTGAAATTCAAGCAAGAGATCCCTATATAAACACAACATACATACCATTATAAGGGTAGATAATTATTATGAAGGGATAACCATCTACATATCTTAAGGGATTGCATTTTGGCACATTACTCTACATACACACTGCATAGGAAGGGGATTTTATTTTATTCCATCCACGCATTTACATTTTATCTAGATAGTGTCCGCTATCTTTGCATCATTTACACGAGGGCGAGCTAGGAGCACTATTACACACACAAGCACATAAAACTACATTGGGTCTGATATGTAGTGCAATTCTTATTCATAATTTGACCATTGTGACAACTGAGAATAGTCTGAACCCTCATTTTGAATCTTTCTTTTTAGGATTTGATGTTTTTTTTAGGGTTTCGTAGGAGGATATTTGTTTGTAGGTTTACAAGTACTCTCACAATCACAGTGTGAATTTTAGGTAATCATTGGTGAATGAGTGCAAATCCCTAGTGAAATTTTCAAAACCATATCCCAAGCATTTATGTAGTCTACATCACCCAACAAAGGTATAGGGCACCCACATGCACCATTGCTCGTATCTGAGTACTTATGTCCAAGCATTGCGAGCATCTCTATATTTCTTGAGCCTAATTGTGATGGTTGGTTCTTATTTTCCATCATATTTTCTATTTTAGACATAGTTTGGGAGTAGCGAAATATAGATATCCCTATCTCTTGCATTTAATTTTATAATCAAATAAAATAAATTTCCTAGCATTTGTATTTCATTGTATATCAATTATAGTAGATATTTGCATTCATATTTTATTGAATCAACTTATTGACTTGAGTGATTTTTGAAAAGGATAAATGTTGTCCAATATTGATTTATAAATGTGTAAGGAAACTATCATATAGAACATAGAATATGTGTATTTATTTGGGAGGGAATGTAATATAGAACCAATAAACTTCACATTACTTGAGGCTATACAAAAATATTGTGGTATGTATGGTGTCATCACACACATATTACATATAGGAGGCCATGAAAGAATGAAGATTTATTGGGGACCAATCTGACCATCTTAAAATTAAATCTTCATTACACTAAATATGGGAGGTAAAGTATAGTTAAGGAATTTAGGTGCTTATGAGTTATTGAGTAATCATACAGAGATTATAGTGATAAATGTGAGTAATTTTATGATAAATAGTTATTTTTCCTTTCAAGGCTTGTAGTTGGAAATAAACAATAAAAAAAATTAACCATACATGATGTACTAGGTCCTAGTGTAAAATACACATAATGTTTGTGTGTATCAGTTTTGGGAACCATATGTGATGCCCCCATAATTGGAATACCTAAAGATGAAGGAGATATTTTAGATTATGGATTTTTGGGTTTTGCATGGTGAACAACTTGTACTATGGTGTGAATATGATCAAGATGTTTTGTATCATCCTTAACTAATCATGCAAAGATATATATTTCAATATTAGGTATTGCCTATTGAATTATAATGGCTTTATTATCTTTAGGTTTAGATTTTTCACCTTCATGGTTAAACACACTCTCAATGACAAATCTATTTCTTGTAGTATGTGTGGGATCACCATGAACATATACGATATTATTGTCAATAATGAAAGGAGAAACCTTAATGGGAGAGAAAAATGGAATGTCAATTGTTTAGTCCATTTTCTTAAGGCATTTAGGAAATAGGGGTATTTACATGTGATATTTTTTAGTACCACCTAATTAAGCACTATGATGTGTTGGAGTTCTAGATTTATCTTTCTTAGATGAAATATGAAGTTAAAAACCTATTTTTATCCAAAATAAACAAGGGTTTTAAAAACCCTAAGAGGATGAATATTATCCCTAAAAAATAAGAGATGATTTTAATTAAAAAACCATATGTTTCATGTAAATTAAATAATTGATTTCAGAAAAATGTAATATCAAAAATTAGGATTAATATAATTAATGATGGATTACTTTGTGTAAATGTGAACCGAGATTCAAAAATATAGAAATATAGTAAATACACTGATCCTAACTCATGTTACAATTAAATGTGGAAAATATGAAAGCTTAGGTAATTTAAGTGTGGGATAGGGTTAGAAAATATTGCATCAATTTATTGGACAATCCAAACTAAAATTGGATTAAGAGTATGTAGGTAGGTTGTGCAGAGTGTCATAGGAATTCTTGAAAATATAAAAGCTTGAATATGATAGGAGTATGGATTTTCTAGTTCCACAAAAATTTACTAGGGTGACTTCATCCTACATGAAAAAATATATCCTTTGTAAGGATTAGATATATATTATCTTTGGCATAATCTTTGTCCATATTTTGGGATATTTATTTTATGTTCAAATTGTGGAAATCATATTTGAAAGTAGATTAGGGATCCTTATTTATCTTATTTACTTTGGGATGTAAAAATAGGTTAGTATGATTGGGTTAAGTTCCCCCCACAACACCTATATATAAATAATCTTAAGAGGCATTAAACCCCCATAGTTCCCCACCTAATGAATATGTGCACAAAAATGCATTTTGGAAATGAAGTCCCCAATAAGACCTTTAACACTTGAAATGATTTTTTTGTGTAGATGTTGATTTTAAAAATAGCCAAGGGAAGTTGTATAGGGTATATATTGAATTTTTTCTGCATGATGTGCTTGAGATAGTGATTTAATAATCAAGTGTTTTTTTGTGATCTCTTAGGTAGTCCACAAATATGTGGTATAAGAGAAACTTTGAATGGGTAATCTTAGTGTGTTTTTATAGGTGAATATTATGAAATATTTTCCTACTAAATTGACACTAGGATAACTAGGAAAACTTGTTAATTTAAAAATGTGAATGTTGAGGATTTGAAGGATGAAGTAATTGTCTCATGAAAATCCTGCCAAAATAAATTTATTTGTCATGGCTAACTTCATATTAGTAAGGTGTAAATTACATTATGTTAGAACTTGGAGATGGATACTATATATCCAAAGAAGTGTTTTATATTTAGAGAGTAGGTTTTTGACTGGTCATTGAAAAGCAACAAGTGTTACATAGTGGTTGGGAATCTAACACTAATTGATAAACATGTAGGTAAGAACTAGTCATTTAAGTGCACAGTGATTAATGTGATGAGATAAATTCCAAGGATTAATTTCACAGTGCAATTGGTATAGAATTATGTATATACACTAACATAGTAATATATCATCTTGTAACAACTTATTAATAATAAATTTCCCCCATTTTCACTTTTTATGTAATCTATATAAGAAATAACGTGACATGCCCCTTGTAGGAAAAATATATGTAATGAAAATGTAGGAGGAAGATGCCTCATATGGATGAGTATAATTAATAAAAGTTAAAGAGTATTAATTCCCCTTATGGGAAAGTATGAAAACATAATAAAAATACATATAGGAATAAGATAAATCATATGGGTAGGATACAAATGTTGTAATAAATGATACAATGCTATAACCTCCATATGATTTAAAGTTATGCACAATAGATAAATAATGATATTCCCAGGTGTGGATAAGTTATTACAAATATAAGATAACTAATGATATGTCCTCAAGTAGGAAATGTGAAAGTAACAGAGGATGTAGAATGATGCACCCATAGGGGAAGATATAATAAATATGAGAAAAATAATCAATTGTGCCAACGTGTGGGAAATATATAATACATGTAAATGAAATAAATAGAATATTTAATAATGTAATGCAAAAGTAAAGATTCTTTCTCCTAATAGATGCATGATATGAATAAAAAAAACATATATGAGTAATAAAAAATATGTGCATATATAGGTAATGGTAGGATAACACATAGGAAACATATCACTCATCATGATCTTCTCTTATCATGCGCGTGCTGACCATTTCCTTGATGGCTTGAATTATGATAGATTTTTTTATGTGTAAAACTCTTCACATACCTCCTGATGATTTTAAATTCAGTTTTTTCTACAAGTGAATTTATTTCACATGCAATGATTCAAATGATGTCCCTCCCATTTAGAGAGAGAGATAGTGAGAATTATTTATCCTTGATGATGGAAACATACTTAGTATTCCTAGACATACTTAGTATCTCTCTCTGAATGCAACATTTTCCCTCCAACCTCTTGTTGAGAATAAATAATGTTGTTTCATTCTCTTTCTTCTTTGAGATACAAACACATTACGTGGAATTTGAATGAGTGTTTAGGAATGCTGATGTGAGATATTTTACTTCATGGAACTGCGATAAATTCTTGTAAATATGAAGATCTTTGGTTGAGGTGCATTAGGAGTAGTGTGTATGATGCATGGAAATCACTATTATTCACCTCAGAGGCTTAATTCATGTTTACATAGGTTAAAAGAATTCATCAAGAATCGGTTCAGATATTCATGTCTCTCTTTGGTGAAAAAAACATCTCCTTCTTGAATGAATTCATCCAGTATGACTCCCTTCTGCCACAGTTGGGATGATTCAAATTGTGCCATGCAGAATTCACCTATAAACTAATGCTTTGGAAGCCTATGATGGATTTCTTTCCCATTTAGGCCATGAGAAAACTTCTTGATATTTTTATGGTGGAAAAAAATTAGATGGTAAGAATGGGAGTTTCGGCAACTTTCTAAGCTCAATTACAAGAATTACTATTTTTAGCATGTACTATCTAGGCCTATTAGTTTTAGTAAGTTTTCCCTATTTTCTAATTCTGATGTTTCTTAATCATTTGGAAGATTACAAATGCCAAGGATTCATTATTTTTAGAAACTTAATAATTTTAGACAAATATTACTCTAGATAATTTATATTTTTATAAAGGTAACCCACATGTGTCAGATTGATATGAATTTGGTCTCAAAAGTTTCATGATTTTTAAGGATACTTCACTCTAATTTTAATGTGATTCCCTTATCCAAATTAGTGAGGAAATGATAATTTTTTCAAAGAGGGTAGAATAATAAGAGAAACCTTATTCATCCATATCTAAAAATCATCAAACTCGTCATACAAGAAACATCTCAGATGAAAGCAGATTTTATGAGGAACATTTGCTCCAAATTTCAAGATTTTTCACTGGCCAAATCTCTGTAGAATAAAAATGAAACATTATGAAATTTTATGATGTGGAATGTTTGTAAATTAATGGAGGTATGGAGGAAAACCAAAAGTACTTTCAGTGAAAAAATACTAAGTTTTTTTCGAAGAATATTTATCCCAATTGATGTGTAGTTTTGACCTATTCGTGACCATGGAAGCTTGCCCAAAGTAAAGGAGGTTTAAGTAGAGGAAGGGGGTCTCACTTTAGTTCCCCCCTTATCCCCTTTATCCCACTTGGGGACAAAGGGGATAAAATGGTTTCCAAAGTGTGATAAGGGATTGTGCAGGGGCTTAAAAGCATTGTTCAATAGTCGTATGGTGACTAAGGCATAAATGAATGAGTGGGTCAAAAAAATTTGTCACCCTTATCCATTAGAGGAAAAAAAGGATAGATGGGGCACTAGGGAAACCAAAGTGAGACATGGGAGATAGGGAGGTAGGTTGCACTTTGGTCTCCCCTTGCACCATGGGGATAGAGGGGACACTTGAGAGTCCAAAGTGTGACTTGGGGAGGAGAAGGGGATCACACTTTGGTTTCCCCCTTATCCGTCTTATCCCTTGGTGGAAATAGGGGACACATTTTTTGGAAGCACAAATTATTGAGAAGGGGGTAAATAAGTGGTATAATATTTTTAGTTCATTTACCGTTGTTACAACATCCATCAAACATTCATTCAACCATTTACAATCCACATTATCTTATTAGGTGTGCATCATACATTCAACCAAACATTAAACATGAGAGAGAACACATAGACATAATATGTAAGTGGTAAATCCTCATAGGGAAGAAAAACCAATGAAAACTTTGTTGATATTACGCACACCAAAGACTCAAGTGAATATTACACACCACAACATATTTCTTTAGTGAGGCATCAACCCCACAATGAGCACCAACACCTAAACTCTTGTTGATATTACTCGTAACAAGAGAATTTTATGAATATGACCACTGAAATATGTTGATACCACATTTGATAGTGATCCCAAAATTCAGCTCCAAATCCCTTCAAATCCTCTCTCAAGCACGCCTTCTTCAACTCACTCTCTCTAGGTCTTCTTGGACTTGTGTTTTATCTAAATCCTTACACACATCTTCTCAATCATTATTCAACTTGTAACTCATCTGATTAACTCTCAAAACCTTCCCTCATACGTGTAATTCACTCACCCATGGGTCACACTTTTCACCTATATAAGACTAGATAACAAAATGAGCTCAAACTTTAATTTTATAGAAATCTCTTCCTTATAACCCCATATAGGTCAGTCCTTCATGAATAATTCAACGCATAAAAATTTAAAACATTCCATTACAATGGTCAAAAATTACCAATATAGGTCGGTCATGCCAAAAACCACTCATCATAGAATTAAAAAAATCCACTAATGAAAAAACCATGCTTATTCAAGATCCTATATTCACCAAAAAATGAATAATATAGCATAAAATAATCATAAATGGTCACAAATTTACTTTAAATAATCAAATATTTCATTTAATGGGCCCACTACTCATTTCTTTCACAAAATAGCTACTATCAGCATCCTGATTTAACCTTTGGGCCTCAGGACCACCCAATATGATCTCAAATTGTAGAATGTGACCACTATATGGAAACATTAGAACATGTAGAACATAGATAATAAATTTATAGATCTTAAAACATCAATATACTAAAATCATATCAACTTTAAAATTCACCAAAATAAGCTACCTAAAAACCTATTTTGTAAACTCATCTAGGTTGTACCCTTTCTGTCACTTTTAAGGCCTAAAAATTCCTTAAATAGGAACACAATTCATCCCTATTCACTCTTAAGGTGATAACAATAATCAACTCAATCATTTCATGCATAAACCAACTCAATATTTCCGTAGAATAGACTTGTCCTGAAAATCAGCTTACCTTATTCTTCACAAAACAACCTGAAAGAGAAATAAAATAAAATAACCATGAGATATTAAATACACCATAGGAAATATATATGAATCACCTTTCCAGAACATCTTTTAACTCCTTCCAAGTCCAAGTGGAAGTCCTTCAACCAAGCCAATCTCTGCAAACTACTTTTTGTGCCTACTTGGACTCAAGAACTAACTATGAGCTCAACTTACTCCATCACTACAAAAACCAGTTCCAAGATTAAAAAAAGAATGGAAACAATTAGACAGGATTCCTAAGAACTAAGAAACCTTTAGTAAGAAAGAAAAAATTAGAATCATCACTTTACCTTATCAAGCTACTTGGCACCCTACTAGAACAAGCATCCTTCAAACTTGACCCTCAACGAATAAGATCATAATTTTTTCATACCATATCCAATCATAAATTTTGATATATAAATTTAAATATCTCTGAACTATATTCAAAACACAACTTGAATCAGCTCCTAACTCTTCATGTAGCTCCTATAATGTCAATTTTACTAAAAGTTACTTCAAACTGCCCCAAAAATAAGTGTTCATAAATAGGGCTCGGTTTGCATGTTTCCACCTTATCCATGACATAAAACCTTCATGAACATGTAGTAAAAATCCAAGTCTAAATAATTTCAATTTAATCTTTACCTTCTTTCTGAAACTTCTCCTCAAACTGGAACTCTTCAGAAACAAGAAAATTCAAGTGGGGCCTACATACTTTCACATGCACAAATATACCTTCCTGGAAAGATGGAAGTGTAATATACAAAATCAAATCATAAATTTTTAAAAAAATAATTTGAAAATTCTCTATATACTCACTTTTCTCCAAGCTACTCCTAATTAGGGTTTTGCTAGGGTTTGAAACCAATTTACCTTCTTAACGATCACTCATAAAAAATGTGACGATAAAACCACCTAATTTTTTTTTATAAACCTTTTTAGTTATATGTAAAAAAATCCCCCAAGAGCTATATATACCATGAAAAACATACATCCCACAATGAACATCTAAAATTCAACATTTGCTTCAAAAACACACTCAAACTTACCCAATTTTGCCAAACATTGCATATCTTCAAAAAAATTCTTCAGAATGACCTAAAATTTGGCATGAAGAATCATGAAAACATTATCTAATATTTTATACTAACCATCTAGTCCAGATAGCTCTAAAAATATCCATCCAATCTCATTTTCCCATGCTTACCTGTCTGGTTCTCACTCTTTTCTTCCCAAGGACCTCATAAAAGCACCAAACCTCTGAATTATGACCTGAAACTCATCACATGCCTCAAGTACACTACCAAAATTCTGAAAAAATGATCCAAAATGATTGATTGGGTCTAAATCTCACACGTCTATACCATTCTGCATGTTACAGGGCTAGAAATAGGCCTAAAATGACCTGACTCAACCATGAACTAACGATGTTGACCTTATGTAGAACCATGTACACTTCTAAAACACCTATACGAACATTATTGACATCATGAAACTCAAAAAATCACTTGGGAAGAGACAAACCATGACTTAGCATACTCAACCATGCACCAAGGCACTATAGACCTTCACCAAACTTGACACAACCACTCAATCATCATGTTTGACCATTGAATAACACCACATGGAGAATCACATGATGCCATTTTCCATCAATAGAGTTAAAATAAATGACAAAACTAATACACAATGGCCAACAATGTCCCACTTTGTCATTGATGACAACCGCCATCATAAACATTGATGGAAACCGACATGACCAACACCTACACATGACTCTTTCCCATGTTTTTGATGCTTCTCTCCCCTTTTGAAACCTATGAAAAGGGATATAATAACTGCAAGACATGGAAAAAATGGCAACACGTGACTCAACGCAATGGAAAGAATGCAAAATATAACTTACTTGGCTTACTCGTTCCCCTTGGACTGGAATCTCTCTTCTTTGATTCCAACAATAGCAAATGAAGATCGTATGGACCTAATAAAACATGAAATCCAGCCCCCTAAACATATTCTCCTTATTTTTTCCTTCAACCATGCTTTACATCACTTTCTAGGCCATGATTAAGCTCAAAAACACAATTTTCTTCCAAACTCAATATGACAAGCGTTAGGACCACTTGTCCCTAAACAACAACTTCATTACATCTGAGCCAAACTTCTACAAGCCATGAAGACCCACATACAACATGAAATACTGAGTTATAGATCCCCTTAGGCTAGTACCAGCCTAATTCAGTGGAAATCACACAAATTAGGCTTCTTACCTTGCTTGAGTGGCTTATTAGATGTGTCAACCATAATTGATCTACGATAAAACATTGTATCAGTCATTTATACATACTTTTCATGGCTGATTGAACATGTAACTTATTTCCTTTGTCCTGCAAACAAAAATTATACACCCTTTTAGTCATCAAAGGTCACCTAAACACCTTTCTTCATGATCAGAGCATATTTTTCTTTAATTAATCACAGTACCTTAGATAACTCAGAGCCTCTTTGACCTTATAGACCTTCTTTGAATTATTTTCTCATACCTCTATATACTTAGTAAGAATTTTGTCACTGTAATACACTTAAACCAACTTCTTGACTTGTATGAACATCTTCACATATTTTACTCACTCTTAATGAACCTGTAGAGATCAGTACCTCAGCCTTTTCTCTTCACATATAATTGTTATCCCGTAAAATTGACAAGGGCAATTTTACTGATAACCATATGGAAAATTTTGTTTCGATCCCTCGTTAGGGATCCCTCGCGTTCGAAACGTTGTAAAATCCCTTCCCGAGAAATCTAGTTTTCGAACTTAGTCATTTTGAGCCTTTTTTGGCTGGGCGCATGAAATATCCTTGTAACACTAGCTTTTGATGCGCCCCCTTAAAAGCCTTTGGCACATAGTTTTCCATGTTAACACATCTTTCGGTGTGCCAAAGGATGTTGAGTCTCTTTTGCGTGCGCCAAGGCGCATGCGCCTTGTTATTGATACAACTTGTGTTGCGCCACTCTTTGGTGCGCCAAAGGGCGTACATAACTCCCGTGTCGACAATAGATTTGGTGCGCGCAAGGGCGCGCTTCGTACCTCATGTTGGCAGATGCTTTGATGCACCAAAGGGCGCATCCCTTTCTCCGTGTCGACAACAAATATCATGCGCCTTTGAAAAAGTGGTTGGCGCATTTATGTCCAGTTTTTATATATATATATGTGTGAGTGCGCGCCCAAAATGTCATTTTCACTTTTGTCGAGCATGTGATTTTTCTGAGCTTGTCAGCCTCTGCTCCGTCGTTTTCAACATATTGTGGACCCATTCCAAACTTTTGGTATTTATCCAAGTAAGAGGTTCTTCTCCCCCTTGTGCGTTTAGTGTTTTCGGTTCTTGGTATTTTTGTGGTCTGGTTTTTATGCTTGCTGGTCTGGTCTTTAAAATATATATGTTTTAAGTTGGCTGCCCTCCCCCTATGCTATCCTCCCTCTTTCTAAATCTGCTGGAGAAGAACGTTTTCTTGAAACAGTGGTTGCAGCCCTCTTGATCTAAAACGTTTCGTTTACCCAGCTGAGCCTTTCAAATAAGAAGTCAGGGATAAAAGAACCTACATCATAGAGAAACCCCCTTTGTAAAGAAGGTTTGTTCACTGTCTTTTCCCCTTGGCGCATCGGCGCGTACTGCAACACTAAGAACAGTTGCGCCCCTTTGGCGCATCTACCCGCCCTGTTACATGAGCTAAACCCACGCCAATGGCGCGCCCTTTCTGCCTGCTGCATCATAAACTCATCTGCCCCTTTGGCGCACCATCCGTCTATGTTGCATCCCTTTTCTATGCGCCTATGGCGCACTCAGCTTCTATGTTACACAAGCTTATATTTGCGCAAGTCTGAAGCTATAGAGGCGTTGGCATATCCCCGATTACAACAACATCATGTTGTGTAAACCCTTCATGCACCGCGCCATATCCCTTTGGCGCACAAAAAGTCAATGTTGCACGATCCATCCACATGCCAAAGGGCGCACCGAATACCAATGTAACACACAATTTTCATGCGCCCTTCTTTAAAATGCAATCTGCAACATCCATGTGCCATGCACCTTTGGCACCAGTTTTACCTTTGCTAACACCCTCTTCCTGTGTGCCTTATCTATTTAGCCTGCAAGTTGCAATTTTCATGCGCCCTGCGCCCTGAGCCTTAAAATCTCTAACTCTTTCTTCTGCTAGCTTTCCAATGAAAGATCAAATGGCTAATTCAACCTTTTTGGATTGGGTCTTGCTTCTTCTTCATGCAGATTAGCAACTGAACTAGAAAGAACACATGTCGACATCCAACAAGAGACCCACCAAACCAAGAGGAAAGGCTAAGCTTACTGAAGAGGAGATGAAGTACAAATATCAAAGGGTCAGGATGCCCGAATCACAGGCTGAATGTAGCATGGATGTCAGAGACTCAGAATTGGGTCACATTGACATGGAATAATTTTGGGTTAGGACTCAGAAGGTTACAAGAAGTCCATGGATGGACAAGTTAATAGGTAGTGCCCTGCATTTTGCCGGAGGAATCCCCGTCAGTGCCGTCAACAATGAATTCATGATGGTGATTGCACAGTCTTACAACAAGGACACAAGATGTGTCGAAAATAGCAAAGGCGAGGTAATCATAAACCTCACTGCCCGTCATTTTGAGATGATACTTGGCATCCCTCACCACCGGCACTTTGTGGCCGTCAACCAAGAAGAGTGCATCAAGGCCTGGGAAGACAATGAAGACCAATGCATGTAACTGATGAACGAAGTCTACTTGAAGAACAAGAAGGTGATAGCCCGGTGGCCCCAGATCATCCACTGTAGTTACTTCTCAGAAGAGCTCAGCGATACTATTACTTTCCTGAGCAGAGTCTTCGGGCTTTCTGACGCCCACTACTTCCATAAATGGATGCTGAGGTATTTGGAAACAATGAATAAAAATGTGCCTGAGCAGCGCTTTTGCTGGGGAGAAATAATAAGTAGCACCATCTCCGAGCAGCTACAACAATTCCCCACAACGGGAGTGTTCCATATGAACTCCTACATAGTCTACGCTGCAGCGTCGGAGAGGGATTATCCAGGGCTAAACCGAAGTGGAATTTGGCCTCAGGTCAAAATATATGAATATTATCAAGAGCTGAGGCTAGAGAACAGCATCCCTCAATTCACCAAAATTAATGATGCTTTCTTCTATCACATCATTTGCCTGTTGAGGCCAAATCTAACTCATGGTCATACAACCAAGAACATTGTGTCAACTGTGGAGAAATGGGGGGCCCTATTCACCCAGTTTCTCACATTTACCTATCTGAGGATGGTCAACTTCTTGGGCGAGCCAACCAGGCTACCGAGGTACGCTGGACCTAAGCTGATTCTACTAGAGTTATCAAGGCAGCTGGTCACATACCATGAGAAATGCCTCAAAAGAAAGAAGGGCGGAACTCCTTTCCCCCTCACAGTGGGCCGGTACACATGCTCCTCCCATCACAAGGCGAAGGAAATGTTCGCAGAGCTAGAGTTGCTCAATTTGAGACATGACTTCCCAGCCAGTCCTACCTTTGACCCAAGGGGCTGCCTGCCAAGGGCTAAGCTTGATCTGATCCACGTCCCTCAAATTGAGGATATTTACATTGACGTCATCCATGAGGTGGAACTCAGAAGAAAGGATCATTCTCGCTTAGCATTGGTGGAAATTATCCAATACGGAGTGGCCATTGTCCCCAAAGGCTTCCAAACTATGGAAGATGAAGTAAACAAGGTGTATAATGACATGGAAGGGGATGATTGGCCCTTCCTAGCCTTTGATAGAAGCAAAGCTCCTCAAACAATTGAGGAGAGGGTCAGGGAGACTATGCGCAGAACAGAGCACTGGTGCCGCATGAACGGACTGATCTACCTCGAAGTAGATTTCACAACCTCCCCATTGGGAAATGCACCTCCAAGGTCCAAGAAGCAGCTAAAAGGCAAGGGTGTAGAAGGTGAGCCTAGCACCATTCAGGAAGAAGCCCCTGGAAGTCCTCCTTCCACAACGCCATAACAGGTAATAACTCTGGATTCGCCAGAGAAAGAAGCAGCAGAGGATAGTCCCATACGCCCATCCACTCAGGATGTAGGCATTGCTATAACCACAGAGGTCCCTTCTGTCCCTTCTTCTTCTCTTCCTTCCCCTCCTTGAGTGACTCAGACGACCACTCCTTTGGTCGTGTCCTCCGCCCCTTCTTCTACTCTTTCCCCTGCCTCTTCGTCTATCTTCTCCTCCCTTGCTGATCTTATCTTCTTCCATTTCTTCCCTCATTTCCGGGCTCCCTTCCCTTCCTTTGTCTTCTGCAGCTGCGGTTTCCCTTCCTCCCGTGGACACTTCTTCGGCTGTGATTTCAATGCCACTGCCACGTGTCTCCACGTTTTTCCCCTCTTCTACTGCAGTTGCTCCCTCCTCCTCTGTCTCTGGTCCTTCTTTGATAGGACCAGCTTGGATCTCTCAGCAGTTGAGCCAACAAAAGAGGAAAGTTCCCATTGCTCCGATGGAATTTTCCAGTAATTCCAGCCAAAGGGGCAAAGAAGCTAAAGCTTGTAACATGCTTCTCTAAAAGTGCTGCAGGTGAGAGGATCATGGAAATTGCATACCCTGATCCCCTCAAGGAAAAAAAAAGATCTGTCTTCGACAGATTTTACTGTGACCCAAGTCACAATGGGGACATCTTCTGAAAGTCTCCACGGGGAAGCTCTTTCCGCGGTCGACGCCCTTTGTCAAAAGCTTCAGGAAATAAAAGAAGAGAAAAGGCTACTGAAGGAGCAGAACAAATATCTGCTTCAAGCCTTACAGAAGATGGGTAGTGCACCTCCCACGACTGCCGCCGAGACTTCTGAACTTCTCAGCCAAGAGAAAATCAATGAATATTCAAAGATCGGCGAGCAAGGTATGGCCGTTTCTGCTTGGAGGAGCCAGATCCTCAAGGACAGTGAAAGAGTGATCGCCGAATATGTCAATTCATATCTAAACATCAAAAAGGCGAACGAGGAACTCCAAGTATTAGCAGGTCCCATATCAGAAGAGCTAGATCATGCTAGACTCCAACACGAGACGTTCCAACAAATGTTCGACTCTTCAGTCGAGGATCTAGTCAAGTTCAGAGTTTTCGGCCATCCAAGGGCTCTCAACAAAACCATGTCCACTTTGGACTATCAGATAGATCAGCTGGAATTTGTTCTGGAAAAGATAGACAAGGTGAAGGAAGAGGCCCTAGATGCGATGCATCAAATGGAGCGAATTGTCCTTAACATGTCTCCAGGGCTGCTCACTCCTTCCTTTACCATGAGATCAGCTGATGAAACTATCCAGATCTTCAAAGAGATCGCTTCTCAAGGAACAGGGCCAGAGGTCACATTTGACACTGAATCTATCAATAACCTGCTGGCCTGTAGGGACTTCATCGGGTTCCTCATCGAGGCGGACAAAGATTATTCTAAACTCCCAGAAAAGCTCATAAGCGAGCGGGAGACTTGCGAAGCAATCAGCGAACAGCACAAGGATCCATCACAGGATCAATTTGGGCCCATGATTAACAAGTTTTTGGAATACCGCGCTCAGTTCCACATATCATCTCCTGAGCAGCATCAGAAGCAGGCAACCCCCTTTCGGCCGCAGGATGACGATGACGAGTAGCTTCTTCTTCTTCTTCTTCTTCTTCCTCTCTCTATTCTGCGACTTTCTTGTTGAAATGTCTAAAGTGTGTTGGCACAAATGATGACATCATCCATGTTGCATCATGGGATGATGTCATCAATCAAGTTGTCAAAGGTCAACATGACTTTTAGATATTTTGTAAATATCTTTGTAAATATTTGTTGGCTCCTTTTTGCTTTTTTTCTCCTCTCTTCTATAAATACTGGAATACTTGTTGTATTCAGTGTGAACATTTTTTAGATGAAAATAGAAGTGAGGAGAGAAAGACTTTGAGCTTTCTTGTAACAGAAGAAAACAGTAATACAAATATTAAGACTTTGTGCTCAATAGCTGTGTTATGTATTAGATCTTCCTTACGTTAGATCTGTATGTGTTTAATCTGTTGGATTCATATCTACTTTTCTGTCATTTGCTCATCAGTATTGCTTTGTTTATTTATGTAAGTAGGTTTGGCTCTATTTACTACCAACCCAAAAACATAAATCTTCTGACCTTTCTGCTTTGGAATTCATTTCTTTTCTTCCTTCGGATTTGTTCTTTCTCTTTTCCCTCTTTGATTCCTTTCTTTTCGCAGCCTGAAACACTCTACTGGGATGAGATCCCAAACCCCCGAAGGCAGAATCTGTGAGACTTGCATAGATTCCTGCTGGTAGAATAGCAATAAACCAGTTTCGCTTTGCTGACTCAAAGAGGGGCTAAGCCCTGCACACTGTTGGCTCGTTTATCCATAGATCTGTCCAGGCAACAGATTTTTGGACCAACAGTTTTTGGTGACTCCACTGGGGATTGAACCGATCTGTCAGATCTATGATGGTGGTAAGATAAAAAATCAGAAAAAATCAGCAGATTGCTGCCTGTTTGCAAATCTGAACTTTTTGTAAAAATCCAAAATTTTTGCAAAAGTGCTCAAATTAAAAAAAAATCTTCTGAGAGTCATAGATCTAGTCCAGTTATAGATCTTTAGTTCGCTGAGTTTTTGAAAAATATGGAATTTTGCCGTAGATCTGAGTTTTGACTGTTTGCAAGAAGTTTGAAACCCTAAAAAAAAAAAAAAAAAAAAAAGTTAAAATCAGATCAGAAAATCAGCCTACTAATCTTCCCTGCCATCTTATCCTCGTTATAATTTGTCATTTAACCGCAATCGGTTTCTGAAGAGGATAATTTTAAATATTTAGAAAAGTATTTGCTGCTGGATTTTGTCAAAAAAAAAAAACCAGAAAATCAGCCAGTACAACCAAAAAGAAAGTTTAAATCTGCGCCATAACATTGCAGATCTGGAAGGTACACTGGCGAGTGAACCTTTTACGCGCAGCAGGAGAGCCCGTGGAGAAGCTGATCCTACTTTCGATCTGCTTCAGAGGCACAATTTCAGCGTAACACCGGCATGTTTTTCAGCGCTAAGCTCAGCTAGCCGGTCATCCAGGAGTGTCTCACCTCCACAAAGAAAAAGTCTGTTACAAGGAGCATCTACGTCCCTTTATAGTGCCTTGCTACTCAGCGGAACTACACTTCCAGCTCTTGTTCTCTTTCCGGATTTTCAAATGGTGGTTCCATGGGGAAACGCGATGGGTCCGTTGGCTTTACCACATCCAGTTCACGCTCTCCCTCACAGAAATTGAAAGAATTTTCCCAAATTTGACGGGAGCGGAAATCAAAGCACGGATTCCCACATATCTACATTCATTATGTCATGCAGTATTTTGGATGTGACCCACGAAGATGTGTCGGTTCACCTTTTTCTGGAAACCCTACAAGGACCTGTAGCTGAATGGTTTCAGCATTTGCCGGCCGGATCTATCACCAGTTGGGCCACCTTACCGGATGCTTTTGAAGATAGGTATAAGCCTTCAGAGGATGCATTTGCATTATTATCACAAATCACTCACCTCAAGAAGGAGGCGAATGAGACCATGCGCGATTTTATCACCCGGTTCAATGCACTAATCAACCGTGTCCTGGTTGCCATGCTTCCAACGCCGGAAAATCAAAAGTGTTTCTTCGTAAACGCCATGAGCTCAAAAGTTAGTTTCTTTCTCCTTCAAGAGCGAGTTGCCACCTTGATTCTCTCTCAAGCCACTGCCATTCGCATAGAAGATAATCTGATAATATCTGGCGAATTAAAAAAGGAATCAGCAAAGCCTAAATCTTTGGGCCCTTTGCCCACCACTTCGTCTGATCCAGCATTCCAAAAGATGGCAAACGATTTGCTCACGTTAAAGAAGAAGTTGGCCCAGGCCTCTCCCAGCTCCTCATACCGGGATATCCCGTGGAGGAATTTTGTTCCTAACAATGTTTCACAAAGACCGCGCTTACCTACAGCTGCTCCGCGGTTGGCACTTGAGGCCCCTCCGATCAATGCTCTGGTCAAAATTGAAGAAGAAGAGTAGTACTATGAAGAACCTTCGTCTCAGGGCGAAGATGATCAAGATGTCGGTGAACCGACTGGCGACTCTACT
This sequence comes from Taxus chinensis, assembly GCA_019776745.2. NCBI lineage: Eukaryota > Viridiplantae > Streptophyta > Pinopsida > Cupressales > Taxaceae > Taxus > Taxus chinensis. Next base: position 625,041,420 of record CM034148.1, on the reverse strand, counting down.
ATCGGGTATATGGAATTTGATGAGGAAGAATCTGATGAAGAAGAGGGTACCCAGGGGTACGCAAGCGGGCAGTCATATGCTGTTTTTACTCGCTCACAAGGAAAAGAAGTGAAAGTTGCTGCCCATGTCCAGCAGGAGAAGGCCGTGTCAAACGCGCCTCCGATCATTGCTAAAAGAGGTAATCCTCTTCCTACTCAACTCCCTGGAAAATCTTTTACAAAGAGATCTTTTCCCCTATCTCTCCTCCAAATCAATCCTCTCACATTCCTCCTAAGACCACCAATCCTATTCCATCATCGCGAGGTGAGGGACTCATTCCTTTACCAACGTAACCCTTGGCCGCGTTTGATATTATAGATCATGCAAAAAAGACCAAGATCCAAATGTCTGAAGCTGAGTATCTTCAGTCAAACCCCAAACAGCTCGTAAGATTGACTAAGTATATCCAAAGTCAAGCTATTATATCTAATCAGGTTTCCCCAAAAGGAATCCCATCCACTCCCCCTGAATCTCATATAAATGTTGCTTCAACATCTGCGTTAGGCAAGATAGAACCTTTCTATCTCTCTCTACTGATCAATGGACACAAGCTGAGTAATTGCATAATTGATTCCGGAGCTTCTAATAACGTCATGCCGGCAAAAGTCACCCATGCTTTGGCCTTACTCTTACCAAGCCTTTCGGCAGGTGTTATTCTTTGGAAACTAAGCAAGTTCCATTGGTTGGCCAAATCAAGGACGCGCAATTTGCATTTGCGGCTTTTCCCGGATAAAAGAGTAAAAATGACAGTCCTCATTGCTGACATTCCGGCAGCCTATGGAATTTTGCTGGGAAGGAGTTTTTGCGGCGAAGTTGGTGGAGAAATTCATATGGACTGGTCCAAAGCTAGAATTCCAGTCAAAGGCGTAATGTAGAATTTGGAGCCTGAATCACAAAAGAAATACTTGGTTACCAGCTCTGAAGACCCCAAAGCTCAAATCCTTTTTGAATCATCAGGGATGGGGAATTACTTCGTATCTACTGAGACGGATAAAACAGGGGTTGTTCTCGTTCAGGAAAGAGATCTTAATAAGATCTGGACATTGCAATTCGATGGGAGCTGTGCAACTAGTGGATGTGGCGCTGGGGCCTGTGCTGATATCTCCTGAGGAAGAAGTCATTCCTCTCTCTTTCAAATTGCAGTTTTTCAATACTAACAATACTGCTGAGTATGAGTCTCTCTTACTCGGTATGCAAGCCGCAAAAGAAAGAGGAATAAAAAATCTAAAAGTACAAGGTGATGCTGAGCTAGTTGTAAATCAAGTCAAAAGGATTTACCAAGTAAAGAATGAAAGGCTCAAGCACTACCGTAATGCGGTATGGGACAGAATTGAGGAGTTTGATGCCTTTTCAATTGAATCAATTCCAAGAGCTCAAAATGACATGGCTGATTCATTGGCTGTCTCAGCATCTCTCATGCTCCCACATCCAGGTTTGAAAACGAACAAGTACACCATTGAGGTGGTTTTCTGCCCGAGCGTGCCGGATAATTCTCAGCATTGGCAGGTGTTCAACGATGATAATCAACTCATTTCCTTTCTGGAAAAATCAGAAAATTTTAACGAGTTGTATTTCGAAGGATCCACCTCTACATGCCGTGAATCAATCAACGGTCAAAACCACAAAACAAAGGAGAACGATGGCATATGTCAACTCAAGGGAAATAAAATTCCAAAGGGCCTAGTTTCTCTGGAACGCCTGTTCGACAGGCATGACCGTTTTGTAAAAAAGAAGAGGTGGGATGATCCTGACTCATCCCCAGAGACCGAACCAGTCAATTTAGGTTCGGAGGCACATCCGCAATTTGTGAACATCGGGAAATGTTGCACTCCAGAAGAAAAGCAGAAATTTGTCAAGCTGCTAAAAAAATATATGGATGTATTGGCACGGTCTTATTCCGATTTAAAGTCCTTCAAGCCGAAGGACGTTCAGCACGATATTCCGTTGAAAGACAATGCCAAAGCCTTCTGCCAGAAGCAGAGGCACTATAATCCCAAGATTTCGGGCACCATCCAGGCCGAAATTCAGAAGATGCTAGACACAAGAATCATCTTCCCTATCCATCACAGTACTTGGGTAGCAAATATTGTGCCAGTGCGTAAGAAAAATGGTGAAATACGCATCTGCGTAGACTTTCGAAATTTGAATCAAGCTTCGCTGAAAGACAACTACCCTCTTCCGATAATGGATCAAGTTCTACAAGAAGTAACTGGATCAGAGATGTTGTCCATGCTCGACGGTTTTTCAGGTTACAATCAGATTGAAGTTTCACCTGAAGATCAGTTTAAAATAGCATTCACTACTCCCTGGGGTACATTTGCCTACAGCAGGATGCCTTTCGGCCTAACTAATGTCGGCGCCACTTTTCAGCGGGCCATGGACTTTGCTTTCAAAGGTATGATGGGGAAGGTCATTGTGGTTTATTTAGATGACCTGACTGTGTTCTCCAAACAATGAAGCGATCATTGTGATCACTTGGAGCAAGTATTGGCTAGATGTCGAGAGCATGGGATTTCCTTAAACCCAAAAAAGTCTATTTTTGGAGTCACGGAAGGGAAGTTGCTAGGCCATGTGGTCAGCAAAGAAGGAACAAAGATAGATACTGAAAGAGTTAAGGCTATTCAAATCCTTACTCTGCCTACAAGCAAGACTGGTGTTCATTCTTTCTTTGGAAAGGTGAACTTTCTCAGGCGTTTTGTTCCTGACTTTGCTAAAAAGACCCGTCACATATTGAACATGATGAAGGGGTCACCAACTTTCAGATGGAGTGAGGAGGGGAAAAGGTCATTTGAAGAAATAAAAGCTTCTGTTGCTCATGCACCAGTCCTGGTATGTCCCCGACTTCTCCAAGGACTTCATCATGTATAGTTATGCATATGAGCATACTGTGTTTGCCATCTTAATGCAAAAGAATTCAGAAGACATTGAATCCCCGATTGCATTCATGAGTTCTCCCCTCAAACCTCACAAACTAAAGATGACTCAGCTGGAAAAGCATGCCTTTGCCGTTGTCAAAGCAGTGAAGAATTTCAGGTATTACATTCTAAACTTGCATACGGTGGTACTGGTCCCGGACACGGCGGTGAAATCAATTCTAACTCAGCAGGAGTTAGGAAGCTTACGAGGAAATTGGATCGCAAAGGTCCAGGAGTATGACCTAGATATTAAACCAACCAAGCTGGTAAGAGGCAAGGGCCTGTGTCAGCTAATGGCTGAAAACAAAGATTCAGAAAACCCTGATGACAGGGGTGACTACACAGAAGAAGCGCTGGACCGGCAGGAAGAGCCTGATTCCCTGCCTCTGGTTCTATTTGTTGTAACTAGTGATGAGTGGTACTCCGACATCACTTTCTTCCTTACCTACAGCGAATGCCCGACGCACCTAACTGCAAAGGAGAAGCGCACTATAAAGCTCAGGGTGGCTAAATACGTCATCTGGGATAACGGCTTATATAAGCGCGGGATAGATGGCATCTTCCTGCGATGTGTCGACAAGCCCCAGCAAGTAAAACTACTGGAAAGTTTTCACAATTCAGCTTATGGAGGAAATTTTTCTTCCTCCGTGACGGCACACAAGATCATTCAGGCCAGGTACTATTGGCCAACGCTCTTTCAAGATACAGCCACCTGGATGGCAAAGTGTGAACCCTGTCCGCAATTCGTCGGCAAGCCCAAGTTGGCTGCCTTTCCCCTAAGGCCGGTCATTATCAATGAACCATTCAGGCAATGGGGAATTGATTTTATTGGCGCACTCAATCCTCAATCGAGTGCCGGACATAGCTATGTCCTTACAGCAATGGATTACTTTACAAAGTGGGTGGAAGCCATACCTGTCAAGCATGCCACTTCTGAGGTGGTTTGCAATTTCATTAAAGAGAATATCATTGTCAGGTTTGACGTTCCAAACAAAATAGTTGCTGATAATGCTTCTAACTTCTCCTCTCGAGAAGTTATTAGTTTTTGCTATGAATATGGGATAACTTTGGCTCATGCCTCAGATTATTACCCTCAAGGAAACGGTCAAGCGGAATCCAGCAACAAGAACTTGGTGGCCATCATACGAAAATTGGTGGAATCAAATCAACAAATGTGGCACAAGTCTTTGTACGACGCTTTGTGGGCGGACCGCATTACTCCCAAGAGATCACTCGGCATGTCACCTTTTCAAGTGTTATATGGCACTGATGCCGAACTTCCCATTTCTACGGAACTTCCTGCTCTATGCTTGGCACGAGCGATTGAAGATGAAACTTTCCATAATTCTCTAGAAAAGAGAATCATGTATTTGGCAGCACTTGAAGAAAAGAGAGTGAGAGTGATCGACAGGATCACTGAACATCAGAATCAAGTTAAGAGGCTTTTCGATAAGAAGGCCAAGCAAAGAGATTTTCAAGTGGGAGATCTCGTCCTTTTGTGGGACAAGCAAAGAGAGCCAAAGGGCATGCACGAAAATTTTGATTCCCTATGGAGAGGGCCCTTCAAAATCAAGCAACTCAACAGAGAGAATAGTTTCTATCTCTCGTATCTGGATGGAACTGAGCTCCCACTTCCCTATAGCGGGTAGCATCTGAAGATCTTCAGGAAGTAGAGCTTGCTCTCTTCTTTGTACAATTTACTTTAAGTTGTGTGTTTGCTTTCGTCGTGTGTTTGCTTTTGGTTTGTCGTGTGTTTCTTTTGTTCTCCCTCCGGTCCCCCTTATTTTTGACTATGTTACCCAATGGATAGGCACAAGTGATCTGGGATTCTCTACCCCTGAGTTTGCTCAGGGATAGTCCCCAGAAAGAGCCAGCTGTTATCCCGTAAAATTGACAAGGGCAATTTTACCGATAACCATACGGAAAATTTTGTTTCGATCCCTCGTTAGGGATCCCTCACGTTCGAAACGTTGTAAAATCCCTTCCCGGGAAATCTAGTTTTCGAACTTAGTCATTTTGAGCCTTTTTTGGCTGGGCGCATGAAATTTCCTTGTAAGACTAGCTTTTGATGCGCCCCCTTAAAAGCCTTTGGCGCATGGTTTCCATGTTAACACATCTTTCGGTGCACCAAAGGATGTTGAGTCTCTTTTGCGTATGCCAAGGCGCATGCGCCTTATTATTGACACAACTTTTGTTGCTCCGCCTTTTGGTGCACCAAAGGGCACACATAACTTCATGTCGACAATGCTTTTGGCGCGCAAAGACGCACTTCGTCTCCTGTTGTCAAATACTCTCATGCGCCAAAGGGCGCACACTTTCTCCTGTCGACAAAAAATCTCATGCGCCTTTGAAAAAGTGGTTGGCACATTTATGACCAATTTTTCTATATATATATATGTGTGAGTGCGCTCCCAAATGTCATTTTCACTTTTGTCGAGCACGTGATCGTTCTGAACTTGTCAGCCCCTACCCATCGTTTTCTTCGCCTTGTGGACCCATTGCACACTTTTGCTATTTATCAGGTAAGAGGTTCTTCTCCCCCTTGTGCGTTTGGTGTTTTCGGTTCTTGGTATTTTTGTGGTCTGGGTTTTATGCTTGCTGGTCTGGTCTTTAAAATATATGTTTTAAGTTGGCTGCCCTCCCCCTATGCTATCCTCCCTCTTTCCAGATCTGCTGGAGAAGGATGTTTTCTTGAAACAGTGGTTGTAGCCCTCCTGATCTAAACCATTTCGTTTACCCAGCTGAGCCTTTCAAATAAGAAGTCAGGGATAAAAGAACCTACATCATAGAGAAACCCCCTTTGTAAAGAAGGTTTGTTCACTATCTTTTCCCTTTGGCGCATCTGACCGACCTGTAACGTGAGCAAAACCCGCGCCAATGGCACACCCAGCTTCCATGTTACACAAGCTTTATCTGTGCAAATCTAAAGCTATAAAGGCACTGGCGCATCCCCGATTACAACAACATCATGTTGTGTAAACCCTTCATGCGCCGCGCCATATCCCTTTGGCGCACGAAAAGTCAATGTTACACGATCCATCAACATGCCAAAGGGTGCACCTAATACCAATGTAACACACAATTTTCATGTGCCCTTCTTTAAAATGCAATCTGCAACATCCATAGCGCCCATGAGCCTTTGGCACCAGTTTAACCTTTGCAACACCCTCTTCCTGTGCGCCTTATCTATTTAGCTTGCAAGTTACAATTTTCATGCACCATGCGCCCTGAGCCTTAAAATCTCTAACTCTTTCTTTTGCTAGCTTTCCAATGGAAGATCAAATGGCTAATTCAACCTTTTTGGATTGGGTCTCGCTTCTTCTTCATGCAAATCAGCAACTGAGTTCGAAAGAACACATGTCTACATCCAGCAAGAGACCCACCAAACCAAGAGGAAAGGCTAAGCTTACTGAAGAGGAGATGAAGTACAAATATCAAAGGGTCAGCATGCCCGAATCATAGGCTAAATGCAGCATGGATGTCAGAGACTCAGAATTGGGTCACATTGACAAGGAAGAATTCTGGGTTAGAACTCAGAAAGTTACAAGAAGTCCATGGATGGACAAGTTAATAGGCAGTGCCCTGCATTTCACCGGAGGAATCCCTGTCAGCGCTGTCAACAATGAATTCATGATGGTGATTGCACAATCTTACAACAAGGACACAAGGTGTGTCAAAAACAGCAAGGGCGAGGTAGTCATAAACCTCACTGCCCGTCATTTTGAGATGATACTTGGCATCCCTCACCACTGGCACTTTGTGGCCATTAGCCAAGAAGAGTGCATTAAGGCCTGGGAAGACAATGAATACCAATGCATGCAACTGATGAACGAAGTCTACTTGAAGAACAAGAAGGTGATAACCCGGTGGCCCCAGATTATCCACCGTAGTGATTTCTCAGAAGAGCTCAGTGATACTATTACTTTCCTAAGCAGAGTCTTCGGGCTCTCTGACGCCCACTACTTCCATAAATGGATGCTGAGGTACTTGGAGACAATGAATAAAAATGTGCCTGAGCAGCGCTTTTGCTGGGGAGAAATAATAAGCAGCACCATCTCTGAGCAGCTACAACAATTCGCCACAACGGGAGTGTTCCATATGAACTCTTACGAAGTCTACGCTGCAGCGTCGGAGAGGGATTATCCAGGGCTAAACCGAAGTGGAATTTGGCCTCAGGTCAAAATATATGAATATTATCTAGAACTGAGGCTGGAGAACAGCACCCCTCAATTCACCAAAATTAATGATGCTTTCTTCTATCACATCATTTGCCTGTTGAGGCCAAATCTAACTCATGGTCGTACAACCAAGAACATTGTGTCAACTGTGGAGAAATGGGGGGCCCTGTTCACCCAGTTTCCCACATTTACCTATCTGAGGGCGGTCAACTTCTTGGGCAAGCCAACCAGGCTACCGAGGTACACTGGACCTAAGCTGATTCTACTAGAGTTATCAAGGCAGCTGGTCACATACCATGAGAAATGCCTCAAAAGAAAGAAGGGTGGAACTCCTTTCCCCCTCACAGTGGGCCGGTACACATGCTCCTCCCATCACAAGGTGAAGGAAATGTTCGCAGAGCTGGAGTTGCTCAATTTGAAACATGACTTCCTAGCTAGGCCTACCTTTGACCCAAGGAGCTGCCTGCCAAGGGCTAAGCTTGATCCGATCCATGTTCCTCAGATCGAGGATATTTACATTGACGTCATCCACGAGGTGGAACTCAGAAGAAAGGATCATTCTCGCTTAGCATTAGAGGAAATTATCCAATACGGAGTGGCCATTGTCCCCAAAGGCTTCCAAACTACGGAAGATGAAGTAGACAAGGTGTATAATGACACGGAAGGGGATGATTGGCCCTTCCCGGCCATTGACAGAAGCAAGGCTCCTCAAACAATTGAAGAGAGGGTCGAGGAGACTATGCGCAGAACAGAGCACTGGTGCCGCATGAACGGGATGATCTACCTCGGAGTAGATTTCACAACCTCCCCATTGGGAAATGCACCTCCAAGGTCCAAGAAGCAGCTAAAAGGCAAGGGTGTAGAAGGTGAGCCTAGCACCATTCAGGAAGAAGCCCCTGGAAGTCCTCCTTCCACAGCGCCAGAACAGGTAATAACTCTAGATTCGCCAGAGAAAGAAGAAGCAGAGGATAGTCCCATACGCCCATCCACTCAGGATGTAGGCATTGCTACAACCACAGAGGTCCCTTCTGTCCCTTCTTCTTCTCTTCCTTCCCCTCCTCGAGTGACTTAGACGACCACCAATTTGGTCGTGTCCTCCACCCCCTTCTTCTACTCTTTCCCCTGCCTCTTTGTCTATCTTCTCCTCCCTCACTGATCTTTCCTCCTCCATTTCTTCCCTCATTTCCGGGCTCCCTTCCCTTCCTTTGTCTTCTGCAGCTGCGGTTTCCCCTTCCTCCCGTGGACACCTTCTTTGGCTATTCTTTCAATGCCACTGCCGCGTGTCTCCACGTTTTTCCCCTCTTCTACTGCAGCTGTCCCCTCTTCTGTCTCTAGTCCTTCTTCCATAGGATCAGCATGGATCTCTCAGCAGCTGAGCCAGCAAAAGAGGAAAGTTCCCATCGCTCCGATGGACTTTTCATTAATTCCAGCCAAAGGGGCAAAGAAGCTGAAGCCTGTTGCATGCTTCTCTAAAAGTGCTACAGGTGAGAGGATCATGGAAATTGCATACCCCGATCCCCTCAAAGAGAAAAAGGATCTATCTCCGGAAGATTTTACTGTGACCCAAGTCACAATGGGGACATCTTCTGAAAGTCTCCAGGGGGAAGCTCTTTCCGCGGTCGACGCCCTTTGTCAAAAGCTTCAGGAAAAAAAAGAAGAGAAAAGGCTACTGAAGGAGCAGAACAAATATCTGCTTCAAGCCTTACAGAAGATGGGTAGTGCGCCTCCCACGACTACCACCGAGACTTTTGAGCTTCTCAGCCAGGAGAAAATCAATGAATATTCAAAGATCGGTGAGCAGGGTATGGCTGTTTCTGCTTGGAGGAGCCAGATCCTCAAGGACAGTGAAAGAGTGATCGCCGAATATGTCAATTCATATCTAAACATCAAAAAGGCAAACAAGGAACTCCAAGTATTAGCGGGTCCCATATCAGAAGAGCTAGATCATGCTAGACTCCAACATGAGACCTTTCAACAAATGTTCGACTGTTCAGCTCGAAGATCTGGTCAAGTTTGGAGTTTTTCGGCCATCCAAGGGCTCTCAACAAAACCATGTCCACTTTGGACTATCGGATAGATCAGCTGGAATTTGTTCTGGAAAAGATAGACAAGTTGAAGGAAGAGGCCCTGGATGCGATGCATCAAATGGAGCGAATTGTCCTTAACATGTCTCCAGGGCTGCTCACTCCTTCCTTTACCATGAGATCAGCTGATGAAACTATCCAGATCTTCAAGGAGATCGCTTCTCAAGGAACGGGGCCAGAGGTCACATTTGACACTTAATCTATCAACAACCTGCTGGCCTGTAGGGACTTCATCGGGTTCCTCATCGAGGCGGAGAAATATTATTCTAAACTCCCAGAAAAGCTCATAAGCGAGTGGGAGACTTGCGAAGCAATCAGCGAACGGCACAAGGATCCATCACAGGATCAATTTGGGCCCATGATTAACAAGTTTTTGGAATACCGCGCTCAGTTCCACATATCATCTCCTGAGCAGCATCAGAAGCAGGCAACCCCCTTTCGGCTGCAGGATGACGATGACGAGTAGCTTCTTCTTCTTCTTCTTCTTCTTCTTCTTCCTCTCTCTATTCTGCGACTTTCTTGTTGAAATGTCTAAAGTGTGTTGGCACAAATGATGACATCATCCATGTTGCATCATGGGATGATGTCATCCATCAAGTTGTCAAAGGTCAACATGACTTTTAGATATTTTGTAAATATCTTTGTAAATATTTGTTGGCTCCTTTTTGCTTTTCTTCTCCTCTCTTCTATAAATACTGGAATACTTGTTGTATTCAGCGTGAACATTTTTTAGATGAAAATAGAAGTGAGGAGAGAAAGACTTTGAGCTTTCTTGTAACAGAAGAAAACAGTAATACAAATATTAAGACTTTGTGCTCAATAGCTGTGTTATGTATTAGATCTTCCTTACGTTAGATCTGTATGTGTTTAATCTGTTGGATTCATATCTACTTTTCTATCATTTTCTCATCAGTATTGCTTTGTTTATTTATGCAAGTAGGTTTGGCTCTGTTTACTACCAACCCAAAAACATAAATCTTCTGACCTTTCTGCTTTGGAATTCATTTCTTTTCTTCCTTCGAATCTATTCTTTCTCTTTTCCCTCTTTCATTCCTTTCTTTTCGCAGCCTGAAACACTCTACTGGGATGAGATCCCAAACCCCCGAAGGCAGAATCTGTGAGACTTGCATAGATTCCTGCTGGTAGAATAGTAATAAACCAGTTTCGCTTTGCTGACTCAAAGAGGGGCTAAGCCCTGCACACTATTGGCTCGTCTATCCATAGATCTATCCAGGCGACATATTTTCGGATCAACAATACTCTCACTAATGGTGATCTTATATGCAAACCTATAGTCACAACCTCTAGCCTGTATCATTCCATAATTGGGCTTCATCATGTTTTAGAGATTTAAATAACCATGAAAACCCTCAAGCTTACCAAATAGACTCAGGAATAACTCTGAATTCACCTTTGACCTACAACATACACACTTCCTTAATCAGATTCTGACTCTTCAAGATGTACATTTTCGTATTTAGGATAAAAATACCTTCACATACATATTCATGAAGTGTTTATAATGATATTATATGAACTTATTTTTCTTGAAAACCACTGTTACAATCTCCATACATTGCTACAACCTTAACCCAGTCAATTTTCCTAGATTTAGACCTTGTATAATATTGTTTACACCTCATAGATTTGATGAACCGCATTGAACCTCCACCTTTTCTGATGAATCTTACTCTTGATTGGGATGTAGCACATATTGACAACATGAAGTTATTTTTCATTCAACTTAAATTTGTTGAAGACACTTTTACCCAACATCACAGACCTTAAGCAAAATCTTAGACTTCTTCAGAAAGATTTGAATCTCCAATATCCAATCTTAATATTATAACCCATGTTACTATTAGGGTTCAAGCCACACTGATACTTATCTTTAGTTTAAACACTTCTACATACCATGAACATGTTTGTAAAACTATACACTTTCACGAAAAACACGTGGAGGGGAATGTTTCTTTCTTACATTAGATAAATTGTTTTGACCTTGAAATATACACCCTTGACACAAGTTCATGACACGGAATTATTTAATACACTTGGGATCTCACTGTTGGGTCAACACACTAGTCACTAATGATCCTAAGTTTATTTTTCCATGATAAAAAAGCCTTATCACACTTCTTTGTAGATACACACACATCTTTAATTATTTAATCTCAAACTTGGGAGTACATAATTTGACTCATATCTGTAAATGCTCCCTACTCTTTCATATTCCTAATTAAGAAATCCTGATACTGTAGATAGAAGCATTTTGACCTTGAAAACTGACACTTATTTCCCTTTGGGTTTGATATGGATTGGAACAAGCTCTTACACACCAATTCATGCTCTAGACTAGGGCAAAGACATATTTACAAGTATTGTCATGCATTCTCCATTCATACTTTGTTTTTGAATTCAAGCAACCAGGGCCAAATTAAGGTTTTTGAGTGCCCTAGGAAGTACATAGAATGCACACCCCCCCTCCTCCCTTCTAGTTATCCATTTGTCCGTTTGCCTAATTTTTTTAAATTTATATTGTAATTTTTAACAAAACATATGATTAAATCTCCAATTTTAATAAATCAGGATCTTAGAAAATCTTGAGACAAGAAATGTCTATTTATAGTCTACCAAAGAATGTGAAAATGCAACAATTATTGGTGTTGAACTTGTCAAATCATTTTGAAAACTGAAATAGATTCCTATACATTATAATCCCAAAATGGAAAATGGGGGTAGCTTTCATTGTTTTGCTTTCCTGCAACACTTGGACATCTTGGTTATTCCATTTTCTAATGCTCAGTCAATGATGTTGTCCAACAGTGCAATAGGTTCGATAACATTGAATAGCTTTAGGAGCCTCCTTCAAAGATTTTAGAATAATAAATATATTTTTATGCTTTTAATGATGTAAGATTACAAAGATGGGGAAAAAGTTGTAGGCTTCATTGGTTCAACTATTTGTGACTGGATTAAAAAAGAGAATTTTTTCTCACGAAGAGGAATAAACCATACTACTCTACCATGGAATTCTTGGAAACAAGGAATTTAAATTAACTAATTTGAACTATAATTACTATGTTTATGTCATCTCTAGATAATAAACCATAAATAAGAACACGGAACACCTAAACATTACTTCCTGAAACATTTTTGCATGTGCAGATTTCTAAGGTCACATAACTAGAAGTCACTTACTTGTAGTCTAATAGTTATCTATCAATGTTGTTATTGTTGTCCAACAGTCTAACAATGTTCAGTCAATGATGCTTATACTCCTGCCTCTGTGCCCGATAATAAGAAAGAGATGGTATGTTTGAAGGATGTGGGTGTAGCTCGCACTGTTCTCCATGTTCACTAGCAGATAGCCAATATATTAATATATGTATATTTATTAATGCTATTCTGATCACTATTGTAGCTGACCTAAAACTTTTGACCTTAGACAACCTCTCTAACGCCCCTTTCTCATCATGCACCCTAGGCAACTACCTAGGTTGCCTAGGTAATAAAACACCCGTGTAAGCAACCACACATACATGTAGCATGTCTTTAAACATTACCAAATGAACATTGTTACACTTCTAGTCCACTAGAACTTGAACATGGTAGACATCATCATGGCTAGGGATACATTGAAAATTGACAAGCATAATCAACATTCTTGCAATACTTATTAACACCCTTTATTTTCTAATCACCACCTTCAAACATTCACACACAATATCAAAACCTTCAACTTGGTCATATGAGGCTAGACTTCCTTTGGAAGTGGCATACCATGATTGACATAGAAAACCTTACTTCAGGACATATAACTCATCTCAGGATTGAAAGCATATTATCTAGAGAAACTTTAGATGATGCACCTTGATAGTACATGACAATAGTACATACCACACTATGATAAAGGGAAAACACTAGAACATGATGGATAAGTTTAAACCTGACTGTATAATTTTTAGAATGACTACATAATAGTTAGCTCAAACCAAACCACATTTGAAGAGATAACATAGATCATAGACCTCTTAGTCATATTACTTGACCATTGACCATATTAACAACTTTGGGAGATCATTCTAAGTATCAACATAGTAATACATTCCTCAAATCACCCTTGCATATATTTTTCTCCATACTCAAACTCGGCAACATGACTTTCAATAGGAATAATAGAACTACAACCTTATGGAACAACTTTTACTTAAGAATCAATACAAAAATGACTTATGAGAGTATTAATAGTGCTTCAACCAATGACACTATTCTATAACAGAAGGAGGGTCAAATACCTTGTTCTCAAATATAATTGGCTTAACTTCATGACTGAGTCACATTCACAAGACATAAAATAGAAAATAATCCCTTATACCTTCATTCATCCAATGATAACCTTATACTTCATGATGGGTTTACCCTTCTTTGTGCACAATACACTTTGACACATATTTTAAGACAAGCTACCAACATTTTGATGAATGAAATAGATCTTACTAACTCGGGACATAAATTAACAAACACCTTTAAGAGTACTCCTTGACAGTAGATACATATTATACCATTTTATTAGGCCTTGACATGACTCATACCACATTCAAACTCATTTTATATGCATTGAATACTTGTGAATAGATAATGATTCAACCATAAGGGGAATAAAGATCAACATGATGTAATCATCCTTTACAAGGTCATGGAAAACTTGAATACTCCACATACCACTAATGAAAACAGTATACTCATACTCAACTTGATAGTATACATGACACAATTCACATGTCCCTTTATTACTAGGACATGATGTTTTTGTAACCTTTTCAAAACATTGACAAGACATTTAATACAATTACACACACCTTAGATATAAACCACTCATTTTGACATAAAAATCTAGTCGAGAACAACTTACTCGTACCCTGAGTCCTTACTTGTAACATGGTACCACCTTTAGTATTCCAAATATTTCCTTTAAATTTTTTGAATATACTAGCAAAACTATCATAGTAATCATATTGTACTTTTTTTAATCCACTTTTCTTCAATCCTATGATTACAAGGATCAACCAAGAAGAAATATTCATAAGACAAAAACTTATACCTTAGATGAAAGCATATCCTTTCCTTGTTTCTTGATGATGGATTATCTACTAGCTTTTCTCTTGAAGATGTCAACCACTTCTTGATTTCAAAACCAGTAAGTGCATTTAGTCTTGCCTCTAATGGGCTGATATGATTGTCATGGATGAACAACTCTTTGTCAAGGTTTTATTGGATCTCTTTATAGCTCATTACCATTATTAGGGTTTCATGACATATCACTTATTACATTAAAGGTACTAAAACACTCTTTAACTCTGTCTATAGGTTATCAACATCTCCATCATCCTCTTTAGGGCCAAAATTATAGGAATCATTTTTCAGGTCATCTTCACCATCAATATCTAGGTCTTCATCATCTTCTTCATCCTCTCCATTAGGATAACCTACTTTGAAATCACTACATAGGGATTGTTTGAAAACTTAATCAGTCATCTCATGAGTTAGATTGGAAAAAGGAGTGAAAACACCAAGAACATATATCCAAATATCAAACCATAATGGTTTTAAAGCATGCCCTCAACTTGACCAATGGATTCTCTTCAACTTGAGCTAAACAATCTGCCATACAATGCTTCAGTAGGATCTCCTTCAAGTGGTGAAACTTGCTTCTCAAGGACTTGTTATGATACCAATTTTCAGAAGAAAAAATGAATGAGAGGGGGGGGTGAATAATTCCTATAATATTTTTCAATTCATTTACCATTGTTATAACATACATCAAACATTCATTCAACCATTTACATTCCACATTAGCGTATTAGGTTGGCATCATACATTCAACTAAACATTAAACATGAGAAGGAACACATAGACAAAATATGTAAGTGGGAAACCATAAAGGGTAAGAAAATCCACTAAATTTTTTTATGATATTACAGAAAACAAATACTCAGAATAATATTACACATCACAATAGATTTCTTTAGTGAGGCACCAACCCCTAAACCCTTATTGATATTACTCAAAACAAGAGACTTATATCAATATGAATCATCTCAAAATATGTTGATAAATTATGACCACTAAATTTTTTTTTGATACCACAGTCGATAGTGATCCCAAAATTCAAATCCAAATTCCTTCAAACCCTCTCTCGAGAACACCTTCTTTAACTCGCTCTCCCTAGGTATTCTTGGACTTGTATTTTCTCTAAATAATTACACACATCTTCTCAATCAGTATTCAACCCATAAATCATATGACCATATCTCAAAACCTTCCCTCATACCTACAACTCACTCACCTATGGGTTGCATTTTTCACCCATGCAAAACTAGCTCACAAAATGAGTTCAAACTTCACTTTTATAGCCTTCTCTTCCTTATAACACCAGAGAGGTCAATACTTCATGAATAATTTAAACCATAAAAATTTAAAAAATTCCATTACATCCATTACAATGGTAAAAAATGACCCATATAAGTCGACCATGCCGCGAAAAACCACTCATCATGCACCAAAAAGCCTCAAAACCACCCCATCACTAAAACAACAAAAATCCACTAATCACAAAACCATGCTTAGTCATAGCTATCAAAGTCATCATATTTTGTTTTTTTCTCCACTTCTCTTCATTCCTATGATTACAAGGATCAACTAATAATAAATACTCATAATACAAAATCTTATACCTTGGATGAAATCATCTCCTTTCGTTCTTCCTTGATGATTGATTATCCACTAGCTTTTCTCTTGAAGATGTCAACCACTTCTTGATTTATAGACCTAAAAGTTCCCTTATTCTTTCCTCTAACATGATGATATGATTCTAATGGATGAACAACTCTTCCTCAAGGTTTTCTTAGATCTCTTTATAGCTCATTACCATGGTTAGGGTTTCATGACATACCACTTCTTCCATTAAAGGTCCTAAAACACTCTTTAACTCCATCTCTAGGTTATCAATATCTCCATCATCCTATTTAGGGCCACAATTATCATAATCATATTTTAGGTCATCTTCATCATCAATATGTAGGTCTTCATCATCTTCTCCATCAGGATAACCTGCTTCAAAATAACTATATAGGGCTGCTTTGACACCTTCATCAAACATATCATGAGTTATATTTGAAAAAGGAGTGAAAACACCAAGAAAATATTTTCAAATGTCAAACCATAAGGGGTTTAAGCATGCCCTCAACCTGACTAATGGATTCTCTTCAACTTGAGCCAGACCATTTTCCATACCTATGCTTTAGTAGGATATCCTTCAAGTGGTGAAACTTGATTTTCAAGGACCTTCTCTG
Source organism: Taxus chinensis (assembly GCA_019776745.2). Lineage (NCBI taxonomy): Eukaryota > Viridiplantae > Streptophyta > Pinopsida > Cupressales > Taxaceae > Taxus > Taxus chinensis. Next base: position 625,024,849 of record CM034148.1, on the reverse strand, counting down.
ATACCAATTATTGGAAACACAAAGGAATGGGGGGGTTTGAATCATTCCTACAATATTTTCAATTCATTTTTCATTGTTACAACATCCATCAAACATTAATTCAACCATTTAGATTACACATTATCTTATTAGGTGTGCATCATACATTCAAACCGAACATTAAACATGAGAGAGAGCACATAGAAACAAATGTAAGTGGGAAATCCTCATGGGGAAGAAATCCCAATGAATTTTTTTTTGATATTACACACAACAAAAAATCAAGTGAATATTACACACCACAACATATTTCTTTAGTGAGGCATTAAACCAACAAGGAGCACCAACCCCTAAACCCTTATTGATATTACTCACAACAAGAGACTTATATCAATATGAATCATTATAAAATATTTTGATAAAGTATGAACACTAAAAATATGTTGATACCACAACTGATAGTGATCCCAAAATTCAGATCCAAATTCCTTTAAACCCTCTCTCAAGAACACCTTCTTTAACTCGATCTCTCTATGTCTTCTTGGATTTGTCTTTGTTCTAAATCCTTGCACACAAATTTTCAATCATTATTCAACCTCTATCTCATATGACCAGCTCTCAAAACCTGCCCTCATACCTGTAATTCACTCACCTATGGGTCATACTTTTTAGTCGTGCAAGACTAGCTCACAAAATGAGCTCAAACCTCACTTTTATAGCCTTCTCTTCCTTCTAACCTAAGAGAGGTCGGTTCTTCATGAATAATTTGACCCATAAAACTTTAAAAAATTCAATTACATCCATTACAATGGTCACAAAATACCCATATAGGTCGACCATGCCAAAAACCACTCATCATGCACCAAAACGCCTCAAAACCCTGTCACTAGAATGGCTAACACTACTAATAAAAAAACCATGCTTAGAAAAGCTTCCATATTAAAAAAAAATGAATAATATAGGATAAAATAATCATACACAGTCACACATTTACTTTAACCAATCAAATATTTCATTTAATTGGCCCACTAGCTCATTGCCTTCACAAAACAACTATTATCAGCATCCTGATTTCACCTTTGGGCCTCCAAACTACCAAGATGATCTCAAATGTGGAATTTTACCACTATATGGAAACTGCATAACATGTAGAAACACATATAAGAAATTTATACCTTTTTAAACATCCATATACTCAAATCATAACAACGTTACACTTCACCAAAATAAGCTACCCAAAACCCTATTTTTCAAAATCATTTAGTTTTCATCCTTTCTGTCAATTTAAATACCTTTAATGGCCTTAAATAGGAACAATATTTATCCCTATTAAATCTCCAGGTGATATAAATCATCAACTCAATATTTCAGCAAGAACAGACTTTTCCTAAAAATCAGCTTACTTTCTTCTTCAAAAAACAACCTAAACAAGAAATAAAATAAATACGTAATGAGACAATCCATACACCACTAGAAATATATATGAATCACCTTTCCATAACATATTGTAAATCCTTCCAATTCCAATTGGAAGGCCCTTTAACCATGATAATCTCTGCAAACTATTTTTTATGCCTACTTGAACTCAAGAACTGGCTATGATTTCAAGTTACTCCATTACTACAAAAACCACTTACAAGATTAACTAAAGAATGGAACACCCTTAGACATTATTCCTAATCCCTTAGAAACCTTCACTAAGCAATAATAACTCAGAATCGTCACTTTACCTTATCAAACTACTTGGCACCCTACTAGAACAAACATTCTTCAAATTTGACCTTCAAATAACATCTCATAACTTTTTCATACCTTATAAAATCATAAATTTTGATATACCAATGGAAATATATATGAAACATCTTCACAACATAACTTGAATTAGATCCTAACTCCTTATGTAGCTACTGCAATGTCAATTTTACCAAAAGCTTCTCCCAAACTACCCCAAAAACCAGTCTTCATAAAGAGGGCATACTTTGCACTTTTTCACCATATCGATGACACAAAGCATTCATGAACATGTATTAAAACTCCAGGGATAAAAAAATTCAATTTAATCTTTACCTTCTTTTGGAACTTCTCCTCAAATCAGAACTCTTCATAAACAAGAAAATTCAGGTAGGGCCCACATACTCTCACATGCACAAATATAAATTTTTATAAATCTATAAGTCTTATACAACATACAATCATCAATTTTCCAAAATCAATCAAAACAGGATTTTTATACTCACTTTTCTCCAAGTTGCTCCTAGTTAGGGTTGTACTAGGGTTTCAAACCAACTTACCTTTCTTAACGATCGTTCATACAAATGTGACAATAAAAAAACCTCATTATTTTTTATAAACCTTCTTAGTTCCATGGAAAAACATCCTCCAAGATCTCTGGGTCCCATGTAAAACATACAACCCATAAACAATATGTGAAATTCAACATTTGCTTCAAAAGCGCACTCAAATTTACCTGATTTTTCCAAAACTTGCATAAATTAAAAATATTCATCAAAATGACCTGAAATTTATAATTAAGAATCATGAAAAACATTATATAACTTTTCATACTCACCATAATATTCTAGATAGCTCTAACCCTCTCCATCCAATCTCATTTTCCCATGCTTACCTATTATTTCTCACTGTTTTCTTCCCAAGGACCTCATAAAAGAACCAAACCTCTGAATTATGACCTAAAACTCATCACACACCTCTGGTACACTAACACCATGCTAAAACCATGATACAACATGAATTAAGGTATCTAAGTCGTAAACCTCCATACCAATCTACATGCTCTAAGGATAGAAATAGGCCTAGAATGGCCTAATTCAACCATGAACTGATCATGTTGACCTCATGTAGACTCGTGTACACCTATAACACACCTGTATGACCATGCTTGACCTTATGAAACTCAATAAATCACTTGGTAATACATAAACCATGACTTGTCATACTCAACCTTGCACCAAGGCACTATAGACCTTCACTAAACTTGACACAACCACTCAATCATCATGTTTGACCATTGGACTAACACCACATGGAGACTCACATGACACCATGAAACCCTTTTAAATAAATGGATTTGGCATGAATGACAACACTAAAACACAATTTCTAACAAACTAGGTGTCCAAAGTTGACTTAACCAAATTAGGAAAGTAATTTTTTCCTTGGATGTCCAAATTGGGACACCAAAATTGATGTTTTTTACCATGAAATCTTAAGAAAAAATTTTGGGGTAAAAAATTATATGATAATTACTCTAAAAAAACTAATGGGATCAATGGAACCATTATTTATACCTAATTCTTCATGAACTTCCAAATTTAAGACCTATTCCATCTTGAACTAAGAGCGATAGCTATGGAGTTCTGAACTATTTAAATAAATATTTGAGCCTTGGAGAAAATTTAATGTTTCCAACTTGTAGATGATTCCAATTAATTTCCTATGCCTATATTGTTTCTTCATAATTCCTTATAGAACTCTCAGTATCATCCAAAGAAGTCAATTTTCACCGAGGAGATTTCATTCCCTACAACCTGAATTACCCGATGTTAAAAAGGTTGTTCCTAAATTAAATTTTCTTTCCTTTAAAATTTCCTCTATCAATCTTCTTTAACATAACCCTTATATGTTTTATATTTTCCATTTAACCTTTTAGAGGATGTTTAACTGCATAATTCTTTTATCCAAACTCAATCAATTATAAGGTGTAATTTTGTTTGCATATACAATCAATTCTTTTAAAAATATTTCCCGTTATCCTGTACGTAGTTTTTTTGTCACTATTCTCTAATTTTTTTCCATATTTCGGGTACTAATTCCCTACAAAAACTCCCCCAGAACAAATTTTCATGTGGTCCACATTTTTTTCTTGATTTCGCACCTAAGATACTTTTTTGATGATGTATATAACACCTTGGAGGAAAATCTTAAATAAAAAATAATGCATGAAACAAATACAAAAGTATCATGTGCTTATTATAAGTTAAAGAAACACAAACTAATATACCTTTGAGGACTAACAATACTTAAGCCACCTTTCCTCTCTCTTACCTTATTTCTATTAGGTCTGCCATCTGTCACCACACCCTGCTCCTGACCCTATGCGTGGTGGTGGGTTTAGCTAGCCATAGGTAACATATCTAAACTCAACACCACCATCAATATTTTAATCACTAAAGTAACAGCGTGTAAGTAAGATCCTCTGAGCTCACACAAAAACTCAAACTCAACAAATTTCAGACAATAATACGTCAAAACAACATATTCTAGAGTATAACTACGCACAACACCAGCCCAAAAATGATCTACAACATGCATCTAATGTTCATATACATCAAACAATTCCTGGTACTCTTCTTGCATCTAAACCCTTGGTATGTAACTTTAGCTCTTATTTGATGGATACGTTGATAGCCACTTGTACAACTCTATTGGAAAAAAACCATAAGAATGTCTCAATACAGTTCATGATAAAGATGTTCTTCAAACCACACATGCACATTGAAATTAGGTCTAGTATTATATTTGTGAGCAAACTGATCTTAACTGTTGATTACCCAATCTTCAATGGTCGTAAGAGTCAACTGATATGCCATCATCATGCAACATCATGATAGACATCTTTGAAAATAGGTCATAACAATGGAACAAAAATGTAGTCTTATTTTTCTCACTCATAACCCTAGGCATGTTGGCACTTCATTTAGGGATATGAACACTCACCCAAAGTGCGCAAAGGTACTAGGTCCCTATTTTATGTTATCATTTTCAAGATGTTAGCATTCATACTCATATATTCCATATTCATAACAAGTAATTAAAGACAAGCTTAACAAGAATTATATCACAACCACAATAAATAATGAATCAAATAAGGATCAAGATCAGATTTACCATACAATAACCATGAATAGAGACATCAAAAATCAATATTCATCATATTAACTCATCAAAAACAATAGCTGAATACATACTCATTGTGTCAAAAGATTCAAACACACTCATAAACCAACATCATAATGTTGTTGCAAATCAGCAGCACCCCTAGATGTTGATGAGACTTCTAGCTTGACATCTTGGACATCCAGTGTGATTGCACAACATTGAATCCTCTCCCCAAGTGTGGGACTTGTAAGAATGGGAGAGGAATATCTAGATTAGAGGCTAGTTCCTCAACTTCTCTGATCAGATATATCACTTACAAGTTGCAAAGGTTTGAATTCCTAGTTCCTACCCTAAATTCCAAGGAGATAAAGATAAGAAATGCAATAAAATGAAGCTAATGCTAATGTGGTGATGCACCAAAGGAGTTGCAGACACCTGATACTGCAATACATACACAATCCACAAGATGACACAGCACAAAGCATGCACAAATTGCTCAAAATGTAATGAAAATATTAGAAAAACAATGGTAGATATATGAAAGGATTGAGGGATTTTAATCATAGAGCATATATTAACATTCCAAATCCATTACAATGCATTATAGTGATCAAGAGGCAAAAAGGGGTGCTGTATTACATGGAAAGGTAAAAATTTCCACAAATTCTGCCAAAAAGGAAGAAAAAGGGAAGTTGTAGAGCTGAAAGAGTGTCTCCTCTGACCCCCGCCACTTCCTTGGACACGTGGCATCATCTCATTGGCTGCAGGCCTTCCAGGGGAAAATTTCCCACAAAAACTCCGCTGAGCCATAACTTCAAAAATACATGGAGTTAGGAGGAAAACTTTACCTTTCTGGAAAGTTGAGAAAGAGTTCTATCCAATGGTGCCATTTCCAGAAGATTTTGAGTGCTTGAAAAGAAAAAAATTATGACTGAGGCACAAGAGAGGGAAGAATGAAATTAGTTAGCCACAAAATGAGCAAGGGGTACATTTTGGATAACAATTTTGGTGACTCAGAGGGGTCATCTGCCTGCTGGATGAAGTTACCAGTTGCCTGAAGCAATCCATTGGGCATTGAGTCATCAAATTCTTTGTTTGGTATCCCAACTAACTAGAACACTTTAAGGAGGAAGGTGGAGGGTGGAACATCATCTGAATGGAGCAAGGCCTGCAAGACACATTTCCAGGAACAATAAGCCTGTGCCAAAGCACTTAGGGAAAGAAAATCAAACAATGTGCATAAGCACTTTGAGGAATGGAAATCTAAGCTAATATGTACAAGGTGGAGAGTTCCCTTCAATAGCAATGCTTTAGATGGATCCCATTGACTGGAATATGTAGTTCTTTGCCATCCAATGAAGACAATTGGAAAGCATTGCTACCCTTACACTTTTTGACCATTTATGGGCCACTCCAAATGGCATCAAATTTTGAGTGCCTTCCCGGTTTTGCTCTATCTGCATCCCATTTTAACACTAGATATCCAACTTGGAAGGATATATTCTTGGCCTTTCTATCAAAGGTCTTCTTTATCAAAGCTTGATCCTTCTCAATTGATTGGGATGTCTAATTTTTTTATTTCTTGGAGATCCATCAATTCTGCATATCTAACCTCCATGGGCCCAAACTCCAACAACTCCAACTATTTCATGAGTTCCAATGTTGGCAACTCAAGTGACATGGGCAAAATTGCCTCTCTTCCATAAACAAGCTTAAATGGAGAGTTACCTGTAGATCTCTTGGGAGTTATCCTATCAGCCCATAAGGCTGATTTCAACTTAGTATGCCAAGACCTCTGATTTTCATCAAGAGTCCTCCTAATGATTCTCAACAAGTTCTTGTTTCTGGATTCAACCTGGTCATTACTCTGAGGGTAATAATTTGATGAAGTACTTAGGTAGATCCCATTCTTGACAGCCCATTCAGTTACCTTGGACCCAATGAATGTCAATGCATTATCTGATATTATTGTAGCAGGTATGCCAAATCTGGTTGTTTTTCCCTCATAGAAGTCCAGCATGCTAGATTCATTTTCTTCCTTGAGTGCTACTGCTTCAATCCATTTGGTGAAGTAATCTATTGTTAAAATCCATTTGTGCCCTTGGCTTGAATTGGGATTAATTACTCCAATGAAGTCTAAACCCCATTGCATGAATGGCTGGTCAACTGAAATTAGATGCAATGGAAGGGAAGCTAGCCTCTTTTTACCTATGAAGAAGGCACAATTCTTGCACCTCTTGATCCATGCATAACAATCACTGAAAATCTTGGGCCAATAGTAGCCATCCCTCATGATCTTTAGAGCTATCACTCTTGGTGCAAAATGACCACCAGCTGGTCCACCATGGAACTCTTCCAACACCCTATGAATCTTATTTGTACCAATGCATCTCAGTAGCACTCCATTCACATCCCTTTTGAACAAAACACCATCAACAAGGGCATATGGGACAGCCTGCAATATGAAGTGTCTTATTTTGGTCTTGTTCATCTTTGGAGGGCATAGACCTGTGCTTACGAAGTGTATTATGTCTTGGGTCCAGCAAGGAGTGAGAACACCATTATTTTCCTCTTGAGTGCTTCCTTGCTCATGGTTGTCTTGCAACGCCAAAACAACCTCCTTATCATTGCATGCTTCCTTGTGTTTTTTCGAGACCAACTGCTCACACAATCCTTTCCCTCTCACCAACTTGGTGACTTTGATCTCAATGTCATACTCCATGACACGAGTAATCCAACCTACTCTCTTTTCATTCAAGTCTTTGTTGAGGAGGAATTCTTTAACCCCCACATGAGAAACCAGCTACTGAACCTTGTTGTTTGAAACTAGATGCTTGAATTTCTTCAAGATTCTGATTACTGCAAGAACATGCTTTTTAATGAAAGAATATCTCACCTCATAATCATCCAGGATTTGGCTAAAGAAAGAAATTGGCTGCTCATCATTGTCTTTGTTCTGCTATACCAAAATTACAGAAATAGTATCATCACCCCAAAATTCATAGAGGATGAAATCCTTGGAGAAATCCGGGTTGATGAGAGTTGGGGCTTGAGAGATGGCTTCTTTGATTGCTTTAAAACTCTCCTTGCCTTTTGCAGTCCATTTGAAATCCATGATTTTCTTTAACATCTTGGTGATAGGTTTGACTAGGGCTACAAAATTTAGGACAAACCTCCGAACAAAATTTATTCTCCCCAAGAAACTTTGAAGGGCCTTCTTGTGGCTTGGCAATGGCAGTGCTCTTATGACTTCAAATATTTCTAGATCAATTGCTAATCCTTATTTGGAGACAATGTGGCCAAGGAGCTTTCCCTCATGAGCTAGAAAAATGCACTTTTTAGGATTCAAGGATACTCCAAATCTTCTACACCTTGTGAATACTTTCTTCAAATGAAAGAGATGGTATACTGCATTTTTTGAAAAAATAGTGATATCATGAAGATATATCAGCACCATCTTGTTAATCAAATCCTTGAACACCATGCCCATTGCTCTTTAGAAAGTATCTCCAGCGTTGGATATCCCAAATGGCATTTTCCTGTATGCATAAGTTCCCCATTTGGTTGTGAAGGATTTCTTGAACTGATCCTCTTCTTTCACCATAATCTGATTGTTCCCTGAATAGCCATAAAATAATGAAAACCTCTCAGAGCCAACAACAACTTTCAAAATCTGCTCCATAGAAGGAAGTGGATAATGATCCTTGAGAGATGCTCTATTCAAATCTCTGAAGTCAACACACAATCTGATTTCCCCACTCTTCTTCCTAACTGGAACCAAGTTGGCTACCCAACTAGAATGCTTGATAGGGAATATGATTCTTGATTCTATCAACTTATTCAATTCCTTTCTCATGAGAGGATCCATGTGTGGATTGACTGGCCTTTGTTTTTGTCTGGTGGGTTTAGTACTTGGATCCAATTCAATGGTGTGTTGAGCTAACTTGGGATTGAAACATTTCAAATATTCATAGCTCCAAACAAACACATCAGGGAATTCTTGACAAAGTTGTATGAACTCATACCTTTCTTGCTTAGTTGTTACTTTACCAACTCGGAGTGATTTGCCTTCTTCCACTGAGATGGACACAAAATCTTCTCCCTTGACTTGGATGTTTGCTTTCTCCTTCCTAAATTGGTCATTAGGATTGAAAATGGACTCCAAAGTAACAAGTCCCTTTGTAAGTTTGTTGGTTCTTAGCTGTACCACTTGGTCACCATACTGTTGCTCCAACTTTTCCTGATTTTTAGCCGAGAACTCAGCTTCTTTTTACAAGAAATGGATGATTTGTTGATCATTTTCAAACACTAACCAACTTACATTGTTGTTTGGCACTGACGGCCTTACAATCACATGGATATTTGGTTGTACCTTGTCTTTTTGGATACTTTTAACAACATTAAAGGTTGCTCCAACTACTACAAGCCTGTCAGTAGCTTGGTTCTCTTTTCTAGGAATGGATTTTATGCCAAAGCCCTCAAAATCTTCAATGAGGTCCCTGTACGTACCAAAAATTATAGGGTACTGCACCATCAGAACAACGTAACATGTACCCCAATGATGATACAGGTCTCCTCGCAAGGTGTTTGGGATCCGGAAAAGCTCTCCAAGTATGCGTTAACATCCCGCATGCCTCGCTTAGCCCCCCACATTCTTTGTTTTTCTCTTTTTCCCTCTTTTCTTGGCCTTTTACTCTTCAGTTCCGAAACCGCCACCCCACCTAGGTGGCGGTCTCATGACCGCTTCCCTAAGCAGGGCGGCGGTCCTGTAACTGCCGCCCTGCTCAGGGTGGTGGTCCTTTACGCATTTTCTAGAATGCTCTTTTAACATGGCTCACGTAAAATTCAATGATTCACCAGATTTTTTTCACCACCATGAGCTTGCATTAATGATTTTGGTTTCCTGGAATAGTGTTTTGCCATTGTTTATAGTTTAAGAGTTCTATTTGGTTTTTACCTTGGGTAAATCTAAATGCTATAAATAGATGGCTTGTGCTCAAGCAAATGGCCCCTCAAATTTGCCTCTAAATTTCTCATTACAATAGATTAGTCTTTCATTTTGTTTAGAATTCTTAGTTTATTTCATTGCATGTTTGGTTAGCATTGTTTTGTTGTTAGTAAGCCACATATCCATCTTGTGCAAGTGTTGTTGATATTTCATCCAATCCATTTGGAGTAGAATAGTTTGTTTTCAATAGGAAGCCATTAAAGTTGTAGGTTTTGTTCTTCAAACAAAATAGTTTTAGGTTCTGGATGTTTTATGTTGCATGACTCACAAAAAATCCCGCTAGGAATTGCATAAGCCAAGCTCTGTACTCTTGCGCTATCCCTCTCCTACTCGCATTGTATTCAGTCTGTATCCTAAACTGCTTTGTCCCAATATCTACTTTTGTTGATGCTAGCATTACACGCTTTTCTGGATCCACGTGAACACGAAGGAATGAGGAGATCACACTGAGGGGACATAGCCACACACACCATCAGATTCGCCACTTTTCTACAGAATCCAGGTTCTATCTTTCAAATTTCTAATTAGAAGCATATCAAATAGAGTAGCCAATCACTTTATTTTAGTCAATTTTACTTTCGATATTGCCAGGGAAGTTGTGGGGATTGATAGTTTCTGAGAAACTATAATTCACTTCTCACTTCTGAGGTAAGATCAAGAGTCTTGTAATAGATTAGATTAGTTATTTCATTGTTTAGAATAGATTTACAACTACACAAGCAAGTAGCTATACTCGGTTACTTTGTTTGTTTTAGAATTCAACACTAGGTTAGTTGTCAATTTCTAGATATATTAAAATAACTGCTCTTTTAAATTCATTTATAAAAGATCATCAGAAAACACAAAAATATAGAAGTTATATATGTTTCATATAGTTAATCTTGTTTTGATACATTTAGTTTATATTGTTGCTTTTGTATGACAATCACGGGACCTAGAGAGCCCAGGGAATACGTATTTGAGCCGATCGTGTCCCAACCCAATCTCATCACATCCATAACTGATATAGATCAGAATCTCAGGATCCAAGTCTTATAAACAACAGTAAACTTATAACAAATCAGTTTTTAACTGCACGGGCTAAACATAGAAGACGACCAAGCACACACATTTTGGTCAAATCAACCAAACTATAGATTACCCTATATTCATATCTGCATGACTGTAGAAGGGTTTGAAAGAGAGAAATCCTTTGGTTATGATCCTTTGGTCCCACAGCCAGATGCAGGAGACACTCTCATAGATATAGATACTAGTTTGAGAATTCAGGTTGCAAAAACGCCGGTAAGATATTCTAAGAAGATCGCACAATTATTAAGTCTGAATATAGAAGCTGAAAAGGTGTATGACTATTAGATACTATGGATTAGGAATTTATTCTGCACATGACCATAACATGACCACAACAAATACGAATCTACGGTTATGACCCACAAATTCCACAACCCAACGAGTCCATAGGTGAATCAGACATAGATGTTGGCCTACGTACACTAGTATTTAGATCTACTCCACTTCCACCTATCATCATCGAATAGTTATCCTTATTAGACATAGCAGCTAACAAAGCTAAAGAGTTCTGGACTAGGCTAGAGAATAGCCCATAGAGTCAATTATATTTATCATCCGTCCTATGACCTTATCGAGGAACATACACGAAACTATCCCAGGACATTTTCCACGTATTCCACAACCTATAGACCGAATCACGCCAGAGCTCGATATTGATTGGAGCCTTCGATCAGTCATCCTTACTGATCGATCTATCACACCAGTTCAGGTTAGGAGGGCCTTCTTTTCCTTCGATTCATAATTTCCACTAGTGTGCATCAAAGACATCAGATTGCCTAACTAGTTGGTCTGCATCCCACACATATTCCATCCCCACTATCTGTCTCGGCATGACCTCAGGAGGTCAAGTGCGAGGAAGAGTTACTTGTAGATTCCCAAGCTCACTTGTCACTTTTCCATCATACAAAATTGGTGAACCTGATGTGAAACAAACAACTGTTTCACCTTCTACCTCATTAGCTTTCACCATCACCTTCGCTCCTTCCCATTATTCTGTGGGTACTCATATACCCCCCGAATATGTCAGGATTCGATGCATATGGTAGGCCTCTCTTAGGTCTTGAGGCATACTATGCTCAACTGAATAAGCAGTCATCGCCCTCGCTCTCGGTATGGGGTGACAACTATTTAGGTAACCAACTATCAACACAAACTCCATCTCCGAGGATTAGACATGCCTCATCTTTCCAAATAGAGGAGTTGGATCAGCTCGCTCAAATACAGAAAACAGAGCCTTTAGCCTTGAATAATATGACGCTCATAGGAGAATCAAGTTCATCTCCTCAGGTACTACTTAGACCACAAATTAGTAGACAATCAAACTCATACTTGGGTTTAGATGATGAACATTCGGTACGTTATGCCAGGAATGAACAATGTTCTCAAAGCATGTACCCACCTATAGGAGGTTTACAAACACAACCCAAGGTCTCTTTTCAAGGAAATACCTCTATGCCACTACATATAGGGAATGCCCTCGAGGAAACTTGGCAAGGAAATGATCAGTTCAGAACGAGATATCACATGCCTATACAACACCAGGGTATACAAAAAATGCCGCTAAGGAAAAGCACCGTGACTTCACCAAATGAAGTCATTTCAACGTTAGTAGGAAAAGTGAGAGGGTTAGAACTTGCTCAAGCAAATCAAAATTCCCAATTTATGCAGATAGGAAGTTCCAATCCTCCACACCATCCTAATCAAGTATACCTCCTCACAGGATTAGGCATATTGGGTATGAATCCTCAGTATTCACAAAAAATGTCAATTAAAACCACCGCTTCTAATGTTGTCTCAATACCTCCCGGTCTGGTACAAAGTAATCCATTCTTGGACAATATCCCTTCATACTTAAACATGTACTCCAAATCACCACAAGGGGATATGTTCTCCTCTCTCGGTATTTTTACTCAACCACAAGGGTTCCCTTATGCTCCTACCAATGCATATGCAATGCCATATCAACAACCCATTCCACCTCCGCTCCCTCAGCAGGCACCATCAATGGTCAAAACCTATGCGATAGGGACTTACTCGGAATATTTGAAAGAGCCCTTATATTTCACCATACGAAGCGTCATGCTTCCAAGACCTCTTCCCGATTTTCCCAAATAAAAAGGTGAGGGAGATCCAAAACACACATATCAAGGCTTACGCTACAGCCATCTGAGAACTACTCCCATGGGATGGGGTTGTTGCTAAAATATTCCCCAAAACCTTGGAGGGCATCACTCTCGATTGGTATTATAGGATACATGATGCTTCCATCCATTCGTTCAAGCAACTTGTATCAGATTTCATCAAGGCCTTTGACATGAACAAACTATTAAGGACAGGAATCCAGGAATTCTTCCACATTAAACAGGAACACAATGAATCTGTCGCCCATTTCATCTAGAGGTGGCACATAGTTCTCTATTCTTCGGCAAGTGCTCCAAACATGGATCAAATGGAACTATGCAATTTATTCCTTCATTCTCTCAGTAGAGAAGTAAAGGAAGAAGTCCAGAAGTTTCCACTAAGGACTTACGATGAAGTACTTGAGATCGCTCTCCGCATAGATCAAGTGGCAATTGATAGTGGTTGTAAAACATATGGAGCAAATGGGAGGTTAATCACCTCCAACCAAAACACTACAACTTATCCTACTATCACAAATGTCAATCAAGGACCTAAAATCCTTAACAAAAATTGTGGAGTGACAACGGATGGAGTAACCGATCAGGCTAGAAAGGTAAATGTTATGAATACTCTACCACAAATAAACAATCAATGAAACAACAACTTTACCCTGACAATCAATGCAGTGGATTTTAATCATCCACAGCAACAACAACAACAACAACAACAGGGAAGCCCTACATGGGATCCAAATCAAAGTTCAACTAGGTATTAAAACCAGAATTCAAACCAAAAACAACAAACGCAAAACTTTAATAGGCAACGTTTTGATCAAAGTTTTGGGCCACAATATGCACCAAACCAACAAACTAGGAATTACAATCCTAATTCGTATTGTGGTTTCCACAAAATTCAGGGCCATGACACTAGAATGTGTCGTGACTACAATAAATTCATGCAACATTTGCCAGAAGAACAAAGACAACCTTTCATAGATATGTTCTTGGCAGATCCTGCCTCACCAGCACCAAATACTTTTACAGGGGCAATTTCCCCTCAAAATGCACCCCTCAAGATCTTCAATGATCCACTCCCAAATCACAACAATAACAAGTTAAATCTAAGTGGGACAAACAAGGGTGTAATTCCACTAAACAATGATTATGAGGCTTCAACTTCGCTAAATCCATTAGTTGCACCACAACTAGGAAGTCATCCGCGACCAAAGATAGTCGGTTTAGTGGAATTAGATGTCGAGCTACCCGTAGAAGCTATAACAAGGACACGAGAGTATTCCTCTCAACTAAGTCCAAGCTACCCGCTAGAAACGGACAATATCCAACAAGTATTGATAAAACCCGTAGGTACTTATGATTTAATTAATGATCTAACAAAAACCTTCTCGCACATCTCCTTTTTGGATTTATTAAGGAACTCCCCTTCTCACAAGGCTGCTCTTTTAGAGGCATTGGGTTTAGGTCATTTAATTAACATCACTTCACCTCCTGAAACATAGGTAAATCAGATAGACTTTGATATCCATCCTCCAAGGCAGGCAGATAGGGACACCGAATTCATATTCGAAATAAACAAAATGCCCATAGACGCTAAGGTTGCGCGCCGAGGTGATCCAACCTTACATTTGCAAGTATGGGTTTATAACAACTATGTAATGCGTGCAATGGTAGACGATGGGGCAGAAGTCAACATAGTCACCTTCTCTTTCCTTCAAAAGCTAGGGTATGGAGAAACAAATTGTTCCACGACTCGAAATACGCTAAGAGGCTATGACAGCCTTAAAGCCACTTCAATTAGAACTATAATATTACCGGTCACCCTAGGACCCAAAACCATCCTGACTGAGTTTTATATTATAGATTAGGAAATTAACTATAATATGATCCTCAGCCAATCGTGGATATACCACATGAAGGAAATCCCTTCTATGTTATTTCAAGAAGTAAGGTTCTTGCATTTAGGAAAGGTGTTCATAGCCAAAGGTGATCTAAAACCATTTGATGTACACCTAGCTGACTTAAAGAAAAGACCAGGCGTACACTCAGAGTTTGAACTCCCAACAAACCAACTTAATAAACCTTCTGACGCGAAACCAAAGGAAAAATTGGTACCTACCACAGACCTTGAAACTATGAGCCTAGCCAAGGCAACCTCGACCCCAAAAGATGAGGCTAACACTATAGAAACAGTGTCATTAGGAACTACTGCAAAAATTGTTGAATTACTAGAACAGGATCTACCAATGTTCCTACCATTTGATTATGTAGGCATGGGGTGCACCCTAGGTGTTGGCTCTCTTCCAGTAGTGGATCTCTGCATGATAGAAGTAGAGAATGTTAACACAACAAATGTCCCAGCACCCATGTTCCCAGCTAAGTATTAGACTCTCCATTTCGATGGAGCTAGATGTCGTTACAGAGCTGGGATAGGTGTAATCCTTACTTCTCTCGAGGGAAAAGTCCTACCATTTTCCTTTAAGCTAAAATTTGAATGCACTAACAATGGCGCCAAGTATGAAGCCCTTCTCCTTGGCCTCATCCTAGCTAAGAGAATCGGTGTTGGTAACATCAGCGTGTTAGGAGACTCACAATTGGTATCAAACCAAGTCTTTGAGATATACAAAACCAAAGATGAGCACTTACGACTTTACAAAACAGCTGGATTAGATTTAAGAAAAGAGTTTGACTTCATATCAATTGAAGCAATCCCGCGAGGACAAAATCTTCTCACCGATTCTATAGCAACCTCGGCATCACGCTTCACTCCAAACAATGAATTCCAAGATACCCGTTTCATGGTGTCCCTTCGTACCGAACCATTGGTAAAAAAATTGTTGTCAAATTCTCTGTTAACAAGCAAGGATGAAGAAAAAATCTACTATCCTAGACCACGTTGGTAGTGATATGGCAACTCTGAATTACTTAAATGCCTATGTAGCATTACATCTCTCCCATCATGTGATAGATTTGTCCTTAATCCCACATTCATCTTCCTATTACAGGAATCCCATGACAGAGCTTCCCCCACAAAAGGAACTTAGCATATACGCAGTCAAAAATGGAGATGAGCTGGAGCTACCCCCAGCCCCGCCTGAGTTTGAAGAAGGTAACGCTTCTCTAATCGAAGAAACAATTGATATTAATATCGGAACGGAAGATGAACCAAGGATATTGAAGTTAGGATCCTCGCTAACTCCATTAGAAGTAGAAATACACACTCAAATCCTCAAAGAACATCAGAAGGCTTTCGCATTTAGTTATAAAGAAATGACAGGAGTTGCATCGCACATTGCGGTACATAACCTCGTCACTAAATCAGATGTAAAACTGGTTAAGCAAAAATCAAGACCAATGAAACCCAAAGTAGCTCTCATGGTAAAAGAGGAGGTAATAAAGCTCCTCCAAGTAGGATTCATCAAACCAGTCGATTACTCTCAATGGGTATCTAATATCGTTCTGGTTCTCAAAAAGAATGGAAAGATACGCATCTGCATAGACTTCTGAGACATTAACAAGGCATGTCCTAAAGATGACTTCCCATTACCATCTATAGATGTCATCGTTGACGCAACAGCTGGATTTGAGCTTTTGTCTCTCATGGATGGATTCTCGGGATACAATCAAATCAGAATATCTGAACAAGATCAAGCTAAAACCACATTTATAACTCCTTGGGGAACTTATTGCTATGTTGTTATGCCATTTGGTCTCAAGAATGCTGGTGCTACATACCAGCGGGCTATGACGTACATATTTCATGATCTTATTCATAAAATTGTGGAATCCTACGTAGATGACTTGTTGGCCAAGGCAAAGAAGCGTTGTGACCATCCGGAAGTGCTTCGCGTCATTCTTTCACGTTTGATAGAATACGGAGTCACGCTAAATCCAGAAAAATGTGTCTTTGGCGTAACAGGAGGGAAACTCCTAGGCTACATTATATCATCACGTGGGATCGATGTTGACCCAACCAAAATTAAGGTTGTTCTCGAAATGGTGCCACCTTCAGATGAATCTGGAATCAGATCATTTCTCAAAAAACTTGGTGCGATCCGGAGATTCATCCCGGATTTAAGTTTCACCATTCATCCAATCAAC
Organism: Taxus chinensis; assembly: GCA_019776745.2. Lineage (NCBI taxonomy): Eukaryota > Viridiplantae > Streptophyta > Pinopsida > Cupressales > Taxaceae > Taxus > Taxus chinensis. Next base: position 625,007,656 of record CM034148.1, on the reverse strand, counting down.
AATCTACTCAAGAAAGACTATAGCATTGATTGGACCAAAGACTGCAATGAAGCTTTCAATGCAGTTAAGTGTTTCTTGTTATCACCACCTACGTTAATGCCACCTAAGCCAGATCACCCGTTAATTTTATATTCGTGAGCCACCAATGTCTCGCTAGCCTGTATGCTGGCTCAAGAAGATGATGACAATAGAGAACGTGTGATCTATTTCATCAGCTGGACATTGCTCGACTATGAAACATGCTACACATAGGCAGAACGAGAATGCCTTGCCATAGTCTTTACAACTAAACGCTTAAGACATTACATGCTAAATCAAGAAACAAAGGTCATTGTAAAAACAGATCATTTACGAACTTTCCTCACGCAAGGGTCCTTGTCTAAAAAGGTTGGGTGCTTTATAACCTTAATGGGTGAATTTGAATTAACATTCGTAAATCAGAAGTCGGTTAAAGGACAAATCATCACCGATTGGTTAGCTGATAATCCATTAGACGGAGGTGATCTAGTAGATCTAGACTTTCTAGATGAATGCGTATATTACATTGAAACCAGACCTCCTATCTCTGAGTGTCCTTGGTACACTGATATCATTAATTATATCATGCACCATATGTATCCAGAAGGTGCTACTCCACAACAAAGAAGGTGGTTACGCATTATCATAGCAAAATACGTCATTATAGAGCAAGTACTCTATCGAAAGGCGTTCGATGGAATGCTTCTAAGATGTGTCGACACAGAAGAATCCAAGAAGATTCTCCACGAATCTCACTGTGGAATGTGTGGAGGCCACTTCGGTGGCCATGCCACCACTCGTAAAATACATCAAATGGGCTATTTCTGGCCCACTCTAGAACACGATGCAGTAGAGTTTGTACGAAGGTGTCATAAATGCCAAGAATTCTCTCATGAGATTCACATGCCAGCACAAGCTCTACAACCAATCGCTACTCCTTGGCCCTTTTCTACGTGGGGCCTAGATTTAATAGGGAAATTCTCTCCCTCATCTACAGATGGCCATAATTTCATAATCACGGCCACCGAATATTTCACCAAGTGGGTAGAGGCTATGCCTCTTACTACTGTACCAGGTTCTGTAATCGCCAAGTTCATTTTGAACCAAATCATTTGTAGGTACGGTGTCCCGCAAGTCATTATCTCAGATAATGGGACTTCTTTTAAGAATGACGAAGTTCACGAATTATGCAATAAATTTAAAATAAGCCATCATACGGCTTCATTATATTACCCTCAAGCCAATGGACAGGCTGAGGCGACGAACAAAACATTAAAAGCCATTCTCCTTAAAACGGTGAAAGAAAACAAACGAGATTGGCATTTGAAGTTATATCTGGCCTTATGGGCCCACTGAACCTCAATAAGGACACCAAAAGGGGTGACTCCTTTCTCGCTAGTATTCGGGGCAGAAGCAGTTCTCCCGCTTGAGGTTGAAATACCCAGTCTCCGCATTTCATTACAAGGGATTCTAGATGAAGACACTTATAGAGAAGCACGTCTCTCCCAACTAGAAAGCCTTGATGAAGCTAGGTTAGATGCTGAACAGCGGCACAGAGTCTATGCTGACTGGATGTGCCGGCAGTATAACAAGAAGGTCTATGAACGTGACATATATGAAGGTGATCTAGTTCTAAGGCTAGACAGCCGGATCGACAAAAAAACCGACGAAGGAAGGAAGTTCCGGCCCAAATGGTTGGGCCCATATCGAGTCATGAAGGACTATGGAAATGGTGCATACCTCTTATGTACACTGGAAGGTGAGGAATTTGGTGAAATAGTCAATTCCCTGCACCTCAAACAATTCTACGCGTAAGCACCCAACATTATTTATATAATTATATCTACATTGCATCTTCATATAGTAAGGATCATTTTGTCCGTTTGTTTCGTACAAATTTGTGATCAAGGAATTTATTCTCAAAGAAATTCATTACAAACTCATGATGTTGTTGGCATAAACATTCTAATCATACCTCTTCATTTCCATGATATCATCAACTATTTCGGAATCATGTCATCAAATAAAGCTAGATATGACAAAGTCTTAACGGTAACCATGCCAAGATTTGCGGGTTTATTCTCACTTTTGGTTTCTTCTTAGGATAGGTGTCTTGCCTATGGTCTGTTCTAGAAGCTTCACAGTGTCACATCTATCCCGTATATATATATCTCTTTGGAAATAAGAACACACTGACGCTTTGCTCAAATAAACAAGTCAAATATAGATCAAATAGAAAATTTTAAATTTACACATTTCCTTGCCCCACCAACCTTCGGTGATGAGCTTGTGTCTCTTACTAGTGACGTAGGGTTGGGAAAGGATGGAAATGCCCTTACTCGCCTATATCTTGCCTATGGTGAAAAGCCCATACTTCTTACTAGTAGCATGGGGCGAGGTGTAGGGGGTCCTCTTGACAAACAAATGTAAAAGGTCATAAGCAAACAATTCAAACCTTGAAGCTTTGAGTAAAAAACAAATGAATCAGATGTTCAAACTTCCAAAAGAGCTAAAAGCCTAAAAACCAGATTTTGTCTACCATGTGGCCATCTACGGATCTAAGTCTAGATAAACCACAAAGTAAGTAGCATTCTAAACTATGAAGTCACTCGAGTGGAGTAAGCTAGTAGTATCCTAATTTGGTTCCGCCAAAGCTTTGTCTATCTTTCATCACTATCATTTCAACACATTTCATAGCTTGTGCCCTTTTCTAACTCTCAGTGATGAGCCCTCGCATCTTACTAGTTGCGTGGGGTTAGGAGTAGGGGCAAGTTTATCTGCTCATCATATCAGCTTGTCTTCACCACTTTGCCAAAAGAAAACATGAAGTATCCAAAATTGCTTATAGAAACTAAAATTCAAAATCACATTGTATCTACATTATCATATATCAGCATCATGAAATACAAAAAGAAAGTAAACATTTGTATCATTTGTCCTCCATTTGCATACATTATAAAGAGCATACAAGCATAAACATCATAATCTACATGAGGAAACTGGAAAGGAAACAAAGCCATGAATGTCAAAAGTCTGATCCAAAGAGAATATAAATATATAGATAATCAAAGTTTCTGTACAATGCCATCATGCGCCAAGCATGGTCAAAATGCTCAAAGAGCCTGGTATATACAAAAGAATATATCATGCAAAATCTAGGAGAGCCAAGTGGCTTCTCAACCCCTATGAGACCCCTCCGAAGGTGCACGCCCATGCCTAGGACTCCGGCTACGCTGGCACTCTGAGTGAACGGAGGGCTCAGGATCCTGAGGGGCAGCCACAGTCTCACCACGAGAATGACTCCTCATCAGGTGCTCGGCTGTCCTATACCCCACTAGCTCCGTGCGGAGAGTCGATACCATCCTGGCCACATGCCAGACTGGGGAAAAGATGTCAGTGTGTCTACCAGCTGCTGAGGGCTCCCCAACATCCACAGAAAACTCTGCACGGGTCCTCTCCATGGGGATCATCAGGGTATCAGTACATACCCTGCGAATCAAGTCCCGCCACTCATCGGCGGTCTCTGCAAACAAAGGAGAAAACAAAATTAGAAACAAAACAAGAGATAAAATACAAGAGCAAACAAAAGGAGAAATAGTAACTAAGGTAATCTTAAAAAAAAAAAACATTAAAAAGAAGGGTGGTAACTTACTCGGATCACCAGGCCTCCAGGATGGATCTCCAGGGTCAGCACCTGCCACGGATGCCACCGCTGACTGAGGTGTTGCTCCTGTAACTGGAGCAACGTAGCACCCCACAACGGACTCATCCTCCCCGCCATGGCCCTGAGAGAGTGGCTCCTCTGAAACCAGAGTCACCCTCTCTGCACTCTGCTCAGCCCTCTCTGCCTGCATGATATCCTGAGTGTCATGCCACTCAGGATCAGTCTCCTCCTCTATCTCTCCCCCTGTAAACTCCTCAGACTCAGAGTCTATGTCGATGGGGTCATCGCTGCTATGGGCAGGACCCGTGGCAATCCGAAGCAAGGGTGCCTGAGGTGCACCAGCTCTCCCTCAGGCACGTACTACCCTCCTGGCTGCAATAGGAATGCCAGGAGTAACAACTGTCCAACCCCGGCCTCTAAGACCCCCTCTGGCCTCTCAAACTGACCTGTATACTGGCACTACCAGGGGAAGCATGCCTGTGTAAGGTAGGCCAAACTATTGAGGGAACTCGGCCAAAGGGGTGTGTCTCCACTCGCTCCACTCTGTCAATAAGCTACCCTGTGGTGGAGCAGGAGATCAAAGTAAGAGCCTCCTCGCCCCATATGCCTGCCATGGTCTGATATGGTGTGGCCTCCATGTCATCGGTGGTCAAGGAAGCAACTGGCTGATGAGGTGCTCTGAGCACCGACATATCTGTCCATCTAGCTTCCCTCACAGCTCCGGGATCTGTCACCTCCACACCTCTGCCATAGGGGATGAAGTGCTCATAAACCCAACTCATGACCAGGGTCGGGTGGCTCAAGGACTACCCCTGTAAACGGACTACCCTGTATAAATCATGGTAGGTAGTCCCAAGTATATCTACTCCCCAGGCATATATCCGGCCATGTCCCTCTATCTGTGCAATGATGGGGGACCAGCAGTATAGCAGTGTGTCTCCTCCCTTGTCCCCGATCAGTCTCGAGGCAAGGATCCCCATAATAGCCTGACAAAGCAAGGGGATAGGCAAACTAGGAATGGATCGAACTCTAACCCCCTTCTTCGACCCCATGGAGATGACTGCATCTCCCATATAGGAAGCCCACTGTGCTATCTGGGCCCGCGAACCTGTTGTCTCAAGGGTCAGACGTCTCCCAATGATCGGGACCCCTAGAATGTGATAAACATCCTCCAAAGTGATGGTCCACTCACCGCGGACCCCTGGTAATCGGAAGGTGTTCCGATCAGCATCCCAATAGGAAAATAAGTCACAAAGAATGTGACTGGATGGTGCAACGTGCGGAACGCATGAGATACGTAGTATCCCGGCCCTCTGAAGAGTGTCCTCCTCATCCTGAGAAAGTGCATCTAGTACTGCTGGGAGCCAGTCGCACTCCCTCTCTCGGCTCCACTGAATATACTCCTCTCTCACCTGCATACACCCAAAAACACACAAAACAGAGCAAGTTAGCATCCGAATAAACATTGGAAAAATCATGAAAACACATGGAAATGCTAAAAATGCAAAAACAATCTCAAACAGATGTTCTTTTGGCATTCTGTGCAAAACCGCCACCCTGAGCAGGGAGGCAGTTTTGTAACCATCGCCTTAAGGGCGGTGGTCATAATAACCGCCACCCTGAACAGGGCGGCGGTCGTGTAACCTCCGCCCTGGGCAGGGCGGCGGTCGTGGCCCGAAAACCCACGCGGGTTTTTAAACTTAAAAATTAGCCTAAAAACACCAAAAAAGGACCGTTTTAGCTAAAAACAAAGCCTACCCAGTAGGCGCCCCCCCTAGATGGACCTTTTCAACCTAACATTTTCAAAAATTACCCCCCATGACAAAGATTTTAGCATTTTAAAAATTGAGGGGGAAAAATGATAAATTGAGGAAAACTAACCTGTGATCTCGCGGGTCGATGTTCCGCTCGTGGAGGCATGATCACTATCCTGTCATGAACGTTTTGGCTCTACTCTCACAAGAAACCGTCACCGTGGGTCCCAGAGCTCAAAACAATCAAATCAGCACGCGTAAATGAATAGGAAAATGGGCCCACTTTCATATATATAGCAACCTGACTTGTTCTAAAAATACTTTTTTTCACAAGTTTGGAGCGCCGACGGAGGTAAGTTCTTACCCCCACACAAATGGTACGTCCTCATTTCCTATTATTTTAGCGTTTATTTTCCGATCTATTTTGTCTATCTGCACTTGATTCCTCTTTTCATTTTGCAGGTAGCGGGAATTTTGGATGGCATCATTTCGACACATGGACATATCAGGTATAATTTCTAACTTCCCATTTCGGGACCGCCATACTCGGACCCACCGTTTTACGCCTCTTCATGGCTAAAACGCTTCTCCAAGGGGGAAATATGTATGTACCCAAAATTGTAGGGTACTGCACCGTCGAAACAATGTAACACGTACCCCAATGATGATATAGGTCTCCTCGCAAGGTGTTCAGGATCTGGAAAAGCTCTCCAAGTATGCATTAACATCCCACATGCCCCGCTTAGCCCCCCGTGTGCTTTGTTTTTCTCTTTTCCCTCTTTTCTTGGCCTTTTTCTCTTCAGTTACGAAACCACCCGCCCCGCCTGGGCGGCGGTCTCGTGACCGCCACCCTAATCAGGGCAGGGGTCCTTGAGTGGGCACGGTCCTGTAACCGCCGCCCTGCTCAGGGCGGCGGTCCTTTACGTGTTTTCCAGAATGCTCTTTTAACATGACTCACGTAAATTTCAACGATTCACCATCTTTTTTCACCGCCATGAGCTTGCATTAATGATTCTGGTTCCCTGGAATAGTGTTTTGCCATTGTTTATAGTTTAAGAGTTCTATTTGGTTTTTACCTTGGGTAAAAATGCCTTTTAACACAAATCCAATTTCAACACGTGCTATAAATAGATGGCTTGTGCTCAAGCAAATGGCCCCTCAAATTTGCCTCTGAATTTCTCATTGCAATAGATTAGTCTTTCATTTTGTTTAGAATTCTTAGTTTCTTTCATTGCATGCTTAGTTAGCATTGTTTTGCTGTTAGTAAGCCACATATCCATCTTGTGCAAGTGTTGTTGATATTTCATCCAATCCATTTGGAGTAGAATAGTTTGTTTTCAATAGGAAGCCATTAAAGTTGCAGGTTTTATTCTTCAAACAGAATAGTTTCAGGTTCTGGATGTTTTATGTTGCATGACTCGCAATAAATCCCGCTAGGAATTGCATAAGCCAAGCTCTGTACTCTTGCGCTATCCCTCTCCTACTCGCATTGTATTCAGTCTGTATCCTAAGCTGCCTTTGTCCCAATATCTACTTCTGTTGATGCTAGCATTACACGATTTTCTGGATCCACGTGAACACGAAGGAACGAGGAGATCACACTGAGGGGACATAGCCACACACACCATCGGATTCGCCACTGTTCTGCGGAATCCAGGTTCTAGCTTTCAAAGTTCTAATTAGAAGCATATCAAATAGAGTAGCCAATCACTTTATTTCAGTCAATTTTACTTTCGATATTGCCAGGGAAGCTGTGGGGATTGATAGTTTCTGAGAAACTATGATTCATTTCTCACTTCTGAGGTAAGATCGAGAGTCTTGTAATAGATTAGATCAGTTATTTCATTGTTTAGAATAGATTTACAACTGCACAGGCAAGTAGCTATACTCGGTTACTTTGTTTGTTTTAAAATTTAACACTAGGTTAGTTGTCAATTTCTAGATATATTAAAATAGCTGCTCTTTCAAATTCATTTATAAAAGTTCATCAGAAAACACAAAAATATAGAAGTTATATATGTTCTAGATATGTTTCATATAGTTAATCTTGTTTTGATACATTTAGTTTATATTGTTGCTTTTGTATGACAATCACGGGACCTAGAGAGCCCAGGGAATACGTATTCGAGCCGATCGTGTCCCAACCCAATCTCATCACAGCCATAACTGATATAGATCAGAATCTCAGGATCCAAGTCTTCCAAACAACAGTAAACTTACAACAAATCAGTTTTCAACTGCACGGGCTAAACATAGAAGACGACCAAGCACACACATTTTGGTCAAATCAACCAAACTACAGATTACCCTAGATTCATATCCGCATGACTGTAGAAGGGTTTGAAAGAGAGCAGGCCTTTGGTTGTGATCCTTTGGTCCCACAGCCAGACGCAGGAGACACTCTCATAGATATAGATACCAGTTTGAGAATTCAGGTTGCACAAACGCCGGTAAGATATTCTGAGAAGATCACACAATTATTAAATCTGAATATAGAAGTTGAAAAGGCATATGACTATTGGATACTAGGGATTAGGAATTGATTCCACACATGACCATAGCAGGACCACAACAAATATGAATCTACGGTTGTGACCCACAAATCCCACAGCCCAACGAAGTCCATAGGTGAATCAGACATAGATGCTGGCCTACGTACACTAGTATTTAGATCTACTCCACTTCCACCTATCATCATCGAACAGTTATCCTTATTAGATATAGCAGCTAACAAAGCTAAAGAGTTCTGGACTAGGCCAGAGAATCACCCATAGAGTCAATTATATTTATCATCCGTCCTATGACCTTATCGGGGACATATACGAAACTATCCTAGGACATTTTCCACGTATTCCACAACCTATAGACCGAATCATGCCAGAGCTCGATATTGATTGGATCCTTCGAGCAGTCATCCTTGTTAATCGATCTATCACACCAGTTCAGGTTAGGAGGGCCTTCTTTGCCTTAGATTCACAATTTCCACTAGTGCGCGTTGAAGACATCAGATTACCTAACTAGTTTGTCTACATCCCACACATATTCCATCCCCACTGGCTGTCTCGGCACGACCTCAGGAGGTCGGGTGCAAGGAAGAGTTACTTGTAGATTCCCAATCTCGCTTGTCACTTTTCCATCGTACAGTCCCACATCCTGTTCTTGTAACACTTGAGTAGATCATTCTTGACAGCATGCTGCCCCTTAACTTGGTTGACAATCAACTCACTATCATCAAGGACTTGCAAGTTCTTTATTCCTCTCTTGATTGACCAATGCAATCCTTGTATTAAAGCTTCATATTCAACAGTGCTATTAGAACATGCAAACTGAAATCTAAAAGCAGAATAATACTTAACTCCTTGTGGTGAAACAAGCATAGCTCCCCCCTCCTGCACCTTTTCTACTCCTTGATCCATCAAAAAAACATCTTCCATACCTCATTGTCATCCTTGTGGTCTGGCTTGGTGATGCTAGGAATAGGCTGATTTTCTTCATGCATGCAATAGACTCCTAACTCAGATTATTCTATTTCTTGATAAGGATCAAAAGCATGCATCTTGTTTGCCCATTCATCAAGAGTTAGATCTGGGATACTTCCAACCTTGGTGTCAGCTTCATCAGTGCTTGAATAATCTTCTTGATCAAACGCTGAACAATTGGTATTGATCTGACTTGGAGTGTAAGGCTCAATGTGAAAGTTTGCAATAGGCTTCAGATCTGATTGTGGCTTTGGTTCCATATCTTGTTTTGAACAACCATGTGTGACCAATCAGTAGATAAGTAACCTCTAATCTTGACTGTGAAATCCCTTGACAAACATAGGGAAAAGAGTGGAGGAAGGTCTATTACTGAGACATCTTGAAAAATAACAATGTTGAGGTAGGCATGAAAGACAAGAATCAAGTTTTTTATCACTCCAACTATTGTTACTACTATCCCATCCAATTACACTACCCCTTTGGATATGAATTCATACTAAATTCCCAACTGATCGGCTATTTGCTTGGGAATTACTGAACTACTTTCCCTGGAATCAATCATGTAATTGTGTACTAATTGGTTTCCAATTATCAATGAAACATAGAATGGAGGGGGCTTCAACATTTTATCTCACTGTCCTCCATGATTCCCTTCATGTTGGGTAGCATTTGTGAGCACCTTCTCTTGCATTTGGGCCTACTGAGTTTGAAGTTGACCAGTCCTTCATGGCAGCTTGTAGCAAATCTCTTTGGCATGGGATAGATAGTGATTCCCACATTGATATGTTTACCTTTGTCTTCTTCATCTGATCAATGATATTGAATGGAGATAAAGTATCCCTTTGCTGTCCCTTGGCCTGTGCATTCATTCCTTGCACATGGAAAGCAGTAACTAGCATTTGAGTTAGCTTAGGAGCTGTTTTAGGCAGTCCTTGCGTGTTTGGGGATTGGATTTTGCTCTGCCAATAGTTTGTGGAGTAGATAGAAGATTGAGGATTGCTTGGGGCTAATCGCTGTTCCTCACCCAAATTTCTCCTTTTTTGACCTTGTGTTGGTTGCAACACTTTGGGAAACCATTTGATTCATGCCACAAAAAATATTCTACCTGCCAATTTACAAATGTGGCATCATTTGGAGCTGATTGTTGCTGGAATGTTTCTTATTGTTGGTTATTTCCTTAGCTACCTTCACCCTCCACACCAGTATTTTTCACCATTAATGCTTGATTCAAGGCACCGTTGAAGCACATGGACTGGTTATGAGGTTCATTACATGGGAAACACCAATCATACTCTTGAGCTATATTGTTTTTGTACTGGCACTAATGACCTTAGAGGCAGATGTAGCATTGGGATTATAGGGCTGAAATGGTCTGTTGGTAGGGGGGCCTTGCTTGATTTAGATTTACAGTTGAATTGGGTGGTCTTTGGGGTTGATATGGCTACCTGTTAGGATAAGCTTGGGGCTAGAAAGGGAGGTCTAAAAGCCTTGGGCTTGTTGCCTTTTTGAGTGTAACCAGCTCATTACCTAGAATTTTGTAATTGCTTCATGACTTCTTGAAGTTCATTTGAGGTGCTAGAAGATGAAGTAGAAGCTTCACTTGAATCCTAATTTCTTAGGAGTAGGAATAGGAGCTAAAATAGGCACTTGGCTAGCACTTAGGCTCTCTAAAATTGGAAATAGTGGCATTGGAGGCCTAGGAGCTAGCTTTCCCAGCTTGAATCGAATAGTTTTTCAGCTCTAATAGGCAATGCTATAAGCAATGGGGATAGTTGTGCCTCCCATGGATTGAATTAACATAGAAATATCATAATTTAAAGCTTTAAGGTAATAAAGGAAAGCACCTTCTGCTATTGGCCTAACTGCCACTGGAATTCTCTCCCAAGTCCTTTGAAATTTGAAGTTAAAATCAGTTAGCTGCTCATTGGGAGCTCTCTTGATGGTTGTCAACTACTCCAAAAGGGAAAAGTTATCTCCCTTTTCTCCAAACTACTCCTGGAGGGCTATACATAACTTGGTTCCAATTTTGAATAGAACCTGAGGAAAGACTCCTGAACCATTGCAAAGCCTTCCCTTTGAATTCAAAGATGCCAGTAGTTTGACAGCAACTTGCATCTCATTGATCTCATGGATTACACAAATATTAGCAATATCCTTGACATGATCACTAGGAGTGGTCTAATTTTCTCCAATACAGTATGGAATGTTCTTCAATGTTACAACTGGGATTGGATTCTGTGCATTGAGAGAAAGTGGGCTGCTACCAATGAAATTGACATAGGGGTTGTTTTGTGCCATTCTGATTGGCCTTAGAACCCTTGTTGATTGAATGAAAGGCCTACCAGGTGGAGGAAGTTGAGAGAGTTCTATTTTGTGGAGATGGAGACCTTTGAATTCTCCTCCCTCTTTGCCTTCTTCTTGGAGATAACTGCAGATACTCAAACAGCACCTCTTCTTCTCTAACTCTTGACCTTATGGTGATTCTTCTCATTAGTTTTCAGGTATGTACTACTAAAAACCAGCTGATTCTTCTTCCTTGGAGTCGCCAGATGTGTAATTTAGGACTCTTTTAAGCAAGAAACTTGCAAAAAATTAACATCAATTTTGTTACAATGGAAGATGAAGACCTCTAAGGTCCCACCGGGCGTGCCAAAACTGTTGGTGCAAATCAGCAGCACCCCTAGATGTTGATCAGACTTCTAGTTTGACATCTTAAAACATCCAGTGTGATTGCACAACATTGAATCCTCTCCCCAAGTGTGGGACTTGTAAAAATGGGAGAGGAATCTCCAGATTAGAGGTTGGTTCCTCAAAATCCTCTGATCAGATATGTCACTTAAAAGTTGCAGAGGTTTGAATTCCTAGTTCCTACTCTAAATTCCAAGGGGACAGAGATAGGGAATGCAAGAAAATGAAGCTAATGCTAATGAAGTGATGCACCAAAGGAGTTATAGACACCTAATACTGTAATACATACACAATCCATGAGAAGACACATAGCACAAAGCATGCACAAATTTCTCAAAATGTAATGAAAAGATCAGGAAAACACTGATAGATATATGAAAGGATTGAGGGATTTTAATCACAGAACATATATTAACATTTCAGATCTAATACAATGCATTACAGTGATCAAGAGGAAAAAAATGGGTGTTGTATTACATGGAAAGGTAAAAATTTTCACAAATTTTGCCAAAGAAAGGAAGAAAAAGGAAAGTTACAGAGCTGAAAAAGTGTCTCCTCCTTTTTTTTGCAACTTCCTTGAACCCATTCTGGGCGTTCATCTAACAGTGCAAGCCACGGACCTTCCAGGAGAGAGAAATGTGGGAAAACGTGGGGAATATTCAACCATTGAGCCAAAATGCAATCAAAACATATATGGGCATATTTAGGAGGCCCATCCCCTAACATTTTTAGCCATGCTGAGAAAGAGAATGTGATTCCAATGGTGCTTCATTTCGAGAATGTTTTGAGTGCCTGAAACGTCAAAAAAATTCTGTCCATGAGGCACGTGCTAGAGGTTCTAATCATTTTATCTCTCCAAACTCCATCAAAATGAGCAAAAATTACCCTGGTACATCTTGTAGATAATTTCACATAGCCTTTCCATTGCATAATAAAGAACGTGAAAAACTGAGCTCTAAATCATGAAAATCAATATGTGCCGTTTGAAGTTTTAGGGCAAAACAGGGCCAAATCGGATTGGCAGGAGAAAATTTGAATTTTTTCACCTTTTTTGCATTTGGGAAAATTTCCCAAAAAATCCTCATGCTCTACCATACTGGGACACGTGGCATGTTCTGGTTAGACGCAAGGACCTTGTGCTTCATTTTCCATTGCTTTACCCTTTGGAAAAAAATTCCCAAAAAACTCCGCCGGGCCGATGAGTTGAGGACACGTGGCATGTGCTAATTGGTCGCGGACCTCTCCTTCCTAAATTTTTTGCGGGCCGTTTTCACCATTTTCGACCTGGACACGTGGAAAAAACCCCATTGAATGCGGGCTTGCCCTTTGAATTTTCCTTGTGGGCCTGTCCTCTATTTTTTACCGCCACATGGACATGTGGCATAATTCCATTGGCTCGCATCTTGGGGGCGGGCTTTTTCCTTTTAAATTTCCCTTGTTTTCCCTTGAAAAAATTTCCTCAATTTCTCCCCCACCTTCCACCAGTCCCAGAACACGTTGGCATAATACAATTGGTCGCCGTTCTTCCTTGTTTAGATATTTTTTATTTCATTTTTATGAAAATGTAGATCTTTCATATTACACTTTACATTTGAGTTATAGTTCAATTATTTATCATGTACATTTACTACACTCTATGTTGTAGGTTTCATCATGAAGCATGCAAACACCAAACACACCAGCACTCTACAAAACAAACTTCGAGTGAAGAAAAAGTGTGTCTACACACAAGTATGTATCTTTTCATTTAAGCATGTAATTTTATTTCATATTTAAAGCGAGGGAAAATCCTGACACTCAAATTTAGAAATTTACTCTTTGACACTACTAGTTCTACAATGCATTATTTCTATGATAAACACAGCCTTTCAATTCCCACTTACAACATTCTGAGGTCTCTTGTCTAGTTTGTTTATCCTTACACACTTACATGTCATCAATTTATGAGAGTATAACGCATAAAATCTATGGAAAAACATCAATTTATAAGTTGCAAACTTCAAATTGCATGTAATCCACCATCTGCCGAGCCATAACTTCAAAAATACATGGAGTTAGGAGGAAAAATTTACCTTTCTGGAAAGCTAAGAAAGAGCTCTATCCAATGGCACCATTTCCAGAAAGTTTTGAGTGCCTAAAAAGAAAAAAATTATGACTGACGCACAAGAGAGGGAAGAATGAAAGGAGTTAGCCACAAAATGAGCAGGGGGTACATTTTGGATAACAGTTTCCTATTTCCAATTAGTTCTTAGGTGTAGACCTCATTAAACAAATGGTGATCATGCAAGAATATTCAATAGAAATCAGATTTGTAGAGTTTATGGAGTTAGAATAAATCAATGGAAATAATGGAACTTCATCAAGCACACATAAAAGGTATTTTGATCAGAAATCGGTTACAAGAACCAACTTAGCTAGAAGGATTGACAAAGAGTATTTCACAAATCTAGGGACATGAATTCAAATATCACATGTTATCCCGTGGAGACACAAAAAATGCATTTTGAGCTCTTCTTTAGAGTGGTGCCTTATTTACATCACGTGGTTGTAAACAAAACAATTCCTTTCAACTCATCCAATGTTCGAATGGTGATGAGATCTCTTATCCCAGTTAATAGGGATATATCTCAAGACTTTTCTATTGAGGTCATGTTGTCAAGAGCTCTGTACTTATTATGATGTTAGTGTTTGATACTTTCTTCAAAGTTCTTTATGAAAATGACTGTTTCAAGAAGTTAAAAATACTTGAATCTATGTATTTCCAAGCACTTTTCAAAATGTGTTAAGATGTTATGTGTAATAAGTTCTTCTAACACATTGAGTTGTATGGTTTCCGAACTAGGTATTTTTAGTGCTCTTACAATTCCATAGAATGTTGCATTGGTTACTCTCAAATGAATCCGTATTTAATGAATGCTTCATGATTATTGATCTTCAAAACTAGTAGGCATATAACCATGTGTAGTCAACAAAATTGTTATCCTAAAATACCCCCCAGGGTTATTTTGGAATTAAATATCTTAAAATTATGGACATTAGGTGAATTTGTAGTCATGTGTTGTTTTGCTATTAGATTTCATTTAATTTTACAATTTAAAAAATGTTAATAAGGCTCTCAGTTGCATCTTCCCTTACATCGTTTAGTGTATTACGATTTAATCCATCCTCGATACCCCCCACTTGCATTTTACTCAGGGTGTAGAAATTTTGGTGATGCCCGACATGAATCAAACACATCGGGCCCATTTTTATGGGTACATGACAGGTTATCCTATGTACATCATCTGCATAATGCCAAAACCTAATTTGGCATCAATTTTGTATATCCCCTCCATGTACCTGGTAATCTTCCTTTTCGGTTCTAAATGCTACACCTTGGAAACATCTAATGAAGAGTCAACTAATGTTAAAGTGTGAAAATTTTCAAATCATATCCCAACTCCCAGCCACTAACAAATACAAATAGATCCACTACCTTGCACCAATCTAGGGGTAACACATGCAATAGATTCTGGCACATATCCCTAATGCTTCCATAATATAAGGAAACACGTTGGGATTCAGGATTCAAATCATGATATCATTTGGGATTCTGAGGTACTCCAGAACCCATGGAATGAACCAAATTGACTATGACTAATTTGATAGGTCCAAATGAAGAGGCACAAAGGTTGGATTTCAAGTCCCATTGAGGGACACATGGTACAGATCTAATGATCAGGAGAGTGGTGAGGTACACGGAAGCATTCTGATACAACTTATTAGACTAGATTCACCTAGGGGTATTTCAAACCCGATAGAATTAATGGATTTTAATAGAATTTTTATGTTCCCATTTTACAATGACCGTTAAGGAAGGTCAAAGATACACGATAGGTAGACTGCAAACATTATTATGGAAATCTGTGTTTTTATCATATCCAAAAAAAAAATTAGGATGTGCCATTGACATTTTCAAAACCAACTATTCCTCCTGAAACTATAAAATTTCATTATGTGAAACCATATATTTCAATTTAGAGCTCAAAATTACTTCAAAATTGGATCTTAACTCTGGAAAGATATTATTGATAAATTCACATTGGCAGTCATCATATTTGAGAATTCTGATGAATCATTGTTTTGGTGAAAAAGGAAAGAAATAGTCTAGGCATTAGAAAAATGCATGATAGGTGGCTCAATCCTATCATCCATAATTTTTAATAATAGAAGAACTACTTATTTTCCTATTAAAAACCAAATTGCTTTGTTTTTTATTACTATGATTGATATAATAACACGTTGGGTAATATTACTATCTCTAGCACATGAGGTTGGACCAGTTTTTTGGTATGCATTCATTAGATTTATTACAATTTATCTTTCCTTGTTTGTCTTATATGTTCTTAGACAAATGGTCTTCGTAGTGGGTCTAACATTAATAGTTTTCATCATTTCACTTGAAAAATTAACATCTTCCTCTTTCATTTGAGTCATTAAAAAATGCTTTCAATATCTTTTTAGTTTTTTCTTCTACAAGTGTGTTCACAAATCTCATCACTCATTGGGTTTAAAATATTTTCATCAATTTTAACTAAAATATTAGGTGTTTTATGCAAAACTTTAATCGGAAATATCAATGGTAAAGTTGGTTGAGCATCAAGTAAAGATTGTTTATTTCATATATGTTTTTCATCTTCATAAATTGGTAAATTTTGTTTGTTTTCAATAGGTTGGTCATTTGGTCGAACATATAAGTTTAAATTTGGAATTTGATCATCATTCACTAAACATTCATTATTTACTGATTAAATTGGTCTTTGAGGATATGTTTCATTATCAATTTCATTTAGAAGAGATGAAACACCTTCACCTTTGTACATTGATTTTTGTCTTTCACATATTTTTTGCACTTGTTCCCTTTTTTTATTTTTTCTTCTTATTTCTTGGCTCTGGTGGATAATAGATTATCTTTGTCAGCATTTAATTTCTTTGTAAAAGACATGTTTTATTTATTTATTTCACACATTTTTGCATTTGTTCCCTTTGTTTCTTCAACTTCTCAATTTTTTTACATGGTCTCCTCCCCATAATTCTCAAATATATATATCAACATAAAAAAATTGACACAAAAAGAATATTTTATGAATGTTAGGAATATAAGAAACAACGAAAAAACACTCAAATCTCAACCAATGAAAAGAAATTTATCAAAAAAATGATTGAAAAATAAGATAAAAGATATAATAAGAATGTTTTATCATTATTAAAAACATTAAAAGTACTCAATTTTCATATGGAATATCTCAAATAATAATTTTTTGTAGGAATGTACAAAAATTAGTGTACTTTACATGCATTTTGGGATTGAAATCACGCGTGGATTTTTTTTCATTTATGCATTTTTCAAAGAAGATAACGTAAGCGCACAATAACACACTCATGTTATACTTATTTTGGCTGGAAACTACTAATCCTTAGGCTTGGATTTCACTAAGATATTTAATTCTAAGTGTTGGACTATCTTTTTTGTAATTGAATCAATGTTTTAAACAAATAATAATATTGAGTGTATACCCTAAATTTCTTATGTGTTATAAGAAAAATATTTAAAAAAACATAACTATGACGTTAAGCTTTGTCTTCTAGGTTTATGCCGATGTATTTCTTTCAAAAATCCAAATAGTTTAAGGTTTTGATCCTTAATTTATTTTAGTAGTGTTTTCATTTTTTTCTAAAACACATGTATTGTTTTTTTACATAATTTTTTATCTTCTCATCCAAATTTAAAAAAAAACAATTTGACAAGATCTACACTTCATGCTACACAGATTAAAAACTTGATTTTCAATCATTTTTCTCAAAATTAGGGGGGTGTCTGCATGATTATTTCACTTTCAAGAGGTGTTCACTTTGAAAATTAGTAAAAAATAATATTTTCATCAAAAATATAGAAATATATTAGTGAGACCTAATACACAAAATTTTAGCTAACTTTTTACTTAAGGGCTTTGTAAAATGTTTTATAGAACTAAAAAAATGGGGGGTGCACACATGACGCTATGTTATATTTTGACACAAAATCAAGAACATTTTGTGTGCGTGCCATATTTAGCCCTCTTAATTTCCACCATTTTAAAAAATATTTAGTAGTTTACAAACCAAATTTTGAGTACTACAATTTTCCTTCTTATTGAATTTTAAATTTTTGAGCATGAGCATGCCAAATTACTAGTTAAAGTTAAACTTTTGTTGACTTTAGGAAAAATGTGGCTATTTTTTACCCCATTTTGGTCCTCCATTTCCATGCACATACCTTGGGGTTTTAATAGTACAAAAATGATTACTATAACATTCACATGCATTTAGAGTGATCACAAGTAGAAAAGGGCACAAATTGAAATCGAAGTGTAGAAATCAATTAGAGAAGTCCATCCAAATTCATGTAGGTTTTTTATAGAGATTATTTCATCCTAGTCAATCTTTCAAGGGGAAGTATATATTTTTAAAGATGAATAAATTATAGATCATTTATAGCTCATTCCTCCATTTCCACACCCAAATCAACATCATAAACTTGTAAAAAGATAAATGCATTTATCCTCTTGTTATTTTTTATTTTTAACACATGCAATAATTAATAATATGCCCTAAATCAATTAATATATATTAAAATATATCTATATAAATATTTATTTATAATATGAATGTGCATCATTTCTAGATTTCAATCATTAATTAGAAAGTAAACCCTAGCATGACCTCTTCTACTTTCTAAATTAGGAGTGAATCGCAAACCTCTTGAATATGAGCGAAGTTATATTTTCATCTCTTAATTTCAATACTCATGGCTTCTTACATTAATTTTTTCTCCTCTTCCTCACACTTCTATTGACTTTCCTTTTTCTTTCCTTCTAAGTTTTTCTATGCATACCTCACCACCCCTATTTATGTTTTCATTGTACCATTGGGGTGTGATTGCTAGTATAGATATAATTTCCACATCTAGATTAATTAAAAAATATATGTATGATCAATAAAATATTTTCTATGCTAATTATAACTTCAACATATTTTTTCTCTTAAATTGTCTAATATCAAGTTAATATCATTTTTCCATCAATCACTACATTAGTGGCTACCCCAGTCTTAGTGCACAAATATGTGGCACAATTTTATATAGAGAAGCGACATGATTTTTCTTGAAAAGGAGAGTTTATGTAAGTTTGAGAGCTGATAACTCATATATGGTTTAGAATTTTATAATGGCATAAACAGATAAAATGTAGGATTTTTAGTTTACAAGGTTGTCATTTTATTTTATTTAAATAAAATAATTAATTTAATAAAATTTTCAATCTTTTTTTGTAAGACAATAATTTAACTGTGTAAACAAGCACATGGAGTGACAAATTGGTGCCCTCATGTACAGTCACCAAAACTAAATATTAAAATAAATTTTCTTGAATGTATAATGTATTTTCAATATTTTACCACTTTTTAAATTTTCAGATAAATGTTAAATTTTTCATTGCTTTTATAAGCACAATTTATATCAATTTCAAAACAATTTTGTGGCACACTCAATATTTCAAGTTATAATACTTTCTAAAATTTCAAAAATATATATATGGTTGTATTAAGATGACTTTTTTATAGCACTGAGTAACACACACACACACACACACACACACACACACACACACACACACACACACCACACACACACACACACTAACATTGATGTAAAAATTAACAAAAATATTAATCTCATTGGAAATTAAAAAAAAGATAAAAATAATGTAAAATTAAAAAAACATTATATTGGTATGTGTATTGAAAATAGGGCTACAACACCATTAATTTATATATTTTGTATAATTTCAACATACCCTATTTTCAAATAGCCAAAGTGCATTAGCGTGGCAAAAAATGTGACACTCAATTTGATTGCAACGAAGGTGTTATGTAGGTTCCATTGGATTCTTATGACTGTGATTGTTTACAGTTGTAGGAAAACTTACAACCATAACACTTTTTTTTTCATATATAGACACTCATTTCCCTCCATTCTTGACCATTTTTTGAATTTTTAATCCTCAAATGGATTATGGCCATAAGTAGTTAGGACATATAAGTAATGACGGTAGTAACCTTGTAAACTCAAAAAAATCATGTGCGATGTCAAGTAAAGTGAGCCACATATTTGTGCTATTGCAACTCACCACTATGTATTTTATCTCATTTATTTATGAAATGTGTCCTTTCTTGAACAATGACCAACCTTGTTTAGCAATATTTTTATTTTAATTAAAAAAGTTTGTATGTGATTTTAAAATGTTGAGATATGATGATAATATTAATGTTCACAAAAAGATCAAAATATTCTATGAGACTAAAAAAAATACAACGTGAAACATGAAAAGGAGAGTGCAAAAGCAAATACAACAATGTAAAAATGAAAAGAAAAATCAACCAAGAAAATATGGCATGTCCTTTGATGCCTCACAAATCTCACCATATGCAAAAATATGTAAGTGATTGTTTCCTATTCAATCTTAAAGAAGAAACAAAGTAAATAAAATAAACAATTTTTATGTACCAATCACTGAAAAAATAGAGTCTCTAGCTAAATGTTGGGGAAGATAAAACACTTCCCTAAAGAAATAAGAAGGGTGTTGATTAAGAAAATAAGAGTACATTGTTAAACTCAATAACATTGACCAACCTCATCCACTAACTATGTCTACCACAAATTGAAATAATATTTAATAAGTTGTGCATGATGTTTATAATTTTGAAAGTATTAGATAGAGAAATTGTACTAGATTATAAATATAATAAACATGTTTTTAAAAGTAAATGTTTTTTGAGATAAGTTTTATTTCTCATATTTTGATTAAGAATAATCTCACATATTTATGGTATCACTCTAGTTATTGTGAATAATAGGGGAATCTTAGAAAATATACGCATACAAGCTTGCCTAGTTGAAATGGACAAATCATCAATATAGATTTTAATTAAAATTTAGTTGACATGAAAAAAAAGTTTTTGGTGGTTTGTGTTAGCTATTGTGTTCAAATCATTACGCATGGTGATTAATGTTTCCTTTAACTATTATAAGTGGGAAGTGTTGAATTATGTAGATAAAATACAAAAATACCAACTAAATATTTTATCAAATATTTTACATTATTGTTGGTACTGTGGCTGAGATGTGGTAACAATAATATTGCGTAGATAGAAAAGTTTTACGTAATATTATTATTATGACCTAATGGTGATGACTATGGATTAATTAGTCATACTAACTCAAATGACAAGATGAAGAATTGTTTGAATAATCTTTATGGATCATGGTACAAGACAAATGATGATGATGCACTACTAAATGGAGAAGTTAGGTCTTTTGTGAGATCCAACTTAATATTATTTAGAGGATGTCCTTCAAGCAAAAGCTTGGAAAATTCAAATATCCATAATGTCCTTGGTCTTGGGACCAATTGTCTTAACCAAATGCCTTTGATTGGAATATCTTCAGGAGGAGGTTCTACATATCTTGAGTGTCTCCATTGCCACTGTAGAGTGCAAAAAACCATAGGTTCTTGCCTAGTATGAAAATATGTGGTTGAAATATCAAGATCCACAAATCTAGATGCCACTTCTGTCATATTGTAGGGAGATACAGAAATGATTCCCCTTGAAAGCAATAAATGTTGTGCTTTGTATGACATCTCATTGTCATTCCTTTTCATAGATTCAAGATAGTTAATGCATGTTGAAGTATTCTATATCAACTCAACAAATTCATGGGTTCCCTATGTAACACCTACATTCTTTGAATAATTTAATTCCCTACTGAGTCATTCTTTGAATAATTTAATTCCCTACTGGAAAATTCAATAATTCAATAAGAGAATTATCTTTTCCTTTGATATGCTCAATTTCAAAGCTTAAGTTGTTGAACCACATTCCCCAACGTTGAAGTCTCTTGGACGCAGTTTTATTTGTAGGATCACCACGCAGTTTTATTTGTAGGATCACCATGATTCAATCTAGCTTTAAATTATTTTAAATCAGAACGTAACACAAAATGTTCATTCTATATGAAAAATAAGAAAGATTTTATGGCCTTCTTTGGAGCAGCCATAATTTCTTTATGGGTTGAATAAAGATATAAAATCTTTATTGAGACTGAAAGTACCGCATTCTTGTAATGCATCTACTCCTATTAGGAAATCATATGAGAGCATGTCATGCTGATAAAATTGTAATGTTATTTCATACCCTTCTATTCTGATAGGAACATATGCTGTGTATCTAGAGATAACCTCTTTTTAATAAAAAATTATCTTTAAATAAGTCTCAACCCAACAATCAGGTGGTATGGCTCTAGATCTAAGCAGGCTTATGTTTACTCCAATATCAATCATTGCATCAATAGAATATGGCTTGATAGTGGGGATGAAAAATGGAATAGTAATAAAAGGGTTTTGGGCTCCTTTTATTGTACATACCTCTGTGTTGAGTTCTTTAGTTGAGACTGATGGATCTGCATCTTGATGTAGAATTTTCTAATAGACTTCTTCATGAAATTTCTCTCAGCCTTCAGCTTCCTTCTTTTCTCTATCTTCTTCTTCTTTAATAAGACGCTTGTATCTATTTGTAGCCTTTGCAATAAATTTCTAAAGAAAGTCTATTCTATTCCTTCTCCATAATCTTATGGTTTCAGGAATTGGAATGATAACATCCGTGCTAGAAGTAGTTACCTGAAATTCATTTTCTGGATCTTTTTCTGGGAATAGAAATAGAAAACTCCTTTTTGGTGGAGAGCATCTTCCTCCTCTGCCACGACCTCTTCCCCTATAGGGAGTTTGTCTTTGTTGGACACGTCCTTTTATAGGAGGCCTTGAAATAGATAATGGTCTCTGTTAGAGAGACCATCTTTGTCTTTCTTCTTCTTCTTCTTTTCTTTCTCTGGCTTCATTTTCAGATTTCACTTGAATTGTATATTTTCTTTTGAGTTCTCTAACCTTTTGTGAAAGAAAATTTTTCTTTGTAGCATCTCATGGAGGAAAGTCTTCAAATTCACTTTGACTCAATTCTAACTACTTGAGAAGAATTTCAAAAGATACAGGCATTAAAGGACGAGGAAAACTAGCTATCATATTTACAAAGGAAGGTAATGAATCATATCCAGATTCAGTACTATCATATTCAGAATGTTCTACAATATTTACGTGGAAATATTCATCTAAAGAAAAATATGAAATGTCTGAAGAATAACAATCAGAGTCAAGAACTAAACAATAGTCTTGATCTATTATTCCTTTTGATGTAAGAATATTTATCTTTTCCTTACTTTTATTTGCATCCTTTTCTGGGAATTCATTTGCATAGTGTTGTCCTTTACAGATAAAGCAAGTAGGTATAAATTTCCTTTTCTTTCCCATATACTTCTTTTTCCTGAAGTATAGCTTCATGTATGGGACTTCCTTAGAAGATTTATATGATCTCTTATATGTGTGCTTGTAAAATAGTCAATCCTTATATGATCATACTTATGATTGACTATTTAACAAGCACAAGTATAAGAGATCATATAAATCTTCTAATGAAGTCCCATACAGGAAGCTATACTTCAAGAAAAATAAGTATGTGGGAAAGAAAAGGAAATTTATTCCTACTTGCTTTATCTGTAAAGGAAAACACTATGTAAATGAATTCCCGAAAAAGGATACATATAAAAGTAAGGCAAAGATAAATATTCTTACATCAAAAGGAATAACAGATCAAGATTATTGTTTAGTTCTTAACTCTTATTGTTATTCTTCAGAACTTTCTTATTTTTCTTCAGTTGAAGATTTCCAAGTAAATATTGTAGAACATTTTGAACCTGATAGTACTGAATCTGGAAATGATTCATTACCTTCCTTTGTAAATATGATAGCCAAATTTCCTCATCCTTTAATGTCTGTATCTTCTGAAATTCTTCTCAAGTAGTTAGAATTGAGATAGAGTGAATTTGAAGACTGTCCTGCATGGGACACTGCAAAGAAGAATTTTCTCTCACAAAATGTTAGAGAACTCAAAAGAAAATATATAATTCAAGTGAAAGCTGAAAATGAAGCCAGAGAAAGAAAAGAAGAAGAAGAAGAAAGACAAAGATGGTCTCTCCAGTAAAGACCATTATCTGTTTCAATTCCTCCTATACAAGGACGTGTCTGAAAAAGACAAACTCCCTATAGGGGAAGAGGTCATGGCAGAGGAGGAAGATGCTCTCCACCAAAATATAGTTTTCCATTTCTATTCCCAGAAGAAGATCCAAAAAATGAATTTGAGGTAACTACTTCTAGCACAGATGTTATCATTCCAGTGTTTGAAACCATGAGATTATGGAGAAGGAATAGAATATAATTTCTTTAGAAAGTTATTGTAAAGGCTACAAATGAATACAAGTTTCTTATTGAAGAAGAAGACAGAGAAAAGATGAAAGCTGAAGGTGAAGAGAAATTTCTTGAAGAAGCCTATCAACAAATTCTACATCAAGATGCAAAGCCATCAGTCTCAACTGAAGAACTCAATACAGAGGTATGCACCATAAAAGGAGCCCAAAACCCTTTTATTACTATTACATTTTGCATTCCCAATATCAAGCCATATTCTATTGATGCAATGATTAATATTGGAGTAGACATAAGCCTACTTATATCTAGAGCCATACCACCTGACTGTTGGGTTGAGACTTATTTGAAAATAAATTTTGATAAAAAAGAGGTTATCTCTAGATACACAGCATATGTTCCTATCAGAATAGAAGGGTATGAAAGAACATTACAATTTTATCAGCATGACATGCTCTCATATGATTGCCTGATAGGAGTAGATGCATTACAAGAATGTGGTACTTTCAGTCTCAATAAAGATTTTATATCTTTATTCAACCCTAATGTTCAGATACCTAGAAAGTATTCATTCAGGACAATAATTCCTTTTCCTGAACAAAATAAATAATCCAGCCATGAATGGATTCACAAATCAATAGCCTTGTGTAAAGGAAATATTGATGATATAATCACAAAGATTAAAAGAGATCTTTGTTCAAAAAATCCGCATGCTTTTGTGGATAGGAAAAGGCATATTTGTTCGCTAGATTTGCAGCTTATAAAAGATGACAAAGGGAATGATATCATTCCTAAATTCAAAGCACATCATAAAGACATGATTCCTTCAGAAAGAAAGGAATGTCATGAAGAAATCAAAAAAATGATTCAAGGAGATTTCATTAAAGAATCTAATTCTCCTTGGGCATGTGCATCATTCTATGTCAACAAGAGAAGTGAACAAATCCAACAAAAGAAAAGACTTGTTGTTGACTACAAGCCTTTGAAATAATTTGTAAGAGTAGTCCAACATCCTATTCCTACCAAGGATGACTTGTTATCAAGAAGCAAAGGATCCAAAGTGTATAGCAAGTTTTATTTGAAAAGTGGTTTTTGGCAGATATTCTTGAAGCCATAAGACACATATAAAACAACATTTGTGGTGCCTAGAAGAAAATATGAATGACTAGTCCTTCATTTTGGTCTGAAGACTACACCATCCATCTTTCAGAAGAAAATGGATTCCATCTTTGGTGAGTTTTCTGGCTTCTTAATAGTTTATATTGATGACATTTTAATCTTTTCAAAATCTCCCAAAGAGCATATAGACCATCTTGAGAAATTCTATGAAACAATTTTCAAAAATGGCTTATGCCTATCTCCTTCAAAGATGGAGATCTTTAAAGATGAATTGAATTTCTTAGGAATCAAGATTAAAGATGGATCTATATAAATGCAAGCCCATATTGTGTCTAAGATTCAGGAATTCCCAGATCAAATCCCAGAGAAGGTTCAGTTACAAAGATTCATGGGTTGTATTAATTATATTGCTGGATTTTATAAGAATATTGCAGTAGATAGGATTCTACTAAATAAAAGATTGAAGAAGAACGCACCTACCTGGTCAGAAGAAATGACTCAAGCTGTGAGAAGGATAAAGACAAAAGTATAGAATCTACCTACCATGTCTTTTCCCGGACAAGGATTGAAGGTTATAGAAATAGATGCTAGTGAGCAGTATTGGGGTGTTGTTTTGAAAGAAAGAATAGAGAATGGAAAAGAAAATATTTGCAGATATATATCTGGATCTTTTTAAGGATCAGAGTTTAAGTATCATTCTGCCCATAAAGAAATTTTGGCTACTAAGAAGGCCATAAAAGCTTTCTTATTTTTTATATAGAATGAACATTTTGTGTTACACTCTGATTTAAAAGATTTTAAAGCTAGATTGAATCATAGTGATCTTGCAAATAAAACTGCATTCAATAGACTTCAACATTGGGGAATGTGGTTCAACAACTTTAGCTTTGAAATTGAGCATATCAAAGGAAAAGATAACTCTCTTGCTGATTTTTCTTGTAGGGAATTAAATTATTCAAAGATTGTAGGTGCTACACAGGTAAACCATGAATTTGTTGAGTCAATTTTGAATGCTTCAACATGCAATAACTATCTTGAATCTCTGAAAAGGAATGACAATGAGATGTCATACGAAGCACATCATTTATTTCTTTCAAGGGGAATCATTTCTATATCTCCCTACAATATGACAAAAGTGGCATCTAGATTTGTGGATCCTGATATTCCAACCACATATTTTCATACCAGGCAAGAACCTATGGTTTTTTACACTCTACAATGGCAATGGAGACACTCAAGATATGTAGAATCTCCTCCTGAAGATATTCCAATTGAAGGCATTTGGTTAAGACAACTGGTCCCAAGACCAAGGACATTATGGATATTTGAATTTTCCAAGCTTTGGCCCGAAGGACATCCTCTAAACAATGATGCATGGAACCGGTCGAGCCTTCCCGGAGATAGGCAGTATATTGCAAATCATTTTAAATATTTTCTTTCCAAATTTATGCCTACTAAGATTTCTGACAGTTCATTACTCAATATAGAACCAGATACTATTAGAAACATTTTAATCAATTGTAATATACCATGGTATGTAAAGGTTTCCTATTATATTAGGACTAATCTTGTACATGGTCATCATGCTCATCCAAATAGATAGCTATGAAGAAAAATCTATCTTCACCATACAATGAATGTACATCCACCTGCACCGGGTCACTTCCTCCGTATTCCAGATCATTATCTTTTTCCATCTAGAAGGCATCTAGCTCCAGATAATGATGGAATGTCATCCTTATCCAGACTATGGTATGAAAGGAACACCCGTGATATTTACTTTGCTAAAAGACAAGATTGGGAAGCTTCGTCCAACTCATCGGATAATGATGATAGTCCTAGAGTCCATTTTAGTCCTTAAAGCTATGATGACAGGCTTGTTGTCATCTGTCTTCTTTTGTTGTCTTCTATCTAATAAAGCTTGACATGACTACTCTTTAGTCATCTCGAAAGCATGGTGGACCTCCCCACTATCTAAATGTGTCATGTCCAGTGGCATGTACTCAATCGTGTTTCCCTTTGTTTCTTTTGAGGGAATCTTCTTGTTAACCTTGGTTACTGGTTCCCGGTTTCTAGGTTGCCCTTTTATTTGGTGAAAAGCCTCTCACTTTCCTATATAAGGAGATGTCGAGACTCATTCACTACATCAGAGAATTGGAATTGATTTCTGAGAGTCTAGCTCGCTAAAAGCTTCTTGAATAAATTTGGGTTTGAAAAGAGTATTGTCCAAGGTCTGAATATTAAGTTTGTGATACTTGTAACAGAGCTCCTGCTTGTATTAATGTATCAAAGCAATGTTATATAAAAGCTTCTACTTACAGTGGTATAAGAGCTTCTGCTTATATTCGAAATTAAAAACAAATTCGATCATTAATATATATTACATTTAATATTAAACTTATTTTAGATTACTTAAAATGGATTATGAGATCAATAAGATATGACTTTTACCGCAATAAGGGAAAAAAATAATTAATCTGATTAATATTTAAAAATGTTTGTTTGTAGTGCACTCGTAAATGAAAATGAGTAAAACATTATAGAATGTGGGAAAAGAGAGTGAAGCCCACACGAAAATATTTAATATGTGGTGGTATTCAAGTATGTTTGCTTTTGATATACTTTTGAGTGAAATGACTAAAAACTTTAAAGCGAGGAAAAAGAAGTAATGAATACCACTTTAAAATATAATGTAAATGGTATTAAAGATGTTTACTTTCAATAGATTTTTTTCATTGGAAACCTCTCAATTGCATAGATATGGGCATCTGACTTTTCAATGTACTTTGGAGTGGAAAATAGGGTTATGAGCAACTAAAATGATATTGTTAGCCAGAGATTTTTTTAAAAGTAAAACAAGGGATAAAAAGGGTGATAATGGGTGGAGGACGCCTCCATTCATCTTTTGACATTTTGAAGCAGATCACGTCAGACAAGTAATCATGGCATTGGCACCATAATCTCCGTTCAAAGCTGACCAGCAATTCAAACCTAAACTACTGGTCGTAATGACCGGATTTCTCTGTCTCCCCACAAATCTGCTCTCCTATTTATTCTTTTTTCTCCCCAACAACACCTTAAATTGCATCGCATCAGAAATCAACTTGGTATTATTGAAAATCTACAAAGCACCATGGACGATCATATTCCACAAGGAGACTCTCACCCACAAGGTTGGATTATATGCCGGAATTCAATATTTTAACTGATGAAAAACCCTTGAATATATGGATTTTAGATGGTATGGTTGATTGCAGGTGGAAGCAGAAGCAGAAGCAGAAGCAGAAGCAGCAAAATGGAATGGGATTGCGATATCACCGAGGATGAAGATGATCTCATTGTTAGACTTCACAGGCTTCTCGGAGATAGGTTAGTGTTTCTGCAGTGCATAAAATTATGTGATATGATTTTACGAAAATTTATCTGTTATGAACATGAATGATCCACTTGACAACTCATTGCATCTATGTAATGCTTACAATTCTAAGCATGGATAGATCGGGCTTATTTTAAACTTATCTTTGCATTACTTATATATCATGGTCAAATGGTAATAATGTGAAACATAACTCATATCTATTAAACTGTTTTAAGTTTTAAAACAAAATGTGCAGGCTTCAATATTTGATTATCTTTTGTTTTAAGATTTCACGGTGGCTAATATCAATAAATTGCAGGTGGGTGTTGATTGCAGGGCGCCTTCCATGGAGAAGCCCAGAGCAAATTCAAACATACTGGAAAATGAGGAGCCAGAGAAATAAGTCCACCCAGTGAAGAAGCTTATTCACACCAAATCTGCTCTCTTTCTTTTCTTTTACCAAGAACACTATTTTCTATTTTTGTATATATATACAATTAAGAAATCCTGTGTGTTTTCGGTGGATGAGATGGACGATCCTGTTTCAGAAATGTAATTATAGCTGAGATTTGCAGTTTTCTCGCTGTGTTTTAATGTACAAATTGAATAAAAGTCAAATGACATACAATTGCTTTACAGATGGTTGTGACTTGTGACAGAAGTACACACTGCCCATCACCTCCTTCATTTCCATGTGCAACACTGCCCATCATCTTTATCTTTTTCATCGACTTTTTATATTAACTTTGGTTTGTAGGACCTCTCAAAATGAACATATTTTCAATCGTTTATTTGGATAATTTTGACCCAGAAAAAATTCCACAGGAAGTTAAGGTTTGTTCAACGACTTTGAACTGAAAGTTGTGGAGTACATTGACCACCCACTCAGAAGTACAAATATATAATGAATAATAAAGTGTTAAATAAGTTTAAATGAGAATAATATTGAATGATAAAAAAAAAAATCATTACAAACAAAATAAATTAAAAAGATTAATATTTAGAAAATAAAATATTAAGATTTTTATCATTAAGAGCAATTTTAATTAGTTGGTTTATTGGTGAAAATCTTAAGACTTTCAAAGAATCCATTAGCTATTAATTCTTGTCTAGTGTAAAAATCTAAGGTGTCTTCAAAATGAATGAGGCCATGATACCCCTCAAACCTTACATCTAAATTAAAAGAGACAATCCAAACCTTCAACAAATATAATATATATAATATTTAAATTTTGAATTAATTCTTTATTTAAAAATTTGTGAATCTAAATTATATTTGTATTACAAGCACACTAAGTATTTGCATTTGTTACTAAAGTGATAAGAATTCATTAATCTCTTTCTCTTGGAAAAATTTGTAGTGCACATTATATATTATAAATTACATTTATTTGAGGATTCTTATTTATTTGAGATTAACTTAATTACTATTTTAAGGAAAAATAGTTTACAACTCAATCCATAAACATTGCAATTAAATTTATAGTAAAATTAAACTTCATGGCATAAATCATTTCCAATATCAAAAAAGAAAAATAGGGTTTAAAATAATATAATATGGTATTGGTGTCATGCAAATACACAACATAATAATTTCATATTTTCAAGCATGACAACGCCTAGTTTCAAA
The DNA here is from genome assembly GCA_019776745.2 of Taxus chinensis. Lineage (NCBI taxonomy): Eukaryota > Viridiplantae > Streptophyta > Pinopsida > Cupressales > Taxaceae > Taxus > Taxus chinensis. The sequence continues at coordinate 624,977,560 of CM034148.1, read as the reverse complement.
AAAAATCATTGTAAACTTTCCCTGACACCCCTCTAGGTGAGTTCATCCCATGTGCTAGGCCTATCCCCATCCATGTAATGTATATGTTTGTGGTCCCAACCTCACTCATGTGTTGAAAAGTGGAAAACAAGTTCACAAGTTCCTTTGGAGGCAATGTCTTTTAAGGTTGATCTTTCGACAAGCTTATGAAGGGCTATTTTAGGTCTTTCTAAGGCAGGTGCATATTCCCCGGAGCAAATTGGGAGTCTTAAATTCACCAAGGAGGTGTATTCATGATCCAGGATCATTTTGCAAGTTATTTAGGAAGATTTTGGAAATATTTGTAGATTCAAGAGCAAGTTCGGCAAAAGCGAGATTTGAGGTCAAAGGAGTTTACATTGCAAAAAAACACCTGAGCTTCGGGAGATGATTCCGGGAGACCCAAAATGAGTTGGAGGTCAAACACAATATCAATGCAAATATTATTCAATGGTCTATATGGTGGTAATATCATATTTTTCACAACACCCATACACTTCTTTCCACAACTCATTATTTGCACACACAACTGGCGGTCCTAATCAAGAAATCCATTTTTGAGAAGGTTTCAAGATGAATCAAACCTTGATACCCATCCCATCATTCTCATAATGATATTTTCAATCAAAATCATATAAATAAGTGCCTAAAAATTCATCTAGAAGCTCCAACAATGTCATTTTAAATTTCCTTTACAAGGTACGAGCTTTGTTCTTGGCCAAATGTTTTAGTGCCACGTGGCAGAATGAGGCTGAGGCACACTTTTGGTATCCATTTGTACCTTTCCAAGGAGACAAAGGGGATAGAAAAGTGTGTTCCCCCACCTTAAGCCTCATAGACTCATCAAATGACCCTGGGAGGCTCCGTTAGGTACTTTTTGGCATTTTTCTAGCCTCTGCTCCATGCCATGCATGCTTGAAACTTGTCATCTCTAGGCTAAGGCACACTTTTGGTGTCCCTTTGTCCCTTTCCAAGGGGACAAGGGGGTTAGTAAATTTCACCCTCCCAAATTTCTTCCACATGATTTTTCATATGATAATGACCCAGTATCAACCCCCGAGAGGAGAAGGCAGTCAAAATAGGTATCTGATCTTCATCATATGTTTGTAGGATAGCCGTAAAGAGTTAGGAGGAAAAAATTACTCATTGGAAATCTAATATAATCCTCTACAAGATTTAAAGTTTATATTTTTTACAATCCCTTTGCACTTCTCAGGGGATCTCATTTTTGTCAGGAACACTCCGCGATTCCAAGGAAGAAGGTCATTTTTGAAGGGGTTTTAGGAAGAACCAGACCTTGATACCCATCATATTCTTCTCCAAATTATGTTTTGAGTCAATATCATAAAAATAAGTGGCCACTCCGATAACTTCATTTTCAAGCTCTCTTTTAAGGACGCTCTCGCAATTAGAAATTTTTCTCACTGCCACATGTCAACATAGCGCTAATGTGCACTTCTAGTGTCCCTCTATCCCTTTCCAAGGGGACATGGGGGACAAAAAATTGTGCCCCTCCTTCCTTTGAGCCTATGGAGAAATCATATAACCCCGAAGACCTCCGTCAAGCACTTTTTCTAGTTTATGAGCCCCCTCTCCTTGCTCTGCATCCATGCCAAGTATCACCACTAGGCTTATGCGTACTTTTGGTGTCCCCCTATCCCATTCCAAGGGGGAAATGGTGGAAAAAATTACGCCCCCTACCAAGAGCATGAAAAATGAGCTTGCAAGTTTTTATATCTCCCATTGTTCCTCCTTCATGTACATGCAAGCCAAGAGATGCTACTGAGAAGTTGTAAAACTTGTTTCCACTCCATTTTTCTTTCCTAGCTCCATGAACTTTGCTGAGAAACCTCCATTAAACCTAAAAAAATTCATATTAATACCACCATAATGCTATAATTATTTCGAGACATCCTTGGCTACAAAAATGAAGTTTTCTCACCCCCAGTAAACCCAAAAAGTGATCGTACTAAGGGTTTGAGATAATTTTTCTCATTTACAAGCATGTCTGTGATATATGAAGCTCATTGACTCCATTAATGGCTTCCATGACACAACATCTAAAAGGTAGAAATTTACCTTTCCACTTCCATAAGCTCTAGTGGGAAAAATTTCATGAAAACTGGAGAAAACGATCCTTGAAAAATCTAGTTTCTTGTAAACTAGTTTCCGCACCATGAAGTCCATCATTTCTCAAGATATGAAGAGATTTGTTTTTCAGAATAATTCTACCCATTTTGAAGAAATACTCAAATTCCCAAAGATCCGGCATAGGAAATCATCTGAAATTTGATTGGAAGGGTCTCCCAAAAATATAGTTTCATTTAAACTAGTTTTTGCGCAATGAAGTTGTCAATTTCTCAAGATATTGAGGACTGAATTTTAATTAATATTTTTCCCCCTCCAATGAAAATCCCATTTTCCCCACTTTTCCAAATGAAGGTATCATAAAAAATTGGATCTTGGAACCCAGGATAAAACCCATAATTTTAAGACCTCTTTTGTTAGAGATCACAAGCACTGGGGGGGGTGAATCATTACGGATTAAAATCAATTTCCAGAGTTATAATTAATCCAAAATTTCATAAATTTGAGTTGTTACTATATCGTGTGCATTTTTACAAACATATATCAGATAGAAAAATGTTGAACATAGAATTTATAGTGGAAAACCCTTTCGAGACAAAAAAACCCACTTGAAACCAAGGCTTTATTTGGAACACCAATTCCAAAGCTTACAATGGTTTTGGTTGAGCACCCACTCAACCTTTGAATCACCCACTTCACAACTTTAAGCACCCACTTGAATATTTTTTGAGCACCTGTTGACAATTATGCTTATAGATGAACTATTAGAGTCATTGGATACCTTAGGTTAGTGGGATGTGCACCCTAAGGTAACCTCCAGATTTTAAAGAAGCTAGCTCTTCTCTATTGTGAGAGATGGGGGTCAAATAAAAATCAAACATAGCACAAAACTAATAGAAGTGAATGTGCCATAAAATGGGGAGAAGCTAATCAAGAATCCAACTGCCTGAAATGGGGGAAAGGTGAGCAATGAAAAGGGTGGGAAAAATGCACCGCATGAAAAAGATAGATTCACAAAGAACAACACTTCAAACCCATTAAGCACAACTTCTGAAACCCGTAGTGAACATTAGAAATATTCACAATATACCAACAATGAAATAAAGGCTATTAGAGACGATAATAACATGCAAAGGATGGACGAAATGCATCACATGACATATTATATTGCTCCAAATATTGTGCATAGTATAACAATCAATAGGTAAGAGGCAAAAATGTCATTACAAAGCTTCAGGGAGAAGACCTGGGCTCCTAGCTCATCCTCCTAGTAGGGTAGAAATAGGATCAGATAAGAAACATGACTAACTATCTGAAGATATCTTTATGAACCCCATATATTACAATATATAGAATGAGAAGAAGAGAAGAGATAAATTCTGGAACTAGGATTTTCAATCACCTTTCTCATTGTAATAAATGAGATGAAGTGACAGAAATAGATTGGACCAATATTTTTTCACTGCCCCATGATATATCATTTAAGGAATGAAAACCATACTCATTTATCACATTCTTAACTACTTTGCAACTACATCCCTTGAACTGGGCTCACTTTTTAAGGAATGCACCTTCAGATCTTCATTACAAATCTAAATTTCTCAATTTTTACACATTGGGTTTTGGGTCATGATTCTGACGACACCTATTTTTTTGCTATTCTGTTTAGGAATGCCCCCCTGAGTGTAGGTGAACCTTTTGAGTTTTTACGGGTTAGCTTCCTTTACATGTAACTATGCATTAACTCTTTCGCTAAAGTGATAAGTTAATAACTTCTTCACCCTCCACTTTTGAGAGATCTTAAGATTTAAAATTTCTAGGTGAGTTCCATTACTACCCGTACATGGCATTATCCTTCTGTCATTCTTTACAACCTGCTTCAGGTTTGGGGGCCCAGTCGTGCCGAGATTTTGTAGAGGCCAAGCACATCTCCAAGATCTCTATTTTTCTCACCTCTTTTGAAATTGTGTTAGGATGACACCGTGGCACATTCCACAACCCTCCTATCTCTCCTTGGGTTTTAATGGGGACTCATTGTATATTATTATGAGGAACCTTTCCTTGGTGGGCCCCTTATTATTGACTCCACGTGGAAGTCTCGTGGACTTTTGGGATTTCATTCCTGTCTCTCAGCTTTCGAAACTACGTCTGACCGACACGTGGTACTTTCCGCAGTCTTTTTGCTTTGCTTTGAGTTGATTCGTTCCAAGTTCCACATTTTCATCTTGATTTTTCAAAGTCTTCTCTTATATTGAAAAAGGCTTGAATATTTTTTCATTTTCTCTGAGAATCTCATAACTATCTTGATTAACCATTAGGGATTTTCTTGTTATCTAATTTCAGCGGGTGGTGGAGGAAATTTGATAACAGTACCCACTCAGTGAATTTTAGCAAGCACCAACTTACAAGTAGAACCAAACCCTAATTTAATCAGCTACAACTGATCTTCTGCAGGAACCCACCCCACAAGGAGGATGCAACCCCCTTAAAATTTTAAGCTACAAATTAGACTTATTTTACATACAAATTTTGATCATCTAACTATAAAAATTGGTTGTACAATAGATTATGATAACTCTTTTATATATGTTTGTGTTATCTTTATCACTCTCTTCTTCTCATTTGAATCGATCCCTGTTTCTCAATAAATATATTACATTGATGCTCTTCTCATTAGATATATCTTCTTTACTTTATCTTTTTGATATGCTCTTTCTTCTCTCTTTTATTTCTATCGCTCTCTCTTAGCTCGATTGCATTATTTCATTTCTGAGCAACCCCAAAATTGGCTTTGTGATCTCTCTTTATTGACCATTGATCCATTTCCATCTCTTTGATTAGAGTGTAGTGCAACCCTTTCCTTCTCTTTCACCTAAAAATCTGGTCCATTAAATGAATACAACAAACTCCATATTTTTATCTTGCTATATTCGGCTTGATTTCACTTTTTTTCTATGCACTCACTTGAAAATATTTACTAGACAATACCTAAAAATATATTTCTCATCTTTATATGATTTCCAATGTGATCAAAATGAGCGAGCCATTTTTATTTTTTGATATTTAACCCTTCCTTGAAATCAAGCATCTCGTAGAGAATTGCAACTATATATCCCCAATTCAATGATTATTAAATGTAGACAACTAGAACTGTAGATTTCTTCATTCTTCGTGGAGCTCAAGTCATATGCTAAGCCACAATCACCAGAAAATTGAATCACCATTGATTTTGCAGAAAAAAATCTCATTTGTTTATGTTTAACTCCATTTGATTGTCCTCGAGCCCTATCCACTTCATATTTTCTCAATCTGCGGATTTTATAAGCTTCTTTGAAATTTTCCTTTGTATCGCAGAATTTTTATTTGATCTGCGGCTTTACTCCTCTCTTGGTGGATTTTTAGTCATCCACATCTTTTCTTTGCTTCTCGTGGATTTTACAATGTTATACAACTTTCCTGCTTGTCCACTTCCTTCCTAGAACTATTTTAATTTATGTGTGGCTTCTATAGTTTTTTGTGTCTATCTCCAGTCCTTTGCATATTTTATAGTTCTAAGTGGTTTTTCTAGTTCTTCGGGGATTCCTCCAAACTTCCCTTACTTCCGCAGTTTTTCCTTCAGTCCATCCTTTCTTGCACCACTCTTCCTTCACATTTCCAACTTCATCTTTCTTATTTGTGAATCATCCTTTGGATTCTTTTTCCTTTGCAGCTTCATTCCTGTACCCAAAACCTTCACTAAGCTTCCACGACTTCTTCTAGAGTTCCGCAAAATCCTTCAGACTTCAACGGATACTTCAAGACTTCAGAGGCTATTTCCTTATGTCCGAAACTTGCACAAATATTTCTTAAGTCCCTTAGAACTTATCCTTCATCATATTAAAGCCTCTGTGAGCTGACACTACCAATCAAATTTCATCTTTCTCAGTTGCTCACTTTATCAATTGATCCTTTTTCCATCATTTCTGCTTGACATCAAAAAGTTTTGCCATCAATGCAACTTGACATCAATGACAAACATATATGATAGATGAAAAAGGTCCAACAATCTCCCCCTTTATCATTGATGGAAGAACCTCATCACTTCAATACCGCAAACACCTACAACCTTTTGATGGAAAATGATATCTGCATAGCTAGTTTTTGAAAACACTTTGTATCTCCCCTTTGGTGTATTTCTGTTTTCATCTTCTCTCCCCTTCTATTATTACTAGTTGTTTTTCTAACTTAATATTTTCTTCCCCTTTGACAACAATGAAAAAGGGCCATCTATTCCACCTAAAGATGAAAATGTAGGAAAAAAAACATAGTATGGGTTACTACCTTAAGAATCTCCCCCTTGGCACATGATTATGATCCACATGTCCTAATTTTCTTGTGGGAAATATCCCCTTGAGTTGATGCATACTTTGATAAAATTGAGCTAGAAAATTAGCTCCCCTTATGAAAAATACTATTTGGCACTATTTAGGAGTTGAATTTACCTGAGAGTGATCCTTCACCTTGTCTTTACATCTTCTAGTTGTTGGTGGGATCAAGAATGACCCCCAATTCATTCCTTAAGTGCTAAAAAGTATCCTTCGGTAGTGTCTTGGTCATGACATCTGCAAGTTCTTCTTTTGTGCTCACATATTCTAGACTGATTTTCTTTTCATTCAATTGTTACCCTCAATAAAAGATATCTAATTGGAATATGTTTTGTCTTTGAGTGGAACACAGGGTTCTTATAGACACTTATTGCACTTGTGCTATCTCAAAATAAGGGAATTGGACTTTTATATTTTACCTTGTAATCATCTAATGTCTACTTCATCCACAGAACCTGAATCAGCACATTGTAGTAGTTATATATTCTGCTTCTGTAGTAGCCACACTTTACACACACAAATACAACACTAAAAATACTAGGATAAAAAAATTTTGACTTACATTTCTCTCTATACACTGCACAACATGGACTTCCAGTACAGAACTTGACTCGTATACGACAATCACTAAAATCATCGACTCACATAGACACATCGAAAATGACGTAGGAATGCTGACGCTACACTTTTCCCAATGGAGGGTTACTAGTACAGACCCAACCAAAAGAACATGGCTTCAAGAACGACGAACCCACAACACATCATTTCCTTAAAAAAATTTTTGGTTAAAGTTAACATTCCAAGGAAATTACGAGAAAGGGTAAATTTTCTCGTTTGTCCACCTAAATTTTCTTAAGTTTATTCCACGGTTGAAAAATACAATTCGACCTTCTCAGGTTGGCTTCTTATGCTTTATATAAATTTCCATAGCTGACATACGTATTTGGCATAAAACAAATTGCATACAAGGTACTTAATTATCTTATTATTATGTAAAAAATATTCTTCTCCATCGTTTATTTGATGTCTACAGTTTTACCCTTACAACTCAAGTGAAAGAGACTTGATGTCCAAAACGTAATACAAGGATTTGACGAAGATTTATATACAGGGCAGCTTTTCACCAAAATATTTCTCGATTCACACTATATTTATTTCCCTACCATTGTCATTATAATTTGAAAACTTATTGAATTCCTATAAGATTTATATATATCTATATCTACATATCTTATGTTTTCTCAAAGTTTGGTCGCACCAAGGTAACTTATATTCTTTGTAACGCATGAAAATTTTTAATTAAGCTATAAAGACTCCAAGATTGACCTTAGTCCTAAACTCCAATTCTCGTGTGCAACATTTATATAATATGCTCTTACATTGCACTAAGATCTCATTCTTAGCGTTGTTTTGAAATCAGGAGTTACATAAGTATTTGACTAACATCTTGAAGGGGTACATGACCGAAAGAAAAGTAAATACACATGAACCACATTGTAGAAAATACCAAGATGTTATTTTGGTAGATTCCAAGGTAGCACCGCTGAATCGTTCCTTCGAACAAAGACTCATAAGGTGACTTCTAAGGCGGTCTTCACCACTTAGCCTAGTGTCGAACCTGAAGAGAGGACATTCTTCTCACAATTTCCAAAACTAGAAGGAAACCGCATACTCTGGATATGTTGGACCATGACATTCCTAAAATATGGGTGCACGACAATTTCGCAAAACCTAATGACTATAACGGTAACTCCAGTTAGGGGTTTTATGTACCTAACCTAGGAGGTCGCATCGAGTGCAAAGTTTAAAGTCATTCTACAGTTTAATTTCTTATATGGTACAAAAGAAAACACACATGCAGGCAAGTTATGCACGAATATTTTATTAAGGTTGAGTGTTCCCATTTTAACTCTTTATTATGTTTGCAAGGTAAGAAGATAGCCTAGTAAATTAATTTAATCGTTTATGGAATACTGAGAAAATACTACAATATATTAATTTCAATTTCAACTTACTATATATAAATCAAACTTTTTTTCTTATACACAACTAAAAATCAAATTGAACTGGTGATTAGAGGCACATTTCCTAAGTATCCCTAAAACTATCATCTCATGCCTATTAAAAAGTTTCCATTAGTACTTTTCTATAACAAGAGACTACATTAGATAGTTATTCATTTTACAATGACCTATAAAAAAATTACAATAATAATAATTAAATTACACATCGCCTTATTTTCGTCTTCGTTCTTCCATCCTGCAAAACCCACTTGAGCATGATATCAGCGATAAATCGCTGCCATGGCATCCACCCTAAGAAATCATAAGTATCATATTTTAGTTTCCCATTTACATCTAACAATAATTACAATTTGTAATCGAAATAAAAAGGGGCCAGGAACATGTATCCATTGCATTTCATTTTTTTAATTTTGTAACCCAAGAGAGAGAAAGAGAAGGGAAGAGAGAGAAAACATCGTTTTGCCCAAAAGTTATAATACACACAACAAGTTTCATTCTAGTGTTTTAAACAGTTATTTAAGTGTGTTTAAACGTTTCTAGGGTGATTTGGCAACCTTACGAGGGTCCGTAGTTTTCTACTTTTACATTTTCTCACTAGCTACAAAATGTTCAAAATGGGCTCAGAGGCTAAGAAACTAATTCCAAAGGTTATCTTATGATGAGCACGCACTCCAAGATTAAATTTCTACATGTCCCTAGATATACCAAGTATTCATAGCAACTGATGGAATTGAAAAAGAGCAAACGGTTTACGTTTGGCGGCTAGTACTCTGGGGCCACTAGTCGTAGTTGATCCAGTTGTAAAATGCCAAAAGTTAACCCGAGGGCCCAAAAAAACCATGTCCATAACTGAAATTCGATGGAGAAGCATGCAACGAGACATATCCTTCTATTCCCCTATATATGGAGAGTTCATCAGAGTCGACGGAACATAGATCTAGTAAACTATTTTCAAATGGCGACAAGTTTTCTAGAGTGACAAGGAGAAATTTGGTCCAGTTTGACCTCTTCAAACTGTGATCGGAGGCTTACAAAATGGCTTCGCGAAACTATCTCGAAAAGTGTTCTTTCCTATGCTGAATGTTCTATGCATTTGTCTAGTATAAATGCTACAAGTTTGTGAAGACGGAACGTGATTTCTCTTTCTGGGTTTCAAATGGTGGTCCCAAACGAAAGCCAACTTTCTAGTTTTAACAACTCTCTACTGTTGTAAACCGGTGTAACAAGGATCCTATAAGAGCTTCAAAAGGATGTCATATGATTGTTTCGGGTCAAACCAAAAATCAAGGTGACTCCTCGTATACCACGGTACATGAATGAAACTTCACGTCTCGTTTCCAGAGTTGTGAAGGGTACTTGGTGAGTCTCTGAAAGTTGCAAAAGTTAACTATTTAAAACCAAGAGAAGGTCAACTTTATCAATGGGGAGTCAAATTCGTCTAGTCGATAGAACGATATTGGAGCAGTCAAGAAGGGTAAGAGCTTTCTTAATCATCTCAAAGTGAGGGTGATAGTTTATGGTTTAAAGTAGATGAGTTATAATGACGTAGAGAGTTACGACACGACAACTTTATTCTTTTGTAATGAGTTGAAGAGACATTTAGCTGTATTAAAAATATAATAACTTAATATTCTATTTAGTTGCAAAAGAGAACTAAAACACGAGAATTATGAGAGGTAAGGAAAGAGGAACCATGCATAGAGAATGAAGTCGGTCGAAGCCGCAGGCTTGGGTTCATTCTCTGTCTTGCGCACTTCGTCAACCAGCCCTCGAGCATCCTCAGCTCCACCATTTTACATACACGTCTACCAGGGAAGTTGCACTGCAAACAAAAACATCTTGTTTTCTATGCCTTGATGGCTTTCCATGGTCAATTCTAAAGCTCTTATTTTTGCACATGCAGGGAGGATGTTGACAGAGGTTGTGGAACCTGGCTTTACACGTACCCATTGCATTTGCTTGAAGGTTTCCAAGGCCTTTTTTAACCAAATCATTTTTTATTTATCTATTTATTTATTTTTAATTTATGAATCTCCATTCATTTTTCCAAACCTCCATTTTTGGTACACACAGGGAGGATGCTGGCAAAGGTTGTTGAGTTTCGCCTTACACTAGCCAATTGCATTTTCTTGAAAATCTCCATGGCCCTTTCAAGAAGCCCATTCTGTGAGCATCCTGCAATGAATGCGTTCCATGAGACCACGTTCCTCTCATGCATTGTATTGAAAAGGTTGAAATCCTCATCAAGAAAGCCATTTTGTGCATAACCTACAATCATTACAGTGCACAAGAATGCATCTCGTTGTATCATTTTGTCAAACAGTTCATGTGCCTTTTTTAACAGACCCATTTTTTTGCATACCTGCTATCATTGTATCCCAGGAGGCCATATATCTTTCAGGTATTTTGTCAAACAGTTCACCTGGGTTGTGTATGCCTTCACATTTTTCCTACGTGCCAAACTGGGCACTAAAAACATTTTCTTGGAAGTTTCAAGGGCCTTTCAACAAACGCGTTTGTGTATATCTTGCCCTCGTGGCATTCCAAGAGCCGCATCTATTTGAGGCATTCTGTCAACAATTCATATGCCTCTTCTACACATTTGTTCTGCGCATACCTATGTACCAGACAGTAGCAACTACAACGTATGACAAAAATGCCTCTCCTGTTCCTGATCTTGGCAGCTTTCCACATGGGTCCCAAAGCTTGTTTTTTGACGCAGACTAAGAAGATGCTGGCACAGGTTGCATAAGGAAACATGGAAAATCCATGGGATGACATTTTGCGAGGTGCCTCCTTGAAAGAAAACCAGAAAATTCCCTAAGAGCGTTTATTTGAGTAAAATGAATTGCAACCACCTTTCTTTCAGGCATTGCGTAGAACAGGCTGGAGTTTCCCGCCCCATGGCGGTGGCAACTGCACTCTCCCTCTCTACACAACTAAAACGATGGAAGAAAACCCCATTTTGCCGTAATTCACCCTAAGAAGAATATCACGGCTTTTTTTTTTAATTTCTTTTATTCTATTTAACATTATTATTATTTCAAAGTTCATTTAACTCATTTCATTCACTTGAAAATCTATTTCATTATTAAAATAATTTAATATGTTTTTCGTTATTATTAAATTATATTTTAATTTTGTCACGAAATTGTCATACGACTCATAAAGTAAATCCTAAAAATGATTTGATAGGGTTTACGACCAAACCCGATGATGGTCTGGATAGTCCAAATCAATACCCTAAACATGGAGCAACACCATGTATATTATTTATAGCCTTCCTGAAACTACATTTTGACCCAAAACACTAGTAGCGAGAATCGACAATATAATTTATAATATTATTACAACATTATTATTATAATTTTACGGCTTAAAATAATGATAATAATTATTAATCCCATTAATGTCAACGACTTGAAAAACTTGAAGAGCCGAGAACCAAAATTTCCTTTAACCGTATAACCATCCATGACACTACGGGGTCCATAGTTTGGGGTGTCGAAAATGACCCGAAAGGCAAGAAGGAGAGGGAGGGTGAAAAATCTTCACTGCGACCTGGACATGGTCAACATCGGTCAATGAAAACACACACACACACCAGTCTCCCAGGCTTAACAACAGGGTCGGTAGGTCAGGGACTGGGGAACAACAAACGGGGCATTACATCCTCCTCTCCTTAAGAAAGCATCGTCCTCAATGCGACATACAAAGAAGAAGGAAAATGGTAAACAACAAGGAACAAATAAGGCGAAGGCACGCGCTAAGGATAAGATTTCAGACACAAAAGCACGGTCACGGGGTGGCCCTAAGAACAATTGGTAGAAATTTTAATTGTCAAGGTTATGTGAAGATTGACAGTTCTCTCTTATTCATTATTTCATTAATCTCTCTCCATTAACATTATTATTAATTCAAGTCCTTTAAATTTTTTTATTTTTTTTTGAAAATTTAGTTTATTCATTCATGTGGGTTTCCATCATGAACTACAGTCATAACACCCTACTAGGGTCATACACAACACCAAATTTTCACAACATACTTTTACATACTTTCATGATCGTACCACATCACAAGGGTTTCACCAATCCATGGAATGACAACGAGTAGACCACATAACAATTAATTTCCAACAGTTACATTCGAGACATAGATCTAGTACACACATAATTACACACATTACACACATATGACTAACAAACAAAATCAACACGCTAATACATATACAGCGGGTATCACATGACTCACAAAAATCCATGACTATAACGACATAGTTCCAATCTAATATCCGATAGTCCATACCAACCAAGGGGAGAGTCACACCACCAATCATAACAAAGTCTAACTAGACTCACAAGAGGACACATAACTCACTATACCAACTCCACACATAACAAGGCATCATGAAACAACTCCAGATATCTCCAAAAGCAACAGAATGCAACTCCATATACCTCCCCAAAGCATCACCAGATAATCTCCATATACCTCCCAAAGAGAAAGAAACATAGTGTTAAAACCAAGTCGGGTCACTCAACCATAGAGCCCCATCTAGAATAACAGGTCACTCAACCATAGAGTTCCATAAGAAATAATATCAGGTCTCTCAATCATAGAGGTCAATCTCCTTTCTCCTTTTAATGAGGTCGGGTCACCCTATTACCCTGGACACATAGAGCCCCGTCACCCCCAACCCAAGTGACATAATAACTCGTGGTTCAACAACCCGCTAGTTATCTATAACTCCTTAGGGCGTACCCCCATACAACGAAGCAGGTCCATAGGTTCAACCACTCCATGGTTAACCCCATGACCCTAATCCAACACATTATGACATTAGAACCAACATAACAATCTAATCAAATGCCAAGTGGAAAATCAAAAGCCTTGGGCTAGGCTACAAAAATTTCAAATATGAAAAGAAAGTTTTTTAAAAACCCAAGAAAAAAAAATGGCTAATTAGCCTTGGTTAGTGCAAAAATCCAAATGTTAATGCAACAATCAAATAAATACCCAAAATATAAGAACATGTCAGTCAAGAAAAATGGCTGGTTCTAGCTAAAAGAAAAAAAATAATGATCAATTTACGAATAAAAAATGTAATGATAAAAATAGCACATCACAATCACTATGTGGCCTCATACTACCACCAAAGGGGTACTCATTGAGTTGCTGGCACTCGGACATTGAGCCTCAGCTCGTAAAAATATACATGTAACCAGAAATGATTATATCAAATAATGTAACTGTCATCATCTCTGCCTGAATCATAACTCTAAACTCCCACAAGGCTCAACATAGTCAAAATCACATAGGATTATTCAATGAACCATCCAATAGGAAAGAGTAAGGAATGCTGGTCGCATAAGTTGAGCCTAAGGTGGTGTGCACCCACAATATACTGAGCAAGCTTGAAGTATACTAAACAGATAGAAGTGGATTTTCAGACTATATAAGACTCCACTTCCTCACTCGTACTCAACTCAAGATTATGAAAACCTGGTCCACGCCTCCTCTCTCCACACATACACTCTTGACCGTTTATCCCCTCAGGGTCGTCCAGTGTAAGGTTTCACAACATACACATAACTACATCACAAACACAATGGTAATTCACACATAACAACCATAATGCCTTGCGCATGGTATAAATATACAAAGGTATGCAACACAATCATTAGCTTTACGGGTCACGATACATCACATTACCACATCCTGCACCCAAAGTGCATTCACTGTATGTTAGGGATCATACTCCCATATGCTCCTAACTCACGACATGAACTATCACATGTTACATGAATTACCCATATGAGGAACACAACATATAACATTACGACATATAGTCAATTGTAATACAACACGATAATGCCCACAACAAATCACAATACGGTGTTGACATCACAATAAAATTCCATTCACTTTACATAAATTTTATCATGCAATACATCACCACATCTTCACATCACATAAGGTCAAAATGTTCCAACACTCTGCAATTCACAATATCATTCCATTCACACAAAACAAGGCGGTACATCACACACGGATTCCTCATAGGATCCACAAAAAGGAGAGTCAATACTCTCATCACAGGCACATCAACAAGACAACAAATACGCACTAAGTGACATGCACCACATGTGCTTCCATAAGGTCACAATCACAACATAGTTCACTTAACAACATATATCACATTGCTCTTCCATTATCCATCACCATGAAACACCATCACCATCATGTAACACCATCCCCATCATGCATAATCATCATAACTCCAATCTATCCCAAAGTTTCGAGAGCATGAACCTCGCTCTGATACCATATGTAGTGCCCACACTTTACACACAAAAATACAACACTAAAAATACTAGGATAATTTTTTTTTAACTTACATTGCTCACTATACACTACACAACATGGGCTTCCAGTACAGAACTCGACTCATATACGAAAATCATGAAAATCATCGAGTCACATAGACACACGAAAATTATGTAGGCATGCTGACGCTACAATTTTCCCAATGGAGGGTTACTAGTACAGACCCGACCACAAGAACATGGCTTCAGGAATGGTGAACCCACAACACATCATTTCCTTAAAATTCTTTTTGGTTAAAGTTAACATTCCAAGGACATTACGAGCAAGGGTAAATTTTCTCGTTTGTCCACCTAAATTTTCTTAAGTTTATTCCACGGTTGAAAATACAATTCGACCTTCTCAGGTTGGCTTCTTATGCTTTATATAAATTTCCATAGCTAACATACGTATTTGGCATAAAACAAATTGCATACAAGGTACTTAATTATCCTATTATTATGTAAAAAATATTCTTCTCCATCGTTTATTTGATGTCTACAATTTTACCCTTACAACTCAAGTGAAAGAGACTTGATGTCCAAAACGTAATACAAGGATTTGACGGAGATTTATATACAGGGCAGCTTTTCACCAAAATATTTCTCGATTCACACTATATTTATTTGCCTACCATTGTTATTATAATTTGAAAACTTATTGAATTCCTATAAGATTTATATATATCTATATCTACATATCTTGTGTTTTCTCAAAGTTTGGTCGCACCAAGGTAACTTATATTCTTTGCAACGCATGAAAAAGTTTAATTAAGTTATAAAGACTCCAAGATTGACCTTAGTCCTAAACTCCAATTCTCATGTGCAACATTTATATAATATGCTCTTACATCACACTAAGATCTTGTTCTTAGCGTTGTTTTGAAATCAGGAGTTACATAAGTATTTGACTAACATCTTGAAGGGGTACATGACCGGAAGAAAGGTAACTACACATGAACCATGTTCAAGAAAATACCAAGCTGTTATTTTGATAGAAACCAAGGTAGCACCGCTGAATCGTTCCTTCGAACAAAGACTCATAAGGTGACTTCTAAGGTGGTCTTCACCACTCAGCCTGGTGTCGGACCTGAAGAGAGGACATTCTTCTCACAATTTCCAAAACTAGAAGGAAACCACATACTCTGGATATGTTGGACCATGACATTCCTAAAATATGGGTGCACGACAATGTTGCAAAACCTAATGACTATGATGGTAAATCCAGCTAGGGGTTTTATTTACCTAACCGAGGAGGTCGCATCGAGTGCAAATTTTAAAGTCGTTCTATGGTTTAATTTCTTATATGGTAAAAAAAAAAAACACACATGCAGGCAAGTTATGCACGAATATTTTATTAAGGTTGAGTGTTCCCATTTTAACTCTTTATTATGTTTGCAAGGTAAGAAGATAGCCTAGTAAATTAATTTAATCATTTATGGAATACTGAGAAAATACTACAATATATTAATTTCAATTTCAACTTACTATATATAAATCAAACTTTTTTTCTTATACACAACTAAAAATTAAATTGAACTGGTGATTAGAGGCACATTTCCTAAGTATCCCTAAAAATATCATCTCATGCATATTAACAAGTTTCCATTAGTACTTTTTTGTAACAAGAGACTACATTAGACAGTTATTCATTTTACAATGACCTATAAAAAAATTACAATAATAATAATTAAATTACACATCGCCTTTTTTTCGTCGTCGTTCTTCCATCCTGCAAAACCCACGTGAGCATGATATCAACGATAAATTGCTAGCATGACATCCACCCTAAGCAATCATAAGTATCATATTTTAGTTTCCCATTTATATCTAACAATAATTACAATTTGTAATCGAAATAAAAAGGGGCCGGGAACATGTATCCATTGCATTTCTTTTTCTTTTTAAATTTTGTAACCCAGAAGAGAGAAAGAGAAGGGAAGAGAGAGAAAACATCATTTTCCCCAAAATTTCTAATACACACAACAAGTTTCA
Source organism: Taxus chinensis (assembly GCA_019776745.2). Taxonomy (NCBI): domain Eukaryota; kingdom Viridiplantae; phylum Streptophyta; class Pinopsida; order Cupressales; family Taxaceae; genus Taxus; species Taxus chinensis. The sequence continues at coordinate 624,960,709 of CM034148.1, read as the reverse complement.
TTCTAGTGTTTTAAACAATTATTTAATTGTGTTTAAACGTTTCCAGGGTGATTTGGCAACCTTACAAGGGTCCGCAGTTTTCTACTTTTACATTTTCTCACTAGCTACAAAATGTTCAAAACAGGCTTGGAGGCTAAGAAAATGCTCCCAAAGGTTATCTTTCGATGAGCAACGCACTCCAAAATTAAATTTCTACGTGTCCCCAGATATACCAAGAATTCATAGCAACTGACGAAATTGAAAAAGAATGAACAGTTTGCGTTTGGCGGCTAGTACTCTGGGGCCACTAGTCGTAGTTCACCCAGTTGTAAAATGCCAAAAGTTAACTCGAGGGCCCAGAAAACCGCGTTACATAATTGCCGTTCGATGGAGAAGCACGCAATGAGACATCTCCTTCTAGTTCCCCTATATATGGAGTGTTCATCAGAGTTGACGGGACGAAGATCTAGTAAACTATTTTCAAATGGCGATAAGTTTTCTGGAGTGATAAGGAGAAATTTGGTCCAGTTTGACATCATCAAAATAATATTGGAGGCTTGCAAAATGGATTCACCAAACTATCCCGAAAAGTGTTCTTTTGTATGCTGAATGTTCCATGCATTTATCTAGTATAAACGATAGAGGTTTCTGAAGACAGAACGTGATTTCTCTTTCCGGGTTTTAAATGATGGTCCCAAATGAAAGCCAACTTTCTAGTTTTAATGACTCTCTACTATTGTAAACTGGTGTAACAGGGCTCCTATAAGAGCGTCAAAAGGATGTCATATGATCATTTTGGGTCAAACCAAAAATCAAGGTGGCTCCTCGTATACCAAGGTACACGAATGAAACTTCAAGTCTCGTTTCCAGAGTTGCGAAGGGTACTTGGTGAGTCTCCGAAAGTTACAAAATTTAACTATTTAAAACCAAGAGAAGGTCAACTTTATTAATGGGGAGTAAAATTCTTCTGGTCGATAGAACGATATTGGAGTGGTCAAGAAGGGTAAGAGTTTTCTGAATCATCTCGAAGTGAGGGTGATAGTTCATGGTTTAAAGTAGATGAGTTATAATGATGTCAAGAGTTACGACATGACAACTTTATTGTTTTGCAATGAGTTGAAGAGACATTTAGCTGTATTAAAAATATAACAACTTAATATTCTATTTAGTTGTAAAAGAGAACTAAAACACGAGAATTATGAGAGGTAAGGAAAGAAGAACCATGCCTAGAGAACGAAGTCAGTCGAAGCCGCAGGCTTGGGTTCATTCTCTTGCTTGGGCACTTCGTCAACTAGCCCTCGAGCATCCTTAGCTCCACCATTTTACATACACGTCTACCAGGGAAGTTGCATTGCAAAAAAAGAACATCTTTTTTTCTATGCCTTGATGGTTTTCCATGGTCAATTCTAAAGCTCTTATTTTTGCACATGCAGGGAGAATGCTGACAGAGGTTGTGGAACTTGGCTTTACACATATCCATTACATTTTCTTGAAGGTTTCCAAGGCCTTTTTTAACCAACTCATTATTTATTTATTTATGAATCTCTATTCCTTTTTCCAAACCTCCATTTTTGGTACACACAGGGAGGATGTTGGCAAAGGTTGCTGAGTTTGGCTTTACACCAGCCAATTTTATTTGCTTGAAAATCTCCATGGCCCTTTCAAGAAGCCCATTCTGTGAGCATCCTGTAATGAATGTGTTCCATGAGACCACATTCCTCTCAGGCATTGTATTGAAAAGGCTGAAAGCCTCATCAAGAAGGCCATTTTGTGCATATACTGCAATCATTGCAGTCCATGAGAATGCATCTCATTGTATCATTTTGTCAAACAGTTCATGTGCCTTTTTTAACAGACCCTTTTTTTTGCATACCTGCTATCATTGTAGCCCAAGAGGCCATATATCTTTCAGGTATTTTGTCAAATAGTTCACCTGGGTTGTGTATGCCTTCACATTTTTCCTACGTGCCAAACTGGGCACTAAAAACATTTGCTTGGAAGTTTCAAGGGCCTTTCAACAAACTCCTTTGTGCATATCTTTCCCTCATGGCATTCCAAGAGCTGCATCTATTTGAGGCATTCTGTCAACAATTCATATGCCTCTTCTACACATTTGTTCTACGCATACTTGTGTACTAGGCAGTAGTAACTACAACGTCTGACGAAAATGCCTCTCCAGTTGCTGATCTTGGCAGCAGTTCACACAGGTCCCAAAGCTCATTTTTTTACGTAGATTGAGAAGATGCTGGCATAGGTCACATAAGGAAACATGAAAAATCCATGGGATGACATTTGGTGAGGTGCCTCCTTGAAAGAAAACCAGAAAATGCCCTAAGAGCATTGATTTGAGTAAAATGAACTGCAACCACCTTTCTTTCAGGCATTGCGCAGAACAGGCTAGAGTTCCCCCTCCCCCCCCCCCCATGGCGGTGACAGCTACACTCTCCCTCTCTACACAACCAAAATGATGGAAGAAAACCCCATTTTGCCCTAATTTGCCCTAAAAAGAATATCACGGCTTTTTTATTTTATTTTATTTTTAATTTCTTTTATTCTATTTAACATTATTATTATTTCAAAGTTCATTTAACTCGTTTCATTCACTTGAAAATCTATTTCATTATTAAAATAATTTAATATGTTTTTCGTTATTATTATTATATTTTAATTTTGTCACGAAATTGTCATACGACTCATAAAGTAAATCCTAACAATGATTTGATAGGGTTTACAACCAAACCTGATGATGGTTTGGATAGTCCAAATCAATACCTTAAACATGGAACAACACCATTTATATTATTTATAGCCTTCCCAAAACTACATTTTGACCCAAAAAACTAGTAGCGGGAATCAAAAATATAACTTATAATATCATTACAACATTATTATTATGATTTTACGGCTTAAAATAATGATAATAATTATTAATCCCATTAATGTCGACGACCCGAAAAACTTGAAGAGCCGAGAACCAAATTTTCCTTTAACCGTATAACCATCCATGACACTACGGGGTCCATAGTGTGGGGGTGTCGACAACGACCCGAAAGGCAAGAAGGAGAGGGAAGGTGAAAAATCTTCACTGCGACCTTGACACGGTAAACATCGGTCAACAAAAACACACACACACACCAGTCTCCCAGGCTTAGCAAAAGGGTCGGCAGGTTAGGGACTAGGGAACAACAAACGGGGCATTACAGCTTCACATGTTGAGAGTGTCACTGATGAGAGCTTATTTCTCAGCTAAGAAACTAAACAATTTCCAACAAAGGATGCTCTGTTGCTGGTACTCTTCCTATCATCAACACTTCCTACCCAATCAACATTTATATAAGCTCTTATGCTGAAGTCATTAATTTTGGGGTACCAAATTCCATATTCAAGTGTTCCCATGAGGTATCTCAGAATTATCTTGACCTCCTTGAAGTGTGTCTCCCTTGGCTCTTCTTGAAATCTTCCAACTAGACCCACCACCTACATAATGTCAGGTCTTGATGCCGTGGAATAAAGTAGACTTCCTATCATCAAGCTATATAGAGTTTTGTCTACTTTTGGTGAGTTGTCTTCTCTTCTCAAATTGAATCCAATTTCCATTAGAGTTCCTATAGGTCTGCTATGTTCCATCCTGAACCTTTTCAACATTTATTTAATGTACTTGGTTTGGGATGTGAAGATACCTTAATCTGATTGATTAATTTGTAATCCCAAAGAGAAAGAAAGATATCCTAGCATGGACATTTCAAATTCTTCTTTCATTATATCAACAAATTCATGTAATTTTATCATAATCTCCTCCAAAAATGATATCATCCATATACACAATGACTATAAACAAATGATTTTCTTCTTCCTTGATGTAGTAGATTACTGTCGGCAACACCTTTTCTAAACCCCTACTCAATGAGGTCTGAGACCAATTTGTTGTACCAAGCTCTAGGGACTTGTTTTAGTCCATATAACACCTTTTTAAACTTGTACATGTAATCTTTTTCTTCAGTTAGTGAAAATCCACCAGGTTGTTCGATGTATACCTCTTCATTCAGAAAACCATTGAGGAATGCTGATTTCACATCCATCTAGAATGCTCTTATCTTCTTGTAATCCATGTAAGCCAGGAACATTATTATTACTTTCATCCTTTCCATTGGTGTAAATGTTTCATTAAATTTGATTCCTTCCATTTGTGCATATCCTTTTCACACAAGTCTAGCATTATTTCTCGTTACTTCTCCTTTTTCATTCAACTTATTTCTAAATACCCTTTTTTTTCCAATTGCACTCTTGTCTTGTGGCCTGGGTATAAGCTCCCATATTTCATTATTTTCAATATAATAAAGTTCTTCATTCATTGCATCTACCCACTAATGATCCTTACTTGCTTCCGCAATGCCTTTGGGTTGTACCATGGATAGGAGTGTTATATCTTCACGATTCTGTTCATCTCTTAGCCTTCTTCTAGTTAGAATTCTACCATCTTTGTTTCAAATGATTTGATTTGTTGGATGGTCTTTTTTAACTTGCCTTGAGGGTGCCTTAGTGTCTTTCCTTGCTTATTCTTCATCTGATTCTTCATGCGGACTATCCATTTCCTCATCATCTTCTTGTTCTTCATTACTGTTATTGTGTTGAGTGTTGGATTTGGGAGATTCATCCACCTTCACATTTGTGCTTTCAACAATTTTATGCAACCTCTTATTATAACACATATAATTCGCATTGACTGTTGATTATCTAAGGAATATACCTTCATCACACCCAGAGTCGAATTTTCCCAAGTTGTCTTCATCTCTTTTGATGTAACATTTTCTTCTAAAAACTCTTATATGTTTCACATTTGTAGGTGTGTTCTTCCATAGTTCGTAAGGTGTCTTGTCACTATTTACTCTTGATTGAGCTCTATTTAAAATGTACACCGTTGTGTATACTACTTCACTCAAATATCTAAATGGTAATTTGGATTCATTCAACATTATTCTTACCATTTCTTACACAATCATGTTCTTCCTTTCAACAACTCCATTTTGTTGAGGTGTTATAATGGCTGAGAATTGTCTTCTAATTCCATTTTCTTCACAAAATCTATCAAACTCATTAGACTAGAATTCTCCACCTCTGTCTGATCTTAAGCATTTGATCTTTTTGTTCTTCTCATTCTCCACCAATGCCTTGAATTTTATTAAATCTATCTAAGGCTTCTAACTTTTGCTTTAAACATGCTACCCATGTCATTCTGGTGTAGTCATCTATCAAAAACATGAAATACACTTCACCTTGTATACTTTTAGTTTAGTTGGGACCAAAAATATCTATATGAATCAAATTTAGAGGTCTGGTTGTAGATTATTCCTTCGACTTAAATGATCTTCTTGTTTATTTACCATGTAGGCATGCTTTATAAAGTATATCTACTGGTTTTACAATTTCTGGAATATGTTTTACACACCCTTTAGCACTAAGTTTTACCAAATTCTCAAATCTTACGTGTCCAAGTATTCTATACCATAACCACACCGTGATCAACCTTGTGAAACATTTTGCATTGTTTTTTTCATTTAGCACTTACATGTTGTTATTTTTCCTTTTGGATTTTACAACTTTCTTTCCTATTTTTCCACTTATGATATCAAAACCTTTGTCATGAAAGATCAGACTGTATCCCCTTTTTCACATTTGACTCACACTTAAAAAATTATGCTTGAGGCCTTCAACATATAGGACATTTTCAATTATTTTCTTTCCATTATCTATACTCAAGGTTCCCTTTCCCACTATATTGGCTGAATTATTATCACCTAATGCGTTGTTTGATAGTGAAATGAATTTGATTTTTTCACTCGTCATATGGCTGGAGCATCCATTATCTAGATACTAGAATTTATATTCATTTTGCACATGTTATGCAATTTGTACTACTGAGCAAGACTCTTCCCTCTTGTTTGTATTTTTCTTTAAAAGATACACCCATTTCTCTTGTTTAGGGGTTTCTTGTTTACTTGTTGATGCCTCATTTATTTTCTTGTAATAGTTGTAGTGAACATAATTTTGGTATAAGATGGGCCAAAGTTTCTTCTATAGCCTCTAGAGAATTTTCTACACTTAGCAACTTTATTTCCAAACTGATTTCATGAATAACAATAACCATAAAATTAATGTGTGTACCTCATTGCATAGGAGATTCTAGGAGTAGTAGTACTTCTCTTGGCAGATTTTCTGAACTCTTTATTCACAGTAGAAGATGTGCTTGGAGTTGAAGTAGTCTTATTTTTGTAGGATCCTTTTCCTTAATTTATTATTTGAAACCAATCTTAGAATTATGATTTGTATGACATTTTCCGCTTAATATACTGGTCAAAACATTTGAAATCTTCTCTATTTTTTCATACATAATCAGCTTGCTGGTCATTTGTTCAAACTCAACTTTTAGTCGCTCCAGTTCTGAGTTCAATTTTTTGCATTCATCCTCCTTTTATTTTTAAAAGTTTGATATCTTTTCAAGATGAGTCTTAAGATCTTTAAGTTCATTAGTATCTTATATTCTTCTTTTAGAGAATATCTTTCCTCAAATATGCCTATTTTTTCTTCATAATATTTTAATGTGCATCTCAACTTTTGATTCTTTCTTATACACATTTTCAATTCTTCAAGAGCACACACTAATTCAGATTCAAGGTTAACTTTAGCTTCTTCTTCATCTGAATTTTCAAAATCCATTGTATTCTTTCATTTGGAGTTGCATTTTTCAGGTGCATCCATGGCCATAAACAAACATTCAGACTAATCTTAATCATTTTCATTTTTAGAGCTTCCTGAGTTGCTTGAATCAAATTCACTTGATTATTCTTTTGAATAGAAGTTCCTTTTTTTCTTAAAGAACTTCTTCTTACTATTTTTATTTCTACATCTAGTTTCTCTCTTGTTACTTTTATGATTATCCTCTTCATGTTTAGACTGATACTCTTTATTCTTGTTTAGACATTTAACAAAAAAATGAGCTACTTGTCCACATGTGAAACATTTGAAAGGTATTTTTCCTTTGTACTTACCTTAACCTCTTTCCAGTCTTCTTACAAGAATTTCTTCAATATTTTCATCATCTAATTCATCCTCTGAAATTGATTCTTCTTCTTCTTCTTACTTGGACTGGGTTTCTGTTGTTGCAGGCTCACAGCACCCCTAAATGCAGATCAGGCTTCTAGGTTGATCACTCTAGCATCTAGTGTGATTGCACAACATGGAAAACTCTCTCCAAGTGTGGGGACTTGTGAAACTAAGAGAGGAATCTCTAGATTAGAGGCTGGTTCCTCAAATTCCTCTGATTTAGATCTATATTTTACAAAACTATAGAGGTTCAGATCCTAATCCTACTCTAAATTGCCAGGGGGCAGGGATAGAAATGAAAAAATTGAAACTAACTGAAGATGGTGATGCACCAAGGAATGAAGAACACCTATCTTGCCAGTAAACACAGACCATTCAAATGTGATATAAGATCATGCATAGATAACATAACTTGCAGTGAAAGACCAGGAGGATGTAAAATGAACACAGAGAGGGGTGAGAATCATCCACAGACATGTATTACTTGCTCCAAATATTGATACAATACACTACATAATTCCAAGAGGTAGAGTCGTATTACAGTTCAAATGAGAGGTTTGAACTCCACAAATTCACCTGATAGGAGAAAAAGGGAGGAGCAAAACAGAAAATGTTCGACCTTTTGAAAGAAGCTCCTCTTTACAATATATAGAAAGAATGAGAGAGGGAAAAGAGAGGAAATTCAGAATCTGCCCCAACCACTTCTAGGTCGTATTTTAAATCATCTCATTATGGTAGAAGTGGTGGATCCTGGCAAAATGGTGGGCTGTCTAACAGAAGCGGCGAACTGTCTGCTGCATTAAAGCTGGTTGTTGGAGCGTCACTTCTGGCATTACCATGCATCAGAGACATTTTCTCAAATTTCTCTCTCCAAACTAAACCAAAATGTAAGATTTACCTTGGAATCATGTAGAGAATTTCAACAGCTTTCCGTTGATATAAAGAACGTGTAAATCTGAGTTCTGGATCGAAAGATATGACGATCTGAAGATTTAGGGCACGAAACAGGCCAAAACAGATTTTGAAATATTTTCCCGCGCTCTGCCACCTAGATGACACGTGTCAAGTGCTGATTGGATGCGTAATTCTTTCTCCTTCCCTACTCCACATTCCTTGCTCCATAGGACACGTGTCCTCTTCTGATTGGCTCAGACTGACCCTTTAAAACTCACCCTTTGACTTTTGGACCTTTTCCATTGTGACACGTGTCATATTTGATTGGTCCGTGGGTCTGCTGGCTCTTTCGCGTCCACCGCATCCTTCTGTCCCAAATGTCCCAAACTGTTTGGGATAAAAACTCCCGATCCACCCAAAATGGGCTTCCTTGTCCCTCATTCGGCCGATGACACGTGGCATTGCTTGATTGGCTTTTTGCTCCTTCGGCTATCCGCATCCCTTTGTCCCAACTGTCCTAATGCTGAAGTTCCCGTTTCGGCCGAACCGGCCGGCTCACGTCCTTCGCATCCATGTGTTCCAACTGTCCCAGACTGTCTGGGAAAAATTCTTCTGATTCACCCAATTCGACCGGTTCGCGTCCTCACGGCCCAAATGTCCTGAATGTTTAGTGCGAAAGTTCTCCTTTTCAGCTGATCCGGGCGGTTTGCATCCTCTGCGTCTTCTTGTCCCACTTGTCCTAGAGTAGTTAGTCAATTTTCTTCTCCTTCGGCCAAACTGGCTTTCCGTGTCGCATGCGTCCCGACGGCCCGGATGTTCCTTTGCCCTGCAGACTGCCTGGCGGCCTTTCGGCCGATTCGCGCCCCGATGTCCCTCATGTCCCGACCGTTGCGAGGACGAGGACTTAGCCAATTTTCAAAAAATTTTCTGGCCCAAGCTTTTTTTTTGTAGCCTTTTCACCTTTTCTCAGAGCTTGCTCTTTCCTTCTTCGGCCGGGGGGAGTTAGAAAAAATCTGAGGGGACCCTAGAAACATGATTTTTTCCCTAAATCAATCTATTTGCCTGAGACTTGAGAATTCTGATGCATGTTATCAAATTAACCCTGGGGGGTGAATTTGGATAACAATTGGTGACTCTGCAGGGTTACCTGCTTGCTAGGTAGAAGATACCTATTGCCTGAAGTAGTCCATTGGGCATGGAATCATCAAATATTCTGTTTAGAACCTCAACTAACTCAGAATGTGCAAGGAGGAAGATGGAATGTCACCTGATGAAGGCAAGGACTGCTAAACATCTCCATGGACAGCAAGCTGTGCCAAAGCACTTAGGGAAAACAAAACTAACCTACATCAAAATAATGTGCACAAGCTCTTGGAGGAAAGAAAATCTAATCTAATATTTACAGAGGTAGCGAACTTCCCTATAGAAGCAACGCTTGAGATAGATTCCATTGACTAGAATCTGCAGTTCTTCACCATCCAATGAGGCCAATTGGAAAGCATTGTTGTTCTTGCACTTTGTGACCACATATGGGCCACTCCAAATGGCATCAAATTTTGAATGCCTTCCCTATTTTGCTCTGTCCGCATCCCATTTCAACACTAGATCTCTAACTTGAAAAGATCTATCCTTGGCCTTCCTATCAAAGGTCTTCTTGATCAAAGCTTGATCCTTTTCCATTGCTTAGGATGCCTGATTTCTGATCTCTTGCAGCTCCATCAACTCTGCATACCTCACCTCCATTGGGCTCAAATTCAAGCAACTCCAGCTGCTTCATGAGTTCCAATGTTGACAACTCAAGTGACATGGGCAAGATTTCCTCTCTTCATAGACAAGCCTAAATGAAGAGTTACCCGTGGATCTTTTGGGAGTGATCATATCAGCCCATAAGGCTGATTTCAGCTTGGTGTGCCAAGACCTCTGATTCTCATCAAGAGTCCTCCTAATGATCCTCAACAAGTTCTTGTTTGTTGACTTGGCCTGGCCATTACCCTGAGGGTAATAGTTCGATGAAGTGCTTAGGTAAATACCATTCTTGACAGCCCACTTAGTCACTCTAGATCCAATGAATGCCAATGCATTATCAAAGATTATTGTAGTAGGTACACCAAATCTGGTTGTTATCCCCTCATAAAAGTCTAAGATGCAAGACTCATTTGCCTCTTTGAGTGCTACTAGCTTCTGTCGATTTGGTGAAGTAGTCTGTGGCTGTCAAAATCTATTTTTGCCATTGGCTTGAATTGGGATTAATGACTCCAATGAAGTCCAAATCCCATTGCATGAATGGCTGGTCAAATTGAGATTGGTATAGCAATGGAAGGGAAGCAAACTTCTCTTTTCCTGTGAAGAATGCACAATTCTTACACCTCTTGATCCATGCATAGTAATCACTGGAAGATTTTTAGGCCCACAATAATAACCAGCTTTCATGATTTTATAGAGCTGTCACTCTTGGTGCAAAATGGCCACTAGCTCGTCCACCATGAAACTCTTCCAACACCCCTTTGAATCTGATTTGTGCTAATGCATCTCAGCAACACTCCATTCACATCTTTCTTGAACAAAACTCCATCAACAATGGCATACGGGACAACCTACAATCTGAAGTGTCTCCTTTGAGTCTTGTTCATCTTTGGAGGGCATAGGCCTATCTGCCTAAGAAGTGCATAATACCTTGGGTCCAATAAGGAGTGGGGGAAGCATTGTCTTCTTCATGATTGCCACTTGGCTCATGGTTGTCCTGGACTATCAAAACAATTTCTTCTTTGTTGTATACTTCTTTTTGCTTCCCCAAAACCCAGCTGCTCACACAATCCTTTCCCTCTTTACCAGCTTGGTGATCTTTAGATCTCAATGTCATACTCCATGACACAGGTGATCCAACCTACCCTTTTCTGATTCAAATCCTTGTTGAGGAGGAAGTCCTTAACCCCAGCATGTGAGACCAGCAAACTGGACCTTGTTGTTTGAGACTAAATGCTTGAATTTCTTCAAGCTTATGATTACTGTAAGTACATGCTTTTCAATAAAAGAGTACTCAACCTCACCTCGCAGTCATACTAGGCTCTGGCTGAAGAAGGCAACCGGCTACTCATCATTATCTTTGTTCTGCTGCACCAGAATGGCAGAAATAGTGTCATCACCTCAAAATGCATAGAGGATGAAATCCTTGGAGAAGTCTGGGTTGATGAGAGTTGGTGCTTGAGAGATAGCTTCTTTGATTGCTTCAAAACTCTCCTTGCCTTCTGCTGTCCACACTTAAAATCCATGCTCTTCTTTAACATTTTGGTGATGGGCTTGACAAGGGCTGCAAAATCTAGGGACAAACCTGCGGACAAAATTGATCCTTCCCAAGAAGCTCTGAAGGGCTTTTCTTGTGACTTGGAAATGGTAGTTGCTCTTATGGCTTCAACTCTCTTTGGATCAATTGCCAGTCCCTCTTTCGAGATAATATGGCCTAGAAGTTTCCCCTCGTGAGCCAGGGAATATGCATTTTTTGGGATTCAATGATACCCCCCCAAATTCTTCTACACCTCTGAAATTACCTGCCTCAAATGAAAAAGGTGATCCACTGCATTTTTTGGAGAATACAGTGATGTCATCAAGATATATCAAAACTATTTTATTGATCAACCCCTTGAATACCATATCCATTTCCCTTTGGAAAGTGGCCCTAGCATTTGATAGCCCAAATGGCATCTTCTTTATAGGCATAGGTCCCCCATTTGGTGGTGTAAGCCATCTTGAACTGGTCATCTTCTTTCACCATCACCTGATTATACCCTGAGTAGCCATTTAGGAGAGAGAATCTCTCTGAACCAGATACTACTTGCAATATTTGTTCCATTGAAGAGAAGCGGGTAATGATCTTTGAGAGATGCCCTATTGAGGTCTCGGAAGTCCCACACACAACCTGATTTCTCCGCTCTTCTTCTTGAACGGAACCAAGTTAGCAACCCAGCTTGAGTGCTTGATCGGGAATATAATGCTTGCCTCTATTAGCTTATTTAGCTCTTTCTTCATTAGAGGCTCAATGTGAGGGTTAACAGGTCTCTACTCTTGCTCTCAGCCCTGATGGGCTTAGCATTTGGATCCAATTCTATGGTATGTTGTGCCAAATTCAGATTGAATCCTCTCAAGTCTTTATAGCTCCAAGCGAAGACATCTGGAAATTCTTGGCAAAGCTGTATGAAATATGATTTCTCCTGCTTAGTGGGCCACTTTACCAATTTGAAGTGTTTTTGCCTTCCCCAACCGGAATTGGCTCTGAATCTTCTCTCTTGACCTGATATGTTAGCCTTTTCCTTACGGAACTGGTCCGTTAGGGTTGAAGATAGACTCCAACGTTACTAAACCCCTTAGGAAGCTATGTTTATCTGCAAGCTGCACTACTTGATCCCCCATACTACTGCTCTAGTCTGTCTTGATTCCTGGAGGAGAACTCAGCTTCTTCTTGTAGGAAATTAACAATTTGCTGATCATTCTCGAAGACCTTGCCAACTTGTGTTGTTATCTGGAACAGCCTGCTCTCACAACCAATTTGATATGAGGCTGAGATTTTTCACTTTTGATACTTTCCACAACATCAAATGCAGCCCTAATTGCTGCTAGCCTGTCAGCGGCTTCATTCTTTTTTCTTGGGATGGAATTGATGCTAAAAGCTTCAAGATCTTCAATAAGATCCCATACCCGATTTTTGTAGTTCTTCAACAGATCATTTTTGGCAGCATTTTTTCCTTTGAATTGGTTTACGATCAACTCACTATCACCAAACACTTGTAAATTCCTGATGCCTTTCTTCTTTTCCCAGTGCAGTCCATGAATTAAGGCTTCATACTCAGCTGTGTTGTTTGAGCAAGAAAATTGAAAATGGAAGGCTGAGTAATACTTTATACCTTGTGGTGAAATGAGCATAGCTCCTCCTCCTGCACCTTGTCTACTCCTTGACCCATTGAAGAAAAATTGCCATACTTCATTCTTGTCTTTGTGATCCAGCTTGGTGATGCTGGGGAGAGGTTGATTCCCTTCATGTAAACAATAAACTCCTAGTGTAGATTATTCTACTTCTTGATAGGGATCAAAAGCATGTGTCTTATTTTCCCATTCATCAAGAGTTAGATCTGGGATACTTCCAACCTTGGTGTCATCCTCATCAGTGCTAGGGTGATCTTCTTGATCAAATGCTGAGCAATTAGCATTAATCTGACTTGGAGTGTAAGGCTCAATATGAAAGTTTGCAATAGGTTCAGACCTAATTGTAGCCTTAGTTCCATATCTTTTTCTGAATAGCATGTGTGACCAATTAGCAGACAAATACCCCCCGATCTTGGCTGTGAAGTCCCTTGACAAACATAGGGCAAAGAGTGGTGGAAGGTCTATGACTGATACATATTGTAAGACAACAACATTTGGACATGCATGCAAGGTAAGACTCAAGTTTTTAATCACTCCAACTATTGCTATTGCTGTCCCATCTAGCTGCACTACCCCTTTGGATGTTATTTCATACTAGAGCCCTAGCTGATCAGCTATTTGTTTGGGCATGACAGAACTACTTGCCCCAGAATCAATCATGCAATTGTGTACTAGCTGATTTCCAATGATCAACAAAACATAGAAAGGAGGGGGCTTTAACATCTTACCTTACTATCCTCCATGACTTCCTTCAGGCTGGGCAACATTTGTAAGCACTTTGTCTTGTATCTGAACCTGCTGATTCAAAGTTGGCCAATCCTTCATGGCAGCTTGCAGCAGATCTCTTTGTCTTGGGATGGATAAGGATTCCCACATTGATATATTGATGTTAGTCTTCTTCATCTGTTCAATGATACTGAACGGGGATGAAGTATCATTTTTTTGTCCCTTGGTTTGCACATTTACTCTTTGCACGTGGGTAGCAACAGCTGGCATTTGAGTTGGCCTAGGGGCTGTTCTTGGCTGCCCTTGTGCATTTGAAACTGGAATTTGCTTGCCAATCATTTGTGGAGCCGTGGAAGGTTGTGGATTGGCTGGGGCTAATGGCTGTTCTTCACCTAAGTTTCTCCTCTTTGACCTTGTGTTGGCTGCAACACCTTGAGAAACTGCTTGATTCATGCCACAGAAATCTTCTGCTTGCCAGTTCACCAATGTGGTGTCATTTGGGGCTGATTGCTGTTGGAATGTTTCTTGTTGTTGACTGTTTCCTTGACTGCCCTCACCCTCCACACCAGTAGTTGTCACCATCAATGCTTGATTGAGAGCACCATTGAAGCACATGGATTGGTTATGAGGCTCATTGCATGGAAAACACCAATCATATTCCTGAGCAATGTTGTTCTGGACTAGCACTAATGCTTTATAAGCAGATACGACATTGGGGTTATAGGGCTGAAATGGTCTATTAGCGGGAGGCCTTACTTGGCTTTGATTTTGATTTGTAGCCTGATTTGGTGACCTATTTTGTTAGTATGGGGGCCTAGCCTGGTATTGCGCTTGAGGATGATATGGTCTAGCACTTTGAGCTTGCTGTCTTTTGATAGTAACCAACTCATTTCCCAAATTTTGCAATTGTTTCATGACCTCTTGGAGTTCATTTGAAGCACTAGAGGATGAAGTAGAAGTTTCACTTGAACTTTGATTTCTAGGGGTAGGAATAGGAGCCAAAGTGGGTGCTTGACTAGTACTTGGATTTTCTAAGTTTGGATACAAGGGCATGGGAGGCCTAGGAGCCATTTTACCAACTTGAATAAGACAGTTTTCAGCTCTAATGGCAATGCTATAAGCAGCAGGTAAGGTTGTGCCTCCCATAGATTGAATTAACATAGAAATATCAGAATTCAAAGATTTAAGGTAATATAGAAAAGAACCTTCTGTTGTTGGCTTGACTGCCACTGGAATCCTATCCCAAGATCTTTGAAATATGAAGTTGAAGTCAGTTAGCTGCTCGTTGGGGGCTCTCTTGATAGTTGTCAACTGCTCCAAAAGAGACAAGTTGTCTCCCTTCTCTCCAAATTGCTCATGAAGTGCTATACACAGCTGATTCCAATTTGTGATAGAACCAGATCCAAGGCTCCTAAACCATTGCAATGCTTTACCCTTGAATGAAGATGCCAGTAACTTGATAGCCACTTGCATTTCATTGATTTCATGAATTGCACAAAGGTTAGCAATATCTTTAACATGATCACCTAGAGTAGTCTGATTTTCTCCAGTGAAGTAGGGAATGTTCTTCAAGGCTGCAATAGGGACTGGATGTTGTGCGTTGAGAGCAAGTGGGCTGCTTCCTGTGAAGTTGACATAAGGGTTGTTCTGAGCCATTCTAATTGGTCTTAAAACCCTTGTTGACTGAATGAAAGGTCTACCAGGTGGAGGAGTTGAGAGAGTTCTGTTTGGTGGAGACGGAGACCTTTGAATCCTTCTTCCTCTTTGCCTTCTTCTCGGAGATAATTACAGGTATTCAAACAACACTTCTTCTTCTCCGGCTCTTGACCTTGTGATTCTTCTCATAATTTTTCAGGTCTACACTGCTGAAACCAGTTGATCTTTCCCCTTGTAGTCGCCAGATATGCAAATAATAGCTCTTTTAAGCAAGAAAAATGTAGTAGATGCACATCAACCCTGCTACAATAAAAATGAGACCTCTGGTCCCACCCGGCGTGCCAAAACTGTTGTTGCAGGCTTACAACACCCCTGGATGCAGATCAGGTTTCTAGGTTGATCACTCTAGCATCCAGTGTGATTGCACAACATGGAAACCTCTCTCCAAGTGTGGGGACTTGTGAAACTGAGATAGGAATCTCTAGATTAGAGGCTGGTTCCTCAAATTCCTTTGATTTAGATCTATATTTTGCAAAACTACAGAGGTTCAGATCCTAATCCTACTCTAAATTACCAGGGGGCAGGGATAGAAATGCAAATATTGAAACTAACTGAAGATGGTGATGCACTGAGGAATGAAGAACACCTATCTTGCCAATAAACATAGACCATTCAAATGTGATATAAGATCATGCACAGATAACATAACTTGTAGTGAAAGACCAGGAGGATGTAAAATGAACACAGAGAGGGGTGAGAATCATCCACAGACATGTATTACTTGCTCCAAAGATTGATACAATACACTATAGAATGCCAAGAGGCAGAGTCATATTATAGTTCAAATGAGAGGTTCGAACTCCACAAATTCACCTGATAGGAGAAAAAGGGAGGAGCAAAACAGAAAATGTTTGACCTTTTGAAAGAAGCTCCTCTTTACAATATATAGATAGAATGAGAGAGGGAAAAGAGAGGAAATTCAGAATCTACCCCAACCACTTCTAGGTCGTATTTTAAATCATCTCATTATGGTAGAAGTGGCGGATCCTAGAAAAACGAAGGGCTATCTAATAGAAGCAGCAAACTGTCTGCTGCATTAAAGCTGGTTGTTGGAGCGTCACTTCTGACATTACCACACGTCAGAGACGTTTTCTCAATTTTCTCTCTCTAAACTGAACCAAAATGCAATATTGACCCTGGAATCATGTAGAGAATTTCAACAGATTTTCGTTGATATAAAGAACGTGCAAATCTGAGTTCTAGATCGAAAGATATGACGATCTGAAGATTTAGGGCACAAAACAGGCCAAAACAGATTTTGAAATATTTTCCTATGCTCTGCCACCTAGATGACACGTGTCAAGTTCTGATTGGATGCGTAATTCTCTCTCCTTCCCTGCTCCGTATTCCTTGCTCCATAGGACATGTGTCCTCTTCTGATTGGCTTGGGATGACCCTTTAAAACTCACCCTTTGACTTTTGGACCTTTTCCCTTGTGACACGTGTCATGATTTGATTGGTCCGTGGGTCTGCCGGCTCTTTCACGTCCACCGCATCCTTCTGTCCTAGATGTCCCAAACTGTTTGGGACAAAAACTCCCGATCCACCCGAAATGGGCTTCCTTTTCCCTCATTCGGCTGATGACACATGGCATTGCTTGATTGGCTTTCGGCTCTTTCGGCTATCTGCGTCCCACGCGTCCCTTTGTCCCAACTGTCCCAGTGCTAAAGTTCCCGTTTCAGCCGAACCGGCCGGCTTGCGTCCTTCTCATCCATGTGTTCCAACTGTCCCGAACTGTCTGGGACAAATTCTTCCGATTCACCCGATTCGGCCGGTTCACGTCCTCACGGCCCAAATGTCCCAAATGTTTAGTGCGAAAGTTCTCCTTTTCGGCCGATCCGGGCGGTTCGCGTCCTCCACGTCTTCTTGTCCCACTTGTCCCAGAGTAGTTAGTTGATTTTCTTCTCCTTCGGCCGAACCGGCTTTCTGTGTCCCACGCGTCCCGACGGCCCGGATGTTCCTTTTCCCTGCAGACTACCTGGCGGCCTTTTGGCCGATTCGCGCCCCGATGTCCCTCATGTCCCGACCGTTGTGAGGAAGAGGACTTAGCCAATTTTCACAATTTTTTCTGGCCCAAGCTTTTTTTGGCAGCCTTTTTACCTTTTCTTAGAGCTTTCTCTTTCTTTCTTCGGCCAGGGGAGTTAGAAAAAATCTGAGGGGACCCTAGAAACATGATTTTTTCCCTGAATCAATCTATTTGCCTGAGACTTGAGAATTTTGATGCATGTTATCAAATTAACCCTGGGGGGTGAATTTGGATAACAGTTTCTTTCTTGACCTTGAATACTACATCTTTCTTGGTGGTATTAGATCCAATAGTTCTCATCTCGTAAGCTGAAAGAGTGCTATGTAATTCATCCATAGTGAGAGTCTTCATATCTTTGGATTCTTCTATAGATGAAACCTTTGCATCATCTTTTCCAATCAGAGATCTTAGAATATTTTGAACAATAACAGATTCTTATAAATTCTCTCATAGGCCTCTGATCATATTAATAAATTCATCTATTCTCTGCATGTAGGCCTATATGCTCTCCTCAAACTTCATCTTCAGATTCTCGAACTGAGCGATGTGGGTCTGCAACTTTCCTAACTTGACCTTTTATCTCCTTCATAAATAATATGAAGTTTGGTCCGAATATTTCCTTTGTTGTTGTACAATGCATAACTTTCAAAAATTCTACTTCAGTCAAGCCGCATATGATGACATTTATGGCCCTTGAGTTGCATTCATATTCTACTTTATCCGGTGAAGAAGTGATTGTCGTGGTTGGAGGATTATATCCTTTCTTAACACATTCCCATATATCAAAACCAAGTGACATCAGATAATGACATCAAATAAATTTTCATCCTTATTCTTTAGAATGCATAATTCATTCAAGTGAAGAGAGATGATCTTGATAGTGATAAAGCACCTTGTGTCTGATTTTATTCCATGCTTGTAAAAAGAGGATCTCCTTGAAGATTTTAAGCTTCTTCTAGAATGACGTCACTCTAATACCAATTGTTAGAGATCAAAAGCACTGATAGGGGGTGAATCAGTGTGGATTAAAATTAATTTCTAGAGTTAAATTTAATCCACAATTTTTTAAATTTGAGTTGTTACTATATCATGTGCATTTTTTCAAACATATATCAGACAGATAAATGTTGAACACATAATTTATAGTGGGAAACCATTTCGAGAGAAAACCCACTTGAAACCAAGGCTTTATTAGGAACACAAATTCCAAAGCTTACAATGGTTTTGGTTAAGCACCCACTCAACCTGTGAACTAACCACTTCACAACTTCAAGCACCCACTCAAAGATTTTTTGAGCACCCACTCAATGAATTTTAGCAAGCATCAACTTGCAAGGATCACCAACCCCTAATTTAATCAACTACAACTGATCTTCTATAGGAACCCACACACAAGGAGGCTACAATCCTCTAAAAATGCTAAGCTATAACTTAGAATTATTTTACATAGAAAATTTGATCATCTAGCTATAAAAAATTGCTTACACAATAGATTAGGATCACTCTTCTGTATCTTTCTGTGTTATCTCTGTAAATATCTTCTTCTCATTTGAATTGACCCATCTTGCTCAATAAATCTATTACATTGATGCTCTTCTCATCAAATATATCTTCTTTACTTTATCTTTCTGATATGCTCTTTCTTCTCTCTTTTCTTTCTATCGCTCTCTCTTAGCTCGATTGCATTATTTCATTTTTAAGAAACCCCAAAATTGGCTTTGAGTTCTCTCTTTATTGACCATTAAACAATTCCATCTCTTTGATTAGATTTTTGTGCACCCTTTCCTTCTCTGTCACCTAAAAATATGGTCCATTAAATGAATACAAAAAAACTCCATATTTTTCTCTTGCTATATTCGACTTGATTTCACCTTTTTCTATGCACTCACCTGAAAATAGATTTTTCATCTTTCTATGATTTCCAATGTGATCAAGATGAATGAGCCATTTTTATTTTTTGATATTTAACTCTTCCTTGAAATTGGGAATCCCATAGAGAACTGTAACTATATTTCCACAAAGTCAATGAGCATTAAATGTAGACAGCTAAAACTATAGATTTCTTCGTTCTTCATGGAGCTCAAGTCATATGCTAAGCCGTAATCACCAAAAAATTAAATCACCATCAATTTTACATAAAAAAATATCAATTGTTTATGTTTAACTCCATTTGATTGTCCTTGAGCCCTCTCAAGTTCATGTTTGCTCAATATGCGGCTTTTATAAGTTTCTTTGACATTTTCCTTTGTATCGTGACATTTTTCTTTGATTTGTGGATTTTCTCCTCTTGGTGGATTTTTAGTCATTGGTGGCTTTTCTTTACTTCTCATGGATTTTACAATGTTTCGTAGATTTCCTTACTTTCCAATTCCTTCCTGCGGTTATTTTCTTTTATGTCCAGATTCTATAGTTTTCCACGGCTATCTCCTGTCCTTCGTGTCTTTTATAGTTCTCTATGGATTTTCTAGTTCTTTACGGCTTCCTTTGAACTTCCCTTACTTCAAGGGTTTTTCCTTCAGTCCATCCTTGCTTGTGCAACTCTTCCTTCACATTTGTGACTTCATATTTCTTATTTGCGGCTCATTCTTTGGCTTCTTTTTTTCTTTTTGGCTTCATTCCTTTACTTACGGCCTTCACTAAGCTTCCATGGCTTCTTTTAGAGATCCATGACATCCAATAGACTTCAGTAGCTACTTAAAGAATTTGGAGGCTATTTCCTTATGTCCACAGCTTGCAAAAAAAATTATTGAGTCCCTTAGAACTTATCCTGGATCATCCTGAAGCCTCTGTGAGCTAACATTACCAATCAACCTTCATCTTTCTTATTTACTCACTTTACCAATTAATCCTTTTGCCATCAATGCTACTTGACATCAATAACAACATATATGAGAGATGAAAAAGGTCCCACAAGATAAAACCTATAATTTTAAGACCTCTTTTGTTGTAATCCAACACCCCGCAGTGCACTTACTAAAAATAGCATATGGGGCATGGCTAAAAATATTAATTGGTTTAATAACATAGATTCATGACATTCATGGTCCTCTAGACATGAAAGGAGCATCAGATCATGAAAACAGGGTTGTAGGATGATCTTATAGCTCAATCAAAGAAATTAAACTCCCATCAGAGTTTTGGGAGAATCTTCTTGATCTCAGTTGGGGTGAACCAGTGACCTGGGTGGTTTGAAATGATTCAGTTGAAGTAATTTCAAAAAGCTAAGGAGGTTGGTCAATTAATTATCAAATATCTTCATCTTGAGTAATGAATGTGGTCATCATGAGCTCACATTAGGGAATATTTCAACAATGTTTCTAAACACTTATGTGGTAGTCTGAGGTAATAGTGCAACATGATAAAGAAGGATTTTTTTATCATCATCTACAAGTTTGTCATTAGGAGTATCTTCAAAAATTTCAATTAATCCCCTTCCCTCCTTCTCTTCTCTCCCTTTCTTCTAATTCTTTGTTGTGCACAATCATTGTATTTTGTCCCATTCACTTAAGTGACATAAATTGTAATTTATAAAAAAAAATTCTTAAAATAATAAGAGAAATACTTTTTTTTTCTGGGGGAAATTTAAAAGTCATGAGTAGAATAGGAATACAAAGATTCATTTGAAAGAGACAAAAGGTCAATTCACATTGTTATAAATTGGGACGACCTTTCCATTTGAAAGGATCCTGAAAATCACATCTTCAAAGTTAGTACTTTTGGTAGCAATTGTGAATCATTATAGATTGGTTAAAGATTTATACTCATCACTATACAAGAAATGAAAGATAATTTTATTCAATTTCTCTTTCTCAAATTTCCTCCCTTCTCTTTTTGTAACTTTGTGAAACTTAGTGATCTTAAACAACCAAGAAGGAACTTGGAGTCCTTGATTAATGCATATGAAGAACTGTGTGTTTCAATGTGGTTAGTATCGCTATTTTTTTACATCATTACTTTCTTCTATATTGAATGATGAACTAATTTGGTTATTGGGTGTGAACTCTGTGATTGGCCTATTTATAACAATAACCTTCCTTTCCTAACTTCTCTCATTCACCCTACATTGTTGTAATTTCCTCCCTTGTACCCCATACAAGAACTTTTCCACAAGTTCAATAGAGTGTCCCTATGTGATCCCCAATATTTTTGGCCAACCCACAATAATAGATAAGATTAGATTGTTTTTCATTTAATAATGGGATCCACACCATTCAATGTAGAGGGGCATAGCCCTGTGAATGTTGCTGGGGACACTTAATTTTACCAACTTACAAATTTTATCACCAATAGTTTTTTGTGACTCTTCTAGGGAAATATATTGCATGGTGCACCCAAATAGATCTCTGGAAAAATACAAAAAAATAAAAAAAAACATATATATATATATATATATATATATATATATATATATACTTGAATGATCAAAAGCCTTTTTCCTAGCCTCTTGAGAAAACTTGATTGAAAAAATAAATACAAGACTGAATAGGTTGAGAGGAATCATCAAGCTTTCTTTTGAAGATTCTAAAAATCAAGAGTGAGTAAGAGATAACCCATACTACTTCTCTCAAGCTTCATCCCTTCTGGTTCATCGATCTATACCCATGGTAACCTTATTCAAACTTCTAGTGAAACTCTTACAAATTATCCTATATTTCACCAACGTTTGTATTTTGAAGTTCCAAGAGAAGAAGAAGAAAGAGAGGAGGAAGAGATGGTGGGAAAAACACATGTACCATGGGGAAGAAACATTGGTCCATTGGATTTGAACCCATCACTTCATGAGCTTCCATAAGGATCAAGAGATTATTTTTTTAAGTTCTGTGGAGATGGAAAGCAATTGTCTTAATGATCACATTGCAACCTTTATCATAGCCTACACCACCCTTGGAGTGAAACAAAAAGATTTTTTGGTACAATTGTTTGTGGAAACATTGTAGAATTCGGTGGAAGACTAGTTCCACTACTTACCATTATGCTTGATCTCCAATGGGGATGATATTAAGAAAAAATTCAAAGAAAGGCTCAAGACCATCAAAGATGATCATTCCCTCCTTACTCAACTCACTTAGATGAAGAAAGAGCCGTAGGAGTCTATGAGAGACTTCGTGACCAAATTCAACAGGTTGGTAAAAAAAATTCCCGCCACTGCTCTTCCCACTCCAGGTAACCTAAAGATGTTATTGTTAGTGCAGCAACAGATTTACACATGAAATAACACACAATAATATTATATTTCTATGTTATTCCTCAAACATCCGCAGCATACAAATATATAGGAAAGGTATTCCTATAATTATGGAGATTGTTTAACCAACAAATCTCTTAACAAAGTGAATTGTTACTCACGTAACAATATACTATCTAATCACTATGAGTTGTTTTAACAACTCATTTACAATTACATTACATTATATTTACTTCATATAATTACTCACGTAATTACTCACACTATAATGTAAGCACTAACATAATGATTCCTAACATTCCCCCCCTTAGTGCGAACATGGGAGAACAACAATTGCACTTCCTTCTGCAGCGTGCCGCCCGTGCATGCTCATGATCTGGATGGTTTTACAGGACAGCCAACAACCTCAACATGGATGGTTTTACAGGACAGCCAACAACCTCAACAGGGATGGTTTTACAGGACAACCAACAACCTCAATATCATGATGTTGCTTTTCTTTTGTGCTTTCATCTGTTCACAATGCTTTTCCTTCAGGGAATTATGTAGGAAACACAACTGACATATCTCAAAAACTTCACAATAGAAGAAATACTGAAAAAATTTCACATTACTTCCTATAAGAATCGTAATGTTCTTAATCGTAGTCTCTGTCATTGATCGCTGCCACTCGATCTCGAACAGCATAGAAAACTGCCACTGCCACTGGACGCTTTCCTTGACTAAGTCGTTTTGGGTGCAGAATGGGAATGGAACATTTGTATGTATTCCCCCCCACAATGTGAAATTCCAAATAAGAAATCAGAAAGGGAAAAATGTATTGTGTTGTATCATACTAACTGGATCTTGCTATCTTGATCTTGCTGCACATGATCACCATTGCCAATGAACGTATTCACTGACCGATCATCTTCCAACGAAGTACGGCAGTCAGAGGATCTCTGCAGTCAGAGGATCTCCGTAGTTTTCTGCTCTCTTATACAATTCTTTTCCAGTATTAACAATAAATCACACCACTCAAAGCAACAAGAACACTGCAAACTGAAGCACACTGAGAAAAAGGAAACCACACTGAAAATAATATACTCACACCATACATATGCCACCACAGCTTCTGCGAGGCCCCGTTGTTGATGACTGACGAGAGGTCGTTGTTCGACCTCCTTCCTCCGATGCCTCCTTCCTCCATTGATATGCTACTTAACTTAGCTGGATCTGAACATGAGACTACATGGTTTCCACATTGTATTTATTTAAGCTTCTCCCCTCAATGTGAAACCTTTTATTTCAGGACGTCGGGTACAACCGATAATGTGTCCACAAGATGACCAAAATAGAGGGTAATTTTCAAAAAAAAATATTTTCTCCCAAACTTAGAACCAACAGGACGATGAATAAAAAAATATGCACTTTTGAAAAAAACGGCGCTCGATTTCGAGTTACCGTGCAAAAGTTATTGAAGTTACAATTTCCCATAAAATGGCCCAATTTGAATTAAAATTGGATCAACGATTAAAAAATTACTCTGGATGGAGAGCAAATTTATCGTGTGACCACTCATTGGAACTGGGAGGAAATGAGGATTCCAAAAATGTGAAAGGCCCAGAAAAATGGTGTCGGAAAAATATTAATTTGGCTAAAAACGTAATAATTGCCCTTAAAATGCAATTATTAAACAAAAACTATAGTAAAATTAAAATTTTCAAACTATAGTCTTTGCTAAAAATTAAAAAATTAGCCAATCACAAATGGCTGCAAAAACTCACGGCTTCATTGAAGTGAGAGAATGATTTGCTCATAATTTGACAACCAAAGCTCCGTTTTAGAAACCGAAAAATGCGTTGGAAAGGTGCTTTAAATATCTTTGCAATGGTACCAGCAATATTTGAATTCATCACCAGACCTAAAAGCTGTTCATGACTGAGTTTTACTTGAATTTGGAGTTGTTCTTCATGCCTGAACTGCAAACACAACCTTCTTTTACCAAATACATCCAATCCGTGAATTTCAGTATGGGAATCAAATGCTCTTGATGTGGAACAAATATCAAGTAGTCAAAACTACACTCTTCTACACCTTAAATTGTAATAGATGTCAAACTGATACCATGGTAGAAGTCTGCAATAAAAATTAGATCCAAATATGTTGCACAGCTGAAGACTGAAAACACATTACCAGGGCAACCAGAAATTTGGAGAAGCCCTTAAACAGCTTTAGCACTCCATGAAGCAATCGGATCTAATTTCTGTCAGCAGATTCACCTGCTCTGAAACCAAATGTTAGTGCAGCAACAGATTTACACATGAAATAACACACAATAATATTATATTTCTATGTTATTCCTCAAACATCCGCAGCATACAAATATATAGGAAAGGTATTCCTATAATTATGGAGATTGTTTAACCAACAAATCTCTTAACAAAGTGAATTGTTACTCACGTAACAATATACTATCTAATCACTATGAGTTGTTTTAACAACTCATTTACAATTACATTACATTATATTTACTTCATATAATTACTCACGTAATTACTCACACTATAATGTAAGCACTAACATAATGATTCCTAATAGTTATTTATCAATACTTAAATACTTGCAGTGAATTTATTTCTATGGAGATTTCAATCAAGTGATCAGGAAAATGCTTAAGAAATTTTTGTTGAGGTGGAAGATGAACTCATATTTTTGGGTAAGATCAAGAATCCTTGAGTGAAAGATAACACCAAAAGTCCCCAAGATAAGAGAACTTCTCCAACATTGTAAGATTTGGAAAATGAGTTGATAATTCTGAAATAGGAGATTGCAAAAAAATGTCTCTTTCAAACCAAATCAGAAACAAGATTGCAAGAGCACCATGAAGGCTTGCCTTTGAGGGTCCACCGGTCAAGGAAATGTGTGAGAACTACGAAGATGAAGAAGATTTTTTTTTTTTATTGAATATGAGGATGAAGGATAAGGTGAATGTGCTCGGGTTGTATTTTTTGAATGCACAGTTGTTGATGAGGAATCCATTGATAGTTACTCATATGTAGTGTTCACCTAAGCTAAAAAGGATAAAAATGGCTCTTCTTCAACATCCCAAACTAAGAAATTGAATCCTCAAATGGTGAATCTAAGAAAAAAAAAAACAAAATGAGTATCCTTGAAGTTTGCTTCAACAAATTCAGTTGAGAAGAAGCATGAGACCATCCTAACCAAGAATCCTCCGACCTCTTCAAGTACGTCTCCTTCATCTTCTCTTAAAAAATCAGTTTCTAAAAATCCTAAAAATATCCATGTCAAAAATTTCATAATCCATTATGTTCCCACTACCTCTTCATCTTTTGAATTCATTGAAAAGTATAAATATCTGAATTTGAATACTTGAGAACTCATGCTAAGAAACTTGAGAGACTCATTCATCATATCAAAAGAAGTAGCCCTACTTCTAAAGATGTCACCACCAAAGAACTACTGCATGCATCTGAATTCACTCCATCCATGAATTGTCTCGCTTCCATACCCTCCACCTCTAGGAAATTAGAACCTTTCTACATAGTTGATTTGGTTAACATGTACAAGATAAACAATTACATTATTGAATCTGGTGCCTTGAAAAATGTCATGCCTATGAAAGTTGTTAAATATCTCATTCTCTCCATTTCCCCTACCTCTGCTCAATACCTCTCTATGGAAATGAAACAAGTAGCTCTCATTGGAAAAATAAAGATGTTGAGGTAACATTGGTGGATTTTCCTGACAAGAAAATCACAATGAGAATCCTTGTAGCAGACATGCCCGCAACATATGGAATGTTGTTGGGCCGAATATTCTGTTGAGATGTTGGAGAAGATATGTAGCTAGATTGGTCACATGCCACCATCCCAGTAGGTGGTAAAACAAAGAAGGTACTTCCCATAAGAAAAATGAAGTATACTATTCAATGCCTAAACAACCCAATGGAAAACATCCTGTGCCAAATTCTAAATCTGTAAAAAATTTCATGACCTTTGAGGAGGATCTTGAGATGCCCTTGTTGGTGGAGGAATGTCTAAGCATCATGGATTTGGTCAAAGAGAATAATGTTGAGTTGATGAAATATGAGTTTGAAAAGGTGTAATTCTCATGGGATAATGGCATAAACAAAGTTGTTCCACTGGAAGATGATGGTGGTGAAGAGAGGCTTGACTTGAAACAAAGAAATATTGAAGTAATGAGTGATACAAATCAAGAAGAGAGTATAATGTTAAAAAATTTCTTGACATGTAACTTTAATGTTTTCGATCACGCTCTCGATGATTAGTATGAGCTCCCATGTGATGAGTATGACAGAGAATTTGAAATTTTCTCTTTCTCATTAGAAGAAGCAGAAAGGAAAATAAAGAATTACAACATGATTCAACCTATTGAACTTGAACATGCCCAAGAATATGATGATTTCATTGCAAGAATGGATTTCTTGGTTCTTGATGACCAATAATGGGAAGATGATAACGACGAAATTTCAGTTCCAATTTTTTTATCGTTTCCTTTTCATGAGGATGGATTTTTTTTTTGAAAAATGGAGGAACGAATTGTTACTTGATCCTAAGGCTCAAGGTGTTCTCAACATGCTTCAACCTTTCAGTGCTCACTATTCTCAAGAGATAGATGCTCTCAACGTAAAAATGGAGAACGAAGCCCAAAATGGACAAGGTAAAGAAGATGACAATTTCCATGTTATGCACCCAATCTTGAGTTCATTCTCTTTCCAAGAGGAAAATGCAATGCAAATAACACATTGTATAGGGAAACGTATGAAAAAATACCATGAGCATAATAAATATGAATTCTTGGAAAAATTAGAAAACATAGAACATTGAGAGGTGGGTAATGATGCCAAAGTTTCTGAGACATCTGCCTATAAGCAACATATGAAAGTGGTGGCCATGAAACGAATGCATAACAAAGAAAAAATTTATTGTTATAGAAATTGTAAGTAAAAATCAATCAAGAACCATCTTCGTGGAAGTGGCAAAGAATAAACAAATGGAATGAACCTAAAAAACAAAGAGAAGCTGGGAAGAATGTGTTAAAGTAATAGAGGTGAGGTAATGAACAAATTGACCGTTAAAAACACTAACAATCACACTAGATTTATGAAGAAGCTAATGAGAGGTTCATACTTCATTGAACATGTCAAATGGATTTGCATAGGAAAAGCATTCAGTGATACCTGTGTATGGGTAAGCCCCTAGTTCAAGTTCATGCATCAATGAAAGTAGTTTTCCCCTACATGTACATAAATGATTTAGGTTGTTTCCTTTTGTGTTTTGTGTTTCCTTTCATGTTCTTGTGTTTGGACCTTGTCATGTGTGTGTTCAGTAATGTAGAAAAAATCATGCACTTTGGGTAAATATCTAGTCTCGATCACATACTACTATTCATATGGTTCCTGAGTATGAAAAGTAATAATTAACCCATGCCTTTGGCCTTATTTTGTTACTTTTTGTTGCCACTTTCGGTCTTGCATCTTTATTGGCCAATTGTATATTTTCATACTTCAGTTTCACATTTTATAAACTAGGGCACCCAGCGAGGATGTCAGCGTTAGGTGCCCTCATCCCCTCTAGGTGCCCCCATCCTCTTTGTACTTTACTCACACTTTTGGGGTCTTTCCTATCCTTTTGAACATCTTATCTTTTTTTGTCAGTATTTTCAAGGTTAATTATGAAATTCAAGAAAAGGAATCATATAAATATAAAGTTATGTTATCATAATAAGGGAACAAGCACTAAGCACTAGCTATCACCACCTAAGGTTACATCCATCAAGGATTTTAATACTCTATTTGTATCCATCTAGCTCCATCACAAGGGATAAATACTAGTTCATTTTCATCACACTTCATAGGAGGGGACTTTATTCTATTCGATGCATACATTATTTCCATTCTACATCTAGATACTCACTCGCTACTTCAAGTGTGACATGCACAAGAGCAACCTAGGGAAAAATTTCATATAGACACACAAAACTACACTGGGTCTGAGATGTAGTACAACACTCAATTGTAATTCCACCATTGTGGCATCTGAGGATAGTTTTACCCCTTCATATGCATCTTCTTTTTTTAGAGTTTTGATTCTTTGTTTGGGGTTTTGCAGGTGATTATTTCATTCCATATTTACATCAACATCTTCACAAAGTTCAGTGACATACATGCGACAAGAAGTTAACAAGTGTGAGTGATACTGTCAGAACCAGGTTCTAGCAATTTTCCCATATTAGGGCACCCATAATTTAGACTAGAGCATCCCAGGTTACCCCATCCTTCTATAGGTTCCATATTTCAACTGAATCACTTAGATATGCATTTTCCCAGGGTCATGTGTGAAAATTTTCCATTCGTGTTCAGTCGGTCTTCTCTGTGAAACAATCTCGCAACCTCTATAAATCACCTAAGGCTCTTTTAACCCTCGTTGCACATTAGGGTTTCTATATTTCATTTCTTAGTTTTTTTGGGTTATTTCCTTTATTTATTTATTTGTTATTTATTGCAAACTTACATTAGATTAGGATAATATATTACATTTTATCATAAAAATTTTGGTGAACCCGTCATTCAATTCCACCTTCTATTTAGGGCTATTACCCTCATCTTACCATGGCTCACTCTTATGGTGAATTTACTGAGGAACATATTAAAGCCCTTAATGACAATATCATTGAGCATCACTAATATCTAGACTTGCTCTTACATGTTGCTCATGAGGAAGCTACAAATTTGGTAGAGCTTACTGCTTCTGTAGCCATCTACACTTCCATTACCACTCAACCACTTGATTCTACTCTTTCGCCAATTTCTACCATCCCCATTTTTATTACTAATCCCACCAATAACTTCAAACCACCTATTGTCTCTCACACATTATAAGTTTCCTCAATTGGCACTTAGGAATTATCCTCCCTCTATCAAGACCTCCAAGAAAAAATTCGTCAATTACAATAGGCCACTTCCCATGCATCTCCATATTTGGACTCCAATTTATTGATACATACTCCATTCGCACCTAATGTAACATTCCCATTTTAAGACTTTAGAAACAAGGGAATTTTTTTTTGTTTTTTTTTATACAATGTTCTCTATTCTAAATAAAGCATTATTTAGAACAAACATTCCATGCCAATCAATCTCAAATAGGTAACCATATGCAGCTATAAATAACTCAATGATCCACCGATCTATTCATTTCATAACTTAGTGATCTACTGATCTATTTATTTCATAACTTGGTGATCTCCCGATCTATTTATTTCTTAACTCAGTGATCTACCGATCTATTTATGTTAACTTTAAGTATTGAATAATTATCATTTACTTTGTATACTTGGTTTTCCTACCCTAAACCGGGTACTGAGTGATCTATTTAAAGAACATATCTGAATATTTTTTACTAATATTCATCTGATATCACGTTGCTTTAAACTTGGTGACATAGGACAATGCAACCAACAGCTTGCAATACTTTGTCCAAATATTTTCAACATACTATGTATGTCACTATTCCTGGATGACATACATGTCATTTCAGAATACATTCTTCACCTCACTCCTCTATTATCAAGAATGGTCTTTATTGACTACCGTCAGTCCACTTGCCCAAAGGTTTAACCCTAGCCCTGGTTAGAAACATAAATTATTATAGGAAGATGCTCACAATGACTTAGGGTATATGGGCATACTCGATTGACCTAAGTCAACTGGGTGTGCCAATGTACCTTGAGCCATTGAAATCTACTACCTATCCTAACATGCCACTAACTTGACCTAGAGAGAAACTAAGTTCAAGTCCTTATTTGTGTGTAGATCTAGATGATCAATGCAGAAGGGTGTTGCCATATGTCAACTTCAATGTTGTATTCTCGAGAAGACCCAAGTCCTTCTCGAAAGTACAGCCCTGCAGTTGGCATGTGCCAACATCCTATATAAACTTCCTCATCAATATGTACATACCCCTAGGTGGTTATTAATACATTGTTAATTTGGATTATGCCTTGTTTATAGCAACCCTGCTAAACCCTAATCCAAAAATCCATAAGTTCTTTTCTAAATTCAATTCATTTAGTCATTGAAGAAATCCCTTTACTTATGATTGATTTTAATGTTTGTTTACCTAGTTAACAAGAAGTTCACCAAAACAGGAGAGCAATATCATAAGCTTCCAATAAAATGTATTTTAACATTTAGGAAGGTTTAACAACCACATAGGTCCAACTAAAGTAGACTTCATAAAAAATGAAGTCTAATGATTAATAATCATATCTCCAATCCTTTTTGGTTTACATTCATTTGAGAGAGGAAGAGTCTTCCTCTACATGATTAAGTGTTAGGGTTTATCATTCACAATATCCATAGTTATTACTACATGTTCATTATGCATCGCATTACTATGTTAAATTGTTTAGATAATACACATCATCATATGCAACTTAACAAGCTACATCATTATAAAGGAAATTTAACTCATTCCCATAATACACATCATATCAAAGGATAAAAAGATAAGAATAATATAATATGAAGAATATCAACAAGATAGAACTTCCATCTCCTTCATTAAAGTACGAGATAATTTACAATACGAATGCAAATAAATCACAACTCACAATTCATAATTATAAACTTATAAATTTACAAGACTATGACTTTAGGCGTACTGCATAATAACAACCTTCATTCTACGAAGTATACAAATTTTCTTTTCAATACAACTAAAGAATGATTTAGAATTCTTTACAAAGAATTAGACTTATATCAGCCAATGCAGCATATAAGTTTTTACCTTCTTTTATCACTTACGATGTCCATCTGCAAAAATTGCTAGCACGGATCAATTTAATGAAATGAACATGATAAGCACTAAACATTAAAACAAAGTAAATTCCACTAATTGTTTCATTAAAGAAACACTACTTTAATGAGATAATTAATATATCATACAATAAGCATAAGTGATACCAAAAAAAAAGAAGTACAATAAGAAATCTTGATCCATTTTTAAGAGAAGAGCAAAATATAATCCACAACATCTGCCTAAAAGCTTAAAGTTTAATTGATCCTATTAATAACTTTTAAACTAAAAATAGATCTTGCCATCCCATTATTTCATAATTCTATCCTAATAGAATGCAACATTTATCTTTTATATAAGACAAAAGAATTGTTTACAACATGGTTCATTCTAGGATGATTCATCTAAATCTTAAGCAAGGAATAAGAACCAGTATGTACCATACCAAAACTCATAACATCTGAAAAGTAGATTAGGTTTATAACATGAATTATATGTTTCCTTTCTGGGATAACAATCTTATAAATTCAACATTTAAGATATACCTCTAAACATAATTTCATAACCATACAAGAATGTATAGAAAATCAAAACAATCTAATGGATATTCTAATTCTACTTCTGCATGTTAGAAATTATCAATCAAGGATATGAAACCAACGTTCACAATTCAAGTAGTCCCATACAAGAGTTAATCTCTACTCGAGTTCACCCAAAAAGATAGAGTACAAGAGACAAAACCTATTCTTATCCATACAAATAAAGCAAGGCTTAGTGAACAACAATCGATCAAATAAGTATGCATTCACTTATTAGCAGAACTGACTTATCTACTATATTTTTACATCATTACAACAAATGATTCCAACAAAGTAGACCGACAAGCCATAAAGAAATCACCATCTCATAAGAGAATCGAGTGCAGAGAATTTCAATCAATGTCTTATTGAAAAGACAGAGAAAATGAATCTCTATTTAGAAAGGTCCAAATAATCAATCATTTCATTAAACTGAATAAATGAATTTCCAGTTTGAAATAAAATCATAATGAAAACATATTACTGTTCCAAAAATAATAAACTAATCCCAAGAGAATATATATATTTTCTCTTTAAAAGAAGTCCAAGGACTCATTTAATGTATCCAACAAGAATATAATACCGAAATAGTAAAATAACAAGTTCAGAATTATCCATGAACTCAAGACTCACAAATGCTTCACAACTTATTACGAAGAGTATGTAGTTCATGATTCAAAATAACTATGCACAAAACAACTGAATGGAGAAATTATCCTTCTCGTATAAATTCAGTTTACAAGGGTAATAACTCAACCTTCCATTGAGACCCAAAATTATTTTAAATAATCAGAAGAGAGAGCAAGAACCCAAAAATGTCTAAGTCAGAAGATGTCTCATTCTTATCTCCAAAGAAACTGAAACAGAAATTTGAAACAATACTTTCACGACCACAAAATTTCGACGAAGGAGACTTAGTTTCAAACAAAACAGTCAACCCAGACTGTGGGTTTCCTCAAAACACAGGGGAAATAACACCCCCCCCCAAATCTTATGCCATCACCATCTCAGAGAAGATGATACAGTCATAAAACAAAAGTTCCACATTATTTCAAACAAGACGTTTCCAATTCCATATCTCGAAGAGATTACAAAACAACTTAGTCAAGCTATCACCTATTTTTCTGGTGAGTAAGTTGTTCAATAAAATAATTATAAGATTTAGACTTTTAATACAAGAGTAACCCAACACAAAAATACTAGAACAAAATTGAATACATCGATCCAAATAAAATATCATAACACTCTAGTGTCAGATAAGAGTACAGTGTCAAACACGAGCTTCACACAAAATTTCAAAACTTCACAAGTAATATAATATGAGTATAGTGCCAAATACGAACTTCAATCAATAGTTCAGCGCTGCATAAGTTTTCCAAAAAATGGTTTAGAACAACACGAAGCTCCAACACAATATTTTATCAAAACAGGAAGCCCAAAAATAAAATCAAATGGAACTCAAGGTTCCCATAAATTTCATAACCCTATATTGCAACGAAGGTCAGTTCAAAGCATAACAACCTTGAATACAAGTTCTAGAATGAAAAACATAGCTACAGAAACAAGTTTCACATACAAGCTTCACATGCATGTTATCATAGAACTTGCACAGAGAGAAAGTTCCCAAAACAACATTGTTTTTTTCATGGATTCATATCATAACATCACAAAGATTCATTAAACCCAACAAGAAAATAACCAGTCAAACATGAAAACATGAATCTCATGAGAGCAGAGTTGTTCTAATGAATCATATAGAAGAAAGAAAAGAATCTTAATGGTTAGAGCCTATCATGCCTGATAGTGCTTTTGCCAAATCAAAGGATACTTCCAGCTGAGCTTCCAACTCTTTTTCTCCTCCACGAAAGATCAACAATCAAACATATTTTCTTCCTATGCCTCATATACTTTCCTTCAATCAAAAATAGACCGTAGAAACCAAAAATAGATTTTAAGTGAAGGTCGAATTGCTTGTTCAAAGAACTATATAGCTCTATGTAGAGAAAAATCTGAAATGCATGCAAAACCAAATAACCTCCTACAAACCCACCTTCCAATTTTTGAAGACTGTTTGCACACAAAAACCAAGGCCAATTAATGAAATTAATTCCAAATTTCCCACTTATCTTTCCTTGCCACCACCTCCTAAATCTGACGAATGCCAATTCCATCCAAACATGCAAT
This sequence comes from Taxus chinensis, assembly GCA_019776745.2. Taxonomy (NCBI): domain Eukaryota; kingdom Viridiplantae; phylum Streptophyta; class Pinopsida; order Cupressales; family Taxaceae; genus Taxus; species Taxus chinensis. Next base: position 624,926,584 of record CM034148.1, on the reverse strand, counting down.
TCCATCTTTAGTGGAGCTTCCACGTATGCCTCCACTAAAGTTAACTAGCCCCTACCAAAACTAGCAGTACCACTATCCATTAAACCCTATCAACTCACTTAAATGCCATTGGAACTGTCACCTTTGAGACATGTGACCCTTAGGTTCCCTTTTAATAGTTTATGATGGATCCCATAAAACTTAGGTTAGCCAACAATTACCACCTTAGGTCTTAAAAAAATTTCCAATAGTAATTCCCACCTTAGGTTAGATTCAATTCATAACCATTTAGTATTAGGTATTAGTTAAAAATAGCCTAACATTACTTTAGTAATCCCTCCCTTATTCATTTAGCATAATGCTTAGGTTAGGACACCAACCCAAAAGAATAGAAAAAGAGGCTTAGATTAGAATAAAATCCAAATGAGTAAACGTAGCTAGAACATAGGTGTTAGCTTACCTAGACTTAGGATTTTGTTAGGATAATCAACTTAGGTTTTAGGACTCCGAACTCACTCCTCTGTCATGACACAATAAATTGAATTTTTCTTATGTCCTTAATGTCCTACTAAGATCAATAACCAAAGTCCCGAAATTCACAAACATACAGCTGAACGAAAACACATTCACATAAGACCAAAGAATTTGTAACATAAAAATTTCAGTCCTCTATGTCCCTCAAACTACTGGTGTATGCAATGGAAAGTTACACAAGCTATGGAATGAGGTTAAATAACCTTAAATCTTTGCTAACTCATCCATGCACCATATGATTAGAGCTAAATAAGAGAAACTAACATGAAAGCATTATCAACTTTGACAAAAACATCAAAAACTAACATGCATACTACTCTCTACTCCATGAAAGATTAATGAAAGTGAAACTAGTATAGATCCTAAGAATCAAATTGTGTGATTAGGTCTTGTTTTCCTATAGGAGTGGATGGATGCAAGATGGGGGAGCTCTTAACAATGGAGTATGGACAAGATCCAAATGTTCTATAGCTTAAAACTATCACAAATGGTTTCTAATGCCTTTCCAAAATGCTTGAGAGAGGACTTGTGAATAAAGTTTTCTGTAAAGTGGTCTAGTTGAATAGGTAGGCTTGGCCTTGTATTTATAATTTTCCAAATGAGTTAGAGTTTGAACTTTGGGTGCATGTGGGACTAAAGCTCAAAATTCAATTTTAGATTAGATTAGGATAAACATGTTTTAGGCTTAGTTAAGCTAGGATTAAGGATGGTTTAGGCTAGTTAAACTTGATTAGCAAGTGATTAGAGACTCATTGAGAGTTGGGAGGGGTCTGGATAACCAATTGTGACTGATAGATAGCCTACGAAGCCAATAGAAGTGGTCTAAAGAGAACTAGGGAGGTTTTGAATGGTCGAAAGGAGGAATGTTTAGCTAATAAGAGAGATATTAGCCAAATAAGCTGATTATAGGAGGAATATGACCAAGAAGGTGTCGTAAATATGCATCCGAGAGTGGAGCGAAGTATGGAGATTTAATAAAGTGTCGTTAATTGATTGGATTGGATGAAATGCTAAGTGTAAGCATATTTTAGGTGTCTACATTTTACCCTCTTTGGGGTGACATAAGTGGCGTCACTTCAAAGAAAGTAGACAAGCATAAACAAGTAGAAAATCTTGAAAGGATAGAAGAAAAATGATTATAATGAAGGATGCCCCCCTTGATTAGTGATGGGATGATAGAAGAACTCGATCGATGATCGAAAAGATGATAGAAAGATAATAGAAGAAATGATAATGTGAATAAGAAGAAAAGAAAGGGGATATAGAAGAAAAGGAGTATGAGAGAGGGGGAATGAGCTAACATTCATCCAGTGCCTTTTAAACAACTTTAATTTTCATCATATTGCTAGAGATCTTCATCATCGGTCCTTATTAAAAAGAATGAACAAAAGTGTAGTATGACATGAAAAGCCATATACGAACAAATGCCCATTTCTAAAAACACCAACTCCATGTAACATATAAAATGCAATGCAATATGAGAAAGTAAAATATGTGTAACTCCACGCAACATACATAATGTAATGCAATACGAGAAAGTAAACAAGTTAACCTAACAGAGAAACATAATGTAATGTTTTTGCTATCAAGCTTCAATTCCAACCTGTTCGAATTAACAACAAGGGTTAATGATGGTGCCCCAAGCAAGGATACATGCAAAGGGAATAATGGAGGACACTTCGGTCTGATGAAAAATCAATGTGCACTATGAAATAGTACCATGAAACTTGTTGTGCCCAAGAGTACAGACGAAGTAAGCAACCTAACTTTTGTTGATGGAGGTAGATTAAGATGATCCCCGAGTCACACACATGAACAGGTGAGAACCAAAGAGCGACGTTTTGTAGGATGATTTTCTATTTTTTTGAAGTTTTCTTAAACATATTTGAATGTTTTTTTTAATTTTTCTAACATATTTGAATGTTTTGATTTTTCTAACATATTTGAATGTTTTGCTTGTTTTTGAAAGTTTTCTGAAACTATTTATAGGAAGATGAGGAAGCGTGGATGCCCCTATCGATAGATGGGATGTATAAGGGCATAAGGCCACGTGCGTATGAGAGAAAGGTGAAGATGCAAAAATTCCCTAGTGATTAGGTGGGAGTATTTAAAGGAAAACTCTTCACAGGTAGAAGTGGGACCCAAGGCCATTATGGATAGGTTCAACATGATGATGAACATAAACCAATGAAATGTTAAGAAGAAGTAAGGATGCTCCCAACGTAAGTTGGCCTAAAATTACATGATAGAAATGAAGGAGAAGATTGTTTTTGTGAAAGGGGACAAAGGTGTCCACAAACATGGAAAACAAGTAATCTTATACACATGGATGTTCTGATCGAAGTAGAAGAATGATGTAAATGATATGAATGTAGCTTAAAATCCTCGTGGCAAAGAAGTGATTAGCCAAAGGCACACATCATGAGATGAGATATGGACTAGAGTAAGAGTTTGAAAAAGGTCTAAACAAGACACTTGGTAACATACTAATCATGTTTACTCATAGAGATCCGATGTGTGCATGTGGAGTTTAATTACCTCTTGAAGGGAAGATTTAATAGACAAGTGAATACACCCTAGCCAATGTGTAGGAATGATTGATTTTGAAAGGTGATTTTGGGAATGGATGGTGGAAAGATAGCCTTACCTTGCTCCATTGCCAGCCAGACGTCCATAGCCCCGATAGAGATGTATTTGATTCTAATCACAACATTTCTTTACTGCCAATCAGGCATCCATAGCCCTAATAGAGATTATTGGAAATACCCCAAGAGAGATTTATATGTCAATTTGCTTTTGCTTTGTAGCTTTTAGCTTTTGATTTTTGATTGATTTTGATTCTTTTACTTTCTGACAACTTATTTTAGATATTTTGTTTGACAAGGGGTTTAAGAACCACTGATGGCTTGATGGAAGGAGGTGGAAGTGATTATGATGATGACATTGGCTAGTGTTAATAAATATGTCCAAAATTTCTTCGCAACAAGTTTATTAGATGGTGAATGTGATAGGATCTCTAAGAGGTCAGTCGTTCTTTAATTTACCAAGGTGATAAAAGACTAGGGTCAAACGAATACCATAGAGATAAATGTCACAAAATGCGTGTGAATAAGCTAACCAAAACATCACCGAAGGGATGAAAATGGTAGGGAGACTTGTAGAATAATAGCAAGGAAGGGAAGAAAGAAACATCCATGTGTACACAATACTTGATTGCAATGTTTGATCTTTGTACCTTTGATTTTTGTTGTGTTCTCAATGTTTTTTGTATTTTTGAATTGTTTTTTATTTTTAGATTTTTGATAGTTTTAAGAGGTTGGGACTAATAAAGTCACTCTGTGTGGTAAGATCCAACAACAATGTTTGTGAATTCCTTAATAAGGGAGACTAGGTACATTTGTTTATTGAGAGTGATATTATCCCTGATCTCAATGATTGAGGTGATTTCACACTCAATAAGTGACTGTGATTTGTTCTGAAACATGGATTTTGTATGTGGGAGATTTAATTCCCCATCTAGAGGTTTACGCACTTTGTGCCATACTTGATGGTTATGTTGGTGTGCATTCTTGAATCGTGATTGATTTAAAATTTTGAGATTGTTTGATTTGTTAGAAGCTATAGAGTTCTTTACAGTTTTGATCTGATCTTGATTAAGAAACTATTTGGGTTTCTTATAAGCTAACGTGTGACTTGTTTGATCTCGAGAAGGAGAAGAAAGTGAATGTGGACATTTATAACTGATGTGATAAATGACCATGGACTTGCCACAACCACTGATAGAAGAAATATGTGATGGATGAAATGGATATGGTCCAATAATTGAAGAGGAGGGGCTACCGGGAGGTGAGCTACTGATAGAAGACGATGAAGGGCTTATATGATGTAGCCCAAGAATAGAAGAAGAAGGGATACTAGGACGTGACCCATAGAAGATGAATGTCTACTAGGATGTGGCCCAAGAATAGAAGAAGAAGGGCTATTGTGATGTGACCCATAGATGTAAGATAATGGGATACTAGGATGTGGCCCAAGAATAGAAGATGATGGACTACCTGAGGGTGATCCATACCTAGAAGACAAGGGGCTAGTTGGATGTGCCCTAAGAATATAAGATAGTGGGATACTCAAAAATGTCCCACAAATAGCAGAGGAAGGGCTACTAGAAGGTGACCCACACCTAGACGAAGATGAAGGGCTACTTGGTGTTGACCCCATAAGAGATTGTGATTGAGGAATTATGATAGACAAGGAGTGATTGGGTGATGAGAAGATAGGCCATGAATCAATGTAAGACCTGAGAGTTTCCTCACTTAATGAAGAATGTGAAGATGGAATAATAAGAGGAGGATCAATTTGCATGATTTGAGGCTCTCCCTCTATTTCTTGATAAAAGGAATCAACATTTTTCTCAGAATATGCGGGTGCATAGAAGTCTAAAGAGAATCCATTCTCGTAATCTTCTAAAGGAATATATTCATGTGCCCATATAAATGCCCTGATTGTTTTTTCATTTTGAAAGAGGTCAATCAGTATGATTTGTTGATCAACCACCAGGGGTTGATTGGAAGAAATAAGTTCACTTGGTGTGGAAGACTTAGAAGATGTTTGATGATGATTGATAGAAGAAGATGACGTGAGAGATGAAGAAGATGTGTAGCTAGATGTCTCAGGAGTAGAAGAAGGTGGTGTGTACCTACCTATATGATGGTATATCATCTGTAAACTAGTAGGATTAATTCCAAAGTATATATATTGTGACATATGGGTTGATTCAGATGTTTGACTCGAAGGACTTTGAGTCACACAAATCTTCAAAGAAGGAAGATTTATTGGGGGTTATTGATGAAGAAGGTCCTGCAAAGAAGGGGAGGACTGTGATTTAAGAATTACATCGGATGAATAATAACAAGGGTCCTGTAAAGAAAGAGGGGACCACGACTCCAGAATTGTATTAGATGTTTGCTTAGAGGGATTTAAAGTCGCACGCATCTTTAAAGGAAGAAGATGTCATTGAGGTGACTGATAAAAGGGGTCCTATGAAGAAAGGGAGGACCGTGACATAGGAGTCACATTAAATGTATGATGAAGAGGTTCCTACAAAGATAGGGAGGACCATGACATAGGAGTCACATTAGATGACTTAGGAGTTGAATTAGATGAATATGAATAGTAGTTTGGATCTGAATCCTTAGAAGAGTCAGAGGAAATATTTTGTTTGGAATCCTCAGAAGAAGAGGAAACGTTTGGATTAGAATTAGAATAAGAGTGGGGGGAACTCAAATAATAATTTGGATCAGACGTGTCCAAATCATACCACCGACTATGAGATGAAGGTGGGAAACGAGTTACCCGTATGGGCTATCTAGAATGAAGAACCAAACAAGGTTTAGTTGGAATGGGAATCTTTTGATTTGAATTGCTAAACCTAGGTTCCGTATTTTTGTAAGTACGGGGAACCGCATGATAGTCAGTCATTTTGGCATTGTTTTAAGCATAAATTTCTAGATATAGATAGTGTGATGGAACTCCTTCAAAGGGAAGGAAGAGACATGTCGATTTTGGTAGCATAAGGACAACCGGCTAGACATTTCGTAAGTACGGAGATGCGTGTGTGATTTTTTGAAGGGGTTTTAAGGACAATAAACATCATGATGACACAATCTCAATGAGATCAAAAGGTATTTCCCTAGAAAATGATTTATCTAGATGAATAATCACAAAGAACAATCACACAAGTGTGAAACAAAAAATCCAATCAACAAGGAACTACTCCCTATGTAAAATGTGCATGCAAAATGATAATTCGATGCAAAGATGATCAACACAATGTAAATACTTATGTCAAGCTTGAAATGAACAAGACATAAATATTAACAAAGGGTAGATGCGACTCCCAATCAAAGGATACCATGACAAGTTCAACAACCAACAAGACCTAAATGTTAAAGGGTGGGGTTTACAAATGTAATCTAGGTATCCACACCAATTGGACATGTCTATCAAGATTTGCGGAGAAGTGAGATATTAGTGTCAAAGTGGTATCAAAATAATGCAAACAAAGTAAGTGACACCTTTCAAGATTTAGGACAATGTTTGAAATCAAACTAAGTCAAAGTATACTAAGGACATGTTTAAACATGGGCAATGTAAAACCACAATGCAGAAACTTAGATCATGTTTACGAGAAACATGACATAAGTATATTAATTATGTAAAGATAATAAAAATGAGGTAACATGTCAAAGGGAGATAAAATAATGAATCAATCCTAACTATGATGACGATCCTGACATGGGTATCAAGATCACAAAGGCTACCAATGATATAAAAACACCTCCACACACTTTAGACGTTTAACTTTCCCAGCCACAAACATGGATGGGTGTAAATAGACAAAAAAGTGGCAGAAGCAATCAATTGGTAACACAAAGGTATTCACCCTTCCTTTGATCAACAAAGTGTCAAAAGAAGGTGAAAGAGGTAGATCAAAATGGGGGTGATAAATGTTGGTTTTAATTTGGCAGAGTTTCACCTTACCTTAAGGTAAGTGAAGAACCAGGCTAGAGTAATGTGTCACACGTTTCGTGATGAAAATGATGGCTCACAACTCGAAACAGTTTTTAGAATGGTCAAAGTAGGCTCCTGGCCAAAGTATATTTTCCTAGGTGGTTCTCTCGTCCTAGGTGCTACAAAGATTATCCACGAGCGGGACGATTTACCCAAAAAGCCACACTGACTAGTTTGGGAGTATCTTGACTTTGCCCCCTTTAAGCACAGTGGGCATCAGATGCATCCAATTGTGTACTTAAAAGGGTCACTTAGGGAAAACTTGTAACTCTATCTCATAAAGGAATTACTAGTCAAATAGGTAGTGCGGAGCACTTCCCATTTTGTCCACAAGGTTCCCTCTTGCGTGGACTACTTTGGGGTTCCTGGAACCACCCCCATTGTTGTAGCTTAAGTCATTATACCAAAGGGGTTATTCTCCAGTTGAGCGGAGAGGGACGTACCCTTTTCCGAAACCTGCAATATAGTGTTTTAAATATGTTGTTTGTTTTATCTTTTTTAATTAGATGTGGTTTGCTCGAACACTGTTTGGAAACCTGTATAACAACTGTATTAGTAGTTTTCTGACTTTTGTTTTGATTCCTCCGTTCTTTGGAAATTAATGGCATTTTGGTCCTGTATGATGATTTTTAGTAGTTTTCCATCAAAATAGAAGGCATCATTTCTAATTCTCCATCTCGTACAAGGACACAAGAGAAGAGCATAGATGTTTGTCTTCAAAAATCTAAAAAGATATCAAAATGGAAAAGCACTATTAATTCAACTATGCCAAGTTTAGCCAATTTCCACTAAAATATTTCTAACAACCTCAAAGCATCAAAAGGAATTAAGAATCGTTTCTAATTCCCAAGATCACCTAAAAGGTGCAAGGGAAGAGCATACATGACTTTAATCTCATGATTAAACATGCAATGTTTATTAACCTTTAAAAAAAGTCAAATCACCATCAAACATGTAAAAACACCCTATAAAACAAAATTTAGATTCAAAATAAAACTTGCAAGGTGTTAGAACATCAAAGACCAAATTTTCCAAAGCATTTAGACATGTTAGAAATGAGTAGTTTAATAAAAATGAAAACATTAAATATTTGGTAAATTAAAACACAAAATTTATTTTTCCATTGTTTATTTCATTTCAATACATTTCCAACGCAACAAAAATGGAGTCGTTTCGAGTTCGGGAGCAAAATTTATGGCCTCCGGAAGATTGCTAATGACACTTGTGCCACTGTTAGTGTACTTGCGCCCCTTTTTTGGTACTTGCGTGCCTCTGTGTAAAAAAAACATAGTGAGAGTTGCGCCTGCGTGCACAGAATAGTGTGTGTGCCCCCTTTCCTGTAGGTGGCTAAAAAACACATGATTTTTCAAAAATATCAAAATTTTATCGATTTGGTTCAATTTTTGGTAGCACTTCACCTCCTTTGATCCTGCAAAGAGCAAAAAAAAAAGACAAACCTAGATAAACTAGTTAAGAACATGATTTTTTGCCATTTAGAACAAAAATATTAGTGAAACTAAAAACTTTAACTAATAAAAAAACTTTGAAACTAATCTAGAAAGCTTTGAAACTATCCTAGAAAGATTAAAACTAAGAAATAGTTAGAAACTAAAACAAAAAGCTTCAAAGTTACTCCATTAATGGAGGATGGACATAAGGGCCCCACCGAGCATGCTAAATGTATGCAATAGAAAGTTTTACAAGCTATGGAATGAGGTTAAAGAACCTTAAATCTTTGCTAACTCTTCCATGCACCATAGGATTAGAGCTAAACAAGAGAAACTAACATGAAAGCATTACAACTTTGACAAAAACATCAAAAAATAACATGCATACTACTCTCTACTCCATGAAAGCTTAATGAAAGTGAACCTAGTATAGATCCTAAGCAATCAAATTGTGTGATTAGTTGTTTTCCTTAGGAGTGGATGGATGCAAGATGGGGGAGATCTTAACAATGGAGTATGGCCGAGATCCATATGTTCTATAGCTTAAAGCTATCACAAATGGTTTCTAATGCCTTTCCAAAATGCTTGAGAGAGGACTTGTGAGTAAATTTGTCTGTAAAGTGGTAAGTTGAATAGGTAGGCTTGGCCTTGCATTTATAGTTTTCCAAATGGAAGAGTTTGAAATTTGGGTGCATTTGGGACTAAAGCTCAAAAATTACTTTTATATTAGATTAGGATAAACATGCTTTAGGCTTAGTTAAGCTAGGATTAGGCTATTTAAACTTGATTAGAAAGTGATTAGAGACTCATTGAGAGTTGGGAGGGGTTTGGATAACCAATTGTGACTGAGAGATAGCCTACAAAGCCAATAGAAGTGGTCTAGAGAGAACTAGGTAGGTTCTGAATGGTTGAAAAGAGGAATGTTTAGCTAATAAGAGAGATATTAGCCAAATAAGCTGATTATATGAGGAATATGACCAAGGTGTCGTAAATGGGCATCCGAGAGTGGAGCGAAGTATGGATATTTAATGAATTATCGTTAATTGATTGGATTGGATGAAATGCTAAGTGTAAGCATATTTTAGGTGTCTACAACTGAATGTCAATTTACCATTCAGTCTATGAAGAAGATTTGAAATATTCCTTGGATAACTGAAATTGATCCAAGGATGAGTCAGAAGAAAGGATAAGTCTGTAACTCTTAAAGCCAGCTTTCAACTCACCTTTCCATAGTGAAAATGAATTCTTGATAACCATACAATTTTAGTTAATGACTTTTAAGAACAAAAATGATTTATCCTTATCAAGCATGATCTTCAATAGTCAAAAGAAAACATATTTATCCAGAAAATCACATGTCAACAATTGAATTGCAAAAGAGGAATATAATAGTTGTCGAGGGTGTTACATGCTTCCCTCTTAAAAAGAATCATCATCCTGATTATTATCTCGTTTTATTTTTATAGTTTACATCAAGGAAAATCAACTTATTCACTTTTCTTACCATATGTCAAAAACATATCAGAATTTTTAAGTTCCAGAAATCAGCATTACATAGCTATTTATTCAAAACAAATAAATCTTCCCAAAACTGACATAATTATTGTAATATAAAGATAAAATCACAATTTTTTATCAGTCAACAGAATCAATTTTGTTCAAATAGATATGGAAAAACAGTTTTCATATCCTCAAGGTTTTCCCAAGTTGCACTCTCTTCATTAAACTGGTCCTAGTGGACCTTACATTGTCTTAATTCACGATTTATTAAATGCAACTGGTGATTTTCCAACACTCGTGTGGGTTTAACCACAATTATTCTTGGGTCCTAGACCTGCAATGAATTCCAATTTAACACATGTGATAAATCTGATATGTATTTCTTAAGTAAAGAAATATGATAAACATCATGCATTCGTGACAAAGCAGGAGGTAATGCTAAACGATAAGCTATAGGGTTAATTACTTCAACTATCTCAAAAGTCCCACATAACGAGGTGATAACTTGGCAGCCTTGCCAAAAGTTATACAAATCTTTTTCGGTTTAACCTGAAGAAAGACTTTCTCACCAAGTTCAAATTTCCTATCAACTCTCTTTAAGTTAGCATAATTCTTTTTCCTATCTGCTACTTCTTTCAAGCGTTCACGAATCAATTTAACTGGTTGTTCCATTTTAGTAAGAACTTTAGGTCCAATTACCTCTCTATCCTCCATGTTGTCCCAACTAATAGGGGTTCTGCATTTTCTTCTGTATAATTCTTCGAAAGGTGCCATCTTAAGAGAAGCATGATATGTATTATTGTATGCAAATTCAACAAATGGAAGATACTCTTCCCACTTATACTGCTGATCCATACAATACATCCATAACATATCTTCTAAAACTTGATTCTCTCTTTCAGTCTGTCCATCCATTTCTGGATGATACGCAGAACTAAAATTCAGCTTAGTTCCTAGAGCTGCATTAAGTGTTTACCAAAACCTTGAAGTCATTCTAGGATATCTATCATAAATGATTAATTCAGGTACTCCATGTAATCTAAAAATCTCATGTACAAATATTTTAGCCAAAATAGGAGAATCATCCTTCAAATTTTTAGCAATAAAATGTGCTACCTTTGTTAGTTTATCAAGAACTACCAAAATAACATCATGTTTATTTCTTAACATAGGTAACCCTTGTACAAAATCCATACTTATTACTTGCCACTTGTACTACAGTATGCTATGAGGATACAACAAACCAGTTGGGTACATATGTTTTGCTTTAACACGTTGGCATTCAAGGCAATGTGTCACAAAGTCTATAACATCCCTTTTTATTCCTTTCTAGAAATATTGTTGTTTTATATTAGCAAGCACTTTTGTAATGTCAGGGTGTCTAGAAAAAGGTGAATTGTGAAATTCTGCTAACAATTTATTTCTCAAATCATTTAGCAAAGGTACATATACTCTATTTTCAAATCGTAAGATTTCTTCATTATCAAAGTGAAAACCTTTATACCTCAAATCATTTGAATCTACAACAAGTGCTACTTTTACTTGTTGAAAGTAAGATTCAGATTCCATAACACTTTTTACTTCATCCTTAAACTGAGTTCTTAACATTATAAGAGAAAAAATGTGCTTTCTACGACTTAGAGCATCAACCACTCTATTTTCTTTACCCTTTATATAACTGATGTCAAAATCATATTGAGACAAAAAATCTAACCACCTTTGTTGTCTTACATTAAGATTTGGCTAAGTGAAGATATAATTCAATCCAAGGTGATCAGTTTGCAATTAAAAAGGTTTACCAAGTAGGTAGTGCCTCCAAACTTGTAGTGCATGAACAATGACAACAAGCTCTAAATCATGTGGAGCATAATTCAACTCATGTAACTTATGTTTTCTACTTTCGCAAGCTATGACATGACCATTTTGTAATAAAATTCCTCCTAAACCTTCACCAGAAGCATCAATTACCACCATAAAATCTCTATTAGGATATGGTAATACAAGAATAGGTGATGAAGTTAACTGTTCCTTCAAGGTTTTGAATGCAATTTCACATTTCTTACTCTAAAAAAACTTTTTATCTTTCTTTTGTAAAGAAGTTATTGGTGTAGCCACCTTAGAAAAATCTTTTACAAATTTTCTATAGTAGCCAGCAAGTCCCATGAAGCTTCTAACTTCATGTACATTCTTGGGTGTAGGCCAATCTATTATAGCTACAATTTTTGAAGGATATACAATGATTCCATTCTTACTTATTACATGTCCTAAATAGTGTACTTCTGTGTCATAGAAAGAACATTTAGACATGCTTACCAAATAACTGTCTCTTTCTTAATATTTTTAAAACTATCTTCAAATGCTCATGGTGTTCCTCAATACTTTTAGAATATATGAGAATTTTGTCCAAGAATACGAGCTCAAATTTGTCCAAGTATTCTTGAAAGATATTATTCATTAAATTCATAAATGCTGTAGGTGCATTAGTTAATCCAAAAGGTAAAACCGTGAACTCATAATGTCCATACCTTGTTCTGAAAGTTGTTTTATGAATATCCTCATCCTTAATTTGTAATTGATGATATCCAGATCAAAGATCTATCTTAGAATATACCGATACTCCATGCATCTGATAAAATAAATCATCAATCCTAGGAAGTGGGTATCTATTCTTGATTGTTGCTTTGTTTAACATTCTGTAATCAATACACAATCTAAGGGTTCCATCCTTCTTTTTCACAAAAATTACAGGTGCTCCCCAAGGTGAAACACTTGGTCTAATCAAACCTTTAGATAGAAGTTCTTGCAACTGAGCCTTAAGCTCTACTAATTCTGTAGTAGTCATTCGATAAAGTGCTTTAGAAATAGGTTCAGTTCCAGGCTTGATCTCAATTGTGAAATCAAACTCCCTTTTGGGTGGAAGACCTAATAATTCTTCCATAAATACGTCACTGAAGTCTTGTAACAACGGATATCGTTCCATAACATCATTGTTATCTCTTTGTTCATTCAGTAATTTTTACTGCATATAAGGTACAACCTTTATTTTTGGCCTTTTTAAGTTGCATAGCTGACAATTTTCTAACAGAAATTTCATGTTTCACACCCTAAATCTCTGTTTTTTTTACAGGTTGTCTAAACAACTAATGTGTTTTTCAAAATAGTCCACTTTAGCCTTATGTTCTGCTAACCAATTAACACCTATGATTACATCATAAGACCCCAAAGGTGCAACATAAAGATCAACTTCAGTGGAAAAGTTAGGTAAATCAAGGACTGCTCCAAAAAGACACATACTAACCGTATGAACAACATTGTTTCCATACTGTACAATCCATGTTTCTCCATGTTTCCAGCTTTTCTTTTTAGTTTTGATGCTTAATTTACTAGAAATAAAACATTCAGTAGCTCCGGTATCAAAAAGAATAGTTATAGGCAAACCAAATAACTTACTTGGAACTTCTATGGGTGTGGCATGTTTCTCAGCCTACTTGTCAGCTACTACAACATGTATCTTGTGTTGTTGATTGCGATCATCCTTATTCAAAGGATATTGATTCATGTAATGATCTTTGCCACAGTTATAACAGCCTCCTACATGGGTCCTTTCCTAGGCTCGGGTTTATTTCCAGCCTTAGAGTTATTGTTCTGACCCCCATAGGACTTCTATTCATTATTATTGTTCTTAGCATGGTTGTTTCGTGCATTACCAACAAACTTGTTTGTTTTTGCTTTCTTACTTTTCATTCCGAATTTCTTCTATGGTCCTTTCTTATGCACAAGAGATGATGTAGAGGAGTTGGGAACTTTCTTCCTTACTTCCTCCTTATGAGCAAAAATTGCCTTTAATTTATGTTCCTACCTTATGGATTTTTCAACAACCCCTTCCATCGTGGTTGGGCTGTGAACATCCACCTCTCCTCCTATAATGGGATTCAATCACATGATGAATTTATGTATCCTAAACTTCTCATCAGTTTGGTACTGAGGTACATACTTAAGGAGTTTTGTAAACCATTCCCAGTACTCAGTTACAGTTAGCTTTCCTTGAGCTAAGTTCTAGAATTCAATCATTTTCTGATCATAGTAAAGTTACGGCAACCATCGTTGCCTAAAGTATCCTTTAAATTGATCCCAAGTGATATTATATTCATCAATATTCAACTCATCCTTACAACTATCCCACCATGAAGATGCTTCTTGAGAAAGCTGATATGCTCCCCATATCACCTTTGTTTCTTCTGAGAAATTCCTTATTGTAAAGTATTTCTCCATTTCATTGAGCCAATTCCCATCCCCATCTCCTAATGTGGTGCCATCAAAATTGGGTGGACTTATCCTTTTTATATCATTAGTGAGTTCAGTTACCATCCTAGCCATTTTAATCTCAGGCTAAACTGGTATGTTCACATTGTTATTATCAACACCTTCATTGGCATTGTCCCTAGGAGGTGGCTAATTATTGTTATCAACATCTTCTTCTTCCTCATTTCCCATTACTTGTTGTTCAAGTATAGATAAATGATCTCTTGTGTCCAACAAGGTAGCACGGATCTCATCTAATTTCTGGGTAGTTGCTACTCCTTCCTCTGGTGGAGGATTATTTGCAACATTTCATCTTGTTCTAACCATTTTCTGTTAACAAGAAAATTTCAGTTTCATTAGATTATGGACACAGTAGGTCTAAGAGATGCAACCTTTCAACTTTGATGCCAAGATGTAACATTCCCATTTTAAGACTTTAGAAACAAGGGAATTTTTTTTATTTTTTTAACATGTTCTCTGTTCTAAATAAAGCATTATTTAGAACAAACATTCCATGCCAATTAATCTAAAAAAGATAACCATATGCAGCTATAAATGACTCAGGTGATCCACCAATCTATTCATTTCATAACTCAGTGATCTACCGATCTATTTATTTCATAACTCGGTGATCTTCTAATCTATTTATTTCTTAACTCGGTGATCTACCGATCTATTTATGTTAACTTTAAGTATTGAATACTTATCATTTACTTCATATACTTGGTTTTCCTACCCTAAACCAGGTACTGAGTGATCTGTTTAAAGAACATATATGAATATTTGTTACTAATATTCATTTGATATCACATTGCTTTAAACTTGGTGACATAGGACAACACAACCAGTAGCTTGTGATACTTTGGCCAAATATTTTCAACATACTGTGTATGTCACTATTCTTGGATGACATACTCATCATTTCGGAATACATCCTTCACCTCACTCCTCTGTTATCAAGAATGGTCTTTACTGACTACCATCAGTCTACTTGCCCAAGGTTTAACCCTAGCCCTGGTTAGAAACATAAATTATTATAGGAAGACGCTCATAATGACTTAGGGTATATGGGCATACTCGATTGACCTAAGTCAACTAGGTGTGCCAATGTACCCTGAGCCATTGAAATCTACTACCTATCCTAACATGCCACTAACTTGACCTAGAGAGAAACTAAGTTCAAGTCCTTATTTATGTGTAGATCTAGATGATCAATGCAGAAGGGTGTTGCCACATGTCAACTGCAACGTTATATTCTCGAGAAGGCCCAAGTCTTCTCGAAATTACAACCCTGTAGTTGGTGTGTGCCAACATTGTACAGAAACTACCTCATCGAGATGTACATACCCCTAGGTGGTTATTAATACATTGTTAATTTGGATTATGCCTTGATTCATAGCAACCCTGCTAAACCCTAATCCAACACTCTATAAGTTCTTTTCTAAATTTGATTCATTTAGTCATTGAAGAAATTCCTTGACTTATGATTGATTTTAATGTTCGTTTACTTAGTTTAACAAGTAGTTAACCAAAATCAGGAGAGCAATATCATAAGTTTCCAATAAAATGTATTTTAACATTCAGGAAGGTTTAAAAACCACATAGGTCCAACTAAAGTAGACTTCATACAAAATGAATTCTAATGATTAATAATCATATCTCCAATCCTTTTTGGTTTACATTCATTTGTGAGAGGAAGAGTCTTCCTCTACATGATTAAGTGTTAGGGTTTATCATTCACAATATCCATAGTTCTTACTGCATGTTCATTACGCATCACATTACTATGTTAAATTGTTTAGATAATACACATCATCATATGCAACTTAACAAGCTGCATCATTATAAGGGAAATTGAACTAATTCTCATAATACACATCATATCAAAGGATAACAAGATAAGAATAATATAATATGAAGAATATCAACAAGATAGAACTTCCATCTCCTTCATTAAAGTATGAGATAATTTACACAACGAATGCAAATAAATCACAACTCGCAATTCATAGTTATAAACTTATAAATTTACAAGACTATGCACTTTAGGTGTACTGCATAATAAAAACCTTCATTATAAAAAGTATACAACTTTTCTTTTTCAATACAACTAAAGAATGATTCAGAATTCTTTACAAAGAATCAGACTTATATCAGCCAATGCATCATATAAGTTTTTACCTTCTTTTATCACTTACGATGTCCATCTGCAAAAATTACTAGCACGGGTCAGTTCAATGAACTGAGCATGATAAGCACTAAGCATTAAAATGAAGTGCATTCCACTAATTGTTTTGATTAAAGAAACACTGCTTTAATGAGATAATTAATATATCATACAATAAGCATAAGTGATACCAAACAAAAAAGAAGTACAATAATAAATCTATATCCATTTTTAAGAGAAGAGCATAATATAATCCACAACATATGCCTAAAAGTTTAATTCAACATGATCCTATTAATAAATTTTAAACAAACAATAGATCTTGCCATCCCATTATTTCATAATTCTATCCTAATAGAATGCAACATTTATCTTTTATATAAGACAAAAGAATTGTTTACAACATGGTTCATTCTAGGATGATTCATCTAAATCTTAAGCAAGGAATAAGAAGAAGTAGTACGTAGCATACTAAAACTCATAACATTTGAAAAACAGATTAGGTTCATAATATGAATTATCTGTTTCCTTTCCAGGATAACAATCTTATAAATTCAAAATTTAAGATATACCTCTAAACATAATTTCATAACCATCCAAGAAGGTATAGAAAATCAAAACATTCTAATTGCAATTCTAATTCTACTTCTGCATGTTAGAAATTATCAATCAAGGATATGAAACCAACATTCACAAATCAAGTAGTCCCATACAAGAGTTAATCTCTACTCAAGTTCACCCAAAAAGATAGAGTACAAGAGACAAAACCTACTCCTATCCATCCAAATAAAGCAAGGCTTAGTCAACAATAGTCGATCAAATAAGTATCGATTCACTTATTAGCAGAACTGACTTAGCTACTATCTTTCTACATCATTACAACAAATGATTCAAACAAAGTAGACCAACAAGCCATAAAAAAATCACCATCTCATAAGAGAATTGAGTGTAGAGAAGTTCAATCAATGTGCTTATCCAAAAGACAGAGAAAAGGAATCTCTATTTGGAAAGGTCCAAATAATCAATCATTTCATTAAACTGAACAAATGAATTTCCAGTTTCAAATAAAATCATAATGAAACCATATTACAGTTCCAAAAACAATAGACTGATCCCAAGAGAATATATATTTTCTCTCTTTAAAAGAAGTCCAAGGACTCATTCATAAATGTATCTAACAAGAATAGAATCCCGAAATAGTAAAATAACAAGTTCAGAATTATCCACGAACTCAAGATTGAAGACTCACAAATGCTTCACAACTTATTACAAAGAGTATGTAGTTCATGATTCAAAAGAACTATGCACAAAACAACTGAACGGAGAAAGTATCCTTCCCATATAAATTCAGTTTACAAGGGTAATAACTCAACCTTCCACTAAGACCCAAAATTATTTTAAATAATCAGAAGAGAGAGCAAGAACCCAAAAATGTCTAAGTCAGAAGATGTCTCATTCTTATCTCCAAAGCAACTGAAACAGAAATCCAAAACAATACTTTCACAACCACAAAAGTTTGACAGAGGAGACTTAGTTTCAAACAAAATAGTCAACCCAGAATGCGGGTTTCCTCAAAACAGAGGGGAAATAACAACCCCCCAAATCTCATGCCATTACCATCTTAGAGAAGATGATACAGTCATAAAACAAAAGTTCCACATTCTTTTAAACAAGACGTTTCCAATTCCATATCTCAAAGAGATTACAAAACAACTCAGTCAAGCTATCACCTAGTTTTCTTGTGAGTAAGTTGTTTAATAAAATAATTATAAGATTTATACTTTTAATGCAAGAGTAACCCAACACAAAAATACTAGAACATAATCGAATACATCGATCCAAATAAAATATCATAACACTCAAGTGTCAAATAAGAGTACAGTTTCGAACACGAGCTTCACACAAAAGTTCAAAACTTCACAAGTAATATAATACAAGTATAGTGCCAAATACGAACTTCAAGCAATATCTCAGCGTTGTATAAGTTTTCCAAACACTGGTTCCGAACAACACGAAGCTCCAACACAAGATTTTATTAGAACAGGAAACCCAAAAATAAAATCAAATAGAACTCAAGGTTCCCATAAAGTTCAGAACCCTATATTGCAATGAAGGTCAGTTCAAGGCATAACAACCTTGAATACAAGTTCCAGAATGAAAAAAAGAGCTATAGAAACAAGTTTCATATACAAGCTTCACATGCATGTTGTCATAGAACTTGCACAGAGAGAAAGCTTCCGAAACAACATTATTTTTTCCATGGATTCATATCATAAACATCACAGAGATTCATTAAACCCAACAAGAAAATAACTAGTCATACATGAAAACATGAATCTCATGAGAGAAGAGTTGTTCTAATGAATCATTTAGAAGAAAGAAAAGAATCTTAATGGTTAGAGCCTATCATGCCTGATAGTGCTTCTGCCAAATCAAAGGAGACTTCCAGCCGAGCTTTCAACTCTTTTTCTCCTCCACAGAAAGATCAACAATCAAACATATTTTCTTCCTATGCCTCATATACTTTCCTTTGATCAAAAATAGACCATAGAAATCAAAAATAGCTTTGAAGTGAAGGTTGAATTACTGGTTCGAAGAACCAGATAGCTCCATGCAGAGAAAAATATGCAATGCATGCAAAACCAAATAACCTCCTACAAACCCACCTTCCAAGTTTCCAAGATGGTTTGCACACAAAAACCAAGGCCCATTAATGTAATTAATTCCAAATTTCCCACTTATCTTTCCTTTCCACCGCCTCCTAAATCTGGCGAATGCCAATTCCATCCAAACATGCAATTCCATCTTTAGTGGAGCTTCCACGTATGCCTCCACTAAAGTTAACTAGCCCCTGCCAAAACTGGTAGTACCAGTATCCATTAAACCCTATCAACTCACTTAAATTCCATTAGAACTGTCACCTTTGAGACATGCAACCCTTAGGTTCCCTTTTAATAGTTTAGGATGGATCCCATAAAACTTAGGTTAGCCTAGCAATTACCACCTTAGGTCTTAAAAAAATTTCCAATAGTAATTCCCACCTTAGGTTAGATTCAATTCATAACCATTTAGTATTAGGTATTAGTTAAAAATAGCCTAACATTACTTTATTAATCCTTCCCTTATTCATTTAGCACAATTCTTAGGTTAGGATGCCAACCCAACAAAATAGAATAAGAGGCTTAGGTTAGAATAAAAATCCAAATGAGTAAACGTAGCTAGAACATAGGTGTTCTTACCTAGCTTAGGATTATGCTAGGATAATCCTTAGGTTTTAGGACTACAAACTCCTCCTCTGTCGTGAAATAAATTGAATTTTTCTTACGTCCTTAATGTCCTGCTAAGATCAATCACCAAAGACCCAAGAATAAACATACAGCTGAACGAAAACATGTTCACATAAGACCAAATAATTTGTAACATAAAAATTTCAGTCCTCTATGTCCCTCAAACTATTGAATGTCAATTTACCATTTAGTCTATGAAGAAGATTTGAAATATTCCTTAGATCACTAAATTGATCCAAGGATGAGTCTGAAGAAATAATAAGTCTGCAACTCTTAAAGCCAGATTGCAACTCACCTTTCCATAGTGAAAATGAATTCTTGATAACCATACGATTTTAGTCTAATGATTTTTAAGAACAGAAATGATTTATACTTATCAAGCATGATCTTCAACAGTCAAAAGAACACATCTTTATCCAGAAAATCACATGTCAACACTTAAACTGCAAAAGAGGAATATAACAGTTGTCGAGGGTGTTACACCTAATATCTCCACATATCTGCTTCTTACTAATTTTTGTACCCCTAAGCTTCCCATTTCAATGGGCATGGTGACCCACAACAGAATATTTATGCACCCCACGTGACTTGTTTGGATTTTGTAGAGGATCATATCCTTCTGGCTAAAATTTTTCCTCGTAGTCTCCATGATTATGCGATGCATGAGTTTTATGACCTACGTGTCCATTTCCTAACCTCTTTCACACATCTAGCTGATGGTTTTCTCACTCAATTTTTTATCAACATCACCTCCAATATATTCTATACCCAAGTATCATAACTTAAATAAGAACCTAATGAAAATTTAGAAAATTACATTTTGAGATTCAAAAACAACTTAGCTAATATTTCAAATGTTCTTACAGACTCTGAGCTTCAGGACTTATTCATCCATAGTCTACTATTGCCTCTCTAGGAAAGTTTACTCATTGAGACCTCTCCTTCATTCGATCAACTATGTCATACTCTTAAGCTTCGTGAAACCAAGCTCTTATTTATAGGAAAACTTAAATATCAAGAGTAAGCATCGTCTTCTACATGTTTTCATAGTAAGGAAACATTAAAACTACCCACAACTAAACCATCTGAAAGAAAATTTATTGTAAACGTGGTACCTACTACCACATAACTTCAGTCATAACCACCTCTGTGTACATTCATCAAATTCCCTATTACCCCACAACTCATATTATAAAAACTTCTTAAGGGAAATCTTATCACATTTCCTCCAAAGCTATAATTAGACCCATTGCAACCAAAAGGAATAAAATACAATATTAACTTTAAATGTGACTATCACAGATGTGTGGGACATTCTAAAAATAGGTATCTCAAACTCCACACCATCATCCAAGATCTTATTAAAAACAACAATATTGATATTCTAGAACCTACAAACTCTCCACCGATTAACAAAAATCATAAGATCAAATTATTTAATAACATACTTCCACAACATGACAAGAAAGAATCTGAATCTTTTGGTAATCATGCATATCACACAATGTCTCCTCTTGCATCTGGATCTCTTGACTTTCTAGTTGTGCATACACACACTTATTCACCAATCATTTACTTCTCTGACCATGATTATCATGCAATGTTCAATTCTAATCACTTGAATATTAATTCCTCTATTGTATCGATCTCTATAAATAATATAAAGTTTGATCCATCTTGGCCCATCCATCCATTATCTATTCCACTTCTCATCACTATTAGCTATCCACTATCACAAATTTCATATCCCATGAAAAATTCATATAGTGTCATCAAAATTTGTGTTATAGTTCCTCCTCTCACTATGCTTATACCTTTCCTTGCCAAACAAACAATCAACATGTATAACATGTTTTTATGCCTCAATTGGATTCGTAGGTCTAAGTCAATCATTTCCACTAATCATTTTCATTTAAAATTCATTCATAATAATCAATTCATTTCTATCGATGGTGTTCCTCCTTCTACTCCATGGCCACACCCTCCTATCACACCATATAATGAATCACCTACTACATTATGACCTATAGAACTCAAAGGAAAATATACTCCTAGATCACCTACTTGTGCACATTTTACATGGCCTCATCGCTCTGCTAGTCCAACACACTAGTATAGGCCCATTCCTTGGATATTTTTTACATCTCAACGTAAATCACCAGCTCGTTTTAGTCCACATAGGTGTCCATCAATGCCGTGTTCTACTTCGCATATATCTCCATCATGTACACATTTTGTTGCACTATGATACCCATCGTATACTCATCCATAGCTCATATAACACCTCCCTAAGAGCATGATCAAACACTTTCATCACCACAATCATCACATAAAGGACATCCATCCTTTACTTTTATCAGATAGTTCACTCACCATTACACACTTGGGGGTCATTAGGCTTATCTTCCCACCTTATAGAAGACACACATCTTCTACTACACACATATTAGCATCGACATTACCCACTGATGCACTCTTGTTCTTCAGTCCACACTTGATTATTGAGGGCATCATATCCAAATGAATGCTACACACTACATGGTAGACACTACACATTACACATCCTCACACATCCTACATCTTTATATATACACATCATCTTACATTTTATATGCTACACACTACACATTACAAATCGCATGAAATTTTCTCATAACTACATCTACTACAAATACTATACATCATACACATTTACTTTTACGTGCTACACTCACTACCTGATGACACACTCTAGTCTCATGGTCCATACTAGAATGTTGAGGGTATACATTACAAATGGACCACATCACACTCACCTACTCAACCATTTAATATTTTTCTCATGAGACATTCCTAAACTAGTGATATAGACTATAAGATACATCATCACTTCCTCTAACATCATTTAGTGATATACACCATAAGCTACATCATTACTTCCTCTAACATCCTTTAGTGATATACGATTTAGGATAAATCATCACACATTCTTACACTTCATCACTATACATTCATCACACCATGCTACACACAACACATAGTTAGACCATTTCTCAATGACCCACTCTCGTTTATAGTTCATTCTTGACAGCTAAGGGGGCATAAATAAATGAACCTCATTACATACATATAAATCTAATTAGGGGGCACATGTCTCCTATCATTCACTCTACATTACATTTCATCCATCCACAATATATTGCATATCTTTGTTCATTTTACTCTTGTTTACATTTACTTGTACATGTTCATCTAATTACACATGCTAGAGAGATATCTTGTATGTCATTATCTTTATCATATACACATGTGTGTTCACTTTCCTTTCTATTTGTGATAGCAGATTATACAGGTCCATTACATGTAGCATGGATGTTTGGTGCAGTACCTAGTACCAGTCCCACAGTGGCTCCTGGGGGCATCCATTTTCATACAATATAGGTGTTATTGTTTTATTTTGTTTCATAGAACAATAATTTATCAATTACACATGATTTTGAAATACTTGTTATATTTTTAACATGCTAACGGGTGCTTCATGTGTAACATTAATTTTACAGGATTATTTACCACCATGGTTGTCTGTTACGTTGCTTGTACTTTCTTGTCATTGTATGCATTTTTTTGTGGGATTTTCCCTTTATGTTTTGTGCACACTTGTATGATTTTGGATTTTTTAGCCTTGACTAGATTGCAACATCATGAGTGGTGTCCCATGTTTGCAACCCACTTTTCACTATCTACATTATCTTCTTGCATGTTTTATCTTACACATTATTTGTCTAGCTTACACTTCATCTTATACATACATGTTTGTATTTTATTGTACTAAAAATTATCTCCTAGCCACTTGTTTGCATGTGCCTTGGTTTCTACCAAGCACATCCCTTCCCCCTGCAGGGCACAATTTTAGTGGTTAGTCCTCTTTTGGGTCACATCTTCCTATAGTGACATCACACGCACCCCCAAAGAGGGAGGCATCATTTGGATGAATCAATCATCCCATATAGATTATACACAACACAATTCTAGCAAATTACAATGCATTTCAGGGTTCAGAATCAGAATTGGGTCCTTAATATAGTGAAGCCTTTCCTGGAGTGCCTATAACCAAGGGGGAGTTACACAATGGCAAGGCTTAACATAGTCTACAAAAATCTATACAATAGTTTACACGGAAGGTTTTCCTTAGCACATGCATTGGTACACATCATATATAGTGGAATTTTATTTTGGGGAGTAGTTAAAGGTTATAGGATAAACCAGACCTTCCTCTCTATACTAATTTTTTTTTGGTGTCAGATCACCAAAAAACTAGACAATACATAGATCTCTTCAGTTTTAGGAATTGGTTAAAGGTTGGAGAATAAATCATATTTTCCTCCCTATACTTCTTTGGCTAGTGAAGTGATATCACCTAAAAAACTTGTAATTCATCGATAGGATCCTTTCTACACCCTTTTTCTCATCACGGATCAGGGGCACATGTTCCTTTTTCACATTTTCAACATTTTCTTTTATGCACTTCCTTACATGATTTTATACATATACATGTATATTTTACTACTTGATCATCTTCTCCTTTGTAGGTTTGTTCATATGGGAAGAAAGCAATAAAAAAAACACACACATCTATACTAACAATAGGTACATCACACATAGAAATTTATACACACACTTTCACCCTAGGTTCATTTTCATCACTCTTTACACTTTTGCATCTTTAGTCTCCACGCTTCATCTTTTTATCACTCCACACTTTTTCTAGTCCCTCAGCACACTTTTTACTTAGATCTACATGGATATAAAGTATGCATTTCTATCAAATTTATGTTACAGAGATTTCCTCTCGCTAACATAAAGTGGGGGCAAATGTAGACACAAAATCCTGCACTTTGGGTAAATATCTAGTCTTGATCACATACTACTATTCATATGATTCCTGAGTACGAAAAGTAATAATTAACCCATGTCTTTAGCCATATTTCATTACTTTATGTTTTTATTTTCAGTCTTGCATCTTTAATGACCTATTCTATCTTTTCATACTTTAGTTTCACCTTTTCTAGACTGGGGCACCCAACCAAGATGCTAGCTCTAGGTGCTCTCATCCCCTCTGGGTGCAACCATCCTCTTTGTACTTTACTCACACTTTTTGGTCTTTATTTTTTCTGTATGAGCATTTTATCTCTTTAGTAGTCAACATTTTTGAGGTTAGTTATGAAATTCAAGAAAAGGAATCATATAAATATAAAGTTATGTGATCATAATAAGGGACTAAAAACTAAACACTAGATATCACCACCTAAGGTTGTATTCCATCAAGGATTCTATTTCTCCATTTGCATCCATCTATCTCCATCATAAGGGACAAAGGCTAGCTCATCTCGATCACACTTCATAAGAGGGTAGTTTATTCTATTCCATGCACACATTACCTACATCCTACATATAGATACTTTCTCACTACTTCAAGTGTGACACACACAAGAGAAATCTAGGGAACAATTCTGCACACACACACACAAAATTACATTGTGTCTGAGATGTAGTACAACACTCAGTTGTAAGTCCACCATTGTGGCATCTAAGGACAGTCTGAACACTTCATATGCATATTTTTTTAGAGTTTTGATGTTTTTTTGTAGTTTTACAAGTGATTTTTTCATTTCATATTTATAGAAACATTCGACGAAGTTTAGGGACAATAAACGAACAGGTGTGAAACTCTAGCGAATCTATTAGAACTAGGTTCCGACCATTTTCACAAACTAGGGCACCCATAATTTAGACCAGAGCACCCCAGGTGCCCCCCTCCTTCTCCAAGTGCCCTAGTCTAGCTAAATCACTCAAATCCACATTTTCTCAGGCTCCAATGTGATGGTTTTCCATTCCTTCTCATCCAGTCTTCATTACAACACAATCCTGCGATCTCTGTGAATCAACTAAGGATCTTCTAGCCCTCTTTGCACATTAGTGTTTCTACATTTCAGTTCTTACTTTTCTTGGGTTATTTACTTTATTTATTTATTTATTATTTACTACAAAATTTCATTATATTCAGTTAATACATTACATTTTAGCATAATCAAATAAAGGAAGTAGTGTCATATATCTTTCTAGTGACTCTGTGAAGTGAAATGGATAAGGCACTGGTCTACAAAGTTAATTGATATTATGGGATTATTGCATATCTTTTCATCATTTTACTCAATACAGAACATGTCCCTAAGCTAGAGCCAATTGTTTTCATGCAAATGTACAACATGAAAATTTAATATCTTCAAGCATGACAACGGACCCTAATGTCAAAAAAATTCATTATAAACCTTCCCTGACACCCCTCTAGGTTATTCCATCCCATGTTTTAGGCCTATCCCCATCTATGTAATTTCTATATATGTGGTCTTAATGTCACCCATGTTTTGAAAAGTGGAAAAACGTTTATAAGTTCCTTTTGAGGTAGTTCCTTTCAAGGTTGATCTTTCGACAGGCTTAGAAAGGGCTATTGTATACCTTTTTAAGGTTGGTGTATATTCCCTGGAGTGGATTAGGAGTCCTAAATTCATCAAGGAGGTGTAGTCATGATCTAATATAAATTTTCAAGTTGTTTAGGAAGATTATGTAAATATTTGGAGATTCAAGAGAAAGTTCAGCAAAAGTGGGTTTTTGAGGTCAAATGAGCTTACACTCTGAAAAAGCACTTGAGATTCAGGAGATGATTTTGGGAGCTCTAGAATGTATTGGAGGTAAAAAAATATAATAATGGAAATATGATTCAATTATCTACATGGTGGTAATCTCATATTTTTCACAACAACCATACACTTCTTTCCACAACTCATTCTTTGCATGCACAACTGCTAGTCTTAATAACAAAATCCATTTTTAAGAATGTTTAAAGAAAAATCAGACCTTTATACCCATCCCTTATTTCTAAAAATTCTATTTCTAGTCAAAATCATATAAATAAGTGCCCAAACATTCTTCAAGAAGATCTGGGTAATGTCATTTTCAATCTCTCTCCAAGGTACGAGCTTCATCCTTAACCATATTTTTCAATGCCACATGGCAGCATGAGGCCGAGGAATAATTTTTTTTTCCCTATATCCCATTTCATTGGGAAACAAGGGACATATAAGTGCACTCTCCCCCACATTAATCCAATTGGACTCATCATATGACCATGGGAGGCTCCGATAGGCACTTTTTTGACAGTTTTCTAGCCCCCGCTCCATAAAATGCATGCTTTAAAATTGTAATCATCATGTTAAGGAAAAAGTTTTATTTCCCTCCATACCTTTCCAAGGAAACAAGGGGGACAATATATTTTTCCCTCTCCCATGCTTCCAAAAGGTTTTTCATGTAGCCCAGTCCCTACCCATGGGAGGAGAAGGTTATCAAAATAGGTACCTGATCTTCATCAGATAATTGAGGGAGCTCTCTAATTATTTAGGAGGAAAAAAATTAGTCATTTTAAATATAATATAATCCTATAGAATATGGACCATTCACATTTTTCACAAGCCCGTTGCGATTTTTTACGGGAGCTCATTTTTGTCGGGAACACTCCATGATTCCAAGGAAGAAGGTCATTTTTGAAGGGGTTTCAGGAAAAATCAGACCTTGAGACCCATATCATTCTTCTCCAAATGATATTATCAGTCAAAATCATATAAATAAGTACCTAAAAAGACCTCTGGGAGCTCCAACAACTTCATTTTCAAGCTCTCTCTCAAAGATGCTCTTGTAGTTAAAAAAAAATTTCAGTGCTACATGTCAACATGGTGCTAATGTGCACTTTTAGTGTCCCTATGTCCATTTCTAAGGGGAAATCGGGGAAAAAGTGCACCCCTCCTTTTGATCCAATGGACATATCATATGACCTTGAAGACCTTAGTCAATAACTTTTGCTAGTTTTTGAGCCTCATCTCCTCTCTCTGCATCCCTGGCAAGTGTCACCACCAAGCTAATGAAAAATTTTGGTGACCCCCTATCCCATTCCAAGGGGGATAGAAAAATGTGCTCCCCACAAAGAGCATGAAAAATTATCTTGCAAGTTTTTCTATCTCGCATTGCTCCTCCTTCATGTACATGAGAGCCCATAGATGCTATCGGGAAGTTACAAAACTTATTTCCACTCCATTTTTCTTTCATGGCTCCATGAATGCTGCTGTAAAATATCCATTAAACCTATAAATTTTTTCATATCAGAACCACCATAATTCTAAAATTATTTTTATACATCCTTTGCTACAAAAAAATGAAGTTTTATCATTGTTAGTGAACACAGAAAGTGATCGTACCAAGGGGTTGAGATATTTTTTCTCACTTCCAAGCATGTCTGTGATATATAAAGCTCAGTGACTCCATTAATGGATTCAATGACACAAAATAAAAAAGACATCAAGGTACCTATCCATTTCCTAGAGCTTTAGTGGGTGGAATTACACGAAAATTGGAGGAAACGGTCCTTGAAAAATATAGTTTCACATGAACTAGTTTCCACACCATGAAGTCCATAATTTCTCAAGATATGGAGGGTTTTTGTTTTCATTAGCATTCTTACCTATTTGAATAAATACTCAAATTCCCAAAGATACAATAGTTTAAATCATCTAAAATTTAGTGGGAAGGGTCTCCCAAAAATGTAGTTTCATTGAAACTAGTTTTTGTGTGATGAAGCTGCCAATTTATTAAGTTATGGAGGACTTATTTTTATTAACATTATTCCCCCTATGATGAAAATACCATTTTACCACTTTTTTTGATGAATATATCATCCTAAATTTGAAGCATGGAACTATGGGATTTAAACAAAAAATTCAAGACCTCTTTTGTTGCAATCCAACACCCCACAACGCACTTACTAAAAATAACATACGAGGCATGGATAAAAATAGTAAGTTATTAAATAACATGGATTAATGAAATTCATGGTCCTCTAGACATTAAAGGATAATTAGAGCATGAAAATAAGGTTGTAAGATGATCCTATATTTCAATTATAGAAATTAAAATCCCATTAGAGTCTTGGGAGCATCTTCTTGATCTCAGTTAGGGTGAGCCGATGAGCTGCGTGAGATGCGTGATATGGATAGATGGGTGGTTTGAAATGAGTTAGTTGGAGTAAATTTAATAATCTAAGGAGGTTGTTCAATCAAGTATCAAAGATGGGCATCGTGATAAATACCCGTGGTCATCATGAGCTCACATCAAGGAATCTTTCAACATTGTTTATTAACACTTATGTGGTAGTTCGAGGTATCTGTGTATCATGTTAAAGAAGGATTTTTTGATCATCATATGCAAGTTAGTCATTAGAAGGAGTCCCTTCAACAAGTTCAATTAATCCCCTTATATTCTTCACTTCTCTCCCTTTCTTCTAATTCTTCATTGTGCACAATCATTAAATTTTGTTCTATTCACTTAAGTGACATAAATTGTAATTTTTATAAGTATTTTCTCAAAATTATAAGAGAAACACTTAGTTTGTATTTTATAGGGGAAATTGAAAAGTCACAAGTAGAATAGGAATACAAAGAGTCCTGTGGGAGAGATGAATGGTCAATTCACATTGTTATAAATTAGGATGGCCTTTACATTAGAAAGGATCCTGAAAATCACATCCTGAAAGTTAGTATTTTTGGTATCGATTATGAATTTTTGTAGATTGGTTGAATATTTATCCTCATCACTACACAAGAAATGAAAGCTACTTTTCTTCCATTTCCCTTTCTCATGTTTCCTTCCTTCTCTCTTTTTGCAACTTTGTGAAACTTAGTGATCTTAAACAGCCAAGAAGGAACTTGGAGTCTTTGATTAATGCATATTGATGTATCCTAGAATATACACACAAAATCCCAAGGTGTGTTGGAACATCACTCAGTCTAAACTGAGAACTCACCCAAAGCATGCAAGGGTACCAGGTCCCTCTTTAGAGAATATTTTTCAAGATGTTATCATGATTGAATGTATCATTCAAATCCATAACAGATAATCAATTAAACCACAATGTATAAACCAGATCTAGATCTAAACCATATGAAGGAATAACTAAACAATTACTTAATCAAATTTACCATGTTATATCCATGTTCAGTTACATCTAACACCAATATACAACCAATAAAATCAATTATATTAATATTGTAAAACTCAAAATCTTCTTACATACATCATAAAGTCACCATAGTCATGCACGCTAACAAAATCACAGCATAACACTACAATAATCATGAACTATCGAACTATGCAAACCATGCAAATCAACACATATTTATAGGGGTGGGGACTTTCCCTTCACCTCCCATGCACATTCAAAAATAGGATACATGCTAATAATAGCCATGCGCCCTTACATGAGAATACAAAAGCATGCAAGCTTGCTAATAATATATTATCTAATAATACAACTATAGTATAATCCTATTATTAGCTCCAAAAATCTACATAACACTCAATATTCCACTTATCAAAAATAGTCTTTAAGTGGTATTCAAGTCTCCTAGAAGATTTTCTCTTCACTCTATGTCTAAAATTAGCCGCAATCTACGAACAACTAAGTCTTGATTTTAAACTATTCCTAGGCATGCCTTGCCTTGCTTTACTTCCGCGCGTTCCTACATGCCTTGTGCCTGCGCCCCCAAATCCTTATGCACTTTAATACTTAAGATTAATTTCATCAACTCTACATTACCCCACACTAATTTCATTTTCATCCCCACAAATGGTTAATCACAACTTATCTCTTCAATAATAATGAATAAAAAATGAAAGAATAAATAAATTCTTTTAGACAAAAAGAATATAGAGGCTACTCGACACCTTTTTCTTCTATAGGTAGGATTAACTCTAGATATCCATTCTTGATCTCTACCTCTAAACCATTCCAATCTCTTAGCACTTTATTTGTTTTATCTAGAATGTTTAAAACTATGGCTTCTAACTCATCAAGGGTCATATTTTCTCCTTCATTATGTACGACCTTGAGAATATTAACCATAATTGGGACCATTCCCTCCATTATATCCATCATTTCTATAATGAGCTTCCCGATTTATTTTATTCTCTCCTTGTGCAAGACTCAGTAAGCTTCAAGTGCATCACGCTTTGTTTCTACTAGTGTAATTATCTCTACATGCCTGAGTGTTTCATCCTTTACTACCTAAAGGACGTCATCCTATTCTACCATAGTCCTTGTCTTTATTATCACGTCTGGTCTTGTGCATATAGTCAATGCCAGATCAGATTTCTTAAGCTTATCCTTCAAAATTTGCAAAATGGAATCATAACCTATAATTTTCCTTGTATTATGGCCTTTTCCCTTACTACATCCTCTTCTTCATCCTTAGGTGTGGGTATACGAATGGGCCCTTCTTCCATTACCATACGAACAAGCATGCACACATAATGCATCACAAATGGGAACTTTTGTGGAAATTTCTTATCAAAATGTGACCTCTTTTCCAAAATGCCATCTGCAAGCTCTTCCGCAATACTCTTTAAAGCCTAAACCTTGGCTTAAAATTGTACCTTCTTGGTTATTAAGTGCTTAATATTTGTTTCTTTTTCCTTTTTATCTTAGAGCAATGCTCTTATAGTTTCTGCTTTGTCAATATTCCTGCGTGCAACCTCAACAAATATCTTTGTTAAGGAATTTCTTACCTGTTCATCAGACATGACAAGGGGCTTGACATTCACATGTCTGGAATGGGGCACTTTATTCCTTCTACAAAAAACACAAGATTCCTCACACAGGTCAAAATCAGGCTCATCGATATGAGTTTGCATAGTCCAAGATAGTTGTTTGTTTGTGCATGCATTCGGCATGTCTGCATTCATGAGTTCTCATCCATATAAACCATTAGGATACAAAGTTATTTTATACTACCCACGCATGATTTTACTTATGTCATCCACATATCCAACTGTAGGAGTCTCATAATATTCCTCATCCTTTTCCTTTCGTGATCATCTTCCTTTTGGAATCCAAGTTCCTGCATCTAATACTGGGTCCTCACCTAACCATGTGGTATGGGGTACTCATGATGGGTTGCCCTTATCTTCACCTATCTCCAAATTAATTTCCCCATTGTCTATGTTTTGTTCCTTAAGTTCTTATTCATTATTCTTCACCTCCTCATCCTGAAGCTCCTTTGTATTCTCATCATGCACCAGAGTGTTAGGCACATCGTCTTGAGAATTTTCTTCTTCTTCCTCCTTCTGAGGGATGTACCTGCACCTTTTCTTCTTCTCAGGTTCCACCTTCATAGGAAAGTTTTTGGGTGATCTCTTGGGGGGCTACGAAGGTCTTGCTCCCTGAGTCTTTTTTCTTCTGAGTACCCTCTTATACTAAGGTTCCTTAGGAGTCCTATCTAGATCCACCTCCAACGTGCATATCTCTAGCACTTCATCTTCTTGTTGTAGTGGAGGGGTCACCTCACGCTCACTCTTCTCTCCAGTAGTGTATTTTTTGTACCCCTGTGCTCCAAACCACAACTATCTTCCTGTAGTTCTTCTTCCTCTTTCTACACAAAGGGTGAGACAAGTTCCTCATCTTCTAAAGTGGTAACTATATGCTTCCCCTTGGGTGGGCCAAAAATTTTGAGCTCATTTTCTACATACATCCCATTCTCCAACCTGGGTTTGAGTTGGATATACACAAGGGCTACCCCAATCTCACCAATTTCCATACTCACTACTTTCATATTAATATCATCTAAAATTAATCTCTCAATGTATGCAGACTTACTTGGATACACGTAAGTCTTCCTTAATGTGTGGTAGTCACAGTCTACCTTTTCTGCATTAAAAAAACCCAACACATGTTTGAAAAAATATGTACACATGCTTAGAAATAATTTGCGGTGAAGGCATATGACAACTTACACCATGGGCTCCACTTCCCATTTTTAATTACAAAGCTGTAATATTGAAGTGTTGATACACAACAAATTGTACTTGATTTCCTAATACCAAAGGTAACTCCTTGGGTATTCTCCACTCCTCAAACATGGTATAAATTCACTCATACCACATCTTTTCCCTTTACTTAAAGGGGCCACTCATGGTCCCATCACAAGTATGCTTCTCAAATATCTCAGCAAGAGATTTATTTTCTTTAGGGTATTCCCAAATTTTGTCCTTATGCCAATCCGACACTCTAATTTCTACAATAACAAGGGATAACAAGATCGCACCAAAAATAATTTTCTCACTTCCATGCACTTCCTCAATGATTGTTTCAATAGTGAAACATGCCAAGTTGTAAGTCACCCCTTTAGTCATTTTCTTCACTATATGTAACCATAAGGTGTTCACTTGCAACCATCATTCCTGGTTATTCAACTTTTTCAGGAGGTGCACTGTTTCTTAGATAAATGGGTATATTGTTATCTTATCAATGTATTTCTACACCCTCCCTTCAGGTAACCCAATGCTTTACTTGTTGAAATGACTCATGCCTTACCTGTTAGGTTGCTACTTCCTTCAGTGCCCGAACTCCTCAATCCTATCAGGGTCCCAATCAAGGGTTAGGTGATCCTCATCCATTGTCTGAAAAAATAAAATAAATCCTCATGGACTCTACTCATCAACCACTTGTATAATTTTTATGGTTTTAAAAAATATGGGAGTTCATACAACTGTAAAACTCCTAGTTTTTCCAAAATCTTCTCGCCCGCATTGTCATACATGACCATATCATCCATTTTTCACTTGTTTTTCTTATTTACCAACAATTTATCTAGTTCATCCTTGTTATCTATCATCTGGTGGTTGTAATCAGTCACTTTACTCCGATGAATGTGCGAGTCCCAATCTTGACCCATGTAAACTCCTTCAGGGTACTATATTTTTGAAAAATGGCTTTCAGGATCATCCTCCACTTTAACCTCAACTTCCTTTGAATCCTTTCCCCTTGCAGCCACTATAAGAGCTCTCCTTGGTGCCATAATAACTATAAAGATGTGATCTTTTACCTTGTTTGAGCTCTATAAGTCCAAATCTGTGTGCCCTAGCTCAAAACTCGAACCCTAGTTATCAATCTTCTTTCATGCATGCCTCTACGTTACTTAAAAACTTCTCCAAATGGAGTGACAATCACCCTGGTGTGTAAATCAGAAAAATCTAACTGCTTTGTGGCTCTCCGCACTTCACATTTCCTTCACTAGCTTGCATGACTTCAACTCACTCAAATCCTCTTGTATGGAAAGGTATAAATGATTTCGTAACACGTCCTTATATAGTTTTCCAAATAAATTCCAAATTTATTTCTCTCCACCTACCACTGTACTCATCATTGATTTGGAATTTATTAAATTCTTTCATGCTTCTTGTTTCTATGCCATAGTCATAACCTTCAGGTGTGCCTTCTACTTCTCGGCCGTAGAACTCATTTTGTGTGGCCTCACGCATCGAATTATTTCGTCACGACATCTTTCACCAAGTTTTTTTCACTACTACAACCTACCTTATGTTACACTATGCGTTTATTTACCCATATGTGGTCTTCAATCATGAGAAAATTTTATCTATCTACACCTTTCCTTCAAGCCCCTGCACAAAAAATATCTCCTATGCATACCCATCTTAAGATAATATTAAAACAATATTCAAAAATGGAAATGAACCTTGTATACATTCAACCCCACACTAAGGGTATGTGTGGTCCTCTATACATGAAAACACTTACATAGTAATCAACTTTTGGTGTGCGAGTTACTTATTACACAAAACACTGAACTAAATTGACAAAGCATAGAAAATATGAAGGAAACACATATAAAGGGAATACATTAAGGAAATATAATCTATGTGGAAATAATACATTATTACAAACACCAAGAAGACTTATTTATAGTAGGGATTTAGCCTACTCCTGTTGAAGTAACTGAGAAACTATGTTCCATCCAACACCTCTAACTAACAAGCTCCTGAATTAAGTATATAAGTTATAACATACGGTCCCAACCACTGCACCTTAAGTTTTCTAGGGTGGTGCAAAAAATTGAGTCATAAAGAAAAACCATCTATCCAACCTCAAGTGTCATGTCCTTTATGTGCCTATCATGCCATGCCTTCTACCTACCTTTTCTTGCTTTTGAATCCATCATGCTATAACACACCTTTACTCTAGCTGCATTAGGTTTTCAATACGTTCTTAAAGTTCCTGTTCATCCACTAAACTACCTGTGCATGTAATACACAAAGATGGTAACACAAATTCCACTCGTAGAATAACTTTCGTGCCAAACACCAACTGAAAGGGTGTGGATTTATTCAACCTTTTGTATGTTATCTTGTATGTCCAAAGTACAACAAAGACTTTATCATCCCATTCTTATCTTCCAACATCACAAATATTAGTCAAGGTATGGCTCAATATATTGTTTAACACCTCATTTGTTCCATTTTCCTGAGGATGATAGGGTTTTGTTTTATGGCGTGTAACCATAAATTCATCCAATAGTATTATGATGGTCTCATTAAGAAAATAAGTACCCCTATCACTTGTTCAACTTAAAGGGCATCCATACCTACTGATAATATTTTCTCACAGAAACCTTACTATCATAGTTGTGAAATCTTTTTTAAGCATTGCTTCTTCCCACCTTGTACGATAATCTATACAAGTTATGATATAGAGAGATTTAGTCATGTATGTAGGTGGGGAAATAAGACCCAAAAAGTCAATTTCCAACTTCTCAAAAGGTTATACAATAGCAATATGCCTCAAATGCATCTCATATATATGCCCAAGCTCTCCAAGGCATGTACAATGGTCACATGCCTTACAATATTATTTGCAATCCATTTATAATGTTTCCTACCATAGACCAGCTAATAGAATCTTGCGCATACTAGCATCACCTGCATAGTGTCCACTTGCAATTCTGCCATGAGCCTCCTCTATAATTGCTTCATGCTTATGCTCAAGTACACACTGGCAAAAAAAATTCATCCTAGCCTAATTTGTATAAGTCTCCACTAATCAACATGTAAGGCACGACACGGATAGCAAGTTGTTTCTTCTCCAAAGCCTTCATACCTTCAGGCGCCACACCTATTCACAAAAATAAAACAATATCCTTTAATTCCAAAGGCATGTAGTTTAACTTGAATAAATGTGCATCCAACATTGTATCCTCAATACTCTGTGTGTCCTCTCCTAATTGAATCCTAGATAAATGATCTGGACTAGAATTACTCTTTTCTGGCTTCAGTACCACAGTAAAGTTAAAATCCTAGAATAATATAACACAATGACATATGCACCCCTGTAAAACGGGTTTGTTCACTAAGTACTTCAGTGTCATGTGGTATGTATAAAATATGAATGGGGTAATCAGAAAATACTATCGAAACTTATATAGTGCGTATATCATAGACAAATCCTCGCGCTCTGTAGTGGTGAAATGTTTTTCTGTTGGAGTCAACTTCCTTCTCAAAAAATAATAGGATGATCAACAATCCCTTCTATAGGCTAGACTAAAATGACACCAATGGCCATGCCAGAGGAATCTACATAAACATGAAAAGGATTGGTCCATGAAGGAAAGCATAGAATAGGTGTTGTAGTAAGCCTTTCCTTCAGTGTCTTAAACTCGTGCTGTCGTGCCTCACCCCAATAAAACTTTCCTCTTCCTTTTAATAAATCCTTTAAGGGCACATCGATTTTGGTATAAAATTTGATAAAATTTCTGTAGTACCATGTTTTCCCCAAGAATCCATGTACCTCGCTTTTTCTAGTTGTTTCATCTAAGCCCAAAATAACAAGAAATATTAGCAGGATCCACTAACAAACCTTCCTTAAAAATTATATCTCCCAGTAAAATTCTAAAGGGTGTGGGAAAAATGCACTTCTTGATGTTCAACAAGATGCTCAATTGCTAACATCTCTCAAACATGATCCTTAAGTTATCATATTGATCCTTGACAAGCCCATAGACTGTCTAATCATCCAGATAAACCTTTAATAACTTATGAATAAAACCCTCGAATGCATGTACAACATGCATGAAAATATTGCAAGCACATTCTTTAATCCAAAGGGCATAACTATGTATGAAAAAATTTTGCACTCAGTGTTGAAAGTTTTATTCTCTTGATCCTCTTTAGCTATCCTCACCTGATGATATCCAGAGAATCCATCAATGAAGGAGTAGATCTTGCACCATGCAACGCCTTCCAAACTTTACTCAATAAATGGTGTGGGAAAGGGATCAATTACACATGCAGCATTTAACTCCCTGTAATCCAAACAAATTCTTATTATTCCATCCTTTTTTATATTGATCACCATAGGGCTCACCCATTTTGAATCCTCAATGGGCTCAATGATTACAAAATTCAGCATTTTTTCAATTTCTTCCTTCACCTTGACGCACAAGTTTGGATTCATCTTGTAAGACCTCTTCCAAAATGGGAACCTACCTTTCTTCAGCCTGATTCTCATTTTTCCCAAAGATTCATGTACCCCTTTCAATTCATGATAGCCTCTAGGGAACATATCTTGGAAGTCGTGCAACAACTTAATTATCTTAGAAACTTAAAATTTAGACCAATAATCTCCAATGATGGCCTCCTTTGGTTCAACATCTATTCCAATATTTACTTTTTTGGTCTTCATAGGTTCATGGTAGGTACATGCCTTCTCATTTGCATTGTCCAAGACCTCATGAGTATCTTCTCTATGGTCAATATCTAGGTTCTCCTCTTCTTCATCATCAACTATATATACCATCTTACCCTTTTCTCTTTCTAGGTAGGTGCGCCTAAGCTGTTAAGAATCTATTTCTTCCTCTTTAAAGTGTGCCTCCAAGTTTAACTCACCTAACAAATCTTGAAGGAGCTCCTCATCCTTTGTAGTATCTCCCAGAGTTAAATGTTTCATAACCTATAATGCCTCATTCGCCAGAGGTTTAGTGAAAAAATAGTCAAATCTCTAAATCATACATGCAGTAAGTTCTTGCCAATTTCTATCCTCTCTATTCAACTCTATGTAGATATACCATGCATGTGTGTAGCCTTGTAGGGTGAAAAAGAGCTTATGAACCCACATCAAACGTGGTAAAGCTTCCTACCCCTATGTCCAGAGTCTCTCACACTACAAAATGTGGTTTTGAACAAGATCATTACCATGAAATGCACATATTTAAGTAGGCACATTGCTCCTTATAAATATGTCAGATAAAATAATCCTCACTTCTTTCCATTCCAAAAGATTATCCTTATGAACCATCAACTAACGCGTTGTTGTCCCGCGTAAAGTATAAAATAACATATTCCTTCTTTCCACTTGACATTCCAACTAAAATTCTATAGCAAGTAGAAATACGTCAACATTCTCTTCACCAATGTACCTTGGTACTTGATTGCTGCCCAAATGCCTGATACTACTGTAGTAACCATTTTTTGTATCGTTCCTCCCCATCACTCCACTTTTGCTCTACTTCATTGATCTTACTCATTCAAATCCCTTTCCCCCCCTAAATTTGAATAAATTTCATTCCCACCAAAAATACACATTCCCTTAATCACTCTCAATGAGTTAATTGATCCCCTATAATACTTAATCCTCATTCTATGTTAATGGACTACATGTAAACCCATTTGATAATTAATATTTTAAACTAATTCATATCACCTCACCTAATAATCAATACTCTAAAATCATTCAAATAATGCACCCCAGTCATGAATTAAATAATTGTATACTCCAAAATCATTCAAATCAGGCATCCCACTCATGAATTCAATAATGTAAAATAATCCACATGGGATTCACTATTTCACCTAACCATTCAAATAATGTCCCCCATACACATTTAATCAGGATTACTTTTGTAAACATGGGTTACTTGATAACCCCTAAATTAACCCCATGTTCAGGCTATAAATACAGACCTTTCCCCCCTCTTTCAGAACAAGTTGGAATTCATATCGAACCTTTGATATTATAGCTCCTCATTTTAATCGTATCATAATGTCATTGTGATGCCATTTGTGTCACCATAATATCATACTCATGCCTTTGTAGTTTTTTAACAAGCCCACCTCTTGGAAAGTTCTTTGTGGTTCTCTTATCAAGTCCACCTCTTGACAAGTCCTCTATGGTTCTCTTGGCAGGTCCAACCCCAAAATTACTGTTTGTTTGTATAAGCTTGGTTTTATATGATTAAGTCTATGATTTCTTCATTTATCGACATTTTCATGTTCTAAAATTTATCAGTTTCCACATGTTATCCATCTATCTCTTATTCATATCATTTTATTTTATCAAACAAGGGTTGACATCTGTGAAAGGAAGGTAACACTTTTTGGAGCCGACTTCATCAGGAAGCCCCTACATAAAATATCTAATCAATTTTCTGTAGTGTCTCTGAATTGCAGGTTTACCAAGATCACAATAAGGAGTTCATCACTTATTTTGTGCATGTATCATTCATCATCATATTCTCCCAAGGTACTAAGCCCTTGCATATCCGAGTTTGTTTGATGATCTTT
This sequence comes from Taxus chinensis, assembly GCA_019776745.2. NCBI lineage: Eukaryota > Viridiplantae > Streptophyta > Pinopsida > Cupressales > Taxaceae > Taxus > Taxus chinensis. The sequence goes on along the minus strand of CM034148.1, from coordinate 624,887,309 downwards.
GTTACCTAGCTCACTAATCTAGACAGGGACGAAGAAAACTTGATCAACATTCTGGCACGCCTGGTGGGATACTCCCATGAGTTATTATCATTGGTTTCCCAACTTGTTGCTTTAAATATAAATTTCCTATTAGTTTTTGCTATTGTAGTTTCATTTTCTGTTCCATATGGTATTTTGTGGTTAACGTTCACATTGTGGCAAGTATTATTTCACTTTGTTGTCTTAGGGTGCCTGTGTAGATTCCAATAGCAGTGGATGTGTTCTTTCTCTGTCATAAACTCCTTGTCTTATGAGTTTTCCATGATAATTATGCTATACTAACACTTATTTTTAGTGTTTTTGGTATTGGCTAGTGGTGGCATTCTTTTTGTCATTTCATTGTTTAGAATGTATCAGTTAATCATCTCCAAAAGGTTAGTATTTGTTTCTTTATAGTTAGTATAATGTTTTAGTTTTTTAAATTATTATTAAAATAATAATACTAATAATAGTAGATATAATATATAATTAAATAAATAAAATCAAAAATAAAAATTTATTATCCTAAATATACCCCTCCCACCTATCCCCTACTTCCCTTAGCTCATCCAACTCAGTTGAGCTATCTGACTTCCCCCCAACACACCATCCAACTCCCACCCAACTCGCTAGCCCTCTCCTTACACCCTGTTCCCAACTCTCCTTGCACTCTATTTCCCATCCACCGCTCATCCTTGAGCTACCATCCATCGCTTCTCCTTGAGATCCCATTCCCAAGCTCTTATCAACCTCTTCCCCATGAGATCCCAAATCCCTACACAACTCCCTCACTACCTCATCCCGTTACCCAAATTGACACCCTACCAAACTCTCGAGATAATTCCCTCACCCTCTAACTGACCTTCCCCTATCTACTTGAGCTACTGCTCTAATATCACTCACCTCATCTGAGCTACTCAACCACCTAGCTCTAGCTGACTTGACCACATCCCCTCTACCCGACTCGACCACATCTCCCTTGGATCCCCCTCTTGAGCTCCTTATTTAACCTAATCCCCATGACCCCTAGAAAACACCTCGATCAATCCACTTGGCTCCATAATTCCCCTTCACCCCACCACTTAGCAATCCCTCACTAAGCCTTCCCCACTCCTAACTCCACTAACCATAGGCCTTTGAACCACTCATCGAATCTTTCCCACAACATTTAGCGAATGCTTTCACATCCCACCTCAGCCACCTAGTCGAGCTATCTCAAATAGGTATGATGACCTCTACCTGCCCTGATGTGGCTCCTCAGCCAAGCCATCCTTTCCACCCATACTTCTCAACACTGATGCACACGTCTCCTCAACCCACTCATCCCACGTGGATCCATCACATCCACCTTGCAATATTCTAATAGCATCCAATTTCCCACTATTTCCAGCTCTTATTCTCTCCCCACGAGCCCTCTCTATCAAAATCATTCCCGAGCTCTTTAAATCTCCCTGCAACAAGTGCCTCTTAATCAATATCCTTACAATTGTGGTCAACACAGAAGCATTCACATGTTACATTGGTTTAGTTTCCTTGATAGTGATTTCTCTTATTCCCAACGAGTTGATACTCGACCCACCCTGCCAACTCTTTTTTCTTCTTGATTCACCCCCCTCGGTTGACCCATCTCCAATCATCACTACCCCACATTGAATGTGGGTTCAAACCCCACTTTATATCATTTCAACAAAAAATTTAAGCATCTATTTCAACACAGAAACAAAATTATCATTTCAAATGACATAAATAATTTTAAAGTATAAGTTATCTTGTTTATATTTTATTTTTTTCTATAGTTAATCTTATTTATAGTTCAGTAAACAAATAAAAAAATGCACACATTGATATTTTTGTGAAAACGTAATTCATCATTTGTATCACCAGCATTCATTTCCTTCGTTTTGATTTCCAATCAATAGTTTCTAGTTTGGAGTCACCTAACACATTTCCTCATTTAGTTATTATTTTATTTTTAGATTATTTTTATAGTTTTTAGTTTGTCTTATCATTTTATAGTTCATTTTGTAGTTTATCATTCTGAATCCATTACCACATTACATAGTTTCTCTTTCTAAAGGCTAATTCATAGTTCCGCGTTTTGATTTGGATTGAGCATTTAATAGTTATTTCATCCTTTATTTCATAGTTTAGTTCATATTCTATTCGATTAGTTTTCATGTCTTGTTTATTTTAATTGCATACGAACTTCGAACTACCTTTTTTTAATAAGATTAATTTTCCGTATGTAGGGATTTCTTTTGAACACAAATGTTAGAACCTTTTTCTCATCTTTCTTGTATCTTTTTAACCCACGTCTGCTAATTGTATTATTTATTTTGCAGGTAAAGTCTACAAAATTGTGACCACTAAATTATGTTGTCAAAGATCAATTTCTAAACCAAAACACATGTCTAAAATCTCTTTCACTAGGCCCCTTTTGCAATTATGAATGGTGCAACTTTAGGGTCCCTTGGAATCCATGTTCACTAATTAGTGCCTCCAACCACTATGCCACCAGATAGGAAAGAAAAATGATATCCAATTATTCCTCATTTCCCCTATTTTCTCCCTTCTTCATTGTGTTTTCCCTGTCCTGGGTGATTGTTTGCATCAAACTTCATATTTGGGATTTGGTCTAAAAATAGCCCCATGCATATTGCTTGCTCACATAGTTTAAATAGGGGTTTAACCTTCTACATCAAATAATACCACACATTTACTGAAACCTCACAAATTAATTAACACATCAAAACATTCCTTTTACCTGCTTTGTTGATTAGGATTTCATCACCCAATAGGAAGCTGCTTATGACACTTCCTAGCCATAAAATACCCTAAACCAAAATTAGAATGCCTCCTTATAGATAAAAAATTATCCATATTCTTCATGTTTTAACATAAATACAAAAACTAAAAAAATCATTGCTTTCTTTATTTGTCTGGGAAAAATTTGTTTCATGATCATAGTCACTCACTTAGCTGCTAAAAAAATGGAACAAAATTTTGCGTTTATTAGTTCTTTGCATCAAAAACATCTATAGTCACATCACCATTGCCTTTGGTTCCATCCCTTATAGACACTCAACCACTTATTGATGTTTCTCACATATATCCCCTCACTATTACTTTGAACCTAGGTGAGACCAATCCATTCTTCTATTACCAGCATGTCCCATCTAGACCAGCTACTCCACCATTTGTCAGATCAGAACCCTTTGGACCGCCTCTCATCCCTCACAGTGATGTGCACCTTTAAGAACTCCTGGATTATAACCCAAATTTTCTCCAAGATTATTTACTTTGGAAATCTATTCATCTTCCTTCAGACGACCCACCAATTCTATAGCTTTATCCTTATCAGAATGGCCCTCAAACCAGCCTATTTGTAGTGAAGGAGCTCTTCACAGCTCACCTTGCCTCTTCTTCTTCCAATTACTCATCCCACCAGACCACCTAGATAGTCACACCCATCCCTCGCAATCTTCCCCCAATTAATACAAAAATTGACACTACCCTTCCTGTAATGTCTTCAACTGTTATTGCCACCATCATCCCCACTCACTATGTCCAAACATCAAATCCTATACCTAAACAATATATTATTCTTACCTCCCATGCTATCACATCTTAGCCTCCCTTTACCAGTGCTTTACAACATCCATCACCACACCTATTTCATCAAAAATATCATCCCATGCATACCCATTTTCCTACTTGACATTTACCCCAACATCCTATTTAATCCTAGTAATCATATTATCTTCTTATCTCCCAGCCACAAGTATATTAATAGTTTCTCCTCCAAACACATCTTATGACATACATTCCTTCCCATCCAGTTCCTCAAACACCAACACATCCACATATTCCCCACCAAATTTATGCCCCCACATCATATATGCAATCACCTCCTTTTATCTCTCAATAGGTTCTCTCCAATGATCCCATTCAGGATTTAGTGAGTAGGTTAGTAAACCTCAAGGACACCACCTTAGGGAAAAAATTCTCCTTATCCTATGAAAATTTATGAAATGAGCTTATTCACCCATCTATGCCCATCATACCATATTCTCCACATTGGGAATTTCCCAAATTCACCAAATTTAATAGCAAAGAGGATACTCAACATCATATCCGTGCATTCAAACACACATGCTACCTTATTTCACATGACCAAGAATTGATGCTACATATGTTTCCCATTTATTTGGCTAGTCCTTCCCTAGATTGGTACAATAATATACCTTAACACTCTATATTTTCTATTTCCCATCTTGCGCAATTATTCCTAGAACACTTCTCAATTAATATTGTGCAAAAAGTAACCATTAATGATCTCTATACCATCAGATAGTTTGAGGAAAAATTCATCATGGAATTCATCATCTAATGGCATAACACCATAAATTAGTTATCTTTCCATCTTCTACAGACTGATCTTATTGAAATTTTTTCATGGTCATGTGTGAAGCATATAACTTCTACATTACAAATCTAATATTTTCAAACTTTTGACAAAGCATTCACTATGGCTTAGAATCTTGAGACACGTGCCCTTGAATAAGGCCACATAAAATTGAGGTAAAATATATTAAGCATGAATTCCTCAAATCATCTACCCAAAATGACAAATCAAAGGCAACGACCAATGCTGTAATTGTCAAATCATCCCCTACCTCCACATCTACAATGTGGAATCAACAATGAGTTGTGAGAATGATTCCCAATTATACTCCCCTCAGGGATTCATATAACACAATATTCAATAAATTGATGGCCGTAAATCTCATCACATTTCCCCCCATCTGACTAGTTGATGATTCTAGGCCAAAAACCACATGGTGTCGAGAATATCACTACTGTAAATATCACCACTATAAATATCACCAGGTCCAAGGACACGATATATAGAGGTGTAAAAACTTCAAATATCAAGACCAAATACTCATCGATCATGGTTATCTTGAAGTGGAAAATCCTAATGCATCACATAACCAACTAATGGACATATTTAAAAAACCATTCCCGAATCACACACCAACACCAAAAATTCAAGTCACAACTTCTTTTACATCCCAAGAACCTAATGCTCATACTATAAAAAATCTACAAAATATTGATCAAGATCATATCTCATCCACAGATTCACCCTCTTCATCAACCGTCATATCGACCTCTCTATAAATTCTTCCTACATCCATAATTTCATCAACACTGATTCCCATACCCACACCAATCGTATCTACACATATCTCGACATATATTCCAACACCCATACCTACTCACATACATGTCACATGCCCCCCATTCAGAAATATCACACCTACTTTGTCACTTACCACATCCACTTCGTTAGGTTTGACTACCTTATCCACAACCATTCTACCTTTACCCATTATTCCATCCTTATCATCAGTCCCACTTCCTCTTTCTGCACTCTTACCCAGACCCACTACATCAACTCTTGTGACCCTTTCTACATCACCTTCTTCTTCTACAAAACTTTCATCACTTGAAGAATTTTTGAAATCACTTCAACTTGTAATAACTTCAAGTGACCCTCCCATCTCTTCTTCACAATCAAATTCCTTTGCATCAAACCAATATTTAATTCCTTTTCACATCATCATGCAAAAACTACTCCCTCCACCCATGTCTACCACAATATCATCTTTGGACCTTCCAGTAAAGATTCTTTTCATTCCTCCCAAGGGTACCTCTTCACAAAAAGAATCTAGACCCCCATTTCCTCAACATCATCCTTCACGTTCTCACAAAAAGGTAGAGCTTACTTTCCTTAAGACCAATACTCCTAAAGCCACATCACCATTTTTTATTTTGGTACCACTCCCATCATCATCATCCTCTATTTTGGGACCACTCCCTTCATCATATTATTCTATTTTGGGATCATCCCCTTCAGTGAAAAACCGCAAATTCTAATAAAACAACACAATGATGACCTCTTTCTAAACCACCTCCTAAAATCAAGTCTAGGGCATCCACATCATCAACCAATATCCCAAATCAAACGCAGTTGGCTCCTTCCCCTTCCAAAACTAATACAATATCAAAGGCTCCCATTACACCACCACATGTCAAGCCATCATTAATTTCAGTCAAAAAATACTTTACCTACAGCCACACCATCACCTATTACTTTGGGATATTATAGTAAAATGTTTTATCAATTGTTCCAGGCCTTGGAAATCACCTTGCCACTAATTAAACCTTTCAACTAAAGCACACCAAAAGCCTCATGGTTTGAATCTAACCTTATTTGTGTATTTCACCATGTACCAGGGAATGACACTGAACACTGTAGATCCCTTCAAACCATCATACATAACCTTGTCAATGAGGATGATATCCTTGAGAAGGAGGAACAAACTCTTCACCAACTGAACCACTTCCTTTGCCCCGCATTCACTTACAAAAATATCAAAGTCACCTAGTTATTCCAAAACTGACATTACCATTCCTTCACCTACTTTATCTCCTCTTGAGGACAGTACTCCTCTTTACATTGATGTTTTTTGGGTAATTACTTAGTCAGGCTCACATAACTCTAGATCAACAGTCCAATAAAAATCAAGGACCTTTTTTGCTATCCCTCCTCCTAAGGAGCTTACCTCATCCACACCCCCATCACAACCTAAAGTGATCATTGTTGATCCCACCACTCAATCCCTATCACACCCTCCATCTTACTCTAAGGCCAAGGTGTTTTTTTGGCCACTTCTACTCCTGATTCCATCAAAAATACCATTGTCAAAAAACTTCACCAGGCCTCGGTTAAAATTTCACTTTATGAACTTATCCAAAGTTCTTCTAACCACAAACAAGCTCTTATTAAAGCTCTAAAATTGATCTTGATGTCATCTGATGAGCATCAACCCATCACGGCTCTAGCTGATGCTCTCGCAGCATCCGCCTCCATGTCCTTGAAGGATTTAGAAATCCCCAACATACCACCTGAAGAAAACAATCTTCCTCTCTTCATCACAATCCACATCAACGACACATGCATCTGACAAACTATGATTGATAATGGTGTTAGCATCAATATAATTTCTTCTCACACCTTCAACCAATACAAACCATATAACAACATTGTCATGGAATCTCCTACCATCCTCCATGCTTTTAATGATTATATAACCCCCCCATTAGTTTCAATTGTCCTTCCCATTCATGTCAGCGATAGAATCCTCCATGAGCTCTTCTATATTATATAAGGAGAATTTCAGTATAATATTATACTTGGATGTCCTTGGATTAGTGACATGCACTGTGTCCCATCTACCCTCAACTGATGTATTAAATATGAACATGAAGGGACTATTTATGCTCTCCCCACCTATGCCCCTCCTTTCAAGACATGTCATATGATCTATAGACCTAAGGACGTGCTTATGTCCAAATCCAACGCTTCTTCCGATGCATCCACTAGTTCCTCTGTGCCCACATCTACATTACCCCATGATGGATCTACCGATGGTGTGATACATGGCCTTAACTTAGGAGAATATCAAATCCTCTCTCTTAATGCTCTTCCTTCTCCCAACCACTTTGGTCACCTTGATAAGGCCCCTATGTATCAATCAAGTATTGGGGAAATCATCTCATTTGGTCTGTCTTCTCTCAAAACCAACCTAGTCTACGATGGCCTTGATTGACCTTCTTCTCATGCTGATAATCACCCTCACACCAAACCATATATTAGTGGTTTCAGGTTCCTTAGAAAACCATCCTTCACCTATACATACCTCCACCATTGTACATGGAAGGGATTTGGTATGGGGTGTTATGAACAAGGTCATCACGATCATGTCTTCAAACAAACCCCTGAACCATGTGAACAAATTGGCTTGGGATACAAGGATCCCTCCATCCCCCCTTCAGGCACTTTTGCATCCTCTCCCATCAACCTTGATTCACCTCCCTCCTCTCCATCTGACTATCTTACCAATCCAGATGATACCTCCTCTCCATGACTATAACCAATCTAGAGGATACCTCCTCTCCATCAAACTATCTTAGATCCAAATGATACCGTATCTATTCCCCCTAGATTTTTTTTAAATTTCCACCATTTCCCTCAGACTGGTCACTTATCAGGTTAGAAATGAAACCCGGTCCTTTCCTCTCAAAGCATCTAGAGATGGTAGAGGAATATTCCCCTATCATTGACATTCTTCAGTGTGGTGATGATAATTCCATTCTTTCTTACATGGGGGCCGAGGATTCTCATATCTAGAAGTCCCTTCCCCATGACACTTACACTCTCTTAAATGAATCCACTATCGAAATTAATATCAGGACTCTGTAAGAGCCTCACATCCTTAAGGTGGGACAATCTCTAGAGCTGAAAGAACTTGAAGCCTTCACCTCATTTTCCTTATCCAAACACAACTAAGCCTTTGCATGGTCATACTCTGACATGTCAAGGTCTTGACCCCTCCATCATTGTCCATAACATCACTACCATCCCCAACACTAAACTAGTTATGCAGAAGTTTCAGCTGCATGCATCCTCGAGTTTATCTCCTTGTCAAAGAGGAGTTGCAACTGTCTTCTTTCTTCCAATTTCATCATCACCCATTGACTATCCCAATGGGTTTCTAACATTTTACCCATCACTAAAGTGTCATTAAGAAAGCTTCGTATATGCATTGACTTTCAGGATCTTAATCTCTGCTTTCCCTAAAGATGAATTTCCTCTTCCTAACATCGATCAACTTGTGGATCTTATTATGGGTCATGAGATGATTTCTTTTATAGATGGTTTTTCTGTCTATAATCATATTCTCATCGCACCAGAAGATCAACATAAGACCTCCTTCATCACCCCATGGGGGACCTTTTTCTATCATGTCATGCCCTTCCGTTTGAAAAATGTTGGGGCCACCTATCAACAAGCCATGACATATATCTTTCACGATCTCATACATAAGACCATAGAAGACTATGTTGATGACCTCTTGGGAAATTACAAACATTGTTGTGATCACCTATCTTTCCTTGAAATCCTTTTCAAGAATCTCATCTATTTCTTCCTCCACCTCAACCTGAAAAAGTTTGCTTTAAGAGTTCTTACTAGAAAAATCCTTGGGTTCATCGTTTCTATCAGGGGTATTGAGGTGGACCCTGTAAAAATTAAGGAAATCCTCAAAATACCTCCTCCATCCAATCTCAAGCAGCTTCATAGTCTTCAAGGCCACCTCCAATCCATCCATTGTTTCATCTAACAAATTTTTGATTGTTTCCAACCCTTTCATCACCTTCTTCATAAAGACATAAACATTTGATTGGGATCACAACTGTCAAAAGGATATTAATGATATTAAACAATATATTTTATCTCTGCACTAGTACTCATACCTCCATGCGAGGGGGAGCCCTTTTATTTATACATATCTATCACCAATCATGCTCTAGGAGCCATGTTAGCACATTGTGATGACCAAGGCCTTAAGTAGGCTATCTACTACATCGGTCATACTCTTCACAACTATGAAAATTAGTACACTGAAGCTGAGAAGATGTGTTGCACCATTTTCTTTTCTACTTCAAAACTTTGACATTATCTTCTTAATCACAAGACCTATATTGTTACTAGCTTCCAACCCCTAAAAACTAATGCATTCTAAACCATATCATAACAACTGCATCACTCAGTGGCTCAATCTCATGATGGAGTTTGACCTTGAATTCATTTCTCAAAAATATATCAAGGGCCAAGTCTATTACTTACCAATTAGCAGTAGCCCCTCTTCCTGAATACTCAGCCTCCTCATGATTACTTCCCAGATGAATCCATCAATCAGTCTCATCATGATCCCCTTAAAATTACCCTCTTCTTCAATGGTTCTAAATTCTATAAATGGGGAGGAGAATTCGTCATTCTCATTCCTCCCGGGGATGCTCCTATTCCCCTCACATTCAAACTTGTTTTTTAATGTACAAAAAATATGGCAGAATATGAAGCCCTTATCCTAGGTCTTGAAACCGCTGCTTTTTCTAGGCATTTAAATTCTTGAAATTTATGGAAATTCTGAACTTGTAATAAAACAAGTCACAGGTGAGTATCAGTGCAAAAGTGATACTCTACAACAATATCATGACATTTCTCATCTTTTTCTTAAAACCTTTGATTCTTACACCATTCAATTTATCCCTCGGTCGACCAATCATTTCACCAATTTAATGACATCCCTCACATCCCTTATCCCTTGGACAACAAGATATTCCAATATTTCTATCATTATACACCATGTCGTGACAAACCATTTCATGATGTAACCCAAATCCATCTTGTTGGATCTGATTTATCAGACCTCTAGTATTCTCAGATCTTCAATTATTTATCCATATCTATCACTCCTCTCGACCTCTTTAAAAATGCTAAGAGGTCTTTCATTCAGCGCATTACCCTCTATGTGATCCTTGGTGACATTCTTTATAAATGTGGATTTTATGGTGTCCTTCTTCGATGCCTTAAATCCCATGAAGTCTCTCGAGCTATCCAAGAAGTACATGATGAAAATTTTGTGGACACTTTAGTGGCTTATCCATTTCTAAGTGTGTTCTCCATCTCAGATATTATTGACCTTCCACTAAGCATGAATCTTGCAAGTATGTCAAGAAGTGTGAAAAATTTCAACAACACTCTAATCTCATCCACGTTCCTAGCCAAACTTTACAGCCCGATCAGGATCTGTGGACCTTTTTACAATTGGGTATTGATCTCATTGGTCTAATTAATCCTTGATAATATTAGAAACATCATTCTACTATCACTACTATGGAATATTTCACTAAATGGGTGGAAGCAATCCCACACATCTCAACTAAATGTGGTCTAATCATTAATTTCATCTATCAACACATCATCTATCACTTCGGCGTTCCACAAAAAATTGTTATGGACAACATAAAGTACTTTAAAAACAAGATATTAAGGAAATATGCAATTCATTTAACATCCAACTTAGATTTTCTTCTCCATATTATCCTCAAGCTAATGGCCAATCTGAAGCTACCAATAAAACTCTCAAAAAAATCCTTTCAAATACTATTGATCAAGCAAGCTCGAACTAGCATCTCCAGCTTCCTTTTCCCTAAGGAAATATCACACTAACATTCGTACCTACACAGGGGCCACTCCATTTTCTCTTGTTTATGGTTTTGAATTTGTTCTTCCTCTCGAAGTTCAAATTCCATCCTTACATGTGTCTCTTTGTGACTTCATTTCTGATGAATATTATCGCCAAGAGCCTCTAGCACAACTTGAGTTATTAGATGAGTGCCACCTTCTCACTCTTGAGCACCATCATGTTTATCAAGGGTGCATCTAGCGTGCTCATAATAAGCATCTCAAAGAACATGAATTTAGAATAGGTGACCTTGTCTTAAAATAAAATCAGAATGTCACTACTCTAGAAAGGATCCAACAAGGAAAGTTTAATCCCAACTGGATTGGAACTTACATTATCATGCATAAGTATGGGTTTGGGGCCTATCGTTTGGATTCCGTTGATGGTAAACCAAAGATATTGAACCTCTTAATGTATTACACTTACAACCATTCTATTGTTAATATATATACCCATGAGCCGATAGTCATATCTATAGATCATTCCTCCATCATTAGCCCTTTCCATCTATCATTGTAATGATATGGAACTATATGGTCTATGGTTACTTCCTAGATATGACCTTATATATGGGCACCATGGCTATACTCGTAGCATATTAATTATTGATAGGTTCTCCCATTTGGTGAGGACTCCACAATCATTGCATCCAACACCCTCTCATTTACCTATTGGAGCCATGCAAATGGTCCAATGATGTCTCTTGTACATCTTTATCCCCTTAAGTGGTCTACCTAGATAGTCCCATCTCTCCCCCATGTCGATTCAAAATTCACAAATACTATTATCAAAATAAAAATCATCATTGATCTCTCGAAGGATAGTTGTTCATGCACAAAAAAATAATAATAAATAAAATAAAAGAATGCAAGTAAAATTCAAAATCAAAATAAATAGACTGAAACCTCGAAGGATGGCTATTATGCATATATTATCCTTCCATCCAAAATAAAAATTCAAAAATCCCAAAGAAAAATTAAAAAGTAGACCACACCCTCAAAGGATGGCTACTCTCTATTATCATGGCAACAAAGGATTTTCACATTGATCAACCTTCTACTGTATTAGCATCCTCAAATTGTTTCCCAATTTGATCATCTTTCTCTTAGAAAACTTCCCTCATTGATCAGTTTTCACTCTTTCCCCTACCTAGAGCTGGGGCATAGTTCTAGGAACAACCGTCCTATGGGATCACTTTTCCCACATACAAGTTACAACTAGAATCCATTTTGTTGTGTCAACATTAGGTTTATGAGCATATTTCATCCAAATTTCCCTCATGGTCTTTTGGTATAACTAACTATTGTTGATTATGTATTAACACCTGAGTATTGGTTATAAGTGCAATGTCTTGAGTGTTACCCTTTCATGTTTACCTCCAATCCAGTTCAAACCATGGTTTCTCTATATGTCCCTTGCTACTGATTATCTGTCATTTAAGGTTACCTTTATCAAAATTGGATTCAACCATATCAAATTTCAAATCCTGAATTCTATATCTATATGTTTAAATTTAAGGATGACATATCTTACAATCATCCATGGTTCCATGAATTCTGTTAATATCTATGAATTCTCTCGCTAATACAATTTTTCATTTTGTGAATTCTAGTTGATCTCCATTACAGTTTGTGAATCCTACTTGAGGATCTTTTTAAAGTAGTATTCATTATCCATCAACTCCTCATCCCCCACCATGGTCACCATGAATTTCATCAATTCATCCTCACTCCTCATTTCTACTCATCTGCCACTTATCCCCATGTTACTCTTCTCATCATTCCAATCCCCTTTCAAAAATATATGTTCTTCCATTTCACTCTTTCTATTTCATCTTGATGATCTAAATTAATCACCCCTTTCATATGGGAATCTTGGTTGAGTTATACCCTCTTCCTAATATCTTCCAGCTGTGGAAAATTCTCCACCATCTCCTCTTTCATCATACAATAATCACCACCACATACATCTTTCCACTCCACCTCTTCCACTTATCACTTCTGGCACATCACTCTCACCACGTGGGCATACCAATTAAGGATTCCCCTTACACTCTCCATCCTACACCACATATATTATCCCATCCATTCCTGTTACACTCCTTTGTTTCCTTATTTCCTTGTTATCGCCACCTCTCGCCTCTTGTTCCACTCTGGCATACACAACTCAATCTTTTCTCATCTTTCTTAGTATCCATCTTCTTCTTGGTAATCTTACTTACACACTCTCATAGTATGGAAAATTCAATTGAGGGTTCCCCTCTAGTCCATCTTGTCGTGCCCTCTTCCTTTCAACTCTATCAATCAATTCTTCTCATCATTCTTCTTCTTCTTTGACTTGGAAATACTACCTAACCATCCCTGTCATAAGGAAATATAATTTAAGAGTTCCTCTTAAGGTTGATTTTCAATATGACCCTTCTCCATTATATCATATTTCTTCCATTCTATTTCTCCCACCCCTTGACAGTGTCATCTACTCTAACCAAACATTCCACCCCTGTACCTATTCCATTCTTGACTTTCCCCTTCCATATCATCACTGTCGGTTTTGCAATCTTACTTAACCACTCTTACGGAATGACGATCTTACTTAAAAGTCTCTCTTAAGGATGATCTTTATTCTTTCACTCCCCCATCACTCCACATCCTCACCATCCAAATTTTCTTGTTAGTCCTTATCATCACATCCTCTCATCTCCTCTTCCATTCTCATAAATACCACCTCCTATTTTCCCACTTTTCATCTCCATGATCCCTCACTTGGAAATATTACTTAACAAATTTTGTCTCATAATAGTCTCACTTAAGGTCCTCCTTAAGTTGAACTCGTCATTATGGAATTCTCCCTCACCTCATGCTTCATCCCATCTATTGATTGTTTATTCCTCTTGGTCTTTCTTACCAACCACATTTTCCCCCTACCATTATCCTTTTTCAACCTACCATGTCATAGAGAACCTCTACTATAATCTGCATGTAATCATGTTACTTTCCCAAATTTCTCCTTCTCAATCCATCATCCTTCATACCATTTTTTTCATTCTTTTTATGTCTTTTTCTTCATCTTTACTTCATTCATTCTCATCCTCTTCATCCTCTCCTTACCTTCATCTTGGTGCAAACTGTTATCCCTCCTTTATTTACTCTTTCCACTCCATCTTCTCGATTTCTCCAACATATATACCCTCATACTTACCCGTCATTATTGTTATTCATCCCCTAACTTTATTTCATCATCATCTTCCATTTCCATGCTAATAATAATCGTTGGAATCCCCCTAAAATTCACTCATCCTCATTCTGCATGACCTTGTTCTTGTTATCCACTTTTTCGCCCTCCAGGAAAAATTGAACAACGAGGGGGGGGGGGGGGCTATTGTATGCTAATACAAGAAAGGCATTTATGATAATTTTTAGGTCATGAGATAGGGAAATTATCTATGGAGGGACCACTTCTAGTCAACACAGGAATTTTTTTTAAATATGATAAATCATTTTAAGAAGATATTTTATACTTCAATGATCAGTTTCAAGAAAAGATCCAATAGATTAAAATTTATGACAAAATCTAGTTTGAATGGTCTAAATGGAATTAAGCTCTGGAATATTTCACTGAGAAACTAGGTGAGATGACATAGTGTAAAAGGGATTGAGCTCAGTTGTAGCTCATGTAAGTTAAGAAGTATAAAAACCAAGTAGTGTTGACCGAGATTTTCCATGGCTCGATGAATGGAAAATTCATCAAAAGGTTTCACTCAACATATGTAATATTGGGATCGTCTAGTTGAAGGGAGGACTCAACAAATCACAAAAACCATGTCAACGTGAAAGTAATTCAATGCACAAAAAAGATAACTAAGGATGAATTTTTGGTCATGAATGCCTTATAATGTTTTTTGGATGTTCATTGAGAAAACTAAATGCATTAAGATTGAATGGTTAGAAGTGAGGAATTGGCATCAAGCTCGAAAATCAATAACCAGGTCATGAGCCCAAGGAAACATTGGTGGTCGAAGAATTGCGCTTGGGATTTGTAATTTTTAGCTTAGAATTTCGAGCATAAAATTGTTCTAAGTTAGTGGATGAATGAAAGATCGATGGACATGGAGGCTTGAGTTCGAGAGACCCATGAAGTCGGCTCAGCCGAGTTGAGATTGACGTGGCCAAGGAAAGTTCAGGGAAATTTTTAGCCCATTGTTAGTCAAATGGGCTGAAAGGATGCTTAAACCCCACACTAAGGCATGAATAGGGGAATTTGGGGAAACCATTTCTAGGTGGAGGTGTTAAGATGGCGAGCCAACATAAAAATCCCACATTTGGAAGATTCTCAGTTCTTTGTCCAGGGAAGTGAAAAAAGTTGTGGCTAACTCTGAGCATGGTGTTGTGGAAAAAAAGGCGATGAGGGTCAATTCACCAAGATAATGCATTCTGAGTTAAGTGGGGCATGTTGTATATGTATGATCGAGTCATTAGTAAGTGGTTGTGTTGAAGTGAAGTCAGGGAGTGTGCTTACAAAATTGATCCTGAGTCTTTTGGATATGAAATCAGGAAACCCAATCGAGATGGCGAGTCATTCGCTGAGCTATGTGGAATGTCGTTGGAAAGACCAAGCGACATGGAAAAAAGTGATTCTACATGGAGAATTCATGTGAAGGCATCTCAAAAAAGAGAAAATAGATGTTCTCAATTGGTTCAATCTCATAGTTCTCACAAACAAGAGCTTGAACATGACTAGAGAAGGATTCATTGGCAATTTAGAAGTCACAGTGCATCTGTCGACTAGGAGCTTGGTCTGGTGAGCTTGATCATAGTATATGTGAGAGAGTTTGTGTAATATAGAGGATTTTGGTGAATATATGTGGCCTCACCAAAGTTATGAGCTTGTAAAATATCTCATATGGATGAATTCGTGTTTGTTAAGCTATAATGACAAAGGTTGTTTGAGCTATGGAGGATGGTGAAATCACTCGATGTATTGAGCTAAGGGTAGGAAAGCGATACTTGGTGGTGGAAGATCATAAAATGAATGGAAATTTATCTTGGGACTACAAGTGTAGACACTAAAATTAGGTCACACTCCCCCTTCGTCGCTCGACATATAAGGCCCCCTTTATTACATTAACCTAGCCATGACCCCCTTTCACATCACTAATATTAATTTAATTTAATTAATGCATGATCCTCACTATATTTATTATTTAAATATCTTATTTAAATAATATCTACACATACAGTTCACTTAGACACCTCACCAAGCTAACTCAACCTAATACCTATTCTTAGCAAGTTCCCATAACTAACTAAGACTTACCCAAACCCTAAAAATCAATGCCTACATTCCCTCTAACCACATTCCCACATGCTCACAAGAAGCTCTCAGTATAATCCTCAGGATAGCCACACAAGATCCAAGGAAATCAAGAGGATCTCCCTAAGTATGGTAAACCTAGAAAATCCCACCTTGACCAACATCGGTTACCCCTAACTGTCACCAGTTAAGCCAAACCGCCATTGGTTACCTCTTTTAACCCACAAACAACCTTATTCTCAAGGTTGGAAGAAAGGTTGGCAAACATTGGGAGAAATTTGAGGAGCAAGAATGAGATCTCAGAGAGATAATGAATCTTCAAGAGAGAAAATTTTAGCGAGAACTCACATCCAAGGAAGGAGATTGAGCATCTTCTCTTACACAACCATCCCTGCCATGTTTTGATCTATCTAATCAAAGAAGAGTGTGCATGCAACCCGTACAGAAGATTTCTTTTAGTCAGTGATCACTTGCAGCCTTCAAACCCATCATCATCACCTCCATTCTTCACACATAGACCTTCAGAAATGAAATCCAAGTACAATATCATACTTTCTTGGTTATTTCATTTCATCATTATTTTATCATCCATTATTTATCTTGCCCCTTATTGACCATCTCCAACACTTTTCACCTCCTTAGACCTAGCAAAACCTTGCCAAAACCTATTCTAGTCACCCAATACCTCATCTCGACCAACCAAATCCTTTGTGTAATCACAAAGGAGACCAAAACCCTGTTTTGTGACGTTTCTAGATTTCACAGTAATCGGCGTCAGTTATACCTAACTGCGGTCGGTCACCCCTGACTGACACCGGTCTCTGTCTTTGCCTACATAGTCTTAAACAAAGACCTATCCACCCCAATTTTACCTCACCCTCACTTACCTATGACCTACCCAAGACCTTTATCAGACCTGTAGAGACCCAGAACCTATCACTTGACCTTGGATTCTATTCTAGCTTAGCCTGTTAGATTAAATCTATTTCTTATTATGTTTTTAAGTGAGATACCTAAATCATTTTAAAATAACAATAGGATTTAATTTGTTTACAACATTAATTTTTTAAAACTGTGGATTGACAGCCATCTAGGAAGTACCATACTTCCTAGATCTAGCTTACGCTAGGCAGTTCACTGACCATATTGTTTGATTCTTTCTGGTGGTCTTGCTTTCATTACAGCTAGTTCCTCCTAGCCAAAAGGAAGCTCTCACAATCAGCTATGGATTCGGAAGTCATACGCATGCAACAACCCATCAACCGACATTTGAACATGTATTCCTCCTATGCCCGTTACCCTATCTGTTTCGTCAATAATTCAAAAATTTTTTTTAAGAAAAAGGTAAAACATTTTGGCACGCTTGGTGGGACCCATCTGGGGTTCCTTTCATTTCATTCATTCCTAGGAAAAAAAATTGTGTTTGTTTCCCTTCTAAAATCATACACACTAATTTTCTTCCCTGGTAATCCACTCCTTCTTTATATTTTCTCTAAAAAGAAAATTTTCTTTTGGTGTATTTAAAAAGAATCATTTCTTCATGTTTTCTGCATTTTAGTGAAAGAGCATCCCTCTTCCTCTTCACCTAATTATGTCATCCAATTTCACATTTTCGATTTGGGTTTTTAAAATCATTGCATTTCATTCTGATTTTCTACATTAGCTCACATTAATTGAGGGCAACCTATATGCTGGAAGTCATTACTAGCTGATGGTTGACAAATGAATCATAGAAAAGCACTTCTATCCTTTTCTCTTTCTCTGAGTCTTACCAAACCACACAAAAATTCAAAATACATACATTCTTAAACAACAACTTACCTGGAAGAAGCTGTAGGTGATCACATGATCACAACACAATGGGCACCCAGCTTGCTGCTCTGTCGAGTCATACTTTAGAGTGAAGCCCGCCCCCACCATAACATTCCTGAAACCTCACCCTTTAGAAATCTTTCTTCATAGGAAGCCTTCCTTCACCAAAAAAATTCTATTGTTCTATTTATAATAGTTATTCCACATAAATAACATAAGCTAAACAAACGTAATAGAATAGGCACTCTAGAAACATTCTTTCTTAGTGTTTTGTTTGCTTTACATTTTGAGGTGAGAGCTTTTAATCATTATTTTTGTCTTTCCTTGCACATTCCCAATAATAGTCAGAGTATTCTGACTCCATCTGAGTGTGTTTGGACCACATCTACATCATTCTCAGATTTATGGGTTTGATTCCACATCAAATTCTAATTCACAACCACTTTTCTCATCACTGTTTCAATCTCACAGTAAACGCCATCGGTTGAACACAACCGATGTCAGTTCTATGTCCTTTTGCTAACCTATTCAAAAGGACATTCTCCCTTCACTTTCTTCCACTTTCCACAGTCTCTGTCACTGTCATTTTTCCCATTAATGTTTTACACATCCCCAGATTTAGCATACTTGTCAGATTTTTCCTTTTGCCTCATGTTTCCTCACTGTCCATTTTCCACAGTGACCAGTAGTGGTTACCCTTGACCGGCATCAGTTTTCTTTAACCAGCATCGGTTACCTAGTTTCACATTTCACCCATCATTTGTTACTTCATTCATTCTTTTTCAGCTGTTCTCTGTACAATTTACTGAGAAGAAGCCCCACCTGATCAGTACTAGCTCACATGGTACTAACCTGAAGACAAGTTAATGCCCTCGTGTTCCACGTCAGTTTCCAAACTCTCCTACCTAGTCCTTCACCACCTTCTATTTTATCACCAGCCATGGATCCCATCTAGCCTACCAATATTGCTACTAGAGATGAGGAGTTTGCATGACTCCTTGACCAGAACCCTGCCGCCTTGCAGTTTTACCTCTCCCATTCGTCCACTCGATATGCCTCGAGTAGGTTGATATATGACAGCACATGTATCTATCCCCTTGAACCTCACACCCACTTCTGCATTAGCCCCATCTGACTCCATGCTACCCTGCTTCCACTTTACCCCCAGTCGTTTCATAGTTAGGTCCTATACCCGCTATGGCTGCCACATCTGTTACCTCTGTAGCACCCATTACATCCACTATACCCTTGACGATTACCCCAAACAAAACCTCATCCGTTCCTCATGTCTCACACATACCTATAGCTATGTTCCCACCTCCAGTGTTAGTGACCCCTACCCCATTTCATAATGTAGTTCTTTCTATTCCACAATATTTAGGCCCTATTGCCACTAGGGTTACCACGACCCTTCCTCCCCCATATACGTACTACCAAAAACTACCTATTTCATCTATTGTTCATTCCAGGTACATACCCCCTATTTCATTGCCTTCTTCTCCACCACCTTACATGGCAGCCCCATACATTGGGATGCCCCAGCCATATATACCCAAAACTAACTTCCTCACACTATAGGAGGCACCCAATCATCACAACCCACTAATGACCTAATTAGATTGATGATGGATAAGATGCAAACACTAGAGGCATTGGTCTCTGGCTCCTGCAACTCTCTTACCTATGACGAGATTTACACCGAGCCTATTCACCCATCCATTCCCATCCGTTCATACCCTATGCATTGGGAAATGCCTAAATTCAACTACTTCAATAGTAAGGAAGACCCACAACAACATTTGTGCTCGTTTAAAGATGGATGTTATTTGATTGCTCATGATGATGCCTTACTTTTGAGAACTTTTCCCATGTCCCTCACTGGACCTACATTAGACTGGTATAGTGGGTTACCCAAAAACTCCATATTTTCATTCAATTAGGTAGCCCAAGCTTTTTTGGATCATTTTTCTATCAATATTGCTAAGAAAGTTACCATGACCGATCTATATTCCACACGTCAGTATGAGGATGAATCTATCACAGATTTTGTCATCCACTGGCGCAACCTGATCAATCAACTTACCTTTCAACTGCCACAAACTGAAATCATTGAGCTCTTCACATGAGCTTGCACCAGACATATCTCCCCAACCTTGCAAGTCCAATTTTAGAACATTCGATGAGGCATTCACTATGGCACGAAAGTTAGAGATTCGGGCCATCGAAGAGAAGAAAATCCAATTACGAAATAAAAATTCAACATTCAATTCAAATGAAACCTCTTCTTCTTCTAAACCACCAACCAATTATTCAAAGGCTAAAGGTACCACTAACGTAGTGGTACTCAAGGTCGGCCCAGCTCATCCATCTAATCAAGCTGGGCCCTCATCTAATCTATCAACTGTCCAGGCTTTTCGATTCAGACAAGAGTAGATAAAATATACCCCAATTGGGGAACCTTACTCTTCTATTTTAGAAAAGCTTATCAAAGCTAGCGCCATCACCCTTCCACCCATAAAACCACACACTGGTTTTGACCCTGCTCTCCCCATGCCCGCATGGTATAAGGAACAAGATTTCTGCAACTATCACCGAGTGAAAGCTCATAATGATGAAAACTATATCACTTTCAAGAATATTGTCTAGGAAATGCTCGAGAAAGGTGAGTTAACTGTGGATAATCCCAACGCCACCCCTAACCAAAATCTACAAATCTTCAAAAAACCATTTCCCAATCATGCCCCTTCATCCAATCAAATAGGTGAGACATCCACTCATGATACCTATACTCGTGAGGTTCATGTGATCTTTAACGAGGTACCTATTGCATCTCAATTACCTCACATCCCTTTTATAGAGGAAATCCTAGCCTGAAATCCTCCTTCCACATCTAAACCAACTATCACTGTTCATTCACCAATAGAAGAATACCCTTTATCTCCTACATCACCTACAGGGGAGTCTTCTATTGACATTGAGACCATCTCACCCCTAGCTTCGCCACTTAGCAAACCTTTACCTACCATACCTCCTCCACCCATAGAGGAGCACACATTACCTCCTCCACCTGTAGAGGAGCATCCATTACCTCCTCCACCCACAGAAGAGAACCTATTTGTTCCTTTGCTTATAGAGGAACTCCCATTATCCGTTCCACCCATCATAGACCCGGTGGGGATACCTTTTCCTCTTGGAAAACATTCTCCATCCGCTACCCGACATCCGACAGACCCACTTTCATCTCTCTTACCTACGGAAGATGAAGCCAGCCGATTCCCCATCTCTAAGATGCATTTTACGGGAATTCCCATTAGGTCCTCACCAAATTCACCCACAGACATGTCATTTTCACGTTTGGCTGATCACTTATAGTATGTGGATAGATCTTTGTTATGGGGGGCGCCTCATACTCCCTATCTCAACACAAATGCAAAAATCCATCAACGACACCTCCACTATCTACCCAAACACATTTCCACCCATCAAACCACATACAACAACTGTTGCATTGCAACCCCTTCCACGATACCTGCTAGTACTCAAACCACTACCCTTACCCATAACCCGACCTATACCTAAATCCAACCCCATACCCACAACATATCTACCTCCACTAAACCTATTCCCACTTTAGGGGTCAACCCAACCACCAGCCTTACTCATCCACCTATTAAACTGGATCTAGCTATATCCTCCAACGTCAATATCACACCTACTCCGACACCCAAACCCAAGAAACAAACTCATCAACCTCATACCCCTACCGCACCAGTCACACCCACACTTGTCCCATCTACCTTAAGACCTCAGCCCCCCAACATGGTCAAGCACCCTTCACCCATCCATAAACCAATAACACAACAACCTATTCCTTCCTCACAAATCTCTAACCTACTCAGGCACACAACATGAACTCATATCCCACACCCACAGTCTCTTTACCACTAATACCTCTGATACCTTCAGCCATTGCTTCACTACCTACTACACTTCAGTCATTGTCCCTCACACCCCAAGCATGATCCTACGTCATCTACCTTCATATCACCCCCGTTATCCCCATGAGTAACTCACCCACTTCCTTCATCCGCTTTCCCTCATAGACCTCTGTATGCCCACATCACCTTTACCCAAGAAGGTTCACCCCAAAAACAAAACCCCACTACCCCACTACAAGGTAGTCGAAACAAAACCACACCCACCTACCCGTCCATCTACTATACCCCTACCTAAATGAACCAGACCAATACCTCAAATCACACCGGCACCTAAACCCATAGCTTGACCTATTCCTACTCTTCCGAAAACAATTCCCAGACAACCAACCATACCTACACCCAAACACTACATTCATTTCCCATTGTGTTCCACTAGCAGGATCCTATACCAAAATTTTAACCAACCTCCTCGAGACTTCTATTATCACATTACCGCCACTCTAACCTTATGACCCCCTCAAACCCAAGCCAAAAGGGTTTGATGATACTAAAATGTACGCATACCATCATATGCCAGGGCATGTTGTAGAGAACTGTAAGGCCTTGAAAATCGTCCATATCTAATTGTGTCCACCCCGAAACCAACTTTGATGACGATGACCTCCTTGACGAGGACCCTACTTTACCTACACCCATTCCCACATTACCCACTCAACAACCACAATATCCACCCTCACAACTCCCAGAACCACACACAAAATTTAAAATTAACATGGTTCGCATCAGATAAATTGCCACGCCACCACCCAAATGTCATTGTGCCCAACTAACCTCACAAGGATTTTCTCTTCGCTGTAGGTTTTTTGCGCATCATGTCGTTATACCACATACCCTACATCCTCTCCATTTGAAAAATTCCCTCAAATCAACATGGTACATGTTACTACAAGTGCACAGAAGGGTAAAGACAAGGTAGCTAACACACCAACCAATCCTAAACCCAACATACCATCTGTCCCACGTACCTAAAATAACTATCTAGCGGCCCCACATACCCCATTTCTAATGGTGTCACACATCGTACCATGCTCAAATAATTACACCAATCTCCACTCAAAATGTCCTTATATGACCTCATCCAAACCTCATAATCCCATCATCAAGCCCTCGTGGAGGTTCTTCAATCTATCAAGGTTTTACCCACTAACCCTACACCTATAGCCTCCATTATCACACCCCATCATGTAGCCTCCCTTACCAAATTACCACCTTCATCTTCACCTCACCTTGTTCACCAAGTGGCCTCCTTTAGCTTCTCAGGGATAAAGATCACACCATACCAAAATGATGACCTGGACCCAACCCTCTTCATCTTTGTACACATTGATGACATACAGGTACGTCATGTGATGATTGATGGAGGTGCTAGCATTAACATCATTTCATCCCATGTATTTTCTCAAATGTCACACACCTGACAATTGCATGCACAAACATCTGGTCATGTTGCGTTCATTCAATGACGCTATCACCTCCACACTAGGCACTATCATCCTTCATGTTTGCGTGGGTCCCCGCACTGTTCCAGAATTGTTTTATGTTTTGGAGGGGGAATTCCAATATAACCTATTGCTTGGAAGACCCTGGATTCGTGTCATGGGTTTTGTTCCTTCCACTTTGCATCTTTGTGTAAAGTTTGAACACGAAGGACACACTTAGACCATTCTAGCTGACCCATCACCTTTCAAAATGTGCAACATGCTTTAGTGACCCAATGATGTGCTCATACCTGTCTCGCCATCTACCTCCGCAACCACTACCACTTCACCTACACCTCCACCTACCAGTACCGCTGCTGCTTTCACCACACATACCTCCTCTATTCCTACCGCTGCAATAACCTCCACGGCTGACCCATTAGCTTCCCAATCTATTAACACCACTTCTGCATCGACCTTCAACCCATCGTCCATACCAGCTACCCACATACCAACCACTGATCCCTTAGAAGGTGTTTTTCAACACCTCACTCTGGGGGAGTACCACCTATATAGTGTCAACACCTTCCTTACTCCACATGAGTATGGAAGTCTTCACCAACACCCTCACTATGATCACTGTATAGGAGAATGCCTCCTTTACGGTCCTCCTCATCTTTGTACTAGTCTCACCTATGGGGGATTTGATACTACCACTTACACACTTAAACCACCATCACAATATCACCCATTTTCGACTAACTTCCAATCATTTACCAATTGTTGTTTCACCCACACCTTCCTGTACCGCTGTGCATGGAAGCGTTTTTGTTTTTACAAGCAAGGTTACCATACCATTATTCCATATACCACCCGTAAACATAATGACCGTAGTGGTATCGGCTTCCCTGAACCTTCTACCAAACCAGTCCGCATTGAATTCATTGAAGACCCTAGCCCTTCTCCACCTTCATCACCACCCTCACCGATAGAGTTGATGGATCTTAAATCTATTTCTCCTAACTTTTATTTTTCATAAACACCATTTCCTTGGGGCCTTTAACTTAACACGAGGGAGAGGCCCCTTCCACTCTTCCATTCTTGTATCTTGAAATGATTGATGGTGACACACCGACTATTAACATCATTCAATGTCAAGATGATGAATCCATACTCACCTACCTTGGTGCAGAAGACTCATATATTCATCGGTCATTACCCTCTGAGACACAAACCATGTTGAATGAATCAACTATCGAGATCAACATTCATACTCAGGATGACCTACACATCCTAAAGATTGGACAATCTTTAGATGCTGCTGAATAGGAAGCCATCACTTCCTTTCTCCATGATCATAACCATGCTTTCACTTGGTCTTATGTAGAAATTCCTAGTATTTACCCCACCATAGTGGTCCACAATATCATAACCATTCCCAATGCCAAACCTATCAAACAAAAGCTGAGGAAAATGCACCCTCACATTGCTCTTCTCGCCAAATAAGAACTTCAATGCCTTCTTTCCATTTCCTTCATCTTACCCATTGATTATCCTTTTTGGATTTCTAACATTGTCCTTGTTACTAAAACAATAGGGGGACTCCACATTTGCACGGACTTTTGAGATGTCAACTTCACCTGCTTGAAATATGACTTTCCCTTGCCTGATATTGATCAACTGGTGGACCTTACTGCGGGTCATGAGATGCTCTCACTCATGGATGGTTTCTCGGGTTATAACAAAAATTTTCTTGCCCCAGAAGATCAGCATAAGACCACATTAATTACCCCTTGGGGAAGCCTTATGCTATCGAGTCATGCCTTTTGGCCTTAAAAACACTAGTGCTACATATTAGCGTGCTATGAATTACATCTTCCATGATATCATGCATCACATATTGGAAGATTACATGGATGATATCTTGGCCAAATCTAAATGCCATGTTGAACACCTCGTAGTCCTCAAAATCATCTTTGATCACCTCATTAAATATTGTGTTCGCCTTCAACCTAAAAAAGTGCATCTTCATGGTTTTCTCAGTAAAGCTCCTGGGATTTATCGTTTCCTTACATGGTATAGAATTTGACCCTACTAAAGTCAAGGCCATTCTAGAAATGCCTCTGCCCACAAACCTCAAACAGCTCCGTAGCCTACAAGGTATATTACAGTCCATTCGCAATTTCATTTCACAATTATCGGATCGGTGTCAACCATTTCATCATCTTCTTAGGAAGGATGCCTTATTTAAATGGGATGATGACTGTCACAAAGCTTTTAAATCCATAAAACAATATCTCCTCCAACCACCCATACTCATTCCACTGAAAGATGAAAAACCTTTTTACCTATACATATCAGCTACCAATCACTCCTTAGGGGCTATGCTCACTCATCGTGATGAGCAACTTAGGGAGCAGGTGGTTTATTATATAAGACATACCCTTCCGGAATATGAAACCCGATACACTCACCCTGAAAAGTTTTTCTTAGACTTAGTTTTTGTTGCCACCAAACTTCACCATCACTTACTCAACCTCAAAACCTATGTTGTGACCAACACCGATCCCTTACACTTCATGTACGCTAAACCTTATCAAAATCATCACACTGCACAATGGCTTATGCTTTTAGCTGATCTTGACCTTGAATTCATTCACCAAAAGTCCATTAAGGGCTAGGCTATTGCTGAATAACTAGCTGACGCACCTGTTGCTAGGGACCAACCCTCTAATTTTGACTTTCCCGATGAATCCATTGCTACCCTTTCCCTAGATAAACTGCCTTACCAAATGACATTGTTCTTTTATGGTTAAAGGTGTTAGCATGGGGGTGGTGCTGGTATTATCCTCATTCCTCTGAATGGAGGACCCATGCCTTTGTCTTTCAAAATATAATTTGAATGCACCAATAATATTACTGAGTACGAAACACTCGTACTAGGTCTCCAGGCCACCTATGCCCTAGATGTCAAATCATTCCACATCTTTGGTGATTCATAATTGGTTATAAACCAAGTGAATGGTATGTACCAATGTCGTAACGAGATACTTCAAAAGTATAAACATCATGTAGACATGATTTTGACCACCTTTGATCGTTACACCCTTCAGACCATCCCACGATCAACCAAAAAAAATTTAGACACCATGGCCCACTTGGCTTCCCAAATACCCACTTCCCCTACCGATTCCAAAATATTTTTCACTGTATAATGCCTCTATTCACCTTCTTATTTACCTCATGATGTTTACTCAATTGGAACTAACACCCCTGACCTGAGTGACCTTTGGTATAAACAATACTCTGACTACATTTCCCTCTCCATCTTACCTCCTGATCTCACCCGTAACGGACAACACCCCTTCCTTAAGAAGGTCTCCCATTTCGTTATCCTGGGGGAACTCCTCTATAAGCATGGCTTTAATGGTATTATTTTACGATGCCTCACAAGTTCTAAAATTCCCTATACCATCAAGGAGGTTCATGATGGCATATGTGGAGGTCACTTTAGTGGCCTTGCTATTGCTAAACGTATTCTTCACCCAGGCTATTAATAGCCGACCCTTAACCATGATTGTTGCACTATGTCAAATGGTGTGTGAAATGTCAACAACATTCCAACCTTCATCATACACCCAGTCATGCTTTACAGGTCACTCGTGACCTTTTCCCCTTCTCTCAATGGGGTTTGTATCTTGTCAAAGAAATCAATCCTCATTCTTCCCAACGCCATCAATGGATCATAACAGCTACCGAATACTACATAAAATGGGTAGAAGCCATATCACTCATTTTCATGAAAGCCAAGAAAATATGTGAGTTCATTAACCATCACATCATTTTTCACTTTGGTGTCCCTCATCGCCTCATCACTAACAATGGAAAACAATTTAAAAACAAAACATTGCAAAAACTTTCCGACGCCTTCATCATTCAGCTTAGTTTCTCCTCACCTTATTACTCACAAACCAATGGCCAAGCCAAATCCACTAACAAAACCCTCAATAAAATTCTCATGAAAGTGGTTGACGATACTTGGAAGGATTGGCATATGCACATTCCTTTTGCTTTATGGGCATACCGCACTAGTACTCCCACTTCCACTGCAGCTACACCCTTTTCACTGGTCTACGGTACCGAGGCTGTTCTGCCTCTTGAAGTCCAGATACCCTCACTTTGAATTTCTCTCCATGACATGCTTACTGTTGGTGTCGAATCACAGCACCCCTGGGACTCTGCAACTCGATGGGTTGAGAATCTCAGTGCGATTGCACAACATGGAGCTTTTCCCAAGTGTGGGACCTTGCGAAATCGGAAAAGCTCTCCGGATGAAGGCCGGTTCCTATTCCTCTGTTCAGATGCACACGTAAAAAATGCAGAGGTCTACTCAAAACCTAATCTAATTTTCCAAGGAGACAGGGGGAAGAAAATGCAGAAAATAAAAACCTAAACTAACAGAGGTGATGCACCGAGGAATGAAGAACACCTGTCTTGCCAATAAACACAGACCAAAAAAAAATGTAATGCAAGATCATGCACAGATAACCAGATTTACAGTGAAAGATCAAGAAGATGCAAATAAACACTGAGAGGGTTGATAATCATCCACAGACATGCATTAATTTGCTCCAAAGATTGATACAACACACTGCAAAATGCCAAGAGGCAAAGCTGCATTACAGTTTTAAATGGGAGGTTTTAACTCCACAGATTCACCTGCCAAAGAGAAGAAGGAAGGGGCAAAACAAGAATGTCCAACCTTTAGAAAGAAGCCCCTCCTTACAATTTATAGGAAGAATGAGAGAGAGAAGAGAGAGAAAGTCCAAATCTACCCCAACCACCTCAGGTTGTATCTAATTCATCTCATTATGGTGGTAGGTGAGGACCATATCAAACCCCAAAAGTGGCAAACTGTATTTTGCATTTTTAAGAACTTGTTCCCACCCAATTAAATATATCCAGTCGTAGTTAGGTAGAGGACGCCGTAGGCTTTCCGAAAAGTCTAACCTTGTGTGAATCGGAGCTCCCAGTCAAAAGTTATGGCCATCTGAATATCTGGGTCAGGGTCTGCTTCCTGTCAGCGCTCAGAATGTTGCGCCTCCTGAAGGTGCGCCTTGGCGCATCCATATGCATGTTGAAAATCCTTTTCGTGCGCCAAAGGCGCAAATATGTTTGTGTCGACAACCCTTTTTGTGCGCCAAAGGCGCATTCATTTGCATGTCAACACTCTTTTCTATGCGCCAAAGGCGCAAATATGTTTATGTCGACACATGTTTACGTGCGCCACTTTACCTGCGCCAAGGGCGCAACTTTTCCTGTGTCAACATTCCTTTCTGTGCGCCAAGGGCGCGTCTATTTCTATGTTGACATCTTCTTCTGTGCGCCAAGGGCGCATTTACATTTGTGTCGACATCCTCTTATGTGCGCCAAGGCGCAACTTTTTCCCTGTTGACACTCATTGTTGTGCGCCATTTCCGTGCGCCAAGGGCGCATCCATTACATTGTCGACATCCATTTCTGTGCGCCACTTTCCTGCGCCTTGGTGCATACATTCTCATGTTGACACTCATTGTTATGCACCATTTCTTTGTGCCAAGGGCGCATCCATTTTGCTGTCGACACTCATTGTCGTGCGCCCCTTTTGTGCGCCATGGGCTGAGGTTTGAATTTCTTTGGTTTCCATATTCTTCCGCTTGTCTATATCTACCCGGGGGGAAGATATATACAACAATTTGGCGACTCAATGGGATCACCTGCCTGCTAGGTAGAAGATTAGTGGCCCTTTTAGAAATCCATTGGGCATGGAGTCATAAGCAATACTTGAAACCAACTTGATCTCTGATCCCGAGCCTGAAATCGCAACTCCTTCTCCGACAGCACTTTGAACTGTAGAAACAACCTGAGAGCAACGAAACCTGTGCCAAAGCACTTAGGGAAACTGAAACCTAACTACAACAAGACAATGTGCAAACGCACTTAGAGGAATTGAAATCTAAGCTAATATTTACAAGGGTAGAAATTTTCTCTTTTCAGTAGAAATGTTTAAGATAGATTCCGTTGACCGGAATCGAAAGTTCTTCTCCGTCCAATGTAGACAATTGGAAGGCATTACTACTCTTACATCCTGTGACCATGTAGGGGCCACTCCAAATGGCATCAAACTTGGAATGCCTTCCTGGTTTTGCCCGATCTGCATCCCATTTCAGAACTAGGTCCCCTTCCTGGAAGGTCCTTGCTCTTGCTTTCTTATCAAACCATCTTTTCACTAAGGCCTGATCTTTCTCAATTGTTTGAACTGCATGTTCTCTAATTTCTTCCAATTCCATCAACTCTGCATACCTAGCCTCCATTGGTTCGAACTCAGCCAACTCCAACTGCTTCATGAATTCTAATGCAGGTAGTTCTAATGATATAGGCAATACTGCCTCTTTTCCATAGACCAACTTATAAGGGGAATTACCTATAGACCTCTTTGGTGTTATTCTGTCAGCCCATAATGCTGATTTTAGCTTGGTATGCCATGTTCTTTGATTTTCATCCAGAGTCCTCTTGATGATTCTTAGCAAATTTTTGTTTGTGGACTCTGCCTGTCCATTACCCTGCGGGTAATAATTTGAAGAAAGTGCTCAAGTAGATTCCATTCTTAACAGCCCATTCTGTAATTTTGGAACCTACAAATGCCAATGCATTGTCTGATATGATAGTGGACGGCACACCAAACCTGGTCACTATTCCTTCATAAAAGTCTAGTATGTTAGACTCATTTGCTTCCTTGAGCGCTACTGCTTCGGTCCACTTGGTGAAATAGTCTGTTGCCGTGAGAATCCACTTGTGGCCTTGGCTTGAGTTTGGATTAATGACCCCGACGAAGTCCAATCCCCATTGCATAAATGGTTGGTCAACCAAAATTGGGTGCAATGGAAGTGCTGCTTGTCTCTCTTTGCCTGTGAAGAGTGCACATTTCTTGCACTTTCTTATCCATGTATAGCAGTCACTGAAGACTGTCGGCCAATAATACCCTGCCTTCATTATTTTGAGAGCTGTTACTCGTGGGGCAAAATGTCCTCCAGAATCTCCATCATGAAAATCTCGTAACACCCTCTCAATTTGACTTATCCCAATGCACCTCAATAGAACTCCATTGATGTCTTTCTTAAACAAAACACCATCAACAAGCACATATGGAATGGCTTGTAATCTGAAGTATCTCCTCTTTGCTTTGCTCATTTCTGGAGGGCATAGGCCTGTCTGTAGGAAGTGTATCATATTTTGAGTCCAACAAGGAGTAGGTACGTCATCATTTTCTTGTTCTTGATCATCCTGTAGTACCAAGGTAGTCTCCTTTTCATCACCAGCTTCAACTTTCTGACTCAAGGCTAGCTGCTCACATAGTCCCTTCCCACGTACTAGTTTGGTGACCTTGATCTCGATGTCATATTCCATGACACGAGTTATCCATCCTGCACGTTTCTCATTCAGATCCTTGTTTAGAAGGAAGTCCTTGACTCCCGCATGAGAGACTAATAATTGGATCTTGTTGTTTGAGACTAGGTGCTTGAATTTCTTTAAGCTTCTGATTACCGCAAGGACATGCTTTTCAATGAAAGAGTACCTAGTTTCGTATTCCTCCAAGCTTTGACTGAAGAAAGCAACTGGTTGTTCTAACCCTTCTTTGTTTTGTTGTACCAGGATTGCAGAAATTGTGTCTCCACCACCAAAGGCATATAGCATGAATTCCTTAGAGAATTCTGGATTGACGAGAGTTGGGGCTTGAGATATAGCCTCTTTTATTGCCTCAAAACTTGCCTTGCCTTCAGATGTCCACTTAAATGCCATGCTCTTCTTTAACATCAGTGTTATTGGCTTCGCAAGAGCTGCAAAGTTTGGAACAAACCTGCGGACAAAATTGATCCTTCCCAAGAAGCTTTGAAGAGCCTTCTTGTGACTTGGCAATGGCAATGCTCGAATTGCTTCAACTCTTTCTGGGTCAATCGTCAACCCTTCCTTTGAAACAATATGGCCTAGAAGTTTTCCCTCGTGAGCCAAAAATATGCATTTTTTGGGATTCAATGATACCCCAAATCTTCTACACCTCTGAAATACTTGCCTCAAATGACAGAGGTGATCCGCTGCATTTTTTGAGAATACAGTGATGTCGTCAAGATATATCAAAACTATTTTATTGATCAACCCCTTAAATGCCATATCCATTGCCCTTTGGAAAGTGGCCCCAGCATTTGATAGCCCAAATGGCATCTTCTTGTAGGCATAGGTCCCCCATTTGGTGGTGAAAGCTGTCTTGAACTGGTCATCTTCTTTTACCATCACCTGATTATACCCTGAGTAGCCATCTAGGAGAGAGAACCTCTCTGAACCGGATACTACTTGCAATATTTGTTCCATTGAAGGAAGTGGGTAATGATCTTTGAGAGATGCCCTGTTGAGGTCTCGGAAATCTACACACAACCTGATTTCTCCACTCTTCTTCCTGACCGGAACCAAGTTTGCAACCCAGCTTGAGTGCTTGATCGGGAATATAATGCTTGCCTCTATCAGCTTATTTAGCTCTTTCTTCATTAGAGGCTCAATGTGAGGGTTGACCGGTCTCTGTTTCTGCCTGATGGGATTAGCATCTGGATCCAATTCTATGGTATGTTGTGCCAAATTTGGATCGAATCCTCTCAAGTCTTCGTAGCTCCAAGGGAAGACATCTGGAAATTCTTGGCAAAGTTGTATGAAATCTGATTTCTCCTGTTCAGTGGCCATTTTGCCAATTTGAAGTGTTTTGTCTTCCCCAACTGGAATTGGCTCTGAATCTTCTCTCTTGACCTGTATGTTTGCCTTTTCCTTACAAAACTGGTCGTTAGGGTTGAAGATAGACTCCAATGTTACCAAACCCTTAGGAAGCTTGTTTGTCCGTAGCTGTACTACTTGATCCCCATACTGCTGCTCTAATTTGTCCTGATTCCTAGCTAAAAATTCAGCCTCTTCTTGTAAGAAATTGATGATCTATTGATCGTTCTCAAACACCTGCCAGCTTGTGTTGTTATCTGGAACTGCTGGCCTCACAACTACATGGATGTGTGGCTGCGTTTTTTCTCTCCTGACGCTATCAACCACATCAAATGTCACTCCAACTGCTGCGAGCCTATCTGCGGCTTCATTTTTCTTCCTGGGTATGGATACAATGTTGAAAGCTTTGAAATCCTCAATGAGGTCCCATACCCTATTCTTGTAGCTCCTTAGCAAGTCGTTCTTTGTAGCATGTTGTCCCCTAACTTGGTTGACGATTAGCTCACTATCTCCAAACACCTGCAAGTTCTTTATGCCCCTTTTCTTGGCCCAATGAATTCCATGAATCAATGCTTCGTATTCAGCCGTGTTGTTTGAACAGGAAAACTGGAAACGAAAAGCTAAAAAATATTTGATGTCTTGTGGTGAAATCAACATTGCACCACCTCCAGCACCTTGTCTGCTTCTCGAACCATCGAAAAATAATTTCCAAACTTTGTTTTCATCCTTTTGTTCAGGCTGAATGATGCCAGGAATGGGTGAATTTTCTTCATGTATACAATACATGCCCAATTCAGATTCTTCAATCTCCTTGTATGGGTCAAATTCATGACTCTTGTTTTCCCATTCATCCAAAGTTAAATCAGGAATTCCCTCGACCTTAGTATCTGTTTCTAGATCACTTGAACACTCCTCCTGATCAAAAACCGAGCAATTTGCATTGATAGGATTTGGTACATGAGGGTCAATATGGAAATGGGCAATTGGTTCTAACCTGATTGTTGCTTTGGCTCCATACCTTGTCCTAAAAATCATGTGTGACCAATCTGCAGATAAATATCCACCGATTTTTGCAATGAAGTCTCTTGATAGACACAACGCAAAGAGTGGCGGAAGGTCAATCACAGACACATCTTGTAGAACTGTAACATTAGGACAGGAATGTAGTGTTAGGCTTAACCCTTTGATGACCCCAACTGTTCCTACTGCCGTTCCATCTAGTTGTACCACTCCTTTCAGCACTGGCTCATATTTCAAACCCAGCTGATCCGCTATTTGCTTCGGCATCACTGAACTACTTGCCCCAGAATCAATCATGCAGTTGTGTACCAAGTGGTTTCCAACAATCAACGAAACATAGAATGGTGGAGGCTTCAAATTTTTCCTTGTCTGGCCCCCATCATGTTGCACTGCATTAGTGAGAACTTTCTCATGTCCCTGGTTTGATACATTTGTGGCAGACCAATTAGCCATTGTAGCTTGCAATAAATCTCGTTGCCCTGGGATCGCCAGTGATTCCCACTTGGAAATGTTCACATGTGTCTTCTTCATTTGATCGATGATGTTGAAGGGGAATGAATTGTCCTTTTGCTGTCCCTTGCTTGGCGCAACCTTTTCTGGAGCTTGAACAGGTGCATGTGTTGCTACAACAGGTACCTTAGGTTGATTCTGCACATTTGGAGCTGCGTTTGATCTACCGACCCCTTGCTGTGTAAGAGTGGGTTGAGAAACAACTGGACTACATGGTTGTCCCTCTCCTATATTTCTCTTCTTTGACCGTGTGTTGGCAGCCACGCCTTGAAAAGGATGTTGGTTAACTCCACAGAAGTCTTCCGTTTGCCAATTTGCCAATGTGGTTTCTGTTGGAGGTCCTTCTTGTTGTGTTTGTTGCTGTTGATTCTCCTCCTGGCTTGGTTCTTGAGCAACACCAATGGTTTGCACCATCAAGGCTTGATTCAGTGCACCATTGAAACATGTTGACTGATTGTGAGGTAGATTGCAAGGGTAACACCAGTCGTACTCCTGTGCCATGTTATTTTGTGTTGGAACCAAGGCTCTTGAGGACGTCATTGCATTTGGATCATACGGTCGAAATGGCCTGGCAGCTTGAGGCTGTCCTTGGTTCTGGTTTTGATTTGCAGCCTGAGGTGGTGGTCTATTTTGTTGGTATGGGGGCCTAGCTTGGTACTGTGCTTGAGGCTGATACGGTCTAGCACTTTGAGCTTGCTGTCTTTTGATAGTCACAAGCTCATTTCCAAGGTTCTGCAATTGTTTCATGACCTCCTGCAATTCCTTTGAAGTATTCGAAGAAGTCGACGCCTCATTATCACTTTGATTTCTAGGAGTTGGAATGGGATTCAACTCTGGTGCTTGACTGGTTGTAGGATTTCCCATGTCTGGATAGAGAGGCATTGGTGGCCTTGGTGCAAGCTTTCCAGCTTGGATCAAACAGTTCTCTGCTCTGATCGCTGTGTCATAGGACCCTGGCAGTGTTGTCCCTCCCATTGATTGGATCATCATGGCTATGTTTGAATTTATAGCCTTTAAGAAATAAAGGAATGCTCCTTCGGCAGTTGGTCTAACAGCTATTGGGATCCTGTCCCATGTCCGTTGGAATCTAAAGTTGAAATCTGCCATTTGTTCGTTAGGAGCCCTTTTGATTGTTGTCAGCTGTTCCAATAAAGATAAATTGTCCGCCCTCTCCCCGAATTGGCTGCAAAGAGCAGAACAAAGTTGGTTCCAATTCGTAATAGAGCCTGCTGTAAGGCTCCTAAACCATTGTAAGGCTTTGCCTTTGAAAGATGAAGCCAACAGCTTGACTGCAACATCCATTTCATTTATTTCGTGGATTGCACATGCATTAGCAATATCCTGGATGTGATCAATAGGAGTAGTATGATTTTCACCTGTGAAGTAGGGGATATTCTTTAGTGCTGCAACTGGAATTTGATTCTGAGCATTTAGGGCAAGTGGACTACTACCCGTGAAATTGACAAAGGGATTCGGTGGTAGATGAGCCATTATGATTGGCCTAAGAACCCTGGTTGATGCGAGAAAAGGCCTACCAGGTGGAGGTGTAGACAAAGTCCTGTTAGGCGGAGATGGTGATCTTTGTGGTCTTCTTTCTCTCCTTCCTCTGCCTAGTGATAGTTGCAAGTGGAAAAATAGCCCTTCTTCTTGAGTATTGCACCTGGTTCGAATTCTTCTCATGTGCCTAGGCAACTTGTGCTGCTACACCACTGAATTCTATCCCTTCGGAGTCGCCAGATGTGTTAGAGAACAAGCCTCAAAAGACTAGATTTTGCCAAGTTACACACCAAAACCTGACAATATTTAAACACAAAATTTTTTAAAAGACCTGCACATTTGAGATTTTAGGGTTTGGAATTCGATTTGGAATGACAGTCCCGAAATCCCAAAACACGCCAGATTTCTGAAAACCTGAAATCCGAAATTCAAAAAACCATGAAATTTTGAAAGTCAAAATCTCAAAATTCTAGGAATACCCTTTTGAAGATTACCCCCCGATCTATCAACTGATGAAATTTTGACTTGTTTCGAGCAAGTTAAGTCCTTGAAAATCAATTTCAAAGTTTAGCCTGGAAGGTGAAAAATCTGGAATTGTAAAACCTGCAATTTTTTGGTCCGAATTTCATGAAAACTCCTTCAAATATATGGAATGACCTCTTGGTCCCACCGGGCATGCCAAAACTGTTGGTGTCGAATCACAGCACCCCTGGGACTCTGCAACTTGATGGGTTGAGAATCTCAGTGCGATTGCACAACATGGAGCTTTTCCCAAGTGTGGGACCTTGCGAAATCGGAAAAGCTCTCCGGATGAAGGCCGGTTCCTATTCCTCTGTTCAGATGCACACGTAAAAAATGCAGAGGTCTACTCAAAACCTAATCTAATTTTCCAAGGAGACAGGGGGAAGAAAATGCAGAAAACAAAAACCTAAACTAACAGAGGTGATGCACCGAGGAATGAAGAACACCTGTCTTGCCAATAAACACAGACCAAAAAAAAATGTAATGCAAGATCATGCACAGATAACCAGATTTACAGTGAAAGATCAAGAAGATGCAAATAAACACTGAGAGGGTTGATAATCATCCACAGACATGCATTAATTTGCTCCAAAGATTGATACAACACACTGCAAAATGCCAAGAGGCAAAGCTGCATTACAGTTTTAAATGGGAGGTTTTAACTCCACAGATTCACCTGCCAAAGAGAAGAAGGAAGGGGCAAAACAAGAATGTCCAACCTTTAGAAAGAAGCCCCTCCTTACAATTTATAGGAAGAATGAGAGAGAGAAGAGAGAGAAAGTCCAAATCTACCCCAACCACCTCAGGTTGTATCTAATTCATCTCATTATGGTGGTAGGTGAGGACCATATCAAACCCCAAAAGTGGCAAACTGTATTTTACATTTTTAAGAACTTGTTCCCACCCAATTAAAGATATCCAGTCGTAGTTAGGTAGAGGACGCCGTAGGCTTTCCAAAAAGTCTAACCTTGTGTGAATCGGAGCTCCCAGTCAAAAGTTATGGCCATCTGAATATCTGGGTCAGGGTCTGCTTCCTGTCAGCGCTCAGAATGTTGCGCCTCCTAAAGGTGCGCCTTGGCGCATCCATATGCATGTTGAAAATCCTTTTCGTGCGCCAAAGGCGCAAATATGTTTGTGTCGACAACCCTTTTTGTGCGCCAAAGGCGCATTCATTTGCATGTCAACACTCTTTTCTGTGCGCCAAAGGCGCAAATATGTTTATGTCGACACATGTTTACGTGCGCCACTTTACCTGCGCCAAGGGCGCAACTTTTCCTGTGTCAACATTCCTTTCTGTGCGCCAAGGGCGCGTCTATTTCTATGTTGACATCTTCTTCTGTGCGCCAAGGGCACATTTACATTTGTGTCGACATCCTCTTATGTGCGCCAAGGCGCAACTTTTTCCCTGTTGACACTCATTGTTGTGCGCCATTTCCGTGCGCCAAGGGCGCATCCTTTACATTGTCGACATCCATTTCTGTGCGCCACTTTCTTGCGCCTTGGCGCATACATTCTCATGTTGACACTCATTGTTATGCGCCATTTCTTTGCGCCAAGGGCGCATCCATTTTGCTGTCGACACTCATTGTCGTGCGCCCCTTTTGTGCGCCATGGGCTGAGGTTTGAATTTCTTTGGTTTCCATATTCTTCCGCTTGTCTATATCTACCCAGGGGGAAGATATATACAACACTTACTGATGATGAATTTCATTAGGACCACTTAGCACAACTAGAGTTATTAGACAAACGTCATCTTAACTCTCTGGATCACCTCTAAGTTTATCATCAACGTATCAAATGTGCTTATGACAAACATGTTCATAAACGAATCTTCTAAGTCAGTGACCTTGTTTGAAAGAAAATCAACATGTAACCAAAGAAGAGAAAGAAAACGGGGGAAAATTTTCTCCTAATTTTCTTGGACCATATATTGTAACTCATCCCTATGGATTGAGTTCCTATCCTTTGTCCTCGCTTGAGGGTAAACCTGAACCTGAGCCCCTTAACGCATTACATCTTTGACCAT
This sequence comes from Taxus chinensis, assembly GCA_019776745.2. Lineage (NCBI taxonomy): Eukaryota > Viridiplantae > Streptophyta > Pinopsida > Cupressales > Taxaceae > Taxus > Taxus chinensis. The sequence goes on along the minus strand of CM034148.1, from coordinate 624,849,223 downwards.
TCTACTATTAACCTCTAGCCCCACATCACTATTTATCTAGTTCATGCTCATCCCTTGAGTGCCATTTACCTTTTCCACACCTCATCTCTGATGACTAAACAAGGATCATGTGATTACCTGTCACCCCTTTTTCCTTTTCTTAAATATGTGCACCACGGCTCTGCACATTGCATGATTCTCATTGATAATTTTCATCTTCTTTTAGATGAGATCCCATGGTTGTTCACCCTTTCCTTCTCAACAAGAACCAAATGCTTTGTTATAGTCTTGTCCATGACTTAAACACCAAAAAAAAAGATGAATCCCTCAGAAGGACATCTTCCAAAATAAGGGATCAACTCCTTGAGTCCAACTTCAAATATAAAAGATGAATCCCTCCCAAGGACATCTTCCACCCTCAATTATCTCTATACGTAGACTGCTCCCTTGAAGGATAGCTATAAAAAGCTTACAACTCTCTCTATATAGTTTTTCCATAAAAAAAGAAAACTATTTTCTCAAAAATCAAAATTTAGAAGCTTCCCGCATCGATCAGCTTCCTGAAGACCTCAAGGAGCCATATATTCATCCCATATAGAATTCCCGCATCGATCAGTCTATCTTAAAAAGAAAAGAAAAAGAAAAAGAACCTTTTTCATCATGGACTTACTTATTGTGATCTTGGCTCTATTGCCCAAGGCATTCTATTTCCCATTTTATGACCCAATTACCTGCACCTCCTTACTCATTGTCTTTTCACGTCATACCTCAAGGGACCTATTGTACCTACAACATTTGGTGATCATGTGAATTTTTTCACCCTTAGAATTATCAATCATGTAATGTATTTGGGGGTCTTATGTTCATTTAACCCATCTATCGATGTGTTTTATACGTTTTGATCCTTGCCAATTGGGTGGCTTTCTTGCCCCCTCTTATCCTTTCTCTTCTTCATAACCTTTTGATCTTCTTATACAGAACTTAGTCCTCAACACTTACCTTTTTGGGTCATCCTCCCCTTTTTCCATAGTCACTCTCACCTGTAACATTTTTTTACTATTATCTACCCCCACTTATTAAACCCAAACCCACAACATGACCACAAATCTACCAACTCATTTTCATCTTTTTCCCTAGCTTATGGGAGAACTACATCGGTCTAAGGTCCCTTTTCACCGGGACTATGTAGGCACCACTTCCAGGGCATGGGGCTCTAGAAGGTTATCTCGGTGAATCTTTACCCTAACCATTTTCCCCACCTTTTACTTGATTTCCTATTCATATAAAAAAAAAACCTTGACATCTAAACCATATACCACATAACTTTTTACCACTTATATTAGTTCACATTTTCATACATAACCAACATTATCCACATTTTACACTATCTCATCCATTTATATTACCATTTGTTATCAAAACACTAAAATGAACAACCATGCCTAACCGACCTGAGTCAATCCATGCCTAAAACTAACCCGACTCAATCCATGCCTAAATGACCTGACTCGATCCATGCCTAAAAATGACCTAGCTCGATCCATGCCTAAAACTGACCTAACTCAATCCATGCCTAAATGACCTGACTCGATCCATGCCTAACCCAACTTAACTCAATCCATGCCTACCTACCCAACCAAACCTACTCTAACCTTTCCTACTTCCCTTCCTACTCCTATTGACCTACATTCCCACCTCTCCCACCCCAATTATATCCAATTTACCTCCCAATCCTAAATTCAAAACCTCCCCCCATGTTTTTATTATAACCCATATTTTACCCTACTTAATCAATCAAATTATTAAGCTATGGTGTGGAGCTTACCTCATCCCTCTGCCGACATCGTGGCAGTATATTCTGGCTGCTGTACATGTGGACCACCAGACCCCTCTCCGGCCTCTACCATCCTCAACTGAATAACCACTCCTCAGCCACAAAAATTGTGCCACTTACTCTCATAGGCCCACCTCTCACTCAACCACTCTCATCTATGTGGCTCACCAACCAAGCAATATGACGTTCTCTTTTGTCCTCTTCCTCATTTCTCTCTTCTTGTCCTTTTCTCCTTTTCACAATGCACAAATGAATTTTTAAACATGGGTTTTCTCTTTTTATACCCTACCTGACCTAACAACCGTCGGTTACCCTTGAACGCTACCAGTCTCATGCCTTAGACTACCACCATCAGTTCCCCTACACCAGCATCGGTTCATGCCGACCGATGTCGGTTACCCTGCGTACTCATTGCCCTCACATTTACCTCATTTTTCTTACCTCCTTTTCTTTTACGTCCCATAACCCAACCTGGACCACTTTACCTTCACCTCTTGCCCTCCACCCTCTTAAACCTCCTCACATTTTTTGTTGACGCCTTATTATTCTACCCCTACCTCAGCCCTACTCGTGCCATGATCTTGGTAGTTGGACCTGGACCATCGCTAGTGACTGTTGACCTCATGTGTTCACTATACCTTACAACGCCGTTACCTGTGTTGTTGACCTAATGACCTTACCTAGCCTATTGCCGATGACCATTTATCCTGACCCTACCTTTGGTGTACCAGAACATACCTAAACATTTCTACACCTAACTTACGTTGTGTTTCCTGACCATATCCTATACCTTGGATACCGGATTTACTTCAACCTTTTTTGGATAAACCTATCGACCTTAGATGATGTAGATTTTTCCTACTCTTCAACCTGGTAGCGTGCTGTAGTTTATATGTGTGCATGTATTTGACTACTGCTACCTATGACCCTGACCCATTACCTAGATCACCTGAGTATACCTTTCACCCTCTTCCCCCTTCACCCACTTACCTTTTCCTCACATTTACCTATTATCAAACCACTCATTGCTTCAGCCTGCTACTTCGTCAGTTCTTGGTTTAAGGGGGATCACCTTCACCCCCACATGGGCTAACCAGATCTTATTTTTGTTAGCATTGCTTACCAATATTTAAGCTACACAAAAAAAGGGGAAAAATGTAGACACTAAAATTAGGTCACACTCCCCCCTTCGTCCCTCGACATATAAGCCCCCCTTTATTACATTAACCTAGCCATGACCCCCTTTCACGTCACTAATATTAATTTAATTAATCTAATTAAATTAATGCATGATCCTCACTATATTTATTATTTAAATAATATATACACATACAGTTCACATAGACACCTCACCAAGCTAACTCAACCTAAGACCTATTCTTAGCAAGTTCCCATAACTAACTAAGACTTACCCAAACCCTAAAAATCAATGCCTACATTCCCTCTAGCCAAATTCCCACATGCTCACAAGAAGCTCTCAGTCTAATCTAGGGGATAACCACACAAGATAAGAGGGAATCACAACGATCTCCCTAAGTTTGGTAAACCTAGAAAATCCTACCTTGACCGACGTCGGTTACCCCTAACCTTCACCGGTTAAGCCAAACCGCCGTTGGTTACCCCTTTTAACCCTCAAAAAACCTTATTCTCAAGGTTGGAAACAAGGCTGGAAAACATTGGGAGAAAGTTGATGAGTAAGAACGAGATCTTAGAGAGATAACACATCTTCAAGAGAAAAATTCCAACGAGAACTCACATCCAAGGAAGGAGATTGAGCATCTTCTCCTGCACAACCATCCCTACCACGTTCTGATCTATCTAAGTAAATAAGAGTGTGTATGTAGCCCATGCAGAAGCTTTCTTTTAGTTAGTGATTACTTGTAGCCGTCAAACCCATCATTAGTACCTCCATTCTTCACACATAGACCTTCAGGAATGAAATCCAAGTAAGTACAATATCATACTTTCCTGGTTATTTCATTTCATCATTATTTTATTATCCATTGTTTATCTTGCCCCTTATTGATTATCTCCAACACTTTTCACCTCCGTAGACTCATCAAAACCTTGCCAAAACCTATTCCAGTCACCCAATACCTCATCCCGACCAACCAAATCCTTTGTGCAATCAAAAAGGAGACCAAAACCCATTCTATGATGTTTCCAGATTTCACAGTAACCAGACACCGGTTATACCTAACCGCGGTTGGTCACCCCTGACTGATGCCAGTCTTTGTCTTTGCCTACACAGTCTTAAACAAAGACATATCCACCTAATTTTACCTCACCCTCACTTACCTATGACCTACCCTGAGACCTTTATCAGACCTACAGAGACCCAAAATCTATCACTTGACCTTGGATTCTATTCTAGCTTAGCTTGTTAGATTAGATCTATTTCTTATTATGTTTTTAAGTCAGATTACCTAAATCATTTTAAAATAAAAATAGGATTTACTTTGTTTACAACATTAATTTGTTTTAAAACAGTGGATTAACAGCCATCTAGGAAATACCATACTTCTTGGATCTACCTTACGCTACGCAGTTCACTACCCATATTGTTTGATTCTTTCTGGTGATCTTGCTTTCATTACAGCTAGTTCCTCCTAGCCAAAATGAATATCTAATAATTAGTTGTGGACTCAAAAGTCATACGCGCACAACAACCCATCAACCGACATTTGAAAAAATATTCCTCCTATGCTCGTTACCCTATCTATTTCGTCAACAATTCAAAGAAATAATATTAAGAAAAAGTTGAAATAGCAAGACAAAGAGCCAGCTCGGCTCAATGGCCTGGTAAGAGAGTCACGTTGTAGGGAAGGTTAGGTATATTCCCCGAAGGAAAAATTTCCATCGATCAAGTTAAGATCAGGGTGTTGGGTCCGCTAATGAAATGTGCCATGATGGGAAAACTAAGTTAGATGCCGAGACATGTGGCTTGTGCACTAGTGGACTTATCTTCAAGGATAATGGGGTGAACTAAGGGGGAGAGTAGTTTGAGTTGTTAGCCAATTCATCGACAATTGGATCCCGCCAAGGAAAATCACAAAGCAGTCAACTTGGTCATGTAAACATGAGAGGATGTGGAGCTCACCAACCAACTCGATGAGTTGGCTGATGAGCTGGTTGGTCAAACTATCATTTAAACCCCTCCAAAGAATAAAATAAGTTAAGGGAGGTCCCACTACCTTAATAATTTTATTTTTATTAAAATATTTTAATAAAATAATATTTTTTATTATTAAAATATTTTATGAAAAATATTATCTTTAATTAATAGTGGATCAGTTCAAATTTTGAATTTATTAAGCATGATGGAATGTTCATAAGTGGTGTCTTTAAATATGTAATTAATGAAGGCCTTTATGTGCCATTATTCATACCCTATAATTTAGGATTTCTTCATCCTTTCTCTTCAATGAGATTTTCTATAAATATAAATGAGGAATTCTTTCAAAGGGTTGGACATTTTTCAGTATTCCTCTCTTTTCTGCAAGCTAGTCTATTGTGGATTATAGGGACTTTCAAGCCTCTTTTCCAAGATTGTAATGGAAAATATTTCCTCTTCCTAATGAAATGATGCATTGTGCACGTGATTGAAGTAATAAGAAATTGTCTTCCGTGACTAATCATTAGTCCTTTTTTCATTTTTGTTGCTTTGTTGTGAATTTATCATGCTTGTGGGTATATTGTACAATTTAAAGTTTTCATTGCATATTTGGGAGTGAAGATTTTTATTCTATTGAGTTGTTGTTCTTGCTCATCATTCTCAGTTTCATCCTTCTTCACTGGAAAACTGAAAACTTGTCTAGCAACACCCTTTCTTGGTGCATCACCACTTATATTATAGGTTTTATTTCTTACAAATCTCTCTCCTTTAACCTCATGAAAATTTTAGCATAGGTATAGTTAGTTGTTTTATTGCATTAGAAGTAGTGTTGTGTTTATTTTAGGAAGAGGAATTTTTTCCTTCTTCGGAGGTTCACCTCGAGCCCAAGTCTCACAACTTGAGATGTGATCCAATGTTACCCAATCACAACGAATGCCCTATTCATCAATTGGCCATTCAAAGGGTGCAGTGATTTGGTGATAACAATTTTTGGCATGCCCGGTGGGACCAGAGTTGGTACTTATCTTCATAATTACATGAATTAAAATACCTAGCGACTCCATATATCTGCATTTAAAATCTCAATGTGTAACTTATGCAAAGAATATGGACAAGAGATTTTATGAGATGAAAAGGAAATTATCAACATATCGAGATATCCTTGTCTCCTCGAAGGAGAAGGAGAAGAGACATTTCAACATAACCAGTTACAACATCACCTCTTAAGGGTCATTCAACTCCTCCTTATGGAAGGTTTCCTTCACCAAGAAATAATCAACCTTTTGTCGCTATGAAAACCCCTGCAAGAAATCAAAATATTCTACCTTTCAATGCAAGTAGTCCTCTCCAGTTGGCTCAATGTGATCCTATACCTAGTGCGGCACTCAAATGTTTTCCCTTTTACACAGGGAAAACTCATATTACTCTGGTGGAACATATTCTTGATATAGCTAGCATTTTCACAGTACATAATATTACAGAAGAAAATTTTGCGGTCAGACTCCTTACCACTTCCTTCAAGGAAAAATCACTTTAGTGGTTTCATGGGTTAGAAGCTTGGTACTATAACCACTTGGGATGAATTGGGTGAGAATATTTGCAAACAGTTTGAAGACAAGATTGACCATGTGTCACTCATGGAACAACTCACTACCATAAAGAGAGCTCCTCATGAATACATGAGTGATTTCAACTTCTGATTCCACAAGACTTGGAATAGAATTTCAGCACTCATAAAACCTTCTCCCAATAATGCATTCTTATATTAACTATGAGCCTTAAATAGTGATGTAGTAGTTATGATTCATTCCATGGGAGGGACCACATTTCTTGACGCCTAAGAAGTTGCAATAAGAGTTGAGAATTATTTGATCCAAGTAGGAAAGATTGCACCCAAACCTCCCTTGCCTTTGTTTGTTGAACTTTCAAGTAATTCATATAACCATTTCCCATGTTCCATAAACTTCTATCCAAAAAACTTCATCTGCACTAGTTGTGACTACACCTGTCCCTTCAAATAATTTGGTTGAGGTAAAGTCACTACTACAAACTTTTGGGAATGAACTCATAGATTTCAAGAGGCAATAATATAAATATTCTCATCCTTACCAATATTAGAATCAATAGTACCAGGCTAACTACCCACCTTTTCAAGGAAATAATTAATTGTAAAATCAATCTACAAATCAAGTTGTGAATGTCAAGCCTATGAAATTTTAGGAATCCTCTTACTGCTAGCTATTCCTAAGCCATTGTACCTGTCCAGAATAATGTAGTTCAAGACTATGAATTGTGTTATCCTTATTATCAACTCCACAATAAAAATATTTATCCGAATGGAGTTTTTAACTAGGCCCTTATGGTTTAAAGTGTATCTACTTTGTTTGATCTAACATAAATTTCATCGACACAGGAAGCAACAAATCAACCATAAGCCCCAGAGGAAATCACTTTGTTAAATTAGCAAGCAAAAGATTTTTGTAACACCCACTTTTTATGACTTAGAAATAAGGGAATTTTTCTTTTTACATAATGTTCTCTGTTCTAAATTCATAAAATTAAAAAAAAAATATTCCATTGCTAGTCCATCTCATAATAGAAAACCATATGCAGTTGTATTGACTCGGTGTAACAAAGATCTCTCATTTCATGACTCAGTATTAATCTGATCTCTCATGTTTAAATTGTTCTTGTGTATACAATGTATAATTCAATTCTTTTACCTATTATAGGTCACTCAAGTAGAATCCTATCTGATTATTTTGTACTTATACTTATCTGAAATCCTACAATCTTAGACTAGGTGACATAAGGCAACATAACCAACAGTTTGTGATACATTAGCCAAAGTTTTAAATATGTTTACCATGTTTACATTCCAAGAAGACATACTCATCAAAATGAATATGTATTTCACCCCATTGGATATATGATCTAAATTGGTCTTCCTTGACTTCTGTCAACCAAATATGAGTCAGAGTTTCACCCTAAATAGGGACAACTCACATACACTAGTGTTGCAATCTACTCATGGTGAATAAGGATAAATAAACATCCTCAAATCAAATCTCATCAATTTGAGTGTGTTCATTTACCGTAGGTCAACATGAGTTGACATCCACACTTGTCCATATGACTATCTCTGTTTAGAGTAAAACTGTGAACCGGAGTTCCACTTATAACAGCTGAGTAGGTTGTTGAAGCCTAGTGACTACTTCACAATATCCTCCTAATGGCTTCCATCATTAAGAGGGTACTTTGTAGTAGTAACTACACTGCAATAACTTACTAAGTTCCTCTAACGGAACTAACATACTTAAGAATCATTAAATTTTATCAACCTTTAACTTATTAATTGGTTTAATTAATTATTGCACATCGTACCTAGGGGTCCACTAAGTACGTATGATTGATCCAATAAGAAAGGATATTAAATTCAATTTTACACCATTTGAAGGTATGTATATCAAATTTGTGTTTATGCATGTGAAATATTTAATCCTTAACCATTATTTTCTTTAATCATTAAATCTCATTCAGAATCAAATAAGTAAGAACATTAAATCTCTTTACTTTAGTTAACAACGCAAACAATATTGATTGAAAGCTTGACAATTAGAATTAGTGTTATCATCATTTTTGAAACCATATTACTAATTATTTAAGCTTCCCATTACCATTTATTTTTCCCATAAATTAGATCATACAACTAATCAACATTATAGTTCTATACTTTATCACATAAATAAGGATACCATACTTGGTTCTTATTTAATGATTATAAGGAAGTATACTCATCTTCCTAATTAAGGACTAATGTATTATTCATGAATTAGGAAAACATAAGGAGATTAAATTTAATAAGAATTTTCATACCCTTCTTTATAGTATACCATTCTAATTCCCATTTATGAATAATATTTTATAGAATATAATCATCATAGTAAAACCATTACCCTTAACTAATTGGTTCAGATTATTAATTTATTATACAAACAACACTCTATCTCAAGATAAATATTAATTCATGGTTGTTAATATTTTAAGAATATTCAACATATCTATATCATATATGCAACATATATAAGTCAGTTATAAAAAATAAATTGTACAACAATTCATTTATCAAAAAAGCAATTCACTTCATTATGTACTAATAAGTATTTCATAAACTTTAATAAAACATTTTTTCCACAGTAAAAAATACTAATGTGATATGCCCACATAGTTTTTTCAACAAGTTCCTTTCAAGAGCATTTCAATACATTAAGCATCCGAATAAAATAAATGACTTAATTAATAAAAAAAATGCAAATTTCTATAAGTATTTCTCCTTTCAATTTTCATGAAGTCCATATGCAAAAAATTTAGCATGAGTTAGTTCATAAGAAATGAGCATGATAAGCACTATAACATTAAAACAATGTGCTTTTGTCTAGCAGTTTCGTAAAAGGACAATGTTGTTTAACAAAATGTTCTAAGTACCCAAAAATAAGATCAATTAAAAATTCTTCCCAAAAAGCCACAATGTCATAAATAGAAAATAAGTCATTTAAATATCTTTAGGAACCATTTTCCCATAAAATAAGTTAATTAATCCAACAAAATTAATTCCAACAATGTTACAGTCATGATAATATTTCAAACATAATAACATTTTAAAACTGCAACCAACTATTTAAACAAGAAAATTAATAAAAATTCAAGATCAATCCTCGTCAATAACCAATTAATTCACCAAGCCTTAAGTTTCCACTACATTACAACCAATTTCCTATTACCAATAAAAAAGGTTGATATATAAACATGAATGACTCAACATGGACAAAATACTACCACAGTAAACCTTACTAACCAAATCCATTCCACTATCCCAAAAGGATGCCATTAAAATAAAGAATGGATTCAACAGGAACCAAATATACCCACTGTATATTCTATAGAAGGTTTACTCTGGTCCATTGACAAGACAATTCAAACACAAGATAAAGAGCTCCAGAAGGTTCTGTTGAAATAAAACAAATTGAGATCTAAAACCAATTGATCAATACATTTATATTTAACCAATTCAACAAAGAGAGAGAGTCGTACCATACCATGCATTTCAAATGATCAAGCTACAGTTGAATTCACAAAATAACTCTCGCATCAAAATTACATGATACTGAAAACTGAACAACACAAGAACAAATGCACAGAGTACGACCTTCACTTGGTAAGGATAAAAAATCCCAAACTTAAGGATTAATAATTCCCCTAACAATGATCACATAAAAACTCTGCATCTCCCAACACATTTAAAACAAATTCAAGATATGAGAAATCGTCAACACTGATACGTTCTAAAACGACCAAAATACGAACTTAGTCTCTAATGAGACATTTTTCAAGAGAATAAACATTCAATAAAGAAAAAGTTTTAGTCATCTAAGAATACGTTCCCTAAGAACTGTGGTTAACCCAATAACCACAGATTTCCCAAATGATAAACAAGAATCGGATACCATACATCAACATCCAACCCACAAAAATCCTCAGCAAGAAGAGCTTTGAGGGACCCATTTGACCAAAGAAAAGCGAAACCCATTTTCGAAGTATAACATGAAAATTTGGGACTGTTAATATCCAACGGGAACTCAAGTCTTAAGCTAACCCGAAAAGAGGGGTTTAGCATAGAAAAACACAAAAATAAAGAGAGAGAGAGAGAGAGGAACTTTACCAGTCCCTTTTTCCAAAACAAGCCAACTCGAGAAGGGTTGAAAACCCAACAAAACATAACTATGAAGGATAGAGATAGAAAACTTCATTGGTCTCCCTTCCCATTATGTAAATGAAGAGATTGAAATATGCCCATCGAGAGTACCTAGAATGGGGTCGAAGCTTGTCTCACGTAATAACATCCAAAAAGAGTAGTTACAAATTAAATCCATAAACAAATGACCCAAAAACTGAAACCAAAGCCAATTTTAGGTATTAGAAATTTTACACTATATCCATCTATTAACACCTATTTTAATAACAAACTGAATCATTACCAAAATAAAAAATAGACTTCAACCGGAACCTTGTGAATTTGTTTAACATCAACATATTTCATATGCAAGGAGATATAACAAACATTGGCTAAGATATCAAAATATCCACTTAAACAATCATTCATAGTTTCATATCCTACCAAAAAAATCATTTCCCAAACTGTTTTAAACCCCATTTTCAAATTTTAACATATTTCATACGATACAGAGTTTTTTCTATCCATAAGAAACCATAATTTTCATGAAACCCACAAAAGCAAGAAAAACCAAACAACATACAAAACATGAAACTAATTCTCAAAGACATTTTCATGAAGAGCATAGTTATTTTTATGAAAATTTTAAATAAAACAAGAAATATTAAAGAGATAGAGCCTATCATGCATGGTAGTGCTCCTAGTTTCTTTTCCATGCTTCAAGTTTTTCTACGAAACTTCCACTGAAATATTTCCGCCAAAAAATCCAACCAAATCCTCTAAAAATTCCTCCATCTTTCCTTTATAGTTTCCACAACAATTTTTTTCCATTATTTCCTCCATGCAATGAAAATATTCAATTTGAAATAGAATTGAAATGATAGTTTGAAAAATGAAAATACTATATGTAGAGCCAAAGAGCTCAAAAAATGTGAATGCACAATAAAACCAAACCATTCCTTATTCCCAAAACCCATCTTGCTAATTCCTACGCATTTTGAGGTTCATTAATGCCAGCAAGACTGCCAATGCCATCCTTTTGTTAGTTATAACTAACCATTAAAAATTTATTCACTAAAACTTAGTAGATTTTTATTTTTAGCAAATTGCATCATAACCATGCCTTAGCCAAAATTGGCAGAACAAAAAATTTATCGATCCATTTAAATCTTCCATACACCTTTGGAATGGTGCCACTACCCATTCCCTAACTTTCCATCCAAGCCAACCATGGTTTCTGCTTAGGTTAGTTCAATGTCACCTAGGTTAGGTATCCTTAGTATTTGATATAACCATAGTCTAGGACCTTAGGAAAAATTCACATTATAGCTTAGGAAAAATTAATATAAATGACTTAGGATAGTCCTTTAATACCCTTCGAAATATATATTCACCTTAACTTAGGTTAGGGTAATGTAAATAATCAGAGGCATTTAGATTATTTAGGTCCCAAATAATAACCGAAAACATTATCTTTAGTAATTTATCAAAACAAGATAATTAGATCGCATAGCAGGATGCATCCTTAAGATGCTACAAGACACCCATGTGATCCCCAAAATGTAAGCCTGTGTACAAAAACATTGCTGCAAAGAATATGTTGAGCAGGATTAAAAAAATTATTGAAAAATCATATAATCATAGACATGTCTTGGATCACTACAATTGATGCAAGGTATGGTTATTCCTACATTTGTTATGAAATAGACTGAAGAACAAGTTAAATATTGAAAATTAGGCAATGAATAAGCATATTCTTGTAAGACCAAATTTATTTCCTTCATCAGCATACAAAATGTATTTCAAATTTCAACATAAAGAGTATATGAAATACTTCAATATCAATTCAAAATTTCCATAGCATGATTGTATCCAATTCTATAATATAAAACATATCATCTATAAAAAAACATGATCACTTAGTTCTAAAGAGTAAACCATCTTAAAAACAAGAATTATTTATCAACATTTGCAACTTTAGTTACAGAAGAAAGAAAGTATATCAACCATGGTGAAGGCATTACAATTTTTGTGGGTTGAAAACAAATTCTTCATCAGTAGCAGAAAATACTTTCTCTAAGAAGAGGGCACTAGAATCCCAACCCTCTAAAGCTAATAAAGCATCCACTTCATAGCCTTAGCCACAGGTGGTGGTTTCCAAAAAATACAAGGGAAATAATTCAACATAAATGCATGCTAGTCAAGATTCAAAGAAAGAACGTTCTTCAGGCATCACAATACCCAAAAATTAATTTCCAAAAGAGGATTATAACACCTAAAGAAATGTCAGAAAATTAGGAACAACTACCTTCAATAGCATAGAACAAATTAATAAGACCAACCTAAGTGTCACCATGTGGGATGTACTCTCAATTTCTTCTCAAAGAAATTTGTTGTAAGAATCTCTGAAAAATTTTGGTACAACCGAATGATCATCGAGTCATGAGGAAACAAATGCTACAAGTTTGTGTCAATCGGAAGGGAAAAGTGTATCTAAGGAAAAAAAAACCACCACCATTCTATATTTCCCTAATCATTGGTGATCATTTGGTACATAATTACATATTCAATTCTGGTGCCAGAAACTCATTCATGCCCAACCAAATTGTAGATGTGTTAGGAATCCAATATACACTAGTCTCCAAAGGATTTGTTCAATTGGATGACAAAACAATTCAAACCATGGGAGTTATCAAAGGACTCCAAGCCAAGAACACAGATGCTAATCAAACACCACAATCAATTGGTAATCAATCTTCTTCCTCTCTTCACCATTTTCCTATCATGAGATTTCACTACCAAGATGGGTGTTTACCTGTTAGCTAATTGGTTGCATATAATCATTAGGACTCGATACAGTACTAAAGTGACTATAATAGTGGAATCATTTTGTCATAATCATGTGGAGACTTATACTGCTAGTCCTATAAATGGGAATTATGCCATTCATGATTGAGAGGAGGAATTTTATGATCATGAACCAACCAATCTTGTGGAAGAATACCCTGATACTGTGTTAGATGAGGTAAGTGTAGATCATTAGTATGATCCCTATGCTGAGGCATTAGAAGAAGAATAAGTTGGTTTACTATTTTTGTAAGAGACTAGGTTGGGTACGTATTATATCCATGAAGAAGGTGTGATCACACCACAACTTGTTAAGACCCAAAACAACTCTGAAGGACTTTGGAAACTATTTTTTGATGGTTCAAGAATTAAAAATGGGACAGGTATTGGTGTCGTATTAATTACTTCAGAAGGAGATAAGTATTTCTCATCTTTTTTACTACAATTTATCTGCACCAATAACATCACCGAATATGAATCTCTCGTGCAAGGAATTCAAATGGCTCAAAAGAAGGGAATCAAATCTTTGACTATTTTTAGTGACAGGGAATTGGTTGTACACCAAGTAAGAGTGTGTAGTGCATCCAAAAATTGTTTGTTAAGATCTTACAAGAAATGAGTCTATGATTTGATTGAATATTTCAAATATTTTGGGATCCATGCGGTTCCTAGAAATCAAAATCAAGATGCTGATAGGATTGCTACAATTGGCTTGCAATATGATGTACCTGTTGATATCATGAAAGAAAATTGGTAGCCTATTAAAATGATCGTTTGACCTACAATTCCTGATAATGTGGGTAGTTGGAAAGTTTTTAATAGTGACAAACAAATTATTCTTTTTTACAAGAAGAGGCAGAGTTTGCTGTGAAAAATCAAGATAAGTTGCAAGAAGAATATGGTGATCAGATCATACAATTGAAAAGTAACAAGATACCAAAATGATTGGTTAATTCAAATGATCAGGATAGAAGACAGAGTTCTAACATGGTGATCAAAGAGTGTGATTTTGAAGTAGTTCAGGTAGAAAATGAAAAGTTTATAAAGACTGGAAAAGTATGCACCCTTGAAGAGAGAGGTTTTCATCAAACTTTGTCAAGAATATAATGATGTTTTTTCATGGAGTTATAAAGACTTGTGTGGCTTCAACCAAGGTTTGGCATAGTATACCATCAAACTCAATCCTAATGCTAAGAAAATCCGTTAAAAGCAGAGGAAAATTAATCCCAAGATTGAGCCACTGATAAGAAAGGAGCTAACCAAACTCATCAAGGCTTGCATCATTTTTCCCATCAAGCATTCCTCTTAGGTAGCCAATCTAGTTCCTGTAAGAAAGAAGAATGGAGAAATACGACTATGCGTGGACTTCAAGTATTTGAACCACACTTCATTAAAGGACCATTATCCTCTTCCATCTATGGAGAAAATCCTTCAAATGTTGGTAGGAGCTCAAAGGTTATCTTTACATGATGGGTATTTAGGTTACAATCAAATTCTAGTCAAATAATCTGATCAATTCAAAATGGATTTCACTACCAAGTGGGGCATGTATGTGTACAATAAAATTCCATTCAGATTATCCAATGCTGGAGATAATTTCTAACGAGCTATGGACGTTGCATTTAAGGGATTAATCAATGATATCATCTTGGTGTATCTTGATGATATAATAGTGTAATCTAAGCATGCTGAAGATCACATTGCACATATGAGAAAAGTTATCAGGAGATGTAGGTAATTTGGGGTTTCACTCAATCCTAAGAAATGTATTTTTATAGTGCATGAAGTGAAGTTGTTAGGGAATATTGTTTCAGAAAAGGACTTTCAATTGATTTGGCCAGGATTCATTCAATTATGTCCTTATCTCTTCCAAGTCATAAGAAGGGTCTTCATAGTTTTTCTAGAAACTATAAATTTCATGTGGATATTCATCCCCTAATTCACATCCTTGGCTAAACCATTAATGGCCATATTGAGGAAAAATATTCCATTCTCATGTACAAAGGAAGGAAAAGAGATCTTTGATGCCATCAAGATGACCATTTGGTAAGCAACTACATTGTTGAATCCAACGTTTGGTAAGGGTTTTATTATTTATGCTTTTGTAGGTCAAGAGAGCATTTAAGGGATCCTCACTTAGCAGAATGCCGATATAATGGAACAACCAATTGCTTTCTTCAACTAGTCCCTATAATATTATGAGCTCAAATATTCATTTGTTGAAAAGAAAGTTTTTGCTACCATTTGAACTTTTAAAAAATTTAGGCACATGTTTTCCAACAACATAGTTCACTTGATGGTGTCTCATTCAGGTGTTAAGGAATTAATTCTGAACAAATAGATGAATGAGAAGCGTACTCAATGTATCACCAAGCTGATGAAGTATGACGTACACATCAAGCTTACTAAGCTGGTCAAAGGTAAAGGTTTGTGTCAACAACTTGCTAAAAATTTGGAATTGAAAGGTGATGAAGACACGACACTTATAAATAGTGATAAAAGAGATGATCAGGTTGACTAGTTATCAAAGATGATGGTCTTACTTATCTTAAGAACATATCCCATTGACATGGATATGACTCAAAGATGAAAATTTAACCTTCAGTCTATTCCTTATGTTCTAGTAGAGGATGTTCTCTTTCGAAGGGATTTTAATGGTGTTCTTCTTTGGTGCATAGGTCTAGAACAGGTAAACAATATTTTGGAACAATTTCACAATGGTCTATCAGGAGGACATTACTCAGTATGAAAAAATACCAGAAATATCACGAGGGTTGGGCACTATTGGCCATATTTGTTTAAAGATGCCCATCTTTGGGTAAAGAAGTGCAAGGAATGTGCCTTTTCACTAGAAAGTAGAAGTTGGCATCCCTTCCACTTCATCCTATTCAAGTGGATCATCCATTTGTTCAATGGGGGTTGGATTTAATTGTAATGATCCATCCTCCATCCAATGATGGAAATAAATGGGTCTTTACTACAACAGATTATTTCACTCGATGGACAAAGGTGGTAGCATTGAAGGAGAACAATGAAAAGGTTGTTGATTTCCTTGAAGGCATAATGACAAGGTTTGGTGTACCATTTATAGTCATTTCAGACAACGTAATGGATTTTCTTGGCTTGAAGCTGAGTGCATGGGCTATTAAGAATGGATTTTACCTCAATAATTCATCCAATTATTAACCACAAGGAAATGGGTTGGCTGAGTCCAGCAACAAGAACCTCATAAAAATTATCAAATGCACAATAGAAACCAACAGAAGGAATGTAGTCATTTTTACACCCACCAAAGAACAAGGAAATCCCAGGCGTGCCGGCCTATCACCCAGTGGGTGTTGGTGCTCACTCGAGGCACACGTGGGTACCAAGTCTCTCTTTTATGTGAGTTAAGTGGGAAAGCATCATCTATGATAGGAACTTAAAAAGAGGGAGTGGACATGAGACATACATTCATCATAGAGCTCAGAACTGGCTTCTAGATCAATGCAGTCATTCTAGACAAAAGGATACTTAACAATTTATAGAACTAAACATAAAAAGGAAATGTATAGGAGTTTATATTTATCCATATATCACATATGAAACATAACGAGACAGATATATGTATAAACTACAGTCTATTATATTTATATTCCATCATATCTGAAAACCTCATCACATGCATTAGATCCATTACAGAATATCACAGTATGGTAGACTGAAGTCATACATCATAACTGGATTAGAGTCCTCCTAAACATGAAAGGAAAATTTCATACCCAAAACCCTTGATACATCCTTCCCCTATAGGTCATCTACCCAACCCAATAGAGTTCCTCATAGCATTTCTACAGAGATCCACTTCTCTGTTGATCTATATCTCAATTCCTCTATGGGTGCGCTTGTATTTATAGGCCTCTTGAACTACCAACCCACCTTTCTGAGGCTTCAGATCCATCACCAAGTGTCCAAATGTGGTCCTCTATGGGAGCATGCTCCTCTAGGCCTGAGCTCTCCACTCCTTGCCATGATGGTCTTCTAGAAGCTTCCATCACAGGGCATATTCCTTCCTAGGCCAACCTGTCACTAGGCTGGCACCTTATCCACTCTGCATGTGCAGTCAGGTCATGCTTTTCACGTGTCCTCCTGATATGCCAAATATGGCTAAGTCCCAAAATCCTACTTTTCCTTGTGTGTGTCACTACTTGTTCTATTAAACCCTCCTAGAACCCTGTCCTGCATGCTTTCTCCTTATGCACCCTTCTTTAACAAGGCCTTGTGTGCCCATGCGTGCCTTCTTGTACTTAGCCAATAAATCAGGGTCCCAACATCACCCCACACTATGCTTGTTCTCCGACCCGTGGGAACATGTCTTCAATGAATAAATAATTACAATAGATACCAGAAGAAATAATGATTTGGAAAAGGAATAAGGGAAAGAAGAATTGGGAAAGATGAAAGAATGGGGAAGTGTTGTTACTACTGCAACAGGAGAGGAAAATATTTCTTCAATTCGGCCTCCAACTTATTCTAGGCATCAAATTCATTTTGTGCTCTTTGGCAGAGGTCGCCGACTAGGGTGCTTACCTCATCAAAACCCAGTTCTATCTCCTTGAGTATTCATTGCCTCAACCACCCCTTCCAGTTGCTTTCCCACATCCTCAAGCACATCCATCCCCCTTGTGATTTGTGGGTATAACCCTTTCAACTGGTTCTTGACTGAACCTCGTAGGACTTCAATGGCTTTGGAATTCTTCTCAACCTTGGCTAAGATCCTATCCCACTCCACTCTATTCCCTTTGTTCTTCTCTTGGAATTATTTGAGCTCTACCTTGTGAGTGGCGACAAGAATGCTCACCACTCTATCCATATCTACACAGTTGTCATACGTGGCCTTAATAAATTTGGTAGCAATTTTTACATCAGCAAGGACCTTGTTGTACTCAGCAATGATTGCTACAACCTTCAGTTTGTCTTCCCTTTCCAGGTGCACTTGATACTTCTTCTGTGGATACTCTAAGGCCAGTGGCTGCCTCTCCATGGTGAGGATACGTGTTAAGTCTTCTAGGAACTCTAGGGAAGATCCATACTTTTGCATGGGTGGTGCTAGGTCTAGATGCTTCAAAACAATGGCATTTGTGATGGATTCTACCTTCTTGTATACCTCACACACCCTTGCCTTCTCTTCCCTTAGTTCACGCTTCAGCTGTGCGTTGATTAGTTCCTCCTGCTTTAAGTCCTTGGTCATTTCTTCGAGCTCTTCTTCCTTCTTCTCTAGCTCTGCCTCTAGGAATTTTACCCTATCGTTCCTCCCAAATAACCTAGCTTCTAGTTCAACCGAGACCTTTTTCAGTGCACATTACAGACTTGTTCATCTAGATATCTATTGAGTGTTCACCAAGGGGTTGTCTCCTTTTGACTCTAGCACAGTCATTATTTCCCCTTGGCTTACTTCAAACTCTGGCTTTTCGATGTGGGACTCAAATGCCCATGAAATCATTTTCCTTGTCCATGGGTATGCACCTTCTGCATCAAATGATGTCATGGCCAGGAGCTACTCTGTTGGAATGGTGCCTTGGAAACACATGTGCAACACCTTGTTTGGATCATCAACAACCCATCCTTGGTCTCTAGGATCTCTGTGTGCCTTCCTCCTATGCGTGTGCCCTTAGGAATAGTTACCGTCAGACTGGGGCCTCCTGCACTGTCGTGATATTTTCCCACACTTTCTTCTTTATCTTCATTCATAACTATTTCAGTGCTGCACTCCAACTCTTGTTCTACCAAGGATTCAATGATTTTTGCTGCTTCCTTTTTTCCACCTCGTTTACCTACTCTTACATGGGGCTTGGAGTCTGATTCTTTCATACTCACTTCTTCGCTTCCTCCCTTATCTTGGGTGCCTTCCCCCTCCTGGCTACCCTTCCTCTGTACGAAGCAAAACTCATTTTCCTCTTCTCCACCCTCTTCCTCTGAATCATGCACACTGAAAACAAGTGGTTCTTGGGCCCCTTCAGGTTCATCTTCTTCGTCATCATCCCTTTCACCCCTGTAGGCCTCTAAGCTCTTTGTGTCCTCTAACTCAGCCTCCTCCATCACCTTTTGTTTCTTCCTAACTGGGGATTCCAGTATGGGAGATTCAAGTTCTTTCTTCCTCCTCCTCTAGTGACTTCTCCTTTGTGATAGGATTTTCTTGTTCTGGCACCTTTTCTCTAACTAGAGACTTCTTCCTGTGTGTGTAAATGTCTTGTCCTAGCACTTGTCTTCGGCGCGCCCACTGTTGGCATATTCTGGACACTTGGTGCCTCTTTCCCTTGCACCTCTTCTTTTCCTTTCTTTGTTGGCATGGGATTCCTTCTTCCCATGGGGTCTTTTGGATGGAGACATCACATTCTAGGTACACGTGCCCTTCTCAAAATTTGGCCTTATGCGCAGATATACACATGCGCACAGGTCCTTCCTACAATTGGCAAAGTTAAAGGCTTTGTCATCTAGACCTCGTGGGAGACATACCTCTCCACGTATGTGAGCTTCTTGGGGTAAACGAGCTGTCTGCGCAACTCCCTGTGGTATTGATCCACCTCACTAAGGTTGAACCTTAGTCTTTTTGCCTTTGTAAACCGGTTTACCCCTACTTGGAAATATAAGGTTGTGAAAGAAAATGGGAGTTTACACCATGGGCTCATGGTTTCATCCACCAGCTTGAATCTGCCAATGCAGAAGTGCTGGTACACTACAAATTCAGCTTCTCCCTCTGTAAGTGTAGGTAATTTCTCTCAGGATCCTCCACTCTACCCCAAACACATCCCTTAAGTGCTTATACCATTTCTCAAGATGTACCTTGTGAATGGATGTCATGTTGTCGCAAGTGTACTTTACGAATATCTTTGGGTGATGGATCCTCTACTGGGTACTCCCATATAGCCTTTCTCCAGCCCATCAGGCACTTCGATCTCTGAAAACATGATGGTCAAGAGGACATTTCCAAAGAGTATCTTGTCACCTTCCTGCGCATTGCTGATAATCTCATCCGCGATGTACACGAACAAGTTGTAGATGGCACCTTTTGATATCCTTCTACAAACATTTAACCAGGAATTGTTCACTTGCATCCACCTCTCTTGGTCATTTAACTTGGTCACCAGGCACATGAGGCCATTTTCATCATTGGGTCTGTGATGTCCGTGATATCAAAGTACCATGACCCCTTCTTATAAGTGTATGTGGTCACTATTTCTTTGATGGCTTCCTTGTCACTCAAGTCATCATCTATACTTTCTCCTTCATAGATGAGGCCTGTGAATTTTGAAATCAGCTGAGGAGTTATGCACATCTTGTGCCCTGTGAAGTAAAAGTGGTCCTCATGTATGCACGACATTAACCATTGATAGAGGCACTCAGGTTTTCCAAAATAAGGAAACTCATAGAGTTGCAATAATCCCACCTTCTCCAACTTCACTTTTACCTCGTCGCTATAAATAGGCAAACCCTCTGGTGTCCTTTTGTTTGTTGGGCACACCAAATCTAGTGCCATTTCCTTTTCCATCATGTTTGTGTGATGGTTGTAATCGCTTACAACCATTTTCCTTAAATGGGACTCCCATTCCATCCTGAGAAAAACCCCATCCGAGGTACTGCATTTCGGCATACCATTATTCATTTGTACTTGTGGGGGTTTCTAGTTGTTTGCCCTTACCTTTTCCCTTGCCCTTTCCTTTGGGCTTCTTAGGTGATATAGTTGGTTTCTTATGTGCCATGGTTTAGGTTATCTTAGCACTTCAACTTCTCTTACTTGCTCTGACTTTTCTACCTCCTCTAGTCCTAGATCTCAAACTTGTGAAGAAACCCTTTTCAGCCTGTGCCCTAGCTGCCAAACCCTAACTAGGAATATCCTCTTTCACAAGATGACACTTCTCCACAACTCTTTTTCTCTATGCCCATGAACTTCTTTCCTTCTGGTTTGCATATCAAATCTAGTCACTCACGGTTAAATTTCTCAAATTTTTCTTCACACAGATCAACTCTGGAAACCCTAGTTCGCAAGAGCTCTTCTTTCTTCATATTCACAAATGTTGATAATGAAGTGCTCGACCTTCTATTTATAATTTTTCCCACTTTTTTAGCATTAAATGCTACTTCACCTACCACCATACTTCAACACTTATTGCAGATTTTTTCCACTAAGCCGGACTCTAGCGCCCTCACTCACGCACCCATCCTTGCATGGATAATCCTACAACCTTCTGGTGCACAAACAATCTATCTGACAAAAGGATCTTACGCATGTGTTACCAGTGCCGAAGGTACTTCTTCCATCCTCATGATTTTTTCTCTCACCTACCTCATGTTTTTTTTGTGCTTCTTTCTCCCTTGTACGTGGAACCAAAATGTAGCCTTATCCTGATACCAACCATCCTCATTCACCTTTTCTCCTATGCACTTTCTTCCACAGGGCCATTCAACCAAGGCTTTCCAATGCAATCCTTCCTGGCACTTCACACTTTGCACTTTCCTTCACATTATTCCACCCCACACTAAAATGATGCGTGGTCCTCTACACATTCACAACCTTCAAAAAGTAATGAGGTTACCGGTGCCCAAGGTGCAAAACAAAACAACAACGAGAAAGGGAAACACAAGAAAAGAAAAGATGCACTAAAGGAAATCCTAAACTATCTTGGAATACTTGCCTTATTACAAACACCAAGAAGACTTATTTATAGTAGGGCTTCAACCTACTCCCATTAAAGTGTCCTGGCAATCTCGTCCCATCCAATGCTTGTAACTTGGCATGTGCTAAATCAAGGATGTACAAGATGATGTAGGGACCCAACCAATGGACTTTTAACTTCCCAGGATGGCACAAAACTTGGAATCATATAGTAGCACCATCTACCCAACCTCAAAAATTTTTGTTCTTAATGTGATGATCATGCCATGCCTTTTGTTTTGATTTTTCAGTCCTCTGGCTCCACCTGGCAAGTGATCATATTTCGTCTAATTGCATTAACTTGTTAATTCTTTCTTCCAGTGCTTTGTTCATCTTACTAAACCTCTTGCGCACTATACACAACGATGGTAACATGAATTCAACTGGTAGGACAGCCTCCATGCCAAACACCAATTGAAATGGTGTGGCCTTATTTAACCTCTTGTAGGTTGTCCTATATGCCCATAGAACTGTTGATACTTTGTCATCCCAATCCTGCCTACCAACATCACAAATTTTGGTTAGGGTATGACTTAGTATCTTGTTAAATGCCTCAGCGGTTCCATTTGCTTGTGGATGGTAAGGGGTAGTCTTGTGATGAGCCACCATGAATTCTGCTAACAGAATCCTTACTGTCTCATTTAAGAAATGTGTACCCCTGTCACTAGTCAAAATCAAAGGGCATCCATACCTTGTAATAATGTTTTCCCATAGGAACCTTGCTGCAGTAGCTATTGTACAATCCTTAGTAGGTGTTTTTTCTACCCACCTTGTCAAGTAATCTGTGTAAGTGATTATATAACGTGACCCAGTCCTATGCGTGGCTAGTGCAATAGGGCCTACAAAGTCTATAGCCCACTTTTTGAAGGGCTTGACACTGGGAATAGGGCACAGAGGCATTTCATCTCTTCACCCTGGTTTTCCAATGTGCTGACAATGGTCACACACCTTGCAATATTCCTTGCAATAGTCTTGATATAGGGTCTCCCACCATAATCCAACCATCAATATCTTGCATGCAGTGGCATCGCCTGCATAGTGTCCACCTGCACTACCTCCGTGCACCTCTTATATTATGGCTAGGAACTCATGTTCTAGCACACACCACGCACAGAATCTCATCACATCCTAATTTGTATAAATCCCCACTAATCAACATGTAGGGCACAAAGTGTATAGCTAACTGACTTTTTATCCAATGCCTTCATTCCTTCCAGTGCTACACCTGTCTTGAGAAATACTGCAATATCTTCTAAGTCTGAGGGTGCATGCCACAACCTAAATAGTTGTGCATCTGGCATGGTATCCTCAATGCTTTGTGCGTCCTCCCCTGAATCGATTCTAGACAAATGATCAGGTCTTGAATTACTTTTTCCTGGTTTGACAACCACCGTGAACTCAAATTCTTGGAACAATAGTACCCACCGACATATGCACCCTTGTAGAATGGGCTTGTTCACTAAATATTTCAATGCCATATGGTCAGTGTAAAATATAAAAGGGGTTTCTAGCAGATACTGTCTGAACTTGTGAAGCACGTAGATCATTGAAAATGCCTCGCACTCAGTTGTAGTATAATTCTGCTCTGCTGGTGTCAACTTCCTGCTTACAAAGCATAAAGGATGATCAACAATCCCTTCACCAAGATGTGCAAGTACTGCTCCAATGGCAGTTCCTGAGGCATCAACATGAACATGGAAGGGCTTATCCTAAGAGGGGAATCATAGTATGGGCACGGTGATAAGCCTATCCTTTAAATTGTCAAATGCCTTCTGCTGTGCCTCTCCCCAAAGGAAGGAACTCTTGTGTCTAAGTAACTCTTCTAAAGGCACGACAATCTTGGCATATCCCTTGATGAACTTCCTGTAGTAACCTATGTGTCCAAGGAATCTGTGCACTACGCTTTGACTAGTAGGCTCCCTCAATCCCACAATTACTACAACCTTGGTGGGATCTACTAGTAAGCCCTCCTTACATATGATGTGCCCCAATAATGTTCCAAATGGGGTAGCAAATACACATTTCTTAATGTTGAGGGATATCCTCAACTGCTGACACCTTTCAAACATTAATCTTAAGTTGTCACAATGGTCCTTCACTAACCCATATATTATCCAATCATCTAGGTAAACTTGAAGAAATTTATGGATGAAGTCTTGGAAAGCTTGCACCATAATGCACGAGAACACTGCAGGTGCATTCTTCAACCCAAAAGGCATGACTGTATAGGCAAAAATTCCCCACTTAGTGGTGAAATTCATCTTCCTCTAGTCCTCCCTTGCAATCCTTACCTGGTGATAGCCCGAGAATCCATCCGTGAAAGAGTAGACCTTGCATGTCCTGCCACTCCCTCTAATATTTCTTTAGTAAATGGGGTTGGGAAAGGATCAATGACACATACTACATTCAGGTCCCTGTAATCAACACATATCCTTATCCTCCCATCCTTTTTGATACTAATCACCATTGGACTTATCCATTCTGACTCTTCCATAACCTCAATGATACCTGATGCTATCATTTTGTTTATCTCCTCCTTGACCTTTACGTGCAAATTGGGATTCATCTGGTATGGCCTCTTCCTAATTGGGCATGCACCTTCCTTCAGCTTTATCCTCATCTCCCCTAAAGAATGGTGGATGCCTTTAAGCTCATGATACCTCGTGTGGAAACAAATATTGGAATTCACATAACAGATCAATGATTTTAGAGACTTCTTTCTCTGACCAATAGTCTCCAATGATTTCCTCCTTGGGTTCTACTTCTGAGCCGATGTTAACCTTTTTCATCTTTAAAGGTTCATGGTAGGTGTGCATGCCCATTCATCAACACTATCTATGACCTCACGCTTCCCTATAGAATGGTTAACATCCAAGCTTTCTGCTCTTCCCATCAATGACATACACCATCTTCCCCTTTTATTTTTCTATACATGCACTCAAGATGTATCTCTTCTATTTCTTCTTCCTCAAAGTGTGCCTCCAGGCCAGGTTCACCTAGAAATTATTGTATTTTGTCTTCCACCATAACACTATCCCTTGTTGTAAGGTGCTTGACTACCTTGCAATGCCTTATGTACTGATGGATTTACACTCAGATACTTGAATGTTTGAATGAGATCAGCCACCAATTCTTTCCAATTACCAGTTTGACGATGCATCTCTGAGTGGATATACCATGCACGTGCACAACCTTATAGGGTGGAGTATAACTTGTGAACCCATAATGAAGGTGGTAATGCTTTTGTGCTTCCCATCCAGGCTGTCTCACATGCTTGGATATGGAAGGAAGTGGTCTCTTTACCATGGTAGTATTTTATATCCGTGGGCATGTTTCTCCTGTAAAACCTTATGGAGAAGGCAATTCTTACCTTGCACCATTCCAAGAGGTTCTCCCAATGTGTCACCCACCAGCGCACAGTAGTTCTGAGTAGGCTGTAGTTAAAAATTTTCCTCCTTTCCTTCTCATTTCTCCAATGGGCCTCCATTTCTCACAAGAAATATTCTGGATTAGCCCCTCTCAAGTAACTTGGTAGTTTTCTTCCTCCCAGGCACCGGACTGTATGCACTTTTGTCACTTTGGTTACCGATCCTCTTAAGTGTCGTCCAATCAACTCATAGGTCTGTGTGTGCCCAATTGACACACGACATGCTTGTGGTATCACTCATAGACTGGGAATCCTCAAATTAGATAACTCCTTATTTAGGGTGAATTATCTCTGGATCCCTGATTGAGTGCACATATATTCTATCAAGGACTTCTTCTCCCAATGGCTCTGTGTAGGGTGCCGAATTCCCATCTGTGAAAGGGATGATCACCCATTCTTCCTTGTTTTTAAAACTGATATATCCTTTGTTAAACCTTATGTCAACATTATTCTTGTAACACCATGGGTGCCCAAGCAATGCTAGAAAATTTTATACCTTGGCGAGCGCCAAGACTTCAAAGTCCCCAGTAAACTTGGCCCCTTGAATGGTGATAGATACATCCTTTAATACTCCAATGGGAATTTCCTTAGTTTTATTTTCCATATACAACACATTTGAAGATGGTTGCAATGCGGGCCTTCCCATCTGATGCCAAGCATCTAAGGTAAGAACATTCACTTCTGCTCCTGTGTCGATGAGGATATTTCTCAGGAGCCATCCATCAACAACTGCATTCAGAGTAATTTCTTTGTCATACTCAAGGTTGTGTGGAGAAAGGTTTGCATGTAAAACCTATCTTTCACGCTCCACTCTAGACGCATGGTACCTTCTCCCTTAGCCATTCTCCTAGTAAGGGAATAATATTCTCTTGCCTTAACATTTTACATACTTCTTTGACCTCATCCAGGTCACTTCTTGGAACCTCGTTATCCTTCTACTAGCCCACCTACCTTGATTTCTCCTTGAGATACTGTATCTCCCCTTGTAAACTCCTGAATTACGTCCATAGTCTCCTGGTATACTTCTTTCTGATGGGCAGGGTCTAGGTACTTTCCATGTGGTACCTCCTCTCTAGAAACTAATGTCCTTGGTTTGGGAATCTCCTTGGCAC
Organism: Taxus chinensis; assembly: GCA_019776745.2. Lineage (NCBI taxonomy): Eukaryota > Viridiplantae > Streptophyta > Pinopsida > Cupressales > Taxaceae > Taxus > Taxus chinensis. The sequence continues at coordinate 624,822,486 of CM034148.1, read as the reverse complement.
GTGCGGCCTCTACACGCATTTTCACCAGTATAGGTTCTAGCTCTGACTCACATGCCACTCTTGGCATCCATTGTGAATCGACCCTTTTTACACTTACCATAAAAGTGCCCTTATCTTTCTGGAGTGCTGCTGGTTCATATGCTCATAGAGTTCCAGAACTCTTCATACTTGTTCTTCTTCCCGCACCACGAGCATTGTAATAGATCAGGACACTCTCATTTATAATGTTCTATGGATCCACAATTATAACATATTCCCCATGGGAACTCACTTCTTCCTCCTCTGTGGTTTCCACAACCCTGAAATCCTCCATGAGAACTTCTTCCATGTATGCCTCCATCTGCGTGCACTCCTCATAACGTCATCATCACCCTTAGAACTACTGAAAAGGATGGTCTGGCACACACCATGATCAATGGCCTCATGGATCTAGTCAATAAGCCTATAATCCTTAGTATCATGGGTTGTAGAGGTGAAAATCTTACAGTAGCAAGATACATTCTTCCGAATTGTGCACTGCAACAAGGGACATCTACTCATATCATGGTCCCCATGACAAATCTCACAATCTACCACTACGGACGCGTACTGTCTTCTAGGGGAAACTATCCTTGGCATGCCCCTCTACTTCACAATCTGTACACCACATTCCACTATAAGTCTCATGAGATAAGTTTGCAGATAAATTTTCCAGTGCTTAGCCATAACAGTGATTTGAGCTTCCAGGAATGGGCTAACACTAGTATCAACACTTCCAACAGCTTTGGCACGTAGAGTAGCTTCTAACACCTCATGCGGGTCTGTGAAAATATCTTATGAGATAAATCTCTTCTAAATGGTGTTATCAACCCTCTAACAAACCATTGAGCATTTTGTGAATGGTGAATGTCATATGAAAATTTTGACAGGAGATTCTTAAACCACGTGTCATACTCCCACACACTCTCCACCATTCCCTATTGAATCTCCTTGAGGGCACTGATGCTCTTTTGTTCAAACTCAGGGATGTGGAATTATTCTAGGAAGGTGTTTTTCAATGTTGTGTAATCTACCACCATCTGATGGGGGTCATACTTCCTATACCAGCTATGTGCATGCCCTTGCAATGTCATTGTAAATTGACTGGCCTTCCTTTCCAGGGTTGTGATCCCCTTTGCATGCCATAGCAATTCACACTTGTGAACATGCTCTGAAGCATCCTCTATGCCCTGGTAGTCTGGAAAGTGTAAAGACATTTCAAAGATTACTTGAGGAGGTGGAAAAGGCCATTGTCCTCCTAGTCTAGATCCTTGGTTTCCTCTGGTGTTTCCTCCACCAGATCCACTGGATCCACCAGGTCTTGTGCCTCCCGATCCACCAGTTCCACCTCCAGATCCTCCTGTAACCAATAATGGGCCTAAAGTGGTCATGCCTAACATCCCCAATGTCCCATTGAACTGTGTGCCAATGGTCTGTGAGATCATTCCACTACCAGATGTATGCCCCACACCACTCCCCGATGTATTACCCTAAACCTTGTGTATTTGCACCTTGTCCAAAAATTCCTCCAAACACTAGAATAGAGTGTGCAACCATAGAAGTTCCAAATGAGAAATTATACCTCCTAGGTGCCGATCAGTCACTCCCACCAATACCAACTGTGTTATCAACACTCCTCTGATTTGGAAAACTAAGCGCCAAGGTTTGGTCACTAGGTGGGTTCAGATGCACACCAACAACTCTTCTCTCTCCACGCATGACGAACTCTCATCAGAAGCTGAAGGGGTCTCTCTCCTGCTTTCTGAGATGGGGTAGCATAGACTTCTTAGGTTCCATGTCCTTTACGTGAACCTCAACTCCTTCCTGGAACATCTGCCTCCATAGATCCATCACACTTGCAACCTCACATTGTCTAGAAATATCCCTTTCATATGCTTCACTATACTTGAGTTGTCTCTCCTCCCTTTCTTTCTCAGTTGCAATGTATTCCATCTTCCTCCACCTTAGCTTCCTCGCCCAGTGCTCAGGAAGGTTTAGCCGGCCATCAGAAATGCCTCTAAACTCAAGGTAATGATCAAGATCTTCATCGCCAAAGGAATATACATGTAGAAATGATCCTCTGGGCTCCCACAGAAACTCAAACTCAGTGACTTCTATAGACAAGAATATGTATAAATAGTGTATTCCAGAATGTAACTAGCCAGTACTCCTCTCCACCAATGATCCACAACATGAGTCCATGTCTAGATCTACATCTTACAGCCTCTGGTACTCTTCTTGGGTCCACGCACGTGATCTACAACACCATCTTGATCTGGACTGCATATGCTGAGAGCCATTCATACAAATCTACTAGAAAGCAACAGAAGAAATTTTCATACAACTCCTGGTAGAGGTTCTCTTCTACCCATCTGCATGTGCATCAAACTTAGGCCTAGTGTTGAATCTTTGAGAAAATTATTCCTCTGTGCTCTTGAACCATGATTCAATACTTTCCAGAGTTAGGCAATTCTATCATCACTCATTGCACAGATCATGATGTATGCTATTTCCCACTACAACTTCAAAATAGGTCCTGGAAATGGAACCAAGATGTAGTCATTTTTACACCCACCAAGAACAAGGGAATCCTATGCGCATTGACCTATCACCCAGTGGGTGCTGGGTGCTCACTCGAGGCACTGCGCGGTGCACCGAGTCTCTCTTTTATGTGAGTTAAGTGGGAAATCATCATCTATGATAGGAACTTAAAAAGAGTGAGTGGATACGAGACATACATTCATCATAGAGCTCAGAATGTCTTCTAGATCAATGTAGTCATTCCAGACAAAAAGGATACTTAACAATTTATAGAACTGAACTGAAAAGGAAATGTATAGGAGTTTATATTCATTCATATAACACATATGAAATAGAACTACACAATATATGTATAAACAAGAGTCTATTATATTTATATTCCATCATACCCGACAACCTCATCACATGCATTAGATCCATTACAGAATATCACAGTATGGTAGACTAGAATTCATACATCATAACTGGATTAGAGTCCTCCTAAACATGAAAGGAAAATTTCATACCCAAACCCCTTGATACATCCTTCCCCTGTAAGTCATCTACCCAACCCAATAGAGTTTCCTCGCAGCATTTCTGCAGAGCTCCACTCTCTATTGATCTATATCTCAATTCCTCTACAGGAGCTTGTATTTATAGGCCTCTTGAACTGCCAACCCACCTTTCTGAGGCTTCAGATCTATCACCAAGTGTCTAAATGTGGTCCTCCATGGGAGCATGCTCCTCCAGGCCTGAGTTCTCCACTCCTTGCCATGATGGTCTTCTAGAAGCTTCCATCACAGGGCATATTCCTTCCTAGGATAACCCATCACCATGATGGCACCTTATCCACTCTACATGTGCACAATCGGGTCATGTATTTTCACATGTCCTACATGATATGCCAAATATGGCTAAGTCCTCAAAATCCTACTTTGCCTTGCGCGTGCACTGCTACTTTGTTCTATTAAACCCATCCTAAGAACCCCTTTACTACATTCTTTATCCTTGGACACCCTTCTTTAAGAAGGCCTTGTGCATGCCCACACAACCCTTTTTATACTTAGCCAATAAATCAGGGTTCCAATAAGGAATTGGCACACACATATTAAGAATGCATTATGGGAATATTGGATCACACTTAAAAGAGCCATCAATAATTCTCCTTTCACGCTGGTATATAGAAGAGAGAAAAAATTATGTTATATTTAGAATTACCTTCTTTGGAGTTCACTCATCAACTTGAGCTTATGGAGAGTGATCCTATGACAGTAAAATTTGTTGAGCTCATGGAGTTAGAATAAGTGTGAAACAAGGATATTAAAAGTTCGGAGCAACATCAGGCTCAAGTTAAGAAATCTTTCAACAAGAAGGCATCTAACAAGCATTTTTAAGAGGGAGATTGAGTTCTCAAATGGGATGCTGACAGAGCCAAACTAGGCATACACACGAAGTTTGACACTTTTTTTAGTGGGCCATACATTATCACAAGTTACAAGGAGGAAAATTCATTTCATCTATCTAGGCTCAATGGAGAATAATTGACCATTCATGTGAATGGGATACATCTCAAATATTTCTTTTGAGAACTTTTCACCCATGTACAGTTTAGTTAGGTGTTTTCCTCCAAGTGATTTACACATTGTTTGTTGTGATATTTTTCTTTCCTTGTTGTTTTGCATGTTGTGTGTCATCATTGTTCTTACACATGTCAGAGGTGGAAGTTTTTTAGGAAAGGCAGGTTCAAATTTCAATAAGTGTTCATGATATACCCAAAAATCCATAGTATTCCATAGATGTCAAGCATTCATCAACTCCATTCTATGTCTTACTTATCATTACCGGAAGATACAAGACCAATAGTACTCAGAGAGACTTCAAGATCCATTCCAAAATACAATATAAGTTTCAAGATGCCAACATTGATTCCATGCCCAATGGATGACTTAAGGATATTGGAATCATGCTTTGCAGGAAATCATCCCTGAGAGGTTGCCAAAAATGTTATCCAATTTTTCCCCCTTGGGGAAAAATTGAACAATGGGGGGAGGGGGGGTTGTTGTGCACTAATAATAGAAAGGCCTTCATGATACTTTTTCGGTCATGAGACGGGGAAATTGTCTGTGGTGGGCACACTTCTGGTCAACATAGGGAAAAAAGAAATAAATTTGATAAATCACTTTAAGAAGGTATATTATACTTCCATGATTTTCTACTTTCAAGAAAAGGTCCAATAAATTAAAATTTATGACAAAATAATCTTTGAATGGTCTAAATGGAATTGATCTCTAGAATAGCTCGCAGAACAGCTCAATGAGCTACTCGGTGCGGTGACATAGTGTAAAAGGGATCGAGTTCAGTTGTAGCTTGTGCAAGTTAAGAAGTATAGAAACTGAACAACATTGAATGAGATTTTCCATAGCTCAGTGAATGAAAAATTCATCAAAAGGTTGCACTCGACATATGTAATATTGGGCTCATCTAATTGAAGGGAGGACTCAAAAACTCATGAAAACCATGTCAATGTGAAAGTAACTCAATGCACTGAAAAGATAACTGAAGATGAGTTTTTTGTCATGAATGCCTCAGAATGTTTGTTGGATGTTCATTGAGGAAACTTGATGCATAAAGCTCAAATGCTGGGAAGTGAGGAATTGGCATCAAGCTTGAAAATGAAGAACTAGGTCATGAGCCCAAGGAAACATTGGTGGTTGAAGAAGTTAGCTTGGGATTTGTAAGTTTTAGCTCAGCATTTCAAGCATATAATGGTTCTAATTCAATGGATGAATGCTAAATCAATGGACATGGAGGATCGAGTTTGGGAGACCTGGGAAGTTGGATCGGCCGAGTTGAGATTGACGTGGCCAAGGAAAGTGCACACTAAGGAATTAATTTATACCCATTTGCTAGTCAAATGGGAGACAAGGATGCATAAACTCCACATTAAGGAATGAATAGGGGAATTCAGGGAATCTATTGCTAGGTGGAGGTGTTAAGATGGAAAGCTAATACAAATATCCCACATTTGGAAGATTGTTAGTTTTTTGTCTAGGGAAGTGAAAAAATTTGTGGCTAACTCTGAGCATGGTCTTGTGGAAAACTAGGAAATGAGGGACACTTCACCAAGATAATGCATTTTGAGTTAACTGGGGCATGTTGTATATGCATGATCGAGTAATTATTAAGTGGCTATGTTGAAGTGATGTGCAAGAGTGTGCTCAAAAAATTGAGCGTAATTCTTTTTCCTAAGAAATCGGGAGACCCGGTTGAGATGGAGATTTTTTTGCCTAGCTATGTGGAAGGTTGTTGGAAATACCGAGGGGTGCGGTAACAGGTGGTTCTACATGGAAAATTCACATGAAGACACCTTGACAAGGTAAAAATAGATCTGATCTATTAGTTCAAGCTCACAGTGCTCACACAGAAGAGCTTGAACATGAGTAGAGAAGGATTCATGGGAAATTTAGAAGTCACATTGCATCTTCCAACCGATAGCTTGGTCTGATGAGCTCAATCATAGTAGGTGTGGGCGATTCAGTGCACTACAAAGGATTTCGATGAATATTTGTGCCCTCACCAAATTTATGAGCTAGTAAAAGATCTTAGATGGTTGAATTCATGTTTGTTAGGCTATAAGGACAAAGAGTGGTTGAGCTATGGAGGATGGTGAAATTGATTGATGCATCGACCTAAGGGTAGGAAATCAGTACTTAGTGGTGGAAGGTTGACAAATGAATGATGATTTAGCTTGGGACTGCAAGACAAATATCCAACTCAGCTCAATGGCCCAGTAAGCGAGTCACATTGCAAGGAAGGTTAGGTCTATTTCCCAGAGGGAAAAGTTATACCAATTGAGCTAATAGTAGGGGTGTCAGATCTACTAATGAAATGTGCCATGATGGGAAAACTAAGTTGGATGCCAAGACATTCAGCTAGTGCACTGGTGGACTGATCTTCAAGGAGAATGGGGTAAGTTAAGGGGCAGAGTAATTTGAGTTGTCAGCTAAGTCATCGGTAATTGGAGTCCGCTAAGGAAAAATACAAAGTGGTCAACTTTTTCACATAAACATGAGATGATGTGGAGCTTTCCAATCAGCTCGCCGAGTTGGATGGAAAGCTGGTTGGCCAAATTATCATTTAGACCCCTCTAAATCATAAAATAAGTTGAGGGAGACTCTGCTAGCTTAATAATTTTATTTTTATTAAAATATTTTAATAAAATAATATATTTTTATTATTAAAAATGTTATCTTTAATTAATAGTGGATTAGTTCAATTTTTTAATTTATTAAGCATGATAGAATGTTCCTAAGTGGTGTCTTTAATGACGTAATTAATGAAGGCCATCATGTGCCATTATTGATGCCCTAGAATTTAGGATTTCTCCATCCTTTCTCTTCAATGAGATTTTCTATAAATGTAAATGAGGAATTATTTCAAAGGGTTGGACATTTTCAGTATTCCTCTCTCTCTTCGGCAAGCTAGTCTATTGTGGATTGTTGGGATTTTTAAGGCTATTTTCCAAGATTGTAATTGAAAATATTGCCTCTTCTGAATGTAATGATGTATTTTGCTAGTGATTGTAGTAATAAGAAATTGTGTTTTATGACTAATCATTGGACCTTTCATTATTTTTACTACTTCATTGTGCCTTTCTCATGCTTGGAGGTATACTGTGCAATTTAAAGTTTCCATTGTAGATTTTTTTATTTATGTGCTTATCTACGAGTGAAGCTTTGTATGTTGTTGAGTTGTGGTGCTTTCTCATCCTTCTCAGTTTCATCCTTCTTCACTAGAAAAATTAAAAACTATCTAACAACACCCTTTCTTGGTGCATCACCACTTCTTGTATAGGTTTTATTTCTTACAAATATCTTTCCCTTAAGCCCATGAAAATGTTAGCACAAGTCTAGTTAGTTGTTTTATTGCATTAGAAGTAGTGTTGTGTTTAATTTAGGAAGAGGAAGTTGGCCTTCTCCAGAAGTTCACCTCGAGCCAAAGTCCCACAACTTGAGAGGTGATCTAATGTTACCCAATCACACCAAATTCGCTATTCATCACTTGGCCATTTGGAGGGTGCAGTGATTTGGCAATAATAGTTCGCTCTCTTCTAACTTTTCCTTTTTTTCTTCATTCCTTCCTTCCTATGTGTACAGATATCATTATCCGTGGACTCCCCCCTAACATCCCTTCAATGGAATTTCCTCTTACATTCCTCATTTAATTTTTCCGTCACCCCACTTTTTATCCCATCCATCTCTACCAATTATTATCGGAGGACTTTTCCTGACATCCCTTCACTGACATTTCCTCTTCTATCTCTCATTCTCTCTTCCCTCTCCTCCCTTTTCTCCACTCCTACACTTTCTTTTCACTTCTTCCCCACCTCTCCATCTTCCCTTCACCCTCTTCAATATCGTTACTATCTTCATCATACATCCTTTCTCTATTTTCTCGTCATCCTCTTATCATCATTTCATGCATCTCCATATCTTTTCTAATCCATGCCATTCCTCCCCTCTAGATTCTCTTTATGTTCTTGATACTGCTCACTCTTCATTGAATATATCCATTCTTGATTTCCTTCATTTTGCATCATTTTCTTTATTTTCCTCTCCTCCTTCCTATTCCTCATTTTATTTCACTTCCTTTGTATTATCTTGCTCCCCTTTTTACATCATGTTTCCTTCTTACTTCCACATTGATAACCTATCTCTTCAGTGTTGTCCCATCTTTTTTATCATCTCACAATCCACATGCATTTCCATATAGTCTGTTCTATATTCTTTACCTTATTTTTGTTAATGATACCTTGGTTCCTTCAATCTTCTCCCTGTATATGCTATGTTATCTCTTCTTCCCCTATCATTTTCACCTTCCCACTACAATCCCCTTCCTTTCTTTCTCACCCCACCTTTTCAATCATTCTTTTCCAATTTCTCTTCTATTCTTTTCTTTTCTCCACATCCTCCTGGTCCCTCATTATTTCTTTCTCTTCTCTATTCTACCTCCTCTTTCATCTTCTTTACATTCTTCATTGTCCTCATCTCATTCCTTTTTCCATCCTTCTATCTCATTTTCCTGATTTTAAAGCCTACTCTCATCTCATTTTCTTGTTCGTCTTTCCTCATTCTCCCTTCTCCAATCATCCTTCTTTATTATTATCTTCTTCACCTTTTGACTTTTCTTGATCAACCACTACTCCTATTAATTCCTCTTTTTATCTTTCCACTCTCAATCGTTACTTCTCAATTTCCTTTCTTTTATCTAATCTTCTCCACCTCTCCCTCCTCCACCATATTTTCCTTATTTTCTTAGCCCTATCATCTCTTTTTTCTTCCTTACATTCCTCCTCTCACTCCTCTCCCTCCTTTTTTTCATTTTTATTTATCTCCATCATCTTCTACCTGTTGTATTTTTATCTGGTTTTAACTACTTTCATTTTACACATCTCTCTCCCGTTTTCACCCCCTACTCTATCATCTTCTCTATCATCTTTCCCTTTTACTTTTCATTTTTTGTATGTCATTCATCCCTTCACGTTTTCTCCCATAATCCTTCTCTCTTCCTTTTTTCCATCTTCTTCTTTCCCTTTTTCTATCATCTTATCCATTTTTTTACCTCTTTCATTCCCTGTTTCTATTTATGCATCCCCATACGATTGGTTTCCACTTCACCTGATATCATCATCATATTTCAATTATTTTTAGTATTCCCAATAACCTCTACCATCCCCCATTACACTTATCATTTTTTTCATTTTCCCTATCATCCTTCCCCCTCATCTATTTGCATCATGTCTTCTCCTTATTGTTAGTCCTTCCTCATTCTTTTCTTCTCCTATCATATTTTTCTACTTTCTTTTTTTCCAGGCCCATTACCTCCTCTCTATTTCCTTGTATTATTTATGTTCTATTGTCTATTGTCTCTTTCCTACCTCCATCCCTTTTATCTTTTTCACTACCTTCATATTGCACATCTCTTTCCCTCTTCTATGCCGTTACCCTCTACCATGATATATTATTTCTTCTCCTATCATCCTTCTCTATTATTCTCTTCCTCCTCTTTCCATCACATTGGAGACCGATTCAAAGTCCTCCTTATTTTTAGACAACAACTTCTCCATCCTATTACACCCCATTCTTGTACTATAGTCTATGAAATGGACCTCTCTTCCTTTTGGGAATGGTTTCGTCTCTTCTATTCTAGTTTACCCTCTCGAGGGGAACATCATCACGTATATCCCTCATCACATATTCCCTAGGTGTTTTTGTCTTGGAGGATACCATAATGGTCATCACTTATCACCTTCTATTATTCCTAAATGAAATTTTCTCTATCTTTTTCTTTGTAAAAGTAGATGGAATTCTTTCCCTTTTCACCAGAGAAAAAGGACCGCTTGATCTTTTCTTCGTCTACTCATTTTCCATCAACGGAGAACATTTCTTATGAAACAAGTATTCAAAAACATATTTATACCCCCCCTCTTGGGGAATTTTATCTCACACTTCTATCCAATATGCTTTTCATGTCCGCCTTTGTGACCATACTTGTTTCCCCTTGGGGCATATTATTTCACCACACATCTTCCACTTTACATTATTGGTCATTTTTGTGCCTTGTGCTGGGGAATCATCATTTTCATCCTCGTCCCTTTTTCGGATGCATAATTTTTTTCTCGGGTCCTCGCATACGATGGATTTTACTATTTCTTGTGCATACTTTGATGTTTTCCTATGACCCATTAGTCATCGTAGTTTACATCCATACTGCAGTGATTTTTTCCCACTCACTGGCTTGTAGAACATTGTTGTCATCTCCATTGAGACCTCCCTTTATCCCCTACCCACATGATATTGAAGTCACCGCCATGGTTTTAATGTTAATGCAATCCTTTTTTTCTTGTGGAATCTTGCCTTGCATTCTCATATTTTTTTACCCTACCAATTTTCAACATCTATCTCTTTGAAAATCGTGATTGAGGTCCCTTAGTTCATCAATCCCAAGTTTGAGGGGAACACTCAATCCATAACCTTTTCATTGTTTTTATCTCACAACTTGTCCAACCACTCATCAAAAGGGGGAACATGTAGACACCATGTTTTGGTATCATTCCTCCCCCTCACCCTGCATTGGATCTACTTCATTAAGCTTACTCATTTGAATCCATTTCCCCCTATATTTGAATGAATTCCATTCCCACCAAAAATACACATTCCCTTAATCACTCTTAATTAGTTAGTTGATCCCCTTGAATCATTAATCCTCATTATATGTTAATGGGTTCCATGTAAACCCATTTGATAATTAATATTTTAAACTAATTCATATCACCTCACCTAATAATCAATACTCCAAAATCATTCAAATAATGCACCTCACTCATGAATTAAATAATTATATATACTCCAAAATCATTCAACTCAGTCATCCCACTCATGAATTCGATAATGAAAAATAATGCACATGGGATTCACTATTATACCTAACCATTTAAAACATGTCATCCACACTCATTTAATCAGTGTTACTTTTGTAAAAAATGGTTACCTGATAACCCCTAAATTAACCCCATATTTAGGTTATAAATATTGTCCTTTCCCCCCTGTTTCAGAACAAGTTTGAAGTCATAGTGAACCTTTGATATTATAGCTCCTAATTTTCATCAAATCATAATGCCATTGTGATGCTATTTGTGTCACCATAATATCATACTCATACCTTTGTAGTTTTTTTAGAAATTCCACCTCTTGGCAAGTTCTTTGTGGTTATCTTAGCAAGTCCTCTATGGTTCTCTTGGAAAATTCATATCTGGGCTGGTCCAACCCCAAATTTTTCATTTGTTCTTATAAGCTTGGTTTTTTTTGGTTTAGTCTATGATTTCTTCATTCATCGATATTTTCATATTCTGACATTTATTAGTTTCTGCATGTTATCCATATATCTCTTATTTATATCATTTTATTTTATCAAATAGGGGTTGACATGTGTGTAAGTAAGGTAACATTTCTTGGAGCTGACTTCTTTGGGCAACCCCAACATAAAATATCTAATAAGTTTTCTTTAGTGTTTTTGAGTTACAGGTTTACCAATATCGCAAGAAAGAGCTCATCACTTATTTTGCACCTGTATCATTCATCATCATATTATCCCAAGGTACTAATCCCTTGCATATTCGAGGTTGTTTGGTGATCTTTTGTATCCATCTCACTAATCATGACAGGGATGAAGAAAACCTGGTAAAAAACTACGTGGCTTACTTATGCAAGTAGTTGTACTCCACACTTCACACCCAACCATTTAATAAGTGCCATGTGCCAATTTGTCACATGAAACAATTGTAGCATTGTTCATGGACTTTGCATCATCCCATTAGAGAACTCCTTCCTTTGATGGCTCAAGAACTTTGGGATCTCGAATGGTGCACACATAAATTCTGTTGAAGTCTTCTTCACTTGAGGGATCTACATAAGGTGCATATTTCCCATATGTCAAGGGGATAATGATGTGCTCATCTTTGTCCTCAAAACTTATATACCATTTTTTAAAGTGCAAATCAATGTTGTTTGCATAATACCAAGGTCACTCAAGTAGAGCTGGAAAATTGTTGGCTTCTACAAGCGCTAAGACCTCAAAATCCCCAATAAGCTTGGATCCATGTATAGTAATTGATGCATCCTTTAAAAATCCTATAGGTGTGGATTTAGTCTTGTTTTTCACAAATAGAACATTTGAAGATGGCTGCAATAGTGGTTTGAATATAAACCCACGCGTCTAAAGTGAGTACATTTACTTTCGTGCCTGTATCAATTAGAATATTACTCAAAATCCAATCTTCCACAACATTTAGAGTGATCTCCTTATTATAATCTAGGCTATGAGGGGGAAGGTTAACATGCAAATTTTCCTTTCTTCTCAATCCTAGCGTGTGGAGTGTTTCCCTTTAACTAGTTTCCTAGAAAAGGAATGATGTTTTCTTAGCGCAAAATCTTATAAACCTCCTTTAGATTATCAACATTTGTTTGATAAAGCTCAATTTCCTTATTTTGTTCTAACTTCCTCAACTATTACTTTAAACACTATATATCACCTTGCAAATTACTAATTACCTCCATGGTTTCTTGATAAACCTCCTTCTAATACATAGGTTCTGGAAACTTTGCATATAGAAATTATTCCTTAGTAATGGTTGGCTTCTGTTTCAGAACTTCCTTGGCATGTGTAGCTTAATTGTGTAGTAATATTCATAGGTACTAACTCAGGATCTGATGCTAACTTCAACATCCATTGATCTTCCACGATGTGCTGCATCTAACCATATTTGTTCCCTTGTTATCATGTTTTTGTTTCCTACTCAAATGTTCATACAAGTCTGGGAACTCTTTATAGTTATTATTCTTTCCACAAAAAGAACAAACAATGTTCTAAGGACACTCACACCTATAATGATTAGGGTATCTGCATGTATAACAAGTTCTATAAGGGAGAACACTTCTTCCACCACTACGACCCCGACGTCTGAATCCTCCTAAGTAATCTCGACCTCTACCACAGACTCCATTAGAGTGCCCTTCATTATGATCATGGTCATGATACTCACTTTCTCCTTAGAATTATTTGTAAATCCTATCTGTCATATGCCAATATCAATGACATCATGAATCTGATCAATCAACATGAAACCCTCAGTATTATGAGTAGTAGATCTACAGATCTTGCAGTAACAGGACAAATTATTTCTTATCGCATGTTGCAACAATGGAAACCAACTTTAACTTTGGTTTAGGTGACAGATCTCACAATCTAGCAATAAAGAGTGCACAGATTTATGAGGACAAATATCCTTGGTGTGCCCTTCTAGTTCAGAATCTGTGCACCAAATCCCACTACATGTCTCATGCACCAAATTAGCTAATAATTTCTCTAACTGTTTAGCCATTTATGTAATCTGAGCTTCTAAAAATGGGCTCACCCTTTTTTCTATGCTCCATATCACCTCAGCTCGTAGAACTGCTTCAAGTTCCTTGTGTAGATATGTATAAGTATTTTGTGAAATCGCCATCCTACAAGGTGTGATCAGTCCTCCAACAAACCACTGAGCATGTTTTCTCACATGTATGTTATAAGATAAATTGGAAAAAGGTTTTTAAATGAGCATCATACTCCTAAACACTCTCAGTAGTGCCCTACTTAATGTCTTTCAACGTACTTATACTCTTCTGCTCAAACTTAGGGATATAAAATTCTTTCAAGAAATCATCCCAGAGTGTGATATAATCTACACAATTCTAGTAAGGGTCAAAATTTTTGTACCAACTATGCTCGTACCCCTGCAATGTAGTTGAAAATTGAATTTCCTTACACTCTGGAGCAGTATTCCCCTTTTCATGCCATAATATCTCACACATATGCATGTGCTCAGCTACATCTTCAATGCCTCTATATTTTAGAAGACGAAGAGACATATCCATATAAATAATTTAGTCCTGGTGTGGACCATGCCCACCAGATCCATTACCAATATTACCACCTATGTTTCCTCTTCCCCCATAACCAATAGATCCACCAACGTCTAAGCCACTTGAACCTCTTGATCCTCCACTTGAAGTAGGAAATGTACCAGGGGATGCACTTAATTTTATTCTAATGGTCGTAATAAACTAGACTCCTACAATCTACAAATTTATGCTACTTCCAAATGTTATACCAACGTTCTTTGTGCCCACATTCTATGCTGATGACACACCAAAAATGATGCCTCTAGCTGAACCTCCAAATAACATAAATGATCAATGTGCCACCATAGATGAATAAGCTACCTAATTAACTCCCAAAATTGACTAAAAATTGACTTTATCTATTGCAACTCTACTACCCATGCTATCTTTCTTACTGTTAATTATCATAGAATCTATAAAACCAAGTGAAAAGGCTAGGTCACTAGGTAGGTTTGGCTGCGTGCCCGTAGTCCACAGTATTTATTTCGATGCACCTTCATCCAAAGCCATGGAGGGTTCTCTATCATGTTTTCCAAAATGGGGGAGTTCTAGATGCTCTGGATCCACGTCCTCTGCATGAGCTAAAAAACCTTCACGATCCATATCCCTCTACAACACCATTCTATCCATGGAGGGTTCAGATACATGCCTGCAGTCCATAATATTTCTTCTGAAACACCTTCATCCAAAGTTGTGGAGGGTTCTCTGCTATGCTTTCCCAAATGGGGGATTTCTATATTCTCTAGATCCATGTCCTATGCGTGATCTTAAAATCCTTCACAAGCCATCTCCCTCCATAACACCATTCTTTCCATGATCTCTCACTACTTGATCAGATCCCTCTTGCGTGCTTCATTAAACTTAATTCTCCTTTCTTCTCTTTGTCTCTCTACCACTAGGTATGTTATCTTTACCAAACCGATTCCTTCCCCCATGCGTGGTGGAGTTTAGCTAGCCATAGATTTTTCTTCCAAATCGAGGTCATGATCAAGATCTTAATTACCAAAGGAATACTGAGCAACTAAGATCCTCTAGGCTCATGCAAGAAATGGAACTCAGCAACTTGGGGGAAAGAGTAAGTGGAAAATGCATACTCAAGAATATAGTTGTTTAAAACACCACAAAACCAAACATCCACAGAGTGCATCCAAATCAGATCTGCATCATACAAGGCCTGGAATTCTTCATGTGTAAAAAAAAAGCATGTGAAACCTCTAACTCCTCTTAGATGCGTAAGCAACTAACCAATCGTATAACTTTTTAGAAAATATGGAGAAGAAATTCTCGTACAATGCATCATACATATTCTACTCAACCCATGTGCGTGTATTAAACTCAGGTCCAATGCTAAATATGTGAGCTTACTCTTCTTCTAGATCATCTAACCACTCTTCAATACTAGCCAAGGCGAACCAGTATGCCTTCATCATGAAACATCCTAAAAAACTACTGAGAAAGAGGTCTCGACAATGGAACCAATGATGTATCCTATAATATACCCAGAAAATCCCAAGGTGCGCTGGCACATCACTTAGCCTAAACTGAGCACTCACCTGAAGTGCACAAGGGTACCAGGTCCCTCTTTATAGAAGCTTATACAAGATGTTAGCATGATTAAATGTATCATTCAAATTCATAACAGATAATCAATTAAACCACATTGCATAAACTAGATCTAGATCTAAACCATAAGAAGGAATAACTAAACAATTACTATAATCAGATTTACCATGCTAGATCCATGTTCAGTTACATCCAACACCAATATCCAGGCAATAAGATCCATTATATTAATATTGTAAAACTCAAAAGCTTCTTACATACATCATAAAGTCACCATAGTCATAGATAATAACAAACTTGCATCATAACACTACAATAGTCATGAACTATCCAAACCGTGCAAATCAACACATATTTATAGGGGTGGGGGACTTTCCCTTCACTTCCCATGCACCTTCAAAAATAGGCTACATGCTAATAATAACCATGCACCATTACACGAGAATAAAAAATCATGCAATCTTGCTAATAATAGATTATATAATAATACAACTATATTATAATCCTATTTTTAGCTCCAAAACTCTACATGGCACTCAATCTTCTGCTTATCCAAAATAGTATTTACATGGTATTCAAGACTCCTATAAGACATGCTCCATAATCTATGTCCAAAATTATCCCTAGTCTATAAACAACCAAGTCCTGATTTCAAAATGTTCCTAGGCATGCCTTGTCCTTCTATACTTCCGCGTGCTCCTATGCGCCCTATACACATGTGCCCGAATCCTTATGTGCTTTCATACTTAAGATGCATTTCATCAAATTAACACATATGAATAACTGTGTGTATCAATGTGGTTATTCTCTCTATTCACTTATATCGTTGCTTTCTTCTATATTGATTGATGAACTACTCTAGTTATTGGGTGTGAACTCTGTGATTGGCCTACTTACAAAAATAACCTTTAGTTCTTCATTTCTCTCCTTCACCCTACGTCACTGTAATTTCCTACCTTGTACCCTATATAATCACTTTTCCATAGGTTCATTAGAGCGTCCTTGTGTAATCCACATCCTTTTTGGCCAACCCACAACAATATATAGGAATAGATTAGTTTTGATTCAATATTGAGAGTTATTTCATTCAATGCAAATGGGTGTAGCCCTGTGAACATTGGTGGAGACACCTAATTTTCCCAACTGTAATATTTTCTCACCAATAGGTATCATGCAAATATATAAATATTCATGAATGGTATCATGTAAAACATTCATGAGTAATAGCCCACAAAATATAGGTTTTGTGGAAAAATAATAGAGAAATTAGAAAATTTATGTTGAGTAAAGTACCTCAGTAAAATCATCACGATTATCATTTGCAAACTACAATCATAATTATATCGGTATATGATTATGAAAATTGTTTCAGAATCTAAATCCAAGTAGAGAAATTTGATCAAATATACCACTTTAAAAATATTGCTAATAATTTTTAAATTCCTCATGAATCTCTCCAAAATCAATCTCCTTCCTCAAAACCTAATATCCAAACTAGGTATACAAAATGAGTAGACACAAGATTTATTTTAGGACTTCTGTTAAACCAAAAATGAGCATAAGTTCCTTTATATTTATCATGCCCATCAACATTGTAATATATCAAATATAAGATGCTTTAAGTATAAATTAAGTTCTTCCACCAAACAATCCATTATAATGTAATGTATACTTTGTATGGTCCTTTTCATACTAGAATAATGTTTGATTAAAAAAACACTCTATATTTTCTCCTACTTTGAATTCACAATAATTTTGCATCTCTTGCTCTTTATAACATGTCCTAAATACTCTAATTGATGCAAGAGCATTTTGTTCCACTAGTAATCCTACATCAACTAACTTAATAATTTAGGAAAAAAATTTAAATCTAGTAGTGCATAAGATGATTTTACTCATTATTTTTGTAAGTTTTATTTACACAAAGATTATTTTATGCTTGTATTTAAAATGTTTAGTACATCTTGAAAGTGCATGAAAGTCTATGTAATAATTTTTTTCCATCTATGAGGGTGTAATGTTTTATGTTTTGTTTCATGCTCTGTATAATATTGTGTTTATAATGGTTATGTCCCACACAAACATGCATTTGTGTTTGCAATGGTCAGTAGTCACTTACAATTTAATAACATAGCTAGAGGAATTTATTAGGGTTGTAATATATTCTAGAGATAAGAGCAGCATCCAAGTGGATAGTGTAAGGTTCTTTCACTTAGTAAAGGAGTTAGATCTTTTAGGTTCCTATGCAATTTTATGCACAAAGGGGTATAATTCCGTTCTATAATCTTCATACTTTCAAATACAATTTTTTTTAGGAGGATACAACATGAGTTCACCTAACTCACAATTATTACTATTGAACTTACTATTGAACTAAATCATTTACATCTAGTTATGTTATGAACATTTGGGCCCTATCCTGTATATAGGATTGGGACACATCTAACATAGTATGGGCCATATATACCTAGGTTTTCACTCTAAGTGATTTTTATCTTTGTAGGAACTATTAGTGCATTTTCTTCCCCAAAGGGATATCCTTAATAATATTATTGAGAGTAGGGGTAAAGAAAACTGGTAACATTGGGTTAGTTGGAAGTGATGCTTATGAGAAGGTCCTAATATGCACTCCATATTATAAAATCTTAGATATATTTTATACCTTTACAGTTTCACCACAAAATCACTTTACTATAATCTTACGGTAGCCTCCATATCACCTTTTAGAAGGTCTAAAGTCTTCCTTCATGACCTAAGACATCCTTTTAGGAGCCCTTGATGAGGCATTACCTAGATATAACAACATCAAATATATCATTTATCATAACCGATATTGTTGGATATCATAAAAAGTAATATTTTATCAATATCCATATGTGTGTATGGAATTTGAGTTCTTTGTCCATCATTCATATAGTCTACTTGTCCTCAAAAGTATTCCCTTTAGGAATTAAAGATCTTGAAGTTATTTTTTCTTATATTTTGGAATTTACACTTGGATATTTGGGTACTTAATATTCCCAAAAATACTAGATGTATTTTCATGATATTTCCCATTTTTGGAGTCTTCAACTTGTGGATTTTCTAGGAATTCTTATATTCATTTATGATCCTCCACATCAACTCTATTATAAGGTGATGTTAACTATGGGGGAGTTAATGTAACAATGGTGTTTACATAAAGGTAAGCATATATAAACTCTCATTTCCTTTATGTTATTTCATATCTAATTGATTTTTTATTGGGCATGCAAAAATTAGAGTAGAGTATTATATTATTAATCTATTACATTATTATCTATTTGTATTTGTCTTACAATCTTCCCTTCGATGTTTACAAGCTATCAATACTTACAATCCAATTTTACAACCCTAACATAATTATATTTATCTTGTTACAATCAATCTATTATTAGGACATGATTAGATTTCACTCCAATATCCTAGGTCTAAGCTTTATAACCATATATCTATCATAAAATGTGTACTATCACATATACATATACATATACATATATATATATATATATATATATATATATATATATTATAATTTTCAAACCTATAACCCTATTGTGTGCATATTAATAATGGACACCTTATTATTCTATTCTATATTACTCAAATAGAAAAAAGGTATTTTATTAGATCATTCTTTCCTTGCATATACTCTAGTGAACTTTACATAAAGTTAAATTTCTCTTCCAATTGATTATTCTTCATGTAATCTCTTATCATATATTAAGTTTTCCTTGAAAAATCCTTCTATATTATCCTTCATTACTGTTTTCTAATCTTCCCAATAAATGTCCAAGATGAATCCTCTCCTTAACTATCAAAATTTTCAACATAGTTCAAACTCCCAAACCAAAAATTGGGATTCCTCTCTTAATCCAATCCCTTATACGTTATTATAACAATATTTCCACCACTAATTCTAAGAAGATAGGAAAATTTTCAACAGATAGAAGGAATTCTAAACCTATTGTCAACTATCTATGAGATGAATAATTATAGAAATAGGAGGATAACAACATCAACAATGTCTATGCTGATTATACTCAAAAGATTCAAGAATTCATACTAGGTTTCCCTATTTTATTTATAAAACCCCTCAAGAATTACTTAACATACATAAAGTAATTTTTTATTATTGGTAAATAGTTTTTTGAAAGGGACTATACCCTTGTACAAAAAGGCTAAGTAGCCAGATTTTACAGTTGTACCAGATCAAGAGTAATAAAAATCAAAGATTTACAAAAAATCCCAAATGAAGATATGTTAGAGTAGGCATTTACCTTAGCTCATGTTCACCTAGGTACTTTATTTACCTTTATTGTATTTATCCTCACCCACTTATGTGTGTGGATATTTATTTTATCTTATTTAGATATTAGTAGATATTATCTAGTTGTTAGGTATAGTTCTTTCCTTGATCTATGGTATTGACTAATCCTTGATGTCTAGTTCTCTCCTAAATCTATGGTCTTGACTAGTTCTTTGATGACTAGTTATTTCCTTGATTTATGGCTTGATCTACAACCTTGACTGGTTCTTAGATTGTTATTCATTACCTATTTAAGAAAGGCCCATTCTCAATGTATTGCATTGAGTTCCATAATAATATATGATATTGCTGCTCATTTGTTTGCAAAGGTTTTATGTAAAGCTATTTTGATGAATTGCTTTCATCTTATTGATCGTGGTGTTTGATTAGCATATGTGTTCTTGGCTTAGTACAATCTGGTTATCGTTCCTTTCAAGTGAGCGTGGATTTGCTGAGCTAAGAAGTGCACTAAGGATCCAGCCATCTCCACTTTTGTGTGTGGATATTTATTTTATCTTATTTAGATATTAGTAGATATTATCTAGTTGTTAGGTATAGTTCTTTCCTTGATCTATGGTATTGACTAATCCTCACCCACTTATGTGTGTGGATATATTGACTAATGCTCACTTGAAAGGAACAATAACCAGATTGTACCAAGCTAAGAACACAAATGCTAATCAAACACCACGATTAATAAGATGAAAGCAATTCGCCAGAATAGCTTTACATAAAACCTTTGCAAAAAAATGAGTAGCAATATCATATATTATTATAGAACTCAATGCAATACATTGAGAATGGGTCTTTCTTAAATAGGCAAGGAATAACAATCTAAGAACCAGTCAAGGTTGTAGATCAAGCCATAAATCAAGGAAATAACTAGTCATCAAAGAACTAGTCAAGACCATAGATTTAGGAGAGAACTAAACATCAAGGATCTAGTCAATACCATAGATCAAGGAAATAAGTATACCTAACAACTAGATAATATCTTCTAATATCTAAATAAATAAAAAGAAATATCCACACACATAAGTGGGTAAGGATAAATATAATAAAGGTCAATAAAGTACGGAGGTGAACATGAGCTAAGGTAAATACCTACTCTAACATCACTATATATCATGGCAATGTATCACCTTCTAGGATTCTCCACCCAATTTAGCCTCATACCATTCTTAGTGTATTCACCTATCTCTGTATCAATTAGTATTTAATACTGATTCCATATCATACAACCCATGACAAGTACTCAAGTAATGTCCTTGACTGCCCTCACTATTCTATTACCCTTTTCCTTAAGAGAGTCCATTTCTTCAATATGAACACTTGTCTTCTCAAGTACTAGAAAAAAATATCTCTTTGAATCCTATTCAATTTTCTTAACTCAACACCATTATTATATGATCTGTAAGTACCCTTGGATGCATATATAATACTTCATGTTTGTTCCCTTGTGGATATAATTTGACTCATCACTATCAAACACACCATTAATAATCAAACAAGGTCTTCATATGATCTCATTCAATGACTTATCTTCCCTTCATAGATTTTATCCCACAGGTGTACAATATAGGATCATTAAAGTATCAAATCTTAGTATGCATGGAATGTAATATCCTCAGTAAATCATGGCAATACTTCCCTACGAAATACTAGGTTCAAAATAGACCCCTTAAGATCATATCATGCTAGACTTTAGGTATATAGGATATTAGTTGTCATCCTGAACAAATAGGAATCATTGAGTTTTAGGTCATATAGATGTTCAAGCTCTATCTCCACATGTAAGACTGTATCACAAATCTACTCTTTGAGGTTTCTTAACACACATACCTCTCAAGACTTCTTGTGGTCATTATTTCTCAATTCAAGGTCTGAATACAAAGGAAGGGCTGACTTGATCTGAATCCATGTGCCATTGACTTATTTAATACATCATTCAATGATAAATTTCACTCTTTTATTTTTTATATTCTATCTCATTTCTTAGTGATAGAGGGACTTTTAGTGTTGAACCAAGGCATGCAATCCTAGTTCTTTCTCATGCACTATCTACAAATGAATGCACATTGAACATTGGGTCTATAAGGTCATTTATACCTATTTTGTACATGATGGAATCCTAATTTATAAGTAATGGAACCAATTTTCTTACTTAAACATTTTTTCTTCTTGTGACTCTTCATACTCTACCCTAGACTATTTGTAGTTCTTGTATGCTTAACTCAGGCCCTAAAATGCAAGTCATATGCTCTCATGCCTGGATCCATGTTTTATAAGCCTCTCTTATCATGATGGAAGTAACCCCAACCTTACATGCACTAGCTATTAATGCATTCACCAACGTTTACCTTCTATTGGAACTTTTCACAATGATCTAATGAGACTTTTCAATATGCACAGATAATCTTGTAATCAAAATGATGGAATTTAATTTATAGAACTCTCCCTAGGATATTTTAAACTAATCCTTTACCTCTAATCCATCTATATACCAACTCTAGAATCATTAATTTCAAGCCCTATTGAAATATCAATATTTTCCTTTCATAACTTGTACATTGTAATTCTTCAATCTAGCTCAAAAATTATGTCATGCACAACTTCTAGTGCACTCATCAAACCATCACAAAACTTTGGAGATCCCTAATTCCATTTGAGATAAATATAACTTGAATTTTTTGATCAAATTCATACATGAAGTTAGAAGATATGTGAAGCCCTAATTTGAGCTCGAGAGAGGATAATTAGCTACAAAATCCCAATCATGCATACTCAAGGCTTACAAAAGTCATGAAGACAATTCCTAGCACATGTAGATTCTTTTCATATTAACAGTAAACATTCTTGATAATTTTACACCCACTACCTTGCCATATATTTCCATGCACAGTCCTCTAGAAACATAACTAATTCATTGAAACAAAGACAATTTGCTCATGAATTTAGCAACATGATGTTAGATCCTCTTAAAGAACATACCATTGGGAGAAGAATCTAGGTTATCCAACAAATAAATCCACTTTATTTATTCTTAGGTTTGTCATACAATATTATTTTTACACAAATATTCCCTATTTTGGCATAACACACCATCTTCTCTTCTCCATCTCAACTCCCGCTTCTCTAAAAACACAATTTCCTATCCTATATCATGATGAATTCAAGCTCATTGCTTTTGTATAACTAAATATAGCAGTTAAAGACCTTATCTAGGCCTAATCCCTATTTTTGAGTGCTAATCTTAACCATAAAACATAAATGAAGGAGTTTATTTGTCAAACATGACCTTTAAGGGTCATACACAATATTTTTGTATAATTTTCCACTCCTCCTTCATATATCATGAAGATATGATATCTCATGTAATATTAATAAACCTCTCATACCTAATCAACTTGAAAACTTACCATTACTACAAGAATTCTCACCTTTATTACAATAATGCACATACAAATATGAATTTGAACAATGACGTGGTTGATGAAAGAAGACTTTGACAACTCCTTATTTGTACCTAAATCATTTCATAGGCTTATTCAAACTTCATTTGTGCTCTAATGCTCCATGGTGATGATCTTGCATCAATCATCTTCACTTGAGTGCCTTCTTAATTGTTTTCTTCATCTCATGAAGGTAAGTGAATAACACCATTGTTGTAACATCTGAAGGATGTTTCTTATCCACTTGAATAAAGGCTTGGTCTTGATCTGGTCCTTCCCTCCAAATATTATCAAAAATATTTCTCAACATACATACATTCTTGACTTGGGCTTCCAGAAAAATTACAAATACTTTGAAAGCTAAGTGAGTATCATCTTGACTGTATCTAACTCCATGCAATCTGATGTCTAAGGAATGAAGCTTATTATAAATCTTAGCAGTCTGACTATCTTCAAGCCCGAGTATCTCATCTAGTTTCCTTTTTCCATCCTTCTTGGATAACTATCTCACCTCTCCCTTTAAAGCATCAATTTCCTTTTCCAAATTCTCAATTCTTTTCTCCAAATATTCTTTTTTTTCTCCCTCGTTAATAACAAGCCTTAGAAAAATTCAAGCCCTTTACTTTTCTACTACAAAGAACTCTCTTCAACAATGAAGGGGGATTGAGGGAGTAAAAGGGGTTTTTAGATCAAAATTTTCTCTGCCCAATTGGATTGGTAGAAATAGGCATTGAAACATGAGAAAGAGGGATATATATAGGGACGAGGTTATGAGAAACATGAGGGTTTTGGAGGAGACAGTGTTGATGAAGAAAAAATATTATCCCTTGATCCAAGGGAGGGGCCCTTGATTATTTTTGCACCTCCAAAATGGATTATTCCAAGGAGTTTAAAATGAAATGTGGGAAGAAAACTTTGAAATTTCTCCTAAAATGGTTGAGAAAAACAAGATGCTTCAAAGGAACAAATATATATCTACCTTCTAAGGTGACGTATCTCACCATCATTTTAGAAATTTCATCAAAAGGGGATGGAATAGAAGCCACTTTAGTTCCAGTAGTGACAAAATCGAGTTCTTCATATTCCTCAAGAAACTTATTTGTTTTAGCAGCTTTATCAATCCTTTTGTTGAAGAAATGATTTCCCTCCATCTCTAGCCTTGTTATCTCAGTGATCAAATAATCTGTGATTGATTACGATATGCCCTTGTATGCCACAAACCTATTCTTCCAAACCTTAGAAAACTATAAGGAAATGTGTTTGATCATGCTCGTTAATCTATTTGATCAAATCAACAACCCCTCCTATCTAGAGATATCTCCATAACTCCTTATTTTCCTTCCATGTTGGGTCACAGGTTGGCTCAAATTGGCATGGATCACCTCCCATTTTTCCTTTGAAACTTCCTATCTTTCTATCCTGCTTAACAATGGTGATAAAACACCCTTAAACCGCTTCTTATCAGCCTTTTTTCCCACCTAGAAAGCATGTGATTTAATGGAAGGGTAAGGGCACTTAAACCTAGTAGTACACTGAAATACCATTGTTATAATTATCCTTTCTTTCATATGTATGAAAGAAAACTTGTATTTATAATTTCTTTGTAAAAATATTGGATGGTAAATACTTTTACTATACTAGAGCTATGGACTAGAGTGGTGGAGTAGCACTTTCTCTAAGTGGGACATAGGCGTGGAATTGGGTCCTTAATGTCCATCGATTGATCCGCATTCAGAGCACCCCACTATGTTCCACTTGGTCCATATGGAGAAGTTAGAACTCTACCTTAAGGTGTCTACATGACCACTTATTGAAAGCATCCAATGAACTCAATGGGAATGGAACTTGTGTTGATGCTTACAAACTTCTTGTAACTCACCAATAGCCCAAGACCTTGAATTATATAACTCTACTTGGTGAAATTATTCAACCCATGGGGTAACCCAAATTATGTATTTACATTCCTATATATTTTATATCACTTCTTATTAACCAATGGGTGTTACAAAAAATGAACCTCTATAAACTATCCCTCTTTAAAATACTCTTATATTTATGCTCCAACTCAGATAATTTTGTAAGTTATTATCAAATGAGTCAATAACAATCTATCAATAACAACTAGTATCTTAAAATCAGTGTGTACCTTGCTCGTATGCATAATAAACTTCAAAATATTCAGTTGTGTATGCTTAACCAATTTTCACTCCAACTCTTCTTGTATATCCTAATGGGATTCCAATTTTATAACCTCCCATTACCAATGAGGTTCTCCAATTCATTAAAAATGAATCCTTAGATCCCTATATAACCATTATGGATATCATAGGTATCACCCCTTCTCTTACTTATAATGGGTCATGTTGTCCAAAATTTCCCCTTTGGTAATTTTGAACAATTCTTCCAAAATGCACTTAGGAAGATTTTATTTATAAAAATCATAAAATATGGGAAGTTAATATTCTATGGAATCTATGTCATGTGTTATTCTGTGGGTTCTCCTAACCTACAAAATGAAGGAACAACAGATAGTGTATGAGTATCATGTCACAGAAAGTATCTAATTTTGTAAATTCTCCTAACCCACAGAAGAAAATAAGTGGAAAACTGCGATGTACAGAGGAGCACCATTAGAACCAAAAGGAAGAAAAGTAAGTTGAAAAATAGCTAAGTTAGAAAGATGTGAAACACTTCCCAGTGTTCTACAAGTTTTCCCAAAAGTAGTTTTTTACAGATTTCAAAATTTGTGGAATGAAGGAAGCAGATTGCAAGAAAATGCCTCCATGGATTTTGATGCAAGTGGTAAAGTGCGAGAGGCTGATGTATCGTAGATTTCTTAATCTGTGGAGTCTAAATAAATCCATAGAACAAAGAGGAATTTTATAATTCTACAGAAGATCTCAAATCCATGTCTTTTCAATTTTATACATGATTCCTGACACTATATCAACTATTAAACTTAAATAAAGTATTGCGTCATCCTACAAACATCCTGAAAGTTTGTGACTTAGTCAATGATGCCCATATAGTGGTTTTTTGATCTCTTAAAGTTAGCACATATGACTTTCTTACAAGTTAACACTGTAAAATTGATTGTGCCCGTGTATGTTTGGAAAGATTTAAGGAATCAATACTTCCTCATAATGGTTAGCCTTTCCCTCTTCTCTTTCTCTCTCTTACCCATGAGATATATAAATGTAAGTGCCCATGCACATTGAAAAGGTTCCTCTTTCTGGTTCTTCCTTAACATATGTTTGAGCCCCTCTTTTATTAACTTTAAAAATCATGCTTTCAACCTATGCAACTCGTGCATGGAGGTTCCTTGCCTCGAATCTTTTTATGTAAATGAGAATTTTGATTAATGTAAGTGTGGTTTCATATTTCTTTCAAATACTCAGTGTTTGGTATGAATATATCCATTTTCTTGTGTTTTCTGATTATTTTTTGTTGCCTTCCATTGAAATTATCTTCATCTTTCATATCTTAACCAAAAAACTTTCATCTGTGTCATTTGGAACTAGATAAGTTCCCATTTCCAATTTGGTGCATCATCTCCCCTTAATTTTAAGTTTTCTCTTCTCAATAACCATGTCTCCTTGGAAGTGTTAGCTTATGTTAGATATCTTAGCATAGAAATATGGTTTAGGATTAGTTCTAGTGAATTGGGATGAAGGGAACCAACTATTTCATACGAAGAAATACCATGAGTAACCCACAAAATCATGATCTACAAAAATTTCACTGAAATATTGAACCCAATTTCAAAAAGGGTATAAATTTTAGTAACAATAGTTCTAACACACCCATTGGGACAAGATTAATGATCTTTAGATCATTCCTACTAAGTTTTTTATGTAACTTAGTAGTTTCATACTTCGGAGGAATTCCTTCAACACATATCGAGACTCCTAAATGATAAATATTCTAGTTTTAAGAAGTTCAGTCCTCCCCATTTCATGAGAATAGTTCATACAATGAAAATTGGGTCAAGAGGTGACTCATTCATCTATTTACAACTCCCCCCTTGAAGAAGAAGAAGAAGATGGAGATCGTCATGGAGGTGATTTTTACCTTTAATAAGAAGTTTTTTTAAATCCACTTGCTGGTAGACCATTTCCATAATCTTTTAGAAGTTTGAGACCCATTCCCTTATAACACATCAAATAAATTTTCCATTTATGAGATTTAGTGGAGGTATTCCTTTACTTATATCTGCTCAATACGATATACCAATAATCATCTTAAAGAGTATCCCTTTCTTCATAGGAAAAAAATTATACGACACTCACGGATCATATCCAAGATATTTCAAAT
The DNA here is from genome assembly GCA_019776745.2 of Taxus chinensis. Classification (NCBI taxonomy): domain Eukaryota; kingdom Viridiplantae; phylum Streptophyta; class Pinopsida; order Cupressales; family Taxaceae; genus Taxus; species Taxus chinensis. The sequence goes on along the minus strand of CM034148.1, from coordinate 624,794,794 downwards.
GTCTTCTTAGTACACACAATCATGGGAGATGATGTCATCATGCAGTTCTTGGTTTATTTTCTCAAAGGGAAGGTTCTATAGTGGTTATATAGAATTTTACCTCCTACCTCAATCTACACATGGGAGGATCTCACAGCCATCCTCTATCAATAATTTTATGAGAAGGTGGCTAAAATATCTCTCCTTAAGTAGTTAACCATCCAAATATCTCCAAGCAAGATTATGGTGGATTTCAACTTTAGTTTATAGAAGATATGGGAAAGAATTATAATCCTTCTAAGACCAAATCCATAAGGTAAATTCCTGTATTTTCTTAGAGCTTTGATTTCTGACATAGAAGTAATGATCTAATCCATGGGTGCTATATAATTACCCAATGCTTACACAATATCCATTAGGGCAGAAAATTGTTAGATCCATGAAGGTAAGTTAGCCCTTAGATTGCCTATTCTCGTCTTCCCTAAATTTCTGCAAAATACTCAACTTACAATGTTTCCCATCCCTTAACCATCTACTTCATCATCTGCATCCATATCTAGTTCTTCCATGAAGTAGAAAAAAATTCAAATCCTCAATGTCCAACTTTAAAACCTAAGTAGTGAGATTATATCCCTAAAGAAACAACAAGCTTAAGCACAAAAAAATTATAAATTCCCCTCATGGATATCCACAACAAAGAACTCTGTATCCAAAATAGATATTTAGACAAATTTACAACTAAGGAGACTGGAAAACACAAATTCATAACCCCACCTACTCCTAGTTTAAGTTAATCTATTGTTCCAGTTTAAAATAGTATGGTTCAAAGTTTTGAATCATGTTATCCATGTGATTAGCCCCATAATAATTATGCTTGTGAGGTTAGAATAAATTATTTATGGGAGAAATATATTATGGTGAAAAATCCATGTTATCAGTAAGAGCAAGCCCTAGCTTCACCATAATTAGTACAGAATGGAAGAAATAATCCACCGTATAGCCTAACATCATGATTGTTAGACTCGAAGATCTTTGTGTGGTTGGCCAAGCCATGGGAAATTTGAATAGGCCACAACTTCACATGACAGAAAACATAAGGTCAAAAAAGATGAAAATGGATGTAAGGTCCCCTCCCCCTATGTCTTTATATCTACATAATAGTTCTTCCTAATCTACACAATGACATGGAATTTCTGATTTAATAAGTAATATGTGGATTGCAGGAAACCTGTGGTGCACTATAGAAAATCCATGGAACCCTGTGGACCCAAACGACAAAGAATTTTTGAGGGACAAGAAAAACCCACAAGTCAAGGCTAATCTATGGAGGGAATTAATTCTACCATCTAAGGAACTTCCATGGATAGGACAAGTAAGGAAGGAAAATATTTCTCCCCTATTGCAAAAATCCTCAAGTAACCCCCTCAACATCATCAAGTAGATGAAAAGAAAAAAATTGAATGTGATAATGTGGGATACCCTGTCCATCCCCTCTCAAAGGGACCTCTTATAGGAATCTTTGAATTAGATTTCACCTCTTGTACCCACCATGCACAAAGAAATTTCCACAATCAATGTCACCCCATGGAAGATCAAGTAAGCATAGTTTTTAAACCTCCTCTTTTCTACATGTCTCTTATCATCAGAAAAAATCTTGTGCATAATTATATGATAGAATTTTGTGATAATACCTCAATGATGCCAAAGAAAATTCTATATATTTTAGGAATTGAGTTCATCCCATTATTAAAAGGCATCTTACAACTTGATGGATAAATTATACAAGTTTTGGGTGTGATCAAGGATCTAGTGGTAATTCTTCATGTTTTCCCAAGTTGAACTATAATGCATTAAATTTCATTAGCTGACTTACCACATTTATTCACCCTCTATCTATCTGGAGATTTCATAGCCAAAGTGGGAAGATATATATCTTCATATTGGTCTTGTATGTTATTGACAATAGGGTATGGGACTAGGTTTACAATTAAGGATGAGTGTATCTCATATTTTCATGTTGAGATTCATGATCCTAGACATATCAATGCAAACTACATGGTCCAAAGGGGAGTGAGAAGTGATCCTTAATTTTCTGAGATAATGCATTCATCATATTCAATTTTTGATCTTATGCTAGATGAATGGGCCAAAGAAAAATATGTGGTTCATGCCTATGATACTAAAATTGAAGTAGGTTTGGGTACCTATTACATCTATGCAGAATATTTTACCACCCCGCATTATTAAAGGAAAATGATAATGCTTCTGGTATGTGGAATAGTTTTTCTTATGGCTCAAGAAACAAGAATGGAGCTGGGGCTCGACGGTGTAAGTGCACCAAGTTGGGGGACAATTAAGTGGACATCAAATCCTGAATTTTACATTAAAAACAACAAAACATCAAATTTAGTCTTCCGCGGACTTGAACCATGCCAAAAACTAAAAAATATGTCATAAAAATGGTACTATTGCATAGGGGAGACTGTTAGCTTTGTAGAAATACTAATTTTAAAGTGAATAGAATAGGATAAATATCATTTTATAATTTTTTACTAATAGTAGGTCTTTAAGACACTTTTTCCCATGAATGTTTATGTCTACATTTAAGACTGCAAATTTTGTTTCACTTATCATAATGTGATAAAAATTATACCATCCCAACCATGGTGAAATTATATACATGTTAAAAAAAACTATTTGATTTAAATATTTTTTGATGAAGTTATGGCGGGCAAACGGAAAGTGCTCTATTTTCTTTATGTTTTCATACCACTTTCACGGGAAAAATCATAAAAAATTAAATATTGCTCAAAAAAATACAAAATAAAATCCATCCCAAGATAGATAGTGGCATCTAACTTCTCACTAAAGGAGAAAAATAGATATCAAGTTTTGGTCATCCAAATCGTGGGCAAACGGACTATAATCTTATAGGCGTTTTAAAAAAAAAATACCAAGTCATTGAATTTTAAGTGTTTAATATAGCTAACCTTGTCCATTTTTTAAAAAAATAGTATTTTAGAAACTAGATTCCAGATGCTACATTTCATATTAATATAAATTTTTCTAATTTTGAGTGTATGTATTGCTAATAATCCCTACAAGTTGATATTATGTTGTTATTTGCAATATGACGTCCACTTAAGACCCCTTTTATGTCCCCCAACTTGCTACACTTACAACTTTGCACATAGGTTATAGTTTAAGTGTCCAAATAATGTGTAAAATTACAAGGCATTGGTTTATATTCTTCACACTATGGAGAAGAGAAAAATCAAATCCTTACAAATTTTAAAGGATATAGAATTATTCATTTTTAGCTAAATTTTATGCTTGGATAAACACAAAACCTAGGAATTCATTGGATAAATCCCATTAATTTAATAGTGAATCTCCCATGTGAGTTATGTATTTATTATATGGCCTATTTAAACTAAATTTAAGGTATTACTTTAATTGAATAGCTCATGAACCATAGCCAAACAACTTTTCAACAAGTAAGCAATTGTACGATAACTAGAAGAAGTAAAAATGGAGAGTCGAAAATTAAAGAAAATATGTGAAGGGAATGTGTGTAGTAACAAGTAGTTATTAGAGTAAGTTACAGCCACACAAAATATTTTTTTAATGATTTCTATAACTTTTAGCAAATGAAAAAAATAATTCTTATATGAAAGTTAATGATAACGTAAAGTTTACCATTATCTTACATAGTTACACAACAAGACTTTATAAGGCACAAAGTTCAACCAAAATCCTTCTTTCTCCTTATTCAACTTTTAATTGTTTACAATATGCACATCTAATTATTTTAAAGTAAATTATGAAACAACTATGTACAACATAAAAGAGTAGTTTGCCAAAATTCTTAGATCCTTTGACCCGTAGGTCTCCTCCTCTATTTATAGTCATTGTAATGATAATACAAAACTGATAATATCCATTACACTTCCATAAATATCTAACTATAAATATGTGAGAAGTTGAGCACTTTTTTCCTCAAAATCCTCATTATATGCCACATAAGAGTTTAGAATGTTCTACCATTTAAACAATAATAACCGTCTGTCCACTATCCCCAAGTAATTTGTCTTTTCCAATCAACTTAAAGAAACGGTGATTAGCCACCGAGTTACTTAAGTCTTTTAATGAATATATTTCAAGAGTAGAGAGAAGAATAAGAAGTAAAAGAAGAAGAAGAAGAAGAAGACTTCCAAATGTACAACTTCAATTTTTTCCTTATTTTTTTCCTCATCCTTTTCTTCAGTTTCATCTTCAACTGCATCCCTATTATTTTCCTAATACTTGGCATATTGATCTATCATGAATTTGATTAAATCATCATCTACCTTTGCAGTAACCTCAATCTCTACTTCCAACATGAATAAAACCTTTTCCAAAATATTGCAGCAACCCCCGACCTTCCCAAGACATGACCCTAAATAATGAGCATCTTTTTGAAGCTTCGACAATTTCTCCATGGATGTACAACTAAAAAAAGTGATGGCATTATTTATTTATTTCTTTAGTAATTGAAGGAATTATTCAATTTATTTTGTAGGTTTGTCACTACCATACTTTGTTAAGTCATAAATTCAATCATCTAGTTCATACCAGATTTATTCTTCCAAGAGATGTATCTTTTGTATGATATGCTTAAGAATTATTTTCTTGAATGAGAGAATAAGATGTTATTTTCCTTTCTTCATAGATCCCTCTGGGTACCATCTGTTCTCCAATCAACACATTATCAGGTAGTGAGTCTATCTCTTGAATACTCTGAAGTTACAACTAAGCAATTCCACATTCATTATCAACCTCTAACTTTAAATTCTTCAATTTACCCCACTTTTAATGGCACTCTTATGTTTTCACAAGTATCTCCTTATAATAATCTATGGCTACCTTGGTCATGTTAGCCACCCATTCATCGATAACCTTTTCTTTGTCACCAATTTCCTCCATTATGGTGATCACTTGAGGATTCACATTTTCTCCGATTAATATTAGATGTGTTGAAGACCTTGCACCCTTCATGATTATGTCACATAACTTAGATTTATGTTATTTAAATTTGGTATTATTTTCCTTCTCTTCATCTAACTTAAGAAAAATGATATAGTTTAGAGTCTGTGTTTCTTTCTTTAAGCCTTCAGTGGTGACTTCTCCTAGGGGCACCATTGTTACCATGAGATATTATTTAGTTATTTAATACTTACCTTTACCCATTGCTAGGGTAGATACTTCAACAAGTTTTTGTTGAGAGGATTCAATAATCATTATTGAGGTCACCTTAGCTATCTTGGAACTTGTCCCCTTTTTCTAAATACTCTTCAGAAATTGAAGATCCATATCTACTAAAATTGATCACTTTCTTAACACTAGGAAGCATCTTTGAGGAAAACCATGTTGTGAAGTCCTTCCATGAAGAAGCTTGTGCACTAGAATGAACAACCATCTCTTGGCAAATTACTTCTATAGAAGGAAGTCCAATTGTTTTTTGTTATTTCTCAATCACTTCAAAAGTGGTAGAACCTTGTAGCAATCATTTTTCCAATTATGACATCTTCTCACTTTCCATCCAATTTTCAATTTCCTTCTCCTCTTCATTTCTAGTGTCAATATTACTTTCGACGTATTTTTATTTCTCAACTTCCTCTTGCAATAGAGACTCTTGAACTGTTTCTAAATGAACAACTCATGTACTTTCCTTCTCAATCCCTCCCTCTTCTACCTCCAAATTTTCTCTTAAGACTTAACCTTTCTCCATTGGTTGAGATACCTCTTGAAAGGAAGATCCATCTATGGTGAAATCATGTATTTCTTATGATTGAGAAGCTAATTTTTCTTCCGTAGATGGAGGAGGAAGAGGAATTCTTAGTGGAGAGCATGGAGGAGGATGAGGAGATGAGACTTTTGAAACAAACTACACAGAACAAGAATGTAGCTGGCTTGAAAGGTGGTAATAGAACCTATCTCTGTGTAGAAGGAACCTAAATGGTAGGAGTATCAGTAGATGAAGACACTAATAAATGAGAAGCATTGCTTGAAGTAGCTTTTGAAACTGATTTTTTCTTTGGAGAAGTTCTCTTTGGAGTTTCTAGTTCTATTTTGGGGATTCTTGATTAGCTTAAAATTTGTAGGCCCTTCACTACGCTCTCCTAGTCCTTCCTTTCTTTTGTTCCCCATTGCTTACTTAATTCATTATAGATTCCTCTAGGCAATAACCTTGATCAAGTATCCAGTTTGAAGTATAAAGAAATACTTTAGATGTCCTCCTCCATAATCGTTTTTAGACTTATTTCTTATATCCAATAATGGATCATCATCACCTCCTTATTCATAGTAGGTATTTAAAATTACTTTCCCATCATCTGGGAGCTTCTTTGGAATGTTTTCCAATCCCAAGCTTAGTATTTTCTACACTATCATTCTACTATAATATCTTCTTCTAATTTCATATTCATCTCTACAATCAATCCAAAAATCATCCAGTGTTGGCAAATGTGCATGATCTAATGAAACTATTTTTTGAGAAATATTTCTATTGTCAAAATTTATTATAGCCTTGTAGTCTACTGGAGTATAGTTGAGGAAAATTTCTTTGGGAACATTTCAAGTTTTATGGATGTTGGCAAAATGATAAATCCCAATGACAACTGGAAATCAAACTACTTCTCTATGAATCCCTTGTTGTAGATCATGAAATTCCACTAGTTTTCTACATAGATCAAGTAAAATTCACCTATCAATAGGATACCTTGGTAGTTTTAGTGGTTATCCTAAGACACCAATAACTCTCAAATATGTGAAATGAGAAAAAATGAATAAAGATACATCCATATTTTACAATTGTATTTCATGCAACATTAGTTACCCTCTTTTTCTTTAGCTCAATATCAAGTTTGCAAATGAATTCATAGAGGAATAATTCATTAACCTTATTTTACTACTTGAAATACCCAAGAAAATCCAACTGTGGATAATAATCATGGATAGGATTCTCAGGTGTAGTACCTTGTTTCCTTAATTTAGAAAAACCTCCATGTGCTACTATAACATACACAAGATAGGAAGTCATCTTGAAGTCAAGTGTTTGGGTGATATTTCACAACTGGTTGTCAATGTTATTAGTAATAATCTCATCTTAGTTGTTTACAGTACTAGGCTTTCCATTCTCAAAAAATCTAATGAAATAATACATCCATGAAGAAAATTGTTTAGCATTTTTCTCTCTATTGATTCTGTGCAACAACCAAGTGATAACATCTACATCTTGGACCAGATCAGACCTCACAATAGTTCTAGGCATGTTTTTTTTCCTTCAAATCATTCAATTATATGATCCGAATGGCATCTATCATATTATTATTCAATTATTCATCAGCCTTATCCATACTAACACCTAGTACTTTAGGTGTAGTAGGAATATTCAAGGAAAATTTAAAGAAATGAGCATCAAGTCTTACCACTAGATTACCTGAAGCATCCTTGACTATCTTTGTTTGAGAATCATAATGTTTAGCACATTCCAGTATAAATTTAGAAAATTGAGAAATACTGGGAAATTTTTCTTCTTGTATCAACCCACTCCTTATAAATACCTGCATGAGAGGTGTTTGGATCTTATGCTTTAATCTCTTATCTTAGTAAGATTGGACATAATGCAAAACTCCACTAGGTAACTATTGTATTCATACTTCATCTTGCTTCCCTTGGATTCACAATTTGATTTAGATTTTCCTTTTCCATTCCTAGCCTTGAAATTTTCCTCAATAATAAGATTAGGATCCTCTCTGATAAAAACCACTTCTTCTTCCCCCACTGACTTCTCACTTCGATTGATTCTTGTCCAGCCTCATACATTTTCCTTTCTTCAAGTAACTGGTGTGTTACAATTACTAAACATTAGTAACAACTCCTTTAAATATATAAATCAAGTTAAGACACATTATTTCAATTGCATGTGGATATTCATATTTAATTTGGCTATGAAATGCATCAGAATCCTTTTAGAAGTGAAGCTCAAGGTTTACTCGAAGTAATCGAGAGAAACATTTCACTTTATAGTTCATTCTGGATTTTTAGGGGGGATCTTACTTGAGACTTGGAATTTACAAGTATAAGTAATTAAATTATGTGAAATGAAGGGGGAAGTAAAACCTTTTTAAAATATTGCAATGTATGTGAAGTAATGGACCATCGATTTAGCGTAATCCACACGGAAGTAATGAGTTAAAAACCTGAAATGTATTAAGAGGTAGGAGGGGTTCGGTTTTACGTAACTCATAAGCTAGGAAGTAGAAGTAATGAAAAACAATGCAAAGAACAACAAGTAATGGGTAGTCAATTTACAAAAACTTATGTTATGAATAAGAAGTAGTTCCAAGAACCACATTGTATAGGAAGTTTATCTATAGTTAGTCAAGGAAGCATAAGTAATTTTGATCAGTGCAATGTATAATAATTAGAATTTTTCATAATTCATGAAAAAAAAATAGAGTAATGTGGTATTCAAGACAGTAATTACATTGAATAAACAAATACCCCATCTCCTAAGTAGAAGTAATTAAAAAATCTGCAATGCAAGATGAAAAAGACCATTCTTTATGGCATTCCTAAACTACTCTACTTCTATTAAACCTAGAAGTAGAAGTGATGCAAATATCCATAGACCATAGGAAGTTGTAAGGTATTTTTTCAGAATTTACAATATACTTTGATTCCTTGTCACCTAGAAGTAGATGTAAATCAAAGTACCGTAAAACATGAAGAAAGGAGGTACTCCAAAACCAGTCGAGGTGATACCTAAGGAGAAACTAGGGCTGTACAAATGGTGGAATGTTGGGGAAAATTTCATCAAAAGGTATCAACATGACAATAAAACTATCAAAACCCTAATTCCCTTTGACATAAATATCCCCAATTTTGATTAATTTTATGAACCTAGTTTCAAAAACTGAGAAGCATAAAACCTACAAGGGAAAAACCATAAACTAAAAAAATGATCACCACAGAGGACAAAAAAAAATTAGAAGGAAGGAGAAAAAATAAATGAAAAACCTTTCCTACAAATGGGTTGAAATCATTTTGTGCAAATCCTTCTCCAATTTATCACATGAAGTTTCTCGGGGTTTGGGGGTTAGATTACTTCTCTTTGAGTATGTAAATGTGTGGATATAACATGGAATTATTTGGGATTTTATATCTTTCAGGTCATTAAATGTGAGTTGTAAAATTGGCATGTCACCACTTCTTATATGTGGATTTTTGAGATTACTCTACTTCATTATTTTTTAAAGGAAGTAAATAACCTTCCAAACATCGATAACTTAAACGATTAGTTATGTGGCTTTTGAGAGTTACTTTACTTAACTTTTTGATAAGTGAATTAGTTTTCTTTTAGCACAAATAAGTCAAGTATTCAAGTGTCAATTTAGCGCAATGAATATCTTAGATTTTGTGACATTCTATAACTACATTACTTGCTTAATGTTAAGAAGTAGAAGTATATTGGTTTAGCACAAAGATGAGAAGTAAAATAATTTCTATTTAGTGATAAAAAAAGAAAGAAAAGCTAGTTATGCGAGGTTCTCAAACTTCTTAAATTTTCAACTTTAATAAGCAGAAGCACTCTCAAACGTCACAAAGAATTCAGCCTGTGAAAATCAAATATTGAGGGATAGACAACTTATTACTTAGAAGTTAAACACTCTAAGAAACCCGATAACCTAAGAGAGCAAGTATTTGGCTTATCAAGGAATTTTAGGCATTTTGAGCACATGGGTATTTTATCAATTACCCCCAATTAACCTCTTCCAACCTCTTAAACAATTTTAAAGCATTCCTGCAACCCAAATCAATTAAGGCAACAACCTAAAAACACTACACAATAACCTAAAGAGTAACAAACAACATTGACATAACTCTTCACAAGACATGAGAACTCAAAATATTGAAAGGGGTACCCCAAAATTTTTAAGTGAACTCTTGGGGACACCAACTAGCTCCATATGTGGAAATTATTTTCCAAAGGGAACAAATCAAGATGAGATCCCAGATATCTATTTTTGAAGTATTGTTCATTGGTTCAAAGTCATAAAAAGGGAAAACATAAACAAAACAACACTGCCACTAAAATTATATTTATATGCATACATGTTTGATCCTAAATCATCAATTCTTGAAAATATTTAGGTGTTTCACATTATATGGTAGCAAGAATTCAACTCCATCCTAGTAGGAAAGGATAAAACTATCAGCTCTAGTAAGTCTTGTAATCACAAATGGTCCCTTCCATAGTGAATCAAGTTTACCATGCATTCCTTTTTCTTCATTCTTCCTATCCCAGAGGAGTACCCAATCTCCAACTACAAACTTCCTAACTCTGGATTTCTTATCAAACACCATTTTTAATCTCTTCTAATGTTCATCCAATCTATTTCCTACCTAAACCCGTACTTCTTATAATTTAGAAAAATACATTATTCTTTTATCAAGTGTATATTGATATGTAGAATCCTTCGAAAACCTTGTGAGATGTAAGGTTGGAAATTCAAGAGCAATAGGTAATTCAACATCCTTCCCATACAAAAATTGGAATGGAGACATACTTTATAGATTTCTTAGGAGTAATCCTATCAGCATATAGTGCATCAAATAATTTTTTATGCCATGTCCTCTTATTTTCAGTTGTCAACTTCCAAATGACTGATATCAAATTTTTATTTCTTGATTCCACCTGACCATTCCCTTGAGGATAGTTTTAAAGAATGAACAAGCTATATCCCAGAAGTGTAACATGAATCAAATATCTCTTCAGAAGACAAGTTTGTAGCATTATCTACTACTATATTATTATGCACACCAAACCTTATGATTATATTCTCCTTAATAAAATTGCAAACCTCTTCCAAAGTAGCGTGTTTAATATGGACAACTTCTACAAACTTACTAAAGTAATCTATAGAAGTGAGAATGTAATGACGACCAGAACATGAAGGTGGATTCAATGTACCAATGAAATCAATTCCCCACTGCTGAAACGGTTCATCAATCACATCTATTTTTAAAGGAAAAGTTGGAAGCTTAATACATATGATAAATAGTTGACATGCATAACACTTAGAAACCCAATAAACAATATCTTGGAAATGAGTAGGCCAATAATACCTCATCTGAATAATATTTTTTGTAGTAAACCTTGCTAAGAAGTGGCCTCCACATGCTTTATCATGAATTTTAATATCAAACCTTAATAAATGAATTACATATGGATCATTTTTATAGTAAAAAGAGAAATTAGAAATGAATTACACCATTTAAACTCTGGATATGGCTTCTCACATGTGTATGTAATAAATCTGCCAACTCTTCTCACTTAATTAGTAAATTTTTTCTAATGGGAAATATTTAAAAACATCATTGAAAAATTCTACGTAATAATTTCACTTAAACCTAAATCAATTCAAAAATCCTAACATCTAGGACAAAATTGCTTTTGATCAATGAACAATTCAGGTCTGGAATTTGATAGCCACCCCTACATGTCAAATACAAAATAGTATACATTTCAATAAAATTTGAATAGTGTCAATTTTTCATATTAATTAAAAATACCTAATTACAATACTATTCCATATACCCACATTGACACTTCCATTATACATACAAATACGAAACTACTTATGAATTAATATCATGCATCTTATATAATTATGCACGACCACAAATGCTGAAATTTGTTTATGAGAATCAAATACATTTTGGAAATAAAATATTAAAAATAAACATGATAGTACTGAATCATACTAAAATACATGGAAATCCATTCTATATTATTGTAGATATTTTCAAGGGTATTTTCAAGAATCATTCATAATGTTTCTTGAAACCAAATGTTTATTGAAAATATTCAAGAATCACATTCAATATTTAACCTTGACAAAACCCGTTGCTATGTGATGGCTCTGCCCACGATGGCTCTGATGCATTTTCCAAACACTAAACCTAATCCATTACAGATTGATCTTGTTGGGGGTGGAGGTTCTTCACTCAAGCAGGTTACTCACGGCGGTGGTGGTGGAAAGTGGTCAATGGGAGACAGGGTGCTAGCGTTGGCTCCATATTTTTCCATGGATCTGGCTCGACTCCCTCCAGGAACCTCTTCATATACCTCACAACTATATGTGAATGGTGGCTCTTCCGGAGATGCTCTGTTTAAGTCGGCCATACTGCACAACTCGCGATGGTAAAACAAGAGTTTTGGTAAGAAGTCATTTCCTCTCAGAGACAAATGAACCTACTACAGATACAGATACCAGAGTTACCTCCACCCAAGGTGCTTCATTCGGGTGTAATGTCTAGCTGTATTGATTTTGCTTCTTCCACTTCTAACACATGTGCCACGTGCATTGTAACCTTTACAACATGATTCTCGAGCTGGAGGATAGTGCAATGACGCACACAGGATCATATTTCAACGCATTCCTCTGTAAATTCCCTCCTTCATCTAATTTTAGATGGATGTCAAAGTTAGCAGACCCCGATTTAAATGTGGAATGCTTCGGCGTGATAAAAAAAGGATAAAATTTAATTTAGCACACGTAATTTTGAATTAGACTTTAGAGTTACCTAATATGTACTTAAATATCTGAAATAGTTAAATAAATATATATCATAATATTAATATGTAAATAGACTAGCATACCTATCTTAGATAAATCTATGTAACTGTGTTGAAAGGTATGTTTTCAATGTGCCTAGTCACAGATGTCTCATTGTACATAACAATACTTATAAATATTTAAACTAAATGTATTAATAACTAACAATATTTATAAATATTTAAACTAACATTAATATAAATACTTATAAATATTTATATTAAATGTACATAATAAAAAATGATGTAATAAATATATATAAAACATTATGATTTATTTACAAGTAAGACAAAAATAATTCAAAATATATTGATTATCTATTCCATCCACTTGATTATCTATTCCATCCACTTCTTTCTTTTGTAAAATAATCCACTTCTTTTTTAAAAATAATATTCTCTAGCCTTCGATATATATTTTGATTTTTAAATGTTGAGTATGCTAACATATTTACTTAGCTATTTATTTTGATTTTTTAAGTTTGATTTGTAAATTTATAATATTTATAAAGTAATTTTGTAAAAATAATATCAACTCTATTTTTTCTTTCAAGGGCTCAACATGAAACTCTTTCACTCCATGCTACCATTGTAGAATGTATCTCGACATAAATATAAATGAGTTGTAAAGTATGTAGAAAGGAATGCAAATACTTAATTTTTATCCTTTATAAGGCAAGCATTTATCCTTTAAATTTCTATTATTTTATTTATGGCTAAGCAATCACATACTAACAAGTTGCATTTTTTTTTTTAAAATAAACTTTTTTTTAATTACTTAAACAATTTCTTGAGCTTTTTTGGAATTTTCAATTAATAAAAATAGTCAATGTGTTATGAGACATAAATTTCCTGGATAACTACATTAATCTATGTCTTTCTTATTTTTATAAAAAACATATTACATACATAATAAATATACCATATTTTACTACATTAATCTATGTCTTTCTTATTTTTATAAAAAACATATTACATACATAATAAATATACCATATTTTAAAATTTATTGTTGATGATGTAAATTTTTTGAAACGTGACCCATTTAGTGAATTTAGAATGTAGCAGATATTAGAAATAATAATAATATTAAATAGATTATTAAATCTTTAACATATGCATACGTGTATGTCGAGAAAGAGTGTGGTGGAAAGAATAATATATATGGTAATGTTTGATTTCTTTTTGTAGGGCTCATCAATGTCATTTGATTGTCTGACAATGTGTGCTTCCATATTGACCTCTCTCCACTTCCAGATCTATTTCGTCTTATTGTTAATAGAGTTTCTTGTACAAAATGTAGATTTATTATACTCAAGGGTATACAAGTTTTATAAGACTCTTTCTTCATGGATTTTAGAAGTTTTTCAATTTGTGTCTCATGGAAACTATGTAGATTCACTCAAGTTGGATGTTGATTGTTGGAAAAAATTTTGTGTCAACTGCAACCAACACTGGAAAAGATTAGCCAAAACACAAGAGTACACAACATATATCTATTATATTCCATGTAAAAAAAACTTCTTACATAATCAGAACTATGGCTCAACATATTTTATTTTATTTTTTGTTTCTCTTCTCATGACCAATTCTCAATTTCTTTTTCTTATAAAAAAAATTATTTTGCTTCATATTGTTGCACATATCTATTCCCTTTTATCTTCTTCGAGCTACGAATTTCTATATATTCTTCTTCGAGCTTCTTCTTTGTATGCTACTACATATATTTCTTCTCCTCTCTTTTTCATTTTTTTTGTCGAGCCAATTATATAGCTCTCCATGTCTTCAAAATACATTGACCTTTGCTAATGCAATAGATCTGTGAGGCCACTAATAAAATTCCACATGTCACCCATATAACATGGAACACAACAAAATAGACTCAAAACAATATTAAATCCACCTCATTCCATGTCTCTCACGTCCACCAGATTTCATCTCACAAATGGGTGGCGAAATGTTGGGTTGTTCCTTTGAATGGTTGACGAAACAGATAGGGTAACGGGTGTAGGAGGAATACCTGTTCAAATGTCGGTTGATGGGTTGTTGCACGTGTATGACTTCTGAATCCACAGCTGACCGTGAGAGCTTCCTTTTGGCTAGGAGGAACTACCTGTAATGAAAGCAAGACCACCAGAAAGCATTAAACAATATGGGCAGTGAACTGCCTAGCATGAGCTAGATCCGGGAAGTATGGCACTTCCTAGATGGCTGTCAGTCCACTATTTTAAACAAATTAATGCTGAAAACAAAGTAAATCCTATTGTTATTTTAAAATGATTTAGGTATCTCACTTAAAACACAATAAGAAATAGATCTAATCTAACAGGCTAGGCTAGAATAGAATCCACAGGTCAAAGGGTTGGTTCTGAGTTCTGCAGGTCTGATGAAGGTGTTGGGTAGGTCACAGGTGAGTGAGGGTAAGGTAAAATGGGGTGGATAGGTCTCTGCTTAAGGCTGTGTGGGAAAACACAGAGACCGGCGTCAGTCAGGGGTGACCGACCGCGGTTAGGTACAACTGGTGCCGGTTACTGTGAGATCTGGGAATGTCACAGAATGGGGTTTTTGGTCCCCTTTGTGATTACACAAAGGATTTAGTTGGTTGGGAGGAGGTATTAGGTGACAAGGGTAGGTTTTTGAGGTTTTGATGGGTCTATGAAGGTACAACACGTTGGAGATGGTCAATAAGGAGCAAGATGGACAATAAGTGGTAAAACAATGATGAAATGAATTAACCAGGGAAGTATGATATTATACTTACTTGGATGTCATTTCTGGAAGTCTGTGTGTGAAGGATGGAGGTGCTGATGATGAGTTTTGGAGGCTGCAAGTGATCACCAACTGGAGAAAAGCTTCTGCATGGGCTGCATGCACACTCCTCTTTTGCTTGGGTAGATCCGAATGTGGCTGGGATGGCTGTGCAGGAGAAGATGTTCAATCTCCTTCTTTGGATGTGAGTTCTTGCTGGAATTGGCTCTCTGAAGATGTGCTATCTTTTTGAGATCTCGCTCTTGCTCATCAACTTTCTTGCTCCCAATGTTTTCCAACCTTGAGAATAAGGTAGTTTAGGAGTTAAAAAGGGGGAACCGATGGCGGTCTGGCTTAACCGGTGGTGGTTAGGGGTAACCGACGTCGGTCAAGGTGGGATTTTCTAGGTTTGCCAAACTTAGGGGAGATCCTCCTGATTTCCTTGGATCTCATGTGTCGTTATCCCACGGATTAGACTGGGAGCTTCTGTGAGCATGTGGGAATGTGGTTAGAGGGAGTGTAGGCATTGATTTTTAGGGTTTGGGTAAGTCTTAGTTAGTTATGGTAACTTGCTAAGAATAGGTCTTAAGGTGAGTTAGCTTGATGAGGTGTCTAAGTGAAGTGTATATGTGTAGATATTATTTAAATAAGATATTTAAATAATAAATATAGTGAGGGTAAAGCATTAATTTAATTTAAATTAATTAAATTAATACTAGTGTGGTGAAGGGGGCCATGGCTAGGTGAAAGTGATGAAGGGTACTTATTGGTCGAGGTACGGAAGGGGAGTGTGACCTAATTTTAGTGTCTACATTTTGCCCCTTTTTGTTGCATAGCTTGTATTGGTAAGCGATGCTAACAAAAATAAGATGTGGTTGCCCCATGTGTGGGTGAAGGTGATCCCCCTCAAACCAGGAACTGACGAAGCAGCCGGCTGAAGCGGTGAGTGGTTTGATAAAAGGTAAATGTGAAGAAAAGGTAAATGGGTGTAGGGGAAGAGGGTGAAAGGTCTACTCAGGAAATCTAGGTAATGGGTCAGGGTCAAAGGTAGTAACAGTCAAACACGCACACGTATAAACTGCAGCACGCTACCAGGCTGAAGAGCAGGAAAACTCTACATCGTCTAAGGTCGATAGGTTTATCCAAACAAGGGTGAAGTGAATCCGGTATCCAAGGTATAGGATAAGGTCAGGAAACACAACGTAGGTTAGGTGCAGGAACGTTTAGGTATGTTCCGGTACACCAAAGGTAGGGTCAGGATAAACGGTCATGACAATAGGCTAGGTAAGGTCATTAGGTCAACAACACAGGTAACAGTGCCACAAGGTATAGTGAACACATGAGGTCAAAGGTCACTAGCGATGGTCCAGGTCCAAATATCGAGATCATGGCATGGGAAGGCCGAGGTAGGGGTAAAATAATAAGGCATCAACAGCGGACGCGAGGAGGTTGAAGAGGGTGGAGGGCCAGAGGTGAAGGTAAAGTGGTCCAGGTAGGTGTATGGGGGGAAAAAGAGAAGGGAGGTAAGGAAAATGAGGTAAATGGGGGTAAAGAGTATGCAGGGTAACCGACATCGGTCAGAATGAACTGATGACGGTGTAGGGTAACCGACGGTGGTAGTCTAGGGTAACAGACTGGTAGCGGTCAATGGTTAACCGACGTCGGTCGGGTTGGGTAGGGTATAAAAAGTGGATAACCCACATTTGAAAATTCATTTGTGCATGTGGAAAAGTAGAAAAGGACAAGCAAGAGAGAAAGAGGAAAAGGACAAGAGAGTGCAGCAGAGGAGCTTGGTTGGCGAGCCACATAGGAGAGAGTGGGTGATTGGGAGGTGGGGCCACGAGATCAGGTGGCACGATTCATGTGGCTGAGGATTGTTTGTGCATTGGAGGATGACAAGAGGCCAGAGAGGGGTCGGGTGGTCCACCCGTACAGTGGCCGGATATACCACCATGACGTCGGCAGAAGGATGAGGTAAGCTGTACACCATTGCTTAATGATTTGATGAATTAAGTAGGGTAAAATATGGGTTGTAAGAAAAATGTGGGGGGAAGATTTGAATTTAGGATTGGGAGATAAATTGGATATAATTGGGGTGGGGGAGGTTGGAATGTAGGTCAATAGGAGTGGGAAGGGAAGTAGGGAAGGTGTAAATAAGTTTGGTTGGGTAGTGGGGTGGATTTGGTCAAAATGAAAAAAATATAGTTGGGGGTTTTGGCGTTGTTTGCTATCACAGTGACCGGCGGTGGTCCCTGTAGGCCGACGTCGGTCATGTAGAAGTGGGATCGGTCAAGACACAGGTGACCGATAGTGGTTAAAGGCCACCAGTGATGGTTATGGGTAACCGGAGTTGGTGTGAAAATAAGGAAATGGGGCCAGAAATAGGCAAAAATGGGTTAGGTAGTGGAAACAGATGGTCAATGGGTAGGGTAAGAGATGGAAAGGTGTGGTTTAAGAGAGAGAGGATGGGTTGTGGTTGGTTTGGTTAAGGATTAGGGTAGAGGGGGGTCAGGAAGAATAGGTGGTTGGGGGGTGAACACAAGGTAATGGAACAGGCATACTAATATATAGTGTTGGTTGGATGCAGGCCCGGGATGAGCTGCAGATGAGGGATCGGAGCCACTTATATTGCTAGAGATACATGGACAGGTGACTTTCGAGGAGTGGAGCCACATTGATGATGTCAGCCTGATTGGGATCCGCCATTATGGGTGGGTTGTGAGAGAGTAGAGTCTGATGGTCGCACTCATCGAGAGATGGGATTCGGTGACTAACACCTTCCACTTGCCGACAGGGGAGATGACCATCACCCTGGAGGATATATATAGGATATTGAGACTACCGATTACTGGAGACCAGGTGTACTCAGTGACATCTGAGGTCACGGCAGGGTGTATAGATGAGGTATTTGGAGAGAGAGCAGGTGAGTTGTGCATTACCACAGTGCCAGCCTGAGTTACAGAGAGGTATATGCTGCCCATCCTGAGGAGATGCAGTTGATAGTGTTGATGATGGAGGCGATCGGATGCTACACATTGCTAGATTCAGAGGGTGGGAGATTCCCACAGTCATTGATGGGTGTCCTTCGGGACATGATGATTGAGCATACCAGTTTTTCTTGGGCACCAGCTTTGTTGGTGCAGTTATACAGAGAGTTGTGGGCCTACGGGTAATTACGGAGATATAGTCTGTGTTGCACTTTCCTTCTGCACTGCTGGGCTTATGAGCACATTGCGTGTGTGTGACTGACAGGCCTACCCCAGGTAGATGCATTTGAGTCGGGAGTCATCCGAGTTGGTTGTAGGTGATGGGTGCCAGAGGGTAGTGTACAGAGAGCCCGGGCTACATACGACGTAGCATATTATAGACAGAGACTAGAGAGCCTGTCCAGTGTGGATATAGTCTGGAGACCCTATGTGACCTATCCCTCTTACAAAGGGATGTATACAGAGCTGGAGGGACTACAGCTACAGAGGTGGATAGAGGGATGCCGTGTGGGGAGCACGAGATGATACCTGTCGACCGAGTGAGGTGACAGTTTGGTTTAGTGCAGGATGTGCCCCCGCCCTTCCCACGGTATAGGAGAGATGAGGTGGAGAGACCCTTGTCTCCACCCCATCCAGCAGAGTCGATAGGGGAGGAGGAGGAGCCTATGGACCATAGCATAGATGATGTAGGGGTGACAGTAGCATACAGCCGTGGTGGGCCATACAGAGGTAGGGTCAGGTAGGGACAGCTGGGGGGTAGGGGCCATAGGTACAGGCCGAAAGGCCAGAGCCACAGATATAGGTGGAGAGGTGAGAGCCTCAGGTACAGGTACAGGAGGAGGAGCCCAAGCTGTAGATACTAGTAGATGGTGTGATGAGACCACTACAGACAGTCTCCAGTGAGCAGACACAGTCGCACACGTATAGTGCCGAGAGTGTAGGTGGCCAAAGCCTGAAGGAGAGAGAAGAGGACATCGAGCAGTGCACGGGGGTCAGCATCAGATGTCAGTCCGTCTAGTGGTAGATGAGGGACAATATGTCACCTATTTTTGTATTTTTGGATTTTGGATGTATACCGGCCTGCGAGCCAAAGAGATATTGTATGTATATTTTGTTCATGATACTGGCCTGAGAGCCGAAGACATTTTTGTATTGATTATAGTGTTGTACATGATACCGGCCTGTGAGCCGATGATGATTATTTATAGCATATCAGGCCTACGTGCCGAACATTTTTGAGATGATAGCCATGATGAGACAGGCATGTTTATTGAGATACACATTTATGTGATACAGGTGTACATTGTATGGAGACACACATGTATATATGAGGAGATAGATGATATTCAGGTGATGTTGTTGTGATATGTATGAGTTTTACTGTACTTATGATATGGATGGAAAATAGATGAGCTAGGCATGATAGAGTCAGGTCATAGGCATGGATCGAGTCAGGTTAGGCATGGATCGAGTCAGGTCGGTTTAGGCATGGATTGAGTCAGGTCAGTTTAGGCATGGATCGAGTTAGGTCGGTGTTAGGCATGGATTGAGTCAGGTTAGTTTAGGCATGGATTGAGTCAGGTCGGTTTAGGCATGGATCGAGTCAGGTCGGTTTAGGCATGGATCGAGTCAGGTCAGTTTAGGCATGGATTGAGTCAGGTCGTCATGGATCGTCAGGTTTTTAGGCATGGATCGAGTTATTTCAGGTGATATTGGATGTTTATTTCAGTAATAACAAAGGGCAATGTAAATGTATGAGATGGTGTAAAATGTGGAAAATGTTAGTTATGTTATGAAAATGTGAAATAAGATAAGTGGTAAAGGGTATGTGGTATATGGGTTAGATGTTGAGGTGTTTGATAGGAACAGGAAATCAGGTAAAGGTGGGGAAAATGGTTAGGGTAAAGAGTGGTCGAGCTAACCTTCCAGGGCCCCATGCCCTAAAAGTGCTGCCTACATAGTCCCGATGAAAAGGGACCTCAGACCGATGTAGTTCTCCCATAAGCTAGGGAAGAAAGATGAAAATGAGTTAGTAGGTTTTTAGGCATGTAGTGGGTTTTAGGTTTAATGGGTGTGGGTAGATTATAGGTAAAATGATGTAGGTGAAGGTGATTATGGTGAAAGGGGAGTGCTACCCCCAAAGGTAAGCGACGAGGACCAAGTCCTATATAAGGTAATCAGAATGTAAACAAAGACAGTTTAAAAGATAAGAGGGGGCCATAGAGCCACCTGATTGGGTAGGAACCTACCGAGTAGATCATACCTTGGAGGAGGTGATAAACACAAGACCCAAAAGACACCACACGATTAACGGTTCTACGATGAAGGTAGTCACAGGATCACCAAATGTCTAAATTCCAAGATGTCCCTTGAGGCAACTGAGGAAATGAGGGTAGAAATGGTAAGTGGGAAAAGGTAGTTAATTTGATATGTTTGAGTGACAGGGCTTTTGGGCAAGAGGTCCTAGGGCACAATGGGCAAGTCCATGACTAAAAAGTTATGTTTCTTGTGATAGACTGATCGATGCGGGAAGTCTATATGGGATAAATAATATGGTACTCCTTGAGGTCTTCGTGAAGCTGATCGATGCGGGAAGCTTCATTTTCTCTCATTCTCTTTTTTTTTTTTTTGAAAGCTTCGCATAGCTGTCCTTCGAGGGAGCAGTCTATTTATAGTAGCAATTTGGTCGAGAGGAAGATGTCCTTTTGAGGGAGTCATCTTTTATTAGAAGTTTGACTCAAGGAGTTTGGTCCCATTGGAGGTCTTTGAAATCATGGACAAGACCAAGGTGAAGGATAGGACTCTTGTTCAAAAGGCAAGGTGGAACGACCATGGGATCTCATCTAAAGATAGATGAAAAGTATCCATGAGAATCATGCTATGTGTAGTGCCGTGGTGCACGTATTCAAGAGTAGATAACAAGTGACAGGTACTCACATGATTCTTGTTTAATCGTTAGGGAGGTGTATGAAGTGGATAGCGCTCAAGGGGTGAGCCTGTAAAGAGACACAAGGGTGAGGTAGGACAATGAGTCAACAATAGAATGGTCGAAGATGTAATGCGTTGAGGGGCTCAGGTTCAGGTTTACCCTCAAGTGAGGACAAATGATAGGCACCTGATCCATAGGTATGAGTTACGATGTAGGGTCCAAGCCAATTAGGAGAAAATTTTCCCCGTTTTCTTTTCTCCACTTTGGTTACGTGTTGATTTTCTTTCAAAACAAGGTCACCCACTTGAAAGGTTCGTTCATGAACACGTTTTTCATAGGCACGCTTGATGCATTTTTGATAGACTTGGAGGTGATCTAGAGCATTAAGACAATGTTCATCTAATAACTCTAGTTGTGCCAAGCGGTCCTGACGAAAGTCATCATCAGTAAGCATGTCATGGAGAGAAATGTGGAGTGAGGGGATCTGGACTTCGAGAGGCAAAATAACCTCTGTACCATAGACCAGTGAAAAGGGTGTAGCCACAGTGGCAGTGCGAATACTAGTACGGTATGCCCATAGAGCAAAAGGAATGTGCGTATGCCAATCCTTCCCAGTATCGTCAACCACTTTCATGAGAATTTTATTGAGGGTTTTGTTAGTGGATTCGGCTTGGCCATTGGTTTGTGGGTAATAAGGTGAGGAGAAACTAAGCTGAATGCTGAAGGCATCACAAAGTTTTTGCAGTGTTTTGTTTTTGAATTGTTTTCCATTGTCAGTGATGAGGCGATGAGGGACACCAAAGTGACAAATGATGTGATGGTTAATAAACTCACATATTTTCTCAGCTTTCATGGAGATAAGTGGTATGGCTTCTACCCATTTGGTGTAATATTCGGTAGCAGTTATAATCCATTGATGGCATTGGGAAGAATGAGGATTGATTTCTCTGACAAGATCCAAACCCCATTGAGAGAAGGGCCAAAGGTCACGAGCGACCTGTAAGGCATGACTGGGTGTATGATGAAGGTTGGAATGTTGTTGACATTTCACACATGTTTGACATAGTCGCAACAATCATGGTTAAGGGTCAGCCAGTAATAGCCGAGGTGAAGAATACGCTTAGCAACAGCAAGACCACTAAAGTGGCCTCCACATATGCCATCATGAACTTCTTTAATGGTGTAGGGGATTTCAGAGCTGGTGAGGCATCATAAGAGAATACCATCAAAGCCACATGTTTATAGAGAAGGCCACCCATGACAACATAACGAGAGGCCTGTTTGAGAAAGGCACACTGTCCATTACGTGTGAGATCAGGAGGTAAAATAGAAAGGGAAAGGTAGTTCGCAAGCTGCTTATACCAAAGATCTGGTGTGTTCAGCGAGGTAGTGTGGATGAGGTTAATACAACAAGATTTATAAGAAGGTCTCGGTATGCATTTTACGGTAACAAAGATGTCTGAATCATCAGGTGAAGCGGGTATTTGAGAAGCGAGGCAGGCCATGGTATCCATGAATTTATTAGTGGATCACGGAATGGTTTGAATTTTATAGCGGTCAAAGGTAGTCAACATGATGCTGACGTAACACTTGTATTCTTGAAGTATTTCATTATGACACTGATAAACACCATTGACTTGGTTTACTACCAGTTGAGAATCACCAAAGATATTAATGGACTTAACATCTAAGGCATAGGCAGTCATGAGACCCAATACGAGCGCTTCGTATTCGGTGACATTGTTGGTGCATTCGAAGTTGAGTTTAAATGATAAGGGCATGGGTTCACCATCAAGAGGAATGAGGATAATGCCTACACCACCCCCATGCTGACATTTGGAACCATCGAAGAATAAGGTCATTTGGTAAGGGTTGTCATCCAAAGAGAGGTTAGCAATGGATTCGTCGGGGAAGTCAAAATTAGAGGGTTGGTCCCAGACAATAGGTGCGTCAGCCAGTTGGTCAGCGATAGCCTGGCCTTTAATGGAATTTTGGTGGATGAATTCGAGGTCAAGATCAGCTAAAAGCATAAGCCATCGTGTGGTATGCTGATTTTGATAAGGTTTAGCGTACATGATGTGTAAAGGGTCAGTGTTGGTCACGACATAGGTTTTGTGGTTGAGTAGGTAATGGCGGAGTTTGGTGGCAACAAAAACTAAGGCTAAGAAAAGTTTTTCAGGGTGAGTGTATCAGGTTTCGTAGTCCAGAAGGGTATGGCTTATATAATAAACCGCCTGCTCCCTATGTTGTTCATCACGATGAGCGAGCATGGCTCCCAGGGAATGATTGGTAGCTGATATGTATAGGTAAAAAGGTTGGTCATCTTTAGGTGGGATAAGGATGGGTGGTTGGAGAAGGTATTGTTTTAAGGCCTCAAAAGCTTTGTGACAGTCATCATCCCATTTAAAGGAGACATCCTTCCTAAGCAGATGATGAAATGGTTGACACCGATCCGATAATTGTGAAATAAATCGGTGAATGGATTGCAATTTACCTTGCAGGCTACGAAGTTGTTTAAGGTTAGTGGGTGGAGGCATTTCTAGAATGGCCTTGACTTTAGCTGGGTCAACTTCTATACCACATAAGGAAATGATAAATCCCAAGAGCTTTCCTGAGAGAACCGTGAAGACACACTTTTTAGGCTGCAGGCGGATGCAATATTTAATAAGGTGATCAAAGATGGTTTTGAGGACAGTGAGGTGCTCGGTGCAATGTTTAGATTTAGCCAAGAGATCATCCACGTAATCTTCCAATATGTGATGCATGATATCATGGAAGATGTAAGTCATAGCACGCTGATATGTAGCACCAACATTTTTAAGGCCAAAAGGCATGACTCTATAGCAGAAGGTCCCCCAAGGGGTAATGAATGCGGTCTTGTGCTGATCTTCTGGGGCAAGAAAAATTTGGTTATAACCCAAAAAACCATCCATGAGCGAGAGCATTTCGTGACCCATGGTAAGGTCTACCAGTTGATCAATACCGGGCAAGGGAAAGTCATCTTTCAGGTAGGTGAGGTTGAGGTCACGGAAGTCCATGCAAATATGAAGTCCCCCTATCACCTTAGTGACAGGGATGATGTTAGAAATCCATTGGGGATAATCAATGGGTAAGATGAAAGAAACAGAAAGAAGATGCTGAAGTTCTTCTTTGACGAGAAGGGCAATGCGAGGGTGCATCTTCCTTAGCTTTTGTTTGATAGGTTTGGCATCGGGAATGGTTACGATATTGTGGACCACTATGGTGGGGTCAATACCGGGCATGTCTGCGTAAGACCAAGCGAAAGCGTGTTTATGCTCTCAGAGAAAAGAAGTGATGGCTTCCTGTTCAGCAACATCTAAAGATTGTCTGATCTTTAGGATGTGTGGGTCGTCCTGAGTATGAATGTTGATTTCAATAGTCGATTCATTCAACATGGTTTGCATCTCAGATGGTAACGACCGATGAATATATGAGTCTTCTGCACCAAGGTAGGTGAGTATGGATTCATCATCCTGACATTGAACGACGTTAATGGTTGGTGTGTCATCGTCGATCATCTCAGGATACAGGAATGGGAGAGTGGAAGGGGCCTCGCCTTCACATTGATAAGTCAGAGGCCCCAAGGAAATGGTGTTTATGAAAAAAAAAAGTTAGGAGGGATAGATTCAGGGTCTATCGACTCCATTGGTGAGGGTGGTGATGAAGGTGGAGAAGGGCTAGGGTCTGTAATGAGTTCGATGTGGGCTTGTTTGGTAGGAGGTTCGGGGAAGCTGATACCACTACGGTCATTGTGTTTGTGGGTGGTACATGGAATAACGGTATGGCGGCCTTGCTCATAGAAGCCAAAACCAAAACCCTTCCATGCACAGTGGTGTAGGAAGGTGTGGGTGAAACGGTGATTGGTAAGTGATTGGAAGTCAGCGGAAAATGGGCGGGGTTGTGATGGTGGTTCAGGTGTGTAGGTAGTAGTATCAAGTCCCCCATAGGTGAGACTAGTACGAAGATGAGGAGGACCATAAAGGAGGCTTTCTCCGATATGGTGATCATAACGAGGGTGTTGGTGAAGGCTTCCATACTCATGCAGAGTAAGGAATGTGTTGACACTATATAGGTGGTACTCCCCCAGAGTGAGGCATTGAAAAACACCTTCCAAGGGATCAGTGGTTGGTATGTGGGTAGCTGGTATGGATGATGTGTCAGAGGTCGATGCGGAGGTGGTGTTAACAGATTGGGGAGCTAATGGGGCTGTAGGAATAGAGGAGGTATGTGTGGTTGAGGTAGTGACTGTACTGGTAGGTGGAGGTGTAGGTGAAGTGGTAGTAGGTGCAGAGGTAGATGGCATGATAGGTATGAGTACATCATTGGGTCGGTAAAGCATGTTGCATGTTTTAAAAGGTGATGGGTCAGCTGGAATGGTATAAGTGTGTCCTTCATGTTCAAACTTTACACAATGATGCAAAGTGGAAGGAACACAACCCATGACATGGATCCAGGGTCTACCAAGCAACAAGTTATATTGGAATTCCCCCTCCAAAACATAAAACAATTCTGGAACAGTGCGAGGGCCCACACGAACGTGAAGGATGACAGTGCCTAGTGTGGAGGTGATAGCATCGTTGAATGAACGCAACATGACTGGATGTTTGTGCATGTAATTTTCAGGTATGCGCATTTGAGAAAATGCATGGGATGAAATGATGTTAATGCTAGCGCCACCATCAATCATCACATGGCATACCTGTATGTCATCAATGTGAACAGAGATGAAGAGGGCTGGGTCCGGGTCCTCATTTTGGTATGGTGCAATCTCCTCCTCTGAGAAGCTAAGGGAGGCCACTTGGTTAACAAGGTGAGGTGAAGATGAAGGTGGTAATTTGGTGAGGGATGCTACATGATGGGGTGTGATAATGGAGGCTACGGGTGTAGGGTCATTGGGTAAAACCTCGATAGATTGAAGAATCTCCATGAGGGCTTACCGATGGGATTCTGAGGTTTGGATGAGGTCATATAGGGACATTTTGAGTGGAGATTGGTGTAATTGTTTGAGCATGGTGTGATGTGTGACACCATTAGAAATGGGGTATGTGGGGCCGTGGATAGTTATCTTAGGTATGGGTGCAGATGGTATGTTGGGTATAGGATTGGATGGTGGGTCAACTACTTTTTCTTTACCCTTCTGCACATGTAGTGACGTGTACCATGTTGATTTGAGGGAATTTTTCAAATGGAGAGGGTGTAGGGTAAGTGGTATAACGACATGAAGGGAAAAAACCTATGGGAGGAGAAAAGCCCTGTGAGGTCAGTTGGGCGCAGCGACATTTGGGTGGCGGTGTGGCAAGTTCTCTGATGCAAACCATGTTAATTTCAAATTTTGTGTGTGGTTCTGGGAGCTGTGAGGGTGGAGGTTGTGGTTGTTGAGTGGGTAATGTGAGAGGGGGTGTAGGTGAAGCAGGGTCCTCGTTAAGAAGGTCATCATCATCAAAGTTGGTTTCAGGTGGACACAATTGGATAAGGACAGTTTTCAAGGCCTTACAGTTCTCCACATCATGCCCTGGCACACGATGGTATGCACAAATTTTGGTATCATCAAACCCTTTTGGCTTGGGTTTGAGGGGGTCGTAAGGTCGGAGTGGCGGTAATGTGATAACAGAAGTCTCAAGGAGGTTGTTTAAAATTTTGGCATAGGACCCTGCTAGTGGATCACAATGGGAAGTGAACGTGGGTTTGGGTGTAGGTGTGGTTGGTTGTCGGGGAATTGTTTGTGGATTTGTAGGAAGGGGTCGAGCTATGGATTTAGGTGCTGGTGTGGTTTGAGGTATCTATCAGGTTCATTTGGGTAGGGGTATAGTAGATGGATGGGTAGGAGGGTGTGGTTTTGTTTTGATTACCTTGTTGTGTGGCAATGGGGTTTTGTTTTTGGGGTGCACCTTCTTGGGTAAAGGTGATGTGGGCGTACGAGGTCTATGAGGGAAAGTAGATGGAGGAAGAGGGTGAGTTACCCATGGGGATAACGGGGGTGCTATGAAGGTAGATGACGCAGGTCGTGCTTGGGGTGTGAGGGACAAATGACTGAAGTGTAGTAGGTAGTGAAGCAATGGCTAGAAGGTATCAGAGGTATTGGTGGTAAAGAGACTATAGGTGTGGGTATGAGTCATGTTGTGTGCTTGGGTAGGTTAGAAATTTGTGAGGCTGGAATGGGTGGTTGGGTTATTGGGTTATGACTGGGTGAGGGGTGCTTAACCCTGTTGGGTAGCTGAGGTCTGAAGGCAGATGGGACATGTGTGGGTGTGATTGATGCGGTAGGGGTATGAGGTTGATGAGTTTGTTTCTTTAGTTTGGGTGTTCAGAGTAGGTGTGGTTTTAACATTGGAGGATGTAGCTAAATCCAATTTAATAGGTGGATGGGTAAGGCTGGTGGTTGGGGTGACCCCTAAAGTGGTAATAGGTTTAGTGGAGGTAAATGTTGTAGGTATGGGTTTAGGTTTAGGCATAGGTCAGGTTATGGGTAAGGATGTGGTGTGAGTGCTAATGGGTATCGTGGAAGGGGTTGCAACAGTGGTTGTATGTGGTT
The DNA here is from genome assembly GCA_019776745.2 of Taxus chinensis. Lineage (NCBI taxonomy): Eukaryota > Viridiplantae > Streptophyta > Pinopsida > Cupressales > Taxaceae > Taxus > Taxus chinensis. Next base: position 624,766,934 of record CM034148.1, on the reverse strand, counting down.
TGACGGGTGGAAGTGTGCTTGGGTAGATGGTGGAGGTGTCATCGAGGGATTTCTACATTTGTGTTGAGACAGGGAGTAAGAGGCACCCCCATAACAAGGCTCTATCCACATACTCTAAGTGATCAGCCAAACGTGAGAATGGCACGTTTGTGGGTGGAGTTGGTGAGGACCTCATGGGAATTCCCGTAAAATGAATCTTGGAGACGGGGAATCGGCCGGCTTCAGCTTCCGTGGGTAAGAGAGCTGAAAGTAGGTCTGTTGGATGTCAGGTAGTGGATGGAGAATGTTTTCCACGAGGTAAAGGTATCTCTACTGGGTCTATGATGGGTGGAGGAGATGACGGGAGCTCCTCTGTGGGTGGAGGAACTGATAGGTGCTCCTCTGTGGGTGGAGGAGGTAATGGGTGCTCCTCTATGGGTGGAGGAATTATGGTAGGTAAAGGTTCACTGAGTGGAGAAGCTAGGGGAGAGATGGTCTCAATGTCAGCAGAAGACTCCTCTGTAGGAGATGAAGGGTGTTCCTCTATTGGTGAAGGAACAGTGATGGTTAGGTCAGACATGGAAGGAGGGTTTCGGGCTAGGATTTCTACTATGGAAGGGATGTGAGGTAATTGAGATGCGACAGGTACCTCGTTAAAGATCGCATGAACCTCACGAGTATGGGTATCGTGAGTGGATGTCTCACCTGTTTGATTGGATGAAGGGGCATGATTGGGAAATGGTTTTTTTAAAGATTTGTAGATTTTGATTAGGGGCGGCGTTGGGATTATCCACAGTCAACTCACCTTTCTCGAGCATTTCTTGGACAATATTCTTAAAAGTGATGTAGTTTCCATCACTATGACCCTTTACATGGTGATAGTTACAGAAATCTTGTTCCTTATACCACGTGGGCATGGGGCAAGCAGGGTTGAAACCAGTGTGTGGTTTTATGGGTGGAAGGGTGATGGTGTCCAACTTTGATCAACTTTTCTAAAACAGAAGAGTAAGGTTCCCCAATTGGGGTATATTTTCACTGCTCTTGTCTGAATCGAAAACCCTATACAGGTGATAGATTAGATGAGGGTGTGGCTTGATTGGATGGATGAGCTGGGCCAGCCTTGAGTACCACTGCGTTAGCGGTACCTTTAGCCTTTGAATAATTGGTTGGTGGTTTAGAAGAAGAAGAGGTTTCAGTCAACTTGAATGTCGAATTCTTATTTCATAATTGGATTTTCTTCTCTTCAATAGCCCAAATTTCTAACTTTCGTGTCATAGTAAATGCCCTCATCGAATGTTCTGAAAGTTTGGACCTGCAAGGTCAGGGAGATATGTATGGCACAAGCTCGAGTGAAGAGCTTGATGAGTTCAGTTTGTGGTAGCTGAAAGGTAAGTTGATTGATCAGGCTGCACCAACGAGTGACAAAATCTGTGATAGATTCATCCTCGTATTGATGTGTGGAATATAGATCGGTCATGGTAACTTTCTTGGCGATGTTGATAGAAAAATGATCCAAGAAAGCTTGGGCTACCTAATTGAATGAAAATATGGAGTGTTTGGGTAACCCACTATACCAATCTAATGTTGGTCCAGTGAGGGACATGGGAAAAGTTCTCAAAAGTAAGGCATCATCATGAGCAATCAAATAACATCCATGTTTAAACGAGCGCAAATGTTATTGTGGGTCTTCCTTACTATTGAAGTGGTTGAATTTAGGCATTTCCCAATGCACAGGGTATGAACGGATGGGAATGGATGGGTGAATAGGCTCGTTGCAAATCTCATCATAAGTGAGAGTGTTGTGGGAGCGAGAAACTGATGCCTCCAGTGTTTACATCTTATCCATCATCAATATAATTAGGTCATTGGTGGGTTGTGATGATTGGATGCCTCCTATAGCATGAGGAGGTTGATTTTGGGTGTATAATGGGTGTGACATTCTAGTATAGTGGGGCTGCCATGTAAGGTGGTGAAGAAGAAGGCAATGAAATAGGGGGTACGTACCCGGAATGAACAATAGATGAAACAAGCGGTTGTTGGTAGTATGTATACGGGGGAGGAAGGGTTGTGGTAACCCTAGTGGCAATAGGGGCTAGTGATTGTGGAATGGAAAGAACTACGTTCTGAAATGGGGTAGGGGTCACTGATACTGGAGGTGGGAACATAGCTATGGGTATGTATGAGACATGAGAGGTAGATGAAGTTGTATTTGGGGTAGTCATCCGAGGGTATGGTAGATGTAATGGATGCTACAGGGGTAACAGATGCGGCAGTCATAGCGGGTATAGGACCTAACTGCGAAACGACTGGGGGTAAAGTGGAAGCGGGCAGCACGGAGCCAGATGGGGCTGAGGTAGAATTGGGTGTGAGTGTCGGGGGGATAGATACGGGCATGTCGTATATCAACTAACCCTAGGAATCTCAAGTGGATGAATGGGAGAGGTAAAACTGCAAGGCAGTAGGGTTCTGGTCAAGGAGTCGTGCAAACTCCTCATCTCTGATAGTGATATTGGTAGGTTGGATGGGATCCATGGCTGGTGATAGAATAGAGGGTGGTGAAGGACTAGGTGGGAGTGACTTGGCTGACTAGCGTGGAACACGAGGGTGTTCACTTGTCTTCGGGTCAGTACCATGTGAACCGGTACTAATCAGGTGGGGTTGCTTCTCTGTAAATAATATAGAAAATAGCAAGAACAGGTAAATCTGGTGATAAAAAATGGATGAAGTAACAAATGGTGAGTGGAATGTGAAATAGGGTAACCGATGCCAGTTAGGGAAAACCATGACGTCGGTTAGGGGTAACCGCTACCAGTTACTATGGGAAATAGGTAGTGAGTAATCAGTGAGGCAAAAGGTGAAATTCTGACAAGTATGTCAAATCTGGGGATGTGTAAAACGTCAATGGAAAAGGTGACAGTAACAGAGACTATGGGAAATGGAGAAAAATGAAGTGAGAACTGTCCTTTTGAATAGGTTAGCAAAACGCCCTGAAACCGATGTCGGTTGAGGCCTAACCAATGGCGGTCAGAGGTAACTGATGACAGTCACTGTGAAACTGAAATAGTGATAAGAAAGAGTGGTCGTGAATTAGAATTTGATGTGGAATCAGACCTAGAATTCTAGGAATGATGGTTATATGGCCCAGGTAAACTCAGGTGGAGCTGAAATACACCAGCTATGATGGGGAGTGTGCAAGGAAAGACAAAAATAATGATTGAAAGCTCTCACCTCAAAACATAAATCAGACAAAACACTAAGAAATAATGTTCCTAGAGTTCCTATTCCATTACATTTGTTCAGATTTATGTTATTTAGGGACTGGCACATGAACTGTGAAGCAGAGTTTTTTGGTGAGGATGGCTTCCTATAAAGAAGGAGATCTAAAGGGTGAGGTTTCAGGTTTGTTATGGTGGGGGCGGGATACGCTCTGAAGTATGACTTGACAGAGCAACGAGCTGGGTGCCCATTGTATTGTGATCGTGTGATCACCTACAACTTATTCCAAGTAAGACGTTATTTAAGAATGTATGTATTTAAATTTTTTTGCGGTTTGGTAAGACTCAGAGAAAGAGAAAAAGATCTAAGTTCTTTTCTACAATTCATTTGTCAACCATCTGTTGGTAATGACATCCAACATATAGGTTACCCTCAATTAATGTGAGCTAATGCCGAAAATCAGAATGAAATGCACTTATTTTAAACCCAAATTGAAAGTATGATATTCGATGAAAAAAACATAGATGAATAGGAAGAGGGATGCTCTTTCATTAAAATGCATAAAACATGAAGCGATGATTCCTTTTAAATACACAAAAAGAAAATTTTCCTTTAGAGCAACTAAAAAGAAGGATTGGATTACCAGGGAAGAAAATTAGTGTGTACGCTTTTAGAAGGGAAAAAAACACACAATTTTTTCCTAGGAATGAATGAAATGCAAGGAACCCTAGATGGTTCCCACCAGGCATGCCAAAATGTTTCACCTTTTTCTTAGATTGTTCCTTTGAATGGTTGATGAAACAGAAAGGGTAACGGGCGTAGGAGGAATACTTGTTCAAATGTCGGTTGATGGGTTGTTGCACACGTATGAATTTTGAATCCATAGCTGACCATGAGAGATTCCTTTTGTCTAGGAGGAACTACTTGTAATGAAAGAAAGATCACTAGAAATCATTAAAGAATATGGGCAGTGAACTGCCTAGCATGAGCTAGATCCGAGAAGTATGGCACTTCCTAGATGGTTGTCAGTCCACTATTTTAAACAAATTAATGCTAAAAACAAAGTAAATCCTATTGTTATTTTAAAATGATTTTGGTATCTCACTTAAAACACAACAAGAAACAGATCTAATCTAATAGGCTAGGCTAGAATAGAATCCACAAGTCAAAGGGTTGGTTCTGAGTTCTGCAGGTCTGATGAAGTGTTTTTGGTCCCCTTTGTGATTGCACAAAGGATTTAATTGGTTGGGAGGAGGTATTAGGTGATAGGGGTATGTTTTTGAGAGGTTTTGATGGGTCTATGAAGGTAGAACATTTTGTAGATGGTCAATAAGGAGAAAGATGGACAATAAGTGGTAAAACAATGATGAAATGAATTAACCAGGGAAGTATGATAATATACTTACTTGGATGTCATTTTTGGAAATCTATATGTGAAGGATGGAGGTGCTGATGATGAGTTTTGGAGGCTACAAGTGATCACCAACTGGAGAAAAGCTTCTGCATGGGCTGCATGCACACTCCTCTTTTGCTTGGGTAGATCCGAATGTGGCTGGGATGGCTGTGTAGGAGAAGATGTTCAATCTCCTTCTGTGGATGTGAGTTCTTGTTGGAATCAGCTCTCTAAAGATGCACTATATTTTTAAGATCTCACTCTTGCTCATCAACTCTCTTGCTCCCAATGTTTTCCAACCTTGAGAATAAGGTATTTTAGGAGTTAAAAAGGGGTAACCGATGGCGGTCCGGCTTAACCAACGACAGTTAGGGGTAACCGATGTCGGTCAAGGTGATATTTCCTAGGTTTGCCAAACTTAGGGGAGATCCTCCTGATTTCCTTGGATCTCGTGTCGTTATCCCTCTGATTAGACTGGGAGCTTCTTTGAGCATGCAGGAATGTGGTTAGAGGGAGTGTAGGCATTGATTTTTAGGGTTTGGGTAAGTCTTAGTTAGTTATGGTAACTTGCTAATAATAGGTATTAAGGTGAGTTAGCTTAATGAGGTCTCTAAGTGAAATATATGTGTAGATATTATTTAAATAATATATTTAAATAATAAATATAGTGAGGGTAAAGCATTAATTTAATTAAATGAATACTAGTGTGGTGAAGGGGGCCATGGCTAGGAGAAAGTGATGAAGGGTACTTATTGGTCGAGGTACGGAAAGGGAGTGTGACCTAATTTTAGTGTCTACAGCTGGCATTTTACACTTTCTTACTTATGTTGAATGTCCATCCCATTTGAGTACTAAGGATAAGAGAGCCATCAAATTAAGGTCTTCCCAATATGTGTTGTGGGAAAATGCATTGTTCAAACGAGGCATAGATGGAAGTTTTTAAAAATGGGTTGACAAGGAGCAACAAAAGAAGTTGTTCTCATCTTTTCATGACCAGGCTTGTGGAGGTCATTTCTCTTCTATTGTCACAGCCCACAAAATCCTCCGTGCTAGATATTATTGGCCTACCTTTTTCAAAGATGCATCAAAGTGGGTAGGCAAGTGTGAAGCATGTCAAACCTTTGTTGGAAGACCCAAATTGGCTGCTTTACCTCTCTAACCAATAGTGATTGAGGAACATTTTCAACAATGGGGTTTGGACTTCATTGGGACACTAAATCCACCTTCAAGTGCAGGGTATACTCATTTTTTGACTGCCATTGATTATTTCACTAAGTGGGTGTAAGCCGTTCCAGTTAAAAGTACTACTTCTGAAGTAGTATGCAACTTCATCAAGGAGCACATCTTAATAATGTTGTGGATACCAAACAAGATTGTCTCTGACAATGCTTCCAATTTTTCTTCTGCTAAGATGATGGATTTATGCTATGGCTATGGCATTTGTCTTGCCCACTCTTCAGATTACTATCCCCAAGGGAATGGGCAAGCAAAATCAACTAAAAAGAACTTGGTCACCATTATTTGGAAGCTTGTTAATGACTCTCAGAGGAATTGGCATAAGAAACTATATGATGCTTTATGGGTAGAAAGGATTACACCTAAGAGAGACATAGGAATGTCTCCTTTTCAAGTGGTATATGGAGTTGAAGATCAGCTGCCAGTGACATTGGAACTATCTGCCTTACATTTGATGAAGGCCATTGAGGATGCCAGCTTTACCAATTCATTGGACAAAAGAATTTATGTACCTCCAGAAGTTGAATGAAGATAGATTGCAAGTGGTTGATAGAATATCAACTCATGAACTCAAGGTAAAAGCTCTATTTGACAAAAAGGCTAAACCCAAAAGTTTTCAAGTGGGAGACAGTGTTCTTCTTTGGGACAAAAAGCATGAACCTTGAGGCAGCCATGGTAAATTTGATTCCCTTTGGCTTGGTCCTTTTAAAATCAGACATTTTATTGGTGAAAATTCTTTTTACCTGGACTACATGTATGGTTCTCCTCTCCCACTTCCTTATAGTGGGAAATTTTTGAATTTGTTCAAAACCTAGTAGTTTTAGCAGCCCCTCTGTACATTCTATATAGTGTTTTTTCTTTCATTTTTTTTTTGGTTGTTTCCCTTTCTGCATTCTCTTCTATGTTGGTTTTGCTTCTTTTTGAATCCATTTCCCAATGGATAAGGCACTGATCCAATCTTATTACCCATAATTCTCTAAGGTTCTTGATTTTTCATCTTTCCTCTATCAAATCATCCCCAGAAGGAGCCAGTTGTTGTCCTTTCAATTTTCTTCACCTTTTCAAGTCTAAATTCATGAAAATTGAAGCCCTGCCATGGAATAAATTCATGTTTTAAACTCCTCACGACTCTTGTTTTCATTTCCCACAATGTTTTTAATCATTTTCCTTAGTATGTTGTTATTAAAATGTTTTACCTATTTTCAATAGGTGGGAAATTATTTTGGTTCACTTTTGGTGATTTTGGAATACGTGGGACCTTGCATCTTTTTTTTCTAACCTTTTGCAAAGAAATAAATCCTTCATCAGGAGCAAAAATGGTGTTTTCCCACTTCCTGCAACTTTCTACATTCTTTTCCCCATCAAATTCTTGCTTGGGAAGGTGAGGTTACGTGTTTGTTTCCCATTGGATGCGGCTAGGTGGGTTTCTTTGTGAACTTATCACTTTTGGTGATTTTGGGTAAAATGCCAGATTTTCCCCGCATCCCCTCTGGTCCTTGATTGGCTGGAGAAATTTTGGCAGAGGTTCATCTCGGCGGGTTCATTTTATTTTCTAAGGCATTGTGGTGAAGAGATAAATTTCTAAGTTGAGGCCCATAACCAATCAGAGAAGAAAACGTGTTCATGTTGAAAATTCAATGGCAAGGACGTGGACTTTGGGGGGAAAGTTAGAATTTTTCCATTTTCCAAAATAGATAAAAAGCGAGGCACATCCCTGTAACTAATCAGGTGGCTCCACATGTAACCAATCAGAGAGGGACATGTGGCTATTTCTCATTTCATAGGCGCTTCGGTGGACTGGTGGGAGACTTTGGGAATTTTACCCTTATTTCCAAAAAGGGTGAAAAGTTCCAAAATGGCCCGTGGCCCCACCCAAGTGAAAGGATAAATTTTCAAGCTGAGGCCCGCACCAATAAGAGAGAGACACGTGGCCTACATTGAAAATTCAAAGGCGGAGGCATGAGCCTTTGGGGAAAATTTGGAATTCTTCCCCTTTCTCAAAATATATAAATTCTAAAGCAAAGGCATAGGCCCGCAACCAATCACATGGTGCCATGTGTTCGCATTAAAAAGTCAAAGCACGCTGGAAGAGATTTTTGAGAATTTAAGCCTTTTTGTTAAAAGAGTTTAAATGGTAGTTTTGACCCGCATTTCCTTAGCCACTTAGATGATGCCATGTGTCTGGCCTTTGGCGGAGCTGGGGGGGGAGCAAATCAAGAAAATGTGTTTTTTCTCCCAAATGTCAAGAAATGCAAAATTTCTCCACCAAGACCATCCTTGCTTGGATCTTGCCATGTGTAGGATCCAAATTTGAAGGTAAAAAGGGAGAAAAGATAGCCAAATTCCCTCTTCTGGTTTCTATCACCATTAACGAACCAGAGCTCTGTAAAGCACAAAAAATGGCTCATTCTTCATTCTTTTCTCTGCATTTCTTGTTGTTTCTCCATGAGATGTATTTCTAGTTGGTTTTGAAGCCAAATTGATAATTTTAAAGAGGTGTAAATTTTAATCATCAAAAAATAGATTTTATCAGGCATATGTGATAAAATGGGATAAAACTTATTAGTAAGCACTTGAGTGCCATGAAAGTGGTTAAAAGGTGGAAATGGAAGGACCACGTGAAGGAGAAAATCATGAGATGTCCCCTGCTAAAATAATCATGCTCAAACTGACGAGATATTCACCTTTTTGAATTGCCTATTTTCATGAGTGTTTGTTTCATGTCACTTTCCAAAAGTGGATCTTCAACAAACACTATCCCTTTCGGATATTATTTTCTTGGGGACAAAGTATGGATGTATACAAATTGTTATAAATATATGGATTTGGCCACGGGAAAAGGGGATTCTAGTTTTCTAGGAAGGTTGTAAATTTGTAAGTAATTCAATACCAAAGGGATTTCTTTCTTATTTTCCTCTGTTATATCTCTCTCTCTTGGCTCGATTCAATGGATCATTTGTTTTGCATTTAATATAAACTTTGTGTTCTGGTTTGTGTGAATATTTAGAACTTTGTGTCTGCAGATTTGTGCAGGTGGTGAAGTAATTGATCCTTTCTATATTTTCTTGGTTTAATGTGAGTAGGGAGGTACTCTGCTATCTATATTTCCCAAAAGAATTTTCATTTTATTCCTTCTCCAATCTCTATATTCTTCCATTCCTTCTTATTGATAATATTTAAGTATGAAAACGTTCTAGGATATCAGGGTCTAAACATTGAGAGTTGTATATATGTACATTTTTTTTTCCTACTTCAAATAAGGAAACCTCTCCCATTAAAGAGGAGGGACTTGTTGTCCCCTGACTATGGTTTCAACCCATGTTTTAATCTAAAACCCAGCAAAAGTAAGACACTTCTGGCCCATATTATTCAAAAACATGTATCATTGGTTAAGGAAATGTAAAGAGTGTGGCTTCTCTAATGGTAGAAAGAAGATGAACACCCTTCTTCTTAGTCATATTTAGGTGTATGCACCCTTTTCTTGATGGGATCTTGATTTAATAGGGATGATCAATCCTACATCAAACACGGGTCATAAATGGGTCTTTACAGTAACAAACTACTTTATAAGGTTGAAAAAGGCCACACCACTCAAGAAAGCTACTGAATCAGGCATCCGTGAATTTCTAGATGATATTATAATGAGGTTTTGGGTTCCCTGAACCGTCATTTATTATAATGAAAAATAATTCCTCGGTTTTATGTTGTTTGATTGAGCTATCAGACATGGATTGTACTTGAATACTTCTTCCTACTATTACCCACAAGGTAACTGTTTGCAATAATCCACTAATAATAGTCTGTTCAGGATCATGAAAAGGAATATGGAGATCAATCAAAGGAAGTGGCATACCAAAGTGAAGAATTCTCTTTTGATTGATAACATTACTCGAAAAAAAATAATTGGAAATTCCCCTTTTGTTTGTATTTATGGAAGAGAAACCAGAATCCCATTATCCCTTGAATTACCTTCATTGGTGTTGGATCAATAGTTAAAATTCGAAGGTACATATCAAAGAGAAATCATAATGGTAAAGTTGATTGAGCTTGAAAAACTAAGACAATTTACCATGGTCAAACTAAAAAATCACCAGTTGTCAAATAAACATTGGTTTAACAAGAAAGCTAAGGAACAAGCTTTCAAGGAAGGAGATCTAGTCCTTAAATGTGACATGGACAGAGCTAAACCATGGTGGCATTCAAATTTTTATGTACTTTGGAGTGGGCCATACATCATCACTACTTGTAAAGATGCCAACTCATTTAAGTTATCCAACCTTGATGGAGAAACACTTTAGATCCCAATCAATGGTATTTATCCTAAACTTTTCCATTAAGTTTGTTTTATCACATCTTGTAAATATTTTGTGTGTTTTCCTATTTATTGTTGGAATTTCCCTCTTGTTGTGTGTGTTAATCAATAATTAGGTGCCTTTTCCTCAATCCTTAGGTGGTAATCTTTATTTGTAATGATTTGTATGCACTCTTTTCATGTTTCACTTGAAAGATGTATGATCTTACCTTTTATACATTATTTTTAGAGCCCATTGCATTTAAGAACATGTCAAATCACTCCCTTTACACCCTATGGTACGAATTCAAAAGTTTGGAGAGCCCCAAGACTATTTTTCTAGTGCTCTAAGTTCATTTTATCGGTATAATTTTATATTAGTTCCAAGTAGGTCCTAAGTACAAATTTCCATGAAAATTTGAGGGTCTATTTCATTCTAAGGACCAAATTCTAACTCATACTTGAATCCATTCCTAATGAATGATTAAATGCTATTGATATTTATCATCTAGTAAGAAGATGTCCCTTGGAAGATGCCAATCTATTGTCTAAAATTTCCCCTTTGGAAATTTTGAATAATTCATCCAAAATGCACTTAGGCATTTTTTGTTTAGAAACTCTGTGAAACACTAGAAGTTATTATTCCATGGAATGAAATTCATGTGGTAATTTTCAGGTTGTCATAACCCATGGAATAAAGGAAAAAAGGATGGTGCATGATTATCATGTTGTAGAAAGCATTCAATTCTACAGATTCTCCTAACCTGAGGAAAAAAATAAGTAGAAAGTCGAGATGCATGGAGGAGCATCATTGGATATGCAAGGTAGGAATGCAAGTTTAAAAATGGATAATTTTTAAATCCATGAAATAATTCCCAGTGTTTGGTTGGTTTTCTCAAATGTAGCACTTCGTGGATTTTAAAATCCATAGAACGAAGGAAGAAAATTAGGAGCAAATACCTCCATGAATTTTTGTGTAAGTAATAAAGTGTGAGAGGATAGTGTCTCGTATATTTCTAAATCCTTAGAGTTCAAATAGATCCATGATCCAAAGAGGAGAGTCATAATTCTATGAAATATCTCAAATTTGTTCCCATTCTAGTTCATCCACTATGTCTAACATTGTTTTAACTACCTAACTTAAATAAAGTATGATGTCATCTAACAGAGATCCTGATGGCATGCGATTTAGTCAATGATTCCCATATGGTGGTTTTTGGCTATCTTTAATTTGGCACCCATTATTTTCCTATAGATCAACACTGTAGAATTCCTAGTGCCCCTTCATGTTCAACAATATTCAAGAAATCAATATTTCCTCATTGCAATTACCCTTTCCCTATTCTCTCTCTCTCTCTTTCCCATAAGATCTATAAATGTAAGTTATCATACACATTTAAAGGGTTCCTCTTTTTATTTCTTCCTTAACATATTTCCAATATCCTCTTTCATGAACTTGAAAACTCATTCTTTCGATTGTTTCAACTCATGCATGAAGGTTACTTTCCTTGACGCTATGTATGTAAATGAGAAGTTTGATTAATGCAAGTGTTGTTTGATCTTTCCTTCAAATACTCAATGTTTTGTGTAAATATTTCCAACCGCTTTTAGTTTCTCATTTTTTTATTGTCTTCCATTGGAATTGTGTACATATTTCATATCTTCAACCAAAAACTTGCATATGTATCATTTGGAACCAAATAAGTTCCACATTTCCAATTTGGTGAATCACCTACCCTTTATTTTTTGTTTTCTCTTCCACTTAACCATGTCTCCTTAAAAGTGTTAGCTTAGGTTAGATAGATTAGAGTATAAATATGGTTTAATATTACCTATAGAAAATTGGGATAAAGGAAACTATCCCTTTCATCTAGAGAGAGACCATGAGTAACTCACAGGATCATGATCTACAATAGTTTCACTTAAATGTTGAACCTAGTTTCAACAAGGGTAAAAATTTCAATGATAATAGGTCTATTCACCCCAATCTTCACATCAAGGCCTCTGGAAAATTTTTCAAAAACTAAATCAAAAATAGTTTATATGTCTATATAACACTCTTATATAAGACCCTTATAGGTGACATTTTGTATTGACACCATACTCTTAGAGCAAAATCCATTGTTGAACTCAAGGGATTAGTAGATATACTGCTCAAGGAGTTACATTTTCAATATCTACATGAAAAAAACTTGAACAAATTTTTCAATTATAAATAGATTAATAATTAAACTTCCCACTCATTAATCAAGAAATGGAAACCCCTTTGTAATAGAAGTGATCACACTTTTACCAATTATATTATACATGGGAAAACTAACACGATTATCCATTGCACTTGACTTCTTGAGTTTAGGCCAAAACAAATAAAATGTGGAAGATAATCCAAGGATGGGAAATAGAATGTGATATTGAAAATAATGGGAGATGATAAATATGGTGAAATTAAGGGTGGATAAGGATCGACATGTGGTGGGAAATAAAATATTAATCAATCAACTTGCAAGTGCAAGACTTGTTTGTTTTTTTTTATTATTGGAAAATAGTTTTTTGAAAGGGACTATACCCTTGAATACAAAAGAAGGCCTGAGAGCTGGAATAAGATTGAGAAACAGAGAGAATGGATCAAGATCCAAGTGTTACAATGAAGCTCTAAGTAGCTCAGAAACAGCTACTCAAACGAGACAAAACAACAAAACAACAGCAAAAAAACAGTAAACCAACCTCAGAGAAACAACAAAAAAAAACTAAAAGTAGCAGAAGCATCCAGAACTACTTCTTGGCAGCTTTATCGATACTGATCTTGACTCTCTTCCAGGCATGAAACATACTCAAAGCAGTCATATGGGCAGCATCAGTATTATCAAGCTCCTCAATGGTTCTTTTGCTTTCTTTTTCGTTGCCCCAAAGTGCAGCCGGGACACCGCTGAGGTTGGAAACACTTTTGGCATGACCCTCGATGAACTCCTCAATCAACCCTAAAGGTGGCAATGTTGTAATCATGTCTAGTCTTGGCCTTCCCTAAGCGGGAGTCTAAGGAGGTCAGCTTCTTGTATATGTCATCAATCTAACTGCTATCAATGTTCCCCTCCCCCTCCATGTTTTTCTTGCATTTTTGTTTAGCTAGGTTCTTGACCTTGTCCTTCAGAAATTTCATCTCAGCCTCTAAGGCCTCCAACCTCTTAGAAGAGCTATCCATCTACACTTCCTGGGGACTGGCACTACTAATATTCAGCAGGTCATGTGTAATCTCAAGTTCAAAAGGCTCCTTCTCCACAGCAAGAGTCTCAAGGTTGAGCCTCCTGGAAGCCCTGGTGACTGGTATTTTAGAGGTAGAGGCAAGGTGGGTGACGGGAGCAGCAGCAGGGGGAATGGAAGGAGAAGTTTTTGCAGCCAGCATGGGGGTGGCAGCAATGGTGGTGGGGGCAGCAGGAGAAACAGGGCTGGTTGTAGCAGAGCCCATCAAAGGGGGAGCCGGGCTAGGAGAGGAAGGAAGACCAGGGTACTTAAGAAGGTAGCATTTATGAATCAACAAAATAAGTCCTTGATGCAAGGGAACCACCCGGGTGTGCTTCTGAAACTCCAAAATGGAGCGTTCAAGGGAGTTCAACAGATAATGGGGGAAGCAAACCAATCGATTCCTACGGAAGTGGTTTAAAAAGATAAGATGTTTAGCAGGGACAGTGACAAACCTACCTTCTAGGGAGATGAATCGAATCATCATGCGAGTGACCTCATCATAGGGTGGTGGAATTGAGTTGACAAGAAAGCCCGCTGTGCCAAATGTGAGATTCTCAGTTCCCTCCACAAATCTTCTTTCTTTAGCATCTCTGTCAACCCTTTTGTTGAAGAAGTGGTATCCCTCCAAACTAAGGCCGGTCGCTTCAGCAATAATATCTTCATTGACTAATATCTTCTGTCCCCCATAGTCAACAGTCTGCTCTTTCCACTCCTTAGCAAAGCATACAGAAATGCTTTGGTCATGCCCCTGCACCTTATCAATGAAGTTGGTGAAGCCTCCTTTGCTGAGAGTGTTCCAAAGCTCTGTATTTTCCTTCCAGTCGGGGTCCGCGTATGGCTCAATTTGGCAGGGAGGTCCCCCCATCTTCTCTGTGATATCCTGGTTACAGTAATTTCTCAAATGTCTATGAGCGTAGAGACCTGTCCGCTTCTTGCTGTTGAAGGCCGCACAAAACTGGGAACTATAGCCGTTGCTCTTCTCACGAATGGCTGCGTAATTGCTGAACTAAGCCTGCGGGAAGTCGCGCGTGAGAGTAACCCTTTCCCTATCAACAATCACATTACATATATCATCGGTTTCCGAGGAGCTATGAATCTGGATATCAACAGCTGTAGTACATCCCGCATGCGCGATTTTCAAATCTAGATAACTCCACTTGAAGTTCCCCAAATAATTCTTACTATCATGTATATTTGATATTATTTTCCTCATCATATTCTTAAAGTAACACGTGTGAGAGTGTTATTGATGATGATCTTCCTCCAAAGATTAAGACTAATCTCTAGGGATTGCTTGCATATGAAGGTCCACATGAATGCTGTTGTGTAACTGATTAGGGATAGTGTTATTATCCCAGAAAGTGAAATTTATATTAATGCCATAATTGGCCAGTGCATCCACCAATTTATTGCCCTCCCTGTAAGTATGCATGATTCTAATGCTATTGAAGGTTTGACTGATGCTTATGGATTCAGAGATAAAATCCTTAATACTCCAACTAGGAGATGAGGACTGATTAAGAAGTTTAATGATATTTAGGGAGTCCCCTTCAACAACAAGGTTCTAAATATTTTGAGCCCGTGCAACTCTCAAGCCCCAGAGAGCAGATAATGCTTCGGCAAAATGATTGGTTTGAATTCCCATTTTTCTAACATATGCAGCAATCAAATTACCTTTGTGGTCCCGTATATGCAGCATATTGCAAGACTTGTTTGTTAAGAACAAAAAAATCTCTCCCTATCTTTGTGCATGAAATATTATGATCAATTATGCATGAAATTCCCTATCTATATCAATTAAGATAAAAAAATCTTTGACTAGGTTGACAGACCCTTGGGAAATGATCATTTTTTCTAGTTATTCCTCTCTGGAGATGTTCATGCAATAATGTGAATGATGAGGAAATATAAAACTAAAGATTTGTATTTTTCATTTGGTTTTCTTAGTCAGCCCAAAATTTCTTTTCTGTAGATAATTATTTGTTTAGAGTTTCGAAATAGCTGAAAATCAATGGAGGTAAGTGGGTAAAGTGAAAGACGAATACACATAGTCATATGTCTATGTCTCTATGGTAAAGTTCAATGCCAGTTGATTGATAATGGGTTCAAATATTCTTTTACAAGGTTGAGTCAGATTGGAAATGGTCATGTGTGGGAATCAAATCATGAGAAAGAATGAGAAGAAAAGGGGTTTATAGAAGAATAAAAGGCTAAGAATGGGTAGTGTGAATTCCTAATAGTTATATTTTTATTTTTGTTTTGATTCCTAAACTATTTTAAGGTTTAACAATAAATAAATAACTGAAAGGGAATATAAAAAACAAGAGGAAAGAAATTTTTTTTATTTACTAAATTCACCTCTAATTAATCATTTAATTAAATAAATATACTACTTTAAACCTCTCTATGGTATTTTCATATATTTAAATTGAAAATAATAATGAAATTAAACTAAAATCTAACTTTTTTAAATCTTTTTCAACCATCTAGAATGAGTGGAGAGTAAATAACTTAAATAAATAAATAAAATAAATGAAAGGTTAACTAATTACTTTTTTTAATTGAAAAATAAACTAAACAGAGAAGAACTAGTTATATTTATTCGTTTGTTGAGGGGTTTTAACAACTAAAATTAACTAGGAATATTTTAGCAATATGGATATGTCACTTAATAATCAATGAAAATAAACACCTAATATGATAGGGTTTCTACCTTAGGCTTGCTAGGAAGGAAAGCTTATCACGATCTATTTAACTTTTTCTAGACAAACTTTCCCTAGCATAAGTACTTCTAATTTGAATAAAAGTATACAATATCATAAAATATGTATGGATTTATACCCGTTAACCTCCAATCGTTTACCGAGAAAATTCATAGCAATAGGATGGAAAGTGGTTATCTATGATATAAGCTTCTTAGTAAAAATTCAACAAATTAATTATGCTTATATATATTTGCAAGAAATAAGAAAGATATTATTTTCTCAATCAAAATATAACTAAAATATTAAGATTACAATCAATACTATAATAAATATTTAAATAAATTGAAGGAAACCTTGAACCTAGTCACTACATTGTTGCAGTAGTTTGTTTCAGTGTTGTTGGTAGTGTTTCATTTATTTCTTCATCTTCAAGATCCTTTCAATGTGAAAAATTTAGTTAATCTAGGTGAGAAAAGTAGAAAATAGCAATAAGGAATCAAGAAAAGAGAGTTGGCTAGTTTGGTATGAAAATGATGGCTAGAATGTAAATAACATGAAAATAAAGACAAATAATTGGTTGTCTACATAATGACCTCTATGAAATTTTGCACTGTAACACCTCTAAAACATAAAAATAACAATCCCCTAAAATAATCAAATGAGGAGTATATATAAGTTATTGGGAAGGAATAAGTCACATTACACATGCTAATTTAGAAATAAAAACACATCCAATGTGAACTAAAATAACTAGCTATTTTTAGCAAAGGTGAAGGAGGAAACGAAGACGGTTTCAACAAGTATACTTTTGATTAATTTAGCAAATTAAACTTTCAAAAAAATGAATCAAAATCAAAATAAGTGTTTAAAAACATGTTTCTTTACTTTTTGTGGCAACATAACCAATATTTTTTCCAAATTGTCAGTTGCACAACCACCCATGAAGAACCATGGCAGTTGTTTCAAGAAAGAGGAAATGGTTTATTTTTTAAGCCTAAAACATGTTGTGAGAATTTTATCAATTTAAAGTGGGTGTGAAAGGAAAGTAGTATGGATATGAACTTTTACTTGTCTTAGATGCATATTTATCATCATTGGAGACATATTTCGTTTAGTGTTTCATCATGTAATTTTTTGAGGCATACATATTCCCCCTTGGAGTGGTTTTTTGGCAATTAATGGGAGAGAAGAAAATATTGGAGTATAGTGTTTCCCAAAAAATGGTGGTTATAAAAGTTACCAGATCCATTCTTGTGGTGAAGAGATTCTAGCCAATACATTCTACTACCTATAATCAATAGACAAGAATCAAGTGTAATAATATAGTAAAATTATTTGAAATGAAAATAGGTAATTAATTTTTATATTTCAATTTGGAATAGTATCAAAGTGGATGGAGAGCAGAGTTTTTAAATTTGTAAAGGATCTATGGATATAGTGGCTTGTGTAAATTCATTTTCGCGGTCACCCTCTATATAGAAGAAGACCTTATTAATATCCTTTTTGGTGGACCATGGTTCATGGTTAGGGTAGTGGTGTTGGTTTAAAAGTGGAAACTAGGTTTGAATCCCCTTGAATCCAATATCAAGGAATACTTGGTTTGGGTGAGACTTCTAGTGTTTCCTTTGGAACATTGAGACCTAGATATCTTATAGGGAATAGAAAAATTTATTGGATTTCTAGTTGTTATTGACCCAATCACCAATGCTAAATCCTGACTACTTTTTACACGCTTTTGTTTCCCCAGAGCATAGATATTAAATCAAAATGGAGAGTTCATGTCCAGAAAATTGATTATGATTTTTCACCTTTCATGTGCTTCTCTTGTTACATAGAAGGTCATAATTATAAGATGTGTCCAAAACCCTCAAAAGAGGATATGCTTAAGGCTCAACTTAAGAAGAACAAAGGGATCACTAGGGAAGAGTCAAAAGGTAAAGGAATCATGAAACAAGATGCTAGTGGACCCTCTAAGATAGTTCCTACAAGGATGTAAATTAAAAAATAAGATTTAGTTAAGGAGAAAATATTAGAACAAATAATTTCATTAACGGAGGAAGTTGCAGCAGGTGACTATCAAGAAAAGGTTAGTGAAAAGGTATTTGTCCCAGAACTAGTGGAAGTTACTTCATTACAGGAAAACTATGTCATTTGATCAATATTGTTGGACACTGTGGATGTTATCGTCTTGCACAAAAACACTAAGAAGAGCAATTGGTCACCAATAATAAGTTTAACATGTTGAATATCCATCTTGAGGATATTCCCAAAGTTGAGGAGGATTTACAACGAATCTTGGAGTCTAATAATAGTGGTGATAGGTCAAATTACTCACACCCAGCAGTGTCTTTATCCCAAACTAGTGACAACCTATACAAGGAAGATGTTTCCAATAATTCACCAGTAAGTATAAATGAAGGTGGGAATAAAGTTTGTAAAGGGTCAGGTTTCCCTATTCTTTCCACATTAGAAGAAAATAAAAGCCCAACAATTTCTTCGAAAAGGAAAGTAACTCCTAAAACAAGAGGATGTTCTAAATAGGAAGATACGGGGGCCAACAAAGCCTCTCTAAGGATACCATTAGAAAAAGAAAGAAATGAAAGAGCCTCCAGGAAGGAAATAATGGAAGGATGACAAAGGTCATTAGCGACAGGCTAAAAATATGCTTTTGATAAATGTTTATTATGTCTTGGAATATATGAGATTTAAATCACCCCAGTAAATATAGGATTTTGGTGGATTTTAGGATTACTAAGAAACCTAATATATTGATGCTACAGGAAACAAAAAGGAATCAGGCTAGAATGGAATATTTGCATAAAGTTTTTTATAAATAAGTTGTTTTCTACTGTAAATCTTTAGTAGGAGATTTGGGAGGACTCCTTTGCATGTAAAATAAGAATGTTTCAGAGGGATATCCTATTTTTAAGAGTCGTCATCATATATACATTTTTTTCACCATTATTAGTTCTAGTAAATATTTTATCCTCTCAGATGTCTATTTCCCCAACACTACCAGTGGTATATGGGTGTTGCATGAGGAAATGAAAAGGTTGAAGAAGATTTTTACCAAGCCAAGATAGATTATATGGGATGATTTTTATACTCCCGTGATACCCTTGGAAAATAAATATGGTGTTAAACTTTATACAAAGAGCATGTAATACTTAGCTAACTTCATCAGCTAGAACATGTTATTGGATCTTGTGCTCAACATATCTAAATATACCTGGACTAACTTATGTAGTGGATATGATCTAATTCAGATAATATTATATCAGTTCCTGGTAAACTATTAATGGATTTATGAAAAAAAAACTCTCTTTTCTCTATGGATCATATAGGCTTTGATCATAACATAACCATCCAAAACTATGGTGATTTAAGGAAAAATAAAGGTAGACCATTTACGTTTTAAAATATTTGGAATAGCCATCTCGATGTGGAAAAAATGATAGAATAATGTTGGAATATTGAGACTAGAGGAAACGACATGTTCTAAGTGGAAACCAAATTAAATTATATTAAATCAAAGATAAAAATGGAAAAAAACAATACTTTTGGATATATATTTTTAGAAAAAAGTAAAATCTTTGAGGAACTTCATAAATTGGAAGATATGATGGAATAAGGAGGATGGAGTAATGAAGACAAAGACAAGGAAACATATATTTTAACATAATTTCATACTATCCCATGCAAGGAATAGATTTACTGGAAGAAAAAATTATGAAGAAATTTTCTTAATGAGGGCATCCATAATCTATTATTCTTCCACATTTTAGCTAATATTAAAGAAAATAAATGGAGGATTAAAGAAATATTAAATAAATAGATATCGAGAGAATGGATATATTAAATACCATCATTTCCTTCTTCAAAAATTTGTTTGCTAAAGTTCAACCTCCACTTGAGAGTTCAATATTTGAAACTATAAATCTCTTTGATACTATCATAAGCCATGAGGAAACCAGAGATCTAATTTTCATTCCATTGTTGGAAGAAATAAAAGTTTATTTCTCTAAAATGGAAGGGGATAAAACCCTAGGACCAGATAGATTCCTTGAATTTTTCTTTTAGATTTATTGGGATATTGTGAGAAAATAGGTGGTTGTAGTTTTTTAATACTTCTTTCAATCTAGCATCTTGTTTAAGCAATTCAACCACACTCTTTATAGACTCTCATAATGAAAAATCCAGGATCTAAATATTTGGGGTACTTCAGACTAGTAAGTCTTTATAATATGATGTATAAAATTATTTCAAAATTTATGGCCTTTAAGATGAAGGAGGTTTTATGGAATTTCATATCCCCAAATCAAGTATGCCTTTGTGCGAGGAATATAGTCTCTTGACAACATCATTTCCATCCATGAAATGATCCAATCAGTAGAACAATCTAATAGAGAGGATATGATTGTTAAACTGGATATTAAAAAATCCTATGACTATATATCATGGAAGTTCATGATTTCCCTCCTTCAAAAACTTAGTTTTCATCCCAATTTTATCAAAATGATCCAATCGTACACCTCTTCCCACAACTTCTCAGTCATTATTAATGGGAAACTGAAAGGTTTCTTAAACTCGGTAAGGGGTCTTTGTAAAGGGGACCCTCTTTCCCCTTTCCTTTACATTATTGTGGCAGAGGCCTTGAGTAGGATGTGTTCAAAAGATCAAAATGAAGTAAGTATTGAAGGAGTTAAGGTAGCTAACAGGGTGGATAACCAGAGATTACAACAATTTTTTGATGATATAGTGATTCTCAGACAAGTATATGTTCAAGAGGCTCACTCTTTCAAAAACATCACTAGACAATATGAAGAATCTATCAGGTCAATAGGTAAATTTTAGAAATATTATTTTCTTCATCAATGTTAGAGATGATCAACAAATCAAGGTTAGCCAACATCTTGGGTGTAATATTAAATCTCTCCCAGATAACTACCTTGGTATGCCACTTTGTGGGAGAAAAATGGAAGAAGGGGGATGGAATAAACTGATTGAGAGGTTTGAAAAAATATAGCATCCTGGAAAGGTTCCTTGTTGTCACAATATGGAAAATTAAAACTCCTTAAAATCTCCTTACAATGAGTAGTTGTCTATATAATGTTTATTTTCATCATTCCAATGAAATTCAGGAAATCATTTGAGAGTATTCAAAATATATTCTTATGGTTGGGTTCAGAAGACAAGAGAATAATAGGATTGATAACTTGGGATAAGGTCACTCAGACCTAAGGACAAAGGAGGTCTTGGATTGAAGAATATACAATTCATGAATCAAGCCTTAATTGCAAAAGTTGGATGGAGAATGCACAAAGAAGAAGACACTTGGATAGATATATTGAAGGTGAAATATTTCATAATGTTGGTGGCACTTTGGGTTTTTTTCTAAACAGAAGCTCCCAAAAGGCTCCATCTTTTGGAACAACCTCAATCAAGCTAGGAAGTTGTTGGTTAAGGGGTCTAAATGGAATCTCAGGGATGACACAAAGATTAAATTTTGGGATGATCCTTGGATAAGGGACAAATCCCTCAAAATGGAAGAACCATGGAGCCACTTAAGACATTTATTTATCCTAGAATTTGGTGAGATGGTGTGCAACTAATGGAATGAGGACAGAAGTTGGGTTCATGATTCTTCCACCCCCAAACTACAAAGGTCCTCTACTCCCTTTTGATAGGCATTAAATCAGGATATTAAGGAATGCCATATACCTCATGGAAGAGCACAAGATGAATTGATATGGTGGGACATGGACTCTGGAAACTATGAGGTAAAATTGGTTACCTTCTTAAATTTGAAAAATTGAATCAAATAGCTACTGGAAGAAGATATGGGATAAAAACCTTATCCCTAAAATTAACTTCTTCTTTTAAGAAGTGGTTCAAAAAAATCCTGAACAGTGGATAAACTCAACAAAGAAAGGTATGATTATTATAAATAGATGAACTTGTGCAAACAATATGATGAAATTGTTAATCATCTCTTTTAGGAATGTACCTTTTCTTTCCAAGTCATCTTTGTTGTCCTTGATCTTTTCAGGATTCAAATGGTCCTTTTTGGAGATGTTTCTCTACTTCTAGAAAAATGGTGTTTCAATTTTCAACATGACTTCACTAAAGAGGTTTGGAAATGTGCACTACCTCATATTCTCTTGGGTATTTGGTTGGAGAGAAACAACTGCATTTTTCGTAATCAATATTCTAGTATTAAAAAGGTTGTTGGGAGAATAGGACAAAATCTAAAGGATAACTCAGAGATCATTAAAACCAAATCCTCTAAGTTATGCTGCTATCTTGGAAAGATCCATCCTACATGGCTTGAATCTCATCCCCACAAGTAGGGGTAAAAACAAAATGTGATTATTAATAAAATCCGTACTAAATGGGAAATTCCACCTGAAGGTATCTTCAAAATAAACTTTTATGGTTCTAAAAAACTGGTGGAGGGGATTGCTGGGGGAGGAGGCCTTATACGTGATCATTTAGGAATTATATAAGGGTTTATGCAGGGCCTTTAGGAAATCATTCAAACAATTATGTCGAGGCTATAACTATGCTTTGGGGTATACAACAATGTTTATCAATGAACATAAAATCCCTTGTCATAGAAGGAGACTCATCATGCATTGTTAATGCCCTTAAGAAACCAGGAAACATTGGTCAGGATATTAAAAAATATTATTATGGAGGCTAATATTTTGTTACCATCATTCAAGAGTGTGGAGATTCATCATATTTATAGGTCAGGAAATAAACCCGCATAGATGGTCTACCCAATTATGGAAACATATATGTTACAAAAGTTGACGTGGATGGGTGAGCTCATACCATGGTTGAACATTTTAAATTTGATTAATAATGACAAGACCTTGTAGGCTTAGAAATGATGGTACCTAGGTCTCATGTGTTTGACACCATGAGAAGGTCTTTTATCTCTTGGGAAAGGAAATGAATCATTCATTTTTGTGCTTAGTGCTCCTACTTTAGGTTTACATGGTTTCAATTTGGCAGGTCCAAATAAGTTTGCAGGGTGCTTGACTCAAAATGGAGAGGAGATAGAGTGAGGATGGAAATTTGACTACATTCCTTCATCTCAAGAATGATGCCACCCTTTGGAGACTTTTGCAAAGAGGGGTTTTTTGAATTACATCCAACGTCTCAAAGGTAATGATCCTCAAATCTCAATTGATTTTGGAAATTCTTGGATGAAAGGGAGTTTTTAATTTGAATTGGGGTTTGAAATTTGTATCACATAGGAAGCCATAGCTGAATCACTGGTTTATCCTTGGAGGGACTCAAATTCTTCAAGGATAAAACTAGGCATAAACATGAAATCACTACTTTTTTAAGCCCTAGTGAGAGAATTATGATGTATGGTGATGGCATTGCTAGAAGTTGTCTTCTAGATAGTTAGCAATGATATCTATTTTAGTGGTAATGAAATATCTGACCTTAGAAGGAAAGTTTAGGAAAATATTTTCCTATCACCTTTCAATTCTCAACTATCTGAGAAGAAATCAAACCATGAACTTCACCTATTTCCTATTGAGATCCCTAACCATTTTCTATCTCTGATTTCAAAAATGATAAATTGAATGTGCCCTTGCATCAAGGCATAATTATGTTACTATTTCAAAATGGTAAACCTTATTACCCACTCGACCCCCGACCCCTGGTGAAATGTATTCTGACAATGAAACCCTTGTTGTGGCCATGAAATGTTTCAAAATGGTGAGGTGAAGGAAAACATGGATGTTCTCTACAATTTTAAACGCGACGTTAAAGAAAGGGGTGATTTCTCTGCTAGAAAAGATAGAGATAGTAACTTTGTGGACTGGGAGGCTAGATTGTTGAGAGTGGAATCCATGGTGGACACCATCCTACTTATTAAAAAAACCTTAGTCCAAGAAGTTAGGGAATGTCCTCAAAACATCAAGGTTCATAATAAAAGGATTGGAGGACTGAATGCTAAAATTTTAACGCAAGAACAAATTATTTCCATCCTACAAGATCAAGTGGCCAAATCCAATCAAGGTAAGGAGAATATGAGGCTTGTTTTGAGTAGCTCGAAGGATGAAGAATCTAGGGAAACTGAGGTCAAAGAAAATACAAATAATTTTCCAAAAAGGGTGATCATTAATGTTGCAGGTTTAAAGGATAGTGTCCCGAGCACTAGACCTGAAGTAGATATCCTTCCAACAAAGTGAAATGAAGGTTAACCATTGGCTACCCTTTTGGCAGTATTATGTGCTAGCCTTATCTAGTATCTTAGCTATGGCTTGTGTTTTTGTATGACTGTTAAAAATATATATATTATAAAAATGTAGGGCCCTATTTGGTCTATCTTTTTTCTAGGGTTGCCTTTCTGTCAAGCCTCTTTGACTTGGCACCATATTTCTATCTTTTGGTGGGATTTTTTGCTTCCTGACTTTTCTTTTGCATAGGGTTTTTTTGGTCCCTTCAAAACTAATTTTTTTTACCTTCTCTAAAAAAAATCTATATATGTGGGGAATCAAATACCATGTGATCCAACCCCACCATTGTTGCATAGCTCAAACAAAGGTGATAGAACATCAAAATTATATATGTATACATACATACATATATATATATATATATATATACATACATATATATACATATATATATATATGTATATATATATATATATATATATATATATATCAACTTATTACTATTCTTAGAAATCATTTGTCATTTTCCTACTTGCCATTTTTTGAACTATCGATTTCTAGTGGCCATCTCATGCACAGATATAGTAAAACAACTTAATGTTAAAATACAATGACAATAAACCCAATGGTAGCAACTAGATCTTAGGGACATGTTGATATTTTTGATGCATTATTTTCACTTGATGCCATAGGGGAATTACATGAGGTGAAGCAAGATCAGGGAGAAATATTGTTTTTCTTTAGTCTTACTCATTTTTACTCATGTAGAGACTTGTTATCTTGAGAGGATATGGATTTGGTAGTTTTTATAGACAATACCATTAGCCTCATATAGTATAATATTATGTGACTTCCTAACATATTAGGATGTAGATTAGAACACATTCTAATTTATTAATTTCAGAGGATATTAGATTATTAACCTACATGATATAAAATATAGTGGGGGTGACAATTACAGGGAGGAAGACACTCCTTATCAGAGATAGATCAAAATATGAGGCACATATATGGGCTACCTAATTAGGTGATGGAGGGGCACTCGATGTGAATGCCAAGTAGGGAGTTAAGTTATTTCAGCTAGATAGGATCCATATCTTTAATATACACAAGGTCGTCATTTGTATATTAGATTCATGTTTGATTTAGGACAAGTGGGGATATGTTTTTATTCTTTTGGCTCCCATTGTGTAGAGCATAAATTTTTATGGTCATATTTGTTCATGGGGTCATGATATCCTAGCTGCTACATACCATAACTTGTACAAGATAGTTAGATATAATTTGAGATCTCTGAGCCACCCTACACTTGTCATGTCGTTTGTTTTTGAGAGGGTTACCCCCTACTAAAAGGGTGTAGGTATTACAGATGCATCTCCTATAAGAGAAATGAGGTGGGTGGAAATATCCTTACTAGGGTAACACTAGAGGTAGCATGCACAATGACCATAAGTGAGATGGTCACACATCTTTATGAGGATATGCTTGGATTTTGGATCAAAGAGGTAATATAACTAGCTTCATGTTTTGTCATTACGTGATCATTGATCATAGGGGTTTAAGAGAGGTGCACCAATTTACATGGGTACCCTATAATTTTATCCATATTTATGTTGATGCTCTTCCCATTATTAAAACTACACTCAGAGGGATGAGGGAGGTCAAAAAATAGCCAAAAATAGAGGTTTTGATGGATAGTAGTATTACCAAGGATACCGATAAGGAAGCAACAAGCCACACCTAGATAGTTTTCTATGGATAACATAGCACAAGATAAGGTTATTCAGATTACAAGAGTAGTTTCAGAGGGTGAGGGGTATCTTGTAGAGGAGAGAGAGGAGGTAAAAGAGTAGGAGGATATGGAGGTGATTGAAGAGGGGAAGGCAGAGAATTTCAAGGAGGGAACTAAGGAGGACAAAAAGGATTTAGATGGTAGCATGAGGTTGAGGAGGATACTAACCTAAACTAGGCTAGGGGTTTCTAAGTAACTCTAGACTACTATTTTGTTTTT
Source organism: Taxus chinensis (assembly GCA_019776745.2). Lineage (NCBI taxonomy): Eukaryota > Viridiplantae > Streptophyta > Pinopsida > Cupressales > Taxaceae > Taxus > Taxus chinensis. Next base: position 624,740,659 of record CM034148.1, on the reverse strand, counting down.
CCAAAGTATTATTAATTGATTAGGTGTTAGTAGTTTTCTTAATTCATAGCGTGTATGTGTGTGTGTGTGTATTTTTTACATCCACCACTACATAGTGGAGAGATATCATCTAGTAGACAAACCTCAACTTTTATCCTCACATTTGGCTTATTGTGAGATGCCTTGACTATTATCTCTAGACGAATACTGCATGCTAGCCACCATATAAATGTGTTTGCACCCATATGGCATGGAGAAGACGATCTTTCTCATCTTCAGATAGAGAAGATTGTGTTACATAAATAAGTAACTAACCATCATGATATGTTTATGGGAAGATGAGGTCAGGCTATCTGTAGAAGGACCACATGTACCGCAACCTCACACCCACATTCACATCAGTCACTGCATGAAGTCTCCTATGCATGGAATGATACACTTCAACATAGGAACTACATTAGGATCCCCCATCCCACTACCTCGCAAGGGTGTCAAAGAGATGGATATGACTAATTCCTAGATTTATAAGACACAATTTTGTGTATATATTGATTTTTTAAAGATTTTTTACTCATTACTGAGCATTTTCACCACACTTTCCCTTTAGTGTGATGGAATTTTAATTTAAATTCACAACTATATATATATATACATCGTTTATTTTTAGGTCAACATTTATTCATTTCTATTCATATTTATAATGCCTCCTTTTAATTTTATTCATACAATTTAATGGTTAGGAATGTTTGATATTTAATTATTTTTAAATAAATGTTATGGGGGTAATCTAATGTGATAAACAAAATGAGGTAGATGATACACACATACATTATAGTACTTAGAAAACCAATTTTCAAATACTTAAAAGAATTTCATTCCATTGGAAAAATATGATACTAATGATACAAAGATAAAACATCTTACTCTATTATTAACCCCACATAGCTAATGAGATGTGAGGTCTCATCATTGAGGGTTAAGAAGGATGTAAGATATGTGAGTGAGAGAATTATTTAAAAGTGATAAATGATAAAGATAAAGTAGGAGACTAATAATTAATTAGTGAAAACATGTGAATTATTTTCCATTGGGGTCTTTATGACCAAATTTAGAACAATTTACATTTTATTGTCTCAAGCTAGACTTAAATTCGTCGATGGCCACCATATTGATGAAATCTAATTTTAAGGAAGGGTTATCTATTTTAACATGGGATTCAAAACCATATTTTTTAGATTATATATTCTTAGGAACTTTTTAATAATTTCAATGGATTTTCTTGACATAAATCCCTATGTCTTGTCCCATGCTACCAATAAGAAGTAAGGGATTGTCACCAAAATCAAGGCATAAGAAAGTAAAGGAACCTTCCTCCTACTCTAGCCTTACCCTACAAATAATAAGTGTGATATCATCACCAAATAATAAAGAGCATGAAAGGTGTGGTTATTCATCATATATTTTATTTTCCTTTAGGTAAACTTGTTTTTCTTTTACATTGTGATATTTGGGAAGAGACATATGTTCCCTAATCTCATCCCCACACAAATAGTAATATGCGAGGGCTCACCACCTAAGACCGAGATGTGTGAACATGAATATTTGGGATTATATGTGAGATATTTTTCTTAGGAGAAGAATTTTAAAGGAATATTCATCATTAAGAAGCTTCCAGAAGTTGTGGATGAAAATATTCTGAAATAAGAGAATTACAAAGGAATAGAGTACATCATTTTTATTAGAATCAAAAGTAAATTCCAAATCAAGATCTGAAATTATAAATTGAATTGTATATTGGGGAGTATGATGAAAATATGAAAGTGTAGTATTGAGATATTTTCCATTGTACAAATAGTTAAAATTATTATAAAAATGAGTAAACTAGAAGTACCAACCAAACATAGTAAAAATGCAAATGACACGAACTATGAAGGTTTAACTAGCATAGTGTGAAAATGATATGGTTTATATATAGAATTGTTTAAGGTGGAGTGAGTTTACGGATTCACCAAACTCCCCACCTTCCAAATTACATAGATGAAAATCACCATTTTTTTAGAATTGTCGATTATTTGATAAAGGGTAAACCATTTAGGTCTGAAATTTTGACCTTTACTAACTTTCTTATCTATATGACTGTCAATTATCTACATGTGTTCACCAACTTGTATCAATCATTCATATACATTTATATATTATATTATTGACACATTTTATCTATGTAAAACTGGTGACGATGTTAAGATATGAGCCACTTTTTATCCAAGTTTTCTAATATGGTTAAGCGAGTATTTTTATACTCATCTTTGTTAAATATATTGTGTAGTGACATATTAATACTTCCTAGTTCCACCTCTAGAGGTTGAATGGAATATGAATTGAAGACCAAGGAAAATAGTGTTTCCCCGATCGGTTTACAAGTGGAAGTCCTATAGGCTCATACTATCACAAATAAATTCAAGCACAAATATATCTTGTTATACTTGATTATATTGAGAAGAATGGATTTTAATGTTTTATTGGTGGAATTATTATGACCATTTTCTTAGGGATAACATAAGGATGAAGTGTGATAATAAATTTTAAATCTCTCACACAACTCACGTATTTAATCAATTTTGAACAATGATCCATTATAATAAATAATTACCTATGGGACACCATACCTATAAATGATTCGATTCAATATAACCTTAGAAATGATGAACCTAGGAATCATGGTTAAAGGAATTACCTCTACCCATTTTTGTAAAATATTAAGTGGTCGTGATTATGAATTTATGGAAATTTATCAAAGCAAGGGAAAATTCCCCTATCAAATCTAAACCCCATGCGGAGAAGGGCCATGGTGTAATGATTAGTTGTGAGAATTAGGTAAGGATGTGTATGGTGTGTGAAAACTCTTGACACTTTTATCTTATACACACATCTACAATAGCATCATGCTTGAGAGTGGTCCAAAAATAACTTATCTAATGAATATTTCAAGTGATTGAATAACCAACAAAGTGTCTATCACATACTCCACTATGAAATTTGAAGAGAATATTTTCAGGTTTCCCTTCATCTATAAATCAGAGAAGGAAACCATAAAAGTCCTTGTAATATAGGACCTTCTTGATCATATCATACATAGTGTATATAACACAAAGTAACCATCTTCACTGTCAGTTATCCCCTTATTGGTAGGTTTGATATACTATATATTTTAGTATGTCATTATATAAAAAGAATGACACAAATGTTTCTTTTTTGAGATAGCTGATGCATTCATCAGGGAAATCCAAATAAGCTACTTCACCATAATCCAATGGATTTTCAGCTAACTAGTCAGTAAATATTTTCACCTTGATCAATTTTTAATTCACATAAATTATCTAAAACTCATTTATGAGGATTATAAAATGAACAATTTTTTTTAGAAAAATTAGTTTGGATGAGGAAAGTACACAACTATCTTAAATTAACAATTACCCTTGTTTCCTAATTAATAATATAGCTCCTTATTGATTTTTTGTGAGGATAATGAAAATACATTCCTTCTCTACTTTGGTATACCTAATCTCATTGTTGAGAAGGATGCAGATAATGAATTATATTGAATTCTCTTGGCCATCATAGTAGTTTTCTTACTTTCATGCATGCAAGGGACACACATGTGGCCCTAGAATAAATGATTAATGGATGATCTAATTTTGGTGGGATGAGAGTAGGTGGGGAATAAATATAATTTTTTACTAACTCAAAAGTGTTGTCGTATTATTCGGGTCAAGTATTGTAACATGTTTTCTCAAGGAGACCATTAATGGAACATATGGCATAAGTATGGTTGAGAATAAATATTTGGATTTTCCTTATTCTTCCAAGAAATGATCTAACATTGGACTCATTTTAAGGAGGTTTCATCTCAATAATTACACTAATTTTTTAACTATCCACATAAATCCCTTGGGTGGATATAAATTAACATATAATTTTCCCTCTTGTCACTTCAAAAACACATTTTTTATGATTTAATGTTACACCATAGTCAATCAAGTGGGAAAAAATGATACAAAGGACTTATGGGTGATCACCTCTATAACATCCACTTCTAATGACTTAGAAACAAGGAAATTTTTTTTTACATAATGTTCTTTGTTCTAAATTCATATAATTCAGAACACACATTCCATTGTCAATCCATCTCATAACAGAAAACCATATGTATTGTAATGACTCAGTGAAACACTGATCTCTCATTCAATGACTCAATACTACACAAATATCTCATGTCAACTTTTTTAAGTGTATACAATGTATACTTGGTTATTTTACCCATTAAGGGTCACTCAAGTTTTTGTCTAAGAAGCCTATCTAAATATATTTTAATGATATTCATCTAAAATTTAGAAAATTAGACTAGGTGACATAAGACAATGCAACCAGCAACTTGCAATACTTTATCCAAATTTCTAGACACATTTATCATATTTACATTCCAAGATGACATACATGTCAAAAGGAATATGTCATTGACCGCACTTATACTATTATCTAGATTGCTCTACCTTGACTTCTTTCAACCAAACCCAAGTCAAAGTTTCACACTAAATGCGGGCAGCTCACAGGCACTAGTGTGGAAGACTACTCATGGTGACTAAGGATAAATAGACATACTCAATAAAATTTCATTGATTGGGTGCGTTTAGTTACCCTAAGTCAACATGAATTAACCACTACACTCTTCCATCTGTCTATCTCTATTTAAAGTAGAACCATGAATTGAATTTCACTTATGTCAATTGAGTTATTTTAACTAAGTGGAGTGTTAAAGCATAGATGGTTGCTTCATAATATCCTCCTAATGAATCTCTTCATTATGAGGGTACTCTGCTACAACCCCTATATTACAAAAACCTACTAAGTTCATTTAAGCACACTAACATACTCAATAAAATTAGATTATTAACCCATCAAGTTATTATCTTGTTTAATTTATCATTAAACAACACAACTATGGGTTCACTAAGTATGATAGATCCTAAGGGGATTCAGAATTTAATTTTACACTAATTGAAGGTATGGAGATAAAATCGGTGTTCAATCAAATGAACAATTTAATCCTCACCCCCTTATTTCCATAAATCGATAAATCAGAATTTGATATTTAGTAAGTAAGGTCATTAAGTTTACTTACTATAGCTTATCATTGTAAACAATCTCAATTGAAATCTTATACATTAGACTTAGCTATATTCTAATGTTGAAATCTTCCTATTAATTCTTTTAAGATTTCCATTCACCATTTCTTGTTTACATAAAAGAGCATACAACCAATAATCCTTTCTGACTTAAACTTATCACATAACAAGATACCATATACATAGTTTGTTTTAATGATAAAAGGAAGTATGCTTCTATTCATAATTAAGGACTAGTGTCCTATTAAAGATATCATAAAACATAAGTTTTAGTTTTGTAAAATAATACCACATTCATCTATATAAAACTATCATTATTCCCCTTTTCACGTATGGATCTATCAATCATAGTCTTCATAGTGATAAAATTTCCCAAATGAAATGAATTGGAAGTATATAGATACATAAAAAATTCTTTATACAAGATTTATTTTATACCTTAGAATCCATTAAGATATGCATTCCAATTTTTAATTATATCAATAAAATCTCATCATGATTATTAATATTTAGGAAAATTAATCCAATCTAAGTTATATAAGACCTTAGAATAAACCAGACATCAAACAACCTTTCACAACAATTCATTAGTCAAAAGAGAGTGATCACTTTACTTCCAACTTAATTAATATTCCATAAGTTTATAAGAAACCTCTTTCATCATTACAAAATGTTTTTAATACATCTTCGTAGTTTTTCCAACAAGTTCATTTTGAGATAATTTCAATACAGAAAGCATCTGAATGAAGGAAATGATCTCATTAATAAAACAAATGTATCTTTTTATAAGTCTTTCTCCCTTTACTTTTCATGAAGTCCATCTAAAAAATTGTTAGCATGATTCAGTTCACAAGAACTGAGCATGATAAGAGCTATAATGTTAAAACAATATGCTTTTATCTAAATTTTTTCATAAAAGGAACCCTGCCATTTATGAAAAAATTCCAAGTACATAAAAAATATCAAACAAATAAACTACCCAAAAAACCACAAAGTCAAAATAGAGAAGAAGTCAATAGGTCAATTTAAGTATCATTTCCCATAGAAGAAGTTTAATAATCCATCATAAATTAAATCTATCTAAATCATAGTAATGATAATCATTTCAACATGATAACATTCCCAAATGCAAACAATTTAGAAAATAATTAACTAAATTCATAATATTTTCACATTGGTTTCAATTTAGTTCACCAAGCAAAGTGCCACTAAACACAGACAGTTCTCAATCCAACAATACAAAATGAATTGATCTGAATAATCACAATGATTTGATAAAAGTAGAGTTTTGTTCCTAAAAAAAATATCTTTCAAAACAGCTTAAAAGATCAAATTGAATAACTCGAAAGACCTGACATGGACAACATACTGTCCTAACAACCATGCAGACAAAATCCCTACCTCTATCGAAGAGTATACCTTAGCAAATAACAACTCAAAAATATAGACTATAAACACTCATATATTCAACAGGAGAAAAATATCAAGCCTCCTCAAGTAAAAAAAACACACGATAAAAAGTTTTTGAAGGATCTGTTGTTTACACAAGTTGAGTACAAAAACCTATTTTATCCAAACCATACCATTCAACCTATACAAAAATTAAATTTTGTTATATAGCTATGCATCACATCAACATTCAATACCTCAGTGCTTAATAACTCCCACATACAAGCTATAGGAGAATGGAATCCAAACTGATCAAGAAACAAAAACCACATAGTACAACCTTCATTTACACACGAAATGAGTTCATGAAAAGAACAAGAGTCTTCATTCAAAGATTCAAGAAAAACTCAAAGATGTGAGTACAGTCTCTAAGATATTTCTTGAAAGAACATGCACATTCAACCTAACTTGATACAATTCAAAGAATGTGTTCTTTGAGAACGTCGATGGTCCTAACCACCAAAATTCATCAAGGTAGGTCAGATCCACAAGATTGAACTCATGACACATGCAACTCATAGATTTAAAAGATAAAAGAAGTCGTGAACAATAACAGAAGGCCTAGGACGAACATAATCCAAAAGATGTCATAAAATGGATCTATTAGTAATGGGTCCAAAGTTATACAAATCACAATGAACAAGAAGAGACAAAACTCCACCCATTTTTCTCCCCTCCTTTCCATACAAAACGATCCAAGATGGGTATAAATATGCAATGAAAATAATGACCCATGAATGAGAGAGAAACAAGGGATTACTAGTTCCTATTTTTCAAACATGTCAACCTAAGAAGGGTACTAAAACAACAAAAGGAACATAAGAAAAAAGAAACATAAAGCTCCATTTTTTACCTAACAACATGCGCTTACAGTTCTCAAAACCATCTTTGAGAATACCCAGTCAGGGTTTAACGAGATATTTTTAAAATAATGATAAGATCAAAATATTTTGTATCAATCTTAAGCCTAAATGAAGGTCAATAAACCGAAACAAAATCTCAAAATAGGCCTATAGGAACAAGTTGACCAACATTATTGTTAATACAACCAACAAATAACCATCAAATGAAAAAAAATTCCATCATAGGCATCATTTTATTTTGTGAACAAAGTCGGCCCTAATAACATTACTTTAAACCTAGTTTCACAATAATATGGGATTTCCAAAGTTCAATAACTTCAAACCGAATCCTTGCAAAAAACATTTAAATGCTGACAAGCATACAAAATGAGGAGACAAATGTATAACAAAAAAAAGAATCTCCATGAAATTTCATACCCATTTTTCCAATAAAGTAACACATATGTTTTCTAACTTTATTTGAAATCCAAATTCAGTAAAACACTATCATTCCACTGAAATATTCATATCTAAAGATACCATGTCAAATAAACTCAATGAAGCAAATAAGCAAAAAATCATATCAAAAAACATTCTCAGAGATGTTTTCATAAAGAGCAATGTTCTTTTAATGAAAACATTTAAATAAAAGCAAGAGATTTTAAAGAGATAGGGCCTATCATTCCTGGTAGTGCTCCTAACTTTATCTTCATTATTTCAATCCTTTAAAAAAAAGATTCCACATAAATATTTTCAATAAAAACGTGACAAAAATCCATTGAAACTTTTCCCATGTTCTTCTTATAGATTCCATGATCAAATTTTGCCATTATTTCCACCATGCAAGGGAAAATTCAAACATGCAACAAAATCAAACTGAGAGCTAAAAAAATGAAAATACCTCATAAAAATCCAAGAAGCTCAAAAAATATGAATGCACAATGAAACCAAATGGTTTATTTTTCTTCCAATCCATTTTACTATTCCCCAGTTAGTTTTTCAGTCGAGTCGAGGTTCATTAATGTCAACAGAACTGACAGTGTTCCTTCAAAAACTCCCCGCCATTCCTTATCTCTTGTTAGTTACAAATAATAATTTAAAACTTCCTCATAGTTAATTTAGTAGTTGAAAACTCCATATCTCCCACTACCTTCTTGCCTTAGATAGAATTGCTGACTTTAGTGTATTAAATGAAACATTAAAACATGGGTGATGCCATTTGGAATGGTGCCACCTCCATCCAAATCCATTTGCTAATAAATCCAACCCCACCTCCTTAGGTTATGTTGATGTACATTAGGTTAGTTTCCCCTAACATTAGTTTAAGACCATAGTTTAGGATCTTGTGCATAGTTCCAATAGCTTAGGATTAATTAGTGTCAAAACTTAGGATAGTTCCCCCATTATCCTACTTAGGAATTAATGAATAAATCACCTTAGCATAAGTTTAGGATAAGATCAATAAGGAAAAAAACACTTAGATTAATTAGGTATTAATTAATCAAAGAATATTACCTCTCGCAGTTCATAAAAATGATGAATTAGGTCACCTTGAAGGGTGAAATCAAAAGATGGTACAAGACGCCCCTATGACCCCAGTGTAATTCTGGGTGCAGAAAACAAATATTTTGACCGACTCGATCAAGATGATATATACACAGAAAAATCCTAAACATTCCTTGGATCACTAGAATTGATCTAAAGTGTGATTATTCATGTACTTTACAATCATCAGACTGAAAAAAAAGTTCAGTATTGCAAACTAGGAAATGAACAATTTAGACTGAATTTACTTCTTTCATCCATATGAAAATGAATACATAAAAAGTATATGAAATACATCATTAATAAATTCAAAATTTTCATGGCATGATGTTATCCAATTTTAGAATATAAAACATATCATCTACAATAACATGATTAATCGGGTTTAAAGAGTACACCTTCGTCAAAATGAGAATCGCCTATCAACATTGTTACTTCATTACATAAGTGATCAAAGATAACAACCATGGTAGAGGAATTACAACCCCTCTTTCTATATTTTTTTGCAATTCATCCACATAATTTTCAACAATTTCATGGATGAGGTCAAGAAACATGTAAGTCGTCACCTTATTTATAAGTGGCATCGATGTTCTTTAAGACAAATGGTATGCATATGTAAAAAAAGGCTCCCCAAGAAGTATTGAAATTTGTCTTGGTTTGGTCCTCATAAACCCTTATTTTGGGTTGTAACAAAATAATCTATACATGAGGGAAAACATCTCATACCTAGCTATTTCATTGATAATAATGTTCATGGATGGAAATGGGGAAGTCTTAATCTAGGTAATCTTTGTTAATGTCTCAGAAGTTGATGCAAATTTCAATCTTTCCATTATTTTTTTAGGACATGGATGATGTTGGAAAACAACAAGTAGTATTCTAGTGTTTTGATAAACCCTACTTATAAAACCTTCCTCACTTATTATTTTACCATTAAAGTAACATTTGGTTTTAATCGGTCTTAATTTTTTCTTAATAGGTTTGGCATTATGATTGGTCCACCAAGTTATAGACAACTACTTCGAGATTAACTATGGACATGTCTTTTGTAGGCTAAATTGAAGGAATAAGATTGTTCCTTGATAATCATATTATGTTCCTCCAATTCCTCATGGGAGATTGAAAAACATGACTACATAATAGTGGGATCTTTGTCAGTTATGATGTTGATGTCAATAGTATCTTTTAGTAAGGAAACATTCCCTTCTCCTCAAATTTTAGGGGAGTAGGAGGAAGTTCAAAAGCCTCATCCTCTAATTAAATATTTCAGATTCATACATGGAAGAGATAGAACTATATTTGTATTCAAAGTAGGGTGAAGAACGGGGGATGAGGTAAAATCTTATTTTATGCTGAGTTGGGGGAAGATCGTTGTTTGCGTTGCCAAGAACCATATGCTTTCTCTAGTCATTTTCAGCAAGTGCAAGTGAAAAATGTGTTCTTATTTTTTGACATAAGCTAATATTGGAGTGTTCTCCATCTTACAATATTAATGGTTTCATTATTTATATGTGAGAAAACCCATGAAGAATAAGATGCCATATATCATTTAATCAATTTGTTTCCCTGAGAATAGCCTCTATGAAGATAAAATTGAAATATTTTCTCATCTCACATACAATGGACTTATAGAATTGGAGATTCTCTTCTTTGGTCTCATATACCTTAGAAACCTCATTAGAAACTAGCTATGAATCATCAAGGACTCTTGAAGTTCCAAATTTCTAACCTCTTGGAAACTATGAGATTTGGGAGTAAGGATTCATATTCAACACCATTATTGGTACAATAAAACTCTAATTTAAATCCAAAATCCATGACATTACCTTTAGGAGAAGTTAATCAAAGTCATGAACCTATGCCCTAGTAGAATTGTTTCTCCATCATAGTAGAACGTCCAGAGATTTGTGGGAAAGAAATAATTTATAGTTTACTTAGGAGATTCTTCTAAATTTTTAAACATTTCTACAATACGTATATCTATAATACCATTTTCAAGAAGATAGGATAGGCCAAGAAGAACACCAATCCCATATGGGTTGAAGGGAATGGTTATTGATGAGTAACTTTATAAAAGTTTCATAATTTCAGTCGTAGTTTACATGGATGCTGAATTTATGGTAGCAACTTTTTTTCATTCTTTTATGTAGCTTAAAACACATTTGGTTTTTTCTCATCATCCTTCTAGATCTCCTTTTTATTCATGATCGACCAATTTTAAGGAATAATTTTGTTGAATTGATTTTTTGGGAGATAAACTTCAACACGAATTCTAGGCTTCCTCTTAAGGTTTGCAAAGTTTATTTTGAATGTCCAAGAATCTCTCTGAGAGACAAAACCCTTTACTTAGTATAAAAACATAAATTCTTGGAACAAGGTTGAAGGGATGGCCTTTGTATTATGAATCCATGTTCTCCCTAATATCATATTGTAGTTTTTTTCTCTATTTATGATGTATAATTTATTTAGGATAGTCTTTGGTCCATAGGAAATAGGGAGGATTATTATTCCAATAGAAAATTTCTTTTATACTATCATTTCCTTGCAATGTGTTTATAGTTTAAGAGATATTAGTTTCTTCACAACTCTTATTTCATAAGGAGAAGGGGACAATGTTTACAGAAGTCCCATCACTAATCATGGATCTCTTGACATATTGATATAAACCCACACCTATAAGTATAAGATGGGATATCCTCTCCTAACTATCTTGGCATCAGAGGGAATTTTACTTATAAATAACATACCAAGTTCCTCTATCCTTATTCCCTAGAGTATGTATGTAAAAATTAGTGTGATTGATTTGGGATTTGGAGGGGGAGGAATGACATGGACTAGATGGCTAAGAATTGGTTTATCAAGGAGAGTAGAGAAATGGGTTGATGAATTATTCAATAAGTCAAGAAACGATGTGTGAGATAATGTCTTAGTGAGGACTATAATCAAAGTATATACCCCTACTAACTTAGGGGATTTATGAGTGTCATCTTTCATTATGGAGTAAGAAGGATAAGATTTTGAATTTTAATCCCTTTTATGGGTTATCACATTGAAATTATAGTTTAATATATAATTTAACCAAGCCTACAATATTCATTTTTTATCGATTTAGATTAGTGGCTACTCCAAAACAAATTATAAGTATAGGATTCATTATCATGTTGTCCCAACAGTGATGCCTTTTTTCATGTTAAGAGGGATTTATTTTTTATGTGCATGAAGTTTATAGAAAGGATTGTAGGTATATACATGGGGATGCATTTTTTTTGTGCTAGGATGGATTTATTTTTCATTTGCATGAAGTTTAAGGAAATTATCATAGTATATACCCAAGTTTTAATTTTTGGGTTGAAGTAGGTACTATGTAGCTAAATTATATACTTCCATCATATTTTACTAGAAACATGTCAATGAATAACTATTGTTTATCTTTGGGGTGTATTTCAATAAAAATATTGCACTCCTTATAAGTCCAATCACTATGACCAACAACCTAATGAAAACCATAATATAAGTTGGGATTATAATCCCCAGGTCTTTGATTTTGGTTTTATTGGTAAAAACATTGGTTTTTATTTTTAGATTGGTTGTTGTATGAATAGTTTGGTGACCCCTAAACAGGGTTTTGATTTTGGTTTATCTAAGGTGGGGGGGTGAATAAATTCAAATTTTTTCACTAAGGGGATAGTGTTGGGATTTCTTTGATTCCCTAGGTTGTTGTTGTTTATATTCCTAGTGTCATTATTAACAGTGTTTGGCTTCTTAGCTTGATTGATAACACCATTTATGGTGGTACCATAATTGAAGTTTAAAACCTTGGGTCCTTGGTTATTGTTTTGACTGATTTATTGATAACTCCCTTTTACTTTGGTTGGGAATTATCATTTTCCCAATTCGACCCATATGTCTTGCACCCCCTATTGGACCATTTATTTGTTAATGCATAGAGTTCCCTCTAAGATGTCATCATAAGTGTGAAAAGAGAAATTTGTACACCTTCTTTGGTTTCTTGGTTAATAAAATCAAGGAAAAGGTCACATAGCTCCATTTATTCCATGTTGGGTATACCCGCAAAGAAATAAAGAACCTTTCACCATCTTGATACAAAATGGGGAACATTTTTTTTTATTATTACTATATATGTAGGAACTCTTCAATTCATATTCGTAACAACTTGTTCATATTTAATGCTTTAACAAATTTAGTGATTTAAGTTATTTAGAGTGCATAGAGGCTTCAAGGATTTAATAATACCAATCTATTGTGATCCCTTTAAGTTTATTTGGTAAGATCTTCATGACCAAATTATCCCAATGGAGTAATTTTATAACCACATTAGTGTATCCCTTAATTTGGGAAGGTTCACCAATGGGAAAAGGAAGCATGACACCTTGGATCATGAAGTTAAGGGTCTCTTTCAAGTATTATGTGTAATTTCTCATTGTGAAGGACTCCACCATATAAGTTTCTAGATAGAATAGAGGAGGCAGAGTTTAGTAGGTAGTAGAATATGCACTACTCAGAGAATATGGTTTTGCTTGGAATTGTGAAGATGGGACTAGGGAATATATACATGTCTAGTTGGGTGTTTTTTTGAAAACATGGGGATGTAAGGAGGTATGAAATTAGAAAATGTGTTTGTTGGTATTTGGTTATAACTAGGTGATGTGACCTTTTATTTAATATTTAAAATTCCTCATCTGTTATATTTTTTTAATCCATATGTATCCCCTGAACTTGTGTTTCCCATATACTGTTGTACATATATGTTATATCTTGAACTTATGGCACTTATATTAGTTAATATAATTATTACTAATTTTACTTTATATTGTGGATTATGGATGCATTTATTCTTCTGAGTGCAATGTGATGATTAAATAGTGTTTTGAATAAATGTCAACCTTGATTGCCAAAGATTTGTTATGTGTATCCACTAACATGCAACTAAAGACACTCATTCATAATGTAAAGGGACTCATCCACAAAATTAACATGCAACAACTGGTACTCATCCTCAGCAAATCGCCTGTAGCCAAGTGAGGTCACATGCATATAGAAGACAATAATTCTAGAAATATTGAGAAATGTGGAAAATTCACCTCAGTTTTCACGTGTTTCTAAAGGAGAACTTATGATAACACAAAGAAGATTCAACATCATCACTTGATTATGCTCTACAAATCCAACAAGAAACTAGTTGATTTAATTTGATAATTGGTTGTTTAAATCAGTCAATTCATTAAGTTATGTCATTGTATTAGAATAACTTTTTAACACTTTTGTTGCACGCATGAGGAAATCTGGATTGCTTAGTTGTGATCTTGTACTTAATCAAATTGTAAGTTTTATTAATGAGGTAGTCTGTTCATGTCTCTTCGAAAGGGAAGAATATAAAAAAGAATGCTAAATTTATAGGAAGGGATCAATCCATAGATAGATATTTTGATGTACGTTCCTTTTGTAATCTTCATGCTATTGAATAAAAATTGAGTTTTGTTAAATTGTTTTAGACACAAGCCTTAGGTGGGATTAACACCCAAGGCAAGGCCCACTTGTGGTATGCTAACCCTCTCCTTTTATTTGTTATATTTTCTTGCATGATTGGATTAGATTTACAAGATCTTATTCTTTATTTATGATCTATATTTTACATTCTTTGATGATAGACATAGTATTCATTTCTAGTCATAAACTAGTTCATTTCTAGCATTGTATTTCCTAATTGTAGTGACAAAAAATTTCCATTATACATCCGAACATTTGTAACTGTGCATATTACACTAGTAATATTGAAATTTTATGTCCCTAGGTCTAATAATTAAATGATTATGGATTAATAAAAAACATACTAATTGCTACGAGTTAATTTGCACCACCATTTTTGTGTCATTTCCAGGGATACTGCCAAGTTATGAGTTTGTTGAAGAGGATTTTTCATTTTTTAAAAAGAGTCTAGGTTTTAGGAATTCACCTCAAAATAAACCCCCTACTAATTTCCATTGAACTATTTGAGTAGTTGATGCATGCGCCGTCCAAGGTATGACCATGGTATATTTTTACCTAATCCACAAGTAGCACCAATCTCTTCATTTACCTCCTACGATTATGAAGATTATGAAAATTCTGAAGAAGAAACCTCCATACTAGATTTTATTTTCAAAGACAATCCTCCAAGTGAAGGCTTTGAAGCTGCTCCTGAGCAACTTGGGGAGATAGGAGAAGTAAATTAGAATTCTTGAAATGGGGAAACCACATTTGAATTCCCCATCACTGAAAATAATGCAGCTGTTGGTATGAATAATATTTCTCCCTCAACCTTTCCCAACTTTCATGGATCCATGGTAGAAGACCCAAACACCTTTCTATTTGAGTTTGATGTTTTGTGTAGAAGTTATGATTTTACTATTGATGGACATAAATTGAAGCTATTCCCTAATACACTCAAGGATTCAACCTTGAGATGGTTCATGGGATTGGGAAGAAATTTTGTAACCACATGGGAAAAAATGAAGGAGAAACTCCTCGAGAAGTGCCAGAATTATTACAAACTAAGCAACAAAGGAGGTGATGAAATATATAGAATGGCACAAAAATAGGATGAACCATTGGAATACTATTTGGAAAGGTTCTTGTTCTGCATTCATAAGTTAAGACACAAAACTGAAATACCACCTAACTCCTTTAAATTACTCTTTTTGAAGGGACTCAGCGAGGAGGACATGGATGTTCTAGATTTGATATGAGCAAGGGACATTTCAAAAGCTACTTTTGAACAAATCTATGAAGCTTGTAAAAATTACTCAAGAGCTACTATGAAGAGGGTAAGAAATGTAATATTAAGAGGTGGAATAGATACCAAAAAAATGGGGGAAATATGCAAGTCAGAGATTGTTAGCATGTTCAAAAACATAAAGCAGAAGATTATCAACGACATGGATAATCAATTAGATGCTCTCTATGCCAAAAATAATAAGGAAGATGTAGAAGTGACACTCATAGAGTATTGTCATGCATGTATAAGGAATAAATCTGATTCTAGATGTAGAGAATTGGATGATGTTGTTCAAGAAAGGGATGTTTTACCATATTTCAATATGTTGGAGATAAAGGACGGGAAAGTTTTCTATGTTTCTCAAAGAAAACCATGGCCACCGAGGTAAGTAGGTATGACACAAGACCCTATGTATTCATTTCAAAATTGGTCTAATAATTCATATATGCAGCTCCCACCTTCGTCCAACCATCAAGGATGGTCCCCATATCCTAACCAATATCGACAACTTTGGGAATCTCAATTCCAAGGCCAACCACAACAATAATGGAAAAAACCTCCTCAATCATGGAAACAACCTTGGAGAGGAGTACATAAATGGAATAACCCACCTCCTTATCAATGGCAGTAGCATCATGATTTGATGCCAAATCCCCAAGAAGGCTCCCAACCAACAGCTACACAAATACCTACTCAACCAACACCTAATTCTAGCAATAAAGTTTCTCAGCCAACCTACTCCACTAAACCAGCTCAATACCCTACCTATTCTGTTGATATCAACAATATCCATCTTCACTCAAGAAGAGCACTTCTTATACCAGCTAGACCCACCATTACTAAAATTGCAGTGGAACCACAGTTATTGCATGATGACCTATAACAAGGCCAGAAGATGTTGTAGGCTGATTTGCACCAACCTATTAAAATTTCCAACAAAGGTAAAATGTATAGTAATGAGCCACCATTTCCTAAAAGGTTACAAAAAAAAAGAATGAACTCAAATCAGAATCCGATTCTAATTTTTTCAACCAGTTAAAATACATCTGTGTCAAAATTTGATTAATTCAAGCTACTATGGATGTTCCCATCTATAAAAAAATAGTTAAAGATCTATGCATAAAGAAACTAGGTAGAAAAAGGAAATATCTAACTACTATGCAGGTTATTGGACAATTTAATGATATTATGCTTGGGAATTCAGTTCTACCCACACACACACACACACACACACACACACACACACACACACACACACACACACACACACACACACACACACACACACATCTAAAAATCCTTTTGGTAAATGTCACAATCAATGACACAGTGATCAAGAACACACTAATTGACTTGGGTGCAATAATAAATGTAATGCCAAAACAAATTATGAAAGATTTGAAGTTATAAGGAATAAGACCAACAACCACTGTCTTGCATCATGCAGATAGATCAATAGTTAAGTATG
Organism: Taxus chinensis; assembly: GCA_019776745.2. Lineage (NCBI taxonomy): Eukaryota > Viridiplantae > Streptophyta > Pinopsida > Cupressales > Taxaceae > Taxus > Taxus chinensis. The sequence continues at coordinate 624,723,415 of CM034148.1, read as the reverse complement.
AAGGAGTTCTGGAGGATGTATTAGTAGTGGTAGAATCTTGGGAATACCCTGCTTATTTTATTTTTCTTCAGCAAAAAGCAAGTTTAAGAGGATATCCTATGATCCTAGGAAGAACATGGTTAGCAACTATTGATGCATTTATATGATGTAGATATGGTAATATGATCATCACTAATGGGAGAGGCACTAAAAATATTATGCTTTACCCCCTACACAACCATTCAATGAAGAAGACCAAACCATTTGGGTAGAAGAACTAGAATAATATTAGAGCTCAGTTTAGCAGCTCATGATGTTGGAGAAGTCATGCATAATTCAGGGACAAGAAGAGGATGTTTTTTATTTCTAATGTCCTGTGGAATAGTTATGGTAAGAATGAAGAAGAAGATGGTGAATTGTGATGTATAAGCTATCATGAGAATCAAATCTTACCGCATCATAGTACTATGAATGTTATATGTAAGAAATGCATCCTATACCAACTTCTTCCCCATGATTGTATATTGAATTCTGTAAGTAGCATTATTCGCTCCATGATTGATATTTTTTAAGCAAGTGGAAATGGCACCTAACAAGCCTCTTAATGTGAAACAAACATTAAGCATGCATAAAGAACAACTATTAGTTTCTCTTTTTTTAAATCACAATATAGCATTTGCATGGGAATATGGAGACATGTATGGAATCCATCCTAAGCTCTATACCCATAAGATATACATTAAAGATAGTTTCAAGCCAATAAGACCATAAAAAAGAAGAATGAACCCAACAGTGAGAGATATAGTGAAAGAATAATTAAAGAAACTATTTGGTGCTAGATTCGTATATCCAATTTCAGACAGCCAATAGGTGTCACCACTTGTTATTGTACCTAAATAGAATGGAAAATGGAGAATCTGCGTGGACTATAGAGAGATGAATGCAGTAATAAAGAAGGATTAACTTCATTTCATTAATCAGGTACTTGACACTCTTGCTAACAAGAAGTATTTCTCTTTTCTAGATGGATACAACGGCTACAACCAAATTCAAATTACACCATAGGACCAAGATAAGACCACATTCACATGCCCATCGGGAATGTTTACATACTCTTTTCTTCCCTTTGGTTTGTGCATTGTACCTTCCACATTTCAAAGAGTAGTTCTTAGTATCTTTTGAGATCTAACCAATGATTTCATGGAGGTATATATGGATTATTTTACAGTCCTTGATAGTACTTTTGATGAATCAATGTAAAGAGATGTGATGGGTCATTGTACTCTCAAATCATTTAACCAACAGATTCAATTGTCAGTGTCCTTATAAAACCAGGTCTGTGTCCTAGGATATAAGACATGAAGTCTTATGCAACTCAGTTTTTTTGGTGGTTCTCTTATAGGGGGTTTGGTTAGTGTTGTTCCCCTTGTTCTCCTCTAATCTATGAAAAGTAAATGCAATTCTAAATTACTTAAATGAAATACATGTAATCTACCGAAACAACGTCGTTCTAATAAAAAATGCTTTCAAAGGAAATAATTTAACTAAATTTTAAATGCACACACCAAATTAAAATACACACACAAAATTGAAATAATAGAATTTAAATGCACACACGAACTAATATAATAGTAAAGCAATATACTAAAGCAAGGAAATAAGTAACTGCATTTAGTTAAACATTCAAATCAAAGCATTGAAACTCAAACTTATCATAAATAATGATCATGCATGAAACATAAATCCTCTAATCACCTTGGTTAAGTGGTCCCTTACTCTCCCTTGGGATTGAGGTACTCTTACCAGAAAAAGATATTCAAAACAACATCAATTATATTGATTCAAATGATTTCTAAAACATATTTTAGTATGAGATTGAAAGTAAATACCAACTGATATAAAATTGTACTATAAAGTTATTGTTATCGACTAATTATGAAAGTGTTTCAATAAGGTTTATTTATAGACCCAATTAGTTACAAAACATGCCAAAAAACTTAACCAATAAGAACCTCATTAAATATCAATGGAATCCTGTAATATAGCTAAAAACATGTTCCTTGTTTGTAGGTTTTTTATGGAGAAATCCTCTATAATGACATGATGGAAAAAGACTCAGACATCATCACATTACTCACAAAAGCAACTAGTAGGAATTTCTATGGCCAATAGTTCACATAAGACAAGAACAAGAGAAATTCATCGATCTTACTTTGAATATAAATATCTAGAACATCCCCCATGCAATAATTAACATGTTTCGTAACAAATCAATAGCCATATAAATGATATATAATAAGTAAATTTATGCACTCATCATCTCCCCTACACTTTACCATTTACATGTCCTCATGCAAACTCATCTCTACCCTTCTCTTTGTCCAAGCTAATGCACCATGTCATACTCTTCAACTTGGTTTGCATACTTTTTCTTCATTCCTTTACATCCCTAAGTTCATAAGATAACCTTTTCCCATGATTTAAAGCTATCGTGAAATTGGGAAACATTATTCTACCAAGTAGTCATGGGACTCAAGATAAGGTGTGGTCTCACCTGGATTCCAACCCACTTATCACTGTACTCTTTTTCATTTTTCTCTGCCAACTATCAGATGATTTCAACAAGTGCATCCCCCCTCCTCATGATCCAACTGAGGTTTTGGGGAGATATCACTTCACTTATTTTCAATTGTAGGCTCAATGTATCCCACCATTTATCATAAGCTTACAATGCATCACCAAAATTTTGTTGACAATAAACCTTAAAATATTGAACACATTTTTCTAAAACATTTGAAGTATCCTTTCCTATGCCAACCTGATAGTAAAGAGATCTGAAATATTTTTTCATAGAGACATTGTTGTGGTGGGTAGGCCTAATGTAGAAACATATGGTTCAATATTTTTTACTGAAAAGTTATTTTTACTAACCCCATGCAATTTGGTTCCTAATCAATGATTGAAAATCCTTTAATTAAAATTTCCCCATAAACAAATTAATGAAGAAATTAGGGACATTAGTAACTATCATATTATGAAGCTAGAATTCACATAGCATATTTTTAATTTCAGGAGTACTTTTTTTATAAATTTCCAAGAATTTTTATCCATCTGGGGCCTCATAGGGCTCTCCACTACGCATCCTCATCAACTTCCATGCATAAAACTATTCTTGGATAAACATATTGTAAACAAAGGAGGGTTTCCTAAAGGATAGAAGTTTTCAAGCCATAGTTAAAATAGAGTCCATAATAGATTCTAATTTCTTTTTATGACTTGAAATGGCCTCAATATCTTCCATAAGTTTCTTATTTTATTTTACCAATTATTTATTTTGAAGAGATAATTAGTCAAAATGAGTAGATAAATTGTTCCATGTTTGTCAACCAATATTCCTTTATCTTTTGAGACTACCAACTTCTAACTTTAATGTAGTAATTTCCTTGACCTTATCTACAATTCTTTATATGAATTAAGTTTGTAAAGACAAATTAGTTTCTTCCATGCCTTTAAAATTTTCCTTAAAAGAGGAAATTTCATCTTGGTACTGCCTTAACACTTCATCTCCATGCAGTTCCTGATAACCAATCTCTATTGTAGTAGTTTTTGCAGCTCTAGTCTATGTTTTTGGTGCTACAAGAATTTCCAAAACTTTAAAATCAATTTCTAGAGCTATAGGAACGTATGAAATTTCATCATGTGGAGCTATAGGTACATATGGAATTTCATCATGCGAGAACTTGTCTTCTGGAATTATTTTCATAAACTCATCAATACTTGACTAGTTTTCTAATTTAGAAGGAATACCAGTTTCAAAAATATCCTCTAAAATTGGGGCAGAATCCACATGGGATGGTACATACTGAGAAACAACATATTTATGTGATACACAAGACCTTCTTAGTCTTAAATAAATAGTAGCAGATGCAGGTAGAGTAACCTTCTTCTGGGAAACTTGAGGATCAAAGGACTGGGTGTCTTGGCTTGTAAATTCCTCTAGAACCTCATTCAAAGTCCTAGGGAATGGCTCCAATTTAGGTTGGGAATGTGGAGGTGGTGTTGAAGAAACATGGGTAGGATATTTCTTGATTTTATTGTGTCTCAAACTTTCCCCTGCACTCATTTTTTCTATCTTCCTCTTAGGCCCGTTAAAAACCTGATGTGGAGATATCAACTGTATGAGTCTGGGGTGTTTAAGGGAAGCTTTACCAACTCCATTATTTTATTTTTGACCCACTTTTATAACAGCCTCAATGAGATAATATGGAATATTAACCCTAAGTTCAGGGTTTGTCCAACCCTTTTTTCAAATGAGTCAGGATTTTTAATGTATCACCTCTAAGTATTGAGTGCTATCCATCACACATAAAATATCTATTAACACATGTAGATACTTATTTCTAGTGACTTAGTAAACTCTCCCACTTAATACATTTTTGAGTACCCTGGGGAGTGAGGATTATTTTTGGCATAGCTTCCCTTTGATCATGAAATAATGGCATTAAATCTTTCAGTGGGGAATTTATAACAATTTTGAGTCCAAAATCTAGGAGGTCGGAAATGGTAACAACAATATGACTGTTTATCTCAACTCTTTTGACCCCTATTTTAGAACATTTTTCTTCAAAATTTAACAAGAATTCATGAACCAGATCTTCATCAAAACCTTTAAACTTTCTAATGAGTTCTAACCAACCTGAGTCATGGAAAATTTTTGAGATGGTAACATTATGTAGGAGGAGCTTTACAGATTCAGGTTCAGAATTTTTCTTTTGCTCCATAGCGTAGACAATTATAGATGGTGTTATAACAAAGTGGTGTAATTTTTATGTGAATAACACATAACAATGACATGAAATATTAGTAATGGAAGTTTGAACTATACTTTAATCTCTTAATTGGCATTGAGTCGGTGCAAGTTTGACAGAAGAAAAGGTTTATAGGAATTAATTCAAATGGAAAGATTTAATTCATCACATGAATCATGTCCTATCATCATGAATGATAATTATACTTGTCCCTTTCATAAAATCATGACACATGCAGTTTATTTGATCATTATTATTCATTACCTCCCACTTTACGGTATGATATTTTGATTTATGCCTGCTATAAATGCATCAAGAATTATGTTTTGATTTAATAATATTAAATAAATGTAATGGGGGAGTTCTAAAAATCTAATATTTGTAGCAAGGGATGAATGAACTTCACCTTACCAGCTCAGTTCCTTGATAACCATTATAATTCCACATCTTTCATTCATAGAACAATTGCAATTAATATACATTTTAATAATTAACATCCATAACCTTGATTGAAATAAAAAAATACAATCTAAGGGGAAGAGGATCAAAATCATGATCATGTTCCTTTATGTGAATTCACAACAAACTATTCACAATAGGAAGAGCCAAACTCTTCGATTGAATCAATTTCTTTGCATAACAACATATCTTTGGTGAAAGTCTCCTTATCTTGGGGACATTGATAAATACTCAATATATGGCCATTCACTATAAGATTTATCCTATCTCCGTTGATTTTAAATAGTCTCACAGAGTCATTATCATAAACCATTTCGATCTAGTAGGGTCCCAACCATCTTGTTCTCAACTTTCCTTTGAATTGCTGATACTTTGACTAAAATAGTAAGACCCAATCTCCTTCGCTGAAATTTTTGTGCTTGATAGGATCATCATGCCATGATTTTCTCTAGTGTTTAATAATTTCATTTTTTTTTATCTGCAATCCTCATTTCATTCAGTTCATTCAGTTGCATCAAGCTCTCATGTTTATTTTCATCTAGCTTAATTCCAATTTTCATTGTTATCTTCTAAGTCTACAATTAAAACTTAACTGTTAGCAATGGCTTCTTCACAATACACTAGTTCATATGGGGAGAAACTAGTAGTAGTATTTCATGTTGTATTGTAGGCCCAAATTGCTTCTGATAGTTTTGGCACCTAGTTCTTCTTGTCTGCATTAACAACTTTAGTTAACATGTTCTCCATCTCTTTGTTTGTGACTTCCACTTGCCCATTAGTTTGAGGGTGGTATAATGATGGTTTATTATGCTTGATTTGGTAGATATCCATGAAGGATTAAATCATGTTAGACATAAGTTACGGTCCCTGATCCGATATAATGGCTCTAGGGGTGCCAAATCTTAGCATAATCCTATTATACAAAAAGTCAGATATAACATATTCATTGACAAAGGCCAATGCTTGAACCTTAGCCCATTTCATGACATAGTCAGTGCACACCGATAGGTATTATTTTCCATAGTATGGGGGATCAAACAGTCTAAAAAAATCAATTCCCCACTTCTCAAATGGTCCTAAGACTAGTTGAGGATTGAGGGGTATTCCAGTGGACAACGTAGGCTTCTGCATTCTTTGACATGCATCACACTTCCACATGTAATTATTGACATATTTGTGAAGAGAGGGAAAATAGAACCTAACTCGAAGGAAATTGTGAATTTTCCTCTTTACTCAGTAATTTCCTCCTCCAGGCTCATCATGAAAAGCTCACAATATGTCATAAACTTCATCTTCTCAAACACACTTGTGAAGAACCATATCAGGACAACATTTAAATAAAATTCCATTACACCATTTGTATGTAGCACTATTTTTAACTAATCCTCTTTGTTATTTATTGGTAAAGTAAGTTGGAAACTTCCCTATAGTTAGGTAGTTAACAATATCAGCAAACCATGGAGGTTTTATTGATATTGCAACCAAGTGCTCATCTGGAAAGTGATCTTGGACTACCTCCTCTTCTCCTGAAACATTAAATCTCGAAAGGAAGCCAAAAACAACGTTGGAATTTCTAGGCTTATCAATAATAGTCAAGTTAAATTCTTGCAATAGAAGTAATCATCTAATAATTTTACCCCTACTACTAGTTTATTCATCGAATATCTTATGGTTGTATGGTCAGTATACACAAAGATTTTATATCTAATAATATAATGCCTGAATTTATTAAGAGAGTAAACAACAACTAAAAAATCCTTTTCTGTAGTGGTATAATTCCTCTTTGTGGGAGTCATATTTTTTCTGATGAAATAGATGGGATACATCTCATCTTCCTCATCCTTTTTTCCAAGAACATCTCCCATGACTGTGTTAGAAGAATCAGTGTGAATATGGAAAGGTTGTACCTAATTAGGTCCTCTCAAAACTGTAGCAGTGGTTCATTTATCCTTGATAAATTAGAAATCCTACTAATATTGAGGAGACCATTCAAAGAAAAAATATTTTGTCAACAAAGATAACACGGGTTCAACAATATTACTAAAATATTTTATGAACCATCTGTAATATCCTACATGTCTAAGGAAACTCTTGATATCAGTCTGATTTGTTGGTGTAGGTAGTTTAGTAATTACCTCTATATTTTTAAGATCAACCTATATACCCATGGCAAAAATATGATGACCCAAGACAATTCCTTGATCAACTATTATAAAAAATACATTACTCAAGGAAAATTGGTGTTGCTCACATCTAGTTAACAATTTTTCAATATTTTTCAAAGATTCTTTAAAAGTTGACCTATGGATAGTAAAATCATCCATATAAACTTCAACACATTCATTAGTGAGGTCTATAAAAATATCTAAAACTACCCTCTGATAGGTTATAGGTGCATTACAAAGTCTAAATGGTAGAACTCTATATGCAAATGTACCCCAGGGACAAGTGAAGGTGGTTTTATCCTAGTCAGCATGTGTTATACAGATTAGGTTATATCCACTAAAACCATCCAAGAAGGAGAAGTATTTCTTACCTTCCATATTTTCCAAAACCTTATCAATAAAGGGCAGGGGAAAATAATCTTTCTTCATGGCTTTATTAAGCTCCTTATAGCCTATAAAAATTTTCCAGTTACCATTTTTCTTGGAAACTATAACTAGCGGTGATACCCACTGACTATCATATATAGGATAGATGAATCCTACCCTCAATAGTTTTTCTATCTCATTATTGAGAATGTCTCTAAGTGTTGGATTAGTTCATAATTATGGCTATCTCACAGGTTTAACATCCTCAGTGTAAATATGATGGGTGCAGATGCTTAGATGAATCCATTTCATGTCAATATAATCCCAATAAAAAGGTTTGGAATGATTCTTAAAAATTTATATGACCCTAGTCTCTTGAATCTCTTCCAAATTATTACCAAAGGTTAGTTCTTATCATATTTTAATAGTCACTTGTTTAGTATATTTCAGAATAGCAAGTTCTGTGCTAGCAATAAAAGAATTTAAAGGAAAAACATGAGGTTGTAGCATGTGCAAAATAGTCATGTTTTCAAGGGACATAACTTTGGATAAAGGAAAATGGAAATCAATGGTTGTATGTTCTTCATGATAATCATAGATTTCTTCATAATTTATAATAAAAATGTCACTTACGAAGGTGATATTACCCATTGAGTTCAAAATAGTTGTTTATTTATCCCCAGTTTGAATTTTTCATAGCCACAGTTCTGGTTTCCATATTCACGGTATCCTCTTCATCAGACATTGTGTATGGCTCAATAATTTTTTCCATATGATTTTTCACTGCAATGGTGGCTAGATAAGAAGAAACAATATTGTTAGTATTTGAAAAATATACACATACACGTTCACAAACATCCACATATGGATGGGTAGGAGGATAAAGTGAAAAATTATTTTCTTTTTGCCCATTTTAAATAGTCATTTTTTCTAACCTACAATCAATGTATGTAGCAAGAGTAGCTAACCAGGGCCTTTCAAAGATGATTGGGTATACTAAAATTGGAACTTTAGGTTGTAAGACCATAAAGTCTACATGATACTCCCAAAATTCAACCTTGACAGTAACATCCTTGATTATTCCATCTAGTACAACAATAGATTGATTTGCTAATTGAAGAATCGTATTGGTTGGCTGCAATCATGTTAAAAATAAAAAATTAAACATATATGTTGTTATAACATTGATGACAACATCATGATATACCAAAACATTAGATATTGACTAACCATTTACAAAAATAGTAATGATTGGACTCCCAGGATCCCCATATTTTGGTGAAAGAAGCTTTCCAACTACTAGATCAGCTAGATTTCCTTCTACTTTGACTATTTTTTGGTATTTCCTCTTCCTTTATGGTGTATTTATACAATGGCTTCTAATGGTCTGGTTTAACTCAATAATGTACCTTATTGCTCTTATAAGTGGGACCTCAATGTTCATCTTTGTCAGCTCTTGAACTAGTGTAGTTTCTTCCTCATTCTATGTTTCTCTTAATCATTTTGGGAAAGGAGTTGCATGTACATTCCTATCGTTTCCTTAGTTATTCCAAGTGGTTCATGTTTTTGGAACATGTTCATTTTCCTTATTTTCCTAAGGTATATCCTCACTTTCCTCTATTATCTTCTCCCTTTCCTCAAGTATTTCTGTGATAACTATAGGAGGATTGTATATTGTTCTTCCAAAACTTAACTATACATTATTAATGGTATTCAAATGCATCATCTCACCTTGTCCTACTTCATTATTAATGTTATTCAACTGCATCATCTCATTTTCCCTTGTTGATAATTTTTTTGTGGTGGAGTCATTAAAGTTTCTTGCTGTTGGGCAAACCTCCTTAGCTGATTAGAATTCTACTAAGGTGCCCATTGTTGATATTTCCATGGTGGTATATTAGTTGGTGATGCCCAACCTTGCTGATTATATGGAGGGACCCATAGTGGTGGCTATGATTAAGCCACCTAGTTTGGTGGTGTCCATTCAAGTTGTCCCTAAGTTGGTAGAGGATATTGATTGGGCCATGGCATCATCAAGGGGTTCTGACCAGGTCTAGGGGCATAAGTAGAATAGTTATTTGATCATTACATGAAGTTTACCTTTGCATTTGATTGAGTTATGGAATTTAATCTCTCTTTCATCTAAGATAGGATATTACAATGATTGGTATCATTGTCAGAGACATCATAAATCAAGCAAATTTATGTGACATTCAAAGGGAATTCTCTCAAAGGATGTCCCTTCCTACATTTAGGATAGTATATATTGAAAGGTTCCTTTGCAACATTGTTCTTGGCTTTCATCCCATCTATGGTTAAAGTTAAATGTGACAAGATGTTTGTTTTCATGTTATCCATTTCTTCTAGAAGTTCAGAGGTACCTAGGGTATTCTTTTATGTTTTCCTTTTCCTTATACCTCCTCTTGTTCTAGAGTAACTCCTACATAACTCAACAATATGTGCCATGGTGAGTTTTTGTACATAATCTCTTCTCATGAGTTGGAGGGAGTCTTTGGTTTCATCATCAAGTCCTATAAGGAAAACTATCTTAATGATTTCTACATTTAACTCATAACCACTCCTTCTATGGCGAAAGAGAAATATGTCTAGATAATCTTCATGATTTTCATCTTCTTTTTTATTTATCTAAAATAACTCTTCTCTCTTATATCTCCCCCTGCAGTAGTCTTGATTTTTATCCAAAAATGATGTTTCCATGTCTTCCCATGAATGAATGGAGTTAGAGGGAAATCCCATGAACCACCTCATGGTAGAGTCTTGGAGGGTGGAAGGAAAAATTTTAAGTTTCTAGTTGTCTGTTTTGTAGTCATATGTCTCAAAAAGAACTTTGAATTCAAATAAGAATTGATCTAGGTATTTTGTGGACATTCCTTGAAAGATAGAGAGAATAGATGGAGATTTTTTTTTCATGGGTACATCCTCATTTTCAGTTAGGAAAATGGGATAAGTAAAGCTTCTACTCAAATGTCAGTCCTCGTCATTCCCATTGTCTTCCATTTCTGAAAGTTGCTCTGGTTCTAAATAAAATGATGTGGACTGTTCATAATTACTCCTAGGAATTTTTATTAGATTCAGTGTCACTTTTAGTGTTCCCCACTTATGGTATGTTTGGATATATTCTTTGAATATTACGAGGTATAAATATCCCTTAAGCGTCTTGTGGCCAATGCATCAATATTGAATCAAGGCTTAAGACCTCTACCGGTTACGGTAGGTTAACTTCACTAACACCCATAACATGTAAGGTGATATAGAATGGTGTGTTGTGTGTATGGTGTCCTTGGCACTGCACCAAAAATGACAAGTCATTATATTCTCCAATCATTTAACCAACAGATTCAACTGTGGGTGTTATTATAAAACCAAGGTTGTGTCCTAGGTTATATGCAACAAAGTATTATGCAACTCAATTTTTGTGGTAGTTCTCTTTAGGGGATTTGGTTTATATGGTTCCCCTTTTTTCTCCTCTAATCTATGGAAATTAAATGCAATTATAAACTACTACAATGAAATACATGTAATATACTGAAACAATGTTGTTGTAATACAAAATGCTTTCAAAGGAACATACTTTAAATGAATTTGAAATGCACACACCGAATTAAAATACACAAACTAAATTGAAATAACATAATTGAAAATTCACACAAGAACTGAAATAATACTAAAGCGATATACTAAAGAAAGGAAATAAGTAACTACATTTAGATAAACATTCAAATACAAAGCATTAAAACTAAAACTTGTCATAATATAATGATCATGCATGAAAAATCAATCCTCCAATCAGCTTGGTTGAGTTGGAATTTGCTAGTCCCTTGGGATTGAGGTACTCTTAACACCAAAATATATTCAAAATATAATTAACTATATTGATTCAAATGATTTTCAAAACATATTTCAGTATGAGATTGAAAGTAAATACCAAGTGATATAAAATTGTACTATAATAATTACTGTTATCAACTAACTATGAAAATGTTTCAAGAAGGTGTATTTATAGAACCAATTAGTTACAAAATGTTCCACTGATTATAGGAAGTGAACTTAACCAATAACAACCTCATTAAACCTCAATACAATCCTATAATATAGCTAAAACATGATCCTTGTTAGTAGGTTGTTTATGGAGAAATCCTATATAATGGCATGATGGAAAATAGACTCAGACTTCTTTATTATGACTTCCCAAAATTGCCAAAAAAATGCACATTTTTATCCTGCAAACGTCATCACATTACTAAAAAAATCAGTTAATAGGAATTTCTATGGCCAATAGTTCACATAATACAAGAACAAGAGAAATTCACCAATCTTACTTAGAATATAACTATCTAGAACATCCCTCATGTAATAATGAACATGTTTAGGAACAAATAAATAGCCATATAGATGATATATAATAAGTCAATTTATGCACTCATCAAGATGCAAGGAGCATAAATTTTCCTTAAGCAACAAAAAATGCTACATGATGATGTCTAAAGGAAAAGTGTTGGGACTAGTTCATAGATATTACTACTCCTTCAAATTGAATTAACTAAGCAAGAAAATATAAATATACCAACCTTAGAGGACATGGGATTTAGTGATACCTGTAGATGATGGATGATAATGCTCGATGTTGTACTCTGTGAAAGACGTGTATAATCTCCTTTCCTAGGAAGAAACATGCGTTCAAAGACACTAAACCAAATGGGATTAGATAGATATATGGTAGATTTCTTGGTAGGGGCCAGTCCCTAGAATTCAATGGACTTATTTGCAAGGATGTCAATTTGAGTTCAAGAAATTTATCTGATAATGATAAAGTAAATCAATATCATATGATATAACCAACAATGCAAAGGAAAAGGGAATAGCGTGATCCAAGGCTATATGTTGGTTTTATGGTGATGCCTAATCCAAAGAGAGTCTAGGAATCATAATATGGCTCAAAGAAGTAATGATGTGGATATGCACTCATAAAGGCAAGTGGAGTGATATGTTTACTTTAAATAAATGATAAAATGTTACAGATGGATCAAAGGAGCTTGATGGGAATTGATGGACACTTACAGGGCAGAGTGTTGGTCATAATTGAGGTCTAGATATCAAAAAGGTAGGCTACAATGATAAATGATATGACAGATAGGAATTTATAGTGGTTGGGGGGCCGATCATTGGTGATCGGGGAAATTGCCAATGATTAATGATGAATGTATGTAGTTTGGTAAAGGCCAATACATAATTGACAAAGACTAATAACTAATGAATTATTAATACAATAATTTATAAATGAGGTACTTACCTGATTCTGGTTGATATACAGGGTTGAGAAGATGATAATACCCAGAGAGGAAGGATGAAGTTGTTAGAAAATATGACTTGATTACTGTATGCTTAAATTCCTTGGGAGGAAGAAGATGGTTAATACCAAAGGATTGCTAAACTGAATCCTAGACCCTTGGATAGCCTCCAAATACTTAGTATGAATTATTGATGGATTGAAAGCTCACATATGCTAAGATATTGAAGAAAAGACAAACACCTAAGAGGGGAGAGATACAAGTTCCAAAGATTTGATGCTGCAGAATATAGTGATTGAATATTTTTTTGATGAAGAGAGATCACCATGTATATGCCTTGAGAAAATTTCAATTACAAGACAAGTCCAGATGGATGTGAACTAACTTGGATTAAAGACTTGGAACTTGTGAATTAAAGTTGAGGATCCCCATGAGAAGATGGAAAAATAACTTATATAATAGCTGGAAATTACCTGAATTGTCGGTGAATTCAAGTTGTTCGAGTTTTGTTTGGAAAATAGTTGAAACAACTTCTAAAATAAGGTTATTTTATTTGGGTTTTGGGGAACTAATTTGTTATGTTTTTGGGGACGTTCTGAGTTTATTGATGAGGTGAAAAAATAGGCTATATTTTGACATGATTTTGTTTTCAATTTATCTAATTTAGGTTTGCAGATGATTTCGATATGTGGGTGAATGATAATGATATGTTTTTTTGTCGAGGTAAAAGAGTTAGAAATCAGTTAAAAATGGTTTTAGATTGATTTTAGGAAATAAATAAATATATTTAGGTTGATTTGGGTGATTTAGAAAATGGTTAAGTTAATCTACATGGTTAGGTCTTATTTAGGATACCCTGGGAAAAATAAGATTTTACATGTGTAAAAGTGATGTGATAAGAGATTTACATGAAGGTAAAATATCATGGAATATTAGAATTAGGATAAATGATTTTGATAAATAATGTGGTGTGATTGAATGGTGTGTATGATATTTATAAGAATGAGGTGGTGACTATTATGTAAGAAATAATGGTATAGTGAAGAAATGAGTGTGTGAATTTTGAGTGTCTACATTTTTTCCTCTTTTTGTTGAGTGGTTTTGGACAAGACAAGAGACAAAAATGAGATGTGATGGAAGTGAAGGATGTAAAATTATGTGACGAGGTTCTCCCCCTCAAACTAGGAATTCATGACCTAAAAGAGAACAGATCGCTAGTTTGGAAGAGGAAGATGAAAAGATACAATGATGGGGAGTGATGAGGAATGATCGAATAATTCCCCAAGACGAGGTAGAGAAATAAGATAAATATCATCGTAAAATCAAGTGATAGGGGAACCCAAGGGTTCATGTGATATAGACATATGACATAATGATGAAAATGGATGTTTTAATGAGGTCAAAGGACCGATGAATTATGTTGCCACAAAGGTGGACTTACAAGACCGGGAATTCAAGTTATAAGGGAAATAAAGGGTTCTTGTCCTATAGAAATATGACTTTAACAGTGCAAGAGATGATGGTTTGATGGAGTCAAATGGTCGATGATCGATGTTACCATAAAGGTGGGTTTACAAGATTGGGAAGATGAGTGATAGGGGAACCAAAGGGTTTGTGTCATAAAGACATATGACTTTAACAAAAAAGATGATGGTTTGATGAGGTCAAGGGACCAAAAATTTAATGTTGCCAAAAGTGTGGGCTTTCGAGGACCAGATGGGGGTCTGAAGGTGGACAAGGAAGTCACGTACTCGAGGAGGCATATAATTGAAAAACATCAATTTTACTAAGTAGATGTAATTTTTTGATGTATAATTGTGATACACAATGTTCTTGAGACTCTGATATGATTGATTTATTATTATTGATTGTATTGTGATGATATATATTGAGATGTGATCATGATTATATGGATATTGATTTTGTGTCTGATAGATGATGGATGTTTTTGATGTGAGGTGTCAGTGATTTTTAACTAAATTAATCTTTATCAAAATGTGCCTTAATCATGGATAAGAATAAGATGTGGAATGATTGATTTTTGGTGGATTTAATACATATGATATGGGAAACAATAAAATGAAGGCATTTGTAATTTCTAGCCTTTACAATAAATGTTAACATATGACTAATAATGAGTAGTCACACGTAGGATCTTGGCTATAAATGCAAGTGAAATATATACCTTCCTAGAACATTAGAAGAGTTAAAATATGTAGGTTGTATGGGAGAGTAGGTTATCCTTTCAATGGTTTCATAGGGAAATTCTCTAGCTATATATTTATTCTGACGTAAATTGATGAATGCGGGAAGTTTGCTTTGATGGGAAAGTTGATGAATGCGGGAAGATTTCTTAGGATGCTTTTGATATTTGAATTTTTGAAGGTTGATCAATGTGGGAAGCCTTTTTAAATAGGTATCCATACTGCAAGGGAGTGGTCTATAATTTTTAATTTTAATTTTACAAATAGTCGTCCTTTGAAGGATTGGTCTATGATGTCACAAGTAGCTTTCCATCAAGGGATCAGTCTAATTTTCTTTTTGACAATATGATTTTTGATATTATGAAATAGCTATCCTTCAAGGGATCAGTCTATTATTTATAAATTGCATTCGTAGATATTTTTGAATTTTAATTTGAGTTGAGGGCAAGACTCTAATAGATCATTTTAAGGAGGGGAGAAGAAATGTATACACATACTAGAAAATTGTGCCCCATGACATGTATTTTTTTGGTAGAAAAGGTTGATGAGTGTAATGATTGTGGGGTTCCTACTAAGGAGGAACTTATCCATGTGAAATATGCAATAAACAAAGTCGTGGTGCTCATCTTTAAGGTTTTTCAAGATAATTATGGAAGACCACATGCTTTTAAATCATTACAATGATAAAATTGATGGCAGATGGTTGAATAAGGTTTTTGATGTAACTATTATCATGATGGTCAATGTGTTAACAATAGAAAGGCCGTAAGTGCAAGGATTTAAAAGGTTGACCCATGCTATATCGACCGATCCAGCGAGAGGAAAACTTTCCACATTTACTCCTTTCTATAGTAGTGACATTTTGATTGGATTGATAGGATAGGTTTGGTAAAGATGTGCTAGGGGAATGTGTAAGGTAATAATTTTGAAGTCTAGGTAGAGAGGAGTCCCCCTAACATGACACTATGGATAGAGAAGACATGCGATGAAAGGAACGAAAAATTTCAGATTAGGATGATATAAGTTTTGATGTTTATTGATTGAGTATATGGTAAATAAAGGATCCCTTGACAAAGGATCCATTGAAAATGTGGATGAGGTATGAGAGGATGATTGATGAGGAAAGGTAGATGACGAATCTTTAATTTTATCTTTTCTTTTTGTATGATGATTTTTTGTTTGTATCGGTGGGTGAACTGTAATGATTTGAGATGAAGTTTTTTAATAGAAGGTGATGAGAAGACAATTGAAAACGGTTTGTTGATATCTGATTGAGGATAACCCCCTTGTCCCATAGATTTTGGTGAGGACACCATCAGTGACTTGGGTGTAGATGTTGACGAGATTGAAATACATTCAAGATAAGGTGTGGACATTGACAAGATTAAAGGACCTTCAAGGGAAAGTTTTGATGTTGACAAGATTGAAGGACCTTCAATGGAAGGTGTTGAAGAGATGTGTGGTAAAAGTTAGTTAATAAAATATTGAGGATGCCCCCTTATCTTGTAGTTGTTGGTGAAGACACTAATGAGGATGGAGGTGTTGATGATACCGAGGATGAATTAGGATGGTATTCTTTTAGGATAAGTTCATCAATGAGGAAGAGTCATTAGCTTATGTATTTAAACACTTTACAACTCTCTTTTCTATGTCCTAGGCTTCTATGATAGACACGTGTTTTATTTTGATTTTACCATGTAGGTTTTCAAATATGTGGACTAGGTGTTTTGATTGGTGGTAATTTCATAAGAGAAGACTATATGAGCCTCTTGAGGATGTCAACATAATTACCTTTTGGGGGGTTTGGATTAATGAATTTCTATTTTGACTTTTGAGAACACTTAGTAGGACGCATATTATTTTTGGGTTGGGGCAGATTTATAGATGTCATATGGTTTTGAAACATCATAGGGGCATTGTGACGTTGATAAGAGAGAGGATATGATGTGGAATTGATAAAACTAGATGATGGATGAGGTCTTAAAATGGATGAGGAGGGACCAGTTAAGGATGAGAAGGGGTACTGATGTGTGCTATAATGTTGAGATAAAGGATGGGGACCCAAAATAAACTGTAAGGGTGGAACTGTAGATCTAATAATTTGGGATTGTGATAAAGGATGGGGTCCCAAAATGGATGGTAAGGTTGAGGCCCTAGATAATGTTTTTTTTTATTTTGTACTATTGATTTTAGGTAAAGGAGGGTTTTTTATGACAAATGACGTGGATGAGGTGGTGGATGTGGTGGTATTTGATTATATAGTGTTTGATTCA
The DNA here is from genome assembly GCA_019776745.2 of Taxus chinensis. Taxonomy (NCBI): domain Eukaryota; kingdom Viridiplantae; phylum Streptophyta; class Pinopsida; order Cupressales; family Taxaceae; genus Taxus; species Taxus chinensis. The sequence continues at coordinate 624,705,852 of CM034148.1, read as the reverse complement.
GGATAATATTTTAGGCTAGGTGGTAAGTGAGGAGCTAGGGATAGGATTGGGTCTGATTTGGATGACGAATATGTTGTTTCGAGACATGATTGAGGTGGGTTATATTTATGTGAGCTATCCAATTATTTGACTAGCTTAAAAAGTGGGTTGATATAGAGATATTTTATTATGAATTCCTCATTCGTAACTATCTCCAAAATGGAGTCTAAGGGTTGCAAGGTGGTAATGGATGATTGGAAAGTGGACACAAGTGATATAGACATGTGAGGATCATAAAAAAATGGATCTTGTGGCTCTAAATTTTCAATGGAAAGCATTGGTGATGAATGGGTGTCCTTGTAGGGAAGATCACGTGTAATATTGTTGATGATGTGACTCAAGGGATGCATAGTATTTATATGGACTAAATATTTCAAAGGTGTTGGGTCAGGAAGAAAAGTAATGACATCATGTGTGGTATTTTCATTTGACTCATAAGAAGACCTAAGGGAATCAGATGAGACATGTGGAGATTGAGGACCAGGATGGGCATCTTCGAGGGCTTGGCTTTCTAATTTCTTGGCCATGGTGAAATATTCATCAAAGTTTTTGAATGTGTGGATCTAGAGAATAGATGAAATTTGATGAGAACACTATCGAGTAAATAGCTCAATTAGTTCTGATTGTGGCAGTGAGAATGTCAATTAATTGATAATGTTTTCATCTAGTGACAAAGTCAACAAGGGGTTCATTTTCAGATTGTTTGATGGTAGAAAGGTTAGAGATAGTGATTTTACAAGTAATGTTTATAGTAAAATGATGGAGGAATAACAAGGCTTGCTGAGTAAAAGAGAGAAACGAGTGTTGAGGGAGGGAGTTATACAAATCCAAGGCAAGTCCCACTAGTGACATAAGAAAGTATCTGATAAGAAGATCTTGATCATGGATGATAAGATAACACAAATTTCTAAAGGATAGTATGTACTGCTGAGGATCCTCATAACCATGGAACATGGTAAATTTAGGTAAGTCCCAATGTGGAGGATATGATTTATATTGTACATATGGATGAATGGGTTAAATATAAACCTCATCATAAGTGAATACATGTTTGGATCCCTTAGTAGAAGCTTCCAAATTGTCTAATCTATTTAACAGGTCTTAGAATGGATTGTTTGTAGGATTAGATGTGAAGGAATTCAAATGTGATTGATTTTATTGATAAAAATGTGGAGTATGATGTTTTTGTTGTGGATGGGATTGATGTGGAAGTTGATAAGGGATAGCTTGAGAGGATATTTTTATAAAGTAGGTTGTGATGAAGGGATGTGGGGAGATGTGGAAAAATGTTGAATGTGATGTTTTTGTTGGATGAGAGGGGTTGATTGGGTTTGATTAGGGGTGTGTGTATGAGTTTGGTATGTTTGAGGTATAAAGAGAGGTATTGAAGTCGAGATAGGTTGATTGGATAAAAGATGAGGGATGTTAAGATTACGTTGATTTTGTGATGGAGGGGATGTGGAAAATACTGATTGATGGGATGCACTTGACATGGGCTAAGGAGTGATATTTTGGAAGTAACATGGTTGTGAGGAAAAATTATAGGGTTGTTGGATGAGGTTGTTATAGGATTGTATAATTAGTTGAAAGGTAGAAAATCCATAAGGAACAAAAGATGGTGTATATGGCTCAGGGACCATACCAAAACTAAACGAAGTTGAGTGGGTCTTGATAGGATGATAAGACTAGGAAGGATTAGATTTTGTGGATGAACCAACAGAATACGATTGTAAAAATGAAGCATATGGGAAAAAATAGTATACTGATGTAGAGGATTTCTCAATATTAAATGATAATCAACTAAAAATGATAAAAAAATTCCTAAGAGAGCTTCAAATGTAACAAAAAATTCAAGAAAAAGAATTTTAATTATCTTGTTTAGAATTTATATGTGAAGGAAGAGGCTCAAAGGGAACCTAATGATATGGTCCTTCTAAGGTTGGTTTTAGGTGATTTTTAATCATGGAGTCCTCAATATACCTATAGGTACATGAGGCCCAAATTTGTTCTATTTCTATCATGGGGCTTGGTATTGGTGCTTACCCCCTTAATTCATGGCCCCACAACAATAAGGGAGTTTGGTGCTTGGACAATATACCAACAGAAATTTGTTTATACTCAATCAAAACACCGAGTTAGTTTCCCTATTGGGTGATGAAATAGAAATAGTTATCTCCTGGGAAGAATTTGTTTAAATGCGTGTTTGATGTTTTGACTGATTTGGTTGAGTGTGGGGGGGAAATATAAATTTAATGCAATAAATTAACTTTCTTGATTAAAAATATGTGATCAAGAAGAATGTAATTGTTCATTTTAATCCCAAAATGAAAAATTGATTTCAATGAGAGAAAAAAAGAAAAAATACAGTACAGAAAACAAAATGAAAAAATAATTAGAACTCACTTATAATAAAGATTCCCTTTTTAAAAAAATTGTAATTTTTTCAATTTTCATTTTCAAGTACTACGCAATCCATAAAACGAAAGCAACTCTAGAAACAACAACTTACAAAACCAAGTTAGGAGAAAATACTAAAAAATAGTGATTAGGAGGTAGATTACAGTAATCAATATAATTTAGCAGAATCGTTGGTGATTGATTGAATCACTAGCGTTTCACCCGATCGCTGGAGATTGACCAAATCGCTAGCAATTACTGAAAAGAAAACCATATTTTTTTTAAAATGATATTTGAATGAATGAAACAATGAAATAAGGGACTTATTGTCCCAGTGGGTGTACCATAATGTTTAGAAATATTCCTACTCCTTCAACTTGAATTAACTAACCAAGAAAATAGAAATATACCAACCTTGGAAGACTCGGGGTTTAGCGATACCCATAGATGATGAATAATGATGATCAATGTTATGCTCCTTGAAAGATGTGTAAAATCTCCTTTCCTATGAAGAAAAATGTGCTCAAAGACACTAAACCAGATGGGATTATATAGATATATGGTGTATTTCTTGGTAGGGTCCACTCCCCAGAAGTCAATGGACTTCCTTATAAGGATGTCAATCCTCATTCAATAAATTAATCTGATAACGATAAAGTAAATTGATAACAAATGATATACCCAACAATGCAAAGGAAAAGGGGCTAATGTGATCCAAGGATATATGTTTGTCTTATGGTGATGCCTAATATAAAGGGAGTCTAGGAATCATAATACGACTCAAAGAATAAATGATGTGGATATGTGCTCACAAAGGAAAGTAGAATGTTAGGTTTAATTTAGATAAATGATTAAATGTTACAGATGGATCAAAGGAGCTTGATGGGACTTGATTAAAACTTGCAAGGGTAGATTTTTGGTCAGGATTGAGGTATAGATATTAAAAAATCAAGCTTCAATGATAAATGATCTAAAAGATAGGAATTGTTGGCGATTGACTAAATAATTAGCGATTGGGGGCCGATCGTTGGCGATTGGATAAATCACCAGTGATTACTACAGAATGTATGGATTTTGGTAAAGACCGAGAGAGAACTGATAAATACTAATAACTTATGAATGATTAAGACAATAATGTAGAAACAAGGTACTTACCTGATTTTGATTGATAGACAAGGATTCGAAGAGGATAATACCCGGAGAGGAAGGTTGAAGATGTCTAAAAATTGGACTTGATTACTAGATATTTAATTTCCTTGGGAGGAAGAACATGGTTGATACCAGAGGACTACTAAACTGACTCCTGGACCTCTGGATGGCCTCTAAAGACTAAGCAGGAATTATTGATGTTTTGAAATCTCACTTATGTTGATAGATTAAAGAAACAACAAATACCCAAGAGGGGAGAGATACAAGTTCCAGATATTTGATGTTGTAGAATATAGTGATTGAATATCGTTGTGATGAAGATATATTACCACATATATTCCTTGAGAAAAGTTATGTTACAAGACAAGTCCAAATTACTATGATCTAACATGGATTGAAGACTTAAAACTTATGAATTGAATTTGAGGATCCCCATGAGAATCTGTACAACTAACTTATATAATCACTAGCAATTACCTGAATGACAAATGATTTATGGTTCAACTTTTGTTTGGAAAATAGTTGAAACAACTTCTAAATCAGGGTTATTTTGTTTGGGTTTTGGGGAACTAATTTGTTAGGTTATTGGAGATGTGTTGAGTTTGTTGAGGAGGTGATAAAATAGGCTATATTTTGACTTTATTTTGTTTTGGATTTATCTAATTTAGGTTTTCAGATGATTTTGATATGAGGGTGAATGATAATGATAAGTTTGTTTGTCAAGGTAAGGGACTTAGAAATAGCTTAAAAATTGTTTTAGATGGATTTTAGTAAATAAATAAATAGATTTAGGTTGATTTGGGTGATTTAGGAAATGGTTAAGTTAATCTAGGTGGTTAGGTTTTATTTACGATAAGGGGAAAATAGGATTTTACATGTGTAAAAGTGATGTGATAAGGGATTTACGTGAAGGTAAAATATCATGGAATATTAGACTTAGGATAAATGATTTTGATAAATAATGTGGTGTGATTAAATGGTGTGTATAATTTTCATAAGAATGATGTGTTGAGTGTTATGTAAGAAATAATGGTATATCAAAGAAATGAGTGTGTGAATTTTTAAGTGTCTACAAGGACACTATGTATCATCTACTAGAATTTAGGTAGATCCATAAAAAATATTTGTGATAATAAAGCTTCCAACACCTAAGAATTAAAAATATGTGAGGAGATTCTTAGGTCATGATGGGTATTATCAAAGATTTATTCAATATTTCAATAGAATTGCAACACCATTGTTTGTCTTATTGGGAAAATATGTTGCCTTTGTGTGGACTGAGAAATGTGAAGATGCATTCCATAATTTGAAGCAAATATTAACTTCTACACCTATGTTAAGAGGACCAAATTGGATTTTTCTATTTCACATACATACAAATGCCTTAGATCACTCCATTGGAGTTGTTTTAGGAAAAAAAATATGGGATCCTAAATTATGCAATCTACTATGTCAGTAATAACCTACAACATGTTGAGCTCAACTATACGGTCACTAAGAAAGAGTTTTTGGCATTTGTCTATGCCATTAACAATTTTAGGCACTATATCATAGGTTATCTTGTATTTATCCACACTGACCATGTTGCCATTAAATATTTGATCAACAAACTAGTTTTAAGCAACATAATAACTAGCTGGTTGTTTCTCCTACAAGAGTTTTCTTGTCACAATTGTGGATAAAATTGGTAAAGACAATGTTGTTGTTGAATTCCTCTCAAGAATGGAGAATAACTGAAGAGAAAGTAGTGGATGACTCTTTCCTAGATGAACATCTATTTTTCATATCCACTAAAACACCCTGAGATGTTTATATATCTCATTATTTGGTCTCACATAAGACACCTCCACACTATATATACTCTGAAAAGAAATATATTATTGGTAAAAGTGTGATTTTTTCTTGGATAGTTGGTTTCCAATTCCACACATGGCAAGATAATGTTATGAGAAGATGCATAGATGATGAGGAAATATATGATGTCCTCAAATCATTCCATAGTGAGCCATGTGGAGGAAACTTTAATGCAAAAAGAATATCACAAAAACTATTGACAATAGGGTATTACTAGACTACATTACACAAGGACACAACATTGTATGTCATAAGGTGTGATAAATGGAAAATAATGGGTCAACATACCAAGATAGATGGGATGCCTTTACAACCTCAGCTGGTATTGCATCCATTTAACAAATGGGGATTGGACTTTATTGGTCCCATAAATCCTAAGTCTTAGTAGAAAGAATATATTTTGGTATGTACAGATTACCTCACTAAATGGACAGAATTGAAAGCATTACGAAATCAGAAAAGTGAGAAATTTTCCAAATTCCTATACGACCACACCTTCACAAGATATGGTGTGCTAAGAGAAAGTTTTACAGATCAAGGTACACACTTCACTGCTAAATTCATTTCTAATTTAGTTAGGGAATATGAAATCAGACACATTAAATCTACACCTTATCACCCCTAATCCAATGACCAAGTTAAGGTAACAAATAGGGAAATAGAATCCATCTTGACCAAAACCATTGCACTCCACAAAAAGGATTGGCCAGAAATAATTCCAGAAGCAGTTTGGGCGTTCAATACAACTTGGAAGATAACAACAAGATTTACACCATTCGAGATTTTGTACGGTAATATTTTTTATCTACCTATTGAATTTGAGCATAAGACACTAAGGACTACACTTGAATTAGGTATAGATTTGTCTAAAGCTTACAGATAAAGGATTATCCAACTCAATGAGTTTGATGAAATGAGGAGGCAAGTTTTTCATAATACAGAGGTGGTATAAAAGCAAAGGATCAAATGGCATGACATGTTCATCAAAATAAGACAATTCCAAGAAGGTGATTAGGCTCTCTTATTTGACTCTATGTACAAGGACCACATGGGAAAACTTAGAACAAGGTGGTTGGGGCCATATGAGATTGATAAAATATTTCCCAATGGGGTTGTGAAACTCACAACCATAGATCTTATGAGATTCAAACTACTAGTGAATGTTCATATATTGAAGTTGTACAAGAATCCAACTAATAGAAGCACTTTCATGCAACAATTCAGAGGTTTTCAAAGTAAGATGGAGATGAGAAAAAAATAAAAGCTCAGAAGTTGAACCTGTTGGTTCATATTTTGAAGTTTCTGAGGAATGAGATATTCAGTGGCCTTGGTATATTCAACTTGTTGGATACTCCAAGGATGAAAAAAAGTGATTTGATCAGCCCTCTTGGTGATCATCACCACTCAACTAACATTTTTTGTTTTTTTTAGAATTTTTGTTTTGCAGGTTTTGGTGTATCTATTCAAGGGAGTTCATAATATCTGATAGAAAGAGGTGATGTAAAGACTAAAATGTCCACTTGTAGAAGTATGCAAAAAAGATTCATTTTCTTTCCTATTGGAAGAACTTGTGATTTCATGAAGAAATAAGGATCAAATTATGCCTACAAACACTTATAAAGAATACTGGAACCAGAAATATTTAGTCTTCCCTCTCCGAGAATTAACTAATTTTAGTAAGGGACATCTAACATACATTTCCAGTACTCTATACTGCACTTGCATCAATGTAGCACCTCAATTTGTAACTTCATGATGGCTATGTATATATCCAAAGGTACAAATTTTGATAAGGCACACGTCACAATCATAAAGTTTACTTCTTTAGATAAATGCACTTAATCCGCTTTATTAAACTAGCTATAGAATAATTATAAGTGATTAATATTTGTGCCATGTCATCAATGAATTTATTTTCCATAATTTGTCATTGCCTTCCATAATGTGAGTTGTTACCACACTTATTCACCTCACACATGTGCATCCTTCAAATCAAATTAATAGATGCCCTTTCAAGCTGTGTGTGAGTCAGTTAATAACTTCAAAAACACTAAGTTCTCAATATATTTACACTCATTCAATTTTTTGTAAAATAAATTTAAATTGTAAATAATTCCTACCTCTTATAACTAAAATAAGACACAAAATTCAAAAATGGTGGTGACCTAATTAGGAATGAGCATATAAATCATTCACAGCTCTGTAATCAACCATATATTCTAAAATATTTCCATGATGGTTATTGGATGGAGTATATTAATAAATATCATGGCTTTAATGAGTCAATGGTAACAGATTTTGTTGTCACCTTCAATAATGGAAATCCCATTAAGGTGGATGATGGAATTTTGGATGAAGTAACAAAACTCCTACCAGAAGGAGAGTTGTATCATACAAAGGAAAATCTAGATGAAGCTCACACAAAATTTTGAGACCTTGATGAAAACTTCATCAGTAACAAACAAGGTACCTTACGCACTTCTTTAAAATCCTTCTGGGATAATGTTGCAAACTATGTTATAAAGTACTTCACATGTGAGGGTAGGTAATCATGGTTGAACACTGTGCATTTTAAATTCCTCAATCATTTAAAAAATGGAAAACATGTCAATGTACCTAACTTCCTACATGAAAGCCTAACAAAAATGAGTAAGGAATCTCAAAGGGGTAGGTCTCCATTATCTCACCATTGTCTTTTCACCTTAGTTGTGAAACATGCATCGGAAATGGAACATCCTACATTAAGATGGGAGGAGCTTGCTAGGGAAAGACACTTAAATGATTTGTTGGGGAATGAGAAGAAAAAGAGGAGAAGATCATCTAATTATTCTATTCTTGCACATGAAACCTTATCTTCTACATCCATCTCTACATAAACCTCTCTCCATTAAAAAAATCCGTACTTGTAGAAACATTTGTTCCCTCAGAAACCCCTAATCCTACAAAAACTTCCATACCTGTATAAACACATGTTCATGAAAAACCTCCATTTTGAGAGCAAGGCCCTAGGCCAATCTCTCATGAGAGGATTCTTGCTGCTGAATTTTTTCTAAATATATCCACACATGACTCCTCTTCCTCCATGGGAAAAGGAAAGTATTCAATAACAACCTCTAAACCATCAAGGAGATCATATAGGCTCTATACTAAAAATACTGAAACCTCAAAGCCTAGGAGAAACATTTATATCTTTTTGGATAGTGATGAAGAAGAGCTATAAAATATTCAAGAACATATAGACATGGAAGATATAACTAAGGAGGTAGAGGAGAAAAAGGAGGGGGAGTTAGATGAAAAACCTACTCATGAGATCTCTAATGAACTAATTAGAGTTCAAATAAAGGTCGTTCATGTTGTGGAAACCCACATACAACATGAAGGATAAGTATCAACAGAGGAAATTGAAAATGTATCCAATGTGACCATAGATAATGAAGAGTGGACTAAGGAAGCACTAAAACACTCAATACTTGAACCATAGATTGATGTATTAGACACTATGGATGATTTTCCACAAGATATTGAGGACACGATTGAGACTATTGTCCAAGACCTTGAGCAAGAACATGTTCAAGAACCTATTGAGAAAACAAAAGTGGACATTCTTATAGCTGCCCAAGATGAAGTTCACGAATTCTTTGATTCTATGCATCCACCAGTGCCACCACTCAACATGCAGCCACAGGTTGTGATCAAGGAAATTTTTAGAGAGCCTCCCAGACCAGCTTGTAGGGATATGACAACTTAAACCACCTTACTAGATTATTGGATACAAAAATTTGATAATTATGTGTTTCACACATAATGGTTTCGGCTCTGCAGAATAGACTTGTTTCTATCCTATCATTCCTTTGAGAAACAGATAAGGGTTAGGGCTAGGAGGAATACATGTTAAATGTTGAGATGGTGTGCACATACCGTAGAGAAAGATCAGATCGACTGCGAAGAACTCCTTTTTGTCTTGGAAGGACTACCTGCAAGTAAGAATACAAGACCACCAGATTTTAATTAGACATTAAATGAGGGATCTACCTTAGGCCCAGGAAATATAAAACTTCCTTTCGAAGGTGGTCAGTTCCCCTTTTAATACGATTTAACACAAATGAGAACAAAGAAAGCTATTGCAAAATCATGATTTAGGTATCTCGCTACAAAGCAATAGAAGCTAAATTATCAATAATAAAGCGTCACGTTGTTTGTTCGGTTACTGGTCATTGGTACGTTCAGGTTGAGTTATAGGGATAAACCAAACTGGATCTGAGGTTGTTAGGTAGCAAATAGGTGAGAAAAGGGTTTTGGGGTATAAGTCACAGTGACCGACGCCGGTCACTGGGTAACCGACCGCGGTTAGAGAACCGCTGCCGGTAGGGGATAAACGATACTGGTAGGGTCAGCAATCTAAGTGCTTCTGGATAGAGGTGGGTTGCAAGGTGATTATGGGGTTATTAAGATTTGGGGATGGCTGAGGGGAATGATGGGAGGATAGGGAAGACTCAAAGTGTGGTAAAATGGCCTTCTGGGCAATATCAGGATGTATGGGTGAAGGTTAAGTGCAGTATGTTATTGGTAGTAGATCTAGGAATAAACTTATGATTACTATTAATAAACAGTTCAAGAAAATGGTGCTTAGAAACATATATAAAACACTACTCACTAGTCCCTAATGCAGATGCAGGTTTCAGGACTGTGATGATGAAGACAGGACCCAAGTTGGATGATCTGACAATCCAAGATGAGTTATCTCCTCTTCTGATGTTTGGATGAGTGTTACTGGGTTCTGGTTATTCAGTTGCAGTCTTGGGCTTGATGTCCTTCTTTACAAACTCTTCCTGTTTCTTCACCTGTCTCTGCTCGGCCAAGCAAATCCGGATCCTTTCGATGATTTCTCTTTCTTCTCGATCAAATGAAAATTTGATCCCTTGTTTTGGTTGGAAGTGGTCATTTACGAGGAACCGATGGCGGTTACACAAACGACGGCGGTCGAGTAGGAACCGGTATCGGTTAGGTCAAAGCGGGCTATTTTTGGTAAAATAGCTAGCTTTCCCTCCTTTTCTTCCTAGGGATTGGTTGTGGGCTTGTTCAAATCATTATGAAGTTGGTTTTAGGTGCGGAGGAGGAGTAATTAGTTATAGCTGTGGAATTGGACCAAGTTATAGGTCTTAATTAGGCTAGTTTAGGATTAAGACTAGGTCATGATGAGGTGGCGACATGAGGTGGCAGGTATGGCGATGTGGATTTATTAATTATAAGGTATTTAATAAATAATCGTGTAAGGTTTAGGTGATGAGGTTAGGTTGCGAAATGGGATGCGGGGTACAGGGTGTCGTAATGACACAAATTTGGTGTCTACATTAGCCCCTTATTGCCGTGTAGTTTGTTTTGTAAAGTTGCACAGACAATAATAAGAAGTGGTTACCCCTGTTAAGGGTATAGGTAATCCCCCTCAAATCTATCACAGATTGAGGTAGCGTGAAAGCAGGGATAGGGTTGGAAAAGGGTAAATGGTGTTGAGAGAATGGTAAGATGGTGGGGTAGGTCCAAGGAAGCAGACGCACGTTGACAGGCAGTAGTGCGACCAGGGTACATGATTTGAAGAGCAAACAAGCAATTCATAGGCAAAGGTCGATAGTTTATCCAAACAAGGGCAATATAATCCTGGTATCCAAGGCATAGGAAGTAGCTCTAGGGTATATAACAGGTAAGGTACAGGAACGTTTGGGCATGTTCGGGCAGTACCAAATGGTTGGTTTGGTTGAGATAAACGTCATGGTCTAAGTCTAGGCAAAGTTGGTCGACTGATCAAGTCAAGGACCCTGATCATGCTAAAACACGAACAGGTGAGCTTGATTGAACAAAAAGGTACATGATGGATGGATAAAATAAAATGTTGATTATGGGCAAGGTATTTAATTGGTGCGGCCTTAGGTTGGACCAAATCGGGCCAAATGGTAGGTTATGGCCTTGGGTCGGGCCAAATGGGTTGGTTGCGGCCTTGTGTCGGGCCAAATTGGTTGGTGACGGTTGGTTACAGCTTGGGTCGGGCCAAATGGTAGGTTGCGGCCTTGGGTCGGGCCCAAATGGCCAAATTGTTTGGTTACGGCCTTGGGTCGGGCCAAATGGTAGGTTACGGCCTTGGGTCGGGCCAAATAGGTTGGTTACGGCCTTGGGTCGGGCCAAATGGTAGGTGACGGCTTTGGGTAGGTTGGTGATGGCCTTGGGCCAATGAAGTTAACAAAGGGTTGTCAATGAAGTTAACAAAGGGTTGTCAACGAAGGTGGATATAGGCGATGTTGGTATAAAGGGCTATTAGTAAATAAGGGGGTGAAATTAGGGTAGAAGTTGGAATAAAACCGATGTCGATTATCTATGACCGATATCGGTTAGTGGACCGATACCGGTTCCTTAGGGGCATAATAAAACCGATATCGGTTATAGGTTAAAAACCTACAAAAAGAAAAATACGGCCTGTCATTGTCACATTTGCAATTTGAAAACCGATTTGGGTTGTCTGAGGTGGATTATTGAGATTGGAGCATTTGTTGGTTGAGGTGGCACTATTTGAGTGGAGAATTGAGTGTTTAGTGGACCCTAGTGAGTAGGAGGTAGCAATTGATTGGTGGAGGACCCCAGCAGAAGAGAGTTTATAGCCATGGCACAGCCAAGAGGAGCAGGAGGTGCTGGACCAGCTGGACCACCACCACCCATCCCCACCACGACGACGTGTCCGTCGTACCGGTAGGTTTGAAACCCTTCATTGTGTGAGTTTGATGTTGTTATGCTATTTTTGGGGGTTTGGGTAGGAATCCATGTTTTGGTAAAATAATGAATAAATTGAAGTTATTTAAAAAAACGAAGAGGATAGATGGGTAAAAATAGGGTAAGGCGGCAGGGTGGGTAGATTTTTAAGGGTATTTGGGTGGGTAAATAGGTATAAATAGGCAAAAAAAGGATTTTGGGGGGCCTGCGTCGGGTTCGTCTCCATGATTTTTCAGTGACCGATGTCGGTCGCTAAGCGACCGGCATCGGTCGTGAAATTTTTGGGTTGGTCGAGTTTGTTGGTGACCGGTGTTGGTCGGGAGTGGACACTGGCGTCGGTGGAAAGGGGACCGGGGTCGGTTAAGGGTGACCGGTACCAGTCCCTAGGTAGGATTTTCTATTTTGTTGCGTCGTTTTGTGGTGGTTTTGGATGTTAAGTTCTTATTGGGGATGGTGTGTTGGGTTGTGTGGTGTTGTTTATGATTGGGGTTGGTGTGTTGGGTGTGAAGATGTTGGGGGGATATTGTAGAATATAGGTGGGAAGAGGGGTTTGTTAGAGAGTCGGGGTGTGGTCGGGGGGAAAAAGGGTATAGAGGGGATAAGTAGATGTTGTGATAGAGAGTAGGGCTAATGCAGTGGGTGATTTTGTGTAGGGCATGTCAGTAGCTGACTATGCGGGACAAGATGCCCCCGCTGTTGAGACGGATGCGGCCACACGTGTCCGCAGCGTAGTGGGGTATCATGCGCGAGGTGGGACTCGGCGGAGTCCAGCGGTACAGAGTGATCGACAGGGATCATAGTTTAATGGTCGCCCTCATCGAGAGATGGGATCCGGCGACCAATGTGTTCCATCTCCCGACTGGAGAGATGACCATCACATTGGAGGATGTGTATCACATCCTTCGATTACCGATTGATGGAGAGGCAGTCTTTCAGGTTGACACTGAGATAGCCATGGACAGCATCCTACACGTATTCGGGGATGCAGCTGCGCTACTGATATATCACAGCGCGAGTATCGCGTATGGGGATATGTACTGAGCCCACCGCCATGAGACACGGCTTGCCGTGCTGATGATGATCGGGATCACCTGCTTCACCCTCCCAGACTCAGAGGGAGGCTGCTTTCCATGGGCGCTTATGGGGGTGCTACATGAGATGGTGGAGGAGCACACATGTTATGCTTGGGCACCAGTATAGCCTGGTGCAGTTATACCGAGAGCTGTGGGGCTATCACCGAATGAGGCGATTCGGGATTTGCTCAACGTTTTTACTACATTGTTGGGCATATGAGCATATCATATGCATTAGACTAGTAGGGCTGCCCTAGCAACTAGGGCCACAGGTCATCTATAGATACGGCTTTCAGATGTGGTTGGGGGGTCGTGGGCTAGTCACGAGCAGTGCTTGCAGGGCGGGACGTCACTTATTATAGACATATGTTAGAGGGCTTGACAACGTTAGATATTGTATGGAGACCTTATAGAGGTCATCACCCGCATGGAGGAGCCCGAGCACAGTTGCAGCAGATCCAGTATACATTCTAGATAGCGGGATGGAGGCCAGGAGAGTATGAGAGGATACCCCTGGAGAGGGTACGCAGGCAGATGGGGCTACGATAGGATGAGCCACCGCACTTCCATCAGTACCGGAGGGATGATGTAGAGGCTCCACTACCTGCACAACAGCCCGTGGACCCAGATTGGGTTGCTGAGAGGGCCGGCAGATTATACCGTAGATGATGTCAGCTGCACAGGAGCATTTTTGGTTTGGTGGGCCAGGAGAGAGAGCTACGAGGATAACACAGCCCGTACAGCCAGACTTAGCGGCTGTTAGAGCAGAGAGAGACCAGCTCAGAGGGTAGGTACAGTTATTATAGGGGCAGCTTGCTACCGCACAGGCACATATAGGTGTCTTACAGGGGCAACTAGCCCAGGCTCAGGTACAGGTACAGGTACAGGCACCAGCAACAGCACTACCAGCGGCACCAGCACAGCCGTAGGTATAGGTACCACCACAGCCACAGGCACCACCAGCGGCACCAGCACAGGCACAGGGGACACTGGTAGTAGGAGTCAGGGGACCAGCCCCAGCACCTACGGTGGCTTGTGATCATTATATGGAGGCTAGAGCAGAGGCCTGGTACTATCAGGATATTCTTGATGGTACCAGGGGCTGATTATCAGCCATATGTGGCACATAGAGAAGAGACCTCTCGGAGCCAGAGATCTCAGGGAGGTGCAGCCATAGCCAGTGGGTCTGTGACAGGAAGGAGGCAAGAGGCAGCACAGGGACCCAGTAGGTAGACAGGTAGAGGGCGGTGGAGAGAGCTGAGGGGTCCCTGCATAGTTTTTTATTGGTTCATTGGATATGGGCACCGGTCTGCGAACTGGATATGTTTATAGAGGTCTGCGTGCCTAGATATTATGTATTCATTTATTCATTCATTCATTTATTGTATATACCGGCCTGCGAGCCGAGTATGGGTTGTACAGTGGATACCGACCTGCGAGCCGAGTATGTTTTTGATATGAGAGACCGGCCTGCGAGCCAAGTCGAGATTATTGACAGTTATTGCGGCCTGCGTGCCGGCTTTGTTATATTATGAGATCACAGAGGCCCCGATGCAGGGCACATTGTATATTTGAAACTTTGTATATATATAGATATTATGATTTGACCCACATGTTGTGTGTAAAAATGTGTTTAAGTGTTTTGAAAATGGTTTGTGATATTTAATGTATGATGAGTTTGATTTACATGGTGTTATATATTAATGATGTTGATGTCTTTTGTTAATGGGATGTATGTATGTATATATAAATGATAAGTTTAGTTAACATGTGTTGTATTATGAAATGTTGTATGTTTTGTTCGCTGGTTTTATGAAATTGAATGTATGTAGCTATTAAGTTGGATCCAAATGGTGTATAGATTGATAGCTTTTGATATCGTTAGTGGATGGCTTATGCTGTTTTTGTAATGATACATAGATGATGTTGATGAAATTGTAATGAGATGTGGATTTAATGAAAAATATGGATAATGGTGTTGTCCATGCAGGAAAAAAGGGACGGGTGCCACAAAATTTTGTAAAAATGAAGAGACGACTTAAGGTTTAAGCAACAAGGGGATACATGACCGATATCGGTTATATAACCGATGTTGGTAGCTATATGACCGATATCGGTTATGTAACCAATATCGGTTATGCAAGAATTATTTTCCTAAAAATAGAACTGCTGGATTGGTAACTTAAGTTCTTATTTTTAGCATTCTTATTTTTAGAGTTATGCAACAAGTTAAATATGTGAATGCGACGTTGTTTTGATAATTGCTACAGGTAATTGCATGAAAGAATTTGAGTGATAAGGAGGAAAGAGACAGGTGAAGTGAGCGTGGGAAGAGATTCAGAAGGCATAAAGACAAGTTATATTTGAAGAGGGTGGTGAATATGGCTGAACGAGGAGAAGCATCCAGCAGGAAGGGACGAGGGGGAAGACATGTTCCGCCCCAAGCTACTGCATCCTGAGAGGTAAACTGTTTGGTTGTAATTTTATTCTTGCATGTGTTGCAAATAGGATGAAAGAGGTGTAAGTGGGTAAAGATGAGAAAAAAGGTGATAGGAAAGGGTTGGGGATGGTATGAGTGCTACGGGGTAGGTAAACAGGGTGGGTATGTATGTTTTTAGGTATAAATAGGAGTGAACGGGTAAAATAATTATCGTAGGTGTATGCTTTAAGCAGGGTAGATATACTTTGACAGTGACCGGTATCGTTTGGAAGTAACCGGTATCGGTTAGCAAACCGGTATCGGTTATGCATAACCGGTATCGGTCACTGTAAGGGTTTCCAGACTTTGAGAAAAAAGCCCGTAGAGATTTGTTCTTTTGAATAATTATGTGTCGTTTTGATGTATGCAGGCAGAAGCAAGGTTAAGGATGAATGATACTGTGCCAACGTTGTTGTCATGAATCCGAGTGGATGTAAGACCAGCTGAATGGGCATTGATAAATCGGTTGGGGTTAAGTGGAATCTGCTATTATTCAAGAATCACGCGTAACCATGCTATGTTACAAGGCGTTGATTGAGAGATGGAATCCAGAAAAGAATACCTTCTATCTACCAACAGGGGAGATGATAGTGAATTTGGAAGATGTGTTCCGTATTTTGAGACTCCCAATGATAGGAAAAACAGTGTATCAGGTGTTTTCCAGCGCATGGGGCGGGTAGTGATAACAGCAGTATTTGGGTCAGCTGCACGAGATTTGACACAGTGAGGTTTATCATTTACGTATGGTACAATGTATGCAACACACCATGAGGAAACAAGGTTGGCCGTGTTATTAATGATAGCGGTGGGGTATTATGCATTGCCGAGGGCGGAAGGTGGAAGATTTCTCAAAGCATTGATGAGTGTTATTTGGGAAATGATAGAAATGAGCGTGACATTTGCATGGGCACCTGCATATCTGGCAGAGTTATATAGGGGTTTATGGGCATGCAAGTGAAAACACAAGACGACACTGGATTGTTCATACTTATTACATTGTTGGGGCCTATGAGCATATTGTTTGTGTGCGTCCAATAGGCCGACCCATTGAGTCGGGAGAGGCAGGAGTGCAAAGGTTGGGATTCAGACGATGGGTCTAGACAGAACAAGAGGTGAGATCCCAGGCCATGATAGATGACATCAAGTATTATAAACAAGTATGGGAGATGGTGGCAATTGCAGATATTTTTTGGAGGCCGTACGGGAACTATATGGTGACAGAGCACATAGATGAGGAGTTGAGGGGTGTAGAGCGATTGAGGTGGATCGCAGGGCATAGGCCGGGTGAGTATGAAAGGATTCCTCTAGATCGCGTGCAGCAACAATTTGGGTTCGTTCAGGATATACCTATGACATATAGACCATACATGAGGATCGACGCTGAGGCAACATTCTCACCTCCCCGGCCTACACCTCCAGAAGGGCCAGAAGAGATAGCAGCCAATCGTAGGCGTAATGGATGCGGGAATGACAGCAGGCCTATAGAGTATGGTGGGTAGCAGAGCTACGAGGTGCACGTGAGCACCCTGACATAGCTGTGATTACAGCGGAGAGAGATCGGCTACAAGATTTGGCTCGCCAGCTTCAAACACAGGTGAATGAGACAATGGAATTGTTAGAGGCTTCACAGTTACGAGTGGAGAGACTGGAGGCAAGATATCCTCCACACAAGAGGATGTATTCGTATGTTTCAGGAGATGTTGGCAGATCAATGGGAGGAACCAATGGCATTGGCACCTTTGAGGATGGAGAGGCCAACTGAGGGGCATCGACGATCACGATCACCACCTGATTCGGTAGGAGGTGTAAAAATCTAAGTGAATTTCATAGGAATATAAGAATAAATAAAGATGCCGACCTACGAGTTGATGATAGAGAAGATGTATTTGTTTAACATCTAAAAAGAAAACTAAATATGTATTTTCTTTTGAGTGATGATAATAATAAGAATGGTTGTGTTTTAAATGTTGTTTTTGTTTTGTTTTGAAAAAGGCTAAAGAGGAAAGTTTGGCAAATAGAAAACACACACAAAAAATATTTATATTGACAACATATGATAGGGTAAGGTAGGGGGTGGTCGAGTTAACCTTGGGAGACCCCATGTCTCCTAAGTGTTGCCTACATAGCCCCTTGCATAAAGCAAGGAAGGGCCTCAGACCGATGTAGTTCTCCCTTAGGATCAGGGAGAGGTGAATTCAAGCAATTGGGTTGTGGTTAGGCAATTTTTTTGGTTGGTAAAAATTTGATGTTGGTAGGGTAATGTTGTTGGTGTTGGTAGGGTAAAGAGAAAGTTAACATTCCCAAGGAGTAGGGAATCATGTCCTCATTAAAGTCAACACACAATCTTAGAGCTGAACAAAAGAGGCAAGAGTGTCCCGTAATTGAGAAGAGGTAAACAAACCACATATTAATGTAGGATGAGTTTGAATCCCTAGGTACCTTGCATAGGCGAGAAGTCGATAGGTGAAAAGAGTGGTATAATCACAATATATCGGATATACGTCACATCCCTTGAGTTTTGTTGCTTTAACAAATGGTGAGGTGAAGTGGTTGATGTGGGCGAGGGTGCAGAGGAACTTATTATAAGATGATTATTCTGAAAAAAGAGAATCAAACCTAAATAGACAAGTCCATGACTCAAAAGTGTTTTAAAATACTGCTTTTATTTTTATTTTATTTTGCTGGATATAGACTGATCTGATGCGGGAAGTCTACATGGGATAAGTATTTTGTCTGTTCTTAAGGTCTTCACAAGCTGATCAATGCGAGAAGCTTCTGATAAAGGCTGACTGTGTATAGCTGTCCTTCAAGGGAGCAGTCTATTTATAGTACACAGATGCGGTGTTTATGTATAGCTATCCTTCGGGGGAGTAGTCTATATATAATAGTAGCAATAGTTTGGCATATAGCTATCCTTCAACAGGAGTTAGTCTATTGTATAATTTAGAGGTCTAGATGTCCGTTGGGCATAAAGCATCTAGTTTTGTAGGAATTTTGACTCAAGAAAATCCCATAAGTGTTTTAATTAAGAATGTGTTATTTTGATACTTTGAAGTCATGGACTAGACTAAAAAGGGGAAGACATATTTTAAGGGGAGGTGATAATCAAACCATGTGAGCTTGATTTGATTTTGAGATGTAAGAAACAAAGTGTATGCGGTGGTAAATGAGCTCAAGGGACGAGCGTAAGGTAGATAAGAAGTGATATAACACTAATTTCAACAGTAGAATGGTCGAAGATGCAAGGCATTAAGGGGCTCAGGCTCAGGTTTACCATCAAGTGAAGCTAAACGATAAGTGCCTGATTCATAAGTGTGAGTGATAATGTAAGGCCCAATCCAATTAGGAGCAAATTTTCCACGTTTGCTCTTTTCTAGTTTGGTTACATGTTGATTCTCTTTGAGGACAAGATCACCAACCTTAAAGGTACGCTCATGAAGTCGCTTATCATAAGCACGCTTGATGCGTTTTTGATAGATTTGAAGGTGATCAAGAGCCGTAAGACGACGCTCGTCAAGAAGCTCTAATTGGGCTAACCGCTCTTGGCGGAAATCATCGTTGGTGAGAATATCCTGGAGAGATATTCTGAGGGAGGGTATTTGTATTTCGAGAGGCAAGATAGCCTCGGTACCATATACCAAAGAAAATGGTGTGACATTAGTGGAGGTACGAATGCTAGTACGATAAGCCCAAAGGGCAAAGGGAATGTGATCATGCCAGTTTCTTCCGGACTCATTGACAACTTTCATGAGGATTTTGGTTAGGGTTTTATTAGAAGATTCAGCTTGACCATTAGCCTGCGGATAGTAAGGTGATGAGAAACTAAGTTTGATACCAAAGTTTCTCACAAAGGTCTTGTAACAACTTATTTTTAAAAGATTTACCATTATCTGTTATTAGGCGATGAGGAATACCAAAACGACAGATAATGTGATGGTTAACGAATTCGACAATCTTTTCTTTTTTGATTGAAATGAGTGGAATGGCCTCCACCCATTTTGTGTAATATTCGGTTGCTGTGATTATCCAATGGTGACGTTATGAAGAAGGCGGGTGAATCTCACCAATAAGGTCTAAACCCCATTGTGAGAAAGGCCAAAGATCTCGTGCGACCTGTAGCGGATGGCTAGGAGTATGTTGAAGGTTGGCATGTTGTTGACACATAACACAACGCTTAACATATTCATAGCAGTCATTATTAAGAGTAGGCCAATAATAACCTAGGCGAAGGATTCATTTGGCCACGGCAAGGCCACTAAAATGTCCACCACAAATGCCTATCATGGACTTGTTGGATGGTATAGGTGACCTCCGCGCCGGTTAGACATCGAAGAAGGATGCCATCAAAGCCACGTTTATAGAGGAGTCCCCCCATGACGACATAACGAGAAACACTTTTAAGAAAAGAACATTTTCCGTTACTAGTAAGGTCAGGTGGGAGAACAGAGGTTGTAAGGTAGTCGTGAAATTGGTGGTACCAGGTATCCTGCGAATTAGCAGACATATTATTTATCATACAAACAACCGGGGCTGAGTAGGATGGGGCAAAAAGTTGTTGGACCAAGATGAATATGTCAGAGTCAGTTGGTGAGGCAGGAATTTGTGAGGCTAAGCAAGCCATAGTATCCGCAAATTTGTTAGTGGAGCGGGGAATGGTCTGGATAGAATAACGAGTAAATGAGGTCAAAAGTGAATCCACGTAATGTTTGTACTTTTGAAGTTCCTCATTCTTACATTGGTAGATGCCCATAACTTGATTAACTACCAATTGAGAGTCGCCAAAAATATTAATGGATTTGACACCTAAGTGTAACGCAACCTAGAGACCCAAAACAAGGGCCTCATATTCTGCTGTATTATTAGTGCAGGGGAAATCGAGCTGGAATGAAAGAGGCATAGGTTCAATCGTCAAGAGGAATGAGAACAACGCCGGCTCCTCCGCCGCACTGGCATTTAGATCCATCGAAGAAGAGGGTCATTTGATACGACTCTTCCCTGAGTGAAAGAGTGGCGATGAGTTCGTCGGGGAAATTAAAATTGGTGAATTGTTCCCCAGGTAAAGGGGCCTCCGCAAGTTGGTCCGCAATAGTTTGTCCTTTGATTGACTTCTGTTGTACAAAATCAAGGTCGAGGTTAGCGAGGAGCATAAGCCATCGGGCACCATGCCCTTGGTTTAGATGTGGTTTGGCATACATATAATGAATGGGGTCCATGTTGGTGATGACCAAAAGTTTTGTGATTCAGCAGGTAATGTCGGAGTTTGGTGGCTACGAATGATAGGGCTAGGCACAATTTTTCTACATGTGTATACCTAGTCTCATAATCCATGAGAGTACGAATTATATAATAAATGGCTTGTTCTCGACGTGCCGAGTCCTGATGTGCGAGCATGGCTCCTATAGGATGGTCAGTGGCAGAAAGGTAAAGGTAGAAAGGGCAATCATCCTGCGGTGGAATAAGCACAGGTGGCTGCAAGAGATAGGATTTGAGAGCTTCAAAAAACTTGGTGACACTCATCACTCCATTGAAAGGCAATGCTCCTTTTTAAGAAAGTGATGGAAAGGTTGACATCAATCTGAGAGTTGGGAAATGAAACGCCGGATGGATTGAAGTTTACCCTGCAAACTACGCAATTGTTTGAGGTTTTTGGGTGGGAGCATTTCTAGGATAGCTTTTACTTTAGATGGATCGACCTCAATGCCACGCAAAGAGACTAATAAAGCCAAGAAGTTTTCCCTAAAGAACACCAAAGACACATTTCTTTGGTTGAAGTCAGACTATAATATTGTAACAGACGATCAAAAATAATGGTTAAAACATCGAGATGTTCACATGCGATGTTTAGATTTGCCAAGAAGATCATCGACATAATCCTCAAGGATAGTGTGCATAATGTCATGAAAAATGTAAGTCATAGCCCGCTGATAGGTCGCACTAGCATTCTTAAGGCCAAATGACATGACACGATAATAGAAGGTTCCCCAAGGAGTTATGAAGTTAGTTTTATGTTGATCGGCCGGGGCTACCAAAATTTGATTGTATCCCGAAAAGCCATCCATGAGAGAAAGCATTTCATGGCAAATATTGAGCTCAAAAAAATATTTATGAAAACATTGGGAGACATAAGTCATGGATTAGGGCAATTCCAAGGTAAACCCCTCTTCAATCTGTACAGGTGATATAAAGTCCTCAACCAATCGCATATAATGCTTCAAACAATTATGTTGGTCTGAAAATCTGTCGCGTGGAGAGATCTATGGATAGACGAGCCAACAGTGTTGCAGGGCTTAGCCCCTCTTTGAGACAGCAAAGCGAAACTGGTTTATTTCTATTTCTACTAGCAGGAACCTATGCAAGTCTCACAGATTCTGCCTTCGAGGGTTGGGATCTCATCCCAGTAGAGTGTTCCAGGCTGCGAAAAGAAAGGAATGAAAGAGGGAGAAGAGAGAGAACAGATCCGAAGGGAGAAAAGAAATGGATTCCAAAGCAGAAAGGTCAGAAGATTTATGTTTTTAGTTTGGTAGTAAACAGAGCCAAACCTACTTGCATAAATAAACAAAGCAATACTGATAAACAAATGACGGAAAAGTAGATATGAATCCAACAGATTAAACACATACAGATCTAACGTAAGAAAGATCTAATGTATAACACAGCTATTGAGCACAAAGTCTGAATAATTGTATTACTTGTTCTTTTCTGTTACAAGAAAGCTCAAAGTCTTTCTCTTCTCCACTTCTATTTCTATCTAAAAAATGTTCTCCTTGAATACAACAAGTATTCTCATATTTATAGAAGATGAGGGAGAGAGAAGGCAAAATGGAGCCAACCACTTATTTACAAAGATATTTACAAAATATCTAAAAGTCATGTTGACTTTGACAACTTGGTGGATGACATCATCCCATGATGCAACATGGATGATGTCATCATTTGTGCCAACACATTTTAGACATTTCAAAAAGAAAGTTGGAGAATAGGAGAAGAAGAAGAAGAAGAAGAAGAAGAGGAAGAAGAAGAAGAAGCTACTCATCATCATCATCCTGCGGCCGAAAAGGGGTTGCCTATTTCTGATGCTGCTCAGGTGATGATATGTGGAACTGAGCGTGGTATTCCAAAAACTTGCTGATCATTGGCCCAAATTGATCTTGTGATGGATCCTTGTGCCGTTCACTGATTGCTTCGCAAGTCTCCCGCTCATCTATGAGCTTTTCTAGGAGTTTGGAATAATCTTTCTCCGCCTCGATAAGGAACCCGATGAAGTCCCTACAGGCTAATAGGTTGTTGATAGATTCAGTGTCGAATGCGACCTCTGGCCCTGTCCCTTGAGAAGCTATCTCCTTGAAGATCCAGATAGTGTCATCAGCTGATCTCAAGGTAAGGGAAGGAGTGAGCAACCCTGGAGTCATGGCGAGGACAATTTTCTGCATTTGATGCATTGCATTCAGGGCCTCTTCCTTTACCTTTTCTATCTTTTCTAAAACAAATTCCAGCTGATCTATCTGATAGTCCAAAGTGGACATAGTTTTGTTGAGGGCCCTTGGATGACCGAAGACTCCGAACTTGACCAGATCTTCAACTGAACAGTTGAACATTTGTTAGAAGGTCTCGTGCTGGAGTCTAGCATGTTCTAACTCTTCTAATATTGAACCTGCTAATGCTTGGAGTTCCTTATTCACCTTCTCGATGTTTAGATATAAACTAATATACTCAGCGATTACTCTTTCACTATCCTTGAGGATCTGGCTCCCCCAAGCAGAAACACAGCCATACCCTGCTCGCCGATCTTTGAATACTCATTGATCTTCTCTTGACTGAGCAGCTCAGGAGTCTCGGCGGCAGTTGTGGGAGGTGCACTCCCCATCTTCTGTAAGGCTTGAAGCAGGTACTTGTTCTGCTCCTTCAGTAGCCTTTTCTTCTCTTTCGTTTCTTGAAGCTTTTTACAGAGTGCATCAACTGCGGAAAGAGCTTCTCCCTGGAGACTTTCTGAGGATGTCCCCATTGTGACTTGGGTCACGGTGAAATCCGTCGAAGACAGATCTTCTTTCTCTTTGAGGGGGTTGGGGTATGCTATTTTCATGACTCTCTCACCTGCAGCACTCTTTGAGAAGCGTGTAACCGGCTTGTGCTTCTTTTCTCCTTTAGCCGGAATGACCAAAAAGTCCATCGGAGCGATGGGGACTTTCCTCTTTTGTTGGCTCAACTGCTGAGAAATCCAAGCTGGTCCTATAGAAGAAGGACCAGAGACAGAGGGGGGAGGTAGCAACGGTAGAAGAGGGGAAAAACGTGGAGACACGCGGCGGCGACATGGAAAGAATAGCCGAAGAAATGTCCACGGGAGGAAGGGGAACCGCAACTGCAGAAGACATAGGAAAGGAAGGGAGCTCGGAGATGAGGGAAGAAATAGAGGAAGACAAATCAGCGAGGGAGGAGAAGATAGATGAAGAAGCAGGGGAAAGGGTAGAAGAAGGGGTAGAGGACACGACCAAAGGGATGGTCGTTTGAGTCACTCGAGGAGGGGAAGGAAGAGAAGAAGAAGGGATAGAAGGGACCTCTGAAGTTGTAGCGACGCCGACATCCTGGGTGGATGGGCGTATAGGACTATCCTCTGTCAATTCCTCATCAAGAGTTATGACTTGTTTTGGCTCTGAGGGAAGAGGACTTTCAGGGGCTTCCTCTTGAATGGTGCTAGGTTCACCTTCTACACCTTTGCCTTTCAGCTGCTTCTTTGACCTTGGAGGTGCGTTGCCCAAAGGGGAAGTTGTGAAATCTACCCCGAGGTAGATTAGTCCGTTCATGCGGCACTAATGCTCCGTTCTTCGCATAGTCTCCTTGACCCTCTCCTCAATTTTTTGAGGAGACTTATTCCTGTCAATGGCCAGGAAGGGCCAATTGTCCCCATCTGTGTCATTATACACCTTATCTACTTCATCTTCCGTAGTCTGGAAGCCTTCGGGGACAATGGCCACTCCGTATTGGATGATTTCCTCCAATGCTAAGCGTGAATGATCCTTTCTTCTGAGTTCCACCTCATGGAGAACGTCAATGTAAATATCCTCAATTTGAGGGACATGGATCGGATCGAGCTTCACTTTTGGCAGGTAGCTTCTTGGGTCGAAGGTAGGCCTGGCTGGGAAGTCATGCTTCAAGTTGAGTAGCTCCAGCTCTGCGAACATTTCCTTCACCTTATGGTGAGTGGAGCATGTGTATCGGCCCACTTTGAGGGGGAAAGGAGTTCCACCCTTCTTTCTTTTGAGGCACTTCTCATGGTATGTGACCAGCTGTCTTGACAGTTCTAGTAGAATCAGCTTAGGCCCAGCATACCTTGGTAGCCTGGTTGGCTCTCCCAAAAATTTGGCAGCCCTTAAATAGGTAAACGTGGGAAATTGGGTGAACAGGGCCCCCCCATTTCTCTGTGACTGCCACTATGTGTCTTGGTCATCCGGATATGAGTCATGTTTGGCCTCAGTAGGCAGATGACATGATAGAAGAATGCATCATTAACTTTTACGAAATGTTGGATGCTACTCTCCAGCCTCAACTCTGGGTAGTAATCAAATATCTTGGCCTAAGGCCATACTCCACTTCGGTTCAGCCCCGGATAATCCCTCGCCGATGTTGTAGCGTAGACTACATAGGAGTTCATATGGAACACTCCTGTTGTGGCGAACTATTGTAGCTGCTCAGATATGGTGCTGCTTATTATTTCCCCCCAGCAAAAGCGCTGATTGGGTAAATTCTTATTCATTGTCTCCAGGTACCGCAACATCCACTTATGGAAATAGTGGGCATCTGAAAGCTCGAAGACTCTGCTCAGGAAGGTGATAGTATCACTGAGTTCCTCTGAGAAATCACTTCGGTGGATAGTCTGAGGCCACCGGGTCACCACCTTCTTATTCTTTAGGTAGACCTCATTCATCAACTGCATGCACTGGTCTTCGTTATCTTCCCAGGCCTTGATGCATTCTCGTTGGCTAACAGCCACGTAGTTCCGGTGGTGAGGGATGACAAGTATTAACTCAAAGTGACGTGCAGTGAGGTTTATGACTGCCTCGCCCTTACTGTTTTCGACACATCTTTTGTCTTTGTCATAACATTGCGCAATCACCATCATGAATTCGTTGTTTACAGCACTGACGGGGATTCCCCCGGTGAAGTGCAGGGCACTGCCTATTAACTTGTCCATCCATGGACTTCTTGTATCTTTTTGAGTCCTAACCCAGAACTCATCCATGTCAATGTGACCCAATTCAGAGTCTCTGACATCCATACTGCACTCAGCCTGTGATTCAGGCATCTTGACCCTCTGATATTTGTATTTCATCTCTTCTTCTGTCAGCTTAGCTTTTCCTCTTGGTTTGGTGGGATTTTTGCTTGACGTAGACATGTGTTCTTTCGAACTCAGTTGCTGATCTGCACGAAGAAGAAGTGAGACCCAATCCAAAAAGGTTGAATTAGTCATTTGATCTTCCATTGGAAAGCTAGCAGAAGAAAGAGTTAGAGATTTTAAGGCTCAGGGCGTAGGAAAAATGCAACTGGCAGGCCAAATAGATAAGGCGCACAGAAAAGGAATGTTGCAGAGGTTATACTGGCGCCAAAGGCGCATGGCACATGGATGAAGCAGGTTACATTTTATAGCAGGGCGCACAGGAAATGCGTGTTACATTGGGGTTCGGTGCACCTTTTGGCGCATGGGAAGATTGTGTAACATTAACAAATGGTGCGCCAAAGGCTTTGGCGCGGTGCATGAAGGTTTTACACAACATCATGTTACTGCAATGGAGGGTGCGCCCGCGCCTTTCTAACTTTATACTCGCGCGAATAAGGCTTGTGTTGCATGAAAGCTGGGTGCGCCCTTTGGCGCATGAAAGCGGGATGTAACATGGAAAGAAGGTGCGCCAAAGGGTTTTAAGGAAGTGCGGGATTTATACCTGTAGCATGCAAAAAGGGCGCGCTTTGAGGGCGCATGAATTCAAACTGCAGCAGGATGGAAGGGTGCGCCCTTTGGCGCGGGTTTTGAGGATGTAACATGGCAGGTAGATGCGCCAAAGGGGCGCAATTGTTTTTATTGCTACAAGGCGCGCTAGTGCGCCACAGAACTACACTTAACTGCTCAAATATTTTCTTATTCTTTCTCCTACTTCAAAAGGCTGCTTGGACAAGTAAGGTTTCACAAAGAGGTTCCAGCAGACCAAGCCATGAAAAACAACTCCCTTCCAGCAGATCTGGAAAGAGGGAGGAAGGAGAAAAAAGAAAAGGAAACAGGACAGCACAGGGGGGAGACTAGCTCAAATATACTCCATTAAAAACCGACTAGCAGCCCAAAACAAAGACCAAACACACCAACAGAACTGAAAATACAAAACAACGAAGAGGGAGAACCTCTTACCTCGAATATATAGCAAAAATTTGAAGAGCGGGTCCACAAGGGGATGACAACGACAGAGCAGAGCTGAAAAATCCAGAGCAATCACGTGCTTCGATAAAAAGGAATGAAAATGACATTGGGCGCGCACTGATATTTATAGAAAAACTTGTCATCAATGCGCCAACCACTTTTGAAATGGCGCATGAAAACTGCTGTCGACAGGGGAAAGTGTGCGCCCTTTGGCGCACCGAAACTTGGTGTTGCAGAGAGATTATGTGCACCCTTTGGTGCACCAAAAGACATGTTAACATGGAAAACCATGCGCCAAAGGATTTTAAGGGGGCGCACCAAAACTTGGTGTTACAAGGCAAATCCATGCACCCAGCCAAAAAAGGCTCAAAAAAGACTAAGTTCGAAAACTAGATTTCCTGGGAAGGGATTGTTAGTGCAAAATCATAGCACCCCTGGATATTGATCAGTTTTCTAGGTTGATCATATTAATATCCAGTGTGATTGCATGACATTGAATCCTTTCTCCAAGTGTGGGACTTGAAGAGTGAGAAAGGAATCTCCAGAGAAAGGCTGGTTCCTATTCCTCTGTTCAGGTGCACACGAAATATGCAGAGGGTTTTCTCAAAATCTAATCTAATCTGCCAAGGAGACAAGGTAAGAAAATGCATAAAATAAATCTAAGCTAATAGAGGTGATGCACCGAGCAATGAAGAACATATGCTTTGCCACATTAAACACAGACCATGTAGATATAACACAACACCATGCACAGACAGCAAAAATGCAATGAAAGATCAAGAATGACAGTAATAAATATGTAAGAGGGTTTAGAAGCAGCCACAGACACATATATATTGCTCAAGGATCGATTCAATACATTGCAATATCCAGAAGGTAAAAAAACGGTGTTACAGTCTATATAGGAGGTTTGAAAACTCCACAAATCTTCTTATGAACAGGAGAGAAGGGAGGGTGTAAAGCAGAAAATGTCCACCTCAGAAAGAAACCCCTCCTTACAATTTATAGGAAGAATGGGAGAGAAAAAAGAGAGGAATTCGAAATCTTCCCTAACCACCTCTACGTTGCATTTAATTCATCCATCATGGCAGAAGCGGCGGGTTCTGGCAAAGCGACGGTTTGCCTAACAGAAGTGGCAAACTGTCTGCTACATTAAAGTGGTTGTTGAAGTATTACCTCTGCTTGTTATTTCATGCCAGAGGCATTTTCTCAATTTTCTCCCTCCGGACTATACCAAAATGCAAGATTGACCTTGGAAACGTGTAGAGAATTTCAACAGATTTCCATTGATATCAAGAACATGCAAATCTGAGCTCTAGATCGAAAGATATGTTGATCTAAAGATTTAGGACACAGAACAGGCGAAAACGGATTTTGAAATATTTTCCCACGCACTGCCACTTGGATGCCACGTGGCATGCTCTGATTTGCTGAATAATTCTCTCTCCTCTACTTTTTGGTGGGCTGTCTCTTGAATTTTGACTTTTGGTGCTCTTGGAATATTTTCCACATTTTTTTTTTATGCCCCACCACTAGGGATACGTGGCATGCATTGGTTGGTTCACGAACCTACCAGGTCTTCCTTCACTTTTACCCCCTTTGGCTTAGATTTGGCCAAACCTTCCAACTCCTCCCTGAGCTCCGCACTTCTATGCTCCATTGGACACGTGTCCAATTTCTATTGGCTCAGGCCAGCGCTTCAAATCTTGCCCTTTGACCCTTCGGCTTTTCCTTGATGACACGTGGCAATTTCTCAATGGTTCTCGGGCTTGCCGGGTCTTCCGCGTACTTCGCGTCCATTCGTCCCGGATGTCCCAGTGCTGCTTGGGACAAAAACCTCCGATCCGCCCGAAATGGACTTCCTTGTCCCTCATTTGGCCAAAGACACGTGGCACCTTTTGATTGGCTTTCGGCTCCTTTGGCTTCTTCGCGTATTTCGGGTCTTTTTGTCCCAGACGTCCCATTTTGATTTTGGACCTTTTGGGACAATTTCGGCCGGTTCGGCCAGTTCGGGTATTTCTGACCCGCTTGTCCCAATTGCTTTTGGGGTGAATTGTCTCTTTTCGGCCGGTTCGGCCGGTTCGGGTATTTCTAGCCCGCTTGTCCCAATTGCTTTTGGGCTGACTTGTCTCTTTTCGGTCGGTTCGGCCGGTTCGGGTATTTCTGGCCCGCTTGTCCCGACTGCTCCCTCTAGAAGGACTTAGCCAATTTTTTTCACTTTTTCTTGGATCAATCCTATTTGCCTTTCTGCAACTTTTCACACTTTCTCAAAGCTTGCTCCTTCCTTCTTCGGCCTGGGGAGTTTAGAAAGATTCCTAAAGGGACCCTAGAAACCTGATTTTGCTCTGAATCAGTCATTTTTCTTGAAATTTGGACATCCTGATGCATGTTATCAAATTTACCCTGGGGGGTGAATTTTGGATAACAGGGATTTTACAACGTTTCGAAAGCAAGGGATCCCTAACGAGGGATCGAAACAAAAGTTTCGGTATGGTTATCGGTAAAATTGCCCTTGTCAATTTTACGGGATAACAGCTGGCTCTTTCTGGGGACTATCCCTGAGCGAACTCAGGGGTAGAGAATCCCAGATCACATGTGCCTATCCATTGGGTACGGAGTCAAAAACAAGGGGGACCGGAGGGAGAACAAAGGAAACACAAAACAAACCAAAAACAAACACACGACGAAAGCAAACACACAACAAAAAGAAAACTGTACAAAGAAGAGAGCAAGCTCTACTTCCTGAAGATCTTGAGATGTTGCCCGCTATAGGGAAGAGGGAGTTCAGCTCCATCCAGATACGAGAGATAGAAACTATTCTCTCCATTGAGTTGCTTGATTTTGAAGGGCCCTCTCCATAGGGAATCAAATTTTCCGTGCATGCCCTTTGGCTCTCTTCGCTTGTCCCACAAGAGGACGAGATCTCCCACTTGAAAATTTCTCTGCTTGGCCTTCTTGTCAAAAAGCCTCTTTACTTGATTCTGATGTTCAGTGATCCTGTCGACCACTCTTACTCTCTTTTCTTCAAGTTCCGCAAGATACATGATTCTCTTTTCTAGAGAATCTTGGAAAGTTTCATCTTCAATTGCTCGTGCCAAGCGCAGAGCAGGAAGTTCAGCAGAAATAGGAAGCTCGGCATCAGTGCCATATAACACTTGAAAAGGTGACATGCCGAGAGATCTCTTGGGGGTAATGCGGTCCACCCACAAAGCATCGTACAAAGACTTGTGCCACATCCGCTGATTCTCATCTACTAATTTCCGTATGATGGTCACCAAGTTCTTATTACTGGATTCCGCCTGACCATTTCCCTGAGGGTAATAATCCGAGGCATGTGCTAAAGTTATCCCATATTCATAGCAAAAACTAATAACTTCTCGGGAGGAGAAGTTAGAAGCATTATCAGCAACGATTTTGTTTGGAACGCCGAACCTGACAATGATATTTTCTTTGATAAAACTGCAAACCACCTCAGAAGTGGCATGCTTGACAGGTATGGCTTCCACCCACTTGGTGAAGTAATCCGTTGCTGTAAGGACATAGCTATGTCCAGCACTCGATTGAGGATTGAGTGCGCCAATAAAATCAATTCCCCATTGCCTGAATGGTTCATTGATGATGACCGGCCTTAGGGGAAGGGCAGCCAACTTGGGCTTGCCGACAAATTGCTGACAGGGTTCACACTTTGCCACCCAGGTAGCCGCATCTTGAAAGAGCGTTGGCCAATAGTACCTGGCTCGAATGATCTTGTGTGCTGTCACGGAAGAAGAAAAATGGCCTCCACAGGCTGAATTGTGAAAACTTTCCAGCAGTTTTACTTGCTGGGGCTTGTCAACACATCGCAGGAAGACACCGTCTATCCCGCGCTTATATAAACCGGGTCATCCCAGATGACATATTTAGCTGCTCTGAGCTTTATAGTGCACTTCTCCCTCGCAGTTAGGTGCATTGGGCATTCGCCGTAGGTAAGGAAGAAAGCAATGTCAGAGTACCACTCGTCACTAGTTGCAACAAACAGAACCAGAGGTAGAGAATCAAGCTCCTTTAGAGGGCTTTGCTCTTCGTTTGTACAATCTTCTTTTCCTTTAGGACCTTCTAAATTTTCATTTTCAGCCATTAGCTGACACAGGCCTTTGCCCCTCACCAGCTTGGTAGGTTTAATATCCAGGTCATATTCCTGGACCTTTGCGATCCAATTCCCTCTCAAGCTTCCTAACTCCTGCTGAGTTAGAATTGATTTTACCGCCGTGTCAGGGACCAGCACCACCGTATGCGAGTTTAGAATGTAATACCTAAAATTCTTCACTGCTTTGACAACGGCAAAGGCATGCTTTTCCAATTGAGTCATCTTCAACTCGTGAGGCTTGAGGGGAGAACTCATGAATGCAATCGGGGATTCAATGTCTTCTGAATTCTTTTGCATTAAGATTGCAGACACAGTATGTTCTGATGCGTAGCTATACATGATGAAGTCCTTGGAGAAGTCGGGACATACCAGGACTGGTGCATGGGCAACAGAAGTTTTTATTTCTTCAAATGACTTTTTCCCTTCCTCACTCCATCTGAAAGTTGGTGACCCCCTTCATCATGTTCGATATGTGGCGAGTCTTTTCGGCAAAGTCAGGAACAAAACGCCTAAGAAAGTTCACCTTTCCGAAGAAAGAATGAACACCAGTCTTGCTTGTAGGCAGAGTAAGGCTCTGAATAGCCTTAACCCTTTCAATATCTATCCTCGTTCCTTCTTTGCTAACCACATGCCCTAGCAACTTCCCTTCCGTAACTCCAAAAACGGACTTTTTGGGATTTAGGGAAATTCCATGTTCTCGGCACCTGGCCAATACTTGCTCCAAGTGATCACAATGATCACTTCGTTGTTTAGAGAACACGGTTAAGTCATCTAGATAAACTACAATGACTTTCCCCATCATACCTTTAAATGCGAAGTCCATGGCCCGTTGAAAAGTAGCACCTGCATTAGTCAGGCCAAAAGGCATCCTGCTGTAGGCAAATGTACCCCAGGGAGTAGTGAATGCTGTTTTGAATTGATCTTCAGGCGAGACTTCAATCTGATTGTAGCCTGAAAAACCATCAAGCATAGACATCATTTCTGATCCAGTTACTGCTTGCAGAACTTGATCCATTATCGGAAGAGGGTAGTTATCTTTTAGTGAAGCTTGATTCAAATTTCGAAAGTCTACGCATATGCGTATCTCACCGTTTTTCTTGCGCACTGGCACAATATTCGCCACCCAAGTGCTGTGATGGATAGGGAAGATGATTCTTGCATCCAGCATCTTCTGAATTTCTGCCTGGATGGTGCCCCGAAATCTTTGGATTATAGTGCCTTTGCTTCTGGCGAAAGGCTTTGACATCTTCTTTCAGCGGTATGTCATGCTGAACGTCCTTTGGCTTGAAGGACTTTAGATCGGCATAGGACCATGCCAACACATCTATATATTTCTTCAGCAACTTGACAAATTTCCGCTTCTCTTCAGGCGTGCAACATTTGCCAATGTTTACAAATTGCGGATGTGCCTCAGAACCTATATTGACTGGTTCTGTTTCTGGGGATGAGTCAGGAACATCTTGCTTCTTCTTTTTCATAAAACGGTCGTGCCTGTCAAACAAGCACTCCAGAGAAACCAGGCCCTTCGGAATTTTATTTCCTTTGAGCTGACATATGCCGTCCTGCTCCTCTGATTCATGGTTTTGACTGTTGATTGATTCACGGCATGTAGAGGTGGATCCTTCAAAATACAACTCATCAAAATGTTCTGATTTTTCTAGAAAGGCAATGAGGTGATTATCATCGTTGAATACCTGCCAATGCTGAGAGTTGTCTGGCACGCTCGGGCGGAAAACCACTTCAATGGTGTATTTGTTCATTTTCAAACCCGGGTGCGGGAGCATGAGAGATGCCGAAACGGCCAATGAATCGGCCATATCATTTTGAGCTCTTGGAATTGCTCCTATTGAAAAGGCATCAAATTCTTCAATGTTGTCCCATACTGCGTTACGGTAGTGCCTGAGCCTCTCATTTTTCACTTGGTAAATCCTTTTGACCTGATTTACAACTAGCTCAGCATCACCTTGAACTTTCAAATTTTTAATTCCTCTTTCCTTTGCGGCTTGCATACCGAGCAACAGAGATTCATACTCAGCAGTATTGTTAGTGTTGAAAAACTGCAATTTGAAAGAAAGAGGAATTACCTCCTCTTCGGGAGATATTAGCACGATTCCGGCGCCACACCCACTAG
This sequence comes from Taxus chinensis, assembly GCA_019776745.2. Lineage (NCBI taxonomy): Eukaryota > Viridiplantae > Streptophyta > Pinopsida > Cupressales > Taxaceae > Taxus > Taxus chinensis. The sequence goes on along the minus strand of CM034148.1, from coordinate 624,672,450 downwards.
TCGCGCAACTGCCATCAAATTGCAAGGTCCAGATCTCATTAAGATCCTTTTCTTGAACAAAAACGCCCTTTGTACCCGTCTCGGTAGATAAGAAGTAGTTCCCCATCCCTGATGATTCAAAAAGGATTTGGGCTTTGGGGTCCTCAGAGCTAGTAACCAAGTACTTCTTTTGCGATTCCGGTTCTAAAGTCTGCATCACACCTTTGACGGGTATTCTAGCTTTAGACCAGTCCATGTGAATTTCTCCACCAACTTCGCTGCAAAAACTCCTTCCCAGCAGAATTCCATAGGCTGCTGGAATGTCAGCAACGAGAACGGTCATCTTTACCCTCTTTTCAGGGAATGCTGCGAATGCAAATTGCGCGTCTTTGATTTGGCCAATCAATGGCACTTGCTTGGTCTCCAAGGAGTAACATCTGCCGAAAGGTTTGGTAAGAGTGAGGCCCAAAGCATGGGCGACTTTCACCGGCATGACGTTATCGGAAGCTCCGGAATCAATTATGCAGTTGCTCAACTTATGGCCGTTGATTAGGAGAGAGAGATAGAAAGGTTCTATCTTGCCTGATGCAGATGTTGAAGCAACATTTATGCGAGATTCAGGGGGAGTGGAAAGGATTCCTTTTGGGGAAACCTGTTTAGACGCAACAGCTTGACTCTGAATATATTTAGTTAATCTTACAAGCTGTTCGGGGTTTGACTGAAGGTACTCAGCTTCAGACATTTGGATCTTGGTCTTCTTAGCGTGATCTATAATATCAAACGCGGCCAAGGGTTGCGTTGGTGAGGGAATGAGTCCTTCACTTCGCGATGGTGGAACAGGGTTACTGATCTTGATAGGAATATGAGGGGGCTGATTCGGAGGAGAGATGGGCGGAAAGGACTTCTTTGGAAAAGACCTAGCAGGGAGTTGAGTAGGAAGGGGATTACCTCTTTTAACAATGGTTGGAGGCGCGTTTGACACGGCCTTCTCTTTCTGCGCATGGGCAGCAACTTCTGCTTCCTTTCCTTGCGAGCGGGTAAAAACAGCGTATGATTGTCCGCTTGCATAGCCCTGAGTACTCTCTTCTTCATCAGATTCATCCTCATCAAATTCCATGTATCCAATAGTGGAGTCGCCAGTCGGCTCACCGACATCTTGATCATCTTCATCTTGAGGCGAAGATTCTTCATAGTACTGCTCTTCCTCTTCAATTTCGGCCAAAGCATTGACCGGAGGAGCTTCAAGCGCCAACCGTGGAGCAGTTGCAGGTAGACGCGGTCTTTGTGAAACATTGTTGGGAACAAAACTCCTTCGTGGAACGTCTCGGTATGAAGAACTAGGAGCCTGGGCCAACTGCTTTTTCAATGCGAGCAGATCATTCGCCATCTTTTGGAATGCCGGATCAGACGAAGTAGCAGGCGAGGGATCTGAAGATTTGGACTTTGATGATTCCTTTCTCAACTCGCCAGATATTATCAAATTGTCTTCTATCCGGATGGCAGCATCCTGAGCGAGAGGTAGAGTAGCTACTCGCTCTTGAAGGAGCAAGAAGCTGACTTTTGAGCTCATGGCATTCACGAAGAAACACTTCTGATTCTCCGGTGTTGGAAGCATGGCAGTAGGGACACGGTTGATTAATGCATTGAACCGGGTGACAAAATCACGCATAGTCTCATTGGCCTCTTTCTTCAGGTGGGTGATCCGTGATAGCAATGCAAATGCATCTTCTGAAGGCTTGTATCTGTCTTCAAAAGCTTCCCGCAAGGTTGCCCAACTGGTGATAGATGCGGCCGGCAAATGCTGAAACCATTCAGCTGCGGGCCCTTGTAGAGTCTCCAGAAAAAGGCGAACCGACACATCTTCGTGAGTCACGTCCAAAATACTGTATGACATAATGAAAGCAGATATGTGGGAATCCGTGCTTTGATTTCCGCTCCCGTCGAATTTGGGAAAATTCTTTCTGTTTCCGTGAGGGAGCGCGTGAACTGGATGTGGTAATGCGAGAGGACCCATAGCATTTCCCCATGGTACCCGCCATTTGAAAGGCTGGAAAAAGCACACGAGCTGGGAGGGTGGTTCCACTGAGCAGCAAGGCACTACAAAGGGATGTAGATGCTCCTTGTAAAAGACTTTTTCTTCGTGGAGGTGAGACACTCCTGGATGACCGGCTAGCCGAGCTTAACGCTGAAAAACGTGCCGGTGTTATGCTGAAATTGTGCCTTTGAAGCAGATCGAAAGTAGGATCGACTTCTCCACGGGCTCTCCTGCTGCGCGTAAAAGGTTCACTTGCCAGCGTACCTTCCAGATCTGCGATATTATGGCGCAGATTTAAACTTTATTTTTGGGTGTACTTGCTGATTTTCTGGTTTTTCTGACAAAAACCAGCAGCATGCACTTTTCTGGATATTTAAATACTATCCTCCTCGAAGAACCGATTGTGGTTAATGACAAATAGCAGCGAGGATAAGATGGCAGGGAAGAATAGCAGGCTGATTTTCAGATCTGATCTTTACTTTTCAGAGGGTTTCAAACTTTTTAGAAAACAGTCAAAAACTCAGATCTACGGAAAAATGTTAACTTTGATAAAAACTCAGCAAACTAAAGATCTGTAACTAGGCCCGATCTATGGATTTCAGAAGAAAATTTTCAATTTCGGGCACTTTTGCAAATTTTTTTGGATTTTCAACAAAATTTCAGATTTGCAAACTGGCAGCGATTTTCTTATATTTTTCTGATTTTATATTATATCACCACCATAGATCTGACAGATCTGTTCGATCCCTAGCGGAGTCGCCAAAAACTGTTGGTCCGAAAATCTGTCGCGTGGACAGATCTATGGATAGATGAGCCAACAGTGTGCAGGGCTTAGCCCCTCTTTGAGACATCAAAGCGAAAATTGTTTATTGCTATTTCTACTAGCAGGAACCTATGCAAGTCTCACAGATTCTGCCTTCGGGGGTTAGGATCTCATCCCAGTAGAGTGTTCCAGGCTGCGAAAAGAAAGGAATGAAAGAGGGAGAAGAGAAAGAACAGATCCGAAGGGAGAAAAGAAATGAATTCCAAAGCAAAAAGGTCAGAAGATTTATGTTTTTAGTTTGGTAGTAAACAGAGCCAAACCTACTTGCATAAATAAACAAAGCAATACTGATAAACAAATGACGGAAAAGTAGATATGAATCCAACAGATTAAACACATACAGATCTAACGTAAGAAAGATCTAATGTATAACACAGCTATTGAGCACAAAGTCTGAATAATTGTATTACTGTTCTTTTCTGTTACAAGAAAGCTCAAAGTCTTTCTCTCCTCACTTCTATTTCTATCTAAAAAATGTTCACTCTGAATACAACAAGTATTCTCATATTTATAGAAGATGAGGGAGAGAGAAGGCAAAATGGAGCCAACCACTTATTTACAAAGATATTTACAAAATATCTAAAAGTCATGTTGACTTTGACAACTTGGTGGATGACATCATCCCATGATGCAACATGGATGATGTCATCATTTGTGCCAACACATTTTAGACATTTCGAAAAGAAATTCGGAGAATAGAGAGAGAAGAAGAAGAAGAAGAAGAAGAAGAAGCTACTCATCATCATCATCCTGCGGCCGAAAAGGGGTTGCCTGTTTCTGATGCTGCTCAGGTGATGATATGTGGAACTGAGCGCGGTATTCCAAAAACTTGCTGATCATTGGCCCAAATTGATCCTGTGATGGATCCTTGTGCCGTTCACTGATTGCTTCGCAAGTCTCCCGCTCGTCTATGAGCTTTTCCGGGAGTTTGGAATAATCTTTCTCCGCCTCGATAAGGAACCCGATGAAGTCCCTACAGGCCAGTAGGTTGTTGATAGATTCAGTGTCGAATGTGACCTCTGGCCCTGTCCCTTGAGAAGCTATCTCCTTGAAGATCCGGATAGTGTCATCAGCTGATCTCAAGGTAAGGGAAGGAGTGAGCAACCCTGGAGTCATGGCGAGGACAATTTTCTCCATTTGGTGCATTGCATCCAGGGCCTCTTCCTTTACCTTGTCTATCTTTTCTAAAACAAATTCCAGCTGATCTATCTGATAGTCCAGAGTGGACATAGTTTTGTTGAGGGCCCTTGGATGACCGAAGACTCCGAACTTGACCAGATCTTCGACTGAACAGTCGAACATTTGTTGGAAGGTCTCGTGCTGGAGTCTAGCATGTTCTAACTCTTCTGATATCGGACCTGCTAATGCTTGGAGTTCCTTATTCGCCTTCTCGATGTTTAGATATAAACTGATATACTCGGCGATTACTCTTTCACTATCCTTGAGGATCTGGCTCCTCCAAGCAGAAACAGCCATACCCTGCTCGCCGATCTTTGAATACTCATTGATCTTCTCCTGACTGAGCAGCTCAGGAGTCTCGGCGGCAGTTGTGGGAGGTGCACTTCCCATCTTCTGTAAGGCTTGAAGCAGGTACTTGTTCTGCTCCTTCAGTAGCCTTTTCTCCTCTTTCGTTTCCTGAAGCTTTTTGCAGAGTGCATCAACTGCGGAAAGAGCTTCCCCCTGGAGACTTTCTGAGGATGTCCCCATTGTGACTTGGGTCACGGTGAAATCTGTCGGAGACAGATCTTCTTTCTCTTTGAGGGGGTTGGGGTACGCTATTTCCATGACTCTCTCACCTGCATCACTCTTCGAGAAGCGTGTAACCGGCTTGTGCTTCTTTGCTCCTTTAGCCGGAATGACCGAAAAGTCCATCGGAGCGATGGGGACTTTCCTCTTTTGTTGGCTCAGCTGCTGAGAGATCCAAGCTGGTCCTATAGAAGAAGGACCAGAGACAGAGGGGGAAGCAGCAACGGTAGAAGAGGGGAAAAACGTGGAGACACGCGGCGGTGGCATGGAAAGAATAGCCGAAGAAATGTCCACGGGAGGAAGGGAAACCGCAACTGTAGAAGACATAGGAAGGGAAGGGAGCTCGGAGATGAGGGAAGAAATAGAGGAAGACAAATCAGCGAGGGAGGAGAAGATAGATGAAGAAGCAGGGGAAAGGGTAGAAGAAGGGGCAGAGGACACGACCAAAGGGATGGTCGTTTGAGTCACTCGAGGAGGGGAAGGAAGAGAAGAAGAAGGGATAGAAGGGACCTCTGAAGTTGTAGCGACGCCGACATCCTGGGTGGGATGGGCGTATAGGACTATCCTCTGTCAATTCCTCATCAAGAGTTATGACTTGTTCTGGCTCTGAGGGAAGAGGACTTTTAGGGGCTTCCTCCTGAATGGTGCTAGGTTCACCTTCTGCACCTTTTCCTTTCAGCTGCTTCTTTGACCTTGGAGGTGCGTTGCCCAAAGGGGAAGTTGTGAAATCTACCCCGAGGTAGATTAGTCCGTTCATGCGGCACCAATGCTCTGTTCTCCGCATAGTCTCCTTGACCCTCTCCTCGATTGTTTGAGGAGCCTTGTTCCTGTCAATGGCCGGGAAGGGCCAATTGTCCCCATCTGTGTCATTATACACCTTATCTACTTCATCTTCCATAGTCTGGAAGCCTTTGGGGACAATGGCCACTCCGTATTGGATGATTTCCGCCAATGCTAAGCGAGAGTGATCCTTTCTTCTGAGTTCCGCCTCATGGAGAACGTCAATGTAAATATCCTCAATTTGAGGGACATGGATCGGATCGAGCTTCGCTTTTGGCAGGCAGCTTCTTGGGTCGAAGGTAGGCCTGGCTGGGAAGTCATGCTTCAAGTTGAGTAGCTCTAGCTCTGCGAACATTTCCTTCGCCTTATGGTGGGTGGAGCATGTGTATCGGCCCACTTTGAGGGGGAAAGGAGTTCCACCCTTCTTTCTTTTGAGGCACTTCTCATGGTATGTGACCAGCTGCCTTGACAGTTCTAGTAGAATCAGCTTAGGCCCAGCATACCTTGGTAGCCTGGTTGGCTCTCCCAAAAAGTTGGCAGCCCTCAGATAGGTGAACGTGGGAAATTGGGTGAACAGGGCCCCCCATTTCTCTGTGACTGCCACTATGTGTTTGGTCGTCCGGCTATGAGTCATGTTTGGCCTCAGTAGGCAGATGACATGATAGAAGAATGCATCGTTAACTTTTGCGAAATGTTGGATGCTATTCTCCAGCCTCAGCTCTGGGTAGTAATCAAATATCTTGGCCTGAGGCCATACTCCACTTTGGTTCAGCCCCGGATAATCCCTCGCCGATGCTGCAGCGTAGACTACATAGGAGTTCATATGGAACACTCCTGTTGTGGCGAACTGTTGTAGCTGCTCAGATATGGTGCTGCTTATTATTTCCCCCCAGCAAAAGCGCTGATCGGGCAAATTCTTATTCATTGTCTCCAGGTACCACAGCATCCACTTATGGAAATAGTGGGCATCTGAAAGCCCGAAGACTCTGCTCAGGAAGGTGATAGTATCACTGAGTTCCTCTGAGAAATCACTTCGGTGGATAGTCTGAGGCCACCGGGTCACCACCTTCTTATTCTTTAGGTAGACCTCATTCATCAACTGCATGCACTGGTCTTCGTTGTCTTCCCAGGCCTTGATGCATTCTCGTTGGCTAACAGCCACGTAGTTCCGGTGGTGAGGGATGCCAAGTATTAACTCAAAGTGACGGGCAGTGAGGTTTATGACTGCCTCGCCCTTACTGTTTTCGACACATCTTGTGTCTTTGTTGTAACATTGCGCAATCACCATCATGAATTCGTTGTTTACAGCGCTGACGGGGATTCCTCCGGCGAAGTGCAGGGCACTGCCTATTAACTTGTCCATCCATGGACTTCTTGTAACTTTTTGAGTCCTAACCCAGAACTCATCCATGTCAATGTGACCCAATTCAGAGTCTCTGACATCCATACTGCACTCAGCCTGTGATTCGGGCATCCTGACCCTCTGATATTTGTATTTCATCTCTTCTTCTGTCAGCTTAGCTTTTCCTCTTGGTTTGGTGGGCTTTTTGCTTGACGTAGACATGTGTTCTTTCGAACTCAGTTGCTGATCTGCACGAAGAAGAAGTGAGACCCAATCCAAAAAGGTTGAATTAGTCATTTGATCTTCCATTGGAAAGCTAGCAGAAGAAAGAGTTAGAGATTTTAAGGCTCAGGGCGCAGGAAAAATGCAACTGGCAGGCCAAATAGATAAGGCGCACAGAAAAGGAATGTTGCAGAGGTTATACTGGCGCCAAAGGCGCATGGCGCATGGATGAAGCAGGTTGCATTTTATAGCAGGGCGCACAGGAAATGCGTGTTACATTGGGGTTCGGTGCGCCTTTTGGCACATGGGAAGATTGTGTAACATTAACAAATGGTGCGCCAAAGGCTTTGGCGCGGCGCATGAAGGTTTTACACAACATCATGTTACTGCAATGGAGGGTGCGCCCGCGCCTTTCTAACTTTATACTCGCGTGAATAAGGCTTGTGTTGCATGAAAGCTGGGTGCGCCCTTTGGCGCATGAAAGCGGGATGTAACATGGAAAGAAGGTGCACCAAAGGGTTTTAAGGAAGCGCGGGATTTATACTTGTAGCATGCAAAAAGGGCACGCTTTGAGGGCGCATGAATTCAAACTGCAGCAGGATGGAAGGGTGCGCCCTTTGGCGCGGGTTTTGAGGATGTAACATGGCGGGGTAGATGCGCCAAAGGGGCGCAACTGTTTTTATTGCTACAAGGCGTGCCAGTGCGCCACGGAACTACACTTAACTGCTCAAATATTTTCTTATTCTTTCTCCTACTTCAAAAGGCTGCTTGGACAAGTAAGGTTTCACAAAGAGGTTCCAGCAGACCAAGCCATGAAAAACAACTCCCTTCCAGCAGATCTGGAAAGAGGGAGGAAGGAGAAAAAAGAAAAGGAAACAGGACAGCACAGGGGGGAGACTAGCTCAAATATACTCCATTAAAAACCGACTAGCAGCCCAAAACAAAGACCAAGCACACCAACAGAACCGAAAATACAAAACAGCGAAGAGGGAGAACCTCTTACCTCGAATATATAGCAAAAATCTGAAGAGCGGGTCCACAGGGCGATGACAACGACAGAGCAGAGCTGACAAATCTAGAGCAATCACGTGCTTCGATAAAAAGGAATGAAAATGACATTGGGCGCGCACTGATATTTATAGAAAAACTTGTCATCAATGCGCCAACCACTTTTGAAATGGCGCATGAAAACTGCTGTCGACAGGGGGAAAGTGTGCGCACCTATGGCGCACGAAAGTATTTGACAACAAAAGATTGAGCGCCCCTTTGGCGCACATATGTATTGTCGACATGAATGTGCGCCCTATGGCGCACCGAAACTTGGTGTTGCAGAGAGATTATGTGTGCCCTTTGGCGCACCGAAAGACGTGTTAACATGGAAAACCATGCGCCAAAGGCTTTTAAGGGGGCGCACCAAAACTTGGTGTTACAAGGCAAATCCATGCGCCCAGCCAAAAAAGGCTCAAAAAAGACTAAGTTCGAAAACTAGATTTCCCGGGAAGGGATTTTACAACGTTTCGAACGCAAGGGATCCCTAACGAGGGATCGAAACAAAAGTTTCGGTATGGTTATCGGTAAAATTTCCCTGGTCAATTTTACGGGGATAACACAGGTACGATGTTAGAAATCCATTGAGGATAGTCAATAGGCAAGATGAAGGAAACAGAAAGAAGTTCGTTGAAGGTCTTCTTTGACCAAGAGGGCAATGCGTGGATGCATTTTTCTCAATTTTTTTTTGACTGGTTTGGAATCATGGTTTAGGGTGGTGTTATGGACAGCAATGGTAGGATCAATTCCTGGCATGTCAGCGTAGGACCAAGCGAAAGCTTGGTTGCGGGTACAGAGAAAGGTAGTAAAGGCGGCTTGTTCTGATGTGTTAAGGGATTGTCTGATCTTCACAACGTGAGGATCCTCCTCGGTGTGGATGTTGATTTCTATAGTCGACTCATTCAACATGGTTTGTGTTTCAGACGGTAAGGTGCGTTGAATATAGGAATCGTCCGCACCAAGGTAAGTGAGGATGGAGTCGTCATCCTTGCACTCAACAACATTAATCGAAGGTGAATCCTCTTTGATCATGTCTGGATACAGAAGGGGAAGAGAAAATGGGTCCTCATTATCACGTTGATAAGTGAGAGGACCTATGAAGATAGCATTTATGAAAAAAAAAAGTTAGGAGGGATAGATTTAGGGTCTATCGACTCTGTGGGTGATGATGGCAAAGTGGGTGATGATGGCTTGGTAGGGGTGGCGTCGTCATTCTCTAGGATACAACTGACACGAGGTTTCTCCGGTGTAGGTGTTTCAGGAAAATCGAGACCACTGCGATCATTGTGTTTGCGTGTAGTCACGGGAATGAGTGTATGTCGGCCTTGTTCATAAAGACCAAAACCAAAGCCTTTCTAAGCACAATGAGTCAAGAAGGTGAGGGCGAAACGACGATTTTTCAAGTATTGAAAATCAGATTGGAAGGGAACCACACCAAGAGGAGGTTCAGGGGTAACGGAGGATGCGTCAACACCCCCATACGTTAGGTTGGTGCGGTAATGGGGTGGTCCGTAAGAGATTACCTCCCCCACGCGACGATCGTAGGTGGGATGTGCATGTAACTGTCTGTACTCCTGCGTGGTATGGAAAGAGCTAACGTTATATAGGCAGTACTCCCCCAGCGTAAGGCGTTGAAAAACATCTACTAAGGGGTCAGAGGTTGGGATATTATTTGCAGGAAAGGAAGTAATATTTGTAACGGCAGTTTCATTGGTTGAAGGTGTAGGTGTGTTGGAAGTGGATGGCTGGGTTGGATTAATGGGTGTCTTGACTGGTACAAGCACATCATTAGGGCGATACAACATATTACAAGTTTTGAAGGGGGGAGGATCAGCTTTTACAGTGTAGGACTTTCCCTCGTACTCAAATTTTATGCATCTATGTAAAGTGGAGGGAACGCATCCCATAGCCCGGATCCAAGGGCGGCCTAACAACATATTGTATTGGAACTCTCCCTCAAGGACATAGAAGAGTTCAGGTAAAGTACGTGGTCCTACACGAATGTTAAGGATCACGGTGCCTAAAGTAGAAGTAATAGCATCATTGAATGATCGCAACATGATGGGGTTGGCGCACATGCAACTAGAAGGGATATTCATTTGTTGGAAGGCTTTTGAAGAGATGATGTTTAGGCTAGCGCCCCTGTCAATCATAACACGACGTACCCGAATAACCCGAACGTACGATGAGATGAAAAGAGCAGGGTTAGGATCTTTGGCACAGAATTCAATAATGTCATCTTCAGAGAAACTGACAGTAGCAGCTTGTTGTACAGAGACAGAAGTGGTTAGGGAGATAGATTATTTGGTGAGCGAAGCAACGTGATTGGGTGTTAGAATAGAGGTAACAGGCAAGGTTTCATTAGGTAAAACTTCTATCCCTTGAAGGATTTCAACGAGAGCTTATCGATGAGATTCAGAATTCTGAATGAGATCATACAGTGTCATTTTTATAGGCGATTGGTGAAGTTGTTTGATCATAGTTTGGTGGGCAATGCCATTAGAGACGGGATAGGCAGGTCCATGAATAACCACTTTAGGTGGTGGTGCAATCGGGATGGTGGATGGAGAAATAGATGCCACAGGTGTGTTTTCTTTCACTTTCCCATTGTTTTTCTACCCTCAAGTAGCAACACTAATCATATTGATCTCGTGAATATGAGAGGAGGAAGATGGTAGGGATAGGTCATGGTTTTCGAGAGGTGGGGCTGTAATAATGATAGATCTTGGTGAGGCGGGGACAGGTGGTATAGGAGAGGGAATTAAAGCTAAAGGTCTCTCTCTTCGGAAGTTTTCTTTCTTAACTTTTCTATCTGAGAGAGGTGAGGAACGAAGTATGGCTTTCAATGCTTTGCATCCCACTACGTCATGTCCTGGTGTGTGGTGGTAAGTGCATATTTTAGACTCATCGTAACCTATAGGTCGAGGTTTAGATGGATCATAAGGTCTAAGTGGGGGTAGGGAAAACGTCACATTCTCTACCAACATAGCAAGGATTTTGGCGTAAGACCCTTTGAGTGGGTCAAAGTCAGAGGAAAATGAGCCTATTAACTGGGTCGATTCTAGTGATGACGTGGTGGGGTTGGTTTTTATGGGGGGTGTTTTAGCCAAGGAGTTTTGATAATGGGTTTTAACTAAACGTGGCTTCTTTGACGTAGAAGCTAGGTTGGATGATGAGGCCACAGATGATGTGGTATCAAAAAACAACCACGGAGAAATCAAAGTGACAGAAAACAAATCTTTTGGTGATGTAATTTGTTTAGGGTTGATAGGTGGACAGGATACGCGGGGTGACGGTGTTGCTATACCTTTGGATTTCTGTATGGGTACAGAAGGTGTAGGTTGCTTAAAAGAAAACGCAGGAGGTATGATATATTGATGTAAGGTAGAGGGATGGGGTCCCAATATGGAAGGTAGGTGTGACGACGAGGGTTTTAGTTGTGTTAATGGCCTAGATGGAGGAGATTGAGTCTGTCTCCTAATGGGATGGATGGCTTTATTTTTAGATAAATCAAGCCGCTTAGGTGGATGTGTTAGACTAGGTATGGGTGAGGTCCCAAACGTAGGGGAAGATTTGGTTAGGTTAATAGAAGTGGATGAGGTATTTGGTAGAGATGAGGGGGGTGAAGATGAGGACATAGACATTTTAAGCTTCTGTAAACACTTCGGGTATATGGTAGAGGCATCAGGATCGGTCATTTGCATTTGAGTAGAATATGGCGTACTCAAATGTTCCCACAGGACCTGTCTATCTTCTGGGGAATGACAGTCCTCACGTGTGAATAGGAACTTTTGTATGGAAGAAAGGTGGGTTGTGATTCCGGTCCACTGTGGGTGTGATACAAGGGGTATATGAGACACTGTATCAATGGGTGTTAAGAGGTCAACCGGTTGCTGAAAATATTTAGGTGATGAAGGACTAATAGGTAGGAGGGCATTTTTGAGAGGATCTGTCATGTTTAAAGAATGTGGTGATGTCGGTTCAAGAGGTTTCTCGTCTAAGGATGATAAAAGAAGTGGCGAGCCTTCCTCTTGTATAACAAGAATGGTAGAAGGAGACGTTTGGGAAATAGATAAATTAGATAACATCTGCTCGCAGTCTTGCAAGGATGTGGTGTAAGAAGGCTCATTTGTGAGAAGGGAACTCTGGGCAGTTAATTCCTTGATGGGTAAAGGAATGGCAAGGATTTCAGTTTGTCTTGATGACGAGGAAGGGGGTTCGGTTTCCTGCGTTAGTGAAGAGGATTGATTTAGAATTTGTTCGATAGAGGTCTTTGGCTGGGAATCGAAGACTGCATGGATCTCATGAAAACTCTCCTCGGCTAAGATATCTTGGTTTAGATTACTGTTAGAAGAATGATTCGGGAATGGTTTGTTGAATATTTTCAAATTTTGGTTAGCAGGGGCGTTAGGATTATCGAGGGCTATATCCCCCGCATCAACCATTTCCTGTACTATGTTTTTCAACATCTTGCAGTTCTCATGACTGTGTCCCTTCACACGGTGAAAGTTACATAAGTCATTTTCTTTGTACCAAGAAGGTATGGCATGAGTGGAATCGAACCTGGAATGAGGTTTAACAGGAGGTAAGGTAATGGCTCCTGCTTTGAGCAATTTTTCCAATATCACACCATATGTTTCTCCCAAGGGAGTGTAGTTGATGGGTTCTGCTTTATACTTGTAGGTGGTTTTTGGTAGGGTATTAGATGGTGGTTGGGATTTGACCATCACCACGTGCATGGCCCCTTTTGATTTCAAAGCAGTCGATGGGTGAGGATTGGTGATGTTAGGTTTGTTGGTGGAATCTTGGGTTCAGAAAGTGGGGTTTTTGTTGCGCAACCACAATTTCTCTTCCTCTAAGGCTCGAATCTCTAGTTTTCGAGCCATAGTAAAGGCCTCGTCAAATGTACGGAAAGTTTGAATTTGGAGGATAGGAGAGATGTGCTTAGCGCAGGCCCACGTAAACAGTTCGATAAGTTCGGTCTGAGGCAAGGCATACGTAAGTTGGTTGATAAGGCCCTGCCATTGTCTAACAAAATCTATGATAGATTCATCTTCAAATTGTCGGATGGCATAGAGGTCGGTGATGGATACTTTCTTGGCAATGTTAATGGAGAAATGATCCAAGAAACATTGGGCTATCTGGTTAAAAGAGAAGATTGAGTGCTGGGTTAAAGCACTGTACCACTCCAAGGCGGGTCCTGATAAGGACATGGGAAAGGTGCGGAGTAGTAAAGCATCGTCATGAGCAATCAGATAGCAGGCATGTCTAAATGATCGCAAGTGTTGTTGAGGGTCCTCCTTACTGTTAAAGCGGGTAAACTTTGGTAATTCCCATTGAGGAGGATATGAATGAAGGGGGACTGAAGGGTGGATGGGCTCCTGACAAACTTGCTCGTATGTCAAGGCGCTACGACTTCCTGAAACAGAAGCCTCCAGATTTTGCATTTTGTCCATCATTTGTTTAATTAAATCAGTAGTTGGATGAGATGATGGTGTGGTTGTGGTAAACGGAGGCAAGTTGGGCCAAGGTCCACCGCTAGACAATGGTGGGGTTAAATGTTGATAAGGTATGGAGGACGAATGTGTTGAGGCAACCGAATAGGGATGTCCTATATAAGCTGTTGAGGTTACCAGATATGTGTGTGGAAATGAAAAGGTGGGTGGAGCTTGAGAAGGAAAGATCGTGTGGATAGGTGGCAGAGAGCAAGTCATGAATGGAACAGTCTGCAAGAGAGACGAGGTAGGAGCAGTTGGCGGTAATGACATGTTGGGCCCAAGATTAACCAAAGGAAAGCCAATCTGTGCCATATGGACCCCTGAAGCTGCTGAGGTAGGCGACGGGGCTAAGGATGCGGAAGGCAAAGCGGAGTTATCAGGCGGAGAAGGGGCTAAATGAGCAGCTATATTGATAGGCATGCCAACAAGGAGTTGACCATCGGGTGTATGGTCAAGGGCATGAGACAAATAGTATTGTACAGCGCTAGGATTAGCATCCAGAAATTTTGCAAATTCTTTATCTCCCATAGGAATTTTAGGAACCTCGCTGGTGTCCGTAGGATTCCCCACAGAATGTGAAGGGGGTGATTCAGGCAAAGGCACAGAGCAAGCATGTGAAACCATGGTGGCAGCTTGCTTTCGATTGATAACAACCATGGATAGGAGTACACAGTAGGGTTTCAATCTATCAAGAACAGAAACAGACTTAGAATGGTGAAATTGGTAAGTTGTTGTTTTGTCAGGAACTGTAAAAGATAGTAACCGATATCAGTCTGGTAACCGATGTCGGTTAGACTATATCCGACGTCGGTCAACTAACCGATGTCGGTGTAATAAGACTGGTATAAGAAAATATAAGAAGCTGTTGATTTGATTGTTAACAACGCTCAGTGCATTTATCAAATTATTCTAAGGTAATCACAGAAGATAGTGTATAACAGAGAAAATAGAACTGAAAACAAGCAAGATGCACACGAAAATCCAGAGATTAACCCTAGGGTTAATTTTAATTATTGTGGGCTTATGCCTTTAGACGTGGAATGATGTCAATCCTAAACAAAAGACTTAGGGGAAATGTCAAGTTTGTTTTGGCTTATAAGGTTACCTCAATCGGGCGGAGGAATACTACGGAAAAGGGGGGATGTTTTGAGCTATTGTGTTAATTATGAAGTGATTCGGTATGTGTTGTGCAGTGAAAGTAAGATTAATTTCCTGTCAACCGTGGAAATCACCCCCACATGTACGACCTATTACTTAGTCTATGTTCACTAGAATTGAAAACAACAAGCAAGAATGTAATGCACGTGTTTTAAACCCAAATCGAAAATGATATTCGATAAAGAAAAAGATGACTTTCACTAATGCAAAACTAGGAAAGCAAGACAAATTCTTTACTAAATATAACAAAAACACCAACAACAAGTATGCTTCCTAAAATGAAAACAAGCAAGAGAAACAGAAACCAGAAATGGGTCCCACCGGGCGTGCCAAAATGTTTCGCACGGAATGGTTTCGGCTCTGTAGAATAGACTTGCTTCTATCCTATCATTCCTTTGAGAAACAGATAAGGGTTAGGGCTAGGAGGAATACCTATTAAATTTTGAGATGGTGTGCGCGTACCGTAGAGAAAGATCAGATCGACTGCGAAGAACTCCTTTTTGTCTTGAAAGGACTACCTGTAAGTAAGAATACAAGACCACCAGATTTTAATTAAACAATAAACGAGGGATCTACCTTAGGCCCAGGAAATATAAAACTTCCTTTCGAAGGTGGTCAGTTCTCCTTTTAATACGATTTAACACAAATGAGAACAAAGAAATCTATTGTAAAATCATGATTTATGTATCTCGCTACAAAGCAATAGAAGCTAAATTATCAATAATAAAGCGTCACATTGTTTGTTCAGTTACTGGTCATTGGTACGTTCAGGTTGAGTTATAGGGATAAACTAGACTGGATCTGAGGTTGTTAGGTAGAAAATATGCGAGAAAAGGGTTTTGGGGTCTAAGTCACAATGACCGACGCCGGTCACTGGGTAACCGACCGCGGTTAGATAACCTCTGCCGGTAGGGGATAAACGATACCGGTAGGGTCAGCAATCTAAGTGCTTCTGGATAGAGGTGGTTTGCAAGGTGATTGTGGGGTTATTAAGATTTGGGGATGGCTGAGGGGAATGATCGGAGGATAGGGAATACTCAGAGTGTGGTAAAATGGCCTTCTGGGCAATATCAGGATGTATGGGTGAAGGTTAAGTGCAGTATGTTGCTGGTAGTAGATCTAGGAATAAACTTATGATTACTATTAATAAACAATTCAAGAAAATGGTGCTTAGAAACATATATAAAACACTACTCACTAGTCCCTGATGCAGATGTAGGTTTCAGGACTATGATGATGAAGACAGGACCCAAGTTGGATGATCTGACAATCCAAGATGAGTTATCTCCTCTTCTGATGTTTGAATGAGTGTTACTGGGTTCTGGTTATTCAGTTGCAGTCTTGGGCTTGATGTCCTTCTCTGTAAACTCTTCCTGTTTCTTCACTTATCTCTGCTCAGCCAAGCAAATCTGGATCTTTTCGATGATTTCTCTTTCTTCTCGATCAAATGAAAATTTGATCCCTTGTTTTGGTTGGAAGTGGTCATTTACGGGGAACCGATGGCAGTTACACAAACGACGGCGGTGGAGTAGGAACTGGTATCAGTTAGGTCAAAGCGGGCTATTTTTGGTAAAATAGCCAGCTTTCCCTCCTTTTCTTCCGAGGGATTGGTTGTGGGCTTGGTCAAATCATTATGAAGTTGGTTTTAGGTGCGGATGAGGAGTAATTAGTTATAGGTGTGGAATTGGACCAAGTTATAGGTCTTAATTAGGTTAGTTTAGGATTAAGACTAGGTCATGATGAGGTGGCAACATGACGTGGCAGGTATGGCGATGTGGATTTATTAATTATAAGGTAATTAATAAATAATCGTGTAAGGTTTAGGTGATGAGGTTAGGTTGCGAAATGGGATGCGGGGTACAGGGTGTCGTAATGACACAAATTTTGTGTCTACATTATGTTAACAAGCTCCAGTGAAAGTGGTATAGAGAGATGGAAGAATTACTCTTCCAACATCAACTAGATATTGAAGAGAAGGATACGAATCTCAGAGCTAAGGATAATGATATTTCTATACTAAAGAAGAAGCAAGAAGACACTATTAAGGTAGCCAATGGAGTATTATTTTTCATGTCACCTTCAAATGTATATGTTTTCTTCTTGAAGGAACAAATGTTTTAACTAAAACTTACTTGCATCAATTCATATTTCTAGTTCGACATTAGTGTAGCTTGTAACTTCGTTAGGTTGTATTTAAATATGTCACATGAAATTCAATTGTTGCTATGTTAATTATATATGTATAACTATTCTCTAGAGTACGAAAGATATTGGATACCTACACTCTACATTGGGGATGTACAAAATAGGGCATTGTGTTCCTACTTTAACAATGAGCTATATTTGAGAAAAGAAAATGGTTGATTACAGACATTTATGTAAAGTACAACCTTTGATGATAAGGGTAGAAGTTGGGAATACCAAAACCATGATTGGAATATGGAAATTTTATGGCAATTCACAAAATTAAACATATGGTTTATTGGATGATACAGGAAACCCATGATGAATCAAGAAACTACATTAAGTTTAATAACATGGAAATAGTACAGGCCTACAGGGAAAGATGGGAAGAAATACCACAAGAGATGTAGAGAAAGGAAATGCATTCTTGTCCTGATATTATCCCAAATTTCAGGAGGAAAAATACATATATTGAAGTCTCTAAGGGATGTGGAAAAACTTGGTTTCCTATTGGTTATTATCCACCAATTTTACACTATCATATCCCCCACTGGTTTGGAAACAAAGAGATGAATGAGGACTTGAAGGACAAGATAATGGAAAGGTACAAAAGGAATGTAGGTTAATTCACCACAGAACCAAAAGGTATCTCATCACCAATGGAATTAAGGAGATTGTGCAACATTATTCAGGATGACCCCAAGAAAGGAGAGGAAGAATACAAGAATTCTTGAATGAGGACATTCAAAAATATCAGTCTGAGGGTGTGGTGAGCCCTTTATTTACTGTTTAAAATTCCTAATTTCTTGTATTTTTTTAATCCATGTGTACCCCCCTGAACTTGTGTTTCCCATATATTGCTGAACATATCTACTATATCTTGAACTTATATCACTTATATTAGTTAAAATAACTATTACTAAGTTTACTTTATTTTTTGGATTATGGATGCATTTATTCTTTTGAATGCAATGTAATGATTAAATAGTGCTTTGAATAAATTTCATCCTTGATTCCTAAAGATTTTTTATGTGTATCCACTAACATGTAGCCAAAGAAACTCATTCACAATGTAAAGGGACTTGTTCGCAACAATTGACATGCAACAACTGGGACTCATCCTTAGCAAAGCACCTGCAACCAAGGGAGATTACACACATATACAAAATCAAAATTCTGAAAAACTTGAGCAACGTGGACACTTCACCTAATTTTGTACATATTGCTAAAGAAGTAGTTATGAGAACACAAAGAATATTCAATGCCATCACTTGATTATACTTTGCGACTGCAACAAGGAACTAGCTGATGTAATTTGATAACTGATTGTTTAAATTGATCAGTTTGTTAAGTTATGTCATTGTATTAGGATACCTTTTTAACAATTTTATTGCATACATGAGGATCTCAAGATTTCTTGGTTGTGATCTTGTATTTAATAAAATTGTAACTATTAGTAATGAGGTAGTATCTTCATGTCTCTTTTGAAGGGAAGAATATAAAAAGAATTCTAAGCCTGTAGGAAGGGATTGATCCATAGGTAGATATTTTTTTGTACGTTTCATTTGTAATCTTCATGTTATTGAATAAAATATGAGTTCTCTTAAATTTGTTCAGACACAGGCCTTAGGAGGGACTAACACCCAAGACAGGGCCTACTTTTGGTTTGTTAACCCTCTCCTTTGGTTTGTTGTTATTGTTTCTTTCATGATTAGATTAGATTTGCAACAACTTATTATTAATTTATGATCTATTTTTTATATGCTTTGATGATAGCCATAGTATTCATTTGTAGTCATAAATTAACTCAATTCTAGCATTGTATTTCCTAATTGTAGTGACAACAATTTTACCTTATACCTCCCAACATATGTAACTATGCATATAATGCTGGAAATCTTGAAATTTTACCCCCCTAGATATGATAATTAAAATATTTTGGATTAATAAACAACATACTAATTATTGTGAGTTAATTTGCACCACTGCTAGCCACATTATTGGGAGCCACATGTGGAAATGAAATGTTTAAAGACCCATGGGTAGGATATTTGTATGAGGTATGGGTACCCATTCCCAGTGTACAAGACCCTTTTAGGAGGTCTCATGGGATATACTACATTGGATAACCTTTTTCATGGTGTTATTGTGTTAGTTGGGTGTTGGTTTTGGGAATGTAGTTTTGACCATGCATGTAATAACCCAAATTTTGACCTGTCGTAGGGGTTGATTGCAATGGTTGAGTATTTTCCAATTCTCAAATTTTTCCCACTAAAGTGGAGATGAGATCATTTAGAGAGGAATGAACTCTTTTCTTGGGAGTATAATTCATGTTGTGTTTCAAAGGGGATGAGTAATACCCCTTCATGAATTATTCGATATTCTTTCTTTCATTTACATGCAGAGGGGTATTTTTGGGTTGTGTAATCAATACATTATTTTAAAAAAATAAAGGTATGACCTTGCATTTTTTAATGACTCGTCTATTTTATGTAGTATATCATTCATTTCCAATAAAGTGTCGTCATCTGGTATTTTAAGCTAATTTTTGGTCTTGACAATACTTTTAGGTTCATGCCATCTTAACTAATGACAGTCATGTTATTTGAATCAAATTGACCATCTTATGTGTTATGGGGTTGATCAACATCATATATCCTTACACTATTAGAAATTTTTGTTACATATGTAGGGAGGATGTGTGCTTACACATTACTAATATAGTTATCAACCTAGACAGAGAGTGAAAAGGGATATTGGGATTGTATATGAGTATAATTATCTTTAAGACCCAAAATAGGTCTCTCAAAATCTTGACCTAAAATATTTAGGGGGTGCAAATCACCCATATAATAATGGAGGAGAGAGAATATGGACTAATAAAATAAATAATAAATAAATAAAATGATAAAGAATTAGTCTTTCATGTCTTGTTCACAAAAAGTTGTAAAAGGAAAAAGTGACATGAGTATCCCATGCACTTGAATTCTTGAATTCATGTAGAAGAGACAACCAAAATTTGAAAAATATTATGAGGATGGGAAATGGAACTTGATGGAGGTGGTAAATATGGTGAAATTGAGGGTGGATAAGGATCGAGATGTGATAGGCGAGTAACTCTTAATCGATTGACTTGAGAGTGAGAATTATTCTTTAAGGAAAATAAAATCTCTCCCTATCTTTGTGCATGAAATAATGGGATCTAGGATAATTACTACACACAATTATTGATCTATATCGGTTAAGACAAAAAATGATTCAAGTAGATTGATATACCATTAGGAAATGATCGTTCGTTTCTAGGTATTCCTCTTTGGATAATGTCATGCAACAATCTGAATGATGTGGGAAAATAACACAAAGGATTTTCACATATAATGTAGTTTTCTTAGTCCGACCAACATTTCTCAACTATGGATAATTTTTCATTCAGATATTTAAACTGGTTAACAATAAGTGGGGGTAAGGGGGTAGAGTGAAATACCAATGCACGCAATTTTAAGTCTTTCTCCTTGGTAAAGTTCAATTCATGGTGGGTTGATAATGGGTTAACAAATTCTTTTATGAGATTCAACTAGACTACAAATGGTTATGTGTGGGAGTTAAATCATGAGAAATAATGAGAATGGAAAAGGGGCTAAAGGAGAATCAATGGCTAAGAACGGGTAGTGTGAGTTCCTAATAGCTATGTTTGTTTTTTTTGTTTTGATCCCTAAATTGTTTTAAGGTCTAAAAATGAATAAATAATTGCAGGAGAATTTTTAAAAACCAAAAGGAGGGAATAAAACTTAGTTTATTTATTAAATTCACCTCTAATTAATCATTCAATAAAATAAATATACCACTTTAAACCTTTCTTTTTTGGTATTTTCATAGATTTAAACTACAAAGAAAAATGAAACTAAACTAAAAGCTAACTAGTTCTTTTTATCTTTTTCAACTATTCAAAATGAATAGATAGCTAATAACTTAAATAAATTAACAAATAAATGAAATATAAACTAATTACTCTTTAAAAGACAAAAACTAAACAAAGAATAACCATGTATAGTTATTCCTATGTTGTAGGGGCTTTAACTACTAATATTAACAAGGAAGATTTTAGCAAAATGGAAATGAAAAAACAATAAATGAAAATAAAATCCTCCTGCATTAGGGTTTTGGCCTCTGAATTTTTAGGAATTTAAGTTTTGCATAAGCTATTTCCCTTTTTCTATACAAACTTTCCTCAAAATAATTACGTCTACATTCAATGAAAGTATAAAATATAATAAAATATTTTTGGATTTATACCCTTCTATATCTAATCATTTCATGAGAAAACCCACATGGATATGATGGGAAGTGATTATCTGTGATATAATATTATTGATATAAATTCAAAAAATGATTGAATCTATTGTTATTAAAATTTACACCCTTTCTTAAACTAGGTTCAACATTTCATTGAAACATTGTTAGAACGTGAGTCTACGGGTCACTCATGATATTTGTACAAATGAAATGGGTTAATTCCCTTCATCCCAATTCATTATAAATAATCCTATACCATATTTCTACTCTAAAATATCTAAACTAAGATAAATATTCCAAGGAGACAAAGTTATGAGGAGAATAAAAATGGAAAAAAGGTGAGGTAATGCACTAAACTAGAAGTGTGAAACTTCTCTAGTTCCAAGAGACAAAGATGCAAATTTTTGGAATGAGGATGATAAATAATGTACACCACTCTAAGGAAAACAACTGAAATAACGAAAAATATGAAATAGGGTAGAGAAATTCATGCTAAACATAGAATTTTTGAAGGAAATAAATAAGCCACACTTTCAAGAATCAATGCTTAAGAATTTACACATAGATCCAAGGAAAGAAAACATTCATATATAAATTGTATAGGTCACAAGAAAGAAATTTCAAGTTTACAGTGAAGAAAATCAGAAATATGTGAAGGAATAATTAGCAGAAGAACCCCTTAAATGTTTATGAGAACTTAATTTTATAGAACATATGGAGAAAGGGAAAGAAAGAGAAGAGGGAAAGGATAACTTCCATGTTGGTGTATCAATCCCTAAAATCTAACTGAAAAAACATGGATGCCATGATTTCTTACAATGTATAATTGTAGTACAGGAACGGGTGATAACTTCAAAAGAGTCAACCACCATGGTATGTGATCCTTTGATTTAATTGTAATCCATTATATCTTTCAAGTGAAAGCATGAAAATGCATGGGCATCATTAAGAAATGAATTTTTGTGGTTGAGGCGGTTGAATGTTTATAGGTGCAAGAAATTACAGTTTTTCACCTCCAAATATTGTGTCTTTGGATCAGATGGAGTTTCAAAGAATTGGAAGAATAAAGAGAATGATTCCATGATGGTTTTAAAAAGAAACTTAATGATAGTGCCCTTAGATTGGTGAATCAAGGTTTCAGGGGAATGATGGAACTAGAGAATAGTACCTTTGGTGCTTAGCGGAGCTAATTTTTCTAACTACTTTGGTTGGAAAACATGTTAGTTTAGAAGATAAGTGATGGAACACAAAAATAGTTCCATGTTTTTCCATAATACATGACTTAACTGATGTTTTACCCTTTCCCTCTTCACTGGCAGTTACGGGTTCATGGGGAATATGTAAATGCTCTTCTTGTGTCATTTAATGTTAGCTTAACTAACTGATTTAGTGACCATGGTTTCTTTGTTCTGCACACTTTTGAAAACCCCTAGAACACTAGGATAAATTTCCACAACTTTAACCTTGTCTGTGAATCATTATTTTTCCATTCTGTGAAATTCTTGCTCCATTAAATACCCTCCTAACTCCCGAGTTCAGTGTCCTTTGATCCATGGGTTAGGAGAATTTGCAGAACACTACATTCAAACACTTCATGGAACACTACAATTCAATGTTCCACAACTTTCTTACTAATTTTTACACCTAAGTACAAACTAATTTTCCCTTTTTTCCATAGGTTAGGAGACCCCATAGAATAGTAAGTTCCTATATTCCATGGAAGACCAAATTTTAGTGTTCCATGAATTTCTGAGAAATTTTTTTTAAGTCCAAAATGTTGATAAGTTCTCCTAAATTAAAAATGGGTGTAATTTTGGATAATAGTTTGATGGCCTCTACGGGAAATCTTCTTTCTAGATGATTAAGGCTAGTAGCCTTGAAACATCCATTGGGCATGGAGTCAAGCATAAACTTTAAGAAAAATGATCTCATCCTTTAAAAAATCATCTCCTGGATGTGCATGGACTTAGAATTGATCTGGAGCTGCTTGGGATGCTCTTGGAGCTGATTTCTTGGGAGTTATGAATAAAACTTACAAACTATCCCAAAACTCTAATTCTTTACTAAAGGAGTATGGATAACTCTAAATTGCATATGATATTGGAGATTGAATTAATAACCTTGAAGAATGCCCCAAAACACACCAATTCCACCATGAAAGCTACTTGAAATGAACCAAAACTCTATTTTAAACTGATCCTTTTATATTTTGATGAATGACCATCAAATTTATATAAGCCTAATGAAGTTACATCATATAGTGGAGAGGAAATGGATTATCTTGTGTCTTACTGCAATGGGCTACCAAAAACTATGTACAAAATGGAATATCATACATGTTTCAAGTGAAACATCTAGATAGTGCACATGTACTTATTAGAAAAAAAAAATGAACACTACAAGGATTGAGGGAAAGACAAGTAACAATCATTGGTCAAAAAACAACAAAGGAGGGAGCCTCCAAAAATAAAACAAAAAACACGCAAGTATTTACAAGATTTAATATACAGACTTAATTGAAATGTTTAAGATAAATCCCATTAAATGGGATTTACAATCCTTCTCCATAAAGGTTAGACAAAATAAAAAAATGGCCTCTTTTCAGGTAGTGATGATGTATGGCCAATTCAAAATTGCATTAAACTAAGACTGCCATAATGGTTTGGATTTTTTTGCATCTCATGTGAGAACTAGATCACCTACCTTGAGATTTTGTGGCTTATCTTTCTTTTTAAACCATTTTTTTGTTTACAACCGGTGCTTCTATAACTTGGTCATGAGGGATTGTCTTAGTTCTTCTAGATCAATTAGTTTAATTATTCTAATCTCTCTTTTATTTTCACCTTCTAATTCCAATTGCTGAGCTAACTCTAATTAGGGTAATTCAAGGGATAATGGGAGCCTAGTTTCTTTGCCATAAACAAGAACAAATGAAGAACTACCAATTTCTCTTTTTGGATTAATTATACTAGCCCAAAGAGATTTTTTACTTTATTATACCACTACTTTTAATATATCTCCATATTCCTTTTCATGATCCTGATCAGGTTTGTGTTAGTGGATTCTGCTAAGTCATTACCCTGCATGTAGTAGTTGGAGGAAGTATTCAAATAAAATCCATATATGAGATACCAATAAAAGATCATAGAGCCTAATAAATATTTATAATTATCTAAATTGATGGTCTAAGTAACCCCAAACCTTGTTATAATATCTTCTAGAAAGTCAAGGATGACTAATTCAGTAGCCTCCTTGAGCGGTATGGCCTTTGTTCACTTGGTAAAGTAGTGTATTGCTGTCAAGACCGACTTATGACCCACACTTGATTTAGGATTGATCATACCTATGAAATCAAGTACCTATTGATAAAAGGGCTTATCCGTATGAATAAGATTAATTGGAAGGATTTCCATCTTCCTTTTACCAATGAAGAAAGCACATTCTTTACATTTTTTGACCCAATGATGTGCATCTGTGAATAGTATGGGATAGAAGTATCTTGCTTTAAGGATTTTGATTGTGTGGTCCAAGATGAGATGTTTCCTCTTGAGAAACCATTTTGAAACTCCTTCAAGACCTTATCTACTTATTCTCATTGAATACACCTTAGTAATATGCCATCCATATTCATTCTAAAAGTAATCACATCTATAACGCAAAAGGCATTGATTGTAACCTCGAGTTGCTTCTCTTTGATTTAATCAAACCAAAAAGGTAGTTTTAAATTACCAAGAATGTTTCCATGTCAATTATCTAACCACCATATCTAAGTTGACCTCATTCATCTCATGGAATTTCTGTGTTATGTGGAAACTCAATATTTTGTGGCTCTTCTGTGTTATACAAATTTCCACCATTCTATAAATTTTTGACACCCCACGTATTTCAAACTTGAAAATGCTCTAAAATATGTTAATCCTTTGTATTTGGTCCTTGCTCTTCCTCCATGAATAAAAATACTTCTTCATTATTCGTTGCATCTACATAAATATTCTCACAAAGTTCTCTACCTCTTACCAACTTTGTGTCCTTGATGCTCAGGTTGAACTCCATGATCTTGATTTCCTATCAATATCTCTTCTTACTAATTTCCACCCCCATGATGAAATATATCATGCATTTATGTGATACTAATAATTTTATGTGATTTTTAGCTAGCATGGGCTTGAATTTCGTTAGAGCCCACAAAATGACGAAGACATGTTTATCTAAATGATTATGCTTGAACTCAAAATATTTTAGTGTTTGGCTGAAAAAGGCTTCATGTTTCTCTAATCCTTTTTCATTTTCTTATGTTAAAACCATGATGACACTATGATCATCCCCGTAGGTATAAAGGATTAAATACCTTGATAAATCTACATTGATAAGTATTGGATTTTGGTAAATTATAGATTTGATCTTGGAAAAGATTTATCTTAATGCCATGGTCCACTTAAAAGTTATGTTCTTAGCATCAAGGAAATGGGCCTGACTAATTCTAAAAAGTTAGGAATGAACTTCCTAACAAATTTGATCTTTCCCAGGAAAGATTTAAGGGCATTCTTATGATTTGGAAATGAAAGAGATAAGATAGAATAGATTATTTCAGGGTCCATGGAAATTCTGTCCTTTGAAAAAATGTGACCAAAACTTTTACCCTATGAAACTTAAAAAATGCATTTCTTGAGGTTCAAGGATACTCTGAAATTTTTACATCTCTTAGAAACTTTCTCCAAATGCTTCATGTGATGTTGATTCTGCTTAGAGAAGATTTTGATGTTATCCAGATATTCAAGGAAAAATTGACTGATGAGTCTATGGAAAATAGTGTCCATTACTCTTTGAGATGTGGCACCAATATTTGACAAACCAAAAGGAATTTTCTCATATCAGTATGTTCCCCATTTGGTGGTAAATGTAGTTTTATGTTGGTCTTCCTCTTTCACCCTAATCTAGATGTATCCTAAGTATCTATCCAATAAGGAGAACCTTCCCACACACACAACTATTTAAAGTATTTGGTCCATTTAAGGAAGAGGATAATGGTCTTTCAATAAATCCATGTTTAAGTCTTTGAAGTCCACGTAATTCCTTATTTCTCCATTTTTTTGCAGCAGGACAAAATTCACCATCCAAGATGAGTATTTAATGGGAAAGAAGATTTTGGTCTCAATGAGTTTGGATAAATCTGTTTAATTAGCTTGTACGTGGGATCAATATTAATGGCATGTTGAGAAATAATGAGGTCAAAACTTCTAAGCTATTAATATTTCTATGAAAATACATCATTAAAATTACAACACGAGGAAATAAAAGATTATTCTTCATCTTGATAACACACCTTTCAAAGTAGATGTTCTTTATCCTATACAACAATGACTATTTTGTGGTCTTCTTGATTCATTGATATGCTTTTGTTTTTTCCCTTTGATCTCATCATTAAGATTGAATATGTATTCAATAATCACAAACCCTTTAGGCAAATTTTTAGTTCTCATTTGGATGATTTGATCACCATAACTTTATTGCAAACCAAGTTGCAAGCTTGAAGAGAACTCAACTTCATTTTGGATGAATTAAACTATTTTTTCATCATTTTCAAATGCTTTTGAGCTAACTTCATTATTCAGGAAGGATTGTCTTACAAAAAAAATCTTGTGTTGTTTTCCCTAGACAAGGTATACCATAGGGGGAAATTGTGATCTAACAGTCGTCATTTGAGCTAATTTTTTCTTCTCTTTATATGGCCCTACCTAAAGTTTAACATCTTCAAAACTCTCCAAAAGGTCATAGACCTGGTGCCTATAAGCTTTCAAAATCTTATGTTTGGTCACACACTTCCCTCTGACTTTTTGTGTGACATATTTTATGTCCCCAAAAATCTGCAAGGCCTTAATTTATCTCTTTTTTGTAATGAGTAAACCATGAACCAATTCTTCATATTCCACCATGTTTTTTGAAAATCAAAAACTACAACCTATGTGCAAAGAATAATTTCTTGTTTTTTGAGGAGATAAGAACTACACCCACCCTAACTTCATTCCTATTTCTTAAGCCACCAAAATAAATTATCCACATGCCATAAGTTTTTTTATGTTCCTTAAGTGTTATGGAGGTGGTGAATTATGTTGGAAGAGAAAAAAATGGGGGGTGAATCAGTGTGTAACAAAAAATTTCATCCACTTATACAATTTTAACCATTAACCATTCAATTAACCATTAAACATGAATCCATAAGAACATAAGCATACAAGAGAAAATAAGAGTGTAATAACACAAGAATACCAAATTTAAGTGGAAAAACCTCAAGGGGAAGGAATCCCACTGAAAAAATGTTTTTAGAGATACAAATCAAATTTAGTTGCACACCAACTCAATAAGGAGCACTGGCCCCTAGATTTAGTGACACACCAACCCCATAAAGAGTACCAACCCCCAGTTTACTAGAGTTCCAACCCTATAAGGAGGTAAAAAACCCTAATATGACTTAGTACCAACAAAATACACTTCAAATGTGTATCACCATTAAAAAAATTTTACAACAACTAAATATGAAAAATTGGAATTCACTCTCCTTCATCCTTCTTCCAATTTTCTCACTAGGTCAACTCACTCTATATATTCTTCACCAAACTAAATTATGTCTAATGAACCATCTCTCCAACACCTGTAAAAAATTAAAAAATATTCACACACTCTTTTCCCTCTCTTTTAGGTCACAAATACATCTTACACCTTTACAAATATTCCCTCTAGGTCGGACTTTTTCTCCTCTCTCACAACTAGCTCAAATGAGCTTTCTAATATGCTTTTATAACCGTCTTATAAACTTAAAACACCGAGGTCAGCCATAATAGAGTAAAATAAATTCTAAAATAGTAAAAAATCATAAATATAGAACCCATAGAACCATATAGGTTTCCATCAACACTTAGATCCTTCTAGACCACCATTAGGACTCAAGAAGCCCTAATACACCAAAACAAACAACTCACCACAAAAGCAATATTGTAGAGAAAAAAACTTCTCAAAACCATTAAACACACTTATATATGTTTTCTAAGCTTTAATAAACCTCCATTAAAAATTATAAAACCTATAACAACATCTAAAGCCATGAAACCCACTTAATACCATGCACAAGTAAGCACCCTCAAAATTAGTCCTTAGAAAACAAGCCATAAATTGCTCAAATATCATCAAAATATCAAGTTTGGTATGTCAATGTAAGTATCATAATCTCATGTTCACCACCAAACTCAAACCATTCTATAAAATTTATTATATCACCTCCAAAATAGCACTACCCCCAGAATTCTCCAAACTACCCAAAAACTAGTCATGTAAGATATGGCACACTTTACCTCCTAAGACCTCAACCATGTGTTGGAAATTATTTTTTTTTGTTTTCATTTAGGTCAAATCAATTTATGGAATAGGGTTTCATGGTGTAGTATTATTCTCCATGAGGTTTTAGTTGATGTCAAACATGAAGATTGATTCCTAGTGTCCATGTTTGGTGAGTTCTTGGATGTCCAGGTGCTTAGTTTTCTAGGTAAAGTCATGGTATGTGATGGGTCATTATATTCTCCAATCATTTAACTAACCAAATATTTTTTTAGTGTCATTATAAACTAGGGATGTGTCCTAGGTTGTATGCAATGGATCTTTATGTAACCATTTTTCCTGTTGGGTCTCCTTTTGGGGGGTTATTGTGAGATTTTCCTAAGTTGGTTACTAATCTATGGAATATCAATATAAATATATGAAATTTAGCTTCTACAATGAAATGAAATTTGAAATCTGGACTTCTAAATTAAATGGAAATTCACACACATAATATGAAAGAACAGAATTGAAATTACACACTCATAAATAAGAATCAGTAGAAGTAAAAGCATATGCTAATTTAAACTTTGTATAAAGGGAAACACACGTTCTAAATAGAAATTCCAATGGGAAAAGAAAATACGTTCAAATTGAGATTGCATGAAACATACTAAATTAAAAAAATACTAAAATAGAGATTGTAGTGAAACTTATTAGAAAACCAGATGTGTATGTAAATGTAAACAACCTCATGTCTCCTTGGTCAAGTGGGCCCTTGCTCTTCCTTGGGAAAGAGGAAATCTCAATAGCTTTTGATCCTCAAAATATCACTTATATTGATTTAAATAAGTTCCATAGCATATCTGGTATATGAAAAGAAGATTTCTGAATACCATAGGCTATATATTACAGAGTATATAAAAAATAATAGCCACTACCACATTCTTAAGAAGGTGTCTTTATATAGACACAAACAGTTACATAATTTTCCATAATAGGTGGCACTAACTTCTCCCACTAATCAAAATTAACCGAGATTCATAAATTCCTATGGGACTGTTAGAAACAAGTCCCATAGTTATAGGTCGATGAGTGGAAAAATTATTCCACTCCCGCATTCTAGCTCCAAACATGGTCTTCTTAATTACATCGAAAATAAAAGTTCATCATTTATCTGACACATCATCACATTTCACTCACGAAGATAATTAGTAGGAGGTTATATGCTAATTAAATTTCATAAAAAAATCAAGGAAAATTCATCAAACTCGCTAACATATAATTATACAAAGCATCCCCATGCATTAGCAAATCATATCTAAATGTCAATTAATTAACCATATGAATGATATAAAGGATCCAAATAATGAACTCATCATTTCCCTCACACTTTACCTATTGCATGTCCCAATGCAACTTATCTACGTATTGCCTTGTGACCAAGCTACTAGGCCATGTCATATTTTTCAAACTCATCAGCATATTGCTTCTTAGTACTTTTACATCCCTGAGTGTTGGAAGTTACTTCGACCCAAGCTGTAAAAACCTCATTTGACTGTGTAACATTATTTTTATAGGTGGTAGTAGGACTTGAGAGGAGAGGTGGTTACACCTGAATTCCTACCCATTCATCATTGTATTGCTTGATAGTTTTTTTGTATAACTTCCTAATAATTTTGATGAGGGCATCACCTCGTCACATACTCCAACTCAAATTATGAGGTGATATAACCTCCCTCCTCTTCAATGGTAAGCTCAATGTGTCACATATCCTATCAGAGGCCTTCCTTGCTGCCCCAAAGTGTTGCTGACTATAGGTTTCAAAGTTCCACACACGAAGTAATATCTTCGAGGTATTCTCTCCAATACCAGCTTGGTAGTAAATATATCTGAAGTTTTTCTGCATAGCCACATCATTTTGATGTGTAGGTGAAATATATAATCCTATTTTTTGAGTTGTGTGATTAAATATATCCATTTTTTCACCCCATATGATATGATTTCGAAGCAAGGACTAAAAGGATTTTAATTAAAAATCCCCCATGAACAAGTTATGAAGAAGTCAGTGACATTGGTGACTAACATATTATGGAGGTAGAACTCACATGTCAGGTTTTGAATTTCGGGGGTACTGGATTTGTTAATGGACACAAAAAACATTACCATCAGGGGCTTTGTAGGACTTGGGATGTGGTCAGCTTCTCCTTGATAATATCAAATTCCTACTGACACTAAGGGGACCATTCACAAACATAATCTTTTAACATCAATGAAAACATAGGTGCATCAATTTTACTAAATTATTTAATGAATCGTCATAATACCCTGCATGTCCAAGGAAAATTTTGATGTCAATCTAATTTGTTGGTGTAGGTAGCTAAGTGATGACTAAAATATTTTTGGGTTCAACTTGTATACCTTTAGCAGAAACATGGTGACCTAAGACAATTTCTTGATCCACCATCATCAAATATTTTTCATGACTCAAGGATAGTTGATGTTGCTCACATCTGCTCAATACTTTCTCAAGGTTATATAGAGATTTATCAAAAGTGGATCTTTGGACATTGAAATCATCCTTGTAAACCTCAACACAATATTTTTAAGATCTACAAAAATGGCCAAGACTGCTCTTTGAAATGTAGCAGGTGCATTAAAAAGTGCAAAAGGTAATACTCAATAAGAAAATGTACCCCAAGGGAAAGTAAAGGTGGTTTTATCCTGGTCAGCAGGTGCAATACTTATTTGGTTATACCCACTAAACCCATCCAGGAAAGAAAAATACTTCTTATTGATGATATTTTCCAGAACCTAGTCAATAAAAGGAAGGGGAAAGTAATATTTCTTTGTGGATTTTTTAAGTTCCCTATAGTCGACGTAGATTCTCCATTTACCATTTTTCTTGGGAACTATAACTAATGATGATACCCACTAACTATCAGATATAGGGTAGATGAATCCTACCTTTAGAAAATTTTCTATCTTGTTTTTTATTATCTCTAAGGGATGGGTTAATTCTTCTTTACGGCTACCTTATGAGTTTAACATATTCATTGTAGATATGGTAAGTACAAATTGTAGGATGAATTCCTTTCATGTCAGTGTAATCCCAAGAAAAAGCATGGGAGTGTATCCTAAAAATCTTGGGAACCCTAGCCTCTCGGTTTGCCTCAAAATTATTACCAATGGTAATTTCTTTCCCTATGTCAACAGATACTTGTTTGGTATCCTCCAAAATGGTGAGCTATGCATTAGTGACAAAAGAATTTAATGGGAAAACATGGGGCTGAAGCATGTGTAAAATGTATACATTTTCAAGAGACAAAATATTGGTCAAAGGACAATAGAAATCAGAGAATGTGGATTTTGTTTTATAAGCATAGATTTCTTTACAAGCTCCATTAGAATTATCACTTACCAAGGAAACAATATTAATCATGTTTAGAAAAAATGGGTCTACATTCAGAGTTCCCATTTCCGTAGCCACAGTACTGATTTCCATAGTCACAAATCCCTCTACATCAGTTAGTGTGTATGACTCAACAACATCTGTCATATGGTTTTGTACTACAATGATGGCCAAATAAGAAGAACTAAGAGAATTAGTATCTAAAGAATCCACTAATACATGTTCACAAGAATGCACATAAGGTTGGGCAGGAGGATATACGGAAATATGTTTGGATTTATGCTCATTTAGAATATTCATTTTTCCCGACCTATAATCAATATATGCAGCAACAGCATCCAACCAAGGTCATCCCAAAATGACTGGGTATCCAAATTTCTAAGATTTAGGCTATAAGACCATGAAATTGATAGGATACTCCCAAGATTCAATGGTGACTATTACATCCTCAATCACACCATCTGGTACAACAATGGACTGATTTGTTAATTAAATAATGGTATTGGTATGTTGTAGTCCTGTCAAGGACAACAGATTGAATAGATCTGTTGTTATAGCATTTATGGAAGCACCAAGATCCACCAAAACATTAGATATTGACTAATTGTTTATACAAATGGTAATGAATGGACTCCCAGGATCCCTGTATTTTGGTGAAATCAATGTGCCAGCAACAATATCAGTCAAATTTCCTTCCACCCTGATGGTCTTTGGGTATTTATTCTTTCTTCCATGTGTCTTTATACACTCGTTTCTAATGGTTTGGTTTAATTCTAGGATGTCCCTTATTTCTTGTAGAAGGGGGACTTCAATGTGTACCTTTTTTAACTCTTGAACTAATGTCATTTCATCAGCAATATGAGTGTCTTGTAACTGCTCAGGAAAAAGAGCTTTATGGGCATTTTGATTAGTTTCTAGGAAGTTCTGAGTGTTTTGTGTTTTTGGAGAAGGCGCGGGTCTTTCGTTTTCCTCAAGTATCTTGTCTTTATCAATGTCTATAGGCATTTCCATGATAAAAATAGGAGGATTCAATGTTTTCCCATACCTTAGTCTCATATTACCAATAGTATAAACCTGTATTGTATTACTTTGTCTTGGTTCATCAATTGAAGTAGTCTATTGATTTTTAGGGTTCGCTATAGGATGGGTTGGAAGTTGTGTTTGTGTTTCATGTTCGTGTTGTTGATAGTTTTCTGATGGGGCCATTAAAGCCTGTTTTGGTTGCTGGAACCTCCATTTTTTATTAATGTTCTGTTGTGGTGCCCATTAATAGTTGTGGTTAGGATTCTGCTGAGGTACCCATTGTTGGTTGTTCCATGGAATTTTGGGGATCGGTGGTGTTCAACATGGCTGAGTGTAGGGATTTATCTAGGCTGGTGGATGTGGCTGAGTCATCTAATTTGATGTTGTCCACTCAGGTTGTTCCCAAGTAGTATGAGGAGCCTGATTTGGCCATGACATCCTCTAGGGGTTCTGAGCAGGTCAAGGAGAATATACAGCTTGATTATTTTGCCCTTGAACAAAGTTGACATTTTCATCAGCTTGAGAGACAACATTCAATCATCCTTTCAAATTTTATAAGAAGGTGCAATTCTTAGTGTCGCGGTCAGCAAATTCATAGATCAAACACATGGTTGTGTTAGGGGATATCTCTTCCTACACTTATGGCAATGTATGTCTAGAGGTTCTTTCACAGCATTGGTTTTGGCCTTAATCCCATCTACGGTTGATGTTAATTGTAAAAAAATGTTCATTTTCATGTTTTCCATTTCCTCCAAAAGTTTAGAGGTACCTAGGGAAAGCTTGGATGTTTTTCTCTTCCTTATATCCCCTCATGTTCTACAATAACTACTACATACCTCATTGATTTATTCCATAGTAAGTTTATGCACATCTCCTCCACCCATAAGATGGAGGGAATATTTGGTTTCCTTATCAAGTCCTTTAAGGAAAATTTTCTTAGTGATGTTTGTATGTAACTCATAACCACTCCGTTGATGAAGAAAGAGAAATCTATCCATATAATCCTCTAGATTTTCATCGTCTTTTTGTCATATTTGGAAGAACTCTTCTTTCATGTACCTTCCCATGTAGTAGCATTGGTATTTATCAAAATAGGTTGTCTCCATGGATTCCCAAGAATCAATGGATTTAGAGGACAACCCCATGAACCATCTCATAGTAGATTCTTTGAGAGTGGAAGGAAAGAGTTTGAGTTTTTGATTATTGGTTCTATAGTTATAGGTTTGGCAAATAATTTTGAACTCAAACAAGAAGTGATCGGGGTCTTCCATAAACATGCCTCGAAAAATAGGGAGGATGGATGGTGAGATTTTTTTCATGGGTGTTTCCTCATCCTCATCCAATACAATGGGATAAGAGAAGGTTCTACCTAAGGGTCATTATCCATTATTCTCATGGTACCCCCATTTATGAGTGTTGGTCAAAGGATGCAGGATGCTCAAAAATGTTTCTAGGCATTGTGTTGGAGTCAGTGTAACTCTCAGTGTTCCCTTCGTGTATTTTGTTTAGAGATATTTGTTGGATGTTTTGCGGTGTAAATCTCCCTTGTTCGTCCCATGGCCTATACATCAAGGTTGATTATTAAAACAAAACTCAAGACTTATATTGGTTGCATATGTAAACTCCATTAAAAACGATAGCATGTGAAGTGAGAAAAATGATGTGGTGTGCTATGGTAGATCCCCATAAACGGTGCTAAAAATGATGGGTCATTGTATTCTCTAATCATTTAACTAACCAAATCTTCTGTTAGTGTCATTATATACCAAGGATATGTTCTAGGCTCTATGTAATAGAGCTTTTATGTAACTAGTTTTCCTGTTGGGTCTCCTATTGGGGGGTTGTTGTGAGATTTTCCTAAGTTGGTTACTAATCTACGAAATCTCAATATAAATCTACAAAATTTAGTTGCTGCAATGAAATGAAATTTGAAAGCTGGACTTCTAAATTAAATGGAAATGCACACATAGAATCTAAAAGATCATAATTGAAATTGCACACTCATAACTAAGAATCAGTAGAAGTAAAAGCATATGCTACTTTAAACTTTGTATAAAGGGAAACACATGTTCTAGATATAAATTCTAAAGGGAAAATAAAATACGTTCAAACTGAGATTACATGAAACATACCACAGTAAAAACATACCGAAATAGAGATTGCAGTGAAACTTATCATAAAACTAGATGTGTATGTAAATGTAAACAACTTTTTGTCTCCTTGGTCGAGTGAGCCCTTGCTCTTCCTTGGGACAGAGGAAATCTCAATAGCTTTTGATCCTCAAAATCTCACTTAATTATATTAATTTAAATAAGTTCCATAGCGTATCTGTTATATGAAAATAAGAGTTCTGAATACCACATGCTATATATTTTAGAGTATGTAAAAATAACAACTACTACCATGTTCTTAAGAAGGTGTCCTTATATAGACACAAACAGTTACAAAATTCATCATAACAGGCAGCACTAACATCTCCCACTAATCAACATTAACCAAGATTCATAAATTCCTATGGGACTATTAGAAATAAGTCCCATAGTTATAGGTCAATGAGTGGAAAAAGTCTTCCGCTCCCGCATTCCATATCCAAACTCATACTTCTTAATTACATCGATAATAAACGTTCATCATTTCCCTGCACACATCATCACATTTCCCTCATGAAGACAGTTAGTAGGAGGTTATACAGTAATCAAGTTACATGAACAAAAGAAAGGAAAATGCATCAAACTCACTAATATATAACTATACAAAGCATCCCCATGCATTAGCAAATCATATCTAAATGTTAGTTTATTAACCATAGGAATGATATAAATGAGCCAAATAATGCACTCATCAGTATGATATCTCTTGAGTTGTTTGGATGTTTTCATATGACAATTCATGGTCTATGAGGTATGTTACATGTTTCTATGGGTCTTCATGATGTTATCATGGTCAGTACATGAGAAGGCAGGGTTGAGTCAAATTATTCCAGGCTTGTTTCTAGCCCTAGAGCATGCTAAATGAGGTAGAGAAATGATATTTGAACAAAATAATTCATGATGGAGAATGGTAGAAGCATGATATTAGTTTACTTAAGGTGTATGGTGAGTTTCATGTTAGTATTTAGTGGTTTGGAGGTTGTTTTAGGGTCCTTGGGAAGCAAGCAAGTGAGAAACATGTAGTTTGGCATAGGTAAGCCATTGTGGTTAGATATTTTTCTTATGTATTTGAGATACATGGTGATTATTTAAAGTTATATGATGTTTTTATGATGATTATTGACAATTGTTAGGTAAAAGTGTTGAAGAAATTTAAAGATATGCAGTTTTTGGTGATATCAGGTAAGTTTCAATGTGTTTTTATAGCAAAAGTGGACTTTCTAATGCTCATTGTGAATTTTTATACTTTGCATGGGGAATTGAGATATTTTTTCATATATTATTAGGTCATTTATAAAGATTTCACAAAAATAATGAGGTGGTTTGATCCTCACATTTTTTATGAACGATAATTAAGAAGGTAAAGGGGTTTGAAACCCCTAGCTATTAGAAGCTTGCAGAAGATTTAGTATAATGATACTTTTTTATTGGTTTTACAAAAGTGATTATTATATTTTGTATATTAATATTCCATATTTCTATAAAGGTATGTTATAACATGAGTTAATATGTGGGCCCTGCCTAAATTTTCCTATTTTTCAAGAGTTCTAGTTTAAGGAGAGCTTGTCCAAAGAAGGTGATGATAAAATTGACATTTTTTCATCCCCTTAGTTTTTTATATATTTCCATGATGATGTAGTTTAATGGTCAAGTATGCTTCATTTGTGTTGATTAGTCAAAGGGTAGTTTTGGGGCAATTTCAAGTAGTTTAGAGAGATGAGCTTGGTTGAAGGCCTTCCACTAGAAGTTGGGAGGGAAGGATTTAAAATACTTTATATAAATAGGATTTAGAGGGATTTTTAGTGGGTATAAGTTTTGTCTCATGATGAATTTATTTGATGTGGTTTCCAATTCAGTTTGTGAGCAAGAAGGTTTCTTTCTCTTAAAGATATATCTATTTTTGATAAAAGATTGATTTGATTGGAGCATAAGAGGAATTATTTGATTATTTATACCACTTATAAAGTGAATACAAACAAATTTTTCATCTATTTAAGGAATATTAAGGTCTTTAAAGTTTCAGAAAGGGTGCAAATTAGCTGAGTTTGCAAAAATAAATTTTGGGCATCCTATTTTGGTGAAGTGTAAAGTTGTTGTGGTTTAAGTATATGGATGTTTAATGGTGTATAACTTGATTATATGTGTTATAAATGTTATTAGGTTTCCATAGAGTGGGTCACATGCTATAGTTGAGATTATATTTGGGTGATCTTGAGGGTTAAAAGTGAAATCATGATGCTATAAACAATTTTTTTGAGAATGAAATGAGCCAGTGGGCCCAATAAATGAAGTACTTTGATTGGTTAAAGTAAATGTGTGATAATGTATTATATTTTTATCGTATATTACTCATGTTTGGTGAATATGTAATATTTACTAAGCATTTATTTGGTATGAGTGGATTTTTTTCTCATTTTAGTGAAATGCTTTTAAGGCATTTTGGTGTATGATAAGTGGTTTTGGGAATGGCCAACCTATATGGGACATTTGTGACCATTGTAATGTATGTAATGGAAGTTTTTAATTTTTTATGGGTATAATTAGCCATTAAGGGACTGACCTCTTTTCAGTTAGAAAGAAGAAAAGACTATAAAAGAGAAGTTTGATCACATTTTGTGAGCCAGTCTTGCATGGGTGAAAAAAGTGACCTAGAGGAGAGTATTTTTTAGGTATGAAGGCATAATATTAAGTTTTATTAGACGTTTTTCAGGTTTAGGAAGGTTTGAGATAATGTATGAAAGATATTATAGCCAAGACAGGTCAAAGAAGAAGAAGATAGAGCTAGTTGAAGACATAAGGGTTTGAGAAAGGTTTTGTGGGCTAAATTAGAGATATCCATTAGTTATGGCAGTAAAAAATAATATATAAATCATCATAATGTGGCTTATCTTGTGCTTATTCATCTTGGGGTATTTTATCCTCCTTTTTGAATGGGTGCTTCACTAAAATAGTGTTTTCTTACTCCTTGTAGGGTTGGTGCTCTACTAAACTAGGGGTTGGTGCTCCTTGTGAAGTTATTGCTTCACCAAATATATTTGATTTATGTAATATAAGAATAGTTTCAGTGTGTTTTCTTACCCTTGAGGGTTTCTCACTTAAATTTGGTGTTCATGTGTACTCTCTTGTTCTTTCTCATGTGTTTGGATGATTCAATGCTTAAATAAACACACATATGGTTGTTATTTAAATTGGATGGTGGCATGAATGTTTGTGTATAATAACTGAAATTTAAATAATCCTTTAGTGGAATTATTCACGCCCCCTGTCAGACCCGTGTGCTTCCAACAATTAGTATCAAATCAAGTCCTTGAGAAGTAAGTCTAATCACTTGAAGGAGATCCTAGAATCACAAATGGGTAATTCAACTAACCTTTAGAGGAGAAAAGTATGAGATTGTTGATTCTTTGGTTTTTGTATTTCAAGAGAAAATTAGTGACAAGGAGAAATATCATGATCAAACTATCAAGGATTTGAAATCTCAAGTAAAGAATATGTCTAAAGCTCTAAAGGAGAAAGAGGAAGATTGTTCCAGATATGAAGACAAATTGAAATACCTTGAATATGATTTGGAGAGTGAATATAGTAGGTTGAATATGTATGAGATAATTGAGAAGAGATCTGAATCTCTTGATGGGATTTTAAAATGCCAAAGGGTGGTTAGTGACATAACATGCCTAGGGTTTGAAGGAAAACATGTGAAGAATGATGGTGTTGCTAGACCAAGTACTAAATCAGATGAAAAAAGTGACTAAGATGGCTCATCCAAGTAGGTATAAATCAATTAGAAAACGTAATTATGTGAGGTATAATTCTTCATTTAATGGATATTGTGTTGTTTGTTAATATTTTGGTCATATACCTAGAGATTGCAAAAGGAGGTCTCCTAGGACTAATGTGGTCTTCTTCAAAGGTAAATTCATGTTATGTTATGAGTATGGTCATAGGGATAAGGATTGTGGATGAAACCTAAGTGTGTTTTTAACCAATAAATAAGAATGGGATTGTGTGTTAAAAATGTCATAAACAAGGGAATGTTGCAAGATATTGTCACAAAATGGGATCTTCAAGGCACTCTAACAGATTTCAAGCTCAAAGTGGAATTTTTTTAAGAAGACTCTCATAAATGATTCTCAGTATTTTTTGCAGAAATTAAGGGAAAGAATGTGGTTGTTCAAGCACTAAAAGATAAGAGATAATATTCTCAGTCTGAAATGCAACATAATCTAGTGAAGTTTTTAAAAGAAGGTTCTTGTGGCATCACGGAAGGGTCCAAGTCGAGTGAAGGAATCATGTTTTCTCTTGTTGAAGAAGACCATTCGTGCCTAAATTCTATGCATTCCCCTATTCATGAGAATTTGAGGATTATGAGATTTTGGAACACTTCAAATGTTATAAGGTATGTCAATTAATTTCATATATCCAAGAGTCTTTGATTCCTTGTTGATATGTGTCTACAATGTTGTGATGTGTTCTTTTCATTAATTAGTTCATCATTCTCTATCAAAGAGTGTAGGTTCTTGTCACAAGTTCAGTGTGCTAAATATATCTTAAACATGTCAGAATGATGGTGAATCTGATTCTTACTGCTAGTGTTGGTGTCTATATGGTCATTGAAGTCAAATCAAGATGTCAAGAGTTATATTAAATGTCATTAACAGCTTGTATGGTTGAGTCATGTTAGGATGTAATGTCTATCAATGTTAAGAGGGTGTCTACTCAGTAACATGTGAAAAATATAGATGCTCCAAAATTTGGTAGGTCATTGTCACTTGTAGGTAAGGTGTGTATGTCTATATATGATTCAAGGTTTGATTTTGAAGATGTCTTATCAAGTGAGAATTTTTTTAAAACTCAGTAAGTGTTCTCACTAGGTCATCAAAAAGTTCCTCTGCAAACATCATGAAGTAAGTGTCTCATAGTATCATGTCATAAA
The DNA here is from genome assembly GCA_019776745.2 of Taxus chinensis. Classification (NCBI taxonomy): domain Eukaryota; kingdom Viridiplantae; phylum Streptophyta; class Pinopsida; order Cupressales; family Taxaceae; genus Taxus; species Taxus chinensis. The sequence continues at coordinate 624,632,517 of CM034148.1, read as the reverse complement.
ATGTAAGGAATACGAAAGTTCCGTTTTCTTATTAGGATTACATTTCAATGTGCTCTTTTGGCTTAAAGTTGTGCAAGATGAAAATGTAGTTTTTGAGATTTTAACACATTCAGTTGAGAGCTAATGTGAATATTAAGAGAAATGTTTGAAATTTAATATAACATGATACAACTAACATGTATTATTAGACTCTTTTCAAAGCATGACATATGGTTGTATAGGGTTGTAATTGATCTCAGAAGGTCTGTCATGGTATGAGGTCAAAGTGGTGTCTATGTCATGAATGGATCTACATTGTTGAATCCTCAAGAGTAAGTCCATTTGGTTCACAAGCATCAATTAGACTCAGGATAGTAGAAAAAGTTACAGTATCAAAGGACATGGTATAATGTTTCAAGGACATATGTTTATCTGCATAAGAAAATAAGTATCTTGAAATCTCATAATTAGGATTCTACACAATGACATGATTACATATAGGTTTATAGATGCATATAAGGTTTATATAGTATGACTGTAAAAAATCCAAATAGCACATTTTTTTGATCTGTGTGCTATAATACATGCTGGGAAGATCTCAAGTTTATGATAGGATCCTAAGGGAGAGTTTGAAGTCTTCTCTATTCCAAGGAGTCTATATTGAACATGTATGCAAGGATAAGGGTAAATCATAGTACCAAGATTGTGTTGACTATTTTGTGATCAGAAAGGTACAATTAATACATGTACATAAAAATATTGGTGGTTACATGTGTGTTAAATATTAACCTCACATCTATTTTAAGGGTATGTCGGGAAAATCATGGCTACAATGGCAGAGGAATTAAAAAAAGTGTATGAAAAGTTTTTTGAGGTTTTCCAAGGTATATTCTTCTAACTAAAAGTCATGAGACATAGATAAATGAATTGTTATAGGTCCATTTGATGTCATCAAAGTATGTTGAAGGTTTAAAAAGTTCTCTGAAGCTTATAAGACATGGTTTGGTCATGAAGTTGTGGCTAAGCTTTAGAATATGTTTGAAAGGAGTGAAAAACTTATCCTACAGGTTTGAGGAGGAAAAATTATGTATGTACTAATGTTAGCTTACATGAAATATTATGAAGAATGGTAAGTCAGTGATATGGTAGCTCACGGAATTGACAAGTCTCATTTCTATTGATTAAGATTGAAGAAAAGAAGGTTTTGGGCTTTCTCCCAATAGGATTTAAGGATGTATGGGAAAATTGTAATCCTATAGGTTTGAGAGTTCCTTCAAGGATTGTAATGTTATTCCCAATAAGGTATGAATGATCTGATGAAAGTGTTAGTCATGTATATGATGTTTAAAAACATGAATGATGTACTTGTATTGTGATATTGACTATGTGTGAACTTAATCATATCTAAGTTTTGGATTGAAGACCTTGAAATATGTATAAGTATGGTACAATTTATCTATGAGAAGGAGCCTGTGCCTTGATTCTATGTTGATGTTTTTAAGTTCAAAACTACCTACTAAGTATATTTTTATCAAGCTCAAGAGTTCCTTGATTAACTAGAACATTGTTACAATGACCAAATTTGAGAAGATACTAAGGTGTAGAGGTTTTATAGGGTTATGGAGATGGTCTATAAGGTTTGAGGAGTTTCAATAAGTTAATTGAATAAATGTGATTGTGACTGAGCTTATAATACTATGTTAAGACTCTAGTTGATTGTGACAAAGGTTAAAATGAACCTCTACATGCTAAGGAATGTTATGTTGAAAACCTTAATGATGGCTTATAGGTATGTGTATGGCCTCTAAAAATAGAGCATAGAAATGGAGATTTGAATTTTGATGCCTAAGTTATAGATATCTAATGAGGTGTGTATCTTTTGGTTTATCTAACTCTGTTTCAAGATTATAAGTCTAACAAGGATTTCATGAATGATGTTAAAAATTGAAGTATCTGGCTTATAAGGTATGATTTCTTTTGTATGATAAATTTTTTTAAGGTACTTTGATTGTACCTCTATAAAAAATCTTTCTTGATGACACTTTGGCTACCATATTTGGGTCTCACAGGTCTATAGTTTTCCATCCAAATAGGGTAGCTAGTATTAGCTCATTAGAACAAGACATCAAGATTGAAGTAGTTGAGTAAAGTTGGCTGAGTGCACTAAAAATAGAGCCCATGTGTAATCTTGCAAATAAGGTTTTATTTAATGATTTAATGGATTCTTTGATTCTATAATGAGATATTATAGTATGTCAAATCTAAGGTGATTTTGGTAAATAAATTCCTTAGAATGAGTCATTATTACTTAGGAGAAATAGACATCAAGGAAATTGTGGAAAAGAACTAAGAAACACATGTCTGAGAAAGATGACAAAGGCATGGGAAGCTATTTCACTCATTTATCTAAGTGTCATGGGTGCTTAAAGGGTCTATATAGAAATATTGTTGATGGTTTATCAAAATACTTCAAGAGTGAACAAGGTTTCTGAATTTTTAACTAAAACAAGTGTAAAAGCATGCTAAGAAGGTACTAAACACTAAAATATACATTTAGGGAAGAGGTAAGATGATGGACTCACCCTCATGGAAAGGAAATAAGGAAAGAATCCTAAATTATGTGCTTTCTAATAGAGTAGGGTGCTAAAAACCTAGGGGGATATATAAAGAAGTATGTCATAATGAGTTTGGGCTTGTAGGACATTGAGAAAGTTGTCATTAGTTCTCTGAAGGTGTTGTTTAGGGACAAGTAGTCCTAAAAGAGTTGTTTAATACCTATGAAGTCAAAATGATGAATTTTGAGCATGGTATAGTTCTCAAAAGTGATGACAAGCATGAATGAAGATAAAATAAAGGTTTATCAGTTCAGGCAGATTTGGTTTGTAGCCCATTAAAGGTCCATGGATCTTCATATGTTGTTGTTGAAGTTGAAGAAGAGAGATTTCAATCCTAGGGGGAGCTACTCAGTCAAGTAAGCTGGTTTGGAGGATTTTTGTATTTGTGTTGTCATTTTCATTTCTTTTATTCAGTATATCCTTATTCATAGATGTCAAAGGGGGAGAGAAGCATCAAAAACAAGGATAAGAGTCCTGTAGTGTGTCGGTCTCATTAGTTGTCATCAATATTTCTGAAGGTGTTTTCCATCAATGACAAAAGGAGGAGATTATTGGCCATTGTGTGTTTTTTGTTGTCATTGATGTCAAATCCATTGATGGAAAAGGGTTTCATGGTGTGTTATGAGTCTCCATGAGGTGTTAAGCTGATGTCAAACATGAAGTTTGACTGGAAGTGCCCATGTTTGGTGAGTTCTGAGAGGCCCTGGTGCTTGGTTTGCTAGGAAGAGTCATGATATGTGATGAGTTGTGTTAATTTCCTTTATAAACAACTCATCTTCTATATTCTGGTCAAGCCATTGTAGTCACATCCTTTTATTTTCTATTTGCATTGTTGAACATTATCATCACAACTTGAAATTATGGCATGATTAGTGATTGATATAGTTATCTCTATTTTGTAGTATTTTTTGTGTGAATTTATTCTTATGATCTTAATAAGTTGTTTAAATTATCATATGTGTGATTCCACTCTTGGTTGTAAGTAACTTTCTATATACACAAACTCATCCATAGCCAAAGGATCTGTCTGCAACAACTTGTCCACAACCAAAGGAAATCACTTACAACAAATAAGCCCATGTTATGAAGATATCTTGGAATGTGAAGAATGAAACTCAAGTTTGTACATGTTGTTGAAGGATTAGTTATAACTGGAACATGTAGAACTAAGAAACAACTCAACCTTTGATCTTATCATTTATTGTAAACTAATGAAGTACTGATTTGATTGATCAAATTAACACTTGATTGAACTAGTAAATTACCTAAATATTTGTTTCATGATTGATATTTTAACACCTTCATGAGCTCTATAACATATGTTGGATCTCTCATAGTTTTTTTGAAGATATTCCACTTGTTCTACTGAATATATTTTACTTAGTTAGTTAAACTCCTAGTTGAACTCTTCTTCTCATGTCTTGCTATAAATGAGAAGTATAAAAGAAAGAGTTATTGCTGATATGTGTATGTGTATGTGGGTGCATGTGTGTGTGTGTGTGTGCACGTGTGTGTGTGTGTGTGTGTGTGTGTGCACGTGTGTGTGTGGTGTGTGTGTGTGTGTGTGTGTGTGTGGTGTGTGTGTGGTGTGTGTGTGTGTGTGTGTGTGCACGTGTGTGTGTGTGTGTGTGTGTGTGTGTGTGTGTGTGTGTGGTGTGTGTGTGTGTGTGTGTGTGTGTGTGTGTGTGTGTGTGTGTGTGTGCACGTGTGTGTGTGTGTGTGTGTGTGTGGTGTGTGTGTGTGTGTGTGTGTGTGTGTGTGTGTGTGTGCGTGTGCGTGTGCGTGTGCGTGTGCGTGTGCGTGTGCGTGTGCGTGTGCGTGTGTGGAGATATACAAAGATAGAGGGGAGAGAGGAGATTTCTTTATTCCTGGATGTAATGTTCATGCCAATTCAATAAAAGATTTGAGTTATGCTTATTTAGTCTTTAGTTACAAGACTTAGGAGGGATTAACACCCAAGGTAGGGCACACTTGTTTTCTGCTAAACCCCTCTATAGTTTTGTTTCTCTAATTTTATTACATGTTAGCCTAGGAAGAAATTTAACTTTTTTATCCACATTCTAAATTTACAATTGTTGTCTTAGTCATAGTGTTTAGAAACCATTTTCTTTCCAGTTCTAAGTTTTTTCTACTTTCAAGTATGGTATTGATACTTATTTCTTTCCATACCTCTTAAATTATTTGTAATTGTGCATACAACACTTGCATTATTTTAAGTTTACATCCCCTCGTTTGATGATTAAGTTATTGTGATTCTATGAAAAACATATTAATTGTCGCAAGCTGATTTACACCACCAATTGTGGTGCCAGTGTTGGGGGTACTACCAAGTTATAGGGTTTTTGATAGGTTTTTCATTCATTAGAAAGAGTTTAGGTCTAGAAATTCCACCTCTAAAATCCTCCCCCACTAATGTATGTTGATTGAGTTGAGTTAGTTAATGCATGCACCTTCCAAGAGATTCACATAGTAGATTTATACCAAATCCTCAAATAGCACAAATTGCTTCATCTAATTATGAATAAGACACATCTTCCTCTATACAAGGCTTATTGTTAGAATATCTCCCTCTAAGTGAAAATTTTGAAGTTTTTTCTTGAACAACCAAACATAGTAGAAGAAGTGAACCAAAATGTGGAAGTGGGGGATCCAAGTACATTTGAGTTTCCCATAACCAATAACAATCAACCTATTGTTATGAAGAACATTTCTCCATAATCCCTTCCCAATTTCCATGGATTTATGATTGAATACCCAGAAACTGTCTTTTTGAGTGTGATGCATTATGCAAGAGCTATGATTACACAACTAATGCACATAAGCTGAATTTTTCCCCTAATACACTCAAGAATATATCCTGGAGATGGTTTATGGGTTTAGGAAGATATGTTGTGACTACCTGGCAGTAGATGAAGGAAAAATTTCTGACCAAGTACCAAGACTATTGCTAGCCAAGTAGCAAAGGAGGGGATGAAAGATTCAAGATGGAAAAAAAGGTAGATGAGCCAATAGAAGACTATCTAGAGAGATTCTTGTTTTGTTTCTAGAATTCAAGACACACAAGGTTACCTTATGATTCTGTCAAGTTACTTTTCAAGTTATTTTTCTTGAAGGGAATTAGTGAGGAGAATATGGATGCTTTGTACCTGATAAGAGTGGGATAAATTTCAAAATCTACCTTTGATGATATTTTTGAAGAACCAGGAATTACTTCAAAGTAACCATGAAGAGAATAAGAAGTGATAGATCAAAGGAAGGATAAAATACCAAAGGAATTGGGGATATATCTAAATCATATATTGTAAACATGTTTAATAAAATGAAACATGAAATATTCAATGACATGGCCATTTAGCTTAATGCTCTGTTTGCCAAGAAGAAAAGAGAAGATGTGGAGGCAACACTTACCAAGTTCTTCCATGCATGTAGAATAAGGAAATATGATTGTGGATGCAGAGGATTAGCCATCATTACACACAAAAGGAGGCTACACCAGAATTAAATATGATATAAATAGAGGATGGGAATGTCTTCTATATTTCTCAAAGGAAACTTTTCCCACCAAGAAAAGGAGGTCTGCCACAAGATCCCATGCCATCTTTTCAAAATTGGGCTAGTAATCCACATATACAACACCCAACTTGGGTTAATACTTAGGAAGGTTGGGATCTATACCCTATCTAATACCAACACTAATGACAACCTTAGTTTTCAAGCTAGCAATGAAAACAACCTCCTTATTCATTGTAGTAGCCTTGGAGAGGAGGGAAAAAATGGAACAAATAGCCTCTTAACTACCATTAATCATACCATTAACCTCCTTACCCACAACAAAAAGCTTTGATGCAAAACCCCCAACCTGGATCTTTACCAAAATCCACTCAGCCTACTAGCTTAACTAACACCTAACCCCAAATATAAAGTTGCTCAGCTATCTTGTACCACTAAATCAACTCAATACTTATCCTATTTACTTGATTTAAATGATATCTATATCCACTCAGCGAAGAGCACTTCTCCCACAAAATAAATCCACTATCACATATATTGTAGATGAACCACAATTATTATAGACTCATCTGAAGTAAAGTTAGACAAAATTGTAGGATGATCCGCAACAACCTGAATAGAGTTTGAGAAAGGGTTAAATGAAAATCAATGGAACCCCAATTTCTTGAGAGATTATAGGAAAGAAAAATTTACCTTAAATTAGATTTTGATTTTGATTGTCAATCAGCTAAAGGATCTGTGCGTGAATATTCCACTCAGGGAAAATATTAGTAGTGAATTTTCATAAACTTGTGAATATTAGGGGTTTTGAAAATTGGAAATGGAGAATTTTAAACATCTAGCTGCCACCCAGTTCATCTAAAATTTCAGTCGATAGGTCATTTTTATGGGCTAGTTTGCCTACTATTTAAACTTAAAAATTAAGTTATGCATGCATTTTGCTAGCGTTTTGAATAAAATTACACTCATATTCTTTGAGGTAAAATAATTATGGTACAAGGGGGTTGTAAGGGGGGGGTACCCCCCTTGTGGAGTCAGGGGGAATGCTCCCTCGGTGGGGGGTTTGAGGGTCATACACCCTAGTGGGGATTCAGGGGAAACACCCCCAAAAGCCACATTTTATATGTATTTATTCATTTTTCAGTACACAGATGATTGTCTGATCTTATCATCCTATGTATCTGATAACCATGAAATGCACATGGGAGAGATAGGCATAGAAGGTGATCTTCCAACCTAGTGTCATCTAAGCATGATATATGACCATCTAGTGTCAAAGAGATGGTCACTGTGGTAGACATGTGTCTATATTCATAGAATATAGACACAGAACATATGGTCATCTAACGTTGTGTGACTAGTAGAGAAGAGACGGTCATCAAATATAGTTCATATAATGAAGAAGATATGGATGTCCAACCTATTATAGATATAGATAGATGTACTTCCAGTATTGTCCATTTGATAGGGAAGAGATACACCATCCAACCCCGTTGAGTTGACTGACCATCCTTATTAGATGCCTAGACCCCCATGGATAGGCATATAAGAAAGGATGGGCATCAAACCTTATAGAGATACTTGTCTATCCATGTCAAAAGACAATCCAACAATACTAGACAATCGTCCAACCCTATTAGGCGGTTGTATAAAAATACTAGACGACCATCCGACCCTATTAGGTGGTCATCCAACCATATTGGATGGTCGTTAAACCATATTATATGGTCATCTAACCAAACATTGGTACGAAAATGGTTAGACAATCAATCAACACCCATCAAACCATGTGAAACTTCTTTCAACAAAAAATAGTATATTCGCCTTTGTCGTGAAATGATTTTTCAGAGATTCGCCATCGTTTTGAAATTCCATTTCTGAGATTCACCACCCTTTCTATAATAATGTTTTAGAGGGGGGTCTTAAAATTAACTCTGATTTTACTTAATCAAGTTATTAAGGATGTTCCCATCTATAACAAGCTGGTTAAGGATATATGCGTCAATAATATAGGAAGGAAAAGGAAGGATCCATCAATTGTGCAAGTCATTAGATAATTGTCTGATATTATGCTTGTAAAGTTTGTTATGCCCACATATATAGATCCAAGTATTCCTTTAGTAAACATTAAAATTAATGGCACAAATATATTTAATACTCTAATTGACTTATGGGAAACAATAAATGGCATGACCAAAAAAATTATGGATAGCCTAAAGTTGGAAGGAATAAGTCTGACAGCTAGAGTCTTACAACTAGAAGATAGATCAACAATGAAACTTGAATGAGTCATAGAGAACATTGTTGTGGTGGTATAATCTTGGGAATACCCATCTAATTTCATTTTCCTTCAACCAAAAGCATGTTTAGGAGGTTATCCTATTATCTTGGGAAGACCATGGAAGGCCAAATTGATGATGCATTCATAGGTTACAGGTTTGACAACTTGATTATCTCAAATGGAAATCGTACCAAGAATTTTATTCTCTATCGTCCTTCACAACTATTTAATGATGAAGATCAGATAATTTGGCTTGAGAAACCAAAAGCTAATCAGAGCTCTATACAACAACTCGTGATGCTAGAGAAATATTGTGCAATTAAAGAACATGAAGAATATGTTTTTCTCTCTAATTTCTAACAGAAAAACTATGTAATAAATAAGTGGATGATATATTAAGATGATTAAATTGTCCCTTGAATCAAGTTTTAAAACATCAAATCACCATGGATATTCTAAGTAAGAATGTAGTCTTCATCAAATTCTTCCACATGACTTCATACTAAATTTTGTTAGCATCAATGTATATTCAATGATAGAAATCTCCAAACAAGTAGAAATAACACCAGGGAGGCCACTCAACATAAAAAATATTATGGATAGACAACAAGAGAAACTATTTATTTCTCTTCTACAAAAACATAACACAATATTTTATTGTGATTATGGTGATATACGTGGGATTCATCCTATTCTTTTCACTCACAAATTATATATCAAATAATATTATAAACTAATCATACAACCTCATAGGATAATGAACCCAGAAGTAAGAGATATTGTGAAGGCCAAACTACAGAAGTTGATAAATGTTGGATTTAAATACCCCATATCAGATAGTCAATGAGTATCACCTCTTTTCATTGTGCCAAAGAAGAATGTGAAATAGAGGATCTGTGTAGATTACATGGAGTTGAATGCAACAATAAAGAAATATCACTTCCCATTTCCTTTCATTGATCAAGTGATTGAAAATTTGGCTAGTAAAAAGTAATATTTTCTTGATGGATATAGTGGCTATAATCTGTTATCCCATTTTTGAGTTTACGACAAAAATGAGATAACCCTAAGAAATTTTTGGAGATAGTTTTCTAAGGATCGCCTGTCAGAGAGATATAATCAGGTTTTCGGGTTTCATAAGCAAGACAACATGTGTTTTGGGTGTCTCATGTCGTGTGTTGCCCGAAATCTGAAACCCGCATCAAGTAAGGTAAGTCGGGTTTGTGGACCTTCGTCGCATCGAAACATGCCTTATCCGAAACATGTTCCATGTCGCCTATCTTCCGATACCCGAAGCCCGATTTACTCCTTTGTGTCAGGTTTCCGGGGCCATCAAGCATCATGCTTCATGTCGATTGTTTCCCACAACCCGAAACCTGAATTACTCTAAACACCTTTGTGTCGAGTTTCTAGATATCCTGAGCATTCTGACATGGCATTAATGCCGAGTTGTCGGTTGGATTGGTATATGCCATCTAAAGTGTCTTAAATGTAAATTTTCCTATAAATATCTGGATTTCCACGTCATTTTTACCAGACGTACTTTTACCTTGTTGATTTTTACGTATGCGCCTTCAACCCTGAAACCTAAAATTCACCTCTGTACCTAATTACATTTCTCATTTTTGATCATTCATTGTCCCAGTTGAAGGTATTTTTCTTCAGTCTTTCTTTGTGGTTTTTATGGATTAATTATGTGAGGAATTCTTCCAAGTTTCTCATCAAGGTTGTTTTGGGATTTTATCTTTTCCATTTTCAGGGTTTGTTTTCTAAATCAGGTTTATGTTTTATGGTCTACCCCTTTGGAATTATCACTTCGTGTTATTCCCCAGAATATTGTTTTAATTAAAAATATGTTTTGGATATAAATGATAAAGGAAAAAATTGCATGTTTTAAACTCAACAAAAACCCTATTCCCTCTTCTCGGGTTTCGCAGGGTGCTTTGCAGTATCCAAAACCCACAGTGTATTGAAAAATTTAAAGTGCCAGGTTTCTCAAACTCTCCAGCATCCTTCTCAGTGTGCCAGAATTCTCAAACTCCCCAACATCCTTCTCAGTGTGCCGGGTCTTTCCACCTTTCCGGCATTTCCAGTGGGTTGTGGTTCTTGCAGTGTTTAACATCTCCTGATCTCTGACACGCTCTTCCTTCGAAAACCCTCATGTCGGACCCTGGTCTATCACAAGAAAAGATGGAAAAGATAGGGAAGATGAAACACAAATTCAGAAAGGTAGAATCTCCATCCTATATTGACTGTAATTTCGACATCTGAGATACAGAGCTCGGGAATGTAGACATGGAGGATTTCTGGAATAGGGTCAAGAGCCCCTCTCAAACTCCATGGATGAAATCGATAGCTGACAGTGGCCTACCTCTTGTGGCAGGCTTCCCTATGTCCGCTCAGTGCCCTAAGTTTATTTTGGCCTGTGCTTCAAATTATGACTCTGCTTCTCGTTCTATAAAAAACCAGGCAGGAGAAGTTGTGATCAAATTGGATGGAGGTTACATTGATGACCTTCTTAAGCTACCTAATTTTGAAGAATATGGAGATATATATCTATTGGTTGGATATTTTGTCAAACCAAAATATGAGGTTCAACCACAGTACATGGGATAATATCCCTCCTCAAAGACAGGTGAGGCTACCTGTTTATTGCTAATCTAAAACACAGTAAATAATATATACAATATTCACACTAATCTAACCATTGGGGATTGGGATGAAATCCTGAAATCCACATTCACACAATTCAAGGATATTGCTTTCGTAAGTGAAATAGGTTAGAAACTGTTACAGTGAAAGAAGCACGGTAGAAAAGAAATGGGAGAAACGTATTTTCTTTCGAGTAAACACAGAGCACGAAATAATCATACGAGTTTTAGATCACAGATATAGTGTCTGAGATAATTAGAAACACTGAGATTCTATGCAAAGAATAGCTTTAAGATCATGAACATAAAAACACTGTCTTAAATAAGATATATTCCACAACACAAAGTCTGCAAAACAATATCAACTTCTATTCTTCAAAATGATTGAAAGAAAACACAAAGTTTTTCTCCTTTCCAATAGCCTCTTAATGCTTCAAAAATTCTCGACCATTTAGAATGCACAAGCATCCCTTATTTATAACAAAAGAAGCTAGAGATAAAACAGGACAGATCCTGAAAAGTAGCATGCTAACTAGAGTTCAGCTTTGCATGATTCTCACGCAGGAGATCAAGTCAAAGTATGAATTAAAAATATGATAAAATGGAAATAACAAAGACATGTCAATCTAAAAATAGAAATGACATGGGACGTTGGGAATTAATCCGAATCATCATCTTTTGCTTCTTCTTCTTTCTCCTCCTCTAGCTGAGACTGTTTGTTCCGAAACTCCTGGAACTTCCGAATAATGCCTTGCATTTCATTTTCCTCAGGTGCAGTGGAATGATCATTCCACATTTTGCAGGTCTCATGGATATCACTGGCACTGCCGGGAAGCTTTTTCAACCTTTTACTGAGCTTTCTTAAGGCCTCCAACGTATGTTCAATCCTCACAAACTGACCAATGACTTCAAGGTCGAATCCATCTACAGGTTCATGCTGAACAGTCTCTTGAACTTGTTTGAAGAGATCATCTGCTGATAGGGCACTTGAGTTCCCAACTGACACCTTTGGACAAATCTTTAGCAATTCTTCTTCCAGATCACTTTTCCCATCGATCAATTTATCCCTTGATTCTCTCAACTTGCTGCAGGCTTCGTTGAGGATCTTTACTCTGAACTTGATGGCCTTGATCAGCTGAAAGTGTTTATCTGTATGTGGAAGAACGCCTTCTTCTACCAAGAGATGTGCTGGTATTTGCTTTAGCACTTGGAGAGCTTCACAAGTCAAATCAAGCTGTCCAAGTTCTTCAGTGAATTCCTCATCCATCTTCTCTCCTTCCTTCTAAATCTCTTCCAAGGACTGATGAACTTTCACCACGTCTTGAATTACTTCCTTCCCTTGTTGGAGCAACTTTTGGATCCATTCGTCAAAACAAACTCTGGACATTGGGCAGACATGGGGAAGCTTGCTGCAAGGGGCAAGCCACTGTTAGCTAAAGCCACCATCCATGGGGTTTGAGAAGAACTCATCACCCTATTCCAAAAGTCATCCATATCTATGTTGCCCATTTCAGTATCCCTGATATCATAATTACAGTCGATATATGACGGGGATTCTGGTTTCTTAAATTTGTATTTCATCCTGCTAGATTTTTCGGCCTTCTCCTGTGATGAACCAGGATCCGACATGAAGAATATTGGAAGGAGAAAGGCTCAGAACTCTGGAGATGCTGTGCACACTGAAAAACCTGATTGACTGAATGCGTCGGAAGGAGAAAAGAACCCGACACGCAGAAGAAGATATCGGAAAACTTTGAGAACCCGACAGGTCTGATATGTCGGAATCTTGGCGAAACCCGACACTTGCTTTCAATGGCGGAAACAGGAGAAAACCCGGCACCCACTTTCGATGACGGAACTTAGGAGATGCCCGGCACTTAGTGTTGAGGTCGGAATGTTGAGAAACCCCGTCACTTCGAGCTTCCAAGGTTCTTCGGACTTTTGAATCTGCAACACAACCTTCAAAATCCGGGAAACAAAAACAGAGTCTTTCCTTTGAATTTCTACATACACAACTTCCTTTCTTTTTTGTTATTCATATTCCATACATCATGCATATAATTAAGATTTGGAAGGAACAGCACCAATTGATAATCCCAAAAAGAGAATAAACCCTAAAAACCCAAAACCCTTTCCAAAACAACACAGAAAGAAGAAGGAAGAAAAACCCTCAACAACTGGCAAGAAATTGGAAAGAAAATACACGCAGTCGATCTAGAAAAGTCAAGAATAAAGAAGGAAAGAAGAATACCTTCGATTCTAGACAGGTAAAATCGAAAACAAACGATCCAGTCTGGTAACGCGAGTTTGCGGGTTTTGGGAGCGGAAGAGCATGCGAAAAATCCACGAATTAAAAATATGAACGGTAAGAATGAAGTGGAAATCCGCGTATTTATAAGAAAATCAGTAATAAATACACTTCAGCTCGTCACGTGCCAACTCACCGACCACTCGGCATGAATGCCACGTCAGTATGTTGGAGGAGTCCGAAAACCCGACACGAGGAGATTTAGTGCATTTCGGGTTTCGGGCTTCGGAAAACATGGAGCACCCAACATGTTTTGAATCATGAATGTTCCGATGCATTGAACTTCCAAAAACCTGATTACAAAGGATTGAGCGGACTTCAGGAATCAGAGAACATGGCGCATAAAACATGTTTTGGAACATGAATGTCCCGATGCTTTAGAGTTCCGAAAACCCGAATACAAAGGATTGTCTTAACACAAGGCGGGTCTCGGGTTTCGGAAGTCACGCGACACAAAGCATGTTTTAACTCAAGAATGTTCCGATGAGTTGAATTTCCGAAAACCCGATTACAAAGGATTTTCTCATTGCAAGGCAGGTTTCAGGTTTCAGAGGTCATAAGACATAAAGCATGTTAAAACTTATGTCAAGCTGTTAGTAACACCCGAAAACCCGATTTTCTCTAAAAGAGGTCATGATGCAAAATCACTTCAAAAATTTTGTAGGGGTTATCATATCGTTTCGTTGTGAACTCAAAACGGGGATAACATCTTGCTCCAGTTGGGGACTTTCTTTGTAATACCAAAGGAAGAGAACTCAGAATCTCTGGTCTCGCGGACCAGGGCCTTATCCATTGGGCTACGGAGTCAAGGAGAAAACCAAAACAAAACAAAATGAAGAAAGAAAGAAAGAAAACCAAAAGCAAACACACAACAAAAGCAAAATATGTACAATGCAAGAGAGCATCTTGCATTAATGGTGGAACAGCTTTAGATGCTGTCCACTGAAAGGAAAAGGGAGTAACCCTCCATCAAGATATGATAGAAGGAAACTATTTTCACCATTCAACTCGTGGATCTTGAAAGGTCCTTTCCATAAAGAATCAAACTTTCCATGCATTCCTTTCTGTTCTCTTCTTTTATCCCAAAGCAACACCAAGTCTCCAATCTGGAAGTCATGTTGCTTTGATTTTCTATCAAAAATCTTCTTCACCCTGCTCTGATGATCTGCTATACGATCAACCACCTTAATTCACTCTTCTTCTAGCTTGGTTAGGTACATAACCCTCTTTTCGATAGAATTCTAAAAAGCTACATCTTCAACCGCTTTCGCCAACTGTAAGGCCGGTAATTCTACTGAGATAGGAATTTCAGCATCAATCCCGTATAGCAATTGAAAAGGGGACATTCCTATGGCTCGCTTTGGAGTGATCCGATCAGCCCACAATGCATCATACAATGCTTTGTGCCAATTCCTCTGATTTTTGTCTACTAATTTCCTGATTATAGTAACCAGATTCTTATTGCTGGACTCAGCTTGCCCATTACCCTGGGGATAATAGTCAGATGAATGAGCCAAAGTAATGTCGAATCCATAGCAAAAATCAGTTAACTCATGTGACGAGAAATTGGAAGCATTATCCGCTACAATCTTATGAGGTACACCGAATCTGACAATTATGTTTTCCTTAAGGAATTTGCAAACAGCTTTAGAAGTTGCTTGCTTGATTGGCGCAGCCTCTACCCACTTGGTAAAATAATCTGTAGCAGTTAGCACATAGTTGTGTCCAGCACTGGAAGCAGGATTCAATGTTCCGATAAAATCAATCCCCCATTGGCGAAAAGGTTCTTCAATCACCACAGGCTTCAGAGGAAGAGCTGCTAACTTGGGACGACCAACAAAATGTTGACAAGCTTCACATTTAGACACCCATTCCGCTGAATCCCGGAAAAGAGTAGGCCAATAATACCTAGCCCGTAAGATCTTATATGCTATTACAGAAGACGAAAAATGTCCTCCGCATGCTAGGCTATGAAATGATTCTAATAACTTTTCCTGTTGCGATTTATCAACACAACGCAAGAAGACACCATCGATACCTTTCTTGTATATTGCATTATTCCACAAAAGGTATCTCGCAGCTCTCAACTTGACGGTCCTCTTCTCTTTTTGATTTAAATGCGGAGGGCATTCACCATAAGTTAAGAAGAAAGAAATTTCCATGTACCATTCATCGGTCGTACTGACAAAAAGCACCGTAGGCAGTTCTGAAGAAGTATCTTGATTCTTCTCACACTCTGTTTCAGCATGATTCTCTGCAATCAATTGACACAGGCCCCTTCCTCGTACCAACTTGGTAGGTTTGATGTCCAAGTCGTACTCCTGAACCTTAGCTATCCAAGTACCTCTTTGGCTTCCCAGCTCTTGTTGAGTTAGAATGGATTTAACAGCAGTATCAGGAACGAGAACACGAGTATGAGAATTCAGCACATAGTACCTGAAATGCTTCACCGCTCGCACCACCGCATAAGCATGTTTTTCAATCTGCGACATCTTCAATTCATGCTCTTTCAACGGAAAGCTCATGAATGCGATAGGAGCTTCAATGCCTTCTCCATTTTCCTGCATCAGGATCGCTGACACTGTGTGGGCAGAAGCATAGCTATACATGATGAAATCTTTCTTGAAGTCTGGACATACTAAAATAGGAGCGCTAGTAACTGCCTTTTTTATTTCTTCAAATGAAATTTTCCCTTCTGCACTCCATCTGAATGGGACTTTGCCTTTCATCATTCCAAGGATATCCTTGGTCTTGTCAGCAAAATCAGGTACAAATCTTCTCAAGAAATTAACCTTTCCGAAGAAAGAATGAACTCCTGTTTTACTTGTGGGCAAGGTAAGGCTCTGAATAGCCTTTACCCTTTCTGGGTCAATTTTAGTTCCTTCTCTAGTCACAATATGACCCAGCAGCTTTCCTTCTGTTACCCCGAACATGGATTTCTTAGGATTCAATGAAATCCCGTGACGTCTGCATCTCTGAAGTACCTGTTCTAAATGACCATAATGATCACTTCATTTTTTAGAAAAGACAGTCAAGTCATCCAAATACACGACTATGACCTTACCCATCAGATCTCTGAATGCTAGGTCCATAGCCCTCTGAAAAGTAGCTCCGACGTTGATCAGGCCAAATGGCATCCTTCTGTAAGTAAAGGTACCCCATGGGGTTGTGAAAGCTGTCTTGTGTTGATCCTCTGTGGTTACTTCGACTTGATTATATCCTGAAAACCCGTCGAGCATGGATAACATTTCAGATCCAGTTACAGTTTGTAATACCTAATCCATGATCGGCAAGGGATAGTTATCCTTCAGCGAGGACTGATTCAAGTTCTGAAAGTCAACACAAATCCGGATCTCACCATTCTTCTTTCTGACAGGAACAATGTTTGCAATCCAAGTGGAGTGATGGATTGGGAAAATAATCCTAGCATCTAACATCTTCTGAATTTCTGCCAGGATTGTCCCTGAAATCTTCGGATTATAATGTCTTTGCTTTTGTCTATATGGCTTGACATCAGGCTTCAAAGGAATACTGTGCTGAACATCCTTGGGCTTGAAAGATTTCAAATCTGCATAGGACCATGCTAACACATCAATGTATTTCTTCAAAAGCAAAGTGAATCTTTCCTTCTCTTCAAGAGAACAACATTTACCGATATTCACCATCCGAGGTTGATCAGATGAACCTAGATTGATTTGATCCACTTCAGAGGAAGAAGTTCCTTCAACCTGCCTTTTGTTTTGGATGAAGCGATCATGCTTGTCAAACAGACCCTCCAGAGAAACCAGACCTTTTGGTATCTTGTTGCCTTTCAGCTGGATAAATTCACCATCAACCTCTTGATATGGATCTAAAATAGTTTCACGAAAGGCTGATTCCGAACCTTCAAAATACAGTTCACTGAAATTGTCAGCCTTTTCCAGGAAAGCCAACACTTGTTGATCATCATTGAATACCTGCCAGTGAGTTGCATTATCAGGGATGCTAGGGCGGTACACAATCTCGATAGAGTATGTGTCTTGCTTGAACTGAGGATGAGGAAGAAGAAGAGATACAGATACGGCCAAAGAATCAGCCTTGTCATTATAATCTCTTAAAACTGCCTTAATAGAAAATGCATCAAAGCATTCTATATTATCCCACACTTTGTTCCTATAATGCCTCAACCAATCATTTTTCACCTGATATACACCCCTGACCTAATTAACAATCAGCTCTGCATCTCCCTGCACCTTGAGATTCCTGATTCCCTTCTGTCTGGCCAATTCTAATCCTAATAATAGGGCTTCATATTCGGCCGTGTTGTTAGTATTATCAAATTGTAACTTATAAGCTGATGGGAAAATCTCGGAGCTAGGAGATATGAGAACAACACCAGCGCCTGATCCAGAAGTTGAGCAGCTACCATCAAATTCGAGCGTCCAAATTACATTGGGATCTTCCTCTTCCACATCTACAATGGGTATCTCTGAAGCCATGAAATAATTCCCAAAGCTAGCATCTTCGAAAAGAATCTGAGCCTTAGGATCATCTGATTTAGTCACCAAATACTTTGCCTGCGGTTCAGGATGAAGAACCTATTGAACCCCTTTGACTGGGATCTTAGCTTTGGTCCAATCCATACTAATCTCTCCTCCGACATCTTTACAAAATCCTCTACCCAAGAGAATGCCGTAAGCTGTAGGAATATCTGCAACTAGGATAGTCATTTTCACTCTCTTCTCAGGAAAAGCAACAAATGCGAACTGTGCGTCCTTAATTTGACCAATCAGAGGGACTTGTTTAGTTTCCATGGAATAGCACCGTCCATATGATTTAGTCAAAGTAAGCCCAAGGGCATGGGCCACTTTTGCGGGCATAACATTATCAGAGGCCCTTGAATCAATGATGCAATTGCTGAGTTTAAACCCATTTATAAGTAGAGACAAATAAAATGGTTCAATCTTTCCTGAGGAAGAAGCAGAAGTCAGATTATTCTGAGGTGTGGGTTGAGTAGGATTTGAAAGGAGACCTTTAGTAGGTGACGGAACGGCCACTTTACTTCTGATGAACTTGGCTAGCTTTTCAAATTGTTCAGGATTCGACTAAAGGTATTCTGCTTCTGACATTTGAATTTTGGTTCTCTTTGCATGATCAATAATATCGAAAGCAGTGTAAGAAGGAATGATAGTAGGCTCAGTTCTAATTATATGAGCTTGTGCTGGGGCACTGACTTTAGGAGAAGGAGAATAAGGAGCAGCTGTCTTTTTAGTAACCTCTCTTTCAGTTTGCGCCGAAATAGGGGTACCCCTTTTGACTATGGATACAGGAGGTTCCTTATTCTTCTCCTTAGTATTTTCCAGAGGCTTTCTGGGAACCTGAGATTGGGACCGAGTGAAAATAGCAAATGATTGACCATCTGGCTCACATTCATCTTCATCATATTCCAAATAACCAATGCTGGAGTCGCCAGCTGACTCATCATAAGACTCATCAGCATATCCTGAAGCTTCGAAATCCTCAGGAGAATCTTGCTCTTCTGGTTCGTCATCTTCTTCAATCAGTTCCACTGCTGCATTAACAGGAGGAGCTTCAATTGCTAATCTCGGTTGAGCAGGAGCTAACCGCGGCCTATCTCTGGCAGGTACACCATTGTTATTAAAATTCCACCTAGGGATATCCCGGTACGGAACATTGCTCCCCTGCTGAGACACTTGCTTCTTTAAAGCAATCAAATCATTAGCCATTTTTTGAAACATAGGGTCAATATTACCTTGAGAAGAACCTTGATTTTTGAGTTTGGGTATATCTTTCTTGATCCTTCCGGCTAAGATGAGATCATCCTCTATTTCAGTAGCCGTTGACTGAGCAGTAGCCAAATCTGGGATAACCGACCTTCGTAATAAAAAACTTATATCAGGAGGTTGAGCATTGATGAAGAAGCACTTTTGGTTTTCCAAAGTTGGTACAGCTATAACTGGAATTTTCCGGATCAGCTTATTGAACTTAGCCACGAATTCCCACATAGGTTCATGCGATTCCTTCTTCATATGAGTAAGCTGAGCTAACAATGCATGAGAATCTTCGGCTGGTTTGAAATGTGCCTCAAACTTGGTCCGCATGGTAGCCCAATCTGGAATGCATGCATTCGGGAGGTGATAAAACCATTCAGCTGCTACTCCCTGCAATGTTTCAACGAAGAGTCGAACAGAGACATCTTCGTGGGCTACTCCGAGGACACCGCATGCAACAAAGAAAGACGCAATATGCTCATCAGGATGCTGCTTCCCATCCCCATTGAACTTGGGAATGTTTTTACGTGATCCACGTGGTAACTCATGCAATGGAGGAGTCAAAGTAAGAGGACCAATGACTGCACCCCAAGGCACAGGTTGAACCGCCATCCTTCTGAAAAGAGTGTGTACAGGGATCCGGGTATCAGACAAGAGTAGTGCACGACAAGTTGCAGATGCTTCCCATTCTTCAGGGATCTGATTTCTCTGAACAGGTGAAGAACTTCTGGCTCGGTTAGAGACAACGCTGTTGGGAGAAAGGCTGAAATTGTGCTGTTGCAGCAACTCAAAGAGTGGATCAATTTCACCTTGAGCTCGGCGAGACTGAGTGAAGATCCTCCTGGCCAGCTTGAACTGAAAGGAGATCTTATTAAAAATAAGGCAAATATGGAGTCGCCAGACACCGAGAGGATAAGCTTTATACTATTGATCCGTATTTCCCCAGCGGAGTCGCCAAAAACTGTTGGTTGGATATTTTGTCAAACCAAAATATGAGGTTCAACCACAGTACATGGGATAATATCCCTCCTCAAAGACAGGTGAGGCTGCCTGTTTATTGCTAATCTAAAACACAGTAAATAATATATACAATATTCACACTAATCTAACCATTGGGGGTTGGGATGAAATCCCGAAATCCACATTCACACAATTCAAGGATATTGCTTTCATAAGTGAAATAGGTTAGAAACTGTTACAGTGAAAGAAGCACGGTAGAAAAGAAATGGGAGAAACGTATTTTCTTTCGAGTAAACACAGAGCACGAAATAATCATACGAGTTTTAGATCACAGATATAGTGTCCGAGATAATTAGAAACACTGAGATTCTATGCAAAGAATAGCTTTAAGATCATGAACATAAGAACACTGTCTTAAATAAGATATATTCCACAACACAAAGTCTGCAAAACAATATCAACTTCTATTCTTCAAAATGATTGAAAGAAAACACAAAGTTTTTCTCCTTTCCAATAGCCTCTTAATGCTTCAAAAATTCTCGACCATTTAGAATGCACAAGCATCCCTTATTTATAACAAAAGAAGCTAGAGATAAAACAGGACAGATCCTGAAAAGTAGCATGCTAACTGGAGTTCAGCTTTGCATGATTCTCACGCAGGAGATCAAGTCAAAGTATGAATTAAAAATATGATAAAACGGAAATAACAAAGACATGTCAATCTAAAAATAGAAATGACATGGGACGTTGGGAATTAATCCGAATCATCATCTTTTGCTTCTTCTTCTTTCTCCTCCTCTAGCTGAGACTGTTTGTTCCGGAACTCCTGGAACTTCCGAATAATGCCTTGCATTTCATTTTCATCAGGTGCAGTGGAATGATCATTCCACATTTCGCAGGTCTCATGGATATCACTGGCACTGCCGGGAAGCTTTTTCAATCCTTTTGCTGAGCTTTCTTAAGGCCTCCAACGTATGTTCAATCCTCACAAACTGACCAATGACTTCAAGGTCAAATCCATCTACAGGTTCATGCTGAACAGTCTCTTGAACTTGTTTGAAGAGATCATCTGCTGATAGGGCACTTGAGTTCCCAACTGACACCTTTGGACAAATCTTTAGCAATTCTTCTTCCAGATCACTTTTCCCATCGATCAATTTATCCCTTGATTCTCTCAACTTGCTGCAGGCTTCGTTGAGGATCTTTACTCTGAACTTGATGGCCTTGATCAGCTGAAAGTGTTTATCTGTATGTGGAAGAACGCCTTCTTCTACCAAGAGATGTGCTGGTATTTGCTTTAGCACTTGGAGAGCTTCACAAGTCAAATCAAGCTGTCCAAGTTCTTCAGTGAATTCCTCATCCATCTTCTCTCCTTCCTTCTG
Organism: Taxus chinensis; assembly: GCA_019776745.2. Taxonomy (NCBI): domain Eukaryota; kingdom Viridiplantae; phylum Streptophyta; class Pinopsida; order Cupressales; family Taxaceae; genus Taxus; species Taxus chinensis. The sequence goes on along the minus strand of CM034148.1, from coordinate 624,611,060 downwards.
AATCTCTTCCAAGGACTGATGAACTTTCACCACGTCTTGAATTACTTCCTTCGCTTGTTGGAGCAACTTTTGGATCCATTCGTCAAAACAAACTCTGGACATTGGGCAGACATGGGGAAGCCGATGCTGCAAGGGGCAAGCCACTGTTAGCTAAAGCCACCATCCATGGGGTTTGAGAAGAACTCTGTCACCCTATTCCAAAAGTCGTCCATATCTATGTTGCCCATTTCAGTATCCCTGATATCATAATTACAGTCGATATATGACGGGGATTCTGGTTTCTTAAATTTGTATTTCATCCTGCTAGATTTTTCGGCCTTCTCCTGTGATGAACCAGGATCCGACATGAAGAATATTGGAAGGAGAAAGGCTCGGAACTCCGGAGATGCTGTGCACACTGAAAAACCTGATTGACTGAATGCGTCGGAAGAAGAGAAGAACCCGACACGCAAAAGAAGATATCGGAAAACTTTGAGAACCCGATAGGTCTGATATGTCGGATTCTTGGCGAAACCCGACACTTGCTTTCAATGGCGGAAACAGGAGAAAACCCACTCACTATTAATGGCGGACCCCGGCACCCACTTTCGATGACGGAACTTAGGAGATGCCCGGCACTTAGTGTTGAGGTCGGAATGTTGAGAGACCCCGTCACTTCGAGCTTCCAAGGTTCTTCGGACTTTTGAATCTGCAACACAACCTTCAAAATCCGGGAAACAAAAACAGAGTCTTTCCTTTGAATTTCTACATACACAACTTCCTTTCTTTTTTTTTATTCATATTCCATACATCATGCATATAATTAAGATTTGGAAGGAACAGTACCAATTGATAATCCCAAAAAGAGAATAAACCCTAAAAACCCAAAACCCTTTCCAAAACAACACAGAAAGAAGAAGGAAGGAAAACCCTCAACAACTGGCAAGAAATTGGAAAGAAAATACACGCAGTCGATCCAGAAAAATCAAGAATAAAGAAGGAAAGAAAAACACCTTCGATTCGAGACAGGTAAAATCGAAAACAAACGATCCAGTTTGGTAACGCGAGTTTGCGGGTTTTGGGAGCGGAAGAGCATGCGAAAAATCCACGAATTAAAAATATGAACGGTAAGAATGACGTGGAAATCCGCGTATTTATAAGAAAATCAGTAATAAATACACTTCAGCTCGGCACGTGCCAACTCACCGACCACTCGGCATGAATGCCACGTCAGTATGTTGGAGGAGTCCAAAAACCCGACACGAGGAGATTTAGTGCATTTCGGGTTTCGGGCTTCGGAAAACATGGAGCACAAAACATGTTTTGAATCATGAATGTTCCGATGCATTGAACTTCCGAAAACCCGATTACAAAGGATTGAGTAGACTTCGGGAATCGGAGAACATGGAACATAAAACATGTTTTGGAACATGAATGTCCCGATGCTTTAGAGTTCCGAAAACCCGAATACAAAGGATTGTCTTAACACAAGGCGGGTCTCGGGTTTCGGAAGTCACGCGACACAAAGCATGTTTTAACTCAAGAATGTTCCGATGCAGTTGAATTTCCGAAAACCCGATTACAAAGGATTTTCTTATTGCAAGGCGGGTTTCAGGTTTCGGAGGACATAAGACATAAAGCATGTTAAAACTTATGTCAAGCTGTTAGTAACACCCGAAAACCCGATTTTCTCTAAAAGAGGTCATAATGCAAAATCACTTCAAAAATTTTGTAGGGGTTATCCGATCGTTTTTGTTGTGAACTCAAAACGGGGATAACAATATCTTAAGTCAGCCTAAAGAGCTTGGGACAGTGATCAAGAGAATTGCATCAAGCATGTGAATAAGAGGTTCCTGATCAAAGCCAAACCGGTTGTTTCCAGGTTCCCAAGACTTGTTCCCAAAAGTGATTTCATTCAGGAAATCAATGATATCATCACTCTGTTGAGTCAGGTTTTTGGTTTTCCTGAATCAAATGTTTTCCAAGGGTGGATGTATTAGTTCATGATCACTATTAGGAAGAATCAACTAGGAATTTATTGGGGTACTCTCATTAGTAATGAGATAGATTCTCAAATGACAACGGTCTTGTCTACAGGAAAATTTTACATGTCCTCATATGTCACCTATGCAGTGGCCGGTATGAGGAACTATCCCGGATTGGACACCAAGGGAAACAAGACAGTAGAACATATTTATCAGTATTTCCCTTAGCTAACAAGAAAAGTGTCTCAATACCAATTTAGAAGGGTAAACGATGCCTTCTTTTACGAGAACATCTACAAGTTAAATCCTGAACTGAGGAAAACAAGAGTATCTGATGAAGCATGGGATGAAGTTTCCAAATGGGGTTGTGTCTTCTTGAAATTTAAGAAGTTCACATATCTTCGGGTAGTCATGTACCCAAGGGATCCTTTCCATTTGCCCAGGTATCCAGGGGACAAACTGATCTTGATGGAGTTGGTGAGGCAATTGTTGGATTTTCACAACTTCCAACAAAGTAAACATAAAGCTGCTGTATCCTTCCCAATTTCTATTGGAAGGTATACTTTTTCTACAGTGGTGAAAGCCAATAATGTTGTCCATGAGCTTCAAGATAAGTTGAAGAAGCACATGAAGCCCCGAGACGGCTTTGATATTGGACGAGTCCTTAGGGCGTATGAAACTCTGCACCTGCACAGGCCAAACATAGAAGACATCTGGATTGATTTACGTGATGAGGTTGTTGTTTGTAGAAAGGATCATAGCAGATTGACACTTGCTGAGATTCAAACACTTGAGCTCACTAACTTACCAGAAGGTACTAGCGACAATGAAAGTGTTCTGGATCCCTCTTATGATGGACTGAATGAAGATCAATATGTCTTCCCATCTATTGATTGGTCTGTCAGTGAAAAAGCCTCCATTAAAGAAAAGTCAGCCCTGATTCTCGCGCATACCAAAGCATGGCTCACCTCTTGGGGAATGAATTTTAAATAGGATAATTTTTCAAAGTTGGTTGCTTTAGAGGCGGGGCCCTCCAAAAAGGGAAAGGACAAAAGATCTTCTAAGGGGCCTATAAAGGTCAAGTTTGTCAAAAAGAGAAAAGAAAGAGAAATCTCTTCAATTGTTTCTCCAGTTGAAATGGTGGATGTGCCACAATCACCAACACCACCAGAAATAGGAGAAATTTCTTTGGAAGGAGAAGGAAGCCAGCCTCTGGTTTCATCATTTGTTGATTTCCCAATTGAAGAGACCTTATCTCTTGCATCCCACGCTTTGGAGTCTAAATCTGTGCCTCCCCCCTCACAACCACTCCTACCTCCTCATTCTCTATCAACTTCTTCAGTCATGGCCAGTATTTTCTCTAGACTCTCACCCCTCTCTACTGGGACCCAAGTAATCACCAACATGCCCCCTCCTATGCCTCTTTTTATTGAATCTTCTACCACATTGGTAACTATTCCCCCTCCGCTAGTAGAACCTTCTCCCCTTGAGAGTACGATACCAGCATCTACAATAGTGGCAACTCCCTCTGATACGCCGCAATGGCTACTCGATCAAACTCTGAGGAAGAGGAAGGTGATTGTACCCATACCCGCCTTTGATTTTAGCTCACTCAAGGCTCCTACTACTAAATCAACCAAGAAACCCAAAACAATTTCAAGGGTTTTGGTGGACGCTTCAGGGCATAAGTTCACAGAGATCACCACTCCCATGACTGACAAAACTAAAGAGGATGTAACAGCCTCTGATTATCAGATAACCAAGGTGGCTCTAGGAAAAGTGATAGCAGAAGGGGCACAACAGGTTACACGCGATGCTATAAATGTGTTGTGCGAGAAGTTGAAAGAAATAAAAGACAGCAGAGATGAGCTTAAGGGAAAGGTGGAGCAGTTGACAAAGATTTTGCTTAAGCTCTCAAAACCCCTTGAATCCATACCATCTTCTTCTATCCCTGTCGGATTCGATTTCTCATCAGTGCCTACGATTGAGAGGATTAATAAAAAATGAAGGGTGGTCAATGAATGGATCCAAAGGCTGCTCCAACAGGGGAAGGAAGTGATTCAAGACGTTGTGAAAGTCTATCAATATTTGGGGGACATTCAGAGTGATGGAGAGAAGATGGAAGATGATTTCTCTCAAGAAATTAGACATCTTGATTTGATTTTCGAAGCTCTCCAGGCATTAAAGCAAATACCATCACATCTCCTGGTAGAAGAAGGCATCATCCCACATGCGAATAAGCATTTCCAGCTGACCAAAGCCATCAGGTTCAGGCTAAAGATTCTTAACGAAGCCTACGGTAAGTTAAGAGAATCAAGGGATAAATTGATTGATGGCAAAAGTGATCTAGAAGAAGAGTTGCTGAAGATTCGTCCAAAGGTGTCAGTTGGAAACTCAAGCATCCTATCAACTGATGATCTTTTCGAACAAGTCCAAGAGTCTGTTCAGCAAGAACCAATGCACGGATTTGGTATTGAGATCATCAACCAGTTTGTAAGAATTGAACATTCTTTGGAGGCCTTGAGAAGGCTCAGCAAAAGATTGAAAAAGGTTCCCGGCAGTGCTAGTGATACCCATGAAACTTGCGAAGTTTTGAATGATCATTCCACTGCACTTGACGAAAACGAAATGCAGGGCATATTTCAGAAGTTCAAGAATTTCGGAACAAACAGGCTCAGCTGGAGGAAGAGAAAGATGAAGGAGTAAAAGATGATGATTCAGATTAAGTCCTGATGCGACGTTTCATTTCAATTTTGAAATTGACATGTCTTTTTCATTTCTGTTTCGTCACATTTTTTAATCATATTTTGACTTGGTCTCCTACGTGAGAGTCAAGCAAAATAGAACTCTTTTTAAAGAACACTATTTTCTAAGATTTATCCTATTTTCTCTATACTTATTTTATTATAAATAAGGGATGCTTATGTATTCCAAAGGGTCGAGATTTTTGAAATATTGGGAGCTATTGGAAAGAAGAAAAACTTTGTGTTTTCTTTTAATCATTTTGAAGAATAGGAGTTGATGTTATTTTCCAAACTTTGTGTTATGGGATATATCTTTCTTAAGACATTGTTCTTATGTTCATAATCTTAAGCTATTCTTTGTTTAGCATCTTAGTGTTTCTAATCATTTCAAACATTATATTTATGATCTAAATCTCATATGATTATTTCATGCTCTGTGTTTACTTGAAACAAAATACGTTTCTCTCATTTCCTTTCCATTGTGTTTCTTTCATTGTAATAATTTCCTACCTAGTCCATTTACAAAAATAACATCTTCGCATCGTGTGGATGTGGATTTCAGGATTCTATCCCAACCCCAATGGTTAGATTAGTGTGAATACTGTATATATTGTTTTTTTGTGTGTTTTAGATTAGTAATAAGCAGGCAGCCTCACCTGTCTTTGAGGAGGGATTTAATCCCATATACTGTGGTTGAACCTCATATTTTGGATTGAAAAAATATCTAACCAACAGTTTTTGGCGACTCTGCTAGGGAGTACAGATTTATAGTATAAATCTTATCCTCTTTGTGTCTGGAGACTCCGTATTTGCCTTATTTTTAACAAGGTCTCTTTCCCAGTTCAATCTGGCCAGAAAGATCTTCACTCGGTCCCGCTGAGCCCAAGGTGAAATTGACCCACTCTTTGAGTTGCTACAACAACACAATTTCAGCCCATCCCCCAACAGCATTGTTTCTAACCGAACCAGAAGTTCTTCGCCTGTTAGGAGAAACTGGATCCCTGTGGAATGGGAAGCGTCTACAACTTGTCGTGCACTACTCTTATCTGATACTCGGTTCCCTATACGCACTCTTTTCAGAAGGATGGCAGTACAACCTGTGCCTTGGGGCACAATTATTGGTCCTCTTTCTTTAACTCCACCATTGCATGAGTTACCACATGGATCACGTAAAAACATTCCCAAGTTCAATGGAGATGGGAAGCAGCATCCCGATGAACACATTGCATCTTTCTTCGTAGCATGTGGTTTCCTTGGAGTAGCTCACAAAGATGTCTCTGTTCAACTCTTCGTTGAAACATTGCACGGTGCAGCAGCTGAATGGTTTTATCACCTTCCGAATGCATGCATCACAAACTGGGCTACCATGCGGACCAATTTTGAAGCATGTTTCAAACCAGCCGAAGATTCTCATGCCTTGTTAGCTCAACTTACTCATATGAAGAAGGAATCACATGAACCCATGCGGGAATTTGTGGAAAAGTTTAACAAGTTGATCCGGAAGATTCCAGAAATAGCTGTACCTACTCTGGAAAACCAGAAATGCTTCTTCATTAATGCTCAGCCTCATTATGTGAGCTTTTTATTAAAAAGGTTGGTTATCCTAGATTTGGTTGTCGCTCAGTCAACAGCTATTGAAATAGAGGATGATCTCATTTTGGCCGGAAGGATCAGGAAAGATGTACCCAAGGCTAAAAATCAAGGTTCTTCCCAAGGTAATACTGATCCTATGTTTCAAAAAATGGCTAATGATTTGATCGCTTTAAAAAATAAAATGTCCCAGCAGGTGAGCAATGTTTCGTATCAGGATATCCCTAGATGGAATTTCAACAACAACAATGGTGTGCCTACAAGGGATAGGCCGCGATTAACTCCTGCTCAACCGAGGCTAGCAATTGAAGCTCCTCCTATTAATATGGCAGTAGAAATAGTTGAAGAAGAGGAAGAACCAGAAGAACAAGATTCTCCCGAGGCTTTTGAAGCTTCAGGATATGCCGATGAGTCTTACGACGATTCGGCTGGCGACTCCAGCATTGGGTATTTGGAATACGATGAAGATTAATGTGCACTAGATGGTCAGTTATTTTCTGTCTTCACTTGATCCCAATCTCAGAATCTAAGAAAACCTCTTGAAAACCCCAAGGAGAAGAATAAGGAATCTCCCATAGCCATAGTTAAGAGAGGTACTCCTATTTCAGCACAAACTGAAAGAGAAGTCACCAAAAAAGTAACTTCTCCTCATTCTCTTTCTCCTAAGGTCAGTGCCCCCAGCTCAATCTCATGTGATTAGAACTGAGCCTACCATCACCCCTTCTTATACTTACTTTTGATATTATTGATCATGTAAAGAGAACCAAAATCCAAATGTCGGAATTAGAATACCTTCGGTCAAATCCTGAACAGTTTGAAAAACTTGCCAAATTCATTAGAAGAAAAGATATTGTTCCCCCCCATCTTCAAAAGGTCTCCTTCCAAATCCTACTGAACCCTCATATCAGAAAAATCTGACCTCTACTTCTTCTTCAGGAAAGATTGAACCATTTTATTTGTCTTTGCTTATAAATGGGTTTAAACTCAGCAATTGCATTATCAAATCAGAAGCCTATGACAATGTTATGCCCGCGAAAGTAGCTCATGCCCTTGGGCTTACTTTGACTAAGTCATATGGACAGTGTTACTCCATGGAAACTAAACAAGTTCCTTTGATTGGTCAAATCATGCACAGTTTGTATTTGTTGCCTTCCCAGAGAAGAGAGTGAAAATGACCATTCTAGTTGCTGACATCCCTGTAACTTACGGTATCCTCTTGGGTAGAGGTTTTTGTAAGGATGTCGGAGGTGAGATTAATATGGATTGGACCAAGGCTAGGATTCTAGTCAATGGGGTTTATCAGGTTCTCCATCCTGAACCTCAGGCGAGGTATTTGGTAACTAAATCTGATGATCCTAAAGCTCAAATTCTTTTTAAAGATGCTAGTTTTGGAAATTATTTCATGACTTCAGAGATACTGGACTATGGATGTCAAGGAAAAGGATCCCAATGCTATTTGGACCCTTGAATTCGATGGTAGCTGCTCAACCACCGGATCGGGCACTGGTGTAGTTCTTATATCTCCTAATTCTGAGATTTTCCCATCAGCTTATAAGTTGCAATTTGATAATACTAACAACATGGCTGAATATGAAGCCCTATTATTAGGATTAGAAATGGCCAGACATAAGGGAATTCAAAATATCAAGGTTTAGGGGGATGTGGAGCTAATTTTCAACTAGGTCAAGGGAATCTATCAAGTAAAAAATGATCGCTTGAGACATTACAGGAACAAAGTTTGGGATAGTATAGAATGCTTTGATGCATTCTCTATTAAGGCAGTTTTGAGAGATTATAACGACAAGGTTGATTCTTTGGCCATGTTTGCATCCCTCCTTCTTCCTCATCCTTAGTTCAAATAAGATACGTACTCTATCGAGATTGTGTACCGCCCCAGTATCCCAGATAATGCGACTCACTGGAAAGTGTTCAATGATGATCATCAAGTGTTGGCTTTTCTAGAAAAGGCTGACAATTTCAGTGAGCTATACTTCGAAGGTTCGGAATCAGCTTTCTGTGAATCGATCTCAAATTCATATCAAGAGGTTGATGGTGAGTTTATCCAGCTTAAAGGAAACAAGATACCCAAAGGTCTGGTTTCTCTGGAGGGTTTTGTTCGACAAGCATGATCGTTTTATTCAAAGCAAGAGACAAGTTGAAGGAGCTTCTTCCTTGATAGTAGATCAAATCAATCTAGGTTCGTCTGATCAACCTCAGATGGTGAATATTGGGAAATGTTGTTACCCTGAAGAGAAAGCAAGATTCACTTCACTTCTGAAGAGATACATGGATGTGTTATCCTGGTCTTATGCAGATTTAAAATCCTTCAAGCCCAAAGATGTACAACACAGTATCCCTTTGAAGCTTGATGTGAAACCGTATAGGCAGAAACAAAAACATTACAATCCCAAGATCTCAGGAACTATCCTTGTAGAAATCCAGAAGATGTTAGATGCTAGAATTATTTTTCCAATCCATCACTCCACCTAGATTGCTAACATCAAACCTGTCGGGAAGAAGAATGGTGAAATCCAAAATTTTTGTTGACTTCCAGAACCTGAATCAGTCTTCATTGAAGGACAACTATCCCTTGCCTATCATGGATCAAGTATTACAAATTGTTACTGGATCAGAAATGCTATCCATGCTCGATGGATTTTCAGGATATAATCAAGTTGAGGTAACTACGGAGGATCAACACAAGACAACCTTTACAACCCCATGGGGTACCTTTGCTTACAGGAGGATGCCTTTCGGCTTGATCAATGCCAGAGCCACCTTTCAAAGAGCTATGGACTTGGAATTCAGAGACCTGATGGGCAAGGTCATAGTTGTATATTTAGATGACTTGACCATTTTCTCTAAAAAAATGGAGTGATCACTATGATCATTTAGAGCAAGTACTTTTGAGATGCAGGCGTCACGGGATTTCGTTAAATCCCAAGAAGTCCATGTTTGGAGTGACCCGAAGGAAAGCTGCTAGGTCATATCATGACTAAAGAAGGAACCAAAATCGACCCAGAGAGAGTAGAAGCCATTCAAAGCCTTTCCCTACCCACAAGTAAAACTAGGGTTCATTCATTCTTCGGAAAGGTCAATTTCCTGAGAAGGTTCATACCTGATTTTTTTGATAAAACCAAGGATATCCTCAGGATGATGAAAGGAAAAGTTCCATTTTGATGGAGTACTGAAGGGAAGCTTGCATTTGAAGAAATAAAAAGGGCAGTTACTTGCGCTCCTATCCTAGTATGTCCAGACTTCAAAAAAGATTTCATCATGTACAGCTACGCCTCTGCTCACATAGTGTCAGCCATCCTGATGCAGGAGAACGGGGAGGGCATTGAAGCTCCCATCACATTTATGAGTTTTCCATTGAAGGAACATGAGTTAAAGATGTTACAAATCAAAAAGCATGCTTATACAGTGGTACAAGTGGTGAAACATTTCAGGTACTATGTGATGAACTCCCATACTCTCGTTCTCATTCCCGACACTACCGTTAAATCCATTTTGACTCAACAAGAGCTGGGGAGTCAACGAGGTACTTGGATAGCTAAAGTTAAGGAGTATGACTTGGACATTAGACCTACCATGTTGGTATGAGGAAGGGGCCTGTGCCAATTGATCACGGAAAACCATGTGAAAGCAGAATGCGGAAAGATTGAAGACACCCCTTCTAAGTTGCCCATGGTGCTTTTCATGAGTATGACAGATGAATGGTACATGGATATTGCTTTCTTTCTAACTTATGGTGAATGCCCCCTTCATTTAAGCCAAAAGGAAAAGAGGACGGTCAAGTTAAGATCTGCGAGATACCTCCTGTGGAATAATGGTATATATAAGAAAGGTATTGATGGTGTATTCCTGCACTGTGTTGATAAATCACAATAGTTAAAGTTGTTAGAATCTTTCCATAGCCTAGCATGCGGAGGAAATTTCTCTTCCTCTGTGACAACTTATAAGATCCTACGGGCTAGGTACTATTGGCCTACTCTTTTCCAGGATTCAGCCGAGTGGGTGTCCAAGTGTGAAGCTTGTCAACATTTCATTGGTCATCCCAAGCTAGCAGCTCTTCCCTTAAAGCCCATAGTGATTGAAGAACGTTTTCGCCAGTGGGGAATTGACTTCATCAGAACGTTGAATCCTACCTCCAGTGCTGGATATAATTACGTGCTGACTGCTATAGACTATTTTACCAAGTGGGTGGAAGCCACACCAATCAAGCAAGCAACCTCAGAAGCTATGTGCAAGTTCCTTAAAGAAAATATAATTGTCAGATTCAGTGTACCCCACAAGATTGTAACTAATAATGCCTCTAATTTCTCATCGCATGAGTTGACAGAATTTTTCTATGGATTTGGCATCACCCTAGCTCACTCATCTGATTATTATCCCCAAGGCAATGGGCAAGCTGAGTCCAGCAACAAGAACCTGGTTACCATAATTAGAAAACTAGTAGATGAAAAGTAGAGGGCATGGCACAAAGCATTGTATGATGCGTTATGGGTTGATCGAATTACCCCAAAGAGAGCTATAGGAATGTCTCCTTTCCAAGTGTTGTACGGGATTGATGCTGAGATACCTATCTCAGTGGAGTTGCCAGCCTTACAGTTGGCCAAAGTAGTCGAAGATATGACTTTTCAAAATTCTATTGAGAAAAGGGTTATGTATCTAGCCAGGCTAGAGGAGGAACACAACAAGGTGGTTGATTGCATTGCAGATCATCAAAGAAAAGTAAATAAAATTTTTGATAAGAAATCAAGGTAATGTAATTTCCAGATTAGAGACCTGGTGTTGCTTTGGGATAAGACGAGAGAGCAGAAAGGAATGCACGGGAAGTTCAACTCTTTGTGGAAAGGACCTTTTAAGATCCATGAACTGAATGGTAAAAATAGTTTCCTTATATCATATCTTAATGGAGAGTTACTCCCTTTACCTTTCAGTGGACAACATCTAAAGTTGTTCCATCATTAATGCAAGAGGTTCTCTTACATTGTACATACTTTACTTTCTATTTTGTGTTTGCTTTTAGTCTTCTTTCTTTCTTCATTTTGGTTTGTTTTGGTTTCCTTCTTTTCTGACTCCGTAGCCCAATGGATATAACTAGAGATTTTGAGTTCTCTTCCTTTGATATCACAAAGGAATTCCCCAACTAGAGCCAGTTAATATCCCATTTTTGAGTTTACGACAAAAATGAGATAACCCTAAGAAATTTTTGGAGATAATTTTCTAAGGATCACCTCTCAGAGAAAGATAATCGGGTTTTTGGGTTTCATAAGCAAGACAACATGTGTTTCGGGTGTCTCATGTCATGTGTTCCTTGAAATCCGAAACCCACATCAAGTAAGGTAAGTCGGGTTTGAAGACCTTCGTTGCATCAGAACATGCCTTATCTGAAACATGTTCCATGTCGCCTATCTTCCGATACTCGAATCTCGATTTACTCCTTTGTGTTGGGTTTCCAGGGCCATCAAGCATCATGCTTCATGTCGATTGTTTCCCGCAACCCGAAACATGAATTACTCTAAACACCTTTGTGTCGGGTTTCTGGATATCCTGAGCATGTTGACATGGCATTAATGCCGAGTTTTCGGGTGGATTGGCACGTGCCAGTTAAAGTGTCTTAAATGCAAATTTTCCTATAAATATCTGGATTTCCACGTCATTTTTACCAGACGTACTTTTACCTTGTTGATTTTTGAGTATGCGCCTTCGACCCCTGAAACCTGAAATTCACCTCTATACCCGATTGCATTGCTCATTTTTTATCATTCGTTGTCCCAGTTGAAGGTATTTTTCTTCAGTCTTTCTTTGTGGTTTTTTATAGATTAATTATGTGAGGAATTCTTCCAAGTTTCTCATCAGGGTTGTTTTGGGATTTTATCTTTTCCATTTTCGGGGTTTGTTTTCTAAATCAGGTTTATGTTTTACGGTTTACCCCTTTGGAATTATCACTTCGTGTTATTCCCCAGAATATTTTTTTAATTAAAAATATGTTTTGGATATAAATGATGAAGGAAAAACTTGCATGTTTTAAACTCAACAAAAACCCTATTCCCTCTTCTCGGGTTTCACAGGGTGCTTTACAGTATCCAAAACCCGCAGTGTATTGAAAAATTTAAAGTTCCAGGTTTCTCGAACACTCCGGCATCCTTCTCAGTGTGCCAGGTTTCTCGAACTCCCCGACATCCTTCTCAGTGTGCCGGGTCTTTCCACCTTTCCAGCATTTCCAGTGGGTCGGGGTTCTCGTAGTGTTCAACATCTCCTGATCTCCGACATGCTCTTCCTTCGAAAGCCCTCATGTCGGACCCTGGTCTATCACAAGAAAAGACGGAAAAGATAGGGAAGATGAAATACAAATTCAGAAAGGTAGAATCTCCATCCTATATTGACTGTAATTTCGACATCCGAGATACAGAGCTCGGGAATGTAGACATGGAGGATTTCTGGAATAGGGTCAAGAGCCCCTCTCAAACTCCATGGATGAAATTGATAGCTGACAGTGGCCTACCTCTTGCGGTAGGCTTCCCTATGTCTTCTCAGTGCCCCCAAGTTTATTTTGGCCTGTGCTTCAAATTATGACTCTGATTCTCATTCTGTAAAATACCAGGCAGGAGAAGTTGTGATCAAATTGGACGGAGGTTACATTGATGACCTTCTTAAGCTACCTAATTTTGAAGAATATGGAGATATAGATCTCAATTTAGCCCAAAGAGCTTGGGATAGTGATCAAGAGAATTGCATCAAGCATGTGAATAAGAGGTTCCTGATCAAAGCCAAACCAGTTGTTTCTAGGTTCCCAAGACTTGTTCCCAAAAGTGATTTCATTCAGGAAGTCAATGATATCATCACTCTGTTGAGTCGGGTTTTTGGTTTTCCCAAATCAAATGTTTTCCAAGGGTGGATGTATCAGTTCATGATCACTATTAGGAAGAATCAACCATGAATTGATTAGGGTACTCTCATTAGTAATGAGATAGATTCTCAAATGACAATGGTCATGTCTACAGGAAAATTTTACATGTCCTCGTATGTCACCTATGTAGTGGCCGGTATGAGGAACTATCCCGGATTGGACACCAAGGGAAACAAGACAGTAGAACATATTTATCAGTATTTCCCTCAGCTTACAAGAAAAGGGTCTCAATACCAATTCAGAAGGGTAAACGATGCCTTCTTTTACGAGAACATCTACAGGTTAAATCCTGAACTGAGGAAAACAAGAGTATCTGATGAAGCATGGGCTGAAGTTTCCAAATGGGGTTGTGTCTTCTTGCAATTTAATAAGTTCACATATCTTCGGGTAGTCATGTACCCAGGGGATCCTTTCCATTTGCCCAGGTATCCAGGGGACAAACTGATCTTGATGGAGTTGGTTAGGCAATTGTTGGATTTTCACAAGTTCCAACAAAGTAAACATAAATCCATTGTATCCTTCCCAATTTCTATTGGAACGTATACTTGTTCTACAGTGGTGAAATCCAAGAATGTTGTCCATGAGCTTCAAGATAAGTTAAAGAAGCACATGAATCCCTGAGATGGGTTTGATATTCGACGAGTCCTCAAGGCGTATGGAACTCTGCACCTGCACAGGCCAAACATAGAAGAAATCTAGATTGATTTACGTGATGAGGTTGTTGTTTGTAGAAAGGATCATAGCAGATTGATACTTGTTGAGATTCAAACACTTGAGCTCACTAACTTACGAGAAGGTACTAGTGACAATGAAAGTGTTCTGGATCCCTCTTATGATGTACTGAATGAAGATCAATATGTCTTCCCACCTATTGATTGGTCTGTTAGTGAAAAATCCTCCATTACAAACAGGTCAGCCCTGATTCTCGCGCATACCAAAGCATGGCTCGCCTCTGGGGGAATGAATTTTAAAGAGCATAATTTTTCAAAGTTGGTTATTTTAGAGGCGGGGCCCTCCAAAAAGGGAAAGGAAAAAAGATCTTCTAAGGGGCCTATAAAGGTCAAGTTTGTCAAAAAGAGAAAAGAAAGAGAAATCTCTTCAATTGTTTCTCTAGTTGAAATGGTGGATGTGCTAGAATCACCAACAACACCAGGAATATAAGAAATTTCTTTGGAAGGAGAAGGAAGCCAGCCTCTGGTTTTATCATTTGTTGATTGCCCAATTGAAGAGACCTTATCTCTTGCATCCCACGCTTTGGAGTCTGAATCTGTGCCTCCCCCCTCACAACCACTCCTACCTCCTCATTCTCCATTAACTTCTTCAGTCATGGCCAGTATTTTCTTTGGACTCTCACCCCTCTCTGTTGGGACCCAAGTAATCACCAACACGCCCCCTCCTGTGCCTCTTTTTATTGAATCTGCTACCACATTGGTAACTATTCCCCCTCTGCTAGTAAAACCTTCTCCCCTTGAGAGTATGATACCAGATTCTACAATAGTGGCAACTCCCTCAAATACGCCGCAATGGATACTCGAGAAAACTCCGAAGAAGAGGAAGGTGATTGTTGTTGCAGACTTACAACACCCCTGGATGTAGATTAGGCTTCTCGGTTGATGTTCAAGCATCCAGTGTGGTTACACAACATGGAATCCTTTCTCCAATTGTGGGACTTGTGAAGATGAGAAAATATTCTCTAGAGAAGGCTAGTTCCTATTCCTCTATTCAGATGCATACAAAAAATGCAGAGGGTTTACTAAAACCTAATCTAACTCACTAAGGAGACAGGGTAAGAAAATGCATAGAATAAAACCTAAACTATAAGGGTGATGCACCAAGGAATATTAGACATTTGTTTTGTAAATTTAACATAGACCACATAAATGCAATACAAACACCATGCACAGGTAACCAAACTGCAATAAGAGATCAAAACGACAACAATGAATACAAGAGAGGGTTGAGAATCAATCACAAACATATT
Organism: Taxus chinensis; assembly: GCA_019776745.2. Taxonomy (NCBI): domain Eukaryota; kingdom Viridiplantae; phylum Streptophyta; class Pinopsida; order Cupressales; family Taxaceae; genus Taxus; species Taxus chinensis. Next base: position 624,595,865 of record CM034148.1, on the reverse strand, counting down.
GCTCAAAAGTCAATATAGTATATTGCAGTGCCAAGAGGCAAAATACTGACATTACAACCTATATGGGAGGTTTGAAAGCTCCACAAACTCTCTTGCAAGCGAGGGAAGAAGGGAGGATGCAAAACAAAAAAAAATGTCCGACCTCTTAAAAGGGATTCTCTTTACAATATATATCAAGAAATGAGAGAGGAGAGAGGGGAAATTCAGAATCTGCTCTAACCACTTCTTGGTAGCATTTAAATCATCTCATTATGATCTAAGCGGGGGATCCTGGCAAAACGGCAGGCTGTCTACTGTATTAAGGTTGGTTGTTGAAGCATTACACACCACGTCAGAGACATTTTATTAATTTTCTCCCTCCAAACTACACCAAAATGCAAGATTGACCCCAGAATCATGTAGAGAATTTCAACAGCTTTCCATTGATATAAAGAACATGCAAATCCGAGCTATGGATCGAAAGATATGAAGGTCTGAAGATTTAGGGCACAAAACAGGCGAAAACAAATTTTTAAATTTCTTTTCCCGCGTTCTGCCATCTGGACAACACGTGGCAGGCTCTAGTCTGCTGAGCAATTCCCTTTCTCCATCTTTTCGTGGGTTTTTCTTGGGGGCCCCTTAAACTTGGACACGTGGCACTATTTCATTGGTTTGGATCAGTGCTCAAAAACTCGCCCCTTTGACTTTTTGGACCTTTTTCCTTGGCAACATGTGTCATGCTATGATTTTTCCACAGGCCTGCCAGATTTTCTTCACGTCCACCGTGTCCTTTTGTCCCAAATTTCCCAGTGCTTCATGGGACAAAATCCTCCAATCCACTTGAAATGGGCTTCCTCGTCCCTTTTCTGTCGGTGACACATTTAGGAACCAATTATCTATATCAATAAAAATTCAGTCATTAAGGTAAATTACTTCCATTTAACCCTTAAGGTCAAGATAGGAATACAAGTGTATTAGGATTTCAATCATATAATCCTATAGATTATATGTTTGAAAATATAACACCTTGTCATTCTTTTTTAAATTTACTTATCTAATAAAATTACTTCAACACACTATAGAAATCAATTGGTATACTAGTCAAATAAGAAAAGTAAATAATTTTCATGGAAGTCATAGAATTCATCTATTATCCTAATAGTAACATTTATAACTACAATGAAAAATTACAATAAGAACTAATAAATATCCAAATATCCAATCAAAAATCAAATGAAACTTGATTAAAATAGTCAAGTTATCTACCTTTCCAAGTTTTTTAACCAATTCCCCTTCAAAAAGAATGTTATAGTTATACTATTATCCAATCAGTGTGGTTCAATATGAACCAAATGCAACACAATGGGTGTGACATTGAAAGGATTAAAGATATTTCCAACCATATGATAGTCAAGCTGAAATAAAATTAAATCCAAAGGAAGAATGATATGCATATCATAATAGCAAGCTTCATCTAAATTATTCTACAATAATTTATTGACCAAGTCAACCATGAAAAAATCAACTGGTCCATGTACCAAAAAGGATATCATTTATAATTGCTATTTATCAATCAACTATAAAAACCATCTCCTATATGAGGTCAAAATAAGGTAAATATAGTTAATGTAAAACATAATACAAAACAATCCCAACAATACAAGTTTTCAAATTCGTATTCTAAGGGATTATGAACCCCTTAGCTCATTCGCAAAAAATTCCACAACCAATTTAAAATAAATCCAAACAAATTTACCAATTCCAATCCAATGTTAGCCATTCGAAAAATGAATACTAGGAAAGATATTGAATTAATTTTGATACAAGAAAGGTTTCATTCACACTCAGGAATAACTTAAAAGAACTGAAATGAGGTTTCATCCTTAATAATTTACAGAATTGAGACAATAATAGATCATAGTCGAAAACGAATTCCCTGATACGAAATATATTCAGAGATAAAATCAAGTAACAATTATCAAGATACAAAATGCCACCATAAGAGAACAACTTGAAACCTAAATTCAAATATAGCCCCTAAATGGAAAAAGCACACAACTAAGACAATAAATATTTTAGAATACCAGGAACAAAGCATTACCCACTTTGATCAAGATTCATGACAACCCTAGAAGGGTGATATTAAGCCAATACAATAGATACTCAAACAATAAAATGAGATTATAAATCCATACCAGTAAACCAATTACCATCTCCCTTATGGAGAGATTTGAAATATTCAAACTGTTAACACCCAAAATGGGTTTAAACCGATTTTTGAGTCTTAAAATAGTATTGAACCAACCTTACAAAGAGAATGGTCACTAAGACAAAATATAAAACCTGATTTGAGTTAACTAAAATGAAAATAAGAAATCTTTTGTTTATTTTCTAACTTCACAAGTAAAAAATGAACCCAAAATGTTATTTCCATGTGGGTTTCAACCGTGTAACCAGAACTTCAAACTTAATACAAAGGATTACACATAAATAGTAATAATCAAACCAAAGATACATGATTTTTCTAAACCTTTACTTAAATCACACACCCAGATCTAGTTATGCATGCAAAATCATTTTCATCGACTTAAACTAGATATTCAAAGGTCCTTATAAGAAAAAGAGTCGATAAATTTGACTTAACCAAATATTCAACATATACCATATTGAAACCAGAAAAGGGGTAGAAATAAAATCATAACCACAAAAAATCAAAAATTAGAATGTAATTTCACAGAAGAGAAGAATTCTTTTTATGAAGTAATTAGAGAGAGTAGATTATCATAATGAGTTAGAGCATATCATGTCTGGTAGGGCTCCTGCAAAAAATTTCCAAGCTCTCAAAGTTTCCTTTTAAAACTTTCACTATTGATTCCACAAAAAAAATTGCAATAGAATCAATGTGAACCCCATTTTATTATTTCCCATCATTCTTTTAGCTTCAAAAATGAAGTTTCTTCCTCTAAATTTGCCATGCAATGGAAAATTTATAAATGCAACAGCATTGAACTACTAGTTCGAAAAATAGGAGATCAACATGCAGAGCCATTGATCTCGAAAAATAAAAATGAATGATAAAAACCAACTCTCTTCCCTTTCCACCTTTCCATCTTGGTTTTTCCTAAGGTGGTTTTCTACTTATTCCAAGATTAATTAATGTTAGGATGTTTTGCTAGTCACCCCCATTAAATTGGCCAACTTCTAGTTAGTTTTAGTAATAACTAAATTTTTCTAGACAATGCAAAAACCATAACTAGCTACCTAGAGCTTAGTTCCCACCAAATTTAACTTGGTATCCTCCAAAGGTGGTGATAAGATCATAATTAAATGTCATTAACTATTGGTACAAACGTGGGTTCGTGCCCCAGCTAACCGAGCTTAAACCATTAGGTTTTTAGTTACCTTGGTCAAGTATTAGGTTAATTATAGGTCCTCACATAAGTTTAGACCCCTTAGTGAATAATACTAACCTTATCTTAGGTTAGGAATATTAATGAATTCCTTATGGTAGTTTAGAGATTATGACCCCTTACAAAAAATACATTAACCATAGCCTAGGTTGATGATCAATATAACCAAATTTTAAATTGTACAATATTAGGTCCCTTAATAATTAATCTTCACCTTAGATTAGGTTTAGTTAGGTATTTCTAATATTTCACAAGAACATTTCCATTTTTAAATTTATCAAATAAAAGCAGAAAAATTAATAGGAATCATTCACAAGATTCTCTCAGTGATCTCTTATTTATTTAATCCTGAGTATGAAGGTATCTCAACAACAAAAAAGGAGTCAATTTGACTTAAAAAATATGATCGTAACAACCTATCGATCATAGGCATGCCTTGGATCACTAAAATTGATCCAAGGGATGGCCATCCTTTTAAATATAAATGTAATAGTCTAAGGAACATATTTAATATCATGACTGAGATAACTTACCCACATGGTTCCAAAAGACTGCATTTACTTCTTATCACCCGAATTCACATAATGTACTTCAAAACTCAATATAGTGAGTATAAGAAACAAATTCAACATCAGTACAATATTTCCAAAGTGTTTATTACATCAGATTTAGAAGGTAAATCATATCATCTACATAAAACATGATCAATCAGTTAAAAAGAGTATACATCTCAGAACAAGAATCACATATAAACATTTGCAAACTTCAGTTACAAAAGCAAGTACAAAATATCAACATGGCAGAGGTATTACATATGAGGGGGAAGGTTAGCATGTAAAATATTCCTTTCATACTCAATCCTAGTGCTCGGAGTGTTTCCCCTTTAACCAATTCCCTAATATATGAATATTGCTTTCTAGGTGCAAGATATTGCAAACCTCCTTTAGATCATCAAAATACAGTTGATGGAGCTCAAAAAACCTTCTTTCATTCTAATTTATGTGACTTCTCTTTCAAAAAACTATATCTCACCCCATTAATTCTAAATTACCTCTAATGTTTCTTGATAAAACGCCTTTTAATGCATAGGTTCGGGAAACTTCACATGTAGAACCTCCTTTTTAGTAATGACATGTTTTTATTTCTGAATTTCTCTAATGCGGGTAGCCTCAGCACGTGTAGTAAACTTCATAGAAACTAACTCATGATCTGGCACCAAATTTGGAATCCATTGGTCTGCCACGGTGTATTGCACTCTAACCATTTCCTATGCCCATGTTCTCTTGTTTGTGTTTCTTACTCAAATGTTCATATAAATCTGAGCACTCTTCATAGTTTTGATTGTTAGGAAATTATATTTTCAGTACTCCATTAAATTAATGAGAGTTGTTGTATAATGAGTTATACATGATTTATGTGAATAGAGGTTGTTATAACAACACATGTAAATAGTTTAAGGGAGTTGGAGGAGTTGTTAAACCAACCTCCCTAATTATAGTTGTTGTATTTTGTATATATGTGTAACCTACTCCACATGAAAATTAATCAAGTATTTTTGCGTGTTTGATCTTCCATTGTACCAAGATTTGGTATCAGAGCAGTATCTGATCCTTTGCAATGGAATTCTAAGGGTAATGAGGGACAACTGCATTTATCCTTGTGCATGGTGAAACTATTATGTGAGATTATTTAAGATTATGTTTTATTCTTTTAAAGTTTAGAATAAGTTGTCAATTCACTAACTATCTTTGTTGCTTTAACCTAGTTTTCAAAATAGAGCGAGCTCTTTAAATTCTTCAATTGTAATCTCTAGAAATGACATAATACATTAATTTTGTGTTCAAATATACATCTATTAGAAAGGACCAATTAGATCCTCATTCTATTGATAAAAGGTGGAACACCTTATCAATACATACATGATCATCTTGAATAAAAGACTTGGTGTGTCTCGTTTCAACATCCCTAGATCTATAGATTGATACATCTATATGCATCAATTAAACTAGTAAATATTTTTTATGCCTATAGTTGTTTGGACATATTAATTTGTGACATTATCAGCAAATCTATCAAAAAAATCTGTTCTCATATTGATACATGTTTCCAATGATCTAGAATTTACTGGAAAGCATCCAAACCAAATATCATATTGCCCTTGGTTTTCTAGAGATCAACGTGTACAATGATTCTATCCCCATGTATCTTGGCTATATTATTTTGTTATTTACCATTGACCAACTAATTCTGATGAAGTGAAAATAATATCCTACAAATTTTTCACATATTATTCTACACAGATCTGTCCATAAATCTCCCAACTAGTTTCCATGATGGTGTTTGCATTGGTAGGCAACTTTTCTATGTGGAGACGCATTTCCCGGAGATTCTCTTCATTCAATTTTTTCAACTATCTTGTTAAAGTTTTGAGTCAATAGTAAGTATAGTTTATACATATTGGCTTGTTAATTTTTAATTTAAAGTCATATTTTGAGTGACGTAGTTCATATATATATGGGGTTAATATCACAGTGTATATTATCATTCTGTGTCACTAAAACTCAATGTTTTTATGTCATGTAGAGTATTATTGTCAAAGTGTGGTTATTGTTGTCTATATTATTGTATTGTGAGTCAATCGTTATAAGGTAAGGATTTTTTTTCAAAAATTGTGTGTTAACGTGAATAATAGGTTATTGAGTTTATTTTTTGTCATCATTGTATTAGTATCAATAGTTAAAATTGCAGAGTCATTGTCATTTATGCAATTTTCATTATCAATAGTTGTCGAAAAATTCATTGTATTTATAGGTGATTTTTGTATCTGTAATTTTTTTCTTGTGGAGTCATTGAAAATTTTGTAAAAATAAAAAAAAGTGCCACACTGCTCAATAATTGGACACATTTTTGCTTGTACGCAACGTCCAAATTGCGGAGGTTATTTTTTGAACTTCATGATCACATATGTTTGAGTTAGTAGCCTATCAATGGAGGATGGATGCTAAGAAGGTTGGAGGTCATTCAAAAACCTCTCATCAGTTGCCAATGATGGGGCCACACAAAGGTTTGGTGGCATTTTTTCAGTGTGCATTCAGTTGTGTGTAGTGTGTTTCAAATTTTAGTGTTCCTATTTGGTTTGTGGAATAAGTGGAAATTCCACATTAGGGGGGAGATGGTCCAATGTTCCATTTCCAGTTTATGTATGAGAAATAGAATTCAACGTATTTTCCTATGTTATTCCCTACAGTGTGATATAGATAAGGTATGATAATAGTACTTTGCACATCATGATGTGGTTGTAGGTAAACCACTTGAAAACCTTGCTTTTTGGTTTGTAGTACTCCAGTTGTAAAACCACAATTTTCGGTTCGTGGTTAACCGTTTGAAAACCATACATCGGGTTTGTGATCATCCCACAGTAAAAATCACCTAATCATGAAAGAAGGGGAAAGTACAAACATAGGTTTTCCCCATGTTTGCACTAAGGAGGTTATTGTTAGGAAATTATATTGTTAGTGCTCCATTAAATTAATGAGGGTTGTTGTATAATGAGTTATAAATGATTTACGTGAATTGTCGTTATTATAACCACACACGTAAATAGGTTGAGGGAATTGGAGGAGTTGTTAAACCAACCTCCCTAATTATAGTTGTTGTATTTCCTATATATGTGTAACATGCTCCGCATGAAAATTAATCAAGTATTTTTGTGTGTTTGATCTTCCACTATACCAAGAATGATTCTTTCCACATAAAGAACAAATAATGTTTTGTGGACACTCATGCCTATAATGATGAGGAGATCCACATGTATAACAAGTTCCATGACGTAAATCACTTCTTCCACCAACGTGCCCTTAGCCTCTAAATCCTCCTTGGTAACCTCAACCTCTACCATGACCTTCATTAGAGCACTCTTCATATGATCATGGTCATGATGCTCACTTTTCTACTTAGAATTATTTTCAACACTAGTCTATTGTAAACCAATATCAATGGCATCATGAATCTGATCAATTAACCTACAATCTTCAGTATCATGAGTGGAAGAACTACAAATATTTTAGTAGTAGGACACGATCTTTCTTATCACACACTACAATAATGGACACCAACTTGAACTTTGGTTCAAATGATAGATATCGTAATCCAAAAACAAGGAGTGCACCAATTTACGAGGGAAACTATCCTGAGTATGCCCCTCTACTTCACACTATGTACACCAAATTCCGTTGCGTGTCTAATGTGCCGAATTAACAGATAATTTCTCCAATTTTTTAGCCATTGATTTAATTAGGGATTCTAAAAATGGTCTTACTCTTGTGTGTACACTCCCTACCATGCTACTTTAAGTGCCTCACATAGATCTATATAATTCTTATGTGAAAGCACCCTCCTAAAAGGCATGAGAAGTCCTCCAAAAAACCACTATGCATGTTGGCTTACATGGATGTCATAAGATAACTTAGACAAAATGGTTTTGAACAGAGCATCATATTCCCAAACACTCTCATTAGTGCCTTTCTTAATATATTTCAATGTGTTGATGCTCTTCTGTTCAAACTTGGGGATATGACATTATTTCAAGAAATCATCTCGCAGCATGGTATAATCTACACAATTCTGGTCAGGGTCAAAATTTATGTACCAACTATGTGTGCTCCCCTGTAATGTAATTACAAACTGACTCACCTTGTTCTCTAGAGCAGTGATCCCCTTTGCACACCATACTATCTCATACATATACATGTGATTGGTTACATATTCAATTCCTCTATATTTTATAAGATGAAGGGACATCTCTATATAAACATGTTGGGGTTGGTGCAGACCTTGCCTACTAGATCTAGTACCTATGTTTCCTCCCATGTTTCCTCTTCCTCTACAGCCACTAGATCTACCATTGCCCAAAACATATGACCCTCCTGATCCTCCTCCTAAAGTTGGAAATGGACTAGAGAATACACTTCCTTGCATTCCAATGGTCGTGCTAAACTAGATTCCCACAATCTGTAAAGTTGTTCTACTTCCAGATGTTTTTACCAACATCTGTGCGCCCACACTCTATGTTGATGATGCATTAGAAAAGATAACTCTAGCTGGTCCTCTAAGTAAAATAGATGACAATTGCACCATAGATGAATAAGCTCCTTGATTAACTCCTAAACTTGAATGTAAATTGACTCTATCTACTACAACTCTACTACTCACGCTAACTTTCTTACTGTTAACTGTTGTAGAATTTGTAAAACCATGTGTAAAATCTAGGTCGCTAGGTAGGTTGAGATGTGCACCCATGGTCCACAATATTTTGTTTGACACACACCCTCATCCAAATTTGAGGAGGGTTCTCTGTTATTATTTCCTAAATGGAGGAGTTCCAAATGGTTTGGCTCCACATCCTTTGCATGAGCTCCAAATCCTTCACGAGCCATCTCCCTCTATAAAAGCATTCTTTCCGAGATCTCTCGCTACTTTATTAGATCCCTCCTGTGCCCTTCATTAAACTTAATCCACCTTTCTTCTCTCTTCCTCTCTACCTCTAGGTTTACCATATTTATAAAACCCACTCCTAACCCCACTTGTGGTGGGGTTTAGCTAGCCATAGGTTTTTCTTTCCAAATCCAGGGTCACAATAAATATCTTGATTGCCAAAGGAATACCACACAAGTAAGACCCTTTGGGCTCGCGTAAAAACTAGAACTCAAAAAATTATGGGAAAGAGTAAGTGGAAACTACATACTCAAGAATATAGTTGTTCAAAACACCACATAACCAAACATTCACAAAGTGCATCCAAATCAGATTTGCATCATACAAGGCCTAGAATTCTTTCTACATCCAAAAAAGCATGTAAAACTTCTAATTTATCTTAGATGTATAGGAAACCATCCACTCGTACAACTCTATAGGAAAGATGGAAAATAAAGTCTTGTAAAGCTCATTATACAATTTTTTTTCAACCCACACACGTACATTAAATTCAAGTCTAGTGCTATATCTGCGAGCAGACTCTTCTTCTATATCATCTAACCACTCTTCAATATTGACCAAGGTCAACTGGTACATATTCATCATACAACATCCTGAAAAACAACTGAGAAAGAGGTGCCGACAATGGAACGAATGATGTAGCCTAGAATTCACTATAAATAGCCCAAGGTGTGTTAGCACATCACTTAGCCTAAATTAAGCACTCATCCAAAGCATGCAAAGGTGTCAGGTCCCTCTTAGTGAATATTTTCCAATATGTTAGCATGATCACAAGTATATTTCATATCCATAATAGATAATCAATTAAACCACAATGCGTAAATCAGATCTAGATATAAACCATATGAAGGAATAACTAAACAATTACTATAATAAGTTTTACCATACAAGATCCTTGCCTAGTTACATCCAACACCAATATCTAGCTGATAAGATACATTATATTAAATATTGTAAAACACATAATCTTCATACATCATAACAATGTCACCATGGTTATGCGCACTAACAGATTCACATCATAACACTACAATAATCACAAACTCTCTAAACCATGTAAATCAATACATATTTATAGGGGTGGGGAATTTTCCTTCATGGCCCATACACCTTCAAAAAATAGGCTACATACTAATAATAGCCATGCACCCTTACATAAGAATACAAAAGTATGCAAGCACTTATAATAGATCTCCTACAATTAACTCTTAGTTCAAATCCTATTATTAGCTCAAAACTTTGCATGGCGCTCAATCTTCCACTTATCTAAAACAACCTTGGCATAGTCTACAAGTCTTATAGAATTCATTCTTATCACTCCATGTCTATCGTTATCCTTAACTACAAAAATGGCTAAGTCTTGTTTCCAAACTGTTCTAGGCGCACTCTTCCACGTGCCCTATGCCTACATACCTAAACCTTATGTCCTTCCATACTTGAGTTGTATTTCCTCATCTCAATGGTTTCCAGACCAAAACTGGTTTACCAAATCATGCTATTGGATTTTTCTTAGGAAAAAAAGATGGAGTTCTGAATTATGCAATTTATTATGCTAGCAAGAACTTACATCATGTAGAGTTAAACTACACACTAACAAAAAAGGAGTTCTAGGAAGTTTTATATGCTAACAAAAAAATTATACACTACATCACAAGTTATCTAGTGTTCATTCACAATGATCATGCTGCAATCAAATATTTGATAAACAAACCAGTAGTAAGCATCAGAATCAAAGGTGGTTTCTCCTCTTGTAATAATTTGATGTCACCATAATGGAAAAGCCTAGAAAGGATAATGTGGTAGAAGATTTCCTTTCAAGGATGGAGACCAATAGTGAATAAAAATTAGTTAATTAATCCTTTCCATACATTGATAACTTATTTATTATCTCTATAAAAAAACCCCATTATGTAGACATAGCCAACTATTTGGTCTCAAGTAAAACACCTCCACATTACTTCTACTCTGAGAAAAAATATATAGTTGAAAAGATTTTATATTTTTCATGGATATCTGGATTTCTATTTTATAAGGTACAAGATAAAATATTGACAAGGTTTATAGATTATGATAAGACATTTGATGTCCTCAGAACCTACCACAGTGAAACTTGTGGAGGGAATTTTTTTGCAAAATGAACAATGCAGAAGGTGTTGAATATTGGTTGTTATTGGCCAAAATTACAAAAGGATGTAGCACTATACACCAAGATATGTGATCGATTTTAGAGAATGGGTAAGCCCACCAGATCTAATGAGATATCTATTGTCGTGAAAATGTGTAACAGGGAAATTGGAAGTTTCCAAGAACGACAACTATACACCTATGGAAAAATTTTCATTCCTAGGCACCCCAAGTCAAATCCATCAGTTTGATCACCCCCTATTTGATGTCAAATTTTTCCCCTAGGTGATTTAGTAAAGTGCACTCATTCCACCTAGGTGATTTTAGGGAGTTTTGAAAAGATTTTATCTTCTGGCAGTATTGGGAAGGGCTATCGTTGGACTTCCCAGGACTAGATTCAACCCCCTGGAGTGGAGCACAAGGGGAAAATTAAACATAGACATTAATTGAATACATTAGAACATAATAGAAAATATTTTGGAAGGCTTTGGGAAGTTTTGTAATACTTGAAGCAGTTTGAGAAAAAAAAACAAGGTTCTCAAGCCTAGGCGGTACACAAGCCTAAAACAACTACTGGGATTGACAAGAAGATTCCAGGAGCTCTGGATGGAGTTGGAAGTAAAACAAAATATCTTAAGAAATATGATTCCAAGACCTACATGATGGTGAAATAATATTTTTCACAACACCTTTGCGCATATGATTGGAAGGTAGTTTTTCTCAGGCACAAGTGGAGTCCCATATCAAAAATCTGATTTTTCAAGGATCATATGGTTGAATTAATACATGATACCCACATAATTGGATTAAAAATTCCATTTATAGTCAATATAATATAAAATTTAACCAATAAATTCACCCGGGAGCTCAAGTTATCTTCATTCCAAGTTACCCTCTCAAAGGCAGTTCAGGACTTAGTCATTTTTTCGAGAGGAAACATGTCAGCACCAGGAGCCTTGCAGGATTTCATGCCCCCAATATCCCTAAGTTTAGGTACATCAGCCCTTGGAAAATGTTTCCATCCCTCCTGTGACCTTTGGGACCCTCATATGACCTCTAAACTTGACAGTTCAGCCCCTGGGTGCTTATTTGGAGCATGTATTCCTTGTCGTTGGATCGGGCGCCACGTGTCAGCTCCAGGACCACCATGCAAACTAATTTCCCTTATGCACCTAAGGTGGGGGACATCAGACCTTTAAAAATGTTCCCATCCCCCATAGGGAGTCTTCTGGACACTCATGTGATAGCAGTTCAGCCCCCTGGTGTTTATTTGGAGCTTGCATTCCCTGTTGTCGGATTGGGTGCCACGTGTCATGCTCTTAACCACCGTGGAATTTTATGTCCCTTATACACCTAACGTGGGGGACATCAGACCTTGAAAAATTCACCCAGCCCCCATAGGGAGTCATTTGGACACCGATGTGACCTCCTTTCAGCTCCTAATGCTTTACATCAGCTTTTTCCTCCTTCATTCTCTATCGTTAGATCTAGTGCCACGTGTCACCATCTTGCTCATTATGGAAATTGATGTCCCTCACATCCCTAAGGTTAGAGACATAAAGCATGGAAAAATGTGCCCAAGCCCTACCTGTGCATATATTTTTGAAATTTTTCCAAGTGCCTCTTTTCCCCGCTTCTAACTTCTAACAGTTATGTGTGCACTTCATTCCTCCATACTTCCTCTGCAACATTCTTCCATCACTCTGAAATTGAAAATTCTCAAACCTTCTCAACCCAAAAACTGAAACACATTCCCCATGGTGATGTGTAGTTCTCAGAAGGAATCCTTATCAAACACAGAAGGAGAAACATGAAGCATAAAAGGAGAAAACGGAGAAAATTCCATAGCCATGAAATGAGAAGTTGAAGAAATCTCCCAAACAGATGCATGAAACAACAAGATATATTTTTCTACTCTTTCCTCTACCCAAGGCCATCAAGAAGACACATTCAAAGTCTCCCCATGTGTGACAGAGCATCCACAATGAAGAAATCTCGTTTCCGGCTCAATGAAGAAAGAAGTGGGATTTCCCATCAAATCGGTTGTCGGATCGAAGTAAGATTGCACGTGAAGCACCAGAAGGAAAAAACCACATCAAAAATATAATTTTTTTCACAAACGGAGGAGAAAACCAGCCCTGTAATTTTGAGGTCCATTAATGGCTGTCATACCCAGAAGCACTATCAGGTCTGAAAATTAAAACTTTAAAATCTCCTAGATTATTAAGCGGGCAAACCTAAAATTTCAAATGGATGATATTGGGAAAAAACCCATATCAAAAAACTTTGTTCCACATCAATCTGACTCCCAGAGGCCAACTTTCTAAAAATAGTAGGTCTACTACATATGAACTAGTATTTGGGGAAAGTCATTAACAGAAGAACCTGCAAAGGAGATGAAGATATCAGAGGTGAACTATAGCTGAGAATTCACCAAAATAGAAATTTTTGGCACTTACTAAAAATAGTAAGTGGGCCCTCGAGCACTTGCTAAAAATAGAAATTTGATCCAAAGAAGTGAGGAACACAGGGAGAAATGGGAATCAAGGTCACAACACTCAGCTAAGGATCGAGGGAGTTACTTTTTTCACACTTACTAAAAATAGTAAGTTACACTCAAAGAGAATTTTTGGCACAATGGGATGTACAAGGCTAATCATTTAGGGGGACATCATTGTTTGGGAGCATCCTAGCCATTTTTCATAGGAATTCGAGATCCACCTTAGTTCATTCAACTGGGTGAGCATTCGGGAGCTAATTTGGAGGAGTTTCACAGTGTGCAAGGAGTTTGAAGATTCAAAGTTTCACTGCATTTGGAGCTTTCCATCAACGAGGATCAACGGACTTCATCGGGTGACATCTACTCTTTTTCTTCTCTCTCTCTCTCTCTCTCTCTCTCTCTCTTCTCTCTCCTCTCTCTCTCCTCTTCCCCCCAACTTTCTCTCGCTTTCAAATGTTCTAATTCTTCGTTGGGGTTTGCACTTTTTGATATGCCTTTAAGTCACTTAAAAGTGACTTTAGAAACATAATGTAAATTAAGTTGCCTTGCTATTATAAAAGGGACTTAAATATTTAAAGTGGAATATGAATAGTCTTAAGTCATATTAAGGCATATGGAGGGTCATGAGGAAGATGATAAGTCACCTCTCATTCTATAAATTGTAATGCCATTCCCATTGCAAAGGCTTGGCAATTGATCTTGTAGACTCAAGAGTGCATTGTACCTAGAGAAAGCAAAGGAGATAGCCATTTTCTTCTACTCTCTTCCCCTCTCAAATTTCTTCCATTCCCACATTATGTACAACTTTGATTTGAGCAATCAATAAAGAAGGAGTTTCTAGCTTTCTTTGACTAAGGGTTTTCTTGATACTTGGTGATCGGTGAATTCTATTTGGTCTTGTTGCTATTTTGTAGATGTCGTTCTCTTCAGATAAATTCAGGTGCATGTGATGAAACTTCTGACTATTTTGTGCACAAGTCTATGATTTTCTACTTTTAGCATTAGTTCTTCTACCTCAACTCTCATTTCCCTTTCCCACATGCTCTACAGCACGAAGACTTCCCTAGCAAGAGATTGCTAGCTTTTCTGCATAGGGTCAGTGGAGTGCCCCTGTTGGATCCCCAGTCGAAAGACCACCACAGAAATCCACACTTTCTCATGCATGCACATACGGACAGTTACACCGAGTTAAGTAGAGGGACTTAGATTCCCAAAGCGTTGGCAAGAAATCCACAAGTTTGTCCACCTGAACAAATTTTCTCAGCCAACAGTTTTTGGCACCCACCATGGGGTAGATTTAGCAGCATCTGCACCCAATATACGACCGCAAGGTCCCAAAAATTCAAAAAAAAAAATCAAATATTTAAAAAATAAAAAAGGAGTTCATGAAAGTTCCGTTGACCGAAAGATACACTACTGATTTCTGCACATGAATTTTCACATTCTACAGTGCCCTTTCATGTTCTAACTACAAAAAGTTTTCAAAAGATGGCTAAAAGAAGATATGACTAGGTTGAGCAGGTCGAGAGGTGTTATTGATTCCAATTTTGAAGCTTTGAAAAATCAGCAAGAACGAATTAGAGATAATCCATACTTCTTCTCTCAAGCCTCCTCTCCATCTGGCACTTCGAGTAGTTCTCCTGGAAATCCTATCCAAACTCCTTCAAATTCTCCAATTTTTCAACCATCATTGAACATCAAGTTCATGGAAGAAGAAGAATTTGAAGAAGTAAGAGCTGAAATAGAAGTAGAAGAAATGATGGTAGACGAAGAAGAAAGACCTCAACCCATTGTTCCATGGGGAAGGAATACAGGCCCGCTTGCTCTTGAACCCCCTCTTCACGATCTACCAATGGGTTCCCGCAAGAAATTTCCAAAGTTCAAAGGTGACAACTCATAACATCCTGAAGAACACGTTGCTACTTTCACGACATCATGTGGAATTCTTGGTGTCTAGCATGAAGATGTTACTGTAAGATTGTTTGTGGAGTCCCTCCAAGAAAAAGTAGCAGAATGGTTCTACCTCCTACCTTCCTGATCCATCACTGGTTGGGATGACATCAAGGCTACCTTCGAGGAAAGTATTTAAATCAACTGAAGATTGTCAAGACCTCTTGGTGCAGTTGGCTCAAATGAGGAAAGGAGAAAGTGAAATGATGAGAGACTTCGTGGCTCATTTCGAATGGTTGCTTCATAGGATACCAGAAGAAGATTCACCCTCTCAGAACAATATCAAAATATTCTTCATAAACACTCAATCACCGGAGGTAGGATTTCTCCTATGAAGAGTTCAACCAAGGAACATTGTAGAAGCACAAAGGAGGGCCATTGAATTGGTATGATGATCTCATCCTCTCTGGAAAGATCAAGAATCCATCAAAGGGCAAGGCCCAACATCCTGAAGATGAGAGAACTAATCCATCACTGCAAAAGTTGGTGAATGAGATGGCCTCTTTGAAGAGGGAATTATTTGAACGAGTTTCTTCTCAGAGAAGCAACAGAAATTAGATTGTAGGAGCACCCCAAAGACTTGCCTTGGAGGCCCCACCTATGAATGTAAATTGCAGATTTCAAGAAAGTGAAGAAGAGCTTGAATAAGAAGGTGGTGATTTCCAAGAAAGTGATGAGTTTGAGAACAATACACAAATCAGGTTTTGTGAGTATTCTGGAGGTTATGAAGAAGATGCACCCTAG
The DNA here is from genome assembly GCA_019776745.2 of Taxus chinensis. NCBI lineage: Eukaryota > Viridiplantae > Streptophyta > Pinopsida > Cupressales > Taxaceae > Taxus > Taxus chinensis. The sequence continues at coordinate 624,579,665 of CM034148.1, read as the reverse complement.
TTTCTCATGCATGCGGTATTCACTCGTTCTCAGTCTGAGAAAAGAGCATCTCCCTCCACTGCTGCAAAAGAAAAGAAGGTTGATGATCCTCCTATGGTGACTCCAAAAAATAAAATAATCAGTTGAGGATCTCCACTTCCATCTCCATGAAGTCTGCATTGTTAGATCCTGATCCCGTAGCAAGTAAGAAGACTCCTGTAATCCCAAGTAAGTCTTCTAATGTCTCTTCCAAGCCTAAATCTAAATCTGCTCCTTGTAAAATCTAATACCTTGAAAGCTTCTAGTGTACCTTTCAAAAATACCCTCCATTCCCTAAAAATATACTCTGGCTTCCAAACCTGTCCTAAATCCAAAAGCACTCCCTTCACCCCCTTTGTCCGCATCTTCTCCCTTTGACTTCATAGAATATGCAAACAAAGCAAAGTGCAGATTACTGAAACTAAATATTTGCGGACTCATCCTGAAACAATTTGAGAGGTTTGTCTGGTTATATCAAGAGTGGTAGTCTAACACCCAATGCTGCAACTTCTAGTTCCAAAGGCATGCTACCAATCTCACCTACACCTCCCTCACAAAACATGCTTTCTCTGAGCGCATCAAAGATTGATAAAGTTGAACCTTTCTACGTCTCCCTGCTTGTTGGAGAATATGTATTGAGTAATTGCATAATAGATTCTGGTGCCTCAGATAACGTGATGCCTTTGAAGGTCACTAAAGCTCTCAAAATCACCATGGCTCCACCCAGTGGCTCTTGTTACTCTTTGGAGTCGAAAAAGGTCCCACTTGTAGGGAAGGTCGAAGATGCACAAGTGTCTCTCGCCAAATTTCAAGGAAAGAAAATTTCAGTGATGATTTTGGTAGTCAGTGTCCTCCCATCATTTAGAATGTTGCTGAGTAGAAGTTTTTTGTCGAGATTTGGGAGGTGAAAATTCAGATGAATTGGTCATCCATGCAACCATACCAGTGAAGGGAGACATGGAGAAATTTCTTCTCAGCAGAGAAGAAGATGAGGTACACTGTGCAAAATTCTCGGAAGCCCAGAAGCTAACATTTTGTACCAAAATACCAGGTGGATGAATCACTTGGTGACAACAGAGGAGGGAGAGGATATCCCCATTTTGATAGGGCTAGACATTCCTTCCCAGAGAGATTTGGATTTTGAAGAAGCATTGAGGAGATTCAAGTTACAAGAGGGCAGCCTCGAATTGTCTGGATGATGCAAACCATGAAGAAGAGGATATGGTTCTTGAAGATTTTCAAAAAGAAAAAAATAGCTTATATGCTTATCTATGATGAAAGAAATTTTCTCATTCCCATTTGAAGATGAGGACTCCCTTGATCATGTCACCTAGGAAGAGACCAAGCCAGTCTACAATGAGCCCTTAACCAATGGGAAAGAAATATCTATACAAGAACTGCTAAGAAGTCTGCAGAAGAAATAGAAGACCCTGAGATCAGTCTCGAGCTTCTGATGCAAGCCACAAATCTGTAAGACAAGCGTGAAGCTAATTTGGAAGCCTTAACCAATGTGAAGGTTGGCCATATTGAAAAATATGATGGTACTCTAGAGCTAATGGTTGATGGATGCAATAACGAAATGGAGATATTTTCTTTCCCTTTTGAGGATGAAGATTCTTTCCATGATGAAGAAATCGAAGCAAGGAGTCTCAAAGCCTCTGAAGATGAATCTCTTTTTGATGAAGGATCGATAGAGTGTAGTGATTCCCAAGATGATGGGGTAATCCCTCCAGATAGTTGCCTTGAGTTTGCATTCCTCAAATGTGTACAAAGATGAGTTGCAGGAAACAATGAAGCATAACTCTGTGAAACAAATTTTTGATGCAGTAGAATTTGTAGAAGATCCTGAGCTGATTCTTGATCTCTTCACTCGTGCCATGGACATGCAAGACAAGTATGAGTTTTCCTCTAATCCTCCCGTCAGGACTCAAACGCCTCACAGGGGAATAAAGATAAGGGATGATTCAAATGTTTCTCATGAAGAAGATGTCAATGAGCATAGACCCAGGAAAGAAATTAACTCAGAAGATTCAAGGAATTGGAATGAAAATCAGCATTGGGGAAGTGATGAGATGCTCTATGGAGAATCAACTATATTTATAAACATGGAAGGCAACTGGCATGACGAAACTGATTTCAAAGAGCATGAAGGAAGTGGAATTTCCAAGTAAGGACCTGAGCATCAAGAAGATCACATGGAATCACTCCTACCAAGTACACAGATAATTGTGAAAGCACCTAGCTTTCATAAGTAGCTAAGGAGGGGAGGATACTTTCTGGAACCTGTCAACGGCTTCACATAGAACATCATCATTCAGTGTTTCCTCTTCAGGGGTAACTTTTGAGAAATAAAAAGTACTTTAGTGAAAGTGGGTTGTCCCTTGACTTTGTACCATAGGTGATTGATAGATGTTTTTCCCTTTCCGTTGTGTGTGTTTCCCTTCCTGTTGTGTGTTATGTGTTTCCTTTCTATCATTTTGTGTGTGTGTGTGTTTCCTTCTTCTAATCTTCCTTTCTAGAAGTTGTGCATGACTCCACAGGGCCCAATGGATAAGGCACTGGTCAACGAATTATATGGTCTAAAATTGAGATTCTAGATTCCCATGTCATGTCTTTTCATTACACTCAATCCATGTCATGTCCCCAAGCTAGAGCCAATTGTTGTCGTGAAAATGTGCAATAGGGAAATTGGAAGTTTCCAAGCACGACAACTATACCCCTATGGAAAAAATTTCATTCCTAGGCACCCCAGGTCAAATCCATCAGTCTGATCACCCCCTATTTGATGTCAAATTTTTCCCTAGGTGATTTAGGAAAGTGCACTCATTCCACCTAGGTGATTTTAGGGAGTTTTGAAAAGATGTTATCTTCTGGCAGTATTGGGAAGGGCTATCGTTGGCCTTCCCAGGACCGGATTCGACCCCCTGGAGTGGAACATAAGGGCCAAATTAAACATGGACATGAATTGGAATACATTATAACATCATGGAAATTATTTTGGAAGGCTTTGGGAAGTTTTGAAATACTTGGAGCAGTTTGAGAGTTAAAAACAAGGTTCTCAAGCCTAGGCGGTACACAGGCCTAAAATAGCTACTGGGATTTAGAAGAAGATTTTGGGAGCTCTGATGGAGTTGGAAGTAAAAAAAAACATATTCAAAAATAGGATTCCAAGACCTACATGATGGTGAAATAATATTTTTCACAACACCTTGGCACATATGATTGGAAGGTAGTTTTTCTCAGGCACAAGTGGAGTCCCAGATAAAAAAATCCGAGTTTTTTAGGGACCATATGGTAGAATTAAGACATGAGAACCAACATAATTGGATTCAAAATTCCATTTCCAGTCAATATCATATAAAATTTCACCAATAAATTCCATCGGGAGCTCAAGTTATCTTCATTCCAAGTTACCCTCTCAAAGGCAGTTCAGGACTTAATCATTTTTTTGAGAGGACACGTGTCAGCACCAGGAGCCTGGTGGGATTTCATGTCCCCAACATCCCTGAGGTCAGGTACATAAGACCCTTGGAAAATTCACCCAGCCCTCATGTGACCTCTGGGACCCTCATATGACCTCCAGACTTGACAGTTCAGCCCCCAGGTGCTTATTTGGAGCATGCCTTCCCTGCCGTTGGATCGAGGCGCCACGTGTCAGCTCCAGGACCACCGTGGAAACTGATGTCCCTTATGAACCTGAGGTGGGGGAAATCAGACCTTGAAAAATGCACCCATCCCCCATAGGGAGTCTTCTGGACACTCATGCACCGCAGTTCAGCCCCCAGGTGCTTATTTGGAGCATGCATTCCCTGTCCGTCAGATCGGGCACCATGTGTCATGCTCTTGACCACCATGGAATTTTATGTCCCTTATGCACCTGAGGTGGGGGACATCAAACCTTGAAAAATTCACCCATCCCCCATAGGGAGTCATTTGGACACCCATGTGACCCCCTTTCAGCTCCCAGTGCTTTAAATCAACTTTTTCCTCCTTCATTCCCTGTCGTTGGATCTAGTGCCACGTGTCACCATCTTGCTCATTGTGGAAATTGATGTCCCTCACATCCCTGAGGTTAGGGAAATAAAGCATGGAAAATTTTTCCCAAGCCCTACCTGTGCATATCTTTTTGAAATTTTTTCCAAGTGTCACTTTTTCCCGCTTCTAACTTCTAACAGTTATATGTGCACTTCATTCCTCCATACTTCCTCTACAACATTCTTCCATCACTCTACCATTGAAAATGCTCAGACCTGCTCAACCCAAGAACTGAAACACATTCCCCATAGTGATGTGTAGGTCTCAGAAGGAATCCTCATCAAACACAGAAGGACAAGCACGGAGCACAGAAGGAGAAAACGGAGAAAACTCCATAGCCATGAAATGAGAAGTTGAAGAAATCTCCCAAAAAGATGCATGAATCAACAAGATATATTTTTTTTCTCATTCCTCTACCCAAGGCCATCAAGAAGACACCTTCAAATTCCCCCATGTGTGACAGAGCATCCACAATGAAGAAATCTCCTTTCCAGCTCAACGAAGAAAGAAGTGGGATTTCTCATCAAACCGGTTGCCGGATCGAAGTAAGATTGCACGTGAAGCACCAAAAGAAAAAACCCACATCAAAAATATAATTTTATTCACAAATGGAGGAGAAAACTAGACCTATAATTTTGAGGTCCATTAATGGCTGCCGTACCTAGAAGCACTGCCAGGTCTGAAAATTAAAACTTTAAAATCTCCTGGATTATTAAGCAGGCGGGCCCGAAATTTCAAAGGATGATATTGGGAAAAAACCCATATCAAAAAACTTCATTCTACATCAATCCGACTCCCAGAGGCCAACTTTCTAAAAATAGCAGGTCTACTACATAGGAACTAGCTATTTTGAGGAAAGTCATTAACAGAAGAACCTGCGAAGGAGATGAAGATATCAGAGGTGCACTATAGCTGAGAATTCACCAGAACGGAAATTTTTGGCACTTACTAAAAATAGTAAGTGGGCCCTCGAGCACCTGCTAAAAATAGAAATTTGATCCAAAGAAGTGAGGAATGCAGGGAGAAAGGGGAATCGAGGTCACAACACTCAGCTAAGGATCGAGGGAGTTACTTTTTTTACACTTACTAAAAATAGTAAGTTATACTCAAAGAGAAATTTTGGCACAATGGGATGTACAAGGCTAATCATTTAGGGGGACATCATTTTTCGGGAGCATCCTAGCCATTTTTCATAGGGAATTCGAGATCCACCTTAGTTCATTCAACTGGGTGAGCATTCGGGAGCTAATTTGGAGGAGTTTCACAGTGTGCAAGGAGTTCGAAGATTCAAAGTTTCACTGCATTTGGAGCTTTCCATCAACGAGGATCAACGGACTTCATCGGGTGACATCTACTCTTTTTCTTCTCTCTCTCTCTCTTCTCTCTCCTCTTCCCCCCCAACTTTCTCTCACTTTCAAATGTTCTAATTCTTCATTGGGGTTTGCACTTTTTTATATGCCTTTAAGTCACTTAAAAGTGACTTTAGAAACATAATGTAAATTAAGTCGCCTTGCTATTATAAAAGGGACTTAAATATTTAAAGTGGAATATGAATAGTCTTAAGTCATATTAAGGCATATGGAGGGTCATGAGGAAGATGATAAGTCACCTCTCATTCTATAAATTGTAACGCCATTCCCATTGCAAAGGGTTGGCAATTGATCTTGTAGACTCAAGAGTGCATTGTACCTAGAGAAAGCAAAGGAGATAGCCATTTTCTTCTACTCTCTTCCCCTCTCAAATTCTTCCATTCCCACATTATGTACAACTTTTATTTGAGAAATCAATACAAGAAGAAGGAGTTTCTAGCTTTCTTTGACTAAGGGGTTTCTTAATACTTGGTGATTGGTGAATTCTATTTGGTCTTGTTATTATTCGCAGAGTTGTTTCTTCCGATAAATGCATGTGTTGAAGTCTAACTAGTGTGTGTGCAGGAGTCTGATTTTCTACCTGCAACATTAGTTCTCCTACCTCTTTTCTCACTCCCCTTTCCCACTCTACAGATGAAGACTTCCCTAGGAATATATTTGTAAGCTTTGCCGCAGGGTCAGTGGATTGCCCCTGTTGGATCCCCGGTCGAAAGACCACCACAGAAATCCACACTTTCTCATGCAGGCACATACGGTAGCTACACCAGTTAAGTAGAGGGACTTAGATTCCCAGAGCATTGGCAAGAAATCCAAAAGTTTGTCCACCCGACAAATTTTCTCACCAACAATATCATTATAACCTCAATTGGTCTTACAACCTTTTGACAAGTGGGGCTTAGATTTTCTAAGCCCTATAGACGTTAAATCTTAGCAGAAAGAATACATCTTTGTATGCACATATTATCTAACCAAGTGGACAGAGGTGAAGACATTTCCAAATCTGAAAAGTGAAAAAGTATCAAAGTTCCTATATGATCACATCTTCACTAAATATGGAGTTCCAAGGGAAATTTTCATAGATCAAGGTACACATTTTATTGTTGATGTAATTTTTGATATGGTTAAGGAGTATGAAATAAGGCATAGAAAATATACATCATACTACCCCCAGTCTAATGACCAAGTAGAGATAAAAAAAAAGAGATAGAGGCCATATTGACAAAGACCAAGTATGGACATTCAACACAACATGGAAGACCACAACTGGGCTATACACCATTTGAACTCTTATATAGCAAGACTGATGTTTTTCTAATAGATTTTTAGCACAAAACATTAAACACTACACTTGATTCGAGGAATAGATTTATCATAACCTCAAAGATAGAGGATTCTCAACTCAATGAGTTCAATGAATTTAGAAGACTAGAAGTACATAACACAAAAGTTATGCAGAAGCAAAGAGTCAAATGACATGACCGATACATCAAGACAAGAAAATTCTATTAAGGTGACTAGGCACTCTAGTTTGATTCAAAATATAAGTATCATATAAGGAATCTCATAACAAAGTGGCTAGGCCCTTATGAAATTGAGAATATCTTCCCTAATGGAGTTATGAAGCTCACTACCATAGATCCTGTAAGGTTCAAGTTGTTGGTGAATGGACATAGGTGAAGATTGTACAAGAATCCAATTGAAAAAGGGTATAATCATGGAACTATTCAGAGGAGCTCAGAAAGGAATGGATATAAAAATATCAGAATTGACCTCAAGGGTTGAGCCTATTTTCTCACCTTCTAAGATTTCATAAGGTTGAGAAGATTTTAGTGGCCTTGGTATATTTAAATTTCTATATATTCCAATGTCAAATAAAAAAATTTTGATCTCATTTTAGGGTGATTAACAACACTACTGCTAACACATTTATTTCATAGAGTGTTTTTTGCATGGTTTGATGTCAAGTGATTGCAAGAGTGCATGATCTCCATCACAAGGAGAAAGTGCAATGCCTAAAGGTTCCACTTACAATAATATGAAGCAAACCCCTATTTTTTTTATTTTTTTTGGAATAACTCATGATTGCATGAAATAATATCAAACATGCAAGCATGTTTGGGAGATGGAAAATAAATAATTAGCACCCCAAAAAATTAGAATTCCCTCTTCGCGAGTCATCTAGTTTTAATAAGGAGAAACCAACATAAGTTCAACATGCATCTGTAACATCAAATAAATATTACATGCATCCAATATGCAAGTTCAAATAATCATGCACAATCATAATCCCAAAGGAACGTTGAGATACATGTACTAAACTATCACCTCAATAAAGTATAATTAGAATAATTATAATTAATTAGCACTTATGCCACCTCATCATGCATGTGATGCATTTAAAGACCACCTCCTTTCAAGCTATGATGTGTCCCTTCAATTAAGCCAATGTTATCAAATCAATTCTCTTCCACTGAGAGCTATTCCACACATGTAACTAATCCTACAAAATCCATCTCCCAACCTCAAGAACTTGGATAATTTCTGAAAATATAACTCCAACTAAAGAACACCATGTACCTATCTCTCTTGAGAGAAGTTTAATAATTAAAATAATTCTAGAGTTTCTCCTCTCCTAAAATATCCACTTCAAGGCCCAAACGAAAATCTTCTCATTCTACTACTATGCCACCTAGGTGCTCCCATAGGCTTAGAACCACAAGCCAAAAATATCCAACCCAATACAATCACATCCCATATCACTTAAAAGTGTTTTGAAAGATTAAAAAAGGGAATTTTTAGCCTCAACAAATGGAGATATGGCATGAAGATATTGATTCCACAGTTTATAGGAAGGAATTCCCTGAGCATCCCATAGAGGAACAAGAAAAACCAAGTTAGAATGAGGAGACAGTTCATGTATTGGAATGTCATATGGAGAGAAAGGAATACGGGTTGAAGTATAAAATGAACAAGAACAAATGTCAAAAATTGTTGAGCAAACCATGGAGAAACTGGAACAAGAAATGAGATGTCTCTAGAAGTTTAAAAAATTATTGAACCACAAGAAAACATTTCTGTAGATGTTGAGTAAGTGGTTGAGTAAGCATTACTTGTTAATGTACCATAAGTAAATGTAACACCAATTAAGCCCAAAGTTGTTATTTAGGAAATTATAAGGGATCCTGTAAAACCACCTTGTAAGGAGATGACCATATAGACTATGCTTCCAGATATTGAATATTTGTTGTTGTAATTGAATACCTATGTTAACAGGCTAAAAGGTAAATGGGGAAAGAGATAAATAATCCCTTATCTCTAAGCATAAGGAAGAACCAAAGGAAAAAGATAGGGAGATTAAGAGGCTAAAGAGAAAATAGGAAGAAAAAATTTTAAGTAGCCCATGAAATATTTAAATGCAAGCTTCCATCAAATGTTTATGTTATCTTCTTAAAATAAAGGATGTTGCAACACAAAATTACGTGCATTAATTCTAACATATCATATGATATCAGCTTAACTAGGATCTTCAACACATTATATCAGAATAGCACTCATGAACTCTAGCTCTTATTATGTGAGCTTTATTTTCACAATTATGCCCTTAAATATGACAGGGATTGGATTCCGATTATATACATTGGGGGATGTTCAATTTAAGTCCCTATGCTCTTATTTTTCAAATGAGTTCGACAAATAAAGTAATATGGAAGAGTATAGACATTTGGAAAAGGTCCAACCATTTTTTGTTAGGGTTGAGGCCACAAAATAAAATGAAGTTACAAATCAATATGAAAAATATATAAAGAAGAAGGTGATCAAGAGAAGAGTGTTACAAATGAAAACAACAACACACATAGAAGTTAGAGCAAATGATTAGAGAAAATGGGATTTAGGTAGTACAAGATTGCAAAAATGAGATGGAATGAGATGTCTCCTAAGCTACATAGGAAAGAGATGCACTCTTACCCAAAAATAATGCCAAATTTGGAAAGAGTGAACAAATACATTGATATTTCTAATGAATATGTAGAGAACTAGTTTCCAATAGGCTACCACCCACCAATATTTCATTTTTTGATACCATCATGAAAAGGTGGCATAACACCCAGTGAGTACATATAGGATAGATTTTGGAGCAAGTTCATGATAAACGGTGGCTAATTATTTTTAGAGGAAGAAGGGATAAATACCCCAGTTGATTTCAAGTGTGAATGTTATTTTTAGCAGCAGAAATATGAAGTACTTTAATGAGGACATTTAAGATATTAAGCCTATGTGTGTGGTGAGTTGTGTTAATTTACTTTATAAATAAATCATCTTCTATATTTTGTCAATCCATTGTAGTCATGTCCTTGTATTTTCTAGTTCACTGTTTGAACATTATCATCACAACTTGAACTTATGGCATCATTACTAATTAATATAGTTATCTCTAGTTATATTTATTTTGTGATATTTTTTGTGTGCATTTTATTCTTATGATTTTAATAATTTGTTTTAATTATTATATGTGGGATGCCAATCTTGGTTGTAAGTAACTGTCTATATACAACAACTCATCCACAACCAAAGGACATGTCCACAGCAACCCTTCCACAGCCAAAAGGAATCACCTGTAACAAATAATCTCATGTTATGAAGATATCTTGGAATGTAAATAATGAAACTCAATTATGTAAGTTTTGTTGAAGGATTAGTTACAACTAGAACATGTAGAACTAAGAAAATAACTCAACCTCTAATCTTATCATTTATTGTAAACTAATGAAGGATTGAACTGATTGATCAAGTTAACACTTGATTACTCAAATATTTGTTGCATAATTGATATTTGAACACCTAAAAAATATTTGTAACATATTTTGAGTCTCTCATGATTCTATTGAAGATATTCCACTTGCTCTACTGAATATCTTTTACTTAGTTTTTTAAACTCCTAGTTGAACTCTTCTTCTCACATCTTTCTATAAACAAGAAGTATAAAAGAAATGATTATTTATTATATGTGTGTGTGTGTGTGTGTGCGTGCGCACGCGTATGTATGTATGTGTGTGTGTGTATGTATGTATGTATGTGTATGTATATGTATATTACACACACACACACACACGAAAATATACAAAGATAGAGGGGGAGAGAGGAGATTGCTCTGTTCCTAGATGTAATGTTCTTTCCAATTCAACAAAAGATCCGAGTTTAGTTTATTTAGTCTGTAGTTATAAGACTTAGGAGGGATTAACACCTAAGGTAGGGCCCACTTGTGGTCTATTAAAACCCTCTATAGTTTTGTTTCTCTGTTTCATTACATTTTAGCATATGAAGAAATTTATTTACTTTATCCACATTCTAAATTTAAAATTTTTGTCTTAGTCATAGTGTTTAGAAACCATTTTCTTTTAGTTCTAAGTTTTGTCTACTTTCAAGCATTGTTATTTCAAGTATGGTAGTGACAATTATTTATTTCCATACCTCATAAATTCTCTCTAACTATGCATATATTATTGGCATTATTTCAAGTTTGTATCCCCTGGTTTAATGATTAAATGATTGTGATTCAATAAAATAACAGTGCTTGACAATTATTTCTTTCAAGTATCGTTAAGAAGGTAAAGTGGATTGAAACCCTAGCTAAACCCTAGCTAGGAGCAACGTGCAATATTGAGTACATTGAACCTATTTTTATTAGTTTTGTAAAAATTATGATTGGATGTTGTAGAGGAATATTCTATATTTCCATAAAGGTATGTTAGAGCATGGGGTGATATGTCGGTCCCACCTGAATTTTCTTGTTTATGAAGAGTTGTATTTTAAGGAGAATTTATCCAAAGAAGGTGATGATTAAATTGACATTGTTTTATTCCCTAAGTTGTTATATATTTACATGATGATTTTATCTCATGATGAATCAGTTGAATGGTCAAGTATAATTCATTTGTGTTTGTTGGTCAAAGGGTAGCTTTAGGGCTGTTTACATATATGATCTTGGTTGAAGGCCTTCCACTTGGATTTGGAAGGTTCTCCAATATGTTCTAGAAATAAGATTAATAGGGATTTCCAGTGGTATAATGTATGTCTCATGATGAGTTTATTTTGTGTGGTTTATAGGTCCTTTTGTGAGAAATAAGGTTTCTTGCTTTTTGGGACATGATTGTTTTTGCTAAAAGCTTGAGTTGATTGGAGCATGAGATGAATGATTTTATGTTAGATACCATATAGAAAGTGAAGAGGACTAAATTTTTCATATATTTTTTGAAATATAGTGAAGGAATTTTGAAGTATTGAAAGTCTCAACAAGGGTGAAAAGTAGTTGAGTTTGCAAAACTAGTTTTTGGGCAACCTATTTTGGGGAAGTATAAAGTTGTTATGGTTTGCGTATATGGATGTTTCATGGTGTATAACATTCTTATATGTGTTTTATAGGCTATTATGTTTCGATAGAGTTGTCAAATTCCATATTTGATATCATCTTGGGTGGTCTTGAGGGCCAAAGGTGAAATCAAGATGCTAGAAGTAGTCATTTTGAGAAGGAAATGAGCTAGTGGCCCATTAAATGAAATAATTTTATTGGTTAAATTAAATTTGTGAAAAATTATGATGTATTACACATTTTTAGTGAATATGGAAGCTAAAATAATCATGGTTTTGGTATGAGTGGATTTTTTTCATTCTAGTGATAGTGTTTTAAGGCATTTTGGTGCATGATGAGTGGTTTTGGGCATGGATGACTTATATGGGTAATTTGTGATCATTGTAATGGATGTAATGAAATATTGTAAATTTTTATGGGTTAAATTATTAATGAAGGAAGGACTTATTTTGGGTTATAAAGAAGAGAATGCTATAAAAGTGAAGGCATAATTTTAAGGATTATCCTGTGTTTCAGGTTGAGGAATATTTTAGAGCTTGTTTTCAATATATTAGATCCAAGACATGTCAAAGAAGAACAAGATAGAGTTAGTATAAGACATGAGGGTTTGAGAAATGGTTTGTGATCTGAATTAGAGATCTCCATTAGTTGTGGCAGCAGCAAATTCAAAGATAAATAATCATAAGGTGGTTGATTTTGGTCTTATTCATATTGGGGGGTTGTATCCTCCTTGTGGCATGGGTGTTTTACTAAATTACGGTTTATTGCTCCTTGTAGGTTTGGTACTCTACTGAACTAGGGTTTGGTGCTCCTTGTGAAGTTGGTGCTTCACTAAATCTCTTCACTTTATGTAATATAAGCAGAGTTTCAGTGGGTTTTCTTCCCCTTGACGTTTTTCCACTTAAGTTTGGTGTTCATGTGTACTCTCTTTTTCTTTCTCGTGTTTTTTGATTATTTAATGCTTAAGTAAACACATATATCATTGTTATTTAAATTGGATGGTGGTATGAATGTTTATGTATGATAAGTGAAATTGAAATAATGTTTTAGTGGACTGATTCACCCCCACATCAGTCCCTTATGCTCCTAACACCATGATATAAAACCATCATGGACATGAAGAAAAAATCCCATACTCAAAATAAATGCTAATTTAGTCACTAGGTTCAATGGAAAACTAGAGCACAAAATAAAAATATTAAAAATCTTACCTTTTTGGGTGGAGCCCACTCACAACCAAAACCTCTAAATACAAAATGGAGAAATTTGAATGATTCCTCTATAACATCCAATCATCACATTTGATAAAAAAATCAATTCTGGTCCACTACAACCAATTTCTCTCAAATCACTATACACATAGGGTTTAAAATTGATTTACCTTCTTAACGATTGTTTATAAAAAATGACGATCAAACAACCTCATTTCACTTGGGAAAATGTTCATAATTTATCTATTCAACTATTCATAGGATATTGGATCCCCATGCAAATCACAAACTCTCCAACAAGCATTAGAAAGTCAAAATTTATCCTTGGTTTCTCACATTCAAAACTTGGTTTTAATAAAAATGTAATTTATTGCTTGAACATGCAAACTAGGACATGAAATTTGGAAAAAAAACATCCATATCAGCCTACTCCACATTCTCTAATGATTAAATTTTCGTCACCATGCTGGAAACATTCCAAATCACTTCATTAGGTCATTCTTTCTTAAGGATTAGATCCAGTGTAGACCTAGAAACCATGACTTCTCATATCTACACTTTGAGACACTTTTGAGTATACCTACACCTCATCCACATGCTTCACATTCTCTCACTATGCATATCCACCTACTACATGTATTATTTCACCATGTCATACCTCATTATGCTCTTTAGACCTCATAAAAAAGCACCTTGAACATGTTTTCTTCGCCAATTTGACCTCAACATCACTTTACCAACCTTGAACACATGTTAGGAACTTCAACACAATACATGAAATCATCAAAACATCCTCCATGCATTTTTAATGCACTATCATACTCCTACAAGTCACTAAACATCTCAAGAACCCATGTAAACTCATGCAATCTCAACAAAATACTTACCTTGGCTTGACACTACCAATCAACCTTCATGTTATTCATATCTTTTGACATAAATTCAATCAATAAAAAATCTAAAAGCATCACTCTTTAACATAAATTAAAACACATGACCAAAATATCCCCCTTTGGAATTTATAAAAAACCTATTGATGGAAAAAGCACACAAAAACAACATTCTCCCCTTAAGGAACACATGTCATCAGCTCATTCTACCCCTTTTTAGATTAATGACAAATAAAAACATACTTGTAACAACCTATTTTGAAAACACAAGACTAATATTTTATTTTGGAAACATAAACCAAAGAAATCAAGGTTCACTCTTCATCTTCAACATTGATTTGACTCTTTGAGAAGCACAAGAGCAATATAACTCCCCCTCGGCATATGCATGACTTCAATATCTGATTTTAACCTTAATATTCAAACTGATATTCATGGCTACCTAGGCTTCTTTACACCATATTGTAATTCCTCCAAGCTTCTTAACATTTCATAAAACTCTCATAAGGCCCTAGTCTACCTTTCTGACTACTTGACAACTTTATCATGTTTGTTCACATTTGTAAACTCATAAAACAACATCTTACCCTCTTGTCACTAAAAAATTAGAACTCCCTTGAATTATAGACTCCACCGACCTTCAAACAACCATTTCTTCCCTTTAACTAATGTAATCTTTCTCAAAAAGTCTTAAGACCATATACTTTAAGGGAATGATCATACAACTAGCATTGTTTACCTTGTTTCTCCTTCACGGTGGACTACAACTGTTCATATCATGTATTATACAAACAATACTCATCACTTATAAGCTAACATTTCAATTCAACATCATATACTTGGAAATTATTGATTCAACTTGCTTAGAATTAACAAATCTCCCCCTCAGACCTACAACACCTATTGAAGAATATATTTTACCCGCTTCTTCATTCTTCAAGGATGACAAACACTATTTCTTTCACAAACCTTGCATACATTGATAACTAATACCTTGTCATATTCCTTCAAGATTCATTTATATCCTTGACACACACATAGTTACCAACATTATTTTTCAAGATTTCATAAGCCAAGAATCATGGTACAACTACAAAAGCATAACAAATAGGACCTCTTGATGCAACTGATACAAAACTTCTCAAAGAAGAGTTGTGACAACCTTTATTAATATTAAAACCACAACCACAGGGAAATTATCACATAACCAAGCATTGGAATATATTACAATTACTGATTCAAACTTTATTCAAAGAAAAGAATAAAAACTATATCGGCCATACCTTTGACCATTAATTTCATCTTTAACACAAAGTCATTATTCACTCAAAGCTAAATGTCTCAACTTGCAGGCCTTTACATCTTCTTGATATTATACCCTTTTTATGGATCTAATATGCCACCTATTTCATAGATCCCCATAAATTTTACAGATCTTCTTGACATCTTTAAGACTGACTTAGCTTCTTCAAATTAGATTAAAAAACTCAGAGCATATTGTTCTATATCTCAAATTTATTTTATTCATTCAAGATGTCATATAAACCTCTACCTTGGTCATTATTTTCAACAACATAACATATAACTCCTATGGATCCATGTTTTTCTACATTCCATCTACAAGCACATACTCAAACATCATTCTTTATATGGATTCTCTCATTAGCCTGTTAACAATGTACTCTTTATGAAACACACAACACAAGTAACCATTGAAAAATCTCTGACATTCTTCACATCTCACCTTAAGACCAATTTTATCTTCAAGACATGTAATTATCAACTTATAACCATATAAAACAAATCACTCTACTCTTCCTCTCTTAATGAACACAAACATACCATCTTTTAGCCAAAATTGTGTATGAAAATAAGCATGTAAATAATATAGGTCCATACCTTGATCACCAATGAGAAATCTTGTATCATAAATTCACCAACTTCTTATTTCAACTTGGACTTAGATTCAATATCCTTACCTTACTCTTCCCTTGATTCATCTTCTCTAATTCATACACACTATCCTAGCATCTTCAAACCTAGATAAGAGACCTATAACCCTTTTTTAAGTAGGACAAACCTCTTCAAGGTCTAAAATTATGAACTTACACTCATCAATTGTTGTAACTTCAAAAAACACTTTTCACCTCATGTTAGTGTTGTCAATTTTTGCCCCCTAGGAAAAAATGGACAATATGATAATACCGTAAGACCGAAGATTATTCCATAAAGATTTCGGGGTTATCAGGATAACTTCAAGCTTTGAAAGCCTTATATGTTATTCCGGAAGGTTTCAGTATCCTCTGGGATTGTTTCTTATTTTTCATATCTTGGAGGTTCAAATTGGTCTCGGAATGAGAAAATTTCCTTTGGAAGGGCCCATACTTACTCAACTCAATCAAGACATAGTTAAAATTGGCATATGTTTTTTCAGGTGTCTTGTCTTACCTTCATGTCCCATTTATTTACAGAAAAGTTCAAAAGTTTAAGAAAGGACAACATAAGGCTTGAAAATTTGTCAACGCCAATGGGAAAGAGCTAAAAGTGGCCGAGTTGCTCATTGAGTTAGTTGGCATGTGTTAGTGCAATTTGCGTAGAGTGAGATCTACACAAAACTCATTTCGGTGGTTGAATCTACATTCAGAAATTAGGAAATCGGGATAGTGAGCAATGAAGGTCGTGGAGTCATCACAGGACCAGAAGCTTGGGAACGAGGCAGGTCGAGTTGAATCAAGATTTCAGAGTTTAATTTTGGGGATTCTTTTCAGACAATTCCATTTTAGAATTTTGGAGATTTTTCGGATTAAAAATGCTGAGTGAGTTGAAAATTATGAAGCCCGAAACCCCAAAACTCCAAAAAAAAATTGGAAAAATTTTTGGGAGAAAATTTGGAAAAAATTTTGGGAGAAAATTTTGGAAAAATTTTTAGATAAATTTTTGGATCTTTCCGGTTCGGAATTTCGAAACTTTTGACCTCGGAGATTTCTTTCAGAACTTTCCTCTGTAGAATTTCAAAGACTTTTCTTTCAGGTTTTCAAAGATTTTATTTTCATAATTTCTCCAACTTCGGCTTCTAAAACATAGAGCTTAATTTCTACTTCCACATCAAGGGGAAAAGAGAAGATGAAGTAGGCTGTTGAGATATACAACAAGTTACAGGGTGTGAGAACCACCATTTCTAAAGTAGATGAGGCATTTTCTGAAGATACTAACAACCTGAATTTGAACCCAAATCAAGTTGAGCAGCCATGAGAGGATAGATTCGAGCTCCGAATCAATCAAAGTTATAGGGTTGACTTGGTCAAACCTTTTGTAAAAAATTTGTTATTTTCATGGGAGCATGTTCCCTTAATATTAACGACATTTCTATTTTTAGAAAAATGTTAGTTAAGGGCCCATCTGTAATGGCTCGGCCTAAGAACTTATAAATAGTGGAATGCTTCCATTATTGAAATATATTATTTTTGGGATATTATTTTGAGAAGAGTTGCTCTTCAAACTTGGAAGAGTGATTATGAGATTCCAAGAAACCTTTTAATTATATTCAGAGTTACACCTTGCTGTTGAAAATCTGATTTTTTGTGTTGAATGTTAATTAGCATTTACTTTGTGAATTTACAATTCCTTAGTGATAGTGATGAACTTACCTTTATTTCAGGTTGTTTATTTCAGGTTGTGAAGGAATAATACTACTATATTTTATGCCAGTTGTGAAGACTTCGTTTTCCTTCTACATTAATTTTTATGCCGTTATTGTCCCTACTCATAGAAATAGATGTTGTTATCTACATGTGTGGTTTATTTTTGATAAATTAATTGTGTTGTATCTAAATTGATCTACCCTTATGTACACTCGAGTTTAAAAGAGGAACGTTTGCCTTGGTTTATGGTATTTTATACCCTTTCTAATCATGATAGGTGAAGGTTTTTGGTGATGCAAGCATACCTCCCACATTAACCCTTCCAGATGTTAAAATTCCCTTAATTCGATGCATCACCACTTCTAGTATAGGTTTCATTTCCTTGCAAATATCTTTCCCTAATCTCATGAAATGTTAGCATAGGTCTAGTTAGCCATCTTTCTTGCATTAGAAGTAGTGTTTTGATTATTTGAGGAATAGGAAGCTAGCCTTCTCCATAGGTTCACCTTGAGCCAAGTCCCACAGCTTGAGATGTGATCCCATGTGTCCCAATCACACTGAATGTCGTGATTCATTATTAGGCCGTTCAGAGGGTACAATGATTTGGTGACAACACTTAGGCCACAAGAAACAACTTTTCACCTGATTTCATGTTCATATGGTGCACATAAAGTCCTAAAGATACTGTGCTAGATTTGTTCCTACTAATATGTTTCCCAAGACCACTTTTCATTCTCCCTTTAGGATCATAAGAAACATGTACCATGTGAACATATATTCTAACTAAATGACCATCTTCTTGCATCACACATATCTAAATTATTTATTATGAAATTACTTCAAGCTACTTAATAGATCACTCATCATTTCAAGAACATACCCATATAAGTCAAAATGATATTTCATAGCAAAAAGAACATATTGGTCTTATCATACCAATTTCTATTATGATATATATACACTTCTTTTAGAACCATTCACAAGATTATGTACTAATTCATAAAATAAAAAACTCCAAGTATACCAAATAAACTTCTTAGAACAATCAAAAACAAAATAAAACATACCTTGTGATGATTTTGACATGCAACATTACAAACCAGTGAAGCATCATGCTCATTACACCCTTCTTATCTTATTCTTATCAAATTCAGGTCTTCTAAAATTCTCATGAATCACTTTATACTTATGTTTGAACTTCCAAGCCTCATGATCGACAATAATTATTCAAGGAATTATCTTCAAGAGTCTTCAACCAAATCACTATTTTTGTATGATAATATCAAAAGTAACTCACCATCATTTTTTTTATGATTGTTAAACCATGTTGAATGGTGTCTCAACTTATCTTAAAATGCATCTTTATACTCTACCTAGAATACTACCCCTATTATCTCTTT
Source organism: Taxus chinensis (assembly GCA_019776745.2). Lineage (NCBI taxonomy): Eukaryota > Viridiplantae > Streptophyta > Pinopsida > Cupressales > Taxaceae > Taxus > Taxus chinensis. The sequence goes on along the minus strand of CM034148.1, from coordinate 624,560,733 downwards.
GTAGCATAAATATACATGCCTTCTTGACTATCATAGGGTTGATTAGGTTCACATAGTAGTCATGAGAAAAATAGACCTAAATAAGGTCTTGCAGCTTACTCTCAAGATCTAACATTCATGCTTTAGTTATTTAGTCAACTTACACATCATTGATACTCTCTTCCTGTATTCCATCAACCATGATTGTCCCTAATATTCATGACTATAACTGGGCATTCATCTAGCTATGAACACTTTACCTAGACCAATCTCTATCTTTCATACAAAAATTGAGATCAAACACCACAATCCAAAGACTCAAACCAACATATTACATCCTAAAATAAATCATACCCTTTTTGTATAAATTTCATAAGATCACGATGACAACAACAAACCTTCTCGAAGCATGATTCATGATTGTACCTTTAATGACACAAAATAACACATAGATACAAACCTTGAGACACATCCTCCTTTCATCCTTTTAAGCTCCCCCTATCAATATGCTTATTTTAACTAAAGAATGCCTCTAAGAAATTTAGTAGAGACATCTAACCAATAGGGACCTAGAACAAAAATTTAAGGAGATTCCAAGACCTCCTTGGCACCTATGACACCACATTTTTATCCTTCTTCAGATCAACCACTTGTGAATATCCTTGAATTTCTTAAAAAATTATCTTGGCTTGATTATTTTTACCTACTATTGGCTCCCATGCCTTGTATTTCCTCTTCTCCTATACTCTCGGAGCTTGAAACTTTTTATTTTTCCTTGAAAAATCATGAATACAAAATGTGGTAATGTGACCAGTATGATTACAATTGTAGCACACTATTTCGTTCATACCTTTTGACTGATACGAGTTGAAAATTTTACCATAATTCCATGAGCCCTCATACTTTGATGAACTTGTACATTATTTATCCCTATGCCCAAAACCATTGCAACTATAACCATAACCATTGATAAACTTATCAAACCTTAGATCATTTGGTTGTCTCACTGACCTTGTTTTCTCATGGATTTTGAAGCTATTATCTATATGATCTACCTTGGAACTCAATCTAGTAACCTATTTACTCTTAGTAGCATAATTTAGGATCACTCATTTATATTTTAGGTTATCCTTGAACCCTAGACTAGTCTTGTTACTTGCAATATTATTACTCTCCAAGATAACACCTAGATCCTTTGAGCTCTTTTCAAATATATGAAATTTTCTTTCCTTACCTACAAATTCAGACAACCCTATCCTTCAACACACTATAGAAATCAATTGAAAGGAATATGTCGTTCACCCCACTTGAACTATTATCTAGTTTAGACTTCCTTGATTACTATCAACCAATTCCAAGTCTATGTTTCACACTAAATAGAGAAAACTCACATAAACTAATGTAGAAAGTCTACTTATGGTGACTAAGGATAAGTAGACATACTCGAATCGACTTACATCAATTTGGGTGTGTTTATTCACCCTAGGTCAACATAAGTGGATGGAAACACTAGGCTATATGCCTATCATAGTTTAGAGTAAAGCAGTGACTTGAAAGTCCACTTTATGGAAACTACGTTTAGAAGAGCTAAGGTGAAATATCATGTCATAGTGGTTGCTCCGCAGTATCCACCTAATGACTGGAGTCATTAAGTGGGTACTACGCAGTAGCGACTATGCTATGATAGTCCACTTATTTCCAATAAATGAATCTATCATACTTACAAGTTCATTCATTAATTGATTCACAACTTGTTAATTGGTTTAATTTAACATTAGGCATCATACCTAGGGATAAACTATGTTGTTATGATTAATCCCTTAAGAAGGTATTGTAATGAACCTCCTTCTAAACTGAAAGTATGTAGATTAAATATGTATTTAACTCAATGAATTCACTATTCATTTTCCATTAATTCATTGAGAATTTAAATTACTCTGATTTAAATAAGTGAAGGACATCATTTACTTATCATTTATTTAGGCCATTCAATCTGTATAAATCAGATTTTTATAACTCTTAAGTTAGATTTAAGGACTTCTTTATCACTTAGTTCCATCTTATCATAACCTTGTTATCTTTCCAATTTATCATATATTGGTTCCCATTTGGATAAGATCTTATATACAATCACTTTATAGATGCAATTATCAACATAGGATAAGATCAATTCATTATGTACTTTTCAACATAATAAGAAAGTTCATTTTTCTTCCATTTAAGGACTAATATCTTATTCACAAATTAATAATGACACAATAGGTTATAACCCCAATAAGAATGCAATATCATTCTTTATCTCATAATATTTCATTACTGTCACAACTGAATAAAGTTTAACATAAAAAAAATACTAATTCATATTAGTTTACCATTATCTCATTTGATTAATGTATATATATATATCCCTCTACCCAAACTACACTTTAATCCATAAGGTACTTAATCATTCATGTCTACCTTCAACTTAGGATTAACTTAATCATGAAACATTGATCATAAAGAAAGAAAGGACTATCTTTCAAATTTTAATCATATAATAAGTCACTAGAGCAACAATAGATTTCACTTTAATTCAACAAATAACTCAAAACATTCAGTCAATAATAACACCATTTTCCAATAATTACATAATAATAAGGCACTAGGACTTTAAGGTTCATCATACAAAATCATTTTGAAAACTTTTATGACAATTAGACATTTGAATTAAATTAACTTCATCAATAAAATAAATGCAACTTCTTATAAGTCTTTCTTCTTTCAATTTTCACGAACTGAGCATGATAAGTACTAAAACATTAGAACATTATGCTTCATTCTAACAATTTCATGAAAGGAACACTGTTATTTAATGAAATTTTTTTGAAGTACCAAAATACGTACAACTCATTAAAGCATGCCAAAATTCCACAATGTCCAATATAGAAAGTAATTCAATTTAAGTCACACATTTAGGAACCAATTATCTATATCAATAAAAATTCAGTCATCAAGGTAAATTACTTCCATTTAACCCTTAAGGTCAAGATAGGAATACAAGTGTATTAGGATTTCAATCATATAATCCTATAGATTATATGTTTTGAAATATAACACCTTGTCATTCATTTTTAATATTTACTTATCTAATAAAATTACTTCAACACACTATAGAAATCAATATGGTATATTAGTAAAATAAGAAGAGTAAATAATTTTCATGGAAGTCATAGAATTCATCTATTATCCTAATAGTAACATTTATAACTACAATGAAAAATTACAATAAGACTAATAAATATCCAAATATCCAATCAAAAATCAAATGAAACTTGATTAAATAGTCAAGTTATCTACCTTTCCAAGTTTGTTAACCAGATTCCCCTTCACAAAGAATGTTATAGTTATACTATTATCCAATCAGTGTGGTTCAATATGAACCAAATGCAACACAATGGGTGTCAAATTGAAAGGATTTAAAGATATTTCCAACCATATGATAGTCAAGCTGAAATCAAATTAAATCCAAAGGAAGAATGATATGCATATCATAACAGCAAGCTTCATCTAAATTATTCTACAATAATTTATTGACCAAGTCAACCATGAAAAAATCAACTGGTCCATGTACCAAAAAGGATATCATTTACAATTGCTATTTATCAATCAACTATAAAAACCATCTCCTATATGAGGTCAAAATAAGGTAAATATAGTTAATGTAAAACATAATACAAAACAATCCCAATAATACAAGTTTTCAAATTCGTACTCTCAGGGGTTATGAACCCCTTAGCTCATTCACAAAAATTCCACATAACCAGTTTAAAATAAATCCAAACAAATTTACTAATTCCAATCCACATGTTAGCCATTCGAAAAATGAATACTAGGAAAGATATTGAATTAATTTTGATACAAGAAAGGTTTCATTCACACTCAGGAATAACTTAAAAGAACTGAAATGAGGTTTCATCCTTAATAATTTACAGAATCGAGACAATAATAGATCATAGTCGAAAATGAATTCCCTGATACGAAATATATTCAAAGATAAAATCAAGTAACAATTATCAAGATACAAAATGCCACCATAAGAGAACAACTTGAAACCTAAATTCAAATATAGCCCCCGAATGGAAAAAGCACACAACTTAGAAAATAAATATCATAGAATACCAGGAACAAAGCATTACCCACTTCGATCAACATTCATGACAACACTAAAAGGGTGGTATTAAGCCAATACAATAGATACTCAAAAAATAAAATGAGATTACAAATCCATACCAGTAAACCAATTACCATCTTCCATATGGAGAGATTCGAAATATTCAAACTGTTAACACCCAAAATGGGTTTAAACCTGATTTTTGAGTCTTAAAATAGTATTGAACCAACCTTACAAAGAGAATGGTCACTAAGACAAAATATAAAACCTGATTTGAGTTAACTAAAATGAAAATAGGAAATCTTTTGTCTATTTTCTAACTTCACAAGTAAAAAATGAACCCAAAATGTTATTTCCATGTGGGTTTCAACCGTGTAACCAGAACTTCAAACTTAATACAAAGGATTACACATAAATAGTAATAATCAAACCAAAGATACATGATTTTTCTAAACCTTTACTTAAATCACACACCCAGATCTAGTTATGCATGCAAAATCATTTTCATCGACTTAAACCAGATATTCAAAGGTCCTTATAAGAAAAAGAGTCGATAAATTTGACTTAACCAAATATTCAACATATACCATATTGAAACCAGAAAAGGGGTAGAAATAAAATCATAACCGCAAAAAATCAAAACTTATAATGTAATTTCATAGAAGAGCAGAGTTCTTTTTATGAAGTAATTAGAGAGAGCAGATTATCATAATGAGTTAGAGCATATCATGTCTGGTAGGGCTCCTGCAAAAATTTGCCAAGCTCTCAAAGTTTCCTTTTAAAACTTTCACTATTGATTCCACAAAAAAATTGCAACAGAATCAATGTGAACCCCATTTTATTATTTCCCATCATTCTTTTGGCTTCAAAAATGAAGTCTCTTCCTCTAAATTTTCCATGCAATGGAAAAATTATAAATGCAATAGCATTGAACTACTAGTTAGAAAAATAGGAGATCAACATGCAGAGCCATTGATCTCGAAAAATAAAAATGAATGATAAAACCAACTCTCTTCCCTTTCCACCTTTCCATCTTGGTGTTTCCCAAGGTGGTTTTCTGCTTATTCCAAGATTAATTAATGTTATGATAGTTTTCTAGTCACCCCATTAAATTGGCCAATTTCTAGTTAGTTTTAGTAATAACTAAATTTTCTAGACAATGCAAAAACCATAACTAGCTACCTAGAGCTTAGTTCCCACCAAATTTAACTTGGTATCCTCGAAAGGTGGCGATAAGATAATAATTAAATGTCATTAGTTATTAGTACAACGTGGGTTCATGCCCAGCTAACCGAGCTTAAACCATTATGTTTTTAGTTACCGTGGTAAAGTATTAGGTTAGTTATAGGTCCTCACATAAGTTTAGACCCCTTAGTGAATAATACTAACCTTATCTTAGGTTAGGATATTAATGAATTCCTTATGGTAGTTTAGGGATTAGGACCCCTTACAAAAATACATCAGCCATAGCCCAGGTTGATGATCAATATAACCAAATTTAGATTGTACAATATTAGGTCCCTTAATAATTAATCTTCACCTTAGATTAGGTTTAGTTAGGTATTTCTAATATTTCACAAGAACATTTCCATTTTGAAATTTATCAAATAAAATCAAAAAAATTAATAGGAATCATTAACAAGATGCTCTCAATGATCTCTTATTTATTTAATCTTGAGTATGAAGGTATCTCAACAACAAAAAGGAGTCAATTTGACTTAACAAATATGATCATAACAACCTATCGATCATAGGCATGCCTTGGATCACTAAAATTGATCCAAGGGATGGCCATCATTTTAAATATAAATGTAATAGTCTAAGGAACATATTTAATATCATGACTGAGATAACTTACCCACATGGTTCCAAAAGACTGCATTTACATCTTATCGCCCGAATTCACATAATTTACTTCAAAACTCAATATAGTGAGTATAAGAAAAAAATTCAACATCAGTACAATATTTCCAAAGTGTGATTACATCAGATTTAGAAGGTAGATCATATCATCTACATAAAACATGATTAATCAGTTAAAAAGAGTATACATCTTAGAACAAGAATCACATATAAACATTTGCAAACTTCAGTTACAAAATCAAGTACAAATATCAACATGGCAGAGGTATTACATATGAGGGGGAAGGTTAGCATGTAAAATATTCCTTTCATACTCAATCTCAGTGCTTGGAGTGTTTCCCTTTAACCAATTCCCTAATATATGAATATTGCTTTCTAGGTGCAACATATTGCAAACCTCCTTTCGATCATCAAAATATAGTTGATGGAGCTCAACAACCTTCTTTCATTCTAATTTATGTGACTTCTCCTTCAAAAATTATATCTCACCCCATTCATTCTAAATTGCCTCTAATGTTTCTTGATAAAACACCTTTTGATGCATAGGTTAGGGAAACTTCAAATGTAAAACCTCCTTTTTAGTAATGACAGGTTTTTATTTCTGAACTTCTCTAGTGTGGGTAGCCTCAGCGCGTGTAGTAAAATTCATAGAAACTAACTCATGATCTGGTGCCAAATTTGGCATCCATTGGTCTTCCACAGTGCATTGCACTCTAACCATTCCTATGCCCACGTTCTCTTGTTTGTGTTTCTTACTCAAATGTTCATATAAATCTGAGCACTCTTCATAGTTTTGATTGTTAGGAAATTATATTGTCAGTACTCCATTAAATTAATGAGATTTTTTGTATAATGAGTTATACATGATTTATGTGAATAGAGGTTATTATAACCACACATGTAAATAGTTTAAGGGAGTTGGAGGAGTTGTTAAACCAAACTCCCTAATTATAGTTGTTGTATTTTGTATATATGTGTAATCTACTCCACATGAAAATTAATCAAGTATTTTTGTGTGTTTGATCTTCCATTGTACCAAGATTTTGTATCAGAGAAATATCTGATCCTTTGCAATGTAATTCTAAGGGTAATGAGGGACAACTGCATTTATCCTTGTGCATGGTGAAACTATTATGTGAGAATATTTAAGATTATTTTTTATTCTTTTAAAGTTTAGAATAAGTTGTTAATTCACTAACTATCTTTGTTGCTTGCCTAGTTTTCACAAATAGAGCGAGCTCTTTAAATTCTTCCATTGTAATCTCTAGAAATGACATAATACATTAATTTTGTGTTCAGATATACATCTATTAGAAAGGACCAATTAGATCCTCATTCTCCTGTTAAAAGGTGGAACACCTTGAATACATACACGATCATCTTGAATAAAATACTCAGTGTGTCTCATTTCAACATCCCTGGATCTACAGATTGATACATCTATATGCATCAATTAAACTAGTAAATATTTTTTATGCCTATAGTTTTTGGACATATTAATTGTGACATTATCAGTGAATCTATCACAAAAATCTGTTCTCATATTGATACATGTTTCCAATGATCTAGAATTTTCTAGAAAGCATCCAAACCAAATATCATATTTCCCTTGGTTTTCTAGAGATCAACGTGTATAATGATTCTATCCCCATGTATCTTAGCTATAGATTATGTTATTTACCATTGACCAACTAATATGATGAAGTGAAAATAGTATCCTACGAATTTGTTATTATTCTACACAGATCTGTCCAAAATCTCCCAACTGGTTTCCATGATGGTGTTTTCATTGTTAGGAAAATTTTCTATGTGGAGACGCATTTCCCTGAGATTCTCTTCATACAGTTTTTTCAACTATCTTGTTAAAGTTTTGAGTCAATAGTAAGTATAATTTATACATATTGGCTTGTTAATTTTTTTTAAAGTCATATTTTGAGTGACGTAGTTCATATATATGGGGTTAATATCACTGGTATATTATCATTTTGTGTCATTAAAACTCAATGTTTTATGTCATGTAGAGTATTATTGTCAAAGTGTGGTTATTGTTGTCTATTTTATTGTATTGTGAGTCAATCATTATAAGGTAAGGATTTTTTTTTTAAATTGTGTGTTAAGGTGAATAATAGGTTATTGAGTTTATTTTTTGTCATCATTGTATTAGTATCAATAGATAAAATTGCAGAGTCATTGTCATTTATGCAATTTTCATTATCAATAGTTGTCAAAAAATGCATTGTATTTATAGGTGATTTTTGTATCTGTAATTTTTTTATTGTGGAGTCATTGAAAATTTTTTAAAAATAAAAAAAATTGCCACACTGTTCAGTAATTTGACACATTTTTGCTTGTACGCAACGTCCAAATTACGAAGGTTAGTTTTTGAGCTTCATGATCACATATGTTTGAGTTATCAGCCTATCAATGGAGGATGGATTCTAAGAAGGTTGGAGGTCATTCAACAACCTCTCATCAGTTGCCAATGATGGGTCCACACAAAGGTTTGGTGGCATTTTTTTAGTGTGCTTTTATTTGCGTGTAGTGTGTTTCAAATTTTAGTGTTCCTATTTGGTTTGTGGAATAAGTGGAAATTCCACATTAGGGGGGATATGGTCCAATGTTCCATTTCCAGTTTATGTATGAGAAATAGAATTCAACATATTTTCCTATGTTATTCCCTACAATGTGATATAGATAAGGTATGATAATAGTACTTGGCACATCATGATGTGGTTGTAGGTAAACCACTTGAAAACCTTGCTTTTTGGTTTGTGGTACTCCAGTTGTAAAACCACCATTTTCGGTTCGTGGTTAACCGTTTGAAAACCATACATCAGGTTTGTGATCATCCCACAGTAAAAATCACCTAATCATGAAAGAAGGGGAAAGTACAAACATAGGTTTTCCCCATGTTTGCACTAAGGAGGTTATTGTTACGAAATTATATTGTTAGTGCTCCATTAAATTAATGAGGGTTGTTGTATAATGAGTTATAAATTATTTACGTGAATTGTCGTTATTATAACCACACATGTAAATAGGTTGAGGGAGTTGGAGTTTTTAAACCAACCTCCCTAATTATAGTTGTTGTATTTCCTATATATGTGTAACATGCTCCGCATGAAAATTAATCAAGTATTTTTGTGTGTTTGATCTTCCACTATACCAAGAATGATTCTTTCCACATAAAGAACAAATAATGTTTTGTGGACACTCATGCCTGTAATGATGAGGAGATCCACATGTATAACAAGTTCCATGATGTAAATCGCTTCTTCCACCACCGTGCCCTTAGCCTCTAAATCCTCCTCGATAACCTCAACCTCTACCACGACCTTCATTAGAGCACTCTTCATATGATCATGGTCATGATGCTCACTTTTCTACTTAGAATTATTTTCAACACTAGTCTATTGTAAACCAATATCAATGGCATCATGAATCTGATCAATTAACCTACAATCTTTAGTATCATGAGTGGAAGAACTACAAATCTTGTAGTAGTAGGACACGATCTTTCTTATCACGCACTACAATAATGGACACCAACTTGAACTTTGGTTCAAATCATAGATATCGTAATCCAAAAACAAGGAGTGCACCAATTTACTAGGGAAACTATCCTGAGTATGCCCCTCTACTTCACAATATGTACACCAAATTCTGTTGCGTGTCTAATGTGCCGAATTAACAGATAATTTCTCCAATTTTTTAGCCATTGATTTAATTATGGCTTCTAAAAATGGTCTTACTCTTGTGTCTACACTCCCTACCACGCTACTTTAAGTGCCTCACATAGATCTATATAATTCTTATGTGAAAGCACCCTCCAAAAAGGCATGAGAAGTCCTCCAAAAAACCACTATGCATGTTGGCTTACATGGATGTCATAAGATAACTTAGACAAAATGGTTTTGAATAGAGCATCATATTCCCAAACTCTCTCATTAGTTCCTTTCTTAATATATTTAAATGTGTTGATGCTCTTCTGCTCAAACTCGGGGATATGAAATTATTTCAAGAAATCATCTCGCAGCATGGTATAATCTATACAATTCTAGTTAGGGTCAAAATTTATGTACCAACTATGTGTCCTCCCCTGTAATGTAATTACAAACTGACTGACCTTGTGCTCTAGAGTAGTTATCCCCTTCGCAATACCACACAAGTAAGACCCTTTGGGCTCACGTAAAAACTAGAACTCAAAAAATTATGGGAAAGAGTAAGTGGAAACAACATACTCAAGAGTATAGTTTTTCAAAACACCACATAAAAAAACATTCACAAAGTGCATCCAAATCAGATATGCATCATACAAGGCCTAGAATTCTTTCTACGTCCAAAAAATCATGTAAAACTTCTAGTTTATCTTAGATGTATAGGAAACCATCCACTCGTACAAATCTATGGGAAAGATGGAAAATAAAGTCTCGTAAAGCTCATTATACAATTTTTTTTCAACCCATGCACGTACATTAAATTCAAGTCTAGTGATAAATCTAGGAGCATACTCTTCTTCTATATCATCTAACCACTCTTCAATATTGACCAAGGTCAACTGGTACATATTCATCATACAACATCCTGAAAAACAACTGAGAAAGAGGTGCCAACAATGGAACTAATGATGTAGCCTAGAATTAACTGTAAATAGCCCAAGGTGTGTTAGCACATCACTCAGCCTAAATTGAGCACTCATCCACAGCATGCAAAGGTGTCAGGTCCCTCTTAGGGAATATTTTCCAATATGTTAGCATGATCACAAGTATATTTCATATCCATAATATATAATCAATTAAACCACAATGCGTAAACCAGATCTAGATCTAAACCATATGAAGGAATAACTAAACAATTACTATAATAAGTGTTACCATACAAGATCCTTGCCCAGTTACATCCAACACCAATATCTAGCTAATTAGATACATTATATTAAATATTGTAAAACATATAATCTCCATACATCATAACAATGTCACCATGGTTATGCGCACTAACAGATTCGCATCATAACACTACAATAATCACAAACTCTCTAAACCATGTAAATCAATACATATTTATAGGGGTGGGGAATTTTCCTTCATGGCCCGTACACCTTCCAAAAATAGGCTACATACTAATAATAGCCATGCACCCTTACATAAGAATACAAAAGTATGCAAGCACTAATAATAGATATCCTACAATTAACTCTTAGTTCAAATCCTATTATTAGCTCAAAACTTTACATGGCGCTCAATCTTCCACTTATCCAAAATAACCTTGGCATAGTTTGCAAGTCTTATATAATTCAATCTTATCACTCCATGTCTATCGTTATCCTTTACTACAAAAATGGCTAAGTCTTGTTTCCAAACTGTTCTAGGTGCGCTCTTCCACGTGCCCTGTGCCTACACACCCAAACCTTATGTGCTTACATACTTGAGTTGTATTTCCTCATCTCAATGGTTTCCAGACCAGAACTGGTTTACCAGATCATGCTATTGGAGTTGTTTTAGGAAAAAAAGATGGATTTCTGAATTATGCAATTTATTATGCTAGCAAGAACTTGTATCATGTAGAGTTAAACTACACACTAAAAACAAAGGATTTCTTTATACACTACATCACAAGTTATCTAGTGTTCATTCACAATGATCATGCTGAAATCAAATATTTGATAAACAAACCAGTAATAAGCATCAGAATCATAAGGTGGTTGCTCCTCTTGCAAGAATTTGATGTCACCATAATGGAAAAGCCTAGAAAGGATAATGTGGTAGAATATTTCCTTTCAATTATGGAGACCAATAGTGAAGAAAAAGTAGTTAATTAATCCTTTCCATACATTGAGAACTTATTTATTATCTCTTTAAAAAAAACCCCATTATGTAGACATAGCCAACTATTTGGTCTTAGCGAAAACACCTCCACATTACTTCTACTCTGAGAAAAAATATATAGTTGAAAAGATTTTATATTTTTCATGGATATCTGGATTTCTATTTTATAAGGGACAAGATAAAATAATGATAAGGTGTATAGATGATGATGAGACATTTGATGTCCTCAGAACCTACCACAGTGAAACTTGTGGAGGGAATTTTGTTGCAAAATGAACAATGCAGAAGGTGTTGAATATTGGTTGTTATTGGCCAAAATTAAAAAAGGATGTAGCAATATACACCAAGAGATGTGATTGATGTTAGAGAATGGGTAAGCCCACCAGATCTAATGAGATATCTATTGTCATGAAAATGTGCAACAGGGAAATTGGAAGTTTCCAAGAACGACAACTATACCCCTATGGAAAAAATTTCATTCCTAGGCACCCCAAGTCAAATCCATCAGTTTGATCACCCCCTATTTGATGTCAAATTTTTCCCCTAGGTGATTTAGTAAAGTGCACTCATTCCACCTAGGTGATTTTAGGGAGTTTTGAAAAGATGTTATCTTTTGGCAGTATTGGGAAGGGCTATCGTTGGCCTTCCCAGGACTGGATTCAAACCCCTGGAGTGGAGCACAAGGGAAAAATTAAACATAGACATGAATTGAATACATTAGAACATAATAGAAATTATTTTGGAAGGCTTTGGGAAGTTTTGTAATACTTGAAGCAGTTTGAGAAAAAAACACAAGGTTCTCAAGCCTAGGCGGTACACAGGCCTAAAACAACTGCTGGGATTCAAAAGAAGATTCCAGGAGCTATGGATGGAGTTGGAAGTAAAACAAAATATCTTAAGAAATATGATTCCAAGACCTACATGATGGTGAAATAATATTTTTCACAACACCTTGGTGCATATGATTGGAAGGTAGTTTTTCTCAGGCACAAGTGGAGTCCCATATCAAAAATCTGATTTTTCAAGGATCATATGGTCGAATTAAGACATGATACCCACATAATTGGATTAAAAATTCTATTTAAAGTCAGGATAATATAAAATTTAACCAATAAATTTTCCCAAGAGCTCAAGTTATCTTCATTCCAAGTTACCCTCTCAAAGGCAGTTCAGGACTTAGTCATTTTTTCGAGAGGAAATGTGTCAGCACCAGGAGCCTGGTGGGATTTCATGCCCCCAATGTCCCTGAATTCAGGTACATCAGCCCTTGGAAAATTTTTCCATCATTCATGTGACCTTTGGGACCCTCATATGACCTCCAAACTTGACAGTTCAGCCCCCAGGGGCTTATTTGGAGCATGTATTCCTTGTCGTTGGATTGGGCGCCACGTGTCAGCTCCAAGACCACCATGCAAACTGATGTCCCTTATGCACCTAAGGTGGGGGACATAAAACCTTGAAAAATTTTCCCATCCCCCATAGGGAGTCTTCTGGACACTCATGTGATAGCAGTTCAACCCACTGGTGCTTATTTGGAGCGTGCATTCCTTGTCGTCGGATCGGGTGCCACGTGTCATGCTGTTAACCACCATGGAATTTGATGTCCCTTATACACCTAAGGTGGGGGACATCAGACCTTGAAAAATGCACCCAGACCCCATAGGGAGTCATTTGGACACCGATGTGACCTCCTTTCAGCTCCCAATGCTTTACATCAACTTTTTCCTCCTTCATTCTCTGTCGTTAGATCTAGTGCCACGTGTCACCATCTTGCTCATTGTGGAAATTAATGTCCCTCACATCCCTAAGGTCAGAAACATCAAGCATGGAAAAATGTTCCCAAGCCCTACTTGTGCATATCTTTTTGATATTTTTCCAAGTGCCGCTTTTTCCCGCTTCTAACTTCTAACAGTTATGTGTGCATTTCATTCCTCCATACTTCCACTACAACATTCTTCCATCACTCCGCCATTGAAAATTCTCAAACCTTCTCAACCAAAAAACTAAAACACATTCCCCAAAATGATGTGTAGATCTAAGAAGGAATCCTCATCAAACACAGAAGGAAAAACACAAAGAACAAAAGGAGAAAACAGAGAAAATTCCATAGCCATGAAATGAGAAGTTGAAGAAATCTCCCAAACAGATGCATGAAACAACAAGATATATTTTTCTACTCTTTCCTCTACCCAAGGCCATTAAGAAGACACCTTCAAAATCCCCCCATGTGTGACATAGCATCCACAATGAAGAAATCTCATTTCTGGCTCAATGAAGAAAGAACTGGGATTTCCCATCAAATCGGTTGTCGAATCGAAGTAAGATTGCACGTGAAGCACCAGAAGAAAAAACCACATCAAAAATATAATTTTTTTCACAAACGGAGGAGAAAACCAGACATGCAATTTTGAGGTCCATTAATGGCTGCCATACCCAGAAGCACTGCCAGGTCTGAAAATTAAAACTTTAAAATCTCCTAGATTATTAAGCGGGCAGACCTAAAATTTCAAATGGATGATATTGGGAAAATATCCATATCAAAAAAATTTGTTCCACATCAATCTGACTCCCAAAGGCAAACTTTCTAAAAATAGCAGGTCTACTACATATGAACTAGTATTTCGGGAAAGTCATTAACAGAAGAACCTGCGAAGGAGATGAAGATATCAAAGGTGCACTATAGCTAAGAATTCACCAAAACGGAAATTTTTGGCATTTACTAAAAATAGTAAGTGGGCCATCGAGTACTTGCTAAAAATAGAAATTTGATCCAAAGAAGTGAGGAATGCAAGGAGAAAGGGGAATCAAGGTCACAACACTCAGCTAAGGATTGAGGGAGTTACTTTTTTACACTTACTAAAAATAGTAAGTTATACTCAAAGAGAAGTTTTGGCACAATGGGATGTATAAGGCTAATAATTTAGGGGGACATCATTGTTTGGGAGCATCCTAGCCATTTTTCACAAGGAATTCAAGATCCACCTTAGTTCATTGAACTGGGTGAGCATTCGGGAGCTAATTTGGAGGATTTTCAAAGTGTGCAAGGAGTTCGAAGATTTACATTTTCACTACATTTAGAGATTTCCATCAATGAGGATCAACGGACTTCATCGAGTGACATCTACTCTCTCTCTCTCTCTCTCTCTCTCTCTCTCTCTCTCTCTCTCTCTCTCTTCCCCCCAACTTTCCCTCGCTTTTAAATGTTCTAATTCTTCGTTGGGGTTTGCACTTTTTGATATGCCTTTAAGTCACTTAAAAGTGACTTTAGAAACATAATGTAAATTAAGTTGCCTTGCTATTATAAAAGGGACTTAAATATTTAAAGTGGAATATAAATATTAAGGCATATGGAGGGTGATGAGGAAGATGATAAGTCACCTCTCATTCTATAAATTGTAACCACCATTCTGATTACAAAGGGTTGGTAATTGGTCTTGTAGACTCAAGAGTGCATTGTACCTAGGGAAAGCAAAGGACGTCCATTTTCTTCTAATCTCTTCCCCTCTCAAATTTCTTCAATTCCCACATTATGTATAACTTTTATTTAAGCAATCAATATAAGGAGTTTCTATCTTTCTTTGACTAAGGGGTTTCTTGGTACTTGGTGATCGGTGAATTCTATTTGGTCTTGTTGCTATTCATAGAGTTTTTTTCTTTCGATAAATGCATGTGTTGAAGTTTCTAACTATTGTTTGTGTAGGAATCTAATTTTCTACCTGCAACATTAGTTCTCCCACCTGTTTTCTCACTCCCCTTGGTGCATATGATTGGAAGGTAGTTTTTCTCAGGCACAAGTGGAGTCCCATATCAAAAATCTGATTTTTCAAGGATCATATGGTCGAATTAAGACATGATACCCACATAATTGGATTAAAAATTCTATTTAAAGTCAGGATAATATAAAATTTAACCAATAAATTTTCCCAAGAGCTCAAGTTATCTTCATTCCAAGTTACCCTCTCAAAGGCAGTTCAGGACTTAGTCATTTTTTCGAGAGGAAATGTGTCAGCACCAGGAGCCTGGTGGGATTTCATGCCCCCAATGTCCCTGAATTCAGGTACATCAGCCCTTGGAAAATTTTTCCATCATTCATGTGACCTTTGGGACCCTCATATGACCTCCAAACTTGACAGTTCAGCCCCCAGGGGCTTATTTGGAGCATGTATTCCTTGTCGTTGGATTGGGCGCCACGTGTCAGCTCCAAGACCACCATGCAAACTGATGTCCCTTATGCACCTAAGGTGGGGGACATAAAACCTTGAAAAATTTTCCCATCCCCCATAGGGAGTCTTCTGGACACTCATGTGATAGCAGTTCAACCCACTGGTGCTTATTTGGAGCGTGCATTCCTTGTCGTCGGATCGGGTGCCACGTGTCATGCTGTTAACCACCATGGAATTTGATGTCCCTTATACACCTAAGGTGGGGGACATCAGACCTTGAAAAATGCACCCAGACCCCATAGGGAGTCATTTGGACACCGATGTGACCTCCTTTCAGCTCCCAATGCTTTACATCAACTTTTTCCTCCTTCATTCTCTGTCGTTAGATCTAGTGCCACGTGTCACCATCTTGCTCATTGTGGAAATTAATGTCCCTCACATCCCTAAGGTCAGAAACATCAAGCATGGAAAAATGTTCCCAAGCCCTACTTGTGCATATCTTTTTGATATTTTTCCAAGTGCCGCTTTTTCCCGCTTCTAACTTCTAACAGTTATGTGTGCATTTCATTCCTCCATACTTCCACTACAACATTCTTCCATCACTCCGCCATTGAAAATTCTCAAACCTTCTCAACCAAAAAACTAAAACACATTCCCCAAAATGATGTGTAGATCTAAGAAGGAATCCTCATCAAACACAGAAGGAAAAACACAAAGAACAAAAGGAGAAAACAGAGAAAATTCCATAGCCATGAAATGAGAAGTTGAAGAAATCTCCCAAACAGATGCATGAAACAACAAGATATATTTTTCTACTCTTTCCTCTACCCAAGGCCATTAAGAAGACACCTTCAAAATCCCCCCATGTGTGACATAGCATCCACAATGAAGAAATCTCATTTCTGGCTCAATGAAGAAAGAACTGGGATTTCCCATCAAATCGGTTGTCGAATCGAAGTAAGATTGCACGTGAAGCACCAGAAGAAAAAACCACATCAAAAATATAATTTTTTTCACAAACGGAGGAGAAAACCAGACATGCAATTTTGAGGTCCATTAATGGCTGCCATACCCAGAAGCACTGCCAGGTCTGAAAATTAAAACTTTAAAATCTCCTAGATTATTAAGCGGGCAGACCTAAAATTTCAAATGGATGATATTGGGAAAATATCCATATCAAAAAAATTTGTTCCACATCAATCTGACTCCCAAAGGCAAACTTTCTAAAAATAGCAGGTCTACTACATATGAACTAGTATTTCGGGAAAGTCATTAACAGAAGAACCTGCGAAGGAGATGAAGATATCAAAGGTGCACTATAGCTAAGAATTCACCAAAACGGAAATTTTTGGCATTTACTAAAAATAGTAAGTGGGCCATCGAGTACTTGCTAAAAATAGAAATTTGATCCAAAGAAGTGAGGAATGCAAGGAGAAAGGGGAATCAAGGTCACAACACTCAGCTAAGGATTGAGGGAGTTACTTTTTTACACTTACTAAAAATAGTAAGTTATACTCAAAGAGAAGTTTTGGCACAATGGGATGTATAAGGCTAATAATTTAGGGGGACATCATTGTTTGGGAGCATCCTAGCCATTTTTCACAAGGAATTCAAGATCCACCTTAGTTCATTGAACTGGGTGAGCATTCGGGAGCTAATTTGGAGGATTTTCAAAGTGTGCAAGGAGTTCGAAGATTTACATTTTCACTACATTTAGAGATTTCCATCAATGAGGATCAACGGACTTCATCGAGTGACATCTACTCTCTCTCTCTCTCTCTCTCTCATCTCTCTCTCTCTCTCTCTCTCTCTCTCTTCCCCCCAACTTTCCCTCGCTTTTAAATGTTCTAATTCTTCGTTGGGGTTTGCACTTTTTGATATGCCTTTAAGTCACTTAAAAGTGACTTTAGAAACATAATGTAAATTAAGTTGCCTTGCTATTATAAAAGGGACTTAAATATTTAAAGTGGAATATAAATATTAAGGCATATGGAGGGTGATGAGGAAGATGATAAGTCACCTCTCATTCTATAAATTGTAACACCATTCTGATTACAAAGGGTTGGTAATTGGTCTTGTAGACTCAAGAGTGCATTGTACCTAGGGAAAGCAAAGGACGTCCATTTTCTTCTAATCTCTTCCCCTCTCAAATTTCTTCAATTCCCACATTATGTATAACTTTTATTTAAGCAATCAATATAAGGAGTTTCTATCTTTCTTTGACTAAGGGGTTTCTTGGTACTTGGTGATCGGTGAATTCTATTTGGTCTTGTTGCTATTCATAGAGTTTTTTCTTTCGATAAATGCATGTGTTGAAGTTTCTAACTATTGTTTGTGTAGGAATCTAATTTTCTACCTGCAACATTAGTTCTCCCACCTGTTTTCTCACTCCCCTTTCTTTCTCTATAGATGAAGACTTCCCTAGCAAGAAATTGCTAGCTTTTCCACAAGGTCAGTGGAGTGCCC
This sequence comes from Taxus chinensis, assembly GCA_019776745.2. Taxonomy (NCBI): domain Eukaryota; kingdom Viridiplantae; phylum Streptophyta; class Pinopsida; order Cupressales; family Taxaceae; genus Taxus; species Taxus chinensis. Next base: position 624,542,281 of record CM034148.1, on the reverse strand, counting down.
CTGTTGGATCCCCGGTCGAAAGACCACAATAGAAATCCACACTTTCTCATGCATGCACATATGACAGACACCGATTAAGTAGAGGGACTTAGATTCCTAGAGTGTTGGCAATAAGTCGACAATTTTTTCCACCCAACAAATTTTCTCACCAACATTTTTTGGCATCCACCATGGGGTAGATTTAGCAACATCTGCACCTAATATATGACCGCAAGGTCCCAAAAATTCAAAAAAAAATCAAATATTGAAAAAATAAAAAAGGATTTCATGAAAGTTCATTGTCGGAAGATACACTGCTGATTTCTGCACATGACTTTTCACATTTTATAGTGCCCTTTCATGTACCGACTACAAAAAATTTCAAAAGATGGTTAAAAGAAGATACACTAGGTTGAGCAGGTTGAGAGTTATTGCTGATTCCAATTTTGAAGCTTTGAAAAATCAGTAAGAAGGAATTAGAGATAATCCATACTTCTTCTCCCAAGCCTCCTCTCCATCTGGCACTTCGATTAGTTCTCCTGGAAATCTTATCCAAACTCCTTCAAATTCTCCAATTTTTCAACCATCATTGAACATTGAGTTCATGGAAGAAGAAGAATTTGAAGCAAGAGCTGAAATAGAAGTAGAAGAAATGATGGCGGATGAAGAAGAAAGACCTCAACCCATTGTTCCATGGGGGCAGGAATACAGGCCCGCTTGCTCTTGAACCCCCTCTTCATGATCTACCAATGGGTTCCCGCAAGAAATTTCCAAAGTTCAAAGGTGACAACTCATAACATCCTGAAAAACATGTTGCTACTTTCACTACATATGTGGAATTATTTTTGTCCAGCTACCTTGAGTTGCATTCCTCAAATGTGTACAAATATGAGTTGCAGGAAAAAATGAAGCATAACTCCATGAAAGAAATTTTTGATGCAGTATAATTTGTAGAAGATCCCGAGCTGATTCTTGATCTCTTCACTCATGCCATGGACATGCAAGACAAGTATGAGTTTTCCCTTATCCTCCCGTCAGGACTCAAACACCTCATAGGGGAATAAAGATAAGGGATGATTCAAATGTTTCTCATGAAGAAGATGTCAATGATCATAGACCCGGGAAAGAAATTAACTCAGAAGATTCAAGCAATTGGAATGAAAATCAGCATTGGGGAAGTGATGAGATGCTCTATGGAGAATCAGTTATATTTATAAACATGGAAAGCAACTACATGACAAAACCGATTTCAAAGAGCATGAAGGCAGTGAAATTTCCAAGCAAGGACCTAAGAATAAAGAAGATCACATGGAATCACTCCTACCATGTACATAGACAATTGTAAAAGCACCTAGCTTTCATAAATAGTTAAGGAGGGGAGGATACTTTCTGGAACCTGTCAACGGCCTCGCAAAACATCATCATTCGGTGTTTCCTCTTCAGGGGTAACTTTTGAGAAATAAAATCTACTTAAGTGAAAGTGGGTTGTCCCTTTCTTTGTACCATAGGTGATTGATAGGTGTGTTTCCCTTTCTGTTGTGTGTCATGTGTTTCCTTTCCTTCATTTTGTGTGTGTGTGTGTTTCCTTCTAATCTTCCTTTTTAGAGGTTGTACATGACTTTGCAATGCCCAATGGATAAGGCATTGGTCAATGAACCATATCATCTAAAATTGATATTTTAGATTCCCATGTCATGTCTTCATTATGCTCATTCCATATCATGTCCCCAAGTTAGAGCCAACTATTGTCGTGAAAATGTGCAACAGGGAAATTGGAAGTTTCCAAGCACAACAACTATACCCCTATGGAAACATATTCATTCCTAGGCACCCTAGGTCAAATCAATCAGTCTGATCACCCCCTATTTGATGTCAAATTTTTACCCTAGGTGATTTATTAAAGTGCACTCATTCCACCTAGGTGATTTTAGGGAGTTTTGAAAAGATGTTATCTTCTGGCAGTATTGGGAAGGGCTTCGTTGGCCTTCCCAGGACCGGATTCAACCCCCTGGAGTGGAGCATAAGGGCCAAATTAAACATGGACATGAATCAAATACATTATAACATCATGGAAATTATTTTGGAAGGCTTTGGGAAGTTTTGAAATACTTGGAGCAGTTTGAGAAAAAAAACAAGGTTCTCAAGCCTAGGCGGTACATAGGCCTAAAATAGCTGCTGGGATCAAGAAGAAGATTTTGGGAGCTCTGGATGGATTTGGAAGTAAAAAAAAACATATTCAAAAAGAGGATTCCAAGACCTAAATTATGGTGAAATAATATTGTTCACAACACCTTGGCGCAAAACATTGGAAGGTAGTTTTTCTTAGGCACAAGTGGAGTCCCACATAAAAAATATGAGTTTTTTAGGGACCATATGGTCGAATTAAGACATGAGAACCACATAATTGGATTCAAAATTCCATTTTCAGTCAAGATCATATAAAATTTAACCAAGAACTTCCATCGGGAGATCAAGTTATCTTCATTCCAAGTTACCCTCTCAAAGGCAGTTTAAGACTTAGTCATTTTTTTGAGAGGACACATGTTAGCACTAGGAGCTTGGTGGGATTTGATGCCCCTAACGTCCCTAACGTCAGGTACATCAACCCTTGGAAAATGCACCCAGCCCTCATGTGAACTTTGTGACCCTCATATAACCTCCAGACTTGACAGTTCAACCCTCGGGTGCTTATTTGGAGCATGCATTCCCTGCCGTTGGATCGAGCACCACGTGTCAGCTCCAGGACCATGGTGGAAACTGATGTCCCTTATGAACCTGAGGTGGGGGGACATCAGACCTTGAAAAATTCACCCATCCCCCATAGTAAGTCTTCTAGACACTAATGCAATCGCAGTTCAGCCCCCATGTGCTTATTTAGAGTGTGTATTCCCTGTCGTCAGATTAGGCACCACGTTTCATGCTCTTAACCACCGTGGAATTTTATGTCCCTTATGCACTTGAGGTGAGGTACATCAAACCTTGAAAAAATCACCCATCCCCCATATGGAGTCATTTGGACACCAATGTGACCTCATTTCAGCTCCGAGTGCTTTACATCAGCTTTTTTCTCCTTCATTCCCTGCCATTGGATCTAGTGCCACGTGTCACCGTCTTTCTCATTGTGGAAATTGATATCCCTCACATCCCTAAGGTTAGGGAAATAAAGCATGGAAATTTTTTCCCAAGCCCTACCTATGCGTATATTTTTTAAGTTTTTCCAAGTGTCACTTTTTCCCACTTCTAACTTCTAATAGTTATATGTGCACTTCATTCCTCCATACTTCCTCTGCAACATTCTTCCATCACTCCACCATTGAAAATACTCAGACCTGCTCAACCCATCAACTGAAACACATTCCCCACAGCAATGTGTAGGTCTCAGAAGGAATCCTCATCAAATACAGGAGGAGAAGCACATAGCACAGAAGGAGAAAATGGAGAAAACTCCATAGCCATGAAATGAGAAGTTCAAGAAATCTCCCAAATAGATGCATGAAACAACAAGATATATTTTTTGTAACATCCTCATTTTAGAACATTAGAACAAGAATTTTTTTTTTCTGAAAAATTCTTTCTAGTTCTAAATACATAATTTAGAACTCACAGATCATAACAATCATTCTTATAACAGATAACCATATGCATCTGTAATGACTCGGTGTACCACCGATCTATTCATTCCATGACTCGGTGAACTACCGATCTATTCATGTGTATAATAGAGTTGGCATTTTCATCTGAACACTTCACTCTTGCGGTTCTCTTCCCTAATCTGGGATTTCAGAATGCTCTGTCCAAGGAACCTATCTGAATAATTGTTACCATCATTCATTGGCATCACGTCCCTTAGACTAAGTGACATAGGACAACGCAATCAGCAGCTTGCGATACTTTGGCCAAAGATTTGAAACATATTGTTCATGTCTCTTATTCCTTGATGACATACTCATCAATCTGGAATACATCCTTCACCCCACTCCAATGTTATATAGAATGTCTTATACTAACTTCTGTCAGTCTCCCCTATCCCAAGTTTTCACTTAGGAATGGGTTAATATCATACTCACGTTATAAGGATGCTCTTGAAGACTAGGGGTAAGCTGACATATTGGGTCACCCACTGTTACCCCATGTGTCAAGGTACCCCCGAAGTCTCAAAGAGGCTGCCTCATAGCATGTCTATGGTCCTAACCGGTCCCAAAGGAAAATCTTGTTCGAGTTGCAGGTGTAAATCTTAACGATCAATGCAAAAGGGTGTTGCCATAAGTCACCTGCATTGCTGTATCCTCGAGAAGATCCTAATCTTCTTGAAGGTACAACCTTGCAGTTGTCATGTGACAACATCCTCCAATACTACCTCAAAAAGATTTACATAACTTCAAGAAGTTACTTAAGTTGAGTTGAATCTTGAATTAAAGGCCCTCCTAACTGGGTAGTCCTTTCCCAACCCAGAATTTCACACCTTTGAGTTTCCTTATGTAATTAAGTTCAATTTTCATACCGAGAGAAGTTTAATAAGATTTGTGACCTCATCAAGGTGTCCATCGGTTCCTAATAATCTTATTTCCTCATAATAGGGCAATAGCCCTAAGTTCTCTCATAAGGAAGCTAACTAAACCTGAAAGGGTTCATATCAACTCCTGAAGACTGAAATATATCATGACTTATTGCCAATAAGACATGGTGAATTTAATCCATCCATTACATTGCTTTGACTTATATCATTATTAAGGATTAGTATAATGCTCATCCTAGTTATAGCTACTTGTTAGGGCATAAATCAACCTTAACTTCCATAGAAATGCAGTGAACTAATTTTCAATTTAGCCATATTCATATTATAAAAGAATTACTATTCAAACATGAAGTAATCAGTCACATAATTTTCACAAGGCTTACTTAGGGATTCCATTTAGATCCCATGGCGTAAAATAATAAAAATGCACTCTTATTCATCCAGACGCGAGAAGATCAACCTCAACAAATTAAGAACATGCAGCCATGTAAGAAACAATTTCTCCATTTCATTTTAATCTACAAGCCTATACCATTACAATTTATGCACTAAGGCATATTTTAATACAATAAACATCAATAAAAGAATAACTTTCTTCCTATAGTACAATTAGAGAAGATCAAGTTGTAATTCATCATAAAAATCAGATTAAACAATTCTGAGCATCATATCAGATCTGCGTGCCTTTACCACTTACGATGTCCATCTGTAAAAATTGCTAGCACAGGTCAGTTCAGTGAACTAAGCATGATAAGCACTAATTCTTAAAACAATTACATTCCACCAATTGTTTCCATTAAACAACCTGTTTAAATGAAATCATTTCATCAAATCCATAAAACATGAATCACACTAATTAACCTTCTACCATACTAATATGACTTTAAAACATAACTTCATATTATAACTACCATATCAACTTAAATCGTTTCGGATGATTCATCTTATACAATAGAGACTAAGAAGAAACAAAATGTATCTAAAATATCCTATCCATCTGAAAACCAAGGACAGTATCCATCCTAATAAAATTACTCCATTCAAGAAATGAATTCTTACCAGTACATGTATCCAACAGATGTGCATTTAAACAATTCAAACAAGGATAGATTATAGCCTCTAAGCAAGTTCAACTGATGAAATTTCCTTTATACTTTATTGCATTATTTCAATGACATTGATAAGTATACCAACTATTACTACAATACTACTTTTATACAAGCAGATAACTGAATTAACTCAAACAAAGTAATAATATAACCTAAAGATAAGGAAAGGAGACTCCTATCCAGACTACAACACTTGCCACCCTCTCCTCATAAATTTGACAGTCTATTCATCTTATACCCCTACCGTAGAGGATGCATCATGGAGATACAAAAGAAGGGAGCACTCATAATTTCTAGAAAGGGAGAGAATACTTTCTTATTCCAAAAATCCTATATCAACATATACTTTACAACTTAAGAGAAAGAAACAGAGGCATTCAGATCTCCATTCCAAACAAGTTCAGGACTGTACCAACTTCCCAGAGTAATGCATATACAATCGATCTTGAATTCAATTAGGGAAGAAGAGAAAGCAAGAAAATCAACACCCAAGTTTACCATTAGCTCCAATCTGGTAGAACTGTTTAAAAGGTCACCCTTAGATCCCTAGGGTCTTGCAATTGCATATTAACAAAAGCCACAGATTGTTATAAACGAAATGCATATACGTTCAAATATCAGTCCACAATCCTGATCCAATTAAAACAGTCTACCCTTCACCTAGGACTCAAATCATTTTAGACTACGAGTTAGGGTAACTGCTATCGTTACTCACCAATAGGTTACACTAACTATTTACACTGGATAATTTGTTATTGCATTCAAGGATACCAAACAAATAGCACTTCCAGTGTTAATAGATGAATTCTATTGACAGATTTCAAGGTCACTACAGGCAACATCAACACAGTCATTCATATTCTAATATAAAAACTAATTTCCATTCGTGCAGACCTAAGATCACCCACAAATTGTTAGGGAACAGGGTTCATCAAGTAAATTTTCACTGGGTCACAACTGTGTTCTAATATCCAAGTAAAAATCGTAAAGGAAACATAGCAGCTACACCAAGTATTTCATCACTTACAGAACCCATAATCAATGACCATCCAGACCCTTTTCAACAGAGGTACAGGCTTGTATTCAAACATATTTCTTACGCATGTGACTAAACCAGTCGAGCTCTATAGAAGGAACTACAGTTTCATCACAATCCAACTATATATTCACCTGAAGCTGTCAAGTAATACAAGAGCTCATACGGCTAAGCAATAATCAATAAACCAACCAAATTAGACACAACAATTCTTTTCGTGTCATTCTCCAAACACGAAATCATCCAACACAACGTCTAACATGGTACAGTTTGGAAACTCATTACCTCAGTCAAACAAAGAGACATAAAACACGTCTACAGAATATGATACACATATAGTATTCACAGCAAGGTGAGAAAAACAAAAGAAACAGATTCAACATGATCTACGTATAACCAAGGATTCCCAATTCAACAAGAAAAGAAGAAAACCAATACTTGCTATCAGCCAAGCCGACTGTACAAAAATCATCTAAACAGAGTTGTTCTAATGAAAGCATTTAAAGGAAAGCAAGATTTTTAAAAGTTAGGGCCTATCATGCCTGATAGTGTCACTTAAAAATTCGAAGGAGACCTCTGAATGTGCTCGCACCTTCTCTTCTTCTTCCACGAAAGATTAAACAACAATAAATTGTTACCTCCATGCCTTATATACTTCCCCCGACAGAGAAGGAAGCTAGAAACTCTCAAAGTTGCCATGCAACACAGAGTAGACGGCTGGTTCGCAGAACCAGTGCTTAAGCAGAGTGAAAAATGGAATGCATGGAAAACCAAACAACCAAACAATATTCCTCTTGCATGCCTTCCCAAGCAATCTGTGCTCGGGAACCAAAGTTCATTAATTGCATTAACTTCCATCCTCCCGCCTATTTTCCATTGCCACCAACCGCCAAAATTGGTGATCGCCACAAGAAAACAAACAAACATTCCCATCCTTGGTGATACTGCCACGTCAGGTTATATTAGCCATTTGTAACCTCCGCCAAACCTGATAGCACTCCAAGTCCTTCAACCTTATCCCCTTCTTAAATGCCATGGAAACCACCGCCCATGACTCGCGACCCTTCTTAGTTCCCCCTCCCTTCTTAGCATTAGTTAAGATAGGTTAGAAACTTAGGCTAGCTCATAGTTTAGGTATGACATTAGTCTCACTTCCATAGCGCTAGGTGTAGTTAACCCTTAGGAGCATTAAGCTCATAGTTTAGGGCTAGGTTAGATTAGCAATTATTTTAACCAATAGGTTATAGTTTAGGTTGAGACTATTAACCATAACGAATCTAGTCTAGGTCCCCAAAATAGGACCAATCAGTGTTAGAGTCCATACCGGATAAACATTCCTGTAAGGAGTCTATTTGGCATCAATAAATTAAGCTTTTGGTATAAACATAAACATCTTACCTGGCTTAAGGTCCAGGCCTTCCTGATGTTATGATATCTGGAACCAAATTCCATTTATCATGATCAGCCTGAGTTAAACTCCGGGATTGATCATTCAAAACTCATTCAGACCTTGTAACTTTCGTAAGGTCAATAAATTTTGTTCATCCTTAATAAACTTAAAACATTCCTTGGATCAATGCAACTGATCCAAGGCTGAGTCACAAAGGTGGATAAATCCCCAATTCATCCAGAAATCAGGTTGAGAACTCAAATGCAAGAATGAAAGAAACAAAAGAGTCCAAGCATATTCCGGCTCAGTCAAAGATCTTCAAGAGCAAAGAGGATACAATCCATATCAAGCATGACTTCCCAAAACCAAAGGAACATGTCCTTATACAGAAGAAATCATTTATCAATACTTGAATGCTCTGGAGAAAGTAACAACAGTTCGGGGTGTTACATGCTTCCCTCCTAAAAGATTCATCGTCCCGATGATTACATCCCTTGATTTACCTTCAGGTCAATCAATTCATTGGTTCACAAAACAAATTACTATTTTCAACTCGAATAGTTCCAGAAATCAATAACACGATACAATTTATTCAACCTGATAATGTTTGCCCCAAAGATGGCTTACATAAAGACATGAAAAGATAAATCCAAATTCATAATATATATATTTTTTAGTCAACAGATTCCATTCTGTTCAAAAAGAAAGGGAAAAGCAATTTTCATCTCTTCCAGATTTTCCCAAGTTGCACTTTCTTCGTTAAACTGGTCCCACTGGACCTTACATTACCGTATTTCATGATTTCTCAAATGCAATTGGTGAGTTTCCAGCACTCATGTGGGTTTAACCACGATTATTCCTGGGTCTTGGACCTGCAAGGAATTCCAATTTAAAACATGTGACAAGTCTGAAACGTATTTCTTAAGCAAAGAAATATGGAAAACATCATGCATGCGAGACAAAGCAGGTGGTAATGCTAATCGGTAAGCTACAGGATTGATTACTTCGACAATTTTGAAAGGTCCCACATAACGAGGTGACAACTTGGCAGCCTTGCCAAAAGTTATAGAACTCTTTCTGGGTTTAACACGAAGAAAAACCTTTTCACCAAGTTCAAACTTTCGATCAACCCGCTTTAGGTCAGCATAGCTCTTCTGCCTATCTGCTGCTTCTTTCAATCGTTCACGAATCATTTTAACTTGTTGTTCCATTTCAGTGAGGATTTCTGGTCCAATTACCACTCTATCCTCAATACTATCCCAACTAACAGGGGTTCTGCACTTTCTTCCATAAAGTGCCTCAAAAGGTGCCATTTTAAGAGAAGAGTGATATGTATTGTTGTATGCAAACTCAACTAATGGGAGATATTCTTCCCATTTATACTGTTGATCCATGCAATACATTCGTAACATATCTTCCAACACCTGATTTACTCTCTCAGTTTGTCCATCCGTTTCTGGATGATATGCAGAACTGAAGTTTAGTTTAGTTCCAAGAGCTGTATTAAGCGTTTGCCAAAATCTTGATGTCATTCTAGGATCCCTGTCAGATATAATCAATTCTGGTACTCCATGTAACCTGAAAATTTCATGCACAAATATTTTGGCTAACACTGGAGAATCATCCTTTAGATTTCCAGCGATGAAATGAGCTACCTTTGTTAGTTTGTCTACAACTACCAAGATAACATCATGTTTATTTCTCGTCATAGGCAGCCCTTGTACAAAATCCATGCTTATTACTTGCCATTTATACTGCGGTATGCTATGGGGATATAATAGACCAGCAGGGTGCATGTGTTCTGCCTTAACCCGCTGACATTCTAGACAATGAGTCACAAAATCAATAACTTCCTTTTTCATTCCTTTCCAGAAGTATTGTTGTTTTAGATCAGCAAGCATTTTAGTAATACCCGGGTGTCCAGAAAAGGGCGAATTATGAAATTCAACTAACAATTTCTTTCTCAAATCATTTAGCAAAGGTACGTATACTCTGTTTTCATAACGTAAGATTCCTTCATTATCAAAATGAAAACCTTTATACCTTTCATCTTTTGGTTCTGCAGCAAGTGCTGCTTTTACTTGCTGAAAGTATATATCAGATTCTGAGGCACTTTTTACCTCATCTTTAAACTGAGTTCTTAATGTTATAAGAGCAGAAATGTGCTTCCTACGACTTAGAGCATCTGCTACTCTATTCTCTTTTCCTTTGATGTAGCTAATATCAAAATCATATTGAGACAAAAACTCTAACCACCTTCGCTGTCTTGCATTTAGATTAGGCTGAGTGAAAATATATTTCAGCCCTAAATGATCAGTTTTCAACTCAAAAGGTTTCCCAAGTAAATAGTGTCTCCAAACTTGAAGCGCATGAACAATTGCAGCAAGCTCTAAATCATGAGGGGCATAATTCAGCTCATGTAACTTAAGTTTTCTACTTTCATATGCTATGACTTGATTATTTTGTAACAAAACACCTCCAAGGCCTTCCCCAGAAGCATCCGTTACAACATTAAAGTCTCCATTAGGGTCCGGTACAACTAATATAGGTGCTGAAGTCAACTGAATTTTCAAACTTTTAAAAGTAGTTTCACACTTATCATTCCAAATAAATTTCCTATCCTTCTTCTGTAATGAAGTTATCGGTGCAGCCACTTTAGAAAAATCCTTAACAAATTTTCTATAATAACCAGCAAGGCCCATGAAGCTTCTTACTTCGTGTACATTCTTTGGTGCAGGCCACTCGGTTATTGCCACTATTTTTGAAGGATCTACTGCAATTCCTTCTTTACTAATGACATGACCCAAATAGTGAACTTCAGTATCAAAGAAAGAACATTTGGATAACTTACCGTATAACTTTCTTTTTCTCAAAATTTCCAAAACTATCCTCAAATGCTCATTGTGCTCCTCAACACTTTTAGAATATATGAGAATATCATCTAAGAATACAAGCACAAACTTGTCCAAATATTCTTGAAAGATATTATTCATTAAGTTCATAAAAGCTGTGGGTGCATTAGTTAATCCAAAGGGTAAAACCGTGAATTCATAATGTCCGTACCTGGTTCGGAAAGCTGTTTTATGAATATCTTCTTCCTTAATTCTTAATTGATGGTACCCAGATCGAAGATCTATCTTGGAATAAACTGATGCTCCACGCATCTGATCAAATAGATCGTCAATTCTTGGAAGTGGGTATCTATTCTTGATTGTTTCTTTGTTTAACATCCGATAATCAATACACAGTCTAAGTGTTCCATCTTTCTTCTTCACAAATATTACTGGTGCTCCCCAAGGTGAAACACTTGGCCTAATCAAACCTTTAGACAAAAGTTCTTGCAATTGTGCCTTAAGCTCGACTAACTCTGTAGTATTCATCCGATAAGGTGCTTTAGAAATGGGTTCCGTCCCTGGTTTGATTTCAATGGTGAAGTCAAATTCCCTTTTGGGTGGTAAACTTGGTAATTCCTCCGGAAATACATCCTTGAAACTTTGCAACAGTGGGTATCATTTCATGGAATCACCATCTTCTTCTGTAAATTCAGATATCTTTACTGCATATAAGGTACATCCTTTGTTTTTAGCCTTTTTAAGTTGCATAGCTGACAATTTTCTAACTGAAATTTCCCGTTTCACACCTTGAATTTCTGCTGTTTTCAGCCGATCATCTAAACATCTTATATTCTTTTCAAAGCAGTCTACTTTTTCTTTATGATCAGCTAACCAATTGACGCCGAATGACAACGTCATAGGATCCCAAAGGTGCAACATAGAGGTAAACTTCCATGGAAAAGTTAGGTAAGTCAAGGACTACCCCAAAAAGACACATACTCACTGTATGAACAGAGTTATTACCATACTGTACAGTCCAAGATTTATCCATTTTTCCAGCTTTTCTTTTAAGTTTAAAAGAGAGTTTACTAGAAATAAAACATTCAGTAGCTCCTGTATCAAAAAGAATAGTGACAGGTATGCCAAATAACTTACCCGGAACCTCTATAGGTGTCACTTGCTTTTCAGCTTGCTTGTCTGCTACTGCAGCATGTATCTTATGCTGCTGATTACGTTCATCCTTCTTCAAAGGGCACTGATTTGCGTAGTGATCTTTGCCACAATTATAGCAGCCTCCTACAGGTCCCTTTTTAGGCTCAAAATTACTTCCAGCCTTAAAATTATCACGTTGTCCTCCATAGGGCTTCTGCCCATTGTTATAATTCTTGGCAAAACTATCCCTTACATTTCCAGCAGGCTTATTCGCTGTCGTTTTCTTATTATTATCCACTGGAAACTTACTTCTGTTTCCAAACTTTTTCCATGGCCCCTTCTTGGGTGCAAGTGAAGTTGAAGAAGGGTTTGCAACCTTCTTCCACACTTCCTCTTTATGAGCAGAAATAGCCTTTAATTTCTGTTCTTGCCTTATGGATTTTTCAACAACCCCTTCCATAGTGGTTGGGCTGTGAACATCAACCTCTCCTCCTATCACGGGATTTAGTCCCATGATGAATTTCCATATTCTGAACTTCTCATCAGTTTGATACTGCGGTACGTACTTGAGAAGTTTCGTAAACCGCTCCCAGTATTCAGTTACAGTTAGCTTTCCTTGAACTAAGTTCTGGAATTCTGTCATTTTCTGATCATAGAAAAGTTGTGGCAGCCAACGTTGCCTAAAATAGCCTTTAAATTGATCCCAAGTGATGTTGGTCTCATCAATATTTAGCTCAGCTTTACGGCTGTCCCACCATGAAGATGCTTCATGGGAAAGCTGATAGGCTCCCCAAATAGCTTTGGTTTCCTCCGAGAAGTTTCTTATTGCAAAGTACTTCTCCATTTCGCTGAGCCAGTTCTCAGCTCCATCTCCTAATGTGGTGCCATCATATTTAGGTGGACTTATCCTTTTTATATCATTAGTGAGTTCCGCTGCCAACCTGGCCTTTTTGTTTTCTGGTTGGACAGGTACATTTCCAGTGTTATTACCAACACCCATATCGGGGTTGTCCTCAGGAGGTAGCTGATTGTTGTTACCAGCTTCATCATCCTCCTCATTTCCCATTACTTGCTGTTCAAGTACAGCCAAACGATCTCTTGTGTCCAATAGGGCAGCAAGGATCTCATCAAGCTTTTGGGTTGTTTCCGCCCCTCCCTCTGGTGGAGCATTATTCGCAACGTTCCCCCTTGTTCTAACCATTTTCTGTTACAAGAAAATTCAGGTTTTTATCAGATTATGGACACAATAGGTCCAAGAGCTGCAACCTTCAGCTCTGATACCAAGATGTAACATCCTCATTTTAGAACATTAGAACAAGATTTTTTTTTTTTTTTTTGAAAAGTTGCTTTCTAGTTCTAAATACATAATTTAGAACTCATAGATCATAACAATCATTCTTATAACAGATAACCATATGCAGCTGTAATGACTCGGTGTACCACCGATCTATTCATTCCATGACTCGGTGAACTACCGATCTATTCATGTGTATAATAGAGTTGGCGTTTTCATCTGAACACTCCACTCTTGCGGTTCTCTTCCCTAATCTGGGATTTTAGAATGCTCTGTCCAAGGAACCTATCTGAATAATTGTTACCATCATTCATCGGCATCACGTCCCTTAGACTAGGTGACATAGGACAACGCAATCAGCAGCTTGCGATACTTTGGCCAAAGATTTGAAACATACTGTTCATGTCTCTTATTCCTTGACGACATACTCGTCAATCTGGAATACATCCTTCACCCCACTCCGATGTTATATAGAACATCTTATACTGACTTCTGTCAGTCTCCCCTGTCCCAAGTTTTCACTTAGGAAGGGGTTAACATCATACTCACGTTATAAGGATGCTCTTGAAGACTAGGGGTAAGCTGACATACTGGGTCACCCACTATTACCCTGTGTGTCAAGGTACCCCGAGTCTCAAAGAGGCTACCTCATAGCATGTCTATGGTCCTAACTGGTCCCAAAGGAAAATCTTGTTTGAGTTTCAGGTGTAAATCTTAACGATCAATGCAAAAGGGTGTTGCCATAAGTCACCTGCATTGTTGTATCCTTGAGAAGATCCTAATCTTCTCGAAGGTACAACCTTGCAGTTGTCATGTGTCAACATCCTACAATACTGCCTCGGAAATATTTACATAACTTCAAGAAGTTACTTAAGTTGAGTTGAATTTGAATTAAAGGCCCTCCTAACTGGGTAGTCTTTTCCCAACCCAGAATTTCACACCTTTGAGTTGCCTTATGTAATTAAGTTCAATTTTCACAGAGAGAAGTTTAATAAGATTTGTGACCTCGTCAAGGTGTCCATCGGTTCCTAATAATCTTATTTCCTCATAATAGGGAAATAGCCCTAAGTTCTCTCATAAGGAAGCTAACTAAACTCGTAAGGGTTCATATCAACCCTGAAGACTGAATATATCAGACTTATTGCCAATAAGACATGGTGAATTTAATCCATCCATTACATTGCTTTGACTTATAACATTATTAAGGATTAGTATAATGCTCATCGAGTTATAGCTACTTGTTAGGGCATAAATCAACCCCAACTTCCATAGAAATGCAGTGAACTAATTTTCATTTAGCCATATTCATATTATAAAAGAATTACTAGCAAACATGGAGTAATCAGTCACATAATTTTCACAAGGCTTACTTAGGGATTCCATTTAGATCCCATGGCATAAAATAATAAAAATGCACTCTTATTCATCCAGACGCGAGAAGATCAACCTCAACAATTAATAACATAGCCATGTAAGAAACATTTCTCCATTTCTTTTAATCTCAAGCCTATACCATTACAATTTATGCACTAAGGCATATTTTAATACAATAAACATCAATAAAAGAACAACTTTCTTCCTATAGTACAATTAGAAAGATCCTGTCGTAATTCATCATAAAAATCAGATTAAACATTCTGAGCATCATATCAGATCTGCGTGCCTTTACCACTTACGATGACCATCTACAAAAATTGCTAGCACAGGTCAGTTCAGTGAACTGAGCATGATAAGCACTAATTCTTAAAACAATTGCATTCCACCAATTTTTTCCATTAAACAACCTGTTTAAATGAAATCATTTCATCAAACCTAAAACATGAATCACACTAATTAACCTTCTACCATACATGACTTTATAACATAACTTCATATTATAACTACCATATCAACTTAAATCTTTTCGGATGATTCATCTTATATTAGAGACTAAGAAGAAACAAAATGTATCTAAAATATCCATCCATCTGAAAACCAAGGACAGTAACAATCCAATAAAATTACTCCATTCAAGAATGAATTCTTACCAGTACGTGTATCCAATAGATGTGCATTTAACAATTCAAACAAGGACAGATTATAGCCTCTAAGCAAGTTCAACTGATGAAATTCCTTTATACTCATTGCATTATTTCAATGACATTGATAAGTATACCAACTTCTACTACAATACTACTTTTATAAAGCAGGTAACTGTATAACTCAAACAAGGTAATAATATAACCGTAGATAAGGAAAGGAGACTTCGGTCCAGACTAGCACTTACCACCCTCTCCTCATAAATTTGACAGTCTATTCATCTTATACCCCTACCGAAGAGTTCTCATGGAGATACAAAAGAAGGGAGCACTCATAATTTCTAGAAAGGGAGAGAATACTTTCGTATTCCAAAAATCCTATATCAACATATACTTTACAACTTAAGAGAAAGAAACAGAGGCATTCAGATCTCCATTCCAAACAAGTTCAGGACTGTACCAACTTCCCAGGAGTAATGCATATACAATCGATCTTGAATTCAATTAGGGAAGAAGAGAAAGCAAGAAAATCAACACCCAAGTTTACCATTAGCTCCAATCTGGTAGAACTGTTTAAAAGGTCACCCTTAGATCCCTAGGGTCTTGCAATTGCATATTAACAAAAGCCACAGATTGTTATAAACGAAATACATATACGTTCAAATATCAGTCCACAATCCTGATCCAATTAAAACAGTCTACCCTTCACCCAGGACTCGAATCATTTTAGACTACGAGTTAGGGTAACTGCTATCGTTACTCACCAATAGGTTACACTAACTATTTACACTGGATAATTTGTTATTGCATTCAAGGATACCAAACAAATAGCACTTCCAGTGTTAATAGATGAATTCTATTGACAGATTTCAAGGTCACTACAGGAAACATCAACACAGTCATTCATATTCTAATATAAAAACTAATTTCCATTCGTGCAGACCTAAGATCACCCACAAATTGTTAGGGAACAGGGTTCATCAAGTAAATTTTCACTGGGTCACAACTGTGTTCTAATATCCAAGTAAAAATCGTAAAGAAAACATCAGCTACACCAAATATTTCATCACTTACAGAACCCATAATCAATGACCATCCAGACCCTTTTCAACAGAGGTACAGGCTTGTATTCAAACATATTTCTTACGCATGCGACTAAACCAGTTGAGCTCTATAGAAGGAACTACAATTTCATCACAATCCAACTATATATTAACCTGAAGCTGTCAAGCAATAAAAGAGCTCATACGGCTAAGCAATAATCAATAAACCAACCAAATTAGACCCAACAATTCTTTCCGTATCCATTCTCCAAACATGAAATCATCCAACACAACGTCTAACATGGTACAGTTTGGAAACTCATTACCTCAGTCAAACAAAGAGACATAAAACACATCTACAGAAGATGATACACATATAGTATTCACAGCAAGGTGAGAAAAACAAAAGAAACAGATTCAACATGATCTACGTATAACCAAGGATTCCCAATTCAACAAGAAAAGAAGAAAACCAATACTTGCTATCAGCCAAGCCGACTGTACAAAAATCATCTGAACAGAGTTGTTCTAATGAAAGCATTTAAAGGAAAGCAAGATTTTTAAAAGTTAGGGCCTATCATGCCTGATAGTGTCGCTTAAAAATTCAAAGGAGACCTCTGAATGTGCTCGCACCTTCTCTTCTTCTTCCACGAAAGATTAAACAACAATAAATTGTTACCTCCATGCCTTATATACTTCCCCCGACAGAGAAGGAAGCTAGAAACTCTCAAAGTTGCCATGCAACACAGAGTAGACGGCTGGTTCGCAGAACCAGTGCTCAAGCAGAGTGAAAAATGGAATGCATGGAAAACCAAACAACCAAACAATATTCCTCTTGCATGCCTTCCTAAGCAATCCATGCTCGGGAACCAAAGTTCATTAATTGCATTAACTTCCATCCTCCCACCTATTTTCCATTGCCACCGACCGCCAAAATTGGTGATCGCCACAAGAAAACAAACAAACATTCCCATCCTTGGTGATACTGCCACGTCAGGTTATATTAGCCATTTGTAACCTCCGCCAAACCTGACAGCACTCCAAGTCCTTCAACCTTATCCCCCTCTTAAATTCCATGGAAACCACCGCCCATGACTCGCGACCCTTCTTAGTTCCCCCTCCCTTCTTAGCATTAGTTAAGATAGGTTAGAAACTTAGGCTAGCTCATAGTTTAGGGTATGACATTAGTCTCACTTCCATAGCGCTAGGTGTAGTTAACCCTTAGGAGCATTAAGCTCATAGTTTAGGGCTAGGTTAGATTAGCAATTATTTTAACCAATAGGTTATAGTTTAGGTTGAGACTATTAACCTTAACGAATCTAGTCTAGGTCCCCAAAATAGGACCAATCAGTGTTAGAGTCCATACTGGATAAACATTCCTGTAAGGAGTCTATTTGGCAACAATAAATTAAGCTTTCGGTATAAACATAAACATCTTACCTGGCTTAAGGTCCAGGCCTTCCTGATGTTACAATATCTGGAACCAAATTCCATTTATCATGATCAACCTGAGTTAAACTCCGGGATTGATCATTCAAAACTCATTCAGACCTTGTAACTTTCGTAAGGTCAATAAATTTTGTTCATCCTTAATAAACTTAAAACATTCCTTGGATCAATGCAATTGATCCAAGGCTGAGTCACAAAGGTGGATAAATCCCCAATTCATCCAGAAATCAGGTTGAGAACTCAAATGCAAGAATGAAAGAAACAAAAGAGTCCAAGCATATTCCGGCTCAGTCGAAGATCTTCAAGAGCAAAGAGGATACAATCCATATCAAGCATGACTTCCCAAAACAAAAGGAACATGTCCTTATACAGAAGAAATCATTTATCAATACTTGAATGCTCTGGAGAAAGTAACAACAGTTCAGGGTGTTACATTTTTCTTCTCATTCCTCTACCCAAGGCCATCAAGAAGACACCTTCAAATTCCCCCCATGTGTGATAGAGCATCCACAATGAAGAAATCTCCTTTCCAGCTCAACAAAGAAAGAAGTGGGATTTCCCATCAAATCGGTTTCCGTATCGAAGTAAGATTGCATGTGAAGCACCAAAAGAAAAAACCCACATCAAAAATATAAATTTCTTCACAAATGGAGGAGAAAACAAGACCTACAATTTTGAGGTCCATTAATGGCTGCCGTACCTAGAAGCACTGCCAGGTGTGAAAATTAAAACTTTAAAATCTCCTAGATTATTAAGCAGGCAGGACTAAAATTTCAATGGATGATATTGGGAAAAAACCCATATCAAAAAACTCCATTCCACATCAATTTGACTCCCAGAGGCCAACTTTCTAAAAATAGTAGGTCTACTACATATGAACTAGTATTTCAGGAAAGTCATTAACAGAAGAACCTACGAAGGAGATGAAGATATCAGAGGTGCACTATAGTTGAGAATTCACCAGAACGGAAATTTTTGGCACTTACTAAAAATAGTAAGTGGGCCCTTGAGCACCTGCTAAACATAGAAATTTGATCCAAAGAAGTGAGGAATGCAGGGAGAAAGGGGAATCAAGGTCACAACACTCAGCTAAGGATCGAGGGAGTTACTTTTTACACTTACTAAAAATAGTAAGTTATACTCAAAGAGAGTTTTTGGCACAATGGGATGTACAAGGCTAATCATTTAGGGGGACATCATTGTTTGGGAGCATCCTAGCCATTTTTCATAGGGAATTCGAGATAAACCTTAGTTCATTCAACTAGGTGAGCATTCGGGAGCTAATTTGGAGGAGTTTCACAGTGTGCAAGGAGTTCAAAGATTCAGAGTTTCACTGTATTTGGAGATTTCCATCAACAAGGATCAACAAACTTCATCGGGTGACATCTACTCTTTTTCTTCTCTCTCTTTCTTTCTCTCTCCTCTTCCCCCCAACTTTCCCTCGCTTTCAAATGTTCTAATTCTTTGTTGGGGTTTGCCCTTTTTTATATGCCTTTAAGTCACTTAAAAGTGACTTTAGAAACATAATGTAAATGAAGTCGCCTTGCTATTATAAAAGGGACTTAAATATTTAAAGTGGAATATGAATAGTCTTATGTCATATTAAGGCATATGGAGGGTCATGAGGAAGATGATAAGTCACCTCTAATTCTATAAATAATAACGCCATTCCCATTGCAAAGGGTTGGCAATTGATCTTGTAGACTCAAGAGTGCATTGTACCTAGAGAAAGCAAAGGAGATAGCCATTTTCTTCTACTCTCTTCCCCTCTCAAATTTCTTCCATTCCCACATTATGTACAACTTTTATTTGAGCAATCAATACAAGAAGAAGGAGTTTCTAGCTTTCTTTGACTAAGGGGTTTCTTGATACTTGGTGATCGGTGAATTCTATTTGGTCTTGTTATTATTCGCAGAGTTGTTTCTTCCGATAAATGCATGTGTTGAAGTTTATAACTAGTGTGTGTGCAGGAGTATGATTTTCTACCTGCAACATTAGTTCTCCTACCTCTTTTCTCACTCCCCTTTCCCACTCTACAGATGAATATTTCCCTAGGAAGATATTTGTACCTTTTCCACAGCGTCAGTGGATTTCCCCTGTTGGATCCCCGGTCGAAAGACCACCACAAAAATCCACACTTTCTCGTGCAAGCACATATGGTAGCTGCACCAGTTAAGTAGAGGGACTTAGAATCCCAGAGTGTTGGCAAGAAATCCACAATTTTGTTTACCCGAACAAATTTTCTCACCAACAATATCATTATAACCTCAATTGGTCTTACAACCTTTTGACAAGTGGGGCTTAGATTTTCTTAGCCCTATAGAAATTTAATCTTAGCAGAAAGAATACATCTTTGTATGCACTATCTAACCAAGTGGATAGAGGTGAAGACATTTCCAAATATGAAAAGTGAGAAAGTATCAAAGTTCCTATATGATCACATCTTCACTAAATATGGAGTTCCAAGGGAAACTTTCATAGATCAAGGTACACATTTTATTGTTGATGTAACTTTTGATATGGTTAAGGAGTATGAAATAAGGCATAGAAAGTATACATCATCCTACCCCCAGTCTAATGACCAAGTAGAGATAAAAACAAAGAGATAGAGGACATATTGACAAAGACCAAGTATGGACATTCAACACAACATGGAAGACCACAACTAGCTATACACCATTAGAACTCTTATATAGGAAGACTGATGTTTTTCTAATAGATTTTTAGCACAAAACATTAAATACTGCACTTGATCAAGGAATAAATTTATCATAACCCTAAAGATAGAGGATTCTCAACTCAATGAGTTCAATTAATTTAGAAGACAAGAAGTACATAACACAAAAGTTATGCAGAAGCAAAGAGTCAAATGGCATGACCGATACATCAAGACAAGGAAATTCTAGGAAGGTGACTAGGCACTCTGGTTTGATTCAAAATATAAGTATCATATAAGGAATCTCATAACAAAGTGGCTAGGCCCCTATGAAATTGAGAATATATTCCCTAATGGAGTTGTGAAGCTCACTACTATAGATCTTGTAAGGTTCAAGTTGTTGGTGAATGGATATAGGTGAAGATTATACAAGAATCCAATTGAAAAAGGTATAATCATGGAACTATTCAGAGGAGTTCAGAAAGGAATGGATATAAAAATATCAGAATTGACCTCAAGGGTTGAGCCTATTTTCTCACCTTCTAAGATTTCATAGGATTGAGAAGATTTTAGTGGCCTTGGTATATTTAACTTTCTATATATTCCAATGTCAAAGAAAAAAAATTTGATCTCATTTTAGGGTGGTTAACAACACTCTCCTACCACATTTATTTCATAGTGTGTCTTTTACATGGTTTGATGTCAAGTGATTGCAAGAGTGCATGATCTCCATCACAAGGAGAAAGTGCAATGCCTAAAGGTTCCACTTACAATAATATGAAGCAAACCCCTATTTTTTCTTTTTTTTGGAATAACTCATGATTGCATGAAATAATATCAAAGATGCAAGCATGTTTGGGAGATGGAAAATAAATAATTAGCACCCCAAAAAATTAGAATTCCCTCTTCGGGAGTCATCTAGTTTTAATAAGGAGAAACCAACATAAGTTCAACATGCATTTGTAACATCAAAGAAATATTACATGCATCTAGTATGCAAGTTCAAATAATCATGTGCAATCATAGTCCCAAAGGAACTTTGAGATACATGTACTAAACTATCACCTCAATAAAGTATAATTAGAATTATTATAATTAATTAGCACTTACGCCACCTCATCATGCATGTGATGCATTTAAAGACCACCTCGTTTCAAGCTATGATGTGTCCCTCCAAATAAGCCAATGTTATCAAATCAATTCTCTTTACATGTTTCACGTGGTCACATTAATTAATGATTTCTCTCATGTGTGTCCTCTTGGTCCCCAAGTTCAAAAATATGAAAACAAATCACCACAACTTAATTGTGCAACATTCCTTTAAATAAGAGTTATATTTTTATGTATTGAAACTAGAGCAGACTATGTATCCACCATGGGAGATGATTTGATAAGGCTTGAACCCACTTAACATTCACAAATTTTGATCCATCCTTGAATTATGCATTATTTTGAGGATAATGGTTGGTTAGACTAAATCAACAAGTTTTAAGGTTTTAATGAAGCAATGGTGGAAGAACTTGCCAACACATTCAATAATGGGAAAGAAAAGGTGAAGGGCTTAGGAGTCAAACTCAGTGACAACATTTTGGTGGAAGTAACTGGCCTACCAGCTCAAGGAGAACCATTCCTAGAAAAGGCCAACCTAGAAGCAACCAAGAGAGAGTTCGTACATGATGATGATGAATTCACCATTGACATGCAAGGTACATATAGAACATCCCTTAAACCCTTATGGGATGAGGTTACAAATTTTATAATTAAGTACTTTACTTGTGAAGGAAGGTATTCAAGATTGAATACATTTCATTTCAATTTATTGAATCATCTAAAGAACAACAGTCAAGTAAATGTACCTAATTTCTTGCATGAAATGTTGAAGAGAATGAGTAGAGAAGTATAAAGCGGTAGGGATGTATTGTCACACCATTTCCTTATAACCTTGGTAGTGAAACAACCTTGTAGAGGGACTATCCTTAGATATGCTGGGAATATTTTTCAAGGGAAAATAATATAGATAACTTGTTGGGATGTAGGAGAAATAAAAGGAGCAATACTGAGAGCTATTCCACACATGTAACTAATCCTACAAAATCCACCTCCCAACCTCAAGAACTTGGATAATTTCTTAAAATATAACTCCAACTAAAGAACACCATGTACCTATCTCTCTTGAGAGAAGTTTAATAATTAAAATAATTCTAGAGTTCTCCTCTCCTAAAATATCCACTTCAAGGCCCAAACGCAAATATTCTCATTCTACTACTATGCCACCTAGGTGCTCCCATAGGCATAGAACCACAAGCCAAAAATCTCCAACCCAATACAATCACATCCCATATCACTTAAAAGTGATTTGAAAGATTAAAAAGGGAATTTTCAGCCTCAACAAATGGAGATATGGCATGAAGATATTGATTCCATAGTTTATAGGAAGGAATTCCCTGAGCATCCCATAGAGGAACAATAAGAACCAAGTTAGAATAAGGAGACAGTTCATGTATTGGAATGTCATAAGGAGAAAAAGGAATACGGGTTGAAGGAGAAAATGAAAAAGAACAAATGTCAAAATTTGTTGAGCAAACCATGGAGAAACTGGAACAAGAAATGAGATGACTGTGGAAGTTTAACAAATTATTGAACCACAAGAAAACATTTTTGTAGATGTTGAGTAAGTGGTTGAGTAAGCATTACTTGTTAATGTACCATAAGTAAATGTAACACTAATTAAGCCCTAAGTTGTTATTTAGGAAATTATAAGGGATCTTGTAAAACCACCTTGTAAGGAGATGACTATATAGACTATGCTTCCAGATATTGACTATTTGTTGTTGTAATTGAATACCTATGTTAAAAGGATAAAAGGTAAATGGGAAAGAGATAAATAATCCCTTATCTCCAAGCATAAGGAAGAACCAGAGGAAAAAGATAGGGAGATTAAGAGGCTAAAGAGACAATAGGAAGAAAATTTTTAAGTAGCCCATGCAATATTTAAATGCAAGCTTCCATCAAATGTTTATGTTATCTTCTTGAAAGAAAGGATGTTGCAACACAAACTTACTTGCATTAATTTTGACATATCATATGATATCAGCTCAACTAGGATCTTCAACACATTATATCAGAATAGCACTCATGAACTCTAGCTCTTATTATGTGAGTTTTATTTACACAATTATGCCCTTAAATATGACAGGGATTGGATTCTGATTATATACATTGGGGATGTTTAATTTAAGGCCCTATGCTCTTATTTTTCAAATGAGTTCGACAAAGAAAGTAATATGGAAGAGTATAGACATTTGGAAAAGGTCCAACCATTTTTTTAGGGTTGAGGCCACAAAATAAAATGAAGTTACAAATCAATATGAAAAATATATAAAGAAGAAGGTGATCAAGAGAAGAGTGTTACAAATGAGAACAACAACACATATATAAGTTAGAGCAATGATTAGAGAAAATGGGATTTAGGTGGTACAAGCTTGCAAAATGAGATGGAATGAGATGTCTCCTAAGCTACATAGGAAAGAGATGCACTCTTACCCAAAAATAATGCCAAATTTGGAAAGAGTGAAAAAATACATTGATATTTCTAATGAATATGTAGAGAACTAGTTTCCAATAGGCTACCACCCACCAATATTTCATTTTTTAATACCATCATGGAAAGGTGGCATAACACCTAGTGAGTACATACAGGATAGATTTTGGAGCAAGTTCATGATAAACGGTGGCTAATTATTTTTAGAGGAAGAAGGGACAAATACCCTATTTGATTTCAAGTGTGAATGCTATTTTTAGTAGCAAAAATATGAAGTACTTGAATGAGGACATTTAAGATATTAAGCCTACGGGTGTAGTGAGTTGTGTTAATTTACTTTATAAATAAATCATCTTCTATATTTTGTCAATCCATTATAGTCATGTCCTTGTATTTTCTAGTTCATTGTTGAACATTATCATCACAACTTGAACTTATGGTATCATTACTAATTAATATAGTTATCTCTAGTTATATTTATTTTGTGTTATTTTTTGTGTGCATTTATTCTTATGATTTTAATAATTTGTTTTAATTATGATATGTGGGATGCCACTCTTGGTTGTAAGTAACTTTCTATATACCACAACTCATCCACAACCAAAGGACATGTCCATAGCAACCCTTCCACAGCCAAAGGGAATCACCTGTAACAAATAATCTCATGTTATGAAGATCTCTTGGAATGTAAATAATGACACTCAATTATGTAAGTTTCGTTGAAGGATTAGTTACAACTAGAACATGTAGAACTAAGAAATAACTCAACCTCTAATCTTATCATTTATTGTAAACTAATGAAGGATTGAACTGATTGATCAAGTTAACACTTGATTACTCAAATATTTATTGCATAATTGATATTTGAACACCTAAACAATCTTTGTAACATATTTTGAGTCTCTCATGATTCTGTTGAAGATATTCCACTTGCTCTACTGAATATATTTTACTTAGTTTTTTAAACTCCTAGTTGAACTCTTCTTCTCACGTCTTTCTGTAAACAAGAAGTATAAAAGAAACAATTATTTCTGATATATATGCGGGTGTGTGTGTGTGTGTGTGCGTATGTATGTGTATGTGTGTGTGTGTGTGTGTATGTATGTATGTATGTATATGTATATGTATATACAGACACACACGGAAATATACAAAGATAGAGGGGAGAGAGGAGATTGCTTTGTTCCTAGATGTAATGTTCTTTCCAATTCAACAAAAGATCCGAGTTTAGTTTATTTAGTCTGTAGTTACAAGACTTAGGAGGGATTAACACCCAAGGTAGGGCCCACTTGTGGTCTGTTAAACCCCTCTATAGTTTTGTTTCTCTGTTTCATTACATTTTAACATATGAAGAAATTTATTTACTTTATCCACATTCTAAATTTAATTTTTTTGTCTTAGTCAAAGTGTTTAGAAACCATTTTCATTTAGTTCTAATTTTTGTCTACTTTCAAGAATTCTTATTTCAAGTATGGTAGTGACAATTATTTATTTCCATACCTCATAAATTCTCTCTAACTATGCATACATCATTGGCATTATTTCAAGTTTGTATCCCCTAGTTTAATGATTAAATGATTGTGATTCAATAAAATAACAGTGCTTGACGATTATTTCTTTCAAGTATCGTTAAGAAGGTAAAGTGGATTGAAACCCTAGCTAAACCCTAGCTAGGAGCAACGTGCAATATTGAGTACATTGAACCTATTTTTATTAGTTTTGTAAAAATTATGATTGGATGTTGTAGAGGAATATTCTATATTTCCATAAAGGTATTTTAGAGCATGGGGTGATATGTCGGTCCCACCTGAATTTTCTTGTTTCTGAAGAGTTGTAGTTTAAGGAGAATTTATCCAAAGAAGGTGATGATTAAATTGACATTGTTTTATTCCCTAAGTTGTTATATATTTACATGATGATTTTAGCTCATGATGAATTAGTTGAATGGTCAAGTATAATTCATTTGTGTTTTTTGGTCAAAGGGTAGCTTTAGGGCTATTTACATATATGATCTTGGTTGAAGGCCTTCCACTTGGATTTGGAAGGTTCTCCAATATGTTCTAGAAATAAGATTAACAGGGATTTCCAGTAGTATAATATATGTCTCATGATGAGTTTATTTTATGTGGTTTATAGGTCCTTTTGTGAGAAATAAGGTTTCTTGCTTTTTGGGACATGATTGTTTTTGCTAAAAGCTTGAGTTGATTGGAGCATGAGATGAATGATTTTATGTTAGATACCATATAGAAAGTGAAGAGGACTGAATTTTTCATATATTTTTTGAAACATAGTGAAGGAATTTTGAAGTATTGAAAGTCTCAGCAAGGGTGAAAAGTAGTTGAGTTTGTAAAACTAGTTTTTGGGAAACCTATTTTAGGGAAGTATAAAGTTGTTATGGTTTGCTTATATGGATGTTTCATGGTGTATAAAATTCTTATATGTGTTTTATAGGTTATTATGTTTCCATAGAGTTTTCAAATTCCATATTTGATATCATCTTGGGTGGTCTTGAGGGCCAAAGGTGAATTCAGGATGCTAGAAGTAGTCATTTTGAGAAGGAAATGAGCTAGTGGGCCCATTAAATGAAATAATTTTATTGGTTAAATTAAATTTGTGAAAAATTATGATTTTCTTATGATGTATTACACATTTTTAGTGAAGATGGAAGCTAAAATAATCATGGTTTTGGTATGAGTGGATTTTTTTCATTCTAGTGATAGGGTTTTAAGGCATTTCGGTGCATGATGAGTGGTTTTGGGCATGGCTAACTTATATGGGTAATTTGTGATCATTGTAATGGATGTAATGGAATATTGTAAATTTTTATGGGTTAAATTATTCATGAAGGAAGGACTTCTTTTGGGTTATAAAGAATAGAATGCTATAAAAGTGAAGGCATAATTTTAAGGATTATCATATGTGTTTCAGGTTGAGGAATATTTTAGAGCTTGTTTTCAATATATTAGATCCAAGACATGATAAAAGAAAAATAAGATAGCGTTAGTATAAGACATGAGGGTTTGAGAAAGGGTTTGTAATCTGAATTAGAGATCTCCATTAGTTGTGGCAGCAACAAAATCAAAGATAAATAATCATAAGGTGGCTGATTTTGGTCTTATTCATATTGGGGGGTTGTATCCTCCTTGTGGCATGGTTGTTTTACTAAATTAGGGTTTATTGCTCCTTGTAGGGTTTGTACTCTACTGAACTAGGGTTTGGTGCTCCTTGTGAAGTTGGTGCTTCACTGAAATCTCTTCACTTTATGTAATATAAGTAGAGTTTCATTGGGTTTTCTTCCCCTTGAGGTTTTTCCACTTAAGTTTGGTGTTCATGTGTACTCTCTTTTTCTTTCTCATGTTTTTGGATTATTTAATGCTTAAGTAAACACATATATGGTTTTTATTTAAATTGGATGGTGGTATGAATGTTTATGTATGACAACTGAAATTTAAATAATGTTTTAGTGGACTAATTCACCCCCACATCAGTCCCTTATGATCCTAATACATTGATCTAAAACCATCATGGACATGAAGAAATAATCCCGTACTCAAAATAAATGCTAATTTAGTCACTAGGTTCAATGGAAAACTGGAGCACAAAATAAAAATATTAAAAAGCTTACCTTTTTGGGTGGAGCCCACTCACAACCAAAACCTCTAAATACAAAATGGAGAAATTTGAATGATTCCTCTATAACATCCAATCATCACATTTGATAAAAAAATCAATTCTGGTCCACTACAACCAATTTCTCTCAAATCACTATACACATAGGGTTTAAAATTGATTTACCTTCTTAATGATTGTTTATAAAAAATGACAATCAAACAACCTCATTTCACTTGGGAAATGTTCATAATTTATCTATTCAACTATTCATAGGATATTGGATCCCTATGTAAATCACAAACTCTCCAACAGGCATTAGAAAGTCAAAATTTATCCTTGGTTTCTCACATTCAAAACTTGGTTTTAATAAAAATGTAATTTATTGCTTGAACATGCAAACTAGGACATGAAATTTGGAAAAAAACATCCATATCAGCCTACTCCACATTCTCTAATGATTAAATTTTCATCATCATGCTGGAAACATTCCAAATCACTTCATTAGGTCATTCTTTCTCAAGGATTAGATCTAGTGTAGACCTAGAAACCATGACTTCTCATATCGGCACTTTGATACACTTTTGAGTATACCTACACCTCATCCACATGCTTCACATTCTCTCACTATGCATATCCACCTACTACATGTCTTATTTCACCATGTCATACCTCATTATGCTCTTTAGACCTCACAAACAAGCACCTTGGACATGTTTTCTTCACCAATTTGACCTCAACATCACTTTACCAACCTTGAACACATGTTAGGAACTTCAACACAATACATGAAATCATCAAAACATCCTCCATGCATTTTTAATGCACTATCACACTCCTGCAAGTCATTAAACATCTCAAGAACCCATGTAAACTCATGCAATCTCAACAAAATACCTACCTTGGCTTGACACTACCAATCAACCTTCATGTTATTCATATCTTTTGACATAAATTCAATCAATAAAAACTATAAAAGCATCACTCTTTAACACAAATGAAAACACATGACCAAAATATCCCCCTTTGGAATCTATAAAAAACCTATTGATGGAAAAAGCACACAAAAACAACATTCTCCCCTTAAGGAACACATGTCATCAGCTCATTCTACCCCTTTTTAGATTAATGACCAATAAAAACATACTTTTAACAACCTATTTTGACAACACAAGACTAATATTTTGTTTGGAAACATAAACCAAAGAAATCAAGGTTCACTCTTCATCTTCAACATTGATTTGACTCTTTGAGAAACACAAGAGCAATATAACTCCCCCTCGGCATATCCATGACTTCAATATCTGATTTTAACCTTAATATTCAAACTGATATTCATGGCTACCTAGGCTTCTTTACACCATATTGTAATTCCTCCAAGCTTCTTAACATTTCATAAAACTCTCATAAGGCCCTACTCTACCTTTCTAACTACTTGACAACTTAATCATGTTTGTTCACATTTGTAAACTCATAAAACAACATTCTTACCCTCTTGTCACTAAAACATTAGAACTCCCTTAAATTATAGACTCCACCGACCTTCAAACAACCATTTCTTCCCTTTAAATAATGTAATATTTCTCAAAAAGTCTTAATACCATATACTTTAAGGGAATGATCATACAACTAGCATTGTTTACCTTGTTTCTCCTTCACAGTGGACTACAACTATTCATATCATGTATTATACGAAAAATACTCATCACTTATAAGCTAACATTTCAATTCAACATCATATACTTGGAACTTATTGATTCAACTTCCTTAGAACTAACAAAGCTCCCCCTCAGACCTACAACACCTATTGAAGAATATATTTTACCCACTTCTTCATTCTTCAAGGATGAAAAACACTATTTTTTTCACAAACCTTGCATACATTGATAACTAATACCTTGTCATATTCCTTCAAGATTCATTTATATCCTTGACACACACATAGTTACCAACATTATTTTTCAAGATTTCATAAGCCAAGAATCATGGTACAACTACAAAAGAATAACAAATAGGACCTCTTGATGCAACTGATAAAAAACTTCTCAAAGAAGAGTTGTGACAACCTTTATTAATATTAAAACCACAACCACAAGAAAATTATCACATAACCAAGCATTGGAATACCTTATAATTACTTATTCAAACTTTATTCAAAGAAAACAATAAAAACTATATCGGCCATACCTTTGACCATTAATTTCATCTTTAACACAAAGTCATTATTCACTCAAAGCTAAATGTTTCAACTTGCAAGCCTTTACATCTTCTTGATATTATACCCTGTTTATGGATCTAATATGCCACCTATTTCATAGATCCCCATAAATTTTACATATCTTCTTGACATCTTTAAGACTGACTTAGCTTGTTCAAATCAGATAAAAAACTTAGAGCATATTGTTCTTTATCTCAAATTTATTGTATTCATTCAAGATGTCATACAAACCTCTACCTTGATCATTATTTTCAACAACATAACATATAATTCCTATGGATCCATGTTTTTCTACATTCCATCTACAAGCACATACTCAAACATCATTCTTTATATGGATTCTCTCATTAGCCTGTTAACAATGTACTCTTTATAAAACACACAACACAAGTAACCATTGAAAAACCTCTGACATTCTTCACATCTCACCTTAAGACCAATTTTATCTTCAAGACATGTAATTATTAACTTATAACCATATAAAACAAATCACTCTACTCTTCCTCTCTTAATGAACACAAACATACCATCTTTTAGCCAAAATTGTGTATGAAAATAAGCATGTAAATAATATAGGTCCATACCTTGATCACCAATGAGAAATCTTGTATCATAAATTCACCAATTTCTTATTTCAACTTGGACTTAGATTCAATATCCTTACCTTACTCTTCCCTTGATTCATCTTCTCTAATTCATACACACTATCCTAGCATCTTCAAACCTAGATAAGAGACCTACAACCCTTTTTTAGGTAGGACAAACCTCTTCAAGGTCTAAAATTATGAACTTACACTCATCAATTGTTGTAACTTCAAAAAACACTTTTCACCTCATGTTAGTGTTGTCAATTTTTACCCCCTGGGAAAAAATGGACAATATGATAATACCGTAAGACCGAATATTATTCCATAAAGATTTCGGGGTTATCAGGATAACTTCAAGCTTTGAAAGCCTTATATGTTATTCCGGAAGGTTTCGGTATCCTCTGGGATTGTTCCTTCTTTTTCATATCTTGGAGGTTCAAATTGGTCTCAGAATGAGAAAATTTCCTTTGGAAGGGCCCATACTTACTCAACTCAATATAGACATAGTTAAAATTGACATATGTTTTTTCAGGTGTATTGTCATACCCTCATGTCCCATTTATTTATAGAAAAGTTCAAAAGTTTAAGAAAGGACAACATAAGGCTTGAAAATTTGTCAACGCCAATGGGAAAGAGCTAAAAGTGGCCGAGTTGCTCATTGAGTTAGTTGGCATGTGTTAGTGCAATTTGCGTAGAGTGAGATCTACACAAAACTCATTTTGGTGGTTGAATCTACATTCAAAAATTAGGAAATTGGGATAGTGAGCAATGAAGGTCGTGGAGTCATCACATGACCAAAAGCTTGGGAACAAGGTAGGTCGAGTTGAATCAAGTTTTCAGAGTTTAATTTTGTGGATTATTTTCAGACAATTCCATTTTAGAATTTTGGAGATTTTTGGGATTAAAAATGTCGAGCGAGTTGAAAATTCTGAAGCCCGAAACCTCGAAACTCCAAAAAAAATTGGAAAAAATTTTGGAAAAAATTTTGGGAGAAAATTTTGGAAAAATTTTCAGATAAATTTTTGGAACTTTTTGGTTCAAAATTTCAGAAATTTTGACCTCGGAGATTTCTTTTAGATCTTTCTCTATAGAATTTCAGATATTTTTCTTTCGGGTTTTCAAATACTTTATTTTCAGAATTTATCTAACTTCGGCTTCTGAAACATAGAGCTTAATGTCGACTTCCACATCAAGGGGAAAAGAGAAGATGAATTAGGCTGTCTGAGATATACAGTAAGTTACAGGGTGTGAGAACCACCATTTCTAAAGTAGATGAGGAATTTTCTGAAGATACTAACAACCTGAATTTGAACCCAAATCAAGTTGAACAGCCATGAGAGGACAGATTCGAGCTCCGAATCAATCAAAGTTATAGGGTTGACTTGGTTAAACCTTTTTCAAAAAAATTGTAATTTTCATGGGAGCATGTTCCCTTAATATTAATGACATTTCTATTTTTAGAAAAATGTTAG
This sequence comes from Taxus chinensis, assembly GCA_019776745.2. Lineage (NCBI taxonomy): Eukaryota > Viridiplantae > Streptophyta > Pinopsida > Cupressales > Taxaceae > Taxus > Taxus chinensis. Next base: position 624,510,378 of record CM034148.1, on the reverse strand, counting down.
TTAAGGGCCCATCTATAATGGCTCAGCCTAAGAACTTATAAATAGTGGAATGCTTCCATTATTGAAATATATTATTTTTGGGATATTATTTTGAGAAGAGTTGCTCTTCAAACTTGGAAGAGTGATTCTGAGATTCCAAGAAACCTTTTAATTATATTCAGAGTTACACCTTGCTATTGAAAATCTGATTTATTGTGTTGAATGTTAATTAGCATTTACTTTGTGAATTTACAATTCCTTAGTGATATTGATTAACTTACCTTTATTTCAAGTTGTTTATTTCATGTTGTGAAGGAATAATACTACTATATTTTATGCCAGTTGTGAAGACTTCGTTTTCCTTCTACATTAATTTTTATGTCGTTATTGTCCCTACACATAGAAATAGATGTTGTTATCTGCATGTGTGGTTTACTTTTGATAAATTAATTGTGTTGTATCTGAATTGATCTACCCTTATGTACACTCGAGTTTAAAAGAGGAACGTCTGCCTTGGTTTGTGGTATTTTATACCCTTTATAATCATGATAGGTGAAGGTGTTTGGTGATGCAAGCATACCTCCCACATTAACCCTTCCAGATGTTAAAAATCCCTTAATTCGGTGCATCACCACTTCTAGTATAGGTTTCATTTCCTTGCAAATATCTTTCCCTAATGTCATGAAATGTTAGCACAGGTCTAGTTAGCCATCTTTCTTGCATTAGAATTAGTGTTTTGATTATTTGAGGAAGAGGAAGCTAGCCTTCTCCAGAGGTTCACCTCGAGCCAAGTCCCACAGCTTGAGAGGTGATCCCATGTGTCCCAATCACACCGAATGTCGTGATTCATTGTTAGGCCATTTAGGGGGTATAGTGATTTGGTGACAACAGTTAGGCCACAAGAAAAAACTTTTCACCTGATTTCATGTTCATATGGTGCACATACAGTCCTAAAGATACTTTGCCAGATTTGTTCCTACTAATATGTTCCCAAGACCAATTTTCATTCTCCCTTCAGGATCATAAGAAACATGTACCATGTGAACATATATTCTAACTAAATGACCATCTTCTTACATCACACATATCTAAATTATTTATTATGAAATTACTTCAAGCTACTTAATGGATCACTCATCATTTCAAGAACATACCCATATAAGTCAAACTGATATTTCATAGCAAAAAGAACATATTGGTCTTATCATACCAATCTATTATGATATATATAGACTTATTTTAGAACCGTTCACAAGATTCTTTACTAATTCATAAAATAAAAAACTCCAAGTATACAAAATAAACTTCTTAGAACAATCAAGAACAAAATAGAACATACCTTGTGATGATTGTGACATGCAACATTACAAACCAGTGAAGCATCATGCTCATTACACCCTTCTTATCTTTTTCTTATCAAATTCAGGTCTTCTAAAATTCTCATGAATCACTTTATACTTATGTTTGAACTTCCAAACCTCATGATCGACAATAATTATTCAAGGAATTATCTTCAAGAGTCTTCAACCAAATTACTATTTTCGTATGATAATATCAAAAATAACTCACCATCATTTTTTTTATGATTGTTAAACCATGTTGAATGGTGTCTCAACTTATCTTAAAATGCATCTTTATACTCTACCTAGAATACTACCCCTATTATCTCTTTGTAGCATAAATATACATACCTTCTTGACTATCATAGGGCTGATCAGGTTCACATAGTAGTCATGACAAAAATAGACCTGAATAAGGTCTTGCAGCTTACTCTTAAGATCTAACATTCATGCTTTAGTTATTTAATCAACTTAGACATCATTTATACTTTATTCCTATATTCCATCAACCATGACTATAACCGGGCATTCATCTAGCTATGAAAACTTTACCTAGACCAATCTCTAACTTTCATACAAAAATTGAGATCAAACACCACAATCCAAAGACTCAAACCAACATATTACATCCTAAAAGAACTCATACCCTTTTTGTATAAATTTCATAAGATCACGATGACAACAACAAACCTTCTCGAAGCATGATTCATGATTGTACCTTTAATGACACAAAATAACACATAGATACAAACCTTGAGACACATCCTCCTTTCATCCTTTTAAGCTCCCCCTATCAATATGCTTATTTTAACTGAAGAATGCCTCTAAGAAACTTAGTATAGACATCTAACCAATAGGGACCTAGAACAAAAATTTAAGGAGATTCCAAGACCTCCTTGGCACCTATGACACCACATTTTTATCCTTCTTCAGATCAACCACTTGTGAATATCCTTGAATTTCTTAAAAAATTATCTTGGCTTGATTATTTTTACCTACTATTGGCTCCCATGCCTTGTATTTCCTCTTCTCCTATACTCTCGGAGCTTGAAACTTTTTATTTTTCCTTGAAAAATCATGAATACAAAATGTGGTAATGTGACCAGTATGATTACAATTGTAGCACACTATTTCATTCATACCTTTTGACTGATATGAGTTGAAAATTTTACCATTATTCCATGAACCCTCGTACTTTGATGAACTTGTACATTATTTATCCCTATGCCCAAAACCATTGCAACTATAACAATAACCATTGATAGACTTATCAATCCTTAGATCATTTGGTTGTCTCACTGACCTTGTCTTCTCATGGATTTTGAAGCTATTATCTATATGATCTACCTTGGAACTCAATCTAGTAACCTATTTACTCTTAGTAGCATAATTTAGGATCACTCCTTTATATTTTAGGTTCTCCTTGAACCCTAGACTAGTCTTGTTACTTGCAATATTATTACTCTCCAAGATAACACCTAGATCCTTGGAGCTCTTTTCAAATATATGAAATTTTCTTTCCTTACCTACAAATTCAGACAACTCTATCCTTAGAGAGATATTTTTTTGAATGTGATGCACTCTTCATCCTTAGATTTTAGGATTGTATAAATAGTGCTCATTTGAGTCTCTATATCATTAATGATCTTTTCATACTCATTAGTGTCATTCCAATGTTTATCCTCAAGAACATGAATATTTTATTCATACTCCTTGACCGTGCCTTGAGTTTTTTATTCTTCTTCTCTACATGCTTCAATTCCTCTTCAATTTTGGCTCCTTCTTCTTCTGAATTCAGAAAAGAGAATCCATATATGGAACCATTATTTTGAGATCCCATAGATCCCTTATCCATGAAAATAAATTCATTTCCTACTTCTTCATGATCAGACTCAGAATCATAAACATCACAACTTACCTCAAACGAGCAATAATCTTATTTGGAGTAAAATATCTTCTCAAAATTATTCTTATCCTCAAAATTCCTAAAGATATTTTTACTCTTATCCAACCATTGTAATTTCTTGTCATCATTATGATAATCATCATCATTTTCCTTTCCCTTATGCTTTTGAGGAAACTTGTTTGAAAAATGTCCAATCTCTCCACTTGAAGGGAATTTTACCCTTATACTTTCTTAAACATGTTTTAAAATTCCTAGAAAACATGGATATTAACTTGTCATCATCAAAATAAGAAACATCATCATCTAATACCTTATTAAATTTTGTCTTCATTTAAATTTTTAAGGTTTCCTCCTTCTTGGGGGGTGTTTATACACCTGTCCTCATCTCATAGGAAGTCAAAATACCATGGAGTTCATACATAAACATAGTATTCATATCCTTGGATTCTTCTAAACCTAAGACATTAGGGTAAAACTTAGGGGTGATATATATTAGCACCTTTTATACCACAATGCATTCTTTCACATCTTAATCTAATCTTATAATGGTATTGACAATTTGATCAACTCTGAGAATATAAGCATTAATAGTTTCTTCGTCTTTCATCTTCAAAATTTCAAATTGATTTCTATAGGTATAAAGTTTGGAAAACTTCACTTTGGATTAAATTTCATATATCACGTGTATTATTTCCCATATATCCTTATATTTAGTGCATTTCGCCACCTTGAAAAACTACAGCTTTTCCAAACCATGCAAGATAACATTCATATCTTTAGAATTGTCATTACTCACTTTATTATCTATTACATCAGTTAGAGAGGTTTAAGGAATGGTGTAGCAACATAAAACTAATTCCCATATGTCACATTAAAAAGATATGATGTGATTCTCATCTTGATACTCCATAAATCATAATTTGTCCCATCTAACATAGGTTATTTTCTAGTAGAATAACCACTCTGCTGACTCACTATTTTTGTACTTTAAAGGATCACCTTAAGCTTTGTAAGATTTCTTCAAAGGTCCTTATCTAAAAAACTTAGAAGCAAAAAAACTGAGATGGGGGGTGAATCAATGTGAAATAAAAATTTTCATCAAATAATACAATTTCAACAATTAACCATTAATCACGCATCCATAAAAACATAAGCATACAAGATAAAATGAGAGTGCAACAACACAAGAAAAAAAAATAAGTGGGAAAACCTCAAGGGGAAGAAAACCCACTAAAAAACAAATTTATTAGAGATATGAACCAAATTTAGTTGAGCACCAACTCAATAAGGAGAACCAACCCCTAACTTTAGTGAGGCACCAACCCCATAAAGAGCACCAATCCCTCATTTAGTAGAGCATCGACCTTACAAGGAGAAACCAACCCTAAAGATGAATCAACACCAAAAAAATCCACCTCAAATGTGTGTCACCACTTAAATGTTTTTGCAACAGCTGAATATTACAAATTGAAGCTCACTTTCCTTCCTCCTTCTGATTTTGACACTAGGTCAACTCTCTCTATATCTTCTTCACCAAGCTGAATTAGGTCCAATGGCCTATCTCTCAAACACCTGAAAAAAATCTAGATAATATTAAAAAAATATTTTCCCTCTCTTTTAGGTCATAAATACCTCTTACACCTTCACAATTCTTTCATCTAGGTCACACTTTTTCTCCTCTCGCACAACTAGCTCAAATAATATTTCTAATATATTTTTATACTTTTATTATGAATTTCAAACACCTAGGTAAGACATAATATATTAAAATTCATTAACACATCATAATAACATCATAAAAATAGAATCCATAGTACCTTATAGGTCTCCATCAACACCTAGAGCCTTGCAGACCACCATTAGAACTCAAGAAGTCTTAAAACAACAAAATAAACAACTCGCCATAAAGGGAATGTTCTAGATAAAAACCAAATTCAATGAACCATGGAAAAAACTTGGAAGTGTTTTATAAGCCTTCAAAAACCTCAAGAAACCATGAAAAAACTTGAAACAACATCTCAATCCATGAAACCTATTTGAGACCACCCTTAACCAAGAACCCTCAAAATTAGTTCTCAAAAAACAAGCCATAACTTGCTCAAATCTCATTAAAAAAATAAAATGTGATATATTAATAGAAATATCATGACCTCATGGTCATAACAAAACTTAAACCATATCATCAAACTGAATGTAGCACTTCCAAAACATTTATGCACCTATACTGCTCCAAACTGCCCAAAAACTAGTCATTCAAGATAGGGCACACTTAACCTCCTAATACCTCAACCATTATCTTAAACCATCATGTACATGACTAAAAACTCCCATAATTCAATAAATTCCAATTTATTCACTATTTTCAATGGACAACTTGAGAAAAAATTGAAAATCTTCATAAACATGTCTTTTGGGTGGGTCCCACACACAACCAAAACCTATAAATCAACGTGGAGAAATATGGAGGAGTAATATACAACATCCAATCATCAAATTTGATAAAAAAAAATCAATTTTGGGCCACTAAAATCAATTTCTCCCAAGTCTCTATGCACTTAGGGTTTTAAGATGGTTTAAAACCATTTTACCTTCTTAAGAAGTATTGATAAAAACCTAATAATAAAACAACATAATTCCACTTGAAAAATATTTATGATATACCTATTACACTATCTCTATGATATTTTATCCCCATGAAAATCACACACTCTAAAACAAGCATCAGAAAGTCAAAATTTAGCCTTGGTTTCTCACTTTCAAAACTTGGTTTTAGTAAAAATGCAATTTCTTGTTTCAACATGAAAACTAGGACCTAAAATTTGGACCATGCCTTAATATAATCCTAATCCACCTTCTCCAATTATAAAATTTTAATCACCATTTTGTAAACAGTCCAACTCACTTCATTAGGGCATGCTTTCTTATGGATTAGATCTAGTGTAGACCTAAAAACCATTACTTCTCCTCATAACTACACTCTAAGACAATTTTTAGTTTCCCTACACCTCATCCACATTATTACCATTCTCTCACCATGCATATACAACTTCCACATTGCTTATTTCACCATGACATACCTTATTATGCTCTTTAGGCCTCACAAACAAACACCTTGACATGCTCGTTTTACAAAATTTGACCTCAACATCACTTTTCCAACCTTGAACACATGTTAGGACCTTAAACACACTGCATGAAATCATAAAAACATCCTTTATCCCTTTTTAGTACTTTAACACACTCCTACAATCCACTATATAACTCAAGAACCCATGTAAACTCATGCAATCTTAACAAAATACTCACCTTGGCTTAACACTACCAATCAACCTTCATGTTCTTCACACCTTTTGACATCAATGTAATCAATAAAAATAATGATAACATCAATGACAAGACATGACCGAAAAATTATTCTTCATAGATAAAATAGGTACCCAAAGTTACCTTAATTGTGGTTTCATAGGGGTTAAACTCATAATGTTATTTTTCCCATTCATCTAGCATGAGATCAAGAACTAAATGCATGATGAATGTGTTATCTCAGTAGAATCATGATCAGTGGTCACTTCTCCTTAGATTTTGAACTTGGAATTTATGGGGACAGGATCATGAACTTTGATATGATAAGTTGATATGGGCTCATCTTGATTGTATAACTAGTCCCATACCTTCTTGTTAATAGCATATGTGAAAATTTTGAAGAAGATATATGTCTATTTTGGTTGTGAAATATCTAGAGAGGTATAGGAAAAAAAAAGGTGGAAATTCAATCATGGATATGTCTTGCATTATAGTTATACTTGGGTAAGCTTGAAGAGTTAACTCTAGATCCTTGATCACACCCAAGACTTGCACTATTGACCCATCAAAGTGCAAAACACATTTTAAGGTTTGAATGTATTCAATTCTGAATATATTTGTAATTTTATTTTACATCATTGAGGTAATGGCACTATAATCTGTCATGCACTTATATACAATGTGTTTTCTAATAATCAAAGACATGTAGAAAGGAGGAGGTCTGAAAACTGCACTTACGTATTCTTCCTTGGACTAAAAAATGTTGTCCACAGAGTCTATTTTTATATGGTGGGTTTGTCATCACCAATCCGGAACTATGATAATTCTTCACCGGGAACTCCTCGTGCTATGATTATTTACTAATGCACAGCCTTTAGTTTGGTGGATGTAATCTGGAAACAAAACAACAAACATAACACAAGAATACCATTGACTATGATAAGATGGAATGATGACAAATCTGAAATATCAAAGTAAATTATAATATTAACATGAAATTGTTACAATCTCACCCATGAGGTACTTCAAGTGTTATTGAATTCACTTGCCTTCCACCAATACTATGGGAGAAAATTTACAATTACACCTCTTAATGACTTCTTCAACACACCTTTAAACTGATGGCTTCCTTTACACACTTCATACAATATTTCTCACTACTTCCTTCTATGCTAAATGAGGGGGGTGGCCTCTTTATTTATAGAAATCTAGGCTTATCCATCTTATCTCTAAGATAGGATAAGAAATCCACTCTGATGAATCATATTCCATACCTTAACTCTTATCTGTACATGTAAGCTTATCTTTTAAGATAAGATAAACCTTATCATTTCACATGGGTTCCACATTTTTAGACTTTTTACAAATAAAATATACAAAATATTTATGACCTCACTCCTTGTCCTTATTACCAATATAATATTTCTAATTCCTAATCATGTAGACCCTACTTCTCTACTTACCCCAACTTTGACATTTTAACATTACTGGACCACTTACGACAACTATTTACTTTTTACCACAACATTCCTATTGTACTTTTGACTATTTCCGTACTATACATTATTGGCGGCATCGTACTGGCAACGCCGTTATCTTCTATCAGACACTACTACTAATTATACTTAACAACATCCTATTCCTAATACATACATTAATGAAATAGAAATTACAGAGGAAAATTTTAGTGTCGACATCTTCCCCCTTCCTAGCTTCTACTCCGTCCTTGGAGTAGACTATTCTGGTGCTTGGAAAATCTTCAACTTGTCGTGGTTGACCCATTTCGTAATGGGAGTGCCATCCAATTCCTCCAGTTGGTACGTACCATTTTCATGCACAGCTGCTATTTTGTAGGGCCCCATCCATTTTGGAATAAATTTTCTCTGTCTTCTTTTTTTGTATCAAGAATCATATACTAGAACCAAGTCATTCACATGAAATGGAGACCACCGGATCTTTTGATCAAAGTATTCCTTCTGCTTCATTTTCTTCTTATAGCTTGTATCCTTAGCTATTTCCCTCATTTCCTCTAGCAAATGAAGATGTACCAACCTTTCTTTTACTGAATCACTTTCATCCATTCTTTCATTTTTCATTACTCTGACCGTGGGAATATCAAACTCAATAGGAAGAACTGGATCAATGCCATAAGCCAACTGAAATGGGGAGTATCCTGTTGCTGACTTTGATGTTGCCCTATATGCCCACAATGCTGCATGAATCCTTTTATCCCATTTATGTACCTGCAAGGCTGCATCTTTTGCTAGAATTTGACACAACACAAAATTTGTTCGTTCCACCTGTCCATTTGTGCTTGGCTTGTATGTTGTTGCCTTCCTGTGCTTAATAGAAAACTTATTGACTAGGGCTTCTACCACCTCATTAATGAAGTGGCTTCCTTGATCTGTTACAATTTCTAATGGACAACCAAATCTGGTGACAATGCGTTCATATATGAACCTTGCCACTTCATCCATGGAAGTTGTTTTCAATGGCCTAGCTTCAACCCACTTGGTTAAATAATCTGTGGCAACTACAATATACTTATTTTGGCATGAGGTAGTTGGAAGTGGACCTACAATGTCTATTCCCCACTTTTCAAAGGGACCAAGTGGAAGAATAGGGCATAATGGAGCTGATGAAGTCTTACGGTTACCATGTGTTTGACAAATATCACATGTCTTACAATAATTATAACAATCTTTAAAAAGAGTGGGCCAGTGATAACCTGCATCCAAGATCCTTCTTACTGTAAGTTGTCCAGAGAAGTGCCCTCCACATGTACCATTGTGGAATTCTTCTAGCAGTTCCTTCCCTTGATCACGTCCAACTGCCCTCTTGTACTGTCCATCAGGTCCTATTCGAAATAATACTCCATGTAGAATAGAATATGGACGACTGGCTTGAGTAATCTTTCTCTTAGTCTTTGCATTGGCACCATCAGGAAACTTGAATTCATTCAGATAATTCCAAATATCTATGTATTCACTAGGGATTGTGTCAAGGGATAACAATGCTGCATCGGGGAAATCATCATCATCACAAGATGATCCTAAACCATCATAGGCTCAAGAGAGTGCATCTGCATTGACATGCTTCTTTCCTGGCCTATCTATGATATCAAATTCAAATTCTTGTAGAAAAATTATCCATCTTGCTATCCTCCCTGATGGGTTAGGCTTATTTACAATATATTTTAGAGCCTGATGATCTGTTACAACTATAAATTTCTGCCCTAGCAAGTAATTTCTAAACTTCTTTACAGCAAAAATGATAGCTAGAGCCTCTTTTTCAGTTACAGTATAATTTACCTCAGCACTGCTCATTTGTCTACTCCCAAAGTAAATTGGATGTTCATTCCCATTTTCATCCTTTTGGCTCAAAGTACTTCCTAGTGCTGCATCTGAGGCATCAGTGTACACAATGAATGGCTTTCTCCAATTTGGATTCTTTAAAATAGGTGAAGACACCAGGGCTTCCTTCAGTTGTCCAAAAGCTTCATGTGCCTTATTTCCTGGTTCATAAGTAACATCCTTCTTCAAGAACTGGGTTAGTGGCTGTGCAATCTTTGAGAAATTCTTGATGAACCTTCTATAGTAACCCACATGGCCTAAAAATGATCTCAACTTACTTCTATTCATAGGAAATGGTAAATCTTTGATTTTTGAAACTTTATTAGGATCAGTACCAATACCATCTTTGGATACAACATGCCCTAACAAAACACCTTTAGAACATCCAAAGACACACTTTGTAGGGTTTAGTGAGGCTTGTGCTTCATCTAACCTTTGAAATGTTGTCTCCATCTGGTGTAGGTGGTCCAACTTGCTCCCATAGATGTAAAAATCATCCAGAAATACTCTGATGAAGGTCCCAATGTAGGGTTCGAACACCCTATTCATCAAACGCTGGAATGTTGCTGGAGCATTACACAACCCAAAAGGCATAACTCTATAAGCAAACGTTCCCCAAGGAGTGGTGAACGTGGTATTTAGCTGATCTTTCTCTGCTATATGGACTTGGTTGTATCCGCTATATCCATCAGCAAAACTATAACACTCCTGGCCAGCTACTTCGTCCAAGATCTGATCTGAGAATGGAAGAGGGTAATGATCCTTCTTTGTTGCCTTATTAAGCTTCCTGTAATCAACACAAATGTGTAGCTTCCCATTCTTTTTTATTGAGATCACAATGGGAGAAACCCATTCTGAATTCTCCACAGCAAATATGAATCCTGCATCAAGCAACTTATCTATTTCTTCTTTTACAGTCTTGGAAAAATTAGGATTCATTCTATATGGAATTTTCTTTATGGGCTTAGCACCATCTACCAGCTCAATAGAATGTTCTACCCAACTTACTTGATGGAGTTCCTTGTAATCAAAAGTGAATATGTGTATGTACCTTCGAAAGAGCTAGAGGTAGGATTCCTTCTCACTCTCCATCACAACATCACCAATATTTATTTGTTGGAGACGATCTTCAACTTCTTCTTCAGATAATTTTATGGGGTCATGAGTCGGTGTGACTAGAAGGATATCCATGAGTGAAACATCAACCTCACTTTCTTCATCTTCAGTGTCCACTTCACTGGTACTAGAGTAATCAGAGGATGTCCAATCATTAGTTTCATCACTTGAATCCACAGGTTCTACCTTATGATGCCGAGGGATCACGTTTATCTTCACCCTCTCTCTACCACATCCAAGTGTCATGAAACCTTCATTCCAGTAGTTTCTTGCATGAACTCTCCTTAGCCATGGTCTTCCTAGTAACATTGGGTACGCAACAGTACCATTTTTCATCACCTGAAAGTCTACCACACATACAACACCCATAACAGATATTGCCACATTTGAAACTACACCTTCTGGTTTAGTTTTTCCCTTATTTAATGACCTTAACATAAGTGTTGAAGGGTGATCAATTTTTAAACCCAACATATTCATTACAGACTCGGTCATTACATTAACTGCAGCACCTCCATCAACTAAGACATCATGAATTGAAATACCATTACATAATACCTCAGCTTGTGGAGCATAGGGATCCACCTCTGCCTCCAAAATAGGGACCTCAACCTCCTTCCTTCGTCGAGCATTGAGTCCACTTTGCAGCTCCCGCCTCTTCTCAGAAGACATAGCCAAGAGTTGACCATATGTAATATTTGTAGGCCTTTTGGACAGATCTTCCAAGATGGAGTATGGTCCTTGCCCCTGTGAAATCAGAAAATCCTGCACACCCAACTTTCTTCTCCTATGTTTCTTACTAGTTTCTCCTTTCATCTTCTTAGGATCATTTCCATCTTGATTATCTTTTTCTTTCTTTCTTTTTGTTACAAACACATCTACTTCATTATTTCTACTCTTATCTACTACATCAAAAGAATTCACAGGTGCTTTTCCTTTATCATTATCTCCTTTACCAGATGTAGAAGCTCTATCTGTACAATTATACTTATAATGACCCTTTTTCTAACAACCATAACATACAACTTCAGAAATATTTCTTTTTGGACCTCTATCTCCTCCCTGAGAACTAAATTCTTTTCCTTGAAGAATATTAATAGTTAACTGACCCATCTTTTTGAGTAGATCTTCATACTCAGTAGATGTACTAGGAGAAAGATTTGTGCTCACCGAGAGTGGTTGTGGATTCTGGAGCAAAGGTGCTAGTGTAGGCTCTACTTTAGCAACAATTTCTTTGGGCTCCTCTTCCATGCTTTCTTCTTGCCTTCTTGCAATCTCCTTTTCTTGTTCAATGGTAGCTGGGTGGTCATACTTCACTCATTTTCTAATCTCTGGCTTCATCCCAAGAATGAAGTGCTTACATAGGATATTATCCACACCATTCATCAACCCATCCGCTAATCCTTCCTTCCGGATCTGGGCGTCGAGCTTCCTCCTTAGCTCTAGAACACGAGCATGATAATCCCTTATCTTCTCCTTCTCTCCTTGGATTAGCTTTGTGATATCGATCATGAGATCTGCATATCTCTGTTGTTCACCAAATTCTTCAAGAAAAATTTCAGTTAATAAATCCCATGAGTTTTTCACATTATCACCTAGTATTTCAAACCACCTAAGGGCTGAACCATCCAAAAAGGTAGGAAAAAATTCAGTCCATTGTTCCCTTCTTATAAGTCCATTACAAATACAAGATCGTTTAAACTCTTGAATGAAAGAGGAAGCATCTGCATTAGATTGGGCTGAAAAAATAGGAATCTTCACCATTTTCAAAAGTAACCACAGTGAAATACCAACCCAAAAGTACAATCAACAAGACTTATGTGCACAAATAATTAGAATCACTATAATAGAAAGTGACTTTACACCTTTCTACAGTAAAATAGAAATGACCACGATAACTATGGTAAAACTTGACTTACTGCGGTAAAAACTGACTTTACTGTGGTAAACATATTCACAGTAAAAAGTGAAGTTACTGCGGAAAATACTATTCACGGTAAAAAGTGACTTTACTATGGTAAATACTATTCATAGCAAAAATGACTTTACCATGGTAAGTACTATTCACGGCAAAAATGACTTTACCATGGTAACTACTATGCATAGTAAAAACAAGGTTTCCCTCCAATTGATTTTTGACTAAGTGGGAATATCTCCCCAAACAATCCACCAACAAGGAATGGTCCCAGCAATGGAACCAAAATGTCATCACCAATCCGACACTATGATAATTCTTCACCGGGAACTCCTCGTGCTATGATTATTTACTAATGTACAGCCTTTATTTTGGTGGATGTAATCTGGAAACAAAACAACAAACATAACACAAGAATACCATCGACTATGATAAGACGGAATGATGACAAATCTGAAATATCAAATTAAATTATAATATTAACATGAAATTGTTACAATCTCACCCATGAGGTACTTCAAGTGTTATTGAATTCACTTGCCTTCCACCAATACTATGGGAGAAACTTTACAATTACACCTCTTAATGAATTCTTCAACACACCTTTAAACTGATGGCTTCTTTTACACACTTCATACAATATTTCTCACTACTTGCTTCTATGCTAAATGAGGGGGGTGGCCTCTTTATTTATAGACTTCTAGGCTTATCCATCTTATCTCTAAGATAGGATAAGAAATCCACTCTGACGAATCATATTCCATACCTTAACTCTTATCTGTATATGTAAGCTTATCTTTTAAGATAAGATAAACCTTATCATTTCACATGGGTTCCACATTTTTAGACTTTTTACAAATAAAATATACAAAATATTTATGACCTCACTCCTTGTCCTTTTTTATTATTATTATTATTGGCAAATAGTTTTTTGAAAGGGACTATACCCTTGTACAACAAGGCTCAGAAGCCAGGATAGAAAAAATAAGCACAAAGAAAGGGATCAGAATCTAGATATAACAATAAGAACCAACTGTAGAACATCATCTACAAAAAAGAAGCAACAACCATCAACTTCAGCAGCAACTAAACAATTGCTGAACATCAAAAACCCAACAATAATACACAAACACCATTGGAAATCATTTTGTAATCCAGCCACAAAAATGATAACCATGTACTCCGGCCGATCACTCCTTGTCCTTATTACCAATATAATATTTCTAATTCCTAATCATGTAGACCCTACTTCTCTACTTACCCCAACTTTGACATTTTAACATTACTGGACCACTTATGACAACTATTTACTTTTTACCACAACATTCCTATTGTACTTTTGACTATTGTCATACTATACATTATTGGCGGCGTTGTACTGGCAGCGCCGTTATCTTCTATCGGACGCTACTACTAATTATACTTAACAACATCCTATTCCTAATACATACATTAATGAAATAGAAATTACGGAGGAAAATTTTAGTGTTGACAGGTTCAAGAGGTGGAAGATTCATCCTTGATTCCTATAAGAGATACCTTTGAAATAGGATAGATAGGGCATCCCACATTGTGACATTCAAGTTTGTTATTTTCATTTTCTCGATAATGTTTAAGGGGATACCCACGCCCTTTTGTAATGAGGGAGAAGAATTATATTTTTTTTTTTTCTATTTATGGAGGATATTTGGATGGCGGGTTTACTTCAATCCCTAGATATTCCCTAAGTTTTGGGTTTTGCATGTCCCATGGAAATTATTTACCGTTTCGATCTACTGGGTTCTACAGATTTTCTAGAGTGGACCACAGGTTCTCTTTAATCCATGGATTACTTCTTGAAACCGAACTTATGTCCATGTTCATGGATTGGCTAGAATTTTTTTTTTGGAGACCAGGAAATAGTGGGAGGAGATATTTAATCTATTTATCTCTTTCTGTACCTTGTGTTGTCTTCCACATGAAGTTGTGGTCTATTTAAATTCCATGTGGCTTGGTTAATAACACAAAAATATTTAAGTCCTAAAAGCATGAAATTAGGCTTAGGGTCAGCTTCCTATATCTCTTCTACACTGATCTCAGGTGAATCTATGGCTTGTTATTATTGATAAAATGTAATTTTCACCATAATATCCTTCTCCCAAAATGAATTAATTTTAACCTCACAGCATACTAATTGTGGGGCTGATCAAAAAGATATAACCACTCAAAACCTTGAACCATGTTATTCTAAATTGGGAAAATAGTTTTACTCAAACTAAAAGTAGGTGGAGGTTCTGGGTTTACATTTGGAGGTCTCCTTGGTAGGTATTTTGTTTCCAAATCTATGGTTTGGATACTAGGTTCCTTGTTGTGGATAACCCTGAGGTGGATTAGGGTAATTTTTAGGGGCTTGAGCTTTTTACATCTCTTAAGTGAGACAACCTCATTTATAAAAAAAAATAGCTAGACACTAAGGCTTTCAATTTCTTCTTACTTTATAAAGGAAAAAAATGTGGATGTGGATGATGAAGCAGATGGTTGAAGGATAGGAGTAATATTTGGTTGCGTATTTTGTGGAAAATTAGGGAAAATGGGCATTGGAAATCTAAGGACTAATTTACCTAATTTGGATAAAATAGGATTTATCCCTAATGATTATTGCATATTAATTGGGTAGAACCCAAAGACTAAATCATTACTGTTATATCAGAATTTAAAGCTTTAATAAAATATAGAAATACACCTTGAGGATTTGGTCTCAGGAGGACTAGATTTTTTTCCCATGTTTTCTGGAACCTAAAGTTGAAATCCTCCATAAGTTAATTTGGATGTCACTTGATGGTGGTTAATTTTTTAAGGAGAGAAATTTTTTCTTTTTTCTCATCAAATTTTTAACATAGGGCAGTCCTGAGCTCATCTTAAGTGCAGGTTAAAGTATTCAAAAAAAATTTATACCACTGCAAGGATTTTCCTTTGGGATAAGACACCAAAATCTATACCGTGACATCATCCTCTATGATTCCATGTACTAAATAAACATTTGAAAGGTCTTCAATAAGATCTGTGGGTGTGGTAGAGTTTTCACCTATGCAAGAGGGAATAATCTTCAAGGTGGATAATAGTATATTATGATAAAATGTGAGGAGAAATAGACTACCACCATTGAAACTTACAAATGATAGTTTTATAATATGCCTCATAAGGGGACTGAGACTCAAAATTATGATAGGAAAGGGAAATGGTCTACTAGGAGGTGGAGTTGTAAAACTTTTACTTAGAGGTGACATGGATCTCCACATATTAATTTCTCTTCTTCCTCTCAAGGGGGAGTTGTAGGTAGGGGAATGGATCACCTATGGATATGCTTAGCCTCATCTAGACTCTTCTCATGAAATGGGAAAGAGTGAAATAATTTAAAGAAGGATATATATCATTTAAGAGTCTTCAAATTTGTTGAAGGAACACCTTTGAAGGATGAAACTAATAGGTTACACACCAAAACTTAGTAATAATGATATAAATCTCATGAGAATAGTCCCAATGGCCATGCCAAAACTATTGTCACTAAAATTTTCTCCCTTGCTAAAATTATGTTCAACATTTTAGTGAAACATTATTAGAACTTGATAATGTGGGTCACTCATTTTCATTCTTTAAATTAAAGGGGTTGGTTCCCTTCATACTAGTTCACTGCAACTAATTCTATACCAACTTTCTACTCTAAACTATATAATCTAAGCTAACTTTTCCAAGGAGATAGAGTTAGGAGGAGAAAAAAGATGAAAAAATGGGAGGTGATGCACCAAAATAGAAGTGTGGAACTTCTATCATTCTAAGAGACACATATGCAAGTTTTTGGAATGAGTATCATTAAGAATGTAAAATATGTAAGAGGGAAGATTTATACACACTAAACACATAATGTTTGAAGGAAATAAATAAGTCACACTTGCATTAATCGATGCTTAACAATTTACACACATATATAAGGTAAGAAAACCTTCATACACAAGTTGTAGAGGTTGAAAGCATGATATTTTTAGTTTACAAGGAAGAAACTTGAAAATATGTGAAGGAATAATAAAAAAAAGAACCCCTTCAATGTGCATGATAGCTTACATTTATAGAACCTATAGAGGAAGGGAGATAAGGAGAAGAGGAAAAGGATGATTGTCATGTTAGAGTACTGATCCCTAAAATCTTATTGAACAATAATGTATGCCATTATTTCTTGTAGTGTTGACTTGTAGTATGGACATGGGTGCCAACTTGAAGAGATCCAACCACCATGAGATGGGATCCTTTTATTCAATCATATTCCATTAGAGCTCTCAAATAGAAGCAAGACAAGGCTTGATCATCATCAAGTAATGAATTTGGGTGTCTAAGGTGGTTGAATACCTATAGGTGCAATAAATTATGTTTTTCACCTCTATATTATGTGTCTTTGGCTCAGGTAGAGTTTTAGAGAAATGGAGCAAGAAGATAATTTTTCCATGCAGGTATTAAAAATCCACTTAATGATTGTGCCCTTAGATAGGTTAATTAGGGTTTTGGGGGGATAATGGAATTGGAGAGAAGTTCCATTAGTGTTTGGAAGATCTAATTTTTATGAATAATTTGGTTGGTAGACATGACAACTGAGAGGAGAAGTGATGGAACATGAGAATAGTTCCATATGAGTCCATAATTCCTGACTCAACCAATGTTTTACACTTTCCCTCCTGGTGAGTAGTTGCAGGTTCATGGGGACCCTAAAAAACATGGGAATATTCTACTTGTGTCATTTAATGTCAACTAAACCAACTGATTTAGTGACCCTCTTTTTTTCTTTCCACAGACTTTTGAGAACCCATGAAACATTGTTCCTTAAGAATCCCATAGAATAATAAGATAGAGTTTTGTTTCTTAAACCTTGGTTGTGTAACATTATCTTTCCATGGCATGAAATTCTCACTCCATTAAAGACCCGCCTAACTCCTAAGTTTAGTTTCCTTTGATCTATGGGTTACGATAACCCACCCATGGGACACTACGTTCACACACTTCATACAACACTAAAATTAAATTACCCATGGATTTATTATTTATTCTTCCATGTAATTCCAAATGTATTTTCCTTTTATTCTGTAGGTTAGGAGAACCTGCAAAACACTAGGTTCATGTATTCGGTGGAAGATTGAATTTTAGTGTTCTGCGACTTTCTGATTAAAAAATTTCTAAGTCCAATATTTTTATAAGTGTAGACACCAATATTTGGTATGCTTGTCCCCCATCTTGAGTTTTCTCCCCTTCTTTTTCATCTCACACATTCATATTTCTCTTCCTATTTAAATTTATATTTCCCTCATACATACCATTTTCCTATAATCCTCATTTTCCCTATCATAAACCCATAAAAATACTAGCATTATTTATCTTGCCTAATTCACCTCTAATTTTATTTAATTACCTCTAGAACCTATCCATTTTCCTAGGATTCCACCCATAAACACCCCCATTTATTGTCCCTAGGATTCCACCTCCCCTTATTCAACGCCCTCTTATCCTCCCACCACCTTCTATTCTTCCCATGCAACCTTGATGCACAAAAATAGCTAAATCCCTAATTTTATCCTCCTTAAGGCCACATTTAGTGAGTTAAACATCACCTCCACCACCCAAGTGGATAGTCTCTTGCAGTCACTAGTGGCCCATTCGGGTCATAGTTGACCCTGTATATATACCTCTACCCCTCCCCTCCTTAGGATGAAATTTTAGAGTATTTTCTATCTTGTGAGCTTGGTATGCTTTCTCCTCCTCTCGTGACCAATAATCTTCTAATTGAAGTTGTCTTAGAACATTTACATGTCATCTAAAAAGATTTGGAGATTTATATCTTTCTTGGAGTCCTCCTACCATTTAACTTCTTATTTCTTTTAGGTATGCCAGTTACCTTAGAGCTCTGTCATTGCATCAAATTTCGTTGATCCTTCTCCATAGTTAATTTTCCCATCAATTTTTCCCCATCAAACACTAGATCCACATCTAGTTACCATCGATCCAACTTAGTCTCCATCGACCCTTTCTATATCCCCCTATTTTTTGTCTCCATCATCATCTGTCATCTATCCTACAGTCCCCTCATTATTCAAGGACCGCTGTTTCTTCCATCCATCTTCCTGACAACACACATCCTTAGCTTTTTCGCCCCAGTCATCATCAAATTTACCAGTTAGTCTCAGGTTTCTATCCACCCAAATCAGGTTGGTTTAGTTTATCATCATTTACTACTATTATATCTATATTTTATCTCATCTAGCACAACTTAAATACTTGTTTCATTTAAGTCATTTGTTTCATCCTATCATTTATATATTATCGTTTCATCAATATTTTATCAAAGTAGGTTGACATCCATCCCTAGGAAGCTATCACTACTTAGGACTGATGTAGTTAGGAAACAAAACATCCAATCTATGAATTGTTTCCATGTTTAGTTTTTTTTTTGTGCAGGTTACCTAGCTATCCGCAAAAGGGATTGTTGTGCCTACATCATCTTCATCTTCATCGTATATCAAGAGGTTTCCTTAAAACCTCCCATAATTTATGAGTTTCTTAGTTTCTTGTATCCTTTCCATTATTTTATAACAGGTGCAGGAAATTTCATTAAAAATTCTATCACGCCCGGTGGGACCCACCATTTCTCTTTAGTTATTTCTTTATTTTCTTTATTTCATTTCATATTCCAATTTTTTCTTTCCATTGACCTCACAGGTTGGAGTGTTTTATTGCATACATGGTGGATTACTTTCTTAGATCAATAACATGTGTGCTTGAATTGGAAAAAAAAGGAAAAAATAGTGTTTATCTAGGAATTCTTCATTTTGTCCTTATTTTCTATTTTTGCATGTCTCTCCCTCTTTTGTTTGCTTCCTTTTATTGAATTTCTCATTTCATTTTGGGATATAAAAAGAACACCTTCATACTTGTTTTCTCATGTAGTCTAAGTAGGGGGTAATCCTTTCATTCACATTTATTCCACACACAACCAAACTCAAAAATCAGTTAACACATCTAAAAAAAATTCTAGTAGGTAGAACTATTGGGATTTTATCACCCAATAGGAAAGACACCATGGTGTTTAGTTCATGTAAGATATTTTCTTATTATCGATATAAAGGATAAACACCTACTACCCTTGTTGTGGTGTGTGAAGTGAGGGGGTAAGCCCTGATACTAAGCCACATATTGGTAATCATCACCAATTTTTTTCTCGCATACCTTTGTGTATATTGAGGATGCCATCCAAAATAACTTGAAACCATCCTTAGATTACATGCTTCTTAGGTTCCCTTTGATCCCCCCCTTTTTTCACACCTTCCTAAATAAACAAGATAATTAACACTTTGTTGCTTTCTTTGTTTTTCATAGTAAAAATCAACATAATTTCTTGTTTGGTGTTTCATGCCCATTATAACTCTCTCTAAAGACAAAAAATGGAGAAAACAACCTCATCCAACAACATCCCCACTTCTAAATATATCCACCGCACCTACAATTACCACTCCATTGGTTTCCCAACCTATCGTTTATATAGTCTCCCTTTATGAGAACCACATTGCCAGAACCAATTCCCATGTTGAAACCAACACTTTCATCTATCATCATTATATTCCCTTTAGACCGGTTATAACCCCATCTGCCACTTCTTTATGAGCCTTTGAAACTCCCACCATCCCTTGAGGTTGAGTGGAGTTTTAGGATCTTATTTATGTCAATCAAGTTGCTCTTCAATATTATTTTATTCACAAAGCCACTCATATCCCCATCAATTGAACTCCCCTTCAAAAACTCTATCCCTATCCTCCACATTCTGAATCCACTAATGTCCTTACTTCTCAACTTATAGTTTTCTTTGCATGATTGAATTAACAATGAAAAAACATGAACATGGTCCCCATCACTCTTCCATCATGATCCCTCACTCCAATAAATCCACTCAATTAGTGGTACCCGTTCCACCCAACTTACCTTGCATCAACAATATTCCCAGATCTTCTATCCCCATCACTTCTTCATCTACTATGATCATTAATGTTCCCACTCAAACCCATCAATAATCTAATCTAATTCTTCCACTTTTCATCAGTTAGAATTTGAAACTTAGTGAAGGAAATACAGAAGGTTTGCGTAAGAGAGAAGAGCACATTCAAAGGCATGAAAGTATCGGGAAGGAATCACCCATGTAAAACAGAGACAGATTCATGACTTAGCCATTTTTACAATGATGAGCTATTTTTAGAGATAATGTGTTGAACACACAAACTAGTTAGAGACTTGCATGACATACATTAGATTTTTTTGAGGATCAGCTACAAAGCGCTTTGCATGGACACAGACTGAGAATATATCTACTACTGTCAGTTAAATAAAAGTAGTCTAGTATTAGCACACTTGCATGTGTGGCTATTTTGTAACAGCATGTGGCTAATAATATCATGTGACCTATTTTTGGATTGGATAAATGGTGAAGTGTAAGTATCCACCCTTATAAATATGTAGTGAACTATGTAGAATAAGAGAGGTGTGAGAGCTAAGTTATTATGAGGTTATGCTACCAAATATGATGCGTGCATGAGCATATATTATTGTTATTATAAGGAAGCTTCCATGTACTACTAAATTTAATATAATGGATATTATGGACCGAGTCAAGGTGTTATCATGGTTATAGTTCAGTACTGCATGCTTGATTTCATCATGGTTATCTTTTAAGTCTATTATTCTCTAGATCTAGATCTAAACATACACCTTAGAATGATATATTAGTCATAGATATGAATGCCTTAATTCTTCATCATGTTAACATCCTATAATAGCAACCATAAAGAGGGGCTTGGTACCTTTGCGTGCTTCGGGTGAGTTCTCATTCTAGGCTGAGTGATGTGTCAATGTACCTGGGCTTGTATTGGTGAATTCTAGGCTGCATCATTGGTTCCATTGTTGGGACCTATTTTTCAGCTGTTTTCATGATGGTTTGTGATGAAGACATACCGGTTGACCTTTGTAAGTGTTGAGGAGTGGATACATGATCTGGAAGAAGAATATGCATGCCATTTCAACACTGGATCTGAGTTTAACGCATGTGTGTGGGTGGAATAGAATTTGTATGAAAATCTATATGATATATTTTTTACTATATTTCTAGTAGAATTGTATGAGTGGCTAATTTCTTATGAATCTGAGTGGAATGGGAGGTATCACACACTTGTCTAGGCGCAGGAAGAATTTTAGGCCCTTTATGATGTTGGTCTGATTCGTACTCATGTTGTGGATACGTGGTTCTATGGTGTTTTTAACAGTTATATCTTAGAGTACTCAATTTCCACTTATTTGTGCCCAGAGGTAGCTAAATTCTAGTGTTTACGATATCCAAGGGGAACTTAATTACAAGGAATTCCACTGGCGAGCAAGATCTTAATGGTAACTTTGAATTTGGAGAATCAACTGATGGCTAACTAAACCTCACCATGCACGGGGGAAGGAGTAGGTTTTGTGAAAGATGGCAGACCTAGTGGTAGAAAGAAAGAGAGAGGAAACATGTGTTAAGTATAATGAGACACGTGAGAGAGAGGTAGAGAAGCAATGGGAGGTTGCAGAGAAAATGGCATTGTGGAGAAAGATAGTTTGGGAAGGAGTAGAACTTCACATAGAACACATGGAACCCGAGCCTAAGGAAATTACCCATTTGGGAAAACATGATAGGGAAAAATCCTCGGCCTCGCAAAGAAACACACTAGTAGAGATGACCTGGGCCATGGGCGCACATATAAATCCACCTAACAATCTTTCCCTTGCACTTGGTTTTCCAACATCCAATACAACAAATAGTCAGCAAGATAATTCAAGTAGTGGGAGAGTAGGAGAGATTCTTATAAGAGGCACAATGATGGTAGTGAAAATGAATTCATTGTTATATGGGATTACCTTTTCAGGTGTATCATCTACATAGAATTTAGGTGCGTAGATTTTTGAACTATCTTCTTGAAGTAGTAATGCTTCACATAATATCAAGGTATAGTTCTGTTTTACTATCGAGACATAGGGAAACACATCTTCTAGTTTGAACCCAACTATAGGTTTGGGATTAGGAGGTATAAGTAGATCTAGCTCAGGTGGATTTGATGGTTCAGAAGGAAGAGGAAACACATGAGGTTACAGATCAGGTGGGAAAGGTCCACACCAACCCCAAAATATTTAAATGGAGATGTCTCTTCATCTTCCAAAGTATAGGGGCATAAAAGAAGCTATTGAAAATGTGCATATGTGTGAAATATTGTAGCATGTAAAAGGAATCATGACTTATGAGCGTAGGGAAATCTAATTTGCTACTACGTTATAAGGACACACACACACACAGAGCTGGTACAATTTTTTTTACCCTGATCAGACTTTCGTAAACTATACAGCTTTAAAATATGCATTCCTTAAAGAGATTCACATCATCTAGTTTAAGCAGAAGAGTATAAGTGCACTCAAGGATATTAAGCAAGGTACTACTCAAAGCATCAGAGAGTATGATGCTCATTTAAAAATGTTTTTATCTAAGCTCTCTTATTATATCAACGTAATCCAACATGTATAATGGTTCATTGGAGGTCTGATTACGTATTTTAGGAGGGCGCTATCACATAATGCATCCACTAATCTACGCAAAGCACTTGAAACAACTTTACGCATTGAGGAAGTTAAAAGTATAGACACTAGAGTGAGCCCATTTTTAGAAGCATAGATCGCAGCTATGGAAAAGTAGTTGGAGAAACTATCAGAAAATTCAGCACATGAGACATGCACAGGGATTTAGTGCATAGATTGTGAAGTAAAAGGTCACACAAAGGATAGTTTTCCCCGCAGATCAGTGCGCTCATTACTGTAGGATTGTGAGATATTCCATTTAAACCATGATGTTAGTCATTGCCCCATACTAAAACACATAGTAAGGAAGAACATTCCAAGCTACTATAAAAAATTTAGGTCTACGAATCATGACACAGAAGATTGCCAGTTAATTGGTGTACAATAGACAGGAGTCTCAGATAACTCTAAAGGCAAGACCGGGCATTAGGACTGGGATCAAAATTAGGTGTGCTATGATCGAATGAAGGGTGTTTTAGAGGAAGTCGGAGGAGATTTTGATGATACCGTTGTGGTGGAAGAAGTGAGTTCCCTCGTGGAACATGTTATACTTGTCGATATCCTAACCACTACAGGCACGAATGTCCCCAGAATATTACATGTTCTTTCTATGGAAAGAGTCATAGCTATGAGGAGTGCCCAAACTTGTATGACCATCTTAGCAAGCAACATAAACAATAAAACAAAGGTGTTGGGATGGTTAGGATACAACACGTTGTGTAAAATCAGTGGATGTCTAAGTAGGAAGTAGGGTGTGAGGCGTTGTAAGTAAAGATCATGACTAGCACTGAGGTGGCATGCACCAAAGAAGCATTGCAACAGAATCCTACCATCACTTAGGAGGAGGTTCTTTGTGTATGGTACCCTGACCCTGCTCATCAGAAGGAGGTTTATTAGGAAACCATGGAGGTACTCAGGAATATTCAGGGTGAAATATAGTATTTAAAGGAGCAATAATGGAAGATGGAGCAAAAGAAAGCATTAGAGACAATCCATATTGATATGGATGACTTGAGATAAGTGTGAAAATTGTTACATTGGAAAAATATCATTCCACTTTTGGGGAATTCCTTAAAATAAAACACTCCATGTGTAAGTGTTGAGACTGAATGCCATATCCTGCATGTAAATCTTCCCCCTTATAGCCTAGATTATGACAATGAAATAACTCTAAATGTTGTTTGTGGATGGGTGGCTATTGAGTAATATATTGATTGATACATGCATAGAAGTTAATGTTCTTACCTTAGATGCATAGGTACAAATGGGAAGACCCCCATTACAACCATCCTCTAATGTATTGTTCATGGCTAATCAGACTAAGGCCACTCTCATTAGAGTTTTGAAAGATGCATCCATTACCATACAAGGAGCCAAGTTCATTGGATAATTTGAGGTTCTAGTGCTGGCAGAATTAGATAGCTTCCCAAATCTATTGGGGAATCCTTGGTGCTATGCAAATAATGTTGATATTCAGATTAATAAGGGTTATATCAATTTTGAAAACAAGGAGGAGAGATTTATTATCCCTTTAACAGATGGAAAATTTTCTCCCTATGTTGAGCCCTTAAGTGAAGAATATCTAAATAGGATTTATGTACGTGCCATCCAAGATCCAAAGATGCTTGAGCCATCTAAAGAAGGAATAATTCAGTGGGAGGATGCACAATCTATTAGCGATACTACAACTGTTACTTGTGATAATTGGGTTCACAGCACTTATGAGTTGGTAGGGCACGAAGTAAAGAGCATATTTACTAAAGGTAGGTAATCACGTTATGTCAGGAGGATAGGTAACAAATCGGTACCTTATTACACCATAGAAGGATATCCTATGGTATTCCTGTGCACCATGTAGGAATAGTGGATAGACCTATTTGAATGAAGAAATATGCTAGCATATACACTACGTGGGACAACAACATGATGGTGGGTGGCCCACAAGGATAATCTTGTAGGATGGAATGAAATTAGGATTGCTCTTGCTACTAGATTCTTCAAGAGCAATACCCCTACTCAAATCTACACTTATCATGGTAATAAACCTAGTCAACACCATGTTCAGAAGTGTGAGAGACTCTAGACAGAGGGACAGGAAGCTTTGCCACCTTCACTATGGGTGCACAAGTTTTATTCCACTTTACAAGGATGTGTGTGTGTTTGGTATGTATATGCAGAGCTCCATAGAGAGACTGGAAATTGGTAGGATTTACTTGTAGGAATGGCCTATACATTTGACTTCTTCTCTACTAAACCTCTAGTGAAAGAAGCATTAAGAGTCATAAAGTGCTTAACTATGGGAGATAGTGCCAAGGTAGAAGAACTCCTTCAGGTTATTGGATGAATGAAAATTAGGAGCGTATTTTGTTAAAGAGAAAAAGACGATGACACACTACTTCAACATGCTTTCCTTGAGAAAGAAAAAGTAAAAATTGTCTACTTAGTGGATGACGAAGAAGTCAAAAATCTAGATGCAAACCATTCAATAGGTAGGCATGAGGTGTTGGACATTACAGATAAGACAACGTGTGCCTATCATGAACCGATGAAGAAAAAGAAGTTGAATATCTGGTCATATGTTGAGCCTAAGGAAGCCATAATTAGAGACTATTGGTCAGACTCTGAAGTGGAAAAAATCATAGTTACTAAGGGATTATCGGAACTTATTCTCTAGGGGGTACCATGAACTTAAAGGCATGCATGAATCATTAGGGGAGATGAAGATAAAGATTAAAGAGGGTGCACACCTAGTTAGAAAGAGACCCTACAGGATGTTATAGTTTGAGGATTCTAATAAATACGGATTTAATCAAATTACATATTATATAATGTTACAATAAATATGTAAATATTCATTACATCATAACATAAGTAAATACAAAAATACTTACAGGAAATAAATAACACAGGTGACATAGTATTTATAGTGGAAAACCCAATAGGGTAAAAACCACTTGTAAAATAACCTTTTACTTTATAGAACTTATTTTACATCTAGTAAAATTACCTCCTCCTTAAAACCCTATTTACCAAGGGTAAAACCAAATCATTTGATTTACACACCTTTGATATATTTTCTGAATATATCAAATGAGGACCTAGAGTCCTTTTTATATAAGGTGATCGAGTATGTCTCCCAACCCACCTTTTCAACCTAAAATGGTTGACACATATACCTAGGTGAGTGTATTTAATAAATATTAACATAAATAATTCACATTATTAAATACTTACCTAATGTATATTACCTAGGTATAAATATTTAATAATAGAAAAGTATTTCATATTATTAAATATTTAACCTATATAATAGTGATGGACCCATATTAATTAAGGGTTGGCTAGACCACTTAATCATTATGTTCCAACACTCCCCCTTAATGTTAAGTGGGATAACATATGCTAATAGATTACCTGCCTGTGGTACACTACAGGATTTACAATCCTTAAACCATAAAGGTTTTAGGCTAGCATATTGGGTGAAGGAATTATAACACTTTCATCATACTCAAGTTACCTTTTGGTACAAAATGATTTGGAATCCCAAAGATCATCCCATGATTAGTGGCTAAGTATGATTTGTGAGTTTTACATATTCTCATAGGTTCTCATAAAAGGTTATTGAACCAAAGCATATAGGATTATTTTATAACCAAGGACCTCCTTAATAATATGTTTGTACTGGATGTTTACTAGTAAAATCAATCGCACTAAATATTTTATTGAATACCTCCTTTAAGATCTTTCTACACTTCTTTCTAAAAAGAAGCCGAGGAGGTATACATGCCTGAAGGTCTTTTTACAAAAACTAAGTTCCATTACTAGGAGATGACATTGTCATGCACACTCCCTCTCAATGGAAGCTCCGACAATCCAAGATTTTCATGAAAGTGAAAAAACTTTGCAGAACTTAGGGGCTTTGTGAAGATATTAGCAACCTGCTCTTCAGTTGACACGAACTTGAGATCTATCTCACCAATTAACACCTTCTCACGGATGAAGTGTATATGTATCTCAATGTGCTTTGTCCTCTGATGTTCTAATGGATTATGTGCAAGAGCTATGGTGCTTTGGTTGTCATAGAGCAAAGGAACATTGTTTGGATCCTTCATATTTATTTCATCGAACAATCTCTTTCGCCGTAGATCCTCTTTTACAGCTTCCATTGCACTTCTATACTCAAATTCTATTGAAGAGATAGAAACAGTTGGTTGCTTTTTGCTGCACCAAGTAATGGCACCTACACCAAATTTAAACACATAACTAGAAGTAGATTTTCTATCTAATACATCACCAGCATGATCAGAATCACAAAATCCATACAAGTTAGCATTTTCATTCTTAGTATAATGTAACCCATAATTGATTATACCTTTAATATATCTAAGAATCCTTTTTGCAATATTCCAATGATCTCTATATGGTTCCTGCATAAACCTATAAGAAATTCCAACTGCATAGGAAATATCTGGTCTGGTGATAGTTAGATATATCAAACTACCAACTAATTTCCTATATAAAGTAGGATCAATTTTTTCACATGCATCTTTAGGATCAATTTTCAGTCCAACTTCCATAAGAGTAGAAATTGGTTTACAATCAATCATGTTAAAAAAATTCAGTACATTGGTTGCATACTTTTCTTGAGAAACAACAATAGAATTTTTATCTTGAAATACAACCATGCCAAGAAAATGATGTAAGAGACCTAAATTAGTCATTTCAAAGTATTGTTTCAATTTTTCTTTAATTCTACAAATTAAAGCATGATTATCACCAGTCGTAAGAAAATCATTAACATATATACAAACAATGATAATATATGATCCTTCTTTCTTAATGAATAGATCATTGTCAAAAGAACAATTAACAAATCCTAATTGTTTAAAGAAAGAATTAATTTTCGCATACCATGCTCTAGGAGCTTGCTTTAAACCATACAAGGATTTTTTCAATTTACAAGCATAGTTTTCTTTACTAGTTTCTTCAAATCCTTTAGGTTGAGAGATGTAAATATCTTATTTTAAATCACCATTCAAAAAAGCATTTTTCACATCCATTTGGTGGATTTCCCACCCAAATTGAGTAGCAATTGCAAATAAGGTCCTAACAGTACTCATTTTAGCTATAGGGGTAAATGTCTCAACATAATCAATACCAGGTTTTTGATTGAAACCTCTAGCAACAAGTGTATATTTATGTTTTTCGATATCACCATCTACATTATATTTTACTTTGTATAACCACCTAGACCCTATAATATTTCTTTTCTCTGGAGGTAGAACCAACTCCCAGGTTTGATTTTGAATTAGGGCATTATATTCAGCTTGCATTACATTGATCCACTTCTCATCCTGAGAGGCTTCTTCAAAAATTTGCAGCTTAGGTTCATATAAGGTCATTAATGCATGGTATGTATGATGGCTTCTGTTCATTTTCCTAAGATCAATAGGATTAGAAATTTCTAACACAGATTGTTCACATTTTGGTTTCTTAACTAGGGAGTTAAGAGATTTAGAAGCATCTATAGTATCAACACAAGAAACATCATCATGATCATTTACTATATTCTCATTATCAGAATCATAACCATCATTAGAAATACTGATAGAGTTAGGAACATCTTTACCATTATTAGATGAACAAAAGCATTTTTCCAAAACCACCACATTATGGTTTTCAGTTACTTCCCTTTTTATAGGGTCGTAAATATTTATACCTATAGTGTTAATACCATACCAATGAAAACACATGAGAAATAAGTCATATCAAGTTTCTTTATTTTCTTTTTAGGAATGTATAAAGAAGCATGACTACCAAAAAAAATAAGATGAGAAATATAATGTTTTTTATTTGACCATTTTTTTAAAGGAGTTGAAAGATAAATAGATTTGGTGGGAACCCTATTTAGAATGTATACTGTTGTGATCATTGCTTCTGCCCACAAAATTTTGGGAAGACTAGCAGAATGAAGCATAGTGCAAGCCATATCTAAAATAGTCCTATTGTTACGTTTTGCAACACCATTGGATTAGGGAGAATGAGGAGAAGTTAATTCCCTTTTAATACCACAATCAATACAAAAAAATTCAAATGCTTTGCTTACATATTCACCCCCATTATCTGTTCTAAGTCTCTTAATTCTATAATTTGAAGAGTTTTCAATAGATACTTGAAATTCCTTAAATTTCCCAAGTACATCAGATTTATTTTTAAGAAAATATGACCAAATCATCCTAGTAAAATCATCAACGAAAGTTATAACATATAAAGAATCATTTAATGAAGCTACTTCAAGAGGTCCTCTAATATCACTATGAATAAATTCTAGTGGGGAAGAGGAACTCTCTTCAAGATGTGATTGAAATGGTTTAACACTTTGTTTTGAGCGTAAACACCCTTCACATGCATCATGAGAAGAAGACAACACAGGAAAACCTTTCACAATATTATATCTATCCATTTCATATAAACTTTGATAATTAACATGTCCTAATATTTCATGCCATAGTTTTACATTATTCAATCTTTGAGAAACAAAACAGGATGCAGAATAAAAATCATCAAAAATATACAGACCATTTCTTTGAATTCCTTCAGCTATTATATTATCATTACTATCCTTGATATACCAAGTATCTTTCAAAATTTGAATATCCAAACCATCATGAGCTAATTGAGAACATGATAAAAGGTTCTTTTTGAGCTTAGGAACAAATAAAACATTATTCAACACACCATAGCAAATTTTACTTTCCCTTTATCTATTTCTTCTAAAGATGAGTTATCACCAAGATACACACATTCATTGATTTTCACAACATCAAATAAATAATTTGAAACACCAATCATATGATTTGATGCACCTGAATCTAAAATCCATTCAAAATTAAAAGAAGAATACAAAGCAACATATAATGCAACAGTTTTAGGAATATCATTAGAGCTATCATTTTTCCTTAAATTATATTTAGAAGAAACAATTTGTTTTTTATTTTTATGGACAGGTTTATTATTTATTTAATATTCCTTTTTATGTCCAAATTTACCACATTTGTGACATTTACCATTAAAGCTAACACGCAATTTATCAGAATAAAAATTTTCATATCAACAAAAGAATATTTAGATCTAAATTTTTGATCTGAGAAGGGCTTGCAAGGTTTGAACTTTGAATTCTAAGCAAGAAGTTCCTGAGAGGCATTCTCCTTAGAGTCAAAGTTCATCATCACTTTCTCTTCCTGTATCAGAAGTGAACTCAAGGTATTTAAATCAGGTAGATCATTTTTCATTATGATATTTAAAGTTCAAGATAGAAATTAAATTCTAAAATATTTCATGTATATTTAACTGAAAAATAAAGTAAATAATTTTTTCACCAATTAAATCATAATTGCATCCATATTTTTATTAGATTAGGTAAAAAAAATATTTTGAAGGGATCAGGAACCCTATACAAGTGAAAGATAAAGAAAACAAAGCTCATGAGAGAAAAACAAGAAAGGCACATCCAAAATAAAGGTCCCATAAAAATGAGTTAAACGAGCTTAACTCTTACAATGCAGAATCAAGACCCCCAAAAGGACAAGAAACACCTAATAAAAAAATAGGGCATCATAGTTTGCTCATAGTCCGCAAAAAGTTCAGGAAACTACAAATCCACAAAGTAAGAAAGAAAACCACCAGAGGACCAAATCTAGCAACAAACCAATTAGGAAAGCAGAAAGAGCCACTAACTAATCTTCCTCTGAGTGTTGATACGAAGGTTAAATATCCTCCTTTTCTTTTCTCCTTTAATCTCCTCCACTCTGTATAGAAGCACTTTGACCTGAGTCTCCAGCTCCTGCATCCAATTTTTAGTCTAAACCTGGTTCGAAACCATCTTCTTCAAAATATTTATGATATTCAAGATGGATTCCCTTTTCCCTTCATTTGTGTCCTCCATAGCTTTGAGGACCCCCTCTAAGTACACCATCTTTCTGTTCCACTCTTCAAAAATAGTGGGATCACCCACACACTCATTCTTCTTGGAAGCATTGGCTTCCCCAACATCACCCTCCTTATAATCTCTGTCAATTCCACCCCCCTTGAGGATAGTTTTTCCCTCTTTCATCTTTGTAAGACATTCCGCCAGGGTAATGTCATCATACTCATCATGCTCCTCTAGGATAAAGACCACTGGATGATCTGAACCGGCTTACCATTCTCAAATAGGAGAAGAATTAAACCCTCGTGAAGGGGCAGCTCAGATTTCTTGTTCTAGAACGTCATCAATGAGTTTGAAAGAGAGGTAGCCAGGAACAAATGAATGTTGACCATAAACTTATGTCGAAACATGTTGAGGAAGGTGGTGTGATGAGTATAGATTTTTCTATACTTACCCTCTAGAGTGATATACTTCATAACTTGAAGGTAGACATCCTTCCAGATACTAGGGATACATGAGCAAGCAATGCCATCAGTGAAGAAAAAACAAGTCTCCTTACCAACAAAAAACCGCTCAATCTCAAGGTCTCTGCGGGTTCTTTCCATAAATATTTTTAAACCATCCATCTTCATCTTTGTCACCCTAGCAATATTGGCCTCTGAGACCTCGACCAAAATCCTTGAAAAGAGCAGGGTTGTGACCATGTAATTTAGCAATAAAATTACTAAATCCCTCGAATTTTAGCTTATTCCACAGATCCCTGTTGCTTTCTTCCATATTCTGACTAGAGAAGTTCCACATAAATCCTGTCACCACCCATCTAGACTTTATCAAAATTGCCTTTCCAGCTTAAATTTATCCCAAACCATAAATTGTTCTTCCAAACCGAGTTCGAAAAAACACAGTGGTTTTTGTATAATCTATCTTGATGCCTGGAATACTTTCCCCCACTCGTGTCGACATCGAGGAACTTTGCACCCTTTTTCCTTAATGATTTCATCATTAATATTAGAGGGTAATCTCTCCCCTTTGCACCAGATTTTGTATTCATTACAAAGGACTCCCACATTAGCCATCTTATCTGCACATTTATTTCCCTGCCTCAAAATATGATTGATAGAAATATTATCAAAGTACTTAAGCAATTCCTTGATGTCTTGAATAATATTTTTTATCAGCTAATTAATCTTACTTTTATTGAGAAGATATTTTATAATAATTAAGGAATCGCCTTCAATCTAAATATCCTTAAGGCCTTTTTCCTTAGAGATCAAAACACCCCAAAGGAGGGCTCTAGCTTTAGCCCTATTATTAGTTTGTTTCCCCAAGGGTCCAACATAGAAAAATAGCCACTCACCCTCACTATTCCTTAAGATTCCCCCTCCCCCAACTTGACCCGGGTTTCCCTTTGAGGCTCAATCAAAATTTATCTTAATTGTATTACCCAAAGGTCTAATCCAGTTAACCAACTTGCCAGAGCTTTTAATCTTGTCCTAACTATAGGTGAAATTATTCAGAACTTCCTGTTCCCCTTTCGAGCATGGGTTTTTTGTTTTTCCTTTGAACAATTTAAGATTTTCGTTAAAGGAAATTTGAATTTTCCTTTTAGCAACCCCAATCAGAGGTTTCTAGTCTCTAAAGACACTATCATTCCTTGTTTTCCATAGGCCCCATAAAATATGAGGCAGAGAAATCTTCCATGCCCAGGCAAGAAAAGGAAATCTAAATGGGCTCTCCCATTGTGTGGAAAAATCCTCAATATTTGAGGGTAGAATCTAATGCATATAAAAAAGCTCCGAAATCAGAGAAAAAACTCCTTCAGAGAAAGGACAAAGCAAAAAAATATGATTCACATCTTCTTCCCTTTTCCGACAAAGAAAAAACCTATTAGGGATCTACATTCCTCTTTTTATAAGATTTTCAACAGTCAAAATTCTATTTTGGGCAGCCAACCAGTAAAAAATATTGATCTTAGGAATCAGATCTTTAAACCATAACTTGCCCCAATACTCTTTTTGGAAGTATTTCTTAAAATGAAGTCTATAGGTAGATTTAATAGATTAATTTCCTGAGTCTTCCTCTTTCCAAATGATAGAATCCTCCTTGGTTTGGAATATGGGAATATGGAATTCCCTGAGTTTCTTACTGAGATCTTGATAGGGTTTGAAATTACCATCAAAACCAGGGGGGCTCTATAATTTCCCATTGGACCCTATCCTCTTCATACATCCAGAAATCTCTTATCCAAGTTTTACCATTCTTCTCATAGAACTGAACCACCTCCTTCCAAATTTCTTGATCCACTAAGGGTGATTCTTCTATCCAATTATCCCACCAAAATTTGATCCTATTCCCCTTACCAATCTCCCAAAGGGACCCTTTAGAGAGGATGCACTTTGAATCCAACAGGGAATTCTAGAAAAATGATCCTCTAGGAAGATTATCCTGAGAGAAGAAAAGATCAATTCTACCTTAATTCCAGAAATATTTCTTTTTTATTATATTAATCCACAAACCTTCCTCTCTAGCAATTCTCCATCCATCTTTAGCAACCAGAGCTTTGTTCATAATAGGTAAGCTTTTCAGACCCAGACCCCCACACATCTTAGGCCTAGTGACCTTGTCCCAAGCCACTAGAGGGAATTTAAACTTTTCCGAGGCTCCCACCCAGAGGAATCTCTTCTGATTTTTTTCCAAAGCATTAATAATTTTGGATGGAAGCTTGAAGAGAGACATAATGAATATGGGAACCCCTTGAAGAGAGCTCGAAAGGAGTTGGATCCTTCCCACCTGAGAAAGGAGGAGGCCTTTCTAGGAAGAAAGTTTGTTATTCACTCTTTCTAACAGGGCATTCCAGACAAAGGAATCAGGCTTATTGAGAATAAGAGGCATACATAAATAACAATCGAGGAAACACTTGAATAATTGCATCCATCTAATTATGCTTTAATATTTTTAATTTTGGCTAAGAAATTAACTACTTTTTCATCTCCTTTCATAGGAGTTGTAAAACTAATTTAATAATTTTAGATAAATACGTACCTTCATGTATGGATTCTAGTTGTGTCCATACCTCTTTTAGATGTTTGATATTACCAATGTGTAGAAGGTACTCATCATTCACATTACACAAAATCATGGAAAGAGCCTCCTACATTCGTTGTAAGAATGCATTCATGTTATCTATAGTTGCTTGACAACCAGTGGGAGAAACCTCAGATCCATAAACAATTTTCCATAGTTTCCTCACCATAAGTTCTGATTTGACCCTGATCTTCCAAATGTTTTAGTTGGTTCCATTCAGGATCTGGGTTTTGTCAAGATAGAAATAGCAGGATGTCATTGGTTTCCTGAACCTGTAAAACACACCCCATTATAATATACAATGTACCACAAAGTTAGATACATATTTATAAAAAAAAAGAAACACTTTTAATAGAAATATATCTAAATTTTATATATCTACACAAAATATTTAATCATAACTAATTTTGTCATTACAATGCATATTAATTAACCTCCCATGATCAAAATAATAACCCGCAATATAAGGGGCTTTGCAATATACCCTAGAATTATATAAACAAATTATAACCATATAGAAGTGAAGAAGAAACCCCTAAGAATACAAAAAAACTTCAAATTTCTGTAAAAAATAATGTAGACAAAGATCAGGCTAGCTTAAATTTGACGTCTATATGACTATCATACTACCTTATGTTTGGTTGGTCATGACGGTCATTTGACCGTCAAATTTAATGGAGTAAAAACTTGTTGTGTATTTCCAGAATTTCTTCTTCTATATAATATTAGGGAGGTTATATTTTAATACATTATATTAGGATATTATAATTTATAATGTAAAAATATATTCGCTTTAAAAAAGAGGTATATAGTTTATATAATGTAAATAAAAAATAACATATAGTCTATAAAAAATTATAAACTATAGTATATATAATTTTTAATAAAATAAACACATATAACCCTTATTACGAGGCCCCCTCATGATTTTTTTTAAAACATTTACCAGGCCATGTAATTTTAAATTCTACATAAACCTTAGAATTTACAAGGAGACAACATTTTTCACACTTCCAATGGAAAAAATTCAAATCCTATTTTGATGGAGATTTGTCTCCTCCTTAATTTACCATTGAAAAAATTCAACTTGCACATATTAAAACTATAGAAAAAAAATATTTCAAATATTTTACCCTTACCTCTACACAAGTTTTCATGGAAGGTAAGAAGTTTCTAAATTTTCCACCATGAATTCACCTTGATTCTTCACAAAGAAAAACTTTTAGGTTACACAATGGAAAGAAGGGGTCAGTTATTTTAAATACCATTACGGGTTTGTTAAAAAACTTGTACAAATTAAATAAATAAAATACAAAACATTTGATCTTAATGTATTTAATTTACCCTTCCGGGTTCGTTGAAAAAACCTGTACAAATTAAATAAATAAAATACAAAACATTTGATCTTAATTTATTTAATTTACCTTTCCAGGTTGGCTAGAAAAACCCGTACAAATTAAATAAATAAAGTACAAAGCATTTTATCTTAATTTATTTAATTTACCTTGCTCTGTTACCATGTTAGAATTTGAAGATTCTAATAATTACATATTATATAATGTTACAATAAATATTTAAATATTCATTACATCATAACATAAGTAGATAAAGAAATACTTATAGGAAATAAATAACACAGGGGACACATTATTTATAGTGGAAAACCCAATAGGGTAAAAACCACTTGTAAAATAACATTTTACTTCAGAGAACTTATTTTACATCCAGTAAAATTACCTCCTCCTTAAAACCCTATTTACCAAGGGTAAAACCAAATCACTTGATTTGCACACCTTTGATATATTTCCCGAATATATCAAATGAGGACTTAGAGTCCTTTTTATATAAAGTGATCGGGTATGTCTCCGACCCACCTTTTTGAACCTAAAATGGTTGACACATATACCTAGGTGAGTGTATTTAATAAATATAAACATGAATAATTCACATTATTAAATACTTACCTAATGTATATTACTTAGGTATAAATATTTAATAATAGAAAAATATTTCATATTATTAAAAATTTAACCTATATAATAGTGATGGACCCATATTAATTAAGAGTTGGCCAGACCACTTAATCACTATGTTCCAACACAGGATGAATCCCAACTTGCATGAAAATGTCAAAGAAGAGATTGAAAAAATGTTAAAGTATGGGATTATCAAGCCACTTGATGAGTCGGAATGGGTTAGCCCAATGGTGATCAATATCAAGAAGGATGGATGGATTAGGATCTATGTGGACTATAGGGAGCTGAATACTACATGTGTGATTGATCCATTTCCTATGCCATTCACTGAGGAAATACTAGAAGGTGTTAGAGGGTGCGAAATCTATTCATTTACAGATAGGATCTCTGCGTATCATCAGGTTAGGATTTCCCAGGAAGATTAGGAAAATACCACTTTTACTAGTAAATAGGGTAGATTCACCTATAATGTGAGGATTTTTGGTCTAAAAAATGTGTCTGCTATATTTTCACGCATAGTTGTTCAAGCGTTCAAGGAATTTATGCACAACTTATTGCATGTATATTTAGATGATTGGATGGTGTATAGATTAGTTAAAGATCATTATGACAATCTATGCTTAATGTTTGAAATATGTAGATGGTTGAGTATCTCTTTGAACATCAAGAAGTGCATATTTGCTACACCATTTGGAATACTATTAGGACACATAATTTGTAAGGAAGGTTTGTTGGTTGATCTAGCTAACGTTATAGTCATTATAGGCTTGGAGCCCACCTGTTAGAGTGAGGTGAGTGGATTTTTGGGTCATACAAGATATTATAAAAAATTTATCAAAGGATATGCCAAAGTTACCCCACCATTGGAGGAGTTACTGAAAGGGAAAGGTACGTTCTATTGCGGAGAACCACAGTAGCGCGCATTCGAGACATTAAAGGATAAACTTACTACCACACCTATTTTTTGTTTTCCTTTGTAGGACCAGCCATTTCATGTACATGTGGATGCCTCTGGCACAACCATTGGTGTGGTGTTGGCTCAACCTGGAGAAGGTATTATAGATCAACCTATCTGTTTTGCTAGTAGAAAGTTGACTTCTGTGGAACAAAATTACACAACTACAAAGCAAAAAGCTTTTTCAATGATCTATGCGCTACATAAATTTTGATATTACCTACTAGCTACACCATTCGTCTTTTATATAGATCATATGGCATTGAAGTATTTGGTAAACAAGCCTATTTTACAAGGGTGCATATACATATGGGTACTCTTATTTCAAGAATTTAATTTCATAGTTGTGATAAAACTAGGGAAAAGTAATTTTGGACCAGACCATTTATCCAGAATACAGTCATGAGAAGAAGCACTAGAAATTCAAGATACCATGCCAAATGCACAGTTATACAGGTTATAATGAGCACCATCATAACTAGAGGACATTGTTGTCTTTCTATGAACATATATGGCACCAGAAGACATGAAATCCTTGGAGAAGAAACAACTTGCTATACGCACGAAACCTTATATGTTGGTTAGTGATGACCTATACAAGTTAGGCTGGGATGAAGTATTTCATCGTTGTGTCTTGGAACATGAACATAGAGATATCATGGAGGAAGTTCATGGTGGTATTGTAGGTGGCTAATATGCAGGTGATGCCACTGCACACAAGATTCTACTTGTTGGATTATGATTGGAGACCTTATATAAAGATTATAAGGATTATTGTAAGGCTTGTGATCACTTTCAGCATCTTGGGAAACTAGGTCAACGAGATGAGATGCCATTAAAGCCTATTGCTAGTGCAGAACTGTTTGAGAAATGGGATATAGATTTTTTGGGTCCTATTTCACCAGTCGTGCGTAGAATTGGATTGCGTTATATCATCACTTGCATAGAATATATGACAAGATGGGCAGAAGAAGTACCTACAAAGGATTGTACAATGGCTATAACAGTTAGGTTTATATGGGAAAATATTATTACCAGGTATGGATGTCCTTTAAGTTTGACCAGTGATAGGGGCACACACTTTATGAATGAGATAATCAAAATTTTATTGGATGAGTTCATGATTGTACACCATAATAATACACCCTATCATCCTTAGGAAAATGGAACTATTGAGGTGTCCAACAAAATTCTGAGCCAAAAATTGACAAAAATATGTGATGTTGGAAGAAAGGATTGTGATGATAAAGTATCTGCAGTACTATGGGCATATCAAAAAACATATAAAAGGTTGAACAAAGCCACACCATTTCAGTTAGTGTTTGATGCAAAAGTAGTTCTTCCTATGGAATTTATGTTACCTTATTTGTGTATTGCGTACACTGGAGGTCCTACTGATAAGAAAACATTAGAAGAATGGATTGAAAAGTTAATCAAGTTGAATGAGAAACAAGCCATAGCACGTTGGAGTCAAAAACAAGAGAAGGCCAGGCAGAAAGCATGGCATGACAGAAACATCAGGGATAAAAAAAATTGAAATAGGATAGATGGTGCTCCTTTATGATTCTAAGTTTTTGTGCCATCTAGGAAAACTCAAGGTACACTATTTGGGGCCATATGTTATCACTCACATACTCGAATCAGGCACTTTTCAATTAGAGGCACTTGATGGAATACAGTTACCTAGATACTTCAATGGGATTAGGCTGAAGCCCTACTATAAATAAGTCTTCTTGGTGTTTGTAATAAGGCAGTATTTCCATTTAGATTAGGTTTTCACTTCTATATTTCCTTAATGTGTTTCCTTCTTTGTCGCTATGCTTTGTGGATTTAGTTGGTGTTTTTGTGTAATAAGCGTGATTACACGCTAGAAGATAATAACTATTTGGAGAAATTTTTATGAACAGAGGACTATACATACCCTTAGTGTGGGGTAGGTTGTTGATTTCCAGGTACAATACTGATGGAAATAAGTACACATGAAAGGAACTATCTACGGGTGTTATTCAAGGTTGGAGAATTGAAAATAAAAGAGATTGTTTCTAGACACAAGGACCATAGATATAAAGGAATGAAGAAACAAGTATAACATGAGGTAAGAAGAGGCAATGTAGACTACCAATTGAAGGTACAGTGACAAGGTACTCAGGTGCATGGAAGCACACTGAAGAGAAGTCTATAGCCAAAAGGTAAGAGGATGTGCTAGAAGGTTATAGCTTGAGCGTGAAGATGTACTGCATGGAAAGAATGAAAAAATGGTCAATTAATGAGAGGATTGTTAGTAGGTGGAGGAGAAATAAATGCACTAATATTTTGAAATTATATATAAGGATGAGATGTGAGTTCATTTTTACCATTGTAGTTGAGAGAATTTGAAAATGGCTAAGTGCGAACGAAATGAGAAATTGTGTTGAGGTGTGAAGATTTGAAAACAGACACAGAGAGAAGGTTTGTACACAAAAGGAGCTTGTGTTCCCATCGGTGAAGGGTTTGAGTGAAGCAGAAGCATTACAAACAAGCTAGGGCATGTGATTTCCACTAGGGCATGGATATTTGAACTAGGGTTTTGAATTTCTTGATACATAGGGAAGAAAAGAGATATTTTTCAGATAGCACTGAAGAAAGCACCCGTAGTAGGAGAAAAAGGGAAGAAGAAGGTTAAAGTGGAAGAAGAAATTGCTCCTAAGAGTAATTTCTCATAAATGCAATATCCAGAGGGAATGATTATGGGACAAGAATGGGATTCACACATCCACCAATGTAAAATCAACTATTACAACCATTAAACATTAGATAATAAGAAGGAGCTTGATGCATTACTGAGCACAAAAATGAACAAGCGCACAACAGAAGATATGTTGGTGTATGATGATTCTGGTGAGAAGTTGCTAAAACATAATGGAGTCTACCAGTTATATGAGCTTCCATACTTTGGAAAGTATGAACCATTGTATTGGTGGTTGAAGAGAAGATTCCATGAGGACTTATTCTATTTCACAAGATAGGGGGTTAGAATCACCACTGCTTTGATTTCAACTGTGATAGGACTAAGGGCCTCAGGAGTGGATCTAGATAGAGATTTAAATGATAAGGCCAAAATCTTGGAGATAAGAAAGGAGTTGGGGTATACTAAAGTTCCAGGCGGTATGGACATGGACAAATTGAAAAAGTACCCAGTACTACAAGTGGCTGCACATCTTGTAACAAAGTTAAATGACCAAGGAAGATGGTTGCAGGTAAACACAATGTGGTTGCATGTCGCAAAGAAGATGTCTTAAGGGGTGGTCTACAATATTGTAGATCACATAGCAAATATGATCATTGAAGAAGTGCAGATAGGTGACATAATAAGTTTTGGTGTTGTGTTATTTTCCTTAGTGTTTATGGAGATTGGGGTTCCTGATGGGCCAAATGAGAATATTTGGGAGTGCCCCATGGAACACAAGTCACCTATAGAAATATTTGGAAAATACTTATGTGACAGATCAATGAGCAGACCATTCAAGCAGAGGGCAAAGATGTGGTATGATAGACTCCATGTTGCATTTGAAGAATAATGACACATATCCAAGGACTTGAATTCAATGGTGGGTAAGTCACTTCAGTTTGTAGTCTACCAACATTTTTGTATCGCGTGATTCGTAATGAAGAACAGGGCTTGGAGCCCATAGTGCAAACTATCTTATGCCTTCACAACAAGGTATTTCCAAGCATCAGTTCATTAGTTTTTAGATGCATGTCACCTAACCTTCAATACAGACAAGGTAGATTGTGACTACCACACTCTAAGAAAGAAATATGTATATCTAGGGTGCAATTCCTACATTGAGAGGCTTATCTCAGATATTATAAGCATGAAGCCTGTAATCTTGGCAATTGGGGACATTAGAGTAGTGCTTGTGTACCTATAACTCAAACCCAAGCTGGAGAACACTAAGTATGTGGAGAATGAGTTCATGCTCCTAGGGCTACCAAAAGGTAGGCATACAATGGAAAATGCTCCAATTCCTAAGCCCACAAAAACAATTCAAGTAGATGATGAAGAAGAGAAGCATGAAGATAGTGGTGGTTTGGAGCACAAAGGTAGAATACAACCTCCAAATAAGGAATAAGTTGAGCATGTGACTACACCACTTCAGCAATAAGAAGGAGATGATGAGGAATTGGATGGAGTCCAAGGAGAGCATCATTTCAAAAGAGTGTTTAGGAGAACAAGGACCCTAGGTTCTACTCCACAATTGGTGCGTAGATTACCTCAACTTTCTCCACAGAAGGACATAATTGATAAAAGAAGAATGAAATTGAAGTTGAATGAGGAAGTAGAAGAGTCTGAGGAAAGCGCACCAAACTCCCCTACACCTCAAAAGAACAAGGATGAACCAAAAGATGAATATATGAAGGATGGAGAGGAAGGAGGCAGATGAGATAGCAACCGATACTACTTAGGACATTAGAACAAGATCCAAATCTTGAATCCCAAGTTCATAGGTAGCCTAGATCAAAAAGAAAAAGTGGATAATATCTTCCACCAGTCATGGGCTACATCGAGGACATAGGTAAAATTGTTTGTGCCCATTTCCAAAGCACAATGAAACAAAAGTAATTATATGGCTGGGAGTTGATGGATGAAGATATGACAACCATGCACACAAGGAAACAACTATCATGGTCAATGTACGTGCACATGGATTAACTAAATTTTTATGTATGTGAAGATTCATGTGTTTCAAGAAGGTTGGAGAAGACACCTCAGGCTAGGAACATAATAGTAAATCCTATTGTTATGTCAAACAAACAAGTGAGAAATTATTTGGTGAAAGTCTTGATAGAAGTGGCATGACGGAATATGGATAAAGCTGCAACAATCAGGACGTTGAGGGAGGGAATCAAGATGAAGGATGAGGAAATAGTGTGCCTAAAGTAGGATAAAGACTTGGCACAAAAGAAGAACATTATTTTTATCAGCATGGCAAAGGAGATTGGGGACAATGTCATGAAGGCTATGCCACACTTAAAGCCGAAGCTACCTAATATTTTTCCTTCGGAAAAACATTATATAAGTACATTGGTGGACTTAGTTCTTAACAATGAACCTCTACGTATGTCCGTAACAAAATATCCATCACAAGAAGCAAAGCAAGAAAAGGCTACCATGATGCGAAAGATTGCATCATATGAAGGGTTGCTTCATAGCTTATAGGAGGAACTAAAGAAGGTGGATCAAGAGCTCAATATTTTTATAGTACCAGAAGCCATTATAAGGCCCAGGACCATTTTGGAAGATAATGAGGTCCAGAAGGCCATGAAAGATGAAACATTGGGCCATGCAGAATGATTAACACTTGTCAAACAAAATTTGTGACACCCTTATAGCAGCTCATGAACCACACAAGGAAAGGTTGGATGAGCTTTGAAAACTCATCACACAAAATATGGGTCTGTTAGAAGGGAGAATGACTACCATGTCCAACATTGTGTTGGTCTTGTAGAATGAGAAAGGAGAGATTGTAAAGGATGAGTTAGAATCAATTATAGTGGATATTCTAGAGAAGGAAGAGGTCATGCGTAATGATTGGCAAACTCTAGAGGCAGAGATAAAAGAATAATATCCATAATTTATTCTTAAAGTTGAAGAAGAGGAGGTTACAGGGTAAATACATTCTTTTATTCTTATAATTCTTTCTATCACTTTATTCACATTCTTTGATTCATTTTGGACGACAACCATTACCGGGGCGGAAATGCAATTAGTGTGGGGTAATGTTGGTCAGTCGTAATTTGGCACTTAGTGAAGGAAATACAAAAGGTTCATGCAAGAGAGAAGAGAAAATTCAAAGGAACAAAAGTATTGGGAAGGAATCGTGCACGTAGAATAGATATAGATTCAGTACTTAGTAGGTTTTATGATGATGAGCTATTTTTGGAGATAGTGTGCCGAACACACAAACCAGTTAGAGACTTGCATGACATGCATTGGCTATTTTTTGAGGATCAGCTATGAAGCACTTTGCATGGAAATAGGCTGAGAATAGATCTATTATTGTCATTTAACTAAAAGCAGTCTAGTGTTATTGCAATTGCATGTGTGGCTATTTTTGTAA
The DNA here is from genome assembly GCA_019776745.2 of Taxus chinensis. Classification (NCBI taxonomy): domain Eukaryota; kingdom Viridiplantae; phylum Streptophyta; class Pinopsida; order Cupressales; family Taxaceae; genus Taxus; species Taxus chinensis. The sequence goes on along the minus strand of CM034148.1, from coordinate 624,466,767 downwards.
CGGTGCATGGCTAATAATAGCATGTGACCTATTTTGGGATTAGATAAGTGGTGAAGGGAAAGTACCCACCCTTATAAATAGTGAATTGTGCATCATAAGAGAGGTGTGAAAGCTAACTTATTATGAGGTTATGCTACCAAATCTGATGCGTGTATGAGTATATATTACTGTTATTATAAGGAATCTTTTGTGTATTACTGAATTTAATATAATGGATATTATGGACTTAATCAAGGTGTTATCATGGTTATAGTTCAATAATCCATGCTTGATTTCATCAAGGTTATCTTTTAAGTCTATTATTATCTATATATAGATCTAAACATGCACTTTGTAATGATATATTAGTCATAGATATGAATGTCTTAAGTCTTCATCATCCTAACATCCTGCAATAGAAACCCTAAAGAGGGGCCTAGTACCTTTGTACACTTCAGGTGAGTGCTCAGTCTAGGTTGAGTGATGTTCCAGCACACCTAGGCTTGTATTGGTGAATTCTAGGTTACATCATCCACCACCCGAGCAACATGTTCCAACCTCAGTTCCCCTTTTCACTTTGCATGTCCATGTAAATTTCAACACCCTATAGAGTCTACTCAAACTCATCAACCTCCACTCCAAAGTTCCTTTCAACACATGTTCATTAATCAACTTATCAAATCATCTCAACCACCCCATACCTACATCCCAACTCACCCCATGCAAGCCCAATCTAATATCCCTATCTCTCAACATCAAAAATAATAATCCTTTATATCCAATTATATCCCTCCATAACATCCTATCTCCAAATCTATTCAATATCAAGCCTTCAACTATCTTCCTCCTTATCAACCACCTACAAAAACCCCCAATTATCTTCAAAAGTATCAATATCATCTACAACACAACCTGTCTATATCTTACAATCTACAATATCATCAATAAATTTATCATCTGCAAACATCCAATGACCTCATGTATAATTTTCTAAGTAGAATGGATACCATAGAAGCCACTACTTTGGGTTCTAAAATCTCGTTCACTTACGAGAAAATTTGCAATGATCCCCTCAACCCATCACTTCCCATCAAAACTTATCCCCAACATTGGGAACTCCCCAAATTTTCTAAATTAAATAGTTTTTGGATTAGGATGATAAAAGTTTTGATCTTTATTTTTTGAATATATGGTAAATAACGGAGCCCTTGGAATTGTTGAAAATTTTGATTGGATATGAGAGGATGGTTGATGAGAAGGGGTATATGATGAACCTTTGGTTTTACCTTTTCTTCATGTATGATGATTCCAGGTCCATGTAGGTGGGTGAACCACATTGATATGAGAAAAAAGACCTTCAATGGAAGGTGATGATAAAACACCTGAGAAATGTTTGTCAATATTTTGTTTAGTATGACCTCCTCATCCTGCTGATGTCGGTAAGGACACTGTCAGTGACTTAGGTGTAGATGATGACGAAACTAGCATACCTTCAAGGGAAGGTGTGGAAATTGATGAGGTTGAAGGACGTTCAAGGGAAGGTGTCAATATTGATAATATTGAGAGATTTTTAATGGAAGGTATTGATGAGATTGAGGGACCTTTAAAGGAGGGTGCTAACAATTTTAATGGACCTTCAAAGGAAGGTGTTAATGAATTTGATAGTCCTTCAAAGGAAGGTCATAATGAAATAGGAGGGAATTAAATGGAAGGTTCCAATCAATTTTATGGACCTTCAAAGGAAGGTTCTGAAGAGATATATGGACCTTCAATGGATGGTGGTAAAGATGGGTTTGAAAAATGTTTGCTAATGGTAGAATGAGGATGTCCTCCTTATCCTATAGATGTCGAATATGAAATTAATGATGGTGGAGGTTTTAACGATAGTTTAGGATGGTATTCTTCTAGGAGAAGGTCATTTATAAGGAATATTTTTTGGATTATGGATTTAGCACTTTACAACTTTCTGTGTTATGACCTAGGCCTCGATGATAGGCACATTTTTTTATCAAACCATGCAGGTTTTTGTTTATGTGGGTTAGGTGTTTTGATGGGTGGAAATGTGATAAGAGAATGTTCCATGAACCTCTCAAGGATTTTGGTATAAGTCCCTTTTGGAGGGTTTGGATTAATGAATTTGTATTTTGATTTTGATTTACAAGAATGCTTAGTAAGACATGTTTTATTTTTGGATATAGGTGGACTTGTAGATTTTGTATGGTACTGAAACATCATAGGGATTTTTTGAGGTTGATAAGAAGGATAGTGTGATGTGTGATTGATATAATTGAATTATGAATGAGTTCTTGATATATATGAGAGGGGATGGTTTTGGGATGGAAAGGGGTATGTATGTGTGATGTGATATTTAGATAACTGATGGGGACCCAAAATAGATGGTAAGGTTGAAGTTGTAGATTTGATAGATTTGGATTGTGACAAAGGATGAGGTCCTAAAATGGATGGTAAGCTTAAAAATTTAGATGGATTGTTCTTTGATTTGGTAGTTTTGATTTTAGGTAAAGGAGGGAATTTTATAATAGATGATGAGGATGAGGTAATGGGTATGATAGATTTTGATTCTATAATGTTTTCTTTAGATAGATGATAATTTCTCATGTCAGATGATGAGGTTGAAGTCATGGATGTGGTGATAGTTGATTGTAGATTATTTGACTCATAATAGGGCTCTAGATTAGGTGACGAGTGAGGAGATGGGAATAGGATTGGGTCTGATTCGAATGAGGGAGAAGTTATCTCTATACCTTATTGAAGTGAAGTATGTGATATTTCTAGTTCTTAGATTAGTTCAATATCAAGATCCTCAATTACGGAGGATTCCTTAGCAATGACTTACAAGGTGGAATCTAAAGGTTGTACATAGTTGGTAGATGACTGGATAGTGGACACAGACGATGTCAACATGTGTGGATCATCGAAAATAGGATTCAAGGATTTTGAGTCTTAAAAGGGGAGCATTAGTGATGAAGAGGTTTCCTTATGGGGAATAACTTGTGTAATAGAATTGATGGTATGCATCGAATAAAATATTGTATTTATATGTTTGGTTCTATCGAAAATGTTAGGTCGGGAAGACAAGTAATGCCATCATGTGTGATAGTTTCATATGTATTATAGGAATACCTAGGGGATTCAGATGGAACATGTGTAGGCTAAGGATTGAGATGGGATTCTTCAAGGGCTTGGATTTATAAATTTTTGGCCATGGTAAAGGCTTCATCAAAGATTTGGAGTGTGTGGATTTGAAGGGTAGATGAAATGTGAGGAGAACACGATCAATAAAATAACTCGATTAGTTCAGATTATGGGAGTGAGAAGGTTAATTGATTGATAATGCTTTGCCACCTAGTTAAAAAGTCAACAAGGGATTCATTTTCAAATTTTTTTATGGTAGAAAGGTTAGAGATAGTGATTTTATGAGTAACATTAACAACAAAATGATTGAGGAATAATAGATCTAGTTGTGTGAATGATACTACTGAGTACTGAGGAAGGGAGTTATACCAATCCAAGACAAGCTCTACTAGTGACATAGGAAAGGTTCTAACCATGAGATATTAATCACGGATGATAAGATAACATGAATTTTTAAAGGATAGTATGTGTTGTTGAGGGTCCTCTATACCATGGAACATAGTAAACTTAGATAATTCCTAATGCAGAGGATATGATTTGTATACTGCTGATAGATGAATGGGTTCATTACAAAACTCATCATAAGTGAGTACATGTTTGGATCACTTATTAGTGGATTCTAAATTATCTAACCTATTAAAAAAGGATTGAAAAGGATCGATTGTGGGATTAGATGTGGAGGGATCAAAAAGAGGATGTGATTGATGAAAATTGAAAGTAGGATAATTTTGTTGTAGATGGGTTTGATGTGGAGGTTGATAAGGGGTGGCCTAAGAAGGTACTAATTGTAAAGTAAGTTGTGATGAAGGAATATGGGGAGACATGTAAATATGTTGGATATTTTGTTGTTTTTGAATGAAAGGGGTTTATTTGGCCTGAGATGGAATGTGCGTGTAAGTTTGAGATGTTTGAGGTATCGAGAGAGGTATTTAAGTTGAGATAGGTTGATTAGATGAGAGTTAGGGGCTATTAAAATTTTGATAAGATTGGGATGAAGGAAGGGATGTGGAAAATACCACTTGATGTGATGTACTTGACATGGGATGAGAAGTGATAGTTTGAAGAGAAGAATGATGTGATGGATACCCGTAGGGTTGTTAGATGGTTTTTTTGTAGGATTGTTGGATTAGTTCATATGTAAATGGTCCATAGGGGACAGAAGGTCGTGTAGATGGTTCTGGGAATGTGATAGAGCTAAATGAGGTTGAGTAGAATGTGTTAGGTTGATAATATTGACAAGTGTTAGATCCTGCATAGGGGTTATTGTACGTACCCAAAATTGTAGGGTACTACACCACTGGAACAACGTTACATGTGCCCCAATGATTATACAGATCTCCTCGCAAAGTGTTCAGGATATGGAAAAACTCTCCAAGTATGTGCTAACATCCTGCATATCTTGTTTAGCCCTTGTGTGCTTTTTTTTTCTCTTCTCCCTTCTTTTCCCTTCCATTTTGGTCTTCAGTTACGAAACTACCTCCCTACCTGGGCGGTGGTCTTATGACCACCACCCAGGTAGGGAAGTGATCCTGTAACCACTGCCCTTCTCAGGGCAGTGGTCCTTCACGCATTTTTCCAAAATTTCCATTTTAATGTGACTCATGTAAATTTCAACGTTTACCAGCTTTTTTCACCACCTTTGCTCATATTTATGATTCTAGTTCCCTATAATAGTGTTTTTGCATTGTTTATGGTTAATGAGTTCAAATTGGTTTTCACCTTTGGGTAAATGGGGATTCTATAAATAGCTGGTTAATCTTCAAGCAAATGGCCCCTCAAAAATTGCCTCTCATCTTCTCATTTCATAGTTTAGTCTTTCAGTTCTTAGGAATTCATAATTTCCATTTATTGCATGCATAGTTAGTGTTGTTTTGTTGTTTAGAAGCCACATAATCTTCTTGTGCTAGTGTTGTTACTGTTTTACACAATCAATTGAGACAGGATAGTTTTATTTTCAGTCTGAAGCCATTAGAGTTGTAGGTTTTGTTTGTAAAAATAATAGCTTCAGGTTCTAGACGTTTTGTGTCATATGACTCGCAATAAATCCCGCTAGGAGTTGCATAATCCAAGCTCTATTCTCTTGCGCTATCCCTCTCCTACTCGCATTGTATTCAGTATACATCCAAAATTTCCATTGTTCAAGTACCTACTTCTGTTGATGCTAGCATTACATGCTTTTCTATATTCACGTGAGCATGAAGGAATAAGGAGACTACACTGAGGGGACAAAGCCACACACAACCAGATTCACCACTATTTTGTAAAATCCAGGTTCAAGCTATCAAACTTCTAGTTAAAATATATCAAATAGAATAGTGAATCATTTCATTTCAGTTAATCTCACTTTTGATATTGCTAGGGAAGCTATGGGGATTGATAGTTTCTGAGAAACTATGATTCATTCCTCACTTCTGAGGTAGGATTGACAATCTTTCAAATAGATTAGATTAGTTATTTCATTATTTAGAATAGATTTACAACTACACAGGAAAGTAGCTATACTCGGTTGCTTTTATTTGTTTTAATTTCGTTATTAGTTTAGTTGTAAATTTCTAGATATATTAAATAATTGCTCTTTTAATTCTATTCAATAGTTCATCAAAACACAAAAATAGAGAAGTTATATATGCTGTAGATATACTTTACATAGTTAATTTTACTTTACTGCAGTTAGATTTACATTATTTCTTTTGCATGACAATGACGGGACCTAGAGAGCCTAAAGAATACGTATTCGAGCCAATAGTGCCTCAACCTGATCTTGTTGCAGCAATAACTGATATAGACCAGAATCTCAGAATTTAGGTCTTCCAAGTAACAATAGACCTACAAGAAATTAGTGCATAGCTAAGAGGACTAAACGAGAAGACGACAAAGTGCATATGTTTTGGTCAAACCAACCAAACTACAGATTACCGTAGATAAATATCTGCATGACTATAGAAGGGCCTGAAAGATAGCAAACGTTCAGTTGTGATCCTTTGGTCCCATAGCTAGACGCAGGAGACATTCTCATTAAAATAGACACTAGCTTACAAATTCAGGTTGCCAGAACGCCTGTAAGGTACTCTGAGAAGGTTGCACAACTTTTAGTTCTAAATATAGAGGCCGAAAAGGCATACGACTACTGGATATTAAGAATTAGGTATTGATTCTACATATGACCATAAGAGGTCCACAACAACCATGAATCTACGGTTGTGATCCATAGGTCCCATAACCAAATGAGTCCACAGGTCAATAAGACGTAGATGTTGTTTTATGCACATTAATATTTAGATCCACTCCACTTCCACCAATCATAATCACACAACTATCCTCACTAGACATAACAGCTAATCAAGCTAAGGATTTCTGGACTATACCAGAGAATCACCCATAGAATCCACCATCAGTATGTCATTCATTTTCATGACCCTGTCAGGAGACATATACGAAGCACCCACAAGTTATCTTCCATGTATTCCATAACCTATAGATCGAATCACGCCAGAGATCAATATTGATTGGAGCCTTCGAGAAGTCATCCTTGCCGACCGATCTATCATGCCAGTTCAGGTTAGGAGGGCCTTCATTGCCTTAGATTCATAGATTCCATTAGTGTGTGTCGAAGACATAATATTTCCCAATTAGTTTGTCCATACCCTACATATATTCCATCCCCACCAACTATCTCGGCACGACCTCGGGAGGTCGGGTGCGAGGAAGAGTTACTTGTAGATTCCCATGCTCACTTATCACTTTTCCATCGTACAAAATTGGTGAACCCAACGTGAACCAAATAGTTCTTCCTCTTTTATTTTTCACTTCTTCCATCCACCTTCACTCTTTCCCATTATTCTGTAGGTATTCATATATCCCTCGAATATGACAGGATTCGATGCATATGGCAGACCTCTCCTAGGTCTTGAAGCATATTACAAACAACTGAATAGACAACCATCACCCTCACTCTCAGCATGGGGTGACAACTATTCAACTAATTGATTTTCAACATAAACTCCACCCCCAAGAGCTAGATATAGTTCTTCTTTCCAAATAGAGGAGTTGGATTAGCTCACTCAAACACCACAACTAGAGCCTTCAGGCTTGAATAACATGACGTTTACGGGAGAATCTGGTTCGTCTCCTCAGGTGTTGCTTAGACCACAAATTAGTAGAAAATCAGATCCATATCTATTTTTAGATGATGAACATTCAGTGTGTTATGCCAAGAGTGAACAACGCTCTTGGAGTATGTACCCACCTATAGGAAGTTTACAAACATGACCCGAGGTCTCGTTTCAAGAAAACACCTCCATGCTGCTACCTATAGGAAATTCCCTCAGTAAAACTTGGCAGGGCAACGATCAGTTCATAGCGGGGTACCACATGCCTATACAACCTCAGGATATACAACAAATTCCACTAAGGAAAAATACTGTGACTTCACCAAATGAAGTCATCTCCACTTTGGTAGAAAAAGTTAGAGGGTTATAACTTGCTCAAGCAAGTCAAAATTCTCAATTCATGCAGGTAGGGAATTCTAATCCTCTGCATCATCCTGGCCAAGTAGACCTCCTCAAAGGAATAGGAACGTTGGGCATGCCTCCTCAGTATTCACAACAAACACCAACTAGAACCGTGTTTTCTAACACTGTTTCGGTGGAAAATATGATACCTCCCGGTCTAGTACAAAATAATCCATTCCTGGGCCATACTCCTCCATACTTAAACATATATTCCAATTCACCACAAGGAGATATGTTCTCTTTTCCTAGAAAGTTCACTCAACCACAAGGATTTCCTTATGTTCCTACAAACGCATACGCTACGCCATAACAACAACCCATTCCACCTCCACCCCCTCAGCAGGCACCGTCGATGGTCGAAACCTATGTAATAGAACTTATTCAGAATATTTGAAAGAACCCCTAGAATTCACCATACGAAGCATTATGCTTCCAAGTCCTCTTCCTGATTTACCCAAATACAAAGGGGAAGGAGACCCAAATGCACACATTAAGTCCTATGCCACAGCCATTTGAGAACTACTCCCTTAGGATGGGGTTGTTGTTAAAATATTCCCCAAAACTTTAGAAGGCATCACCCTCGATTGGTATTACAAAATACCTGAAGCTTCCATCTATTCATTTAAACAATTCATTTCAGAGTTCATCAAGGTGTTTGACATGAATAAACTATTGAGAACAGGAATCAGGGAATTCTTGCACATCAAACATGAACACAATGAATCTATTGCTCATTTCATCCAGAGATGGTGTACAGTCCTCTATTCTTCAGCAAGCACTCAAAACATGGACCCGATGGAGCTATGTGATTTATTCCTTCATTCTCTCAGCAGAGAGGTAAAGGAATAAATCTAGAAGTTCCCACTAAGGACTTACGATGAAGTACTTGAGAGCGCCCACCGATTAGATCAAGCGATAATAGATAGCGGTCACAAGATGTATGGAACAAATGGGAGGTTAATCACCCCCAACTAGAATACTACGACTTATCCTACTACCACAAACATCAATCAAGGACCTAAAATCCTTAACAAAAATTGTGGTGTAACAACAGATGGAGTAACTGACCAAACAAAAAAAAACAAATGTTGTAAATACTCCACCGCTAATTAATAATCAACGAAACAACTTTACCCCGACAATCAACTCAGTGGATTTTAATCATCCACAACAACAAAAACAAAGGTAGAACCAGACACAAGGTCCAAGTAAAAATTCAACTGGATATCAAAACCAAAACCAAAACCAAAGACAAAAAATGTAAAACTTTAATAATCAACGGTTTAATAAGAGTTTTGGACCACAATACGTGCCAAACCAACAACCTAGGAATTACAATCCCAACTCGTATTGTGGTTTCCATAAAATTTGAGGCCATGACACTAAGACTTTCCACAATTACAATAAGTTCATGCAATGTTTTCCAGAAGGACAAAGACAAATTTTCATAGATATGTTCTTAGCAGATCCTACATCACGTATGCCAAATACTTTCACGGGAGCAATCTCCCCTCAAAATGCTCCCCTCAAGATTTTCAATGACCCACTCCCAAATCATGATAAATTAAATCCAAAAGGGATGAACAAGGGTGCAATGATAGGAAACAATGATCATGAAGCCTCGACTTTGCTAAATCCACCTGTCGCACCACAATTAGGAAATCAACTACGACCCAAGATAGTCAGTTTAGTGGAGTTAAACACTAAATTACACGTAGAAACCGTAACAAGGACACGAGAGTATTCCTCTCAGCCAAGTCCAAGTTACCTGCTAGAAATAGATAACATTCAACAGCCATTAGTAAAACCCATAGGTGCCTATGATTTTATTAATGAACTAACAAAGACCTTCTCTCATATATCCTTTTTGGACTTATTGAAGAACTCTCCTACCCATAGGGCTGCTCTTTTAGAAGCATTAGGTTTAGGTCATTTAATTAACATCACTCCACCTTCCGAAACACAAGTAAACCATATAGACTTTGATATTCACCCTCCAGGGCAGCCGGATAGGGATATCGAGTTTATATTTGACATAAGCAAAATGCCAACAGATGCTGAGATTACACGCAGAGGTGATCCAACCTTACATTTGCAAGTGTGGGTTTATAACAATTATTTTAAACACGCAATGGTTGACGATGGGGCAACAGTTAACATAGTCCCCTTCTCTTTCCTTTAAAAGCTAGGGTATGGAGAAACAAATTGTTCCACGACTTGGAATATGCTAAGAGGCTATGATAGCCTTAAATCCACTTCGATTGGAACTATAATACTACCAGTCACCTTAGGACCCAAAACAATCCTCACTGAATTTTATATTTTAGATTGGGAAACCAACTATAATATGATCCTCGGATGACCATGGATACACCGTATAAAGGCAATCCCTTCTACGTTATTTCAAGAAATAAGATTCCTACACTTGGGAAAGGTATTCGTTGCAAAAGGTGATCCGAAACCAATTGATATACTCCTAGAAAACCTAAAGAAAAGGCCAGGTGTTCACTCTGAGTTTGAACTCCCAACAAACCAACTTAATAAACCAACCGACATGAAAATAGAAGAAAAGTTGGTACCTACAACAGAACTAGAGACTATGAACCTAGTCAAGAATATCCTAGCCCTCAAAGATGAGGTTAACATTGTAGAAATAGTATCATTAGGAACTCCTGCAAAGATTTTTGAATTTCTAAAACAGGATCTACCAATTTTCCTACCATTTGATTCTATACGCATGGGATATACCCTAGGTGTTGGTTCTCTTCCAGCAGAGGAACTTTGCATGGTAGAAGTAACTAAACCAAAAGAAGTTGATGTAGCAAATGTCTAAACGTCCATCTTCCCAACTAAATATTGGACTCTCCATTTCGATGGAGCTAGATGTCATTATGGGGCTGGGGTAGGTGTGATCTTTACTTCTCCCGAGGGAAAGATCTTACCGTTTTCCTTTAAACTAAATTTTGAATGTACAAACAATGGCACAGAGTATGAAGCCCTCCTCCTTGGCCTCATCTTAGCTAAGAGGCTCAGTGTTATTGACATCAGGGTGTTAGGAGACTCTCAATTAGTAGCAAACCAAGTCTCTGAGGTGTATGAGACTAGAGCTGAACATCTACAACTCTACAAAATAGTAGTATTAGATCTGAGCAAAGAATTTAACTTCATATCAATTGAAGCAATCCCGTGAGAACAAAACCATCTCATAGATCTAATAGCCACCTCAGCTTCACATTTCACTCCAAGTAATGAGTTGGAAGACGCCCATTTCATGGTATCCCTTCGCACTGAACTGTTAGTGAAGAAAATTTCGAACCCTCTTTTAACAAACATAGCTGAGAATAAATCTGCTATCTTAGATCATGTTGATAGTGATAGATCCACTCTTGATTACTTCAACGCCTATGCAGCATTACATCTCACCCATCACGTGGTAGATTTGTCTTTAATCCCACATTCATCTTCTTACTTTGGAAATCCCATGATAGAGCTTCCCCCACAAAAGGAACTTGACATATACGCGGTAGAGAATGGAGAAGATCTAGAACTACCTCCAGCCCTTCTTGAGTTTAAAGAAGGCAACGCTTCATTAATCAAAGAAACGATCAATATTAACATCAAAACAGAGGAAGAACTGAAGATCTTGAAACTAGGATCTTCATTAACTTCTAGAAGAAATAGAGATACACACTTGAATCCTCAGAGAACATCAAAAGACTTTTGCATTTAATTATAAAGAAATGATAGGAATTGCACCACACATCGCAATACACAACCTCATCACCAAACCAGATGCAAAGCCAATTAAACAAAAATTAAGACCAATGAAACCCAAGGTAGCTCTCATGGTGAAGGAAGAGGTAATGAAGCTTCTCTAGGTAGGATTCATCAAGCCAATTGATTATTCTCAGTGGGTATCCAATATCATTCACCATTCTAAAAAAGAATGGGAAGATACGTATTTGTATAGATTTCCAAGACATTAACAAAGCGTTTCCAAAGGATGACTTCCCGTTACCATCCATTGACATCATCATTGATGAAACAACTAGATTTGAGCTTTTGTCTCTCATGGATGGATTCTTGGGATACAATCAAATCATAATATCTTAACAAGACCAAGCCAAAACCACATTTATAACTCCTTAGGGAACCTATTGTTACGTTGTTATGCCATTCGGTCTCAAGAATGCTGGCACTACTTACCAGCAGGTAATGACATACATATTTCATGATCTTATTCATAAAATTGTGGAATCCTATGTAGATGACTTGTTAGCTAAAGCCAGAAAGTGTTGTGATCACCCGAAAGTGCTCCACATCATTCTTTCACGTTTGATAGAATACGGAGTCACACTAAACCTAGAAAAAAATGCGTATTTGGTGTGACAGGAGGGAAACTCCTGGGTTATATCATATCATCATGAGGGATTGATGTGGACCCATCCAAAATCTAGGATGTTCTCAAAATGATCCCACCTTTGCAAATGAATTTGGAATCAAGTCGTTTCTTGGGAAACTCGGTGCCATCCGAAGATTTGTCCCAGATTTAAGCTTTTTCATTCATCCAATCAATAATCTACTCAAGAAAGATTATAGTGTTGATTAGACCAAAGACTGCAATGAGGCTTTCAAAGTAGTTAAGTCATTTCTTATTGTCACCACCTACATTAATGCCTCCTAAGCCAAGACCACCCTTTAATCTTATATTCGTGAGTTACCAATGTCTCGCTAGCCCACATGTGCTGGCTCAAGAAGACGATGAAAAATGAGAACGTGTGATCTATTTCATTAGCCGAACGTTGCTTGATTATGAAACACACTATACGCAAGTAGAACAATAATTCCTTGTCATAGTCTTCGTAACCAAACGCTTAAGACATTACATGCTAAATCAAGAAACAATGGTCATTGTAAAAGCATACCATTTTTGAACTTTCCTCATGCAAGGGTCCTTATCTAAAAAGGTTGGACACTTTATAACCTTAATGGGTGAATTCAAATTAACTTTTGTAAACCAGAAGTCCGTTAAGGGACAAATCATTGTAGATTGGTTAGCTGATAACCCATTAGACGGAGGTGATCTAGTCGATCTAGATTTTCCCAATGAATGCATATATTACATTAAAACCAGACCTCCCATCTCTGAATGTCCTTGGTATACTGATATTGTTAATTATATCATGGGCCATGTGTATCCAGAAGGTGTTACACCATAACAAAGAAGGTGGTTACACATTATTGTAGCTAAATACATTATTATAGAACAAGTTCTCTATTGTAAGGCTTTTGATGGAATGCTCCTAAGGTGTGTTAACACAGAAGAATCCAAGAATATTCTCTACGAATCTCACAGTGGAATATGTGGCAACCATTTTGTAGCTCATGCCACTACCCACAAAATACATCGGATGGGTTATTTCTTGCCCACTCTAGAGCATGACGCAGTAGAGTTTGTACGTAAGTGTCATAAATGTTAAGAATTTTCCCATGAGATTCACATGCCGACACAAGCTCTACAACCAATCGCAACTCCATGGAACTTTTCTACATGGGGCCTAGATTTGATAGGGAAATTATCTCCCTCATCAATAGATGGTCATAACTTCATAATTATGGACATCGAGTATTTTACCAAATGGGTAGAGGCTATGCCTCTCACCACTATACTAGGTTCCGTGATCACAAAGTTCATTTTAAACCAGATCATTTGTAGGTACGGTGTTCCACAAATCATTATCTCAAATAATGGTACTTCCTTTAAGAATGACGAGGTCCATGAACTATGCAGTAAATTTAAGATAAACCATCATACAACCTCCCTATATTACCCTCAAGCTAATGGGCAGGATGAAGCAACAAATAAGACATTAAAAGCTATTCTCCTCAAAATGGTAAAAGAAAACAAACAAGATTAGCATTTAAATTTATTTCCGGCCTTGTGGGCCCACCGAACCTCAATAAGAACACCAATAGGAGAAACTCCTTTCTCATTGGTATTCGGAGCAGAAGTAGTTCTCCCAGTTGAGGTTGAAATACTCAATCTCTGCATCTCGTTACAAGGGATTCTGGATGAAGAAGCTTATAGAGAAGCACGTCTCTCCCAACTAGAAAGCCTAGATGAGGCCAGGTTAGATGTTGAACAATGGCATAGAATCTATGTTGACCAGATGTGCCAGCAGTATAACAAAAAGGTCCATGAACGGGAAATATATGAAGGCGATCTAGTTCTAAGGCTAGACAACCAGATTGACAAGAAGACCGGTGAAGGAAGGAAATTCCGGCCCAAATGGTTGGGCCCATACCAAGTCACGAAAGAATATGGAAATGGTGCATATCTCTTATGTACACTGGAAGGTGAGGAATTTGGTGAAACAGTCAATTCCTTGCATCTTAAATGATTCTATGCATAAGTAACTTGCACTATTTGTATAATTATATCTACTTTGCATCTTCATGTAGTTATGTTCATTTTGTCCACTCATTTCGTATAATTTTGTGATCAAGGAACTTATTCTCAAAGCAATTCATTACAAAATTCTGATGGTATTGACATAATCCTTCCAATCATACTTCTTCATTTTCATAACATCATCAATTATTTCAGAATCATTTCATCAAATAAAGCTAGATATGACAAAGTCTTAACAGTAACCATACCAAGGTCTGCATGCTTGTTCTCACTTTTAGTTTCTTCCTAGGATAGGTGTCTTACCTATGGTCTGTTCTAGAAGCTTCATAGTGTCACATCTATCCCATATGCATATATCTTTGGAAATAAGAACATACTGACACTTTGCTCAAATAAATAAGTCAAATATAGATCAAACAGAAAATTTTATTTTTTACACATTTCCTTGCCCTACCAACCTTCGGTGATGAACTTGTGTCGCTTACTAGTGACGTATAGTTGGGAAAGGATGGGAATGCCCTTACTCACCTATGCCTTTTGCATGGTGATAAGCCCATGCTTCCTACTAGAAGCATGGGGCAAGGTGCAGGGGGTCCTCTTGACAATAAATGTTGAAGTTCATAAGCAAACAGTTCAAATAAACCTTTGAAATCTTGAGTAAAAAACAAGTGAATCAGATGTCCAAAATTCCAAGAGAGCTCAAAACCTTGAAAACCATATTTTGTCTACCATGTGGCCATCTATAGATCTAAGTCTAGATAAACCGCAAAGCAAGTAGAATTCTAAACTATGGAGTCACTTGAGTAGAGTAGGTTTGTAGCATCCTAATTTGGTTCCACCAAATCTTTGTCTATCTCTCATCGCTATCATTCAACAAATTTCATAGCTTGTTCCCTTTCTAGCACTTAGTGGTGAGCCCTCGCATCTTACGAGTTGCATGGAGTTAGGAGTGGGGCAAGTTCATCTGCTCATCATACCGGTTTATCATCTCATTTTGTCAAAACAAATATGAAGTACCAAAAAATTGCTTATAGAAACTAAAGTTCAAGATCACGTTGTGTTTGTTATCATATATCAGCATCATGAAATACAAAAAGAAAGAAAGCATTTGTATCTTTTGTTCTCCATTGCATACATTCTAAAAAGCATATAAAAACAACATTATAATATACATGTGGAAATGAATCACAAAAACCTAGATACCAAGGGTCTGATCTAAAAAGAATATATATATAATCAAGTTTCCTGTACAATGCCATCATGCACTAGGCATGGTCAAAATGCTCAATGAGCCTGGGAAATACAAAATAAATTGTATAAACAATCTACAAGATCTAAGTGGCCTCTCAACCCCTATGAGACGCCTTTGAAGGTGCACGACCACATCTAGGACTCCAACTACGTCAGCGCTTTGAATGCACTAAGGGCTCACGGTCCTGAGGAGCAGCTACGACCTCGCTATGAGAGCGAATCCTCATCAGGCACTCTATTGTCCTATACCCAGCCAACTCGGTACGGAGGGTAGTCACCATCTTGGCCACATGCCAGACAGGGGTAAAAATGTTGATATGCCTACCGGCTGCTGAAGGCTCCCCTGCATCCATGGATAGCTCAACATGAGTCCTCTCCATGGGGATCATCAAGGTATCAGTGCATACCTAGAAAATCAGGTC
The DNA here is from genome assembly GCA_019776745.2 of Taxus chinensis. Lineage (NCBI taxonomy): Eukaryota > Viridiplantae > Streptophyta > Pinopsida > Cupressales > Taxaceae > Taxus > Taxus chinensis. The sequence goes on along the minus strand of CM034148.1, from coordinate 624,451,036 downwards.
TCACCACTCATCAGCAGTCTCTGCAAGCAAAGGAGAAAACAAATTAGAAATAGTCAAAAGATAAAAATAAAAATGAAGAAGAGGAGACATAGCAACTAAGGAAATCCTAACTAGGAACAAACATTAAGAGAAGGATGATAACTCACTCAGATCTCCGGGCCGCCAAGAGGGATCCCTAGGGTTAGCACCTACCACATATGTTTCCGCTAACTGATGTGCTCCTCCTGTGTTTAGAGCAACATAGCGTCTTGCTACGGACTCATCCTCCTTGCCAAGGTCCTGAGAGGGCGGCTCCTCTGAAACTAGAGTCACCCTCTCCGCACTCTACTCTGCCCTCTCAGCCTGTAAGATATCCTAAGTGTTATGTCACTCGAGATCACTATCCTCCTCTCCACCCAACTCCCTGACCTTAGCCTTGGTCTCCTCCTCCGTCTCTCCCCCTGTGAAATCCTCAAACTCAGAATCTATATCAATGGGGTCATCACTGCTATGGGCGGTACCTGCGAAAATCTAAAGTAAGGGTGCCTAAGGAGCACTGGCTCTCCCTCGAGTACGTACTACCCGCCTAGCTATAATAGGGACACCAGGAGTAACAATGGTCCAACCCCGACCTCTAGGACCTCCCCTAGCCTCTCAAACTGATCTGAATACTAGCACCATTAGGGGGAGCATACCGACGTAAGGAAGTCCAAACTGCTAAGGCACTCGATCAAAGGGGTGTGTCTCCACCTTCTCCATCCTATCCACAAGTTGCCTTGTGGTAGAGAAAGAGATCAAAGTGAGGGTCTCCTCCCCCCATAACCCTACCATGGCCTGATAAGGTGTGGCCTCCATATCATCAGTAGTTAAGGAGGTGACTAGTTGGTGGGGTGCTCTAAGCACCGACATATCCATCCATCTGGCTACCCTCACGGCCGTGGGATCCGCCACCTCTACACCTATCTCATAAGGGATGATACACTTATAGACCCAGCTCATAACCAGGGTCAGATGGCTTAAAGACTATCCCTGTAAATGAACCACCTAGTACAAATCATGATAGGTGGCCCCAAGTATGTCAGCTCCCCAAGTATAAATCTGGCCATGTCCCTCAATCTGTGCAATAATGGGGGACCAGTAATAAAGTAAAGTGTCTCCTCCCTTGTCCCCAATCAATCTTGAGGCAAGGATCCCCATAATGGCCTGACGAATCAAGGGGATAGACAGGATAGGAATAGAATGGACCCTCACCCCCTTCTTCGAACCAGTAGAGATAACTACGTCTCCCATGTATGTAGCCCATTGTGCTATCTGAGCATGTGACCCTATTGTCTCAAGCATAAGCCATCTCCCGATGATCGAGACCCCCAAGATACGGTAAACATCCTCTAGGGTGATAGTCCACTCACCCCTGACTCCTGGAAATCGGAAAGTGTTCCAATCAGCATCCCAATATGAAAACAAGTGAAAAAGTATGTGACTAAAAGGCGCAACATGTAGGACCCATGATATACACAATATGCTGGCCCTTTGAAGTGTATCCTTCTCAGCCTAAGAAAGTGCATCCAACACTATTGGAAGCCAATCACACTCTCTCTCTCGGCTCCATCTGATATATTCCTCCTTCACCTGCATACACCCAAAAACACACAAAAATGAGTAAGTATTCAAATGATATTGGAAAAATCATGAAAGTAGGTAAGAATGCTCAGGGTGGTGGTTGTGTCCCAAATTTCCACATAGGTCACGTGCCCTAAATGATGCCTAAAACATGAAAAATGACTATTTATTACCAAAACAAAGCCTACCCCAATTAGGCGCCCCCCCTAAATGACCCTATTAAAAACTGACATTTTCAAAAATAATCCCCCCATGATAAAGATTTCATCATTTTTACATTTTGAGGGTAAAAATGTTAAATCATGAAGAACTAACCTATGATCTCGTGGGTCGATGTTCCACTCACGGAGGCATGATCACTATCTCATCACAAATGTTTTGATTATACTCTCATCAAAAAACCGTCACCGTGGGTCCCAGAGCTCTAAATCAATCCAAATCAACATGCGCAAAATGAATATGAAAATGGGGACATTTTTACATATATAGCATGTTGACTTGTTTTGAATGCTCCTTTTTGCAGGTTTGGAGTGCCAACGGAGGTAAGTTCTTATCCCCGCATGAATGGTAAGTCCTCATTTCATATTATTTTAGTGTTTATTTTTTTGATTTATTTTATCTATCTGCAATTGAGTCCTCTTTTCATTTTGTAGGTAGTGGGAATCTTGGAGGGTATCATTTCAACACACGGACGTGTCAGGTATAAATTCTAACTTCCCATTTCAGGACTGCCATACTCGGACCCCACCGTTTTATGCCTCTTCATGGCTAAAATTCTTCTCCGAGGGGGCAATATTTACGTACCAAAAATTATAGGGTACTGCACCACCGGAACAACGTTACACGTGCCCCAATGATGATACAGGTCTCCTCGCAAAGTGTTCAGGATCCAGAAAATCTCTCCAAATATGTGTTAATATCTTGCATATCCCGCTTAGCCCCTGTGTGCTTTAATTTTCTCTTCTCCCTTCTTTTACCTTTCATTTTGGTTCTTCAGTTACGAAACTATCGCCCTGCTCAGGGCGGCGGTCCTTCACGCATTTTTCCAGAATGTCCATTTTAACACGACTCACATAAATTTCAATGTTTACCAACTTTTTTCACCGCCTTTGCTCCTATTTATGATTCTGGTTCCCAAGAATAGTGTTTTTGCATTGTTTATGATTAAAGAGTTCAAATTAGTTCTCACCTTTGGGTAAATGGGGATTCTATAAATAGCTGGTTGATCTTTAAGAAAATGGCCCCTCAAAAATTTCCTCTGATCTTCTCATTTCATAGTTTAGTCTTTTAGTTCTTAGGAATTCATAGTTTCCATTTATTGCATGCATAGTTAGTGTTGTTTTGCTGTTTAGAAGCCACATAATCTTCTTGTGCTAGTGTTGTTACTGTTTCACACAATCAATTGAGATAGGATAGTTTTATTTTCAGTTTTGAAGCCATTAGAGTTGTAGGTTTTGTTCATAAAAAAGAATAGCTTCAGGTTCTGTATGTTTTGTGTCAATATGACTCGCAATAAATCCCACTAGGAATTGCATAAGCGAAGCTCCTGTTCTCTTGCGCTATCCCTCTCCTACTTGCATTATATTCAGTCTACATCCAAAATTGCCATTATTCAAGTACCTACTTTTGTTGATGCTAGCATTACATACTTTTTTGGATTCACATAAGCATGAAGGCATGAGGAGACTACAATGAGGGGACAAAGCCACACACACACACAGATTTGCCACTATTCTACAAAATCTAGGTTCAAAGCTATCAAAGTTCTAGTTAAAATATATCAAATAGAATAGAGAATCATTTCATTTTAGTTAATCTCACTTTCAATATTGCCGGGGATGCTGTGGGGATTTATAGTTTCTAAGAAACTATGATTCATTCCTCACTTCTGAGGTAGGATCGATAGTATTTCAAATAGATTAGATCAGTTATTTTGTTATTTAGAATAGATTTACAACTGCACAGGTAAGTAGCTATACTCGGATGCTTTTGTTTGTTTTAATTTTTTTATTAGGTTTAGTTGTCAATTTCTAGATATATATAAAAAATTTCTCTTTCAATTATATTCAATAGTTCATCAAAACACAAAAATAGAGAAGTTATAATATGTTGTAGATATACTTTTCATAGTTAATTTTACTTTGCTACAGTTAGATTTACATTGTTTCTTTTACATGACAAATCACGGGACCTAGAGAGCCTAGAGAATACGTACTTAAGCCAATAGTGCCTCAACCTGATCTTGTTGCAGTAATAACTGATATAGACAAGAATCTATGAATTCAGGTCTTTCTAAGTAACAATAGACCTATGATAAATTAGTGCACAACTAAAAGGACTAAACGTAGTAGATGACAAAGCGCATACGTTTTGGTCAAACCAACCAAACTATAGATTACCCTAGATAGATATCTGCATGACTGTAGAAGGGCCTGAAAGAGAGCAAACATTCGGTTTTGATCCTTTGGGTCCCACAGCCAGACGCAGGAGACATTCTCATTGACATAGACACTAGCTTACGAATTTAGGTTGCTAGAAACGCTTGTAAGGTACTCTGAGAAGGTTGCACAACTTTTAGTTCTAAATATAGAGGATGAAAAGGCATATGACTACTGGATATTAGGAATTAGGGATGGATTCTACATATGACCATAGGAGGCCCAAAAAATACCATGAATCTACGGTTGTGATCCACAGGTCCCACAACCCAATGAGTCCACAGGTCAATCAGACGTAGAATGCTGGTTTAAACACATTAGTATTTAGATCCACTCCACTTCCACCAATCATAATCACACAACTATCCTCGCTAGACATAACAGCTAATCAAGCTAAGGATTTCTGGACTATACAAGAGAATCACCCATAGAATCCACCATCAGTCTATCATTCATTTTCATGACCCTGTCAGGAGACATATACGAAGCACCCCACAGGTTATCTTCCACTTATTCCACAACCTATAGATCGAATCATGCCAGAGCTTGATATTGATTAGAGCCTTCGAGCAGTCATCCTCGCCAACCCGATCTATCATGCCAATTCAGGTTAGGATGGCCTTCGTTGCCTTAGATTCGTAGATTCCATTATTGCGTGTCGAAGACATAAGATTGTCCAATTAGTTTTTCCATACCCCATGTATATTCCATCCCCACCGGCTGTCTCAGCATGACCTTAGGAGGTCGGGTGTGAGGAAGAGTTACTTATAGATTTCCCATGCTCGCTTGTCACTTTTCCATCGTACAGTTATCCTAAAATTTATTAGGATAAAATGATGTAGAGACGTCAGATGAAGAAACTGGAAGATGATTGTAAATATGATACACAATGATTATAAGGATATGATGACAAAGATATTTGATTCATGATAATTAACTGATAATAGTACAAACAAAGATCTAAGATATCTATAAATTTAACAGAGAAGTGAAGCATAATTTATTTTTTGTAATATTAATTAAGAAAGGGTGAAATGTGTAAGATGCATTACGAAGGTCCTAGGAAATGGTTTTTTATGGTTGGTTTCAGGAATGTTTTGGATGGATTCCTCAATATACCTGAAGGTAAGTGAGGCCCAAATCTATGTTGATGCTAATATAGGCCTAGTATTTGGACCCATCCCCTCACTTCATGATCCCACAATGAATAAGGGTAATGGGTGCTTTTGCCAATATACCAACACCAATTATTTATACTCGTCCAGAACATCGATTCAGATTATCCTCTTAGAAATCAAATCCAAGTAAGTATTCACCTGGGTAGGACTATTTGAATGCAAATTATGTTTGATTATGATTTGGTTGTGTGTAGGGAAGAAAAATTAGATCCAACCAATTTACCATACTAATTAAAATATGTGAGAAAGAAGGATGCAATTGTTCTTTTTAAAGACCCAAAATGAAATGAATTGATTCCAATGAGGATAAACAAATAAGTAATTATAGTACTTGTAAGCAAATAAATGGATTTAGGAATCACCGTGATAACAACCTTCTTTTTATTTTAGAAATTTTTAAAGAAATTAATCCAAAAAATCAGCAAGTGAGATCTTTGGAAACAATAACTTGGAAAATAGGTTAGCAAAAACAAAGAGAAAAAAAAAAAAAACAAGGGTTAGAAAAATAACTCACAAAATTTTTTGGTGATTAACTGAATCACAGGAAATTCACCCAATCGCTGGTAATTAACCAAATCATTGACGATTACTAAAAAATGAGCTAGAAAAAAAATTTAATGAAAAAAACAATGAAATAAGGGACAAAGGTCCCATCGGGCAAGCAAAGATGTTGACGATAAATCCTACTTCAACTTAATTGAATAAGCAAGAAAATAAGACTTACCTAACCTCATAATGGTAGGGTTTAGAGATACCCATGGCTATTGATTAATGATACTTGATGGTTGCGCTCCATATAAGAATGGTGTAAGCTCCTACCCTGCTAATAAATCTACAATCACAAAAAACTACACAAGACAAGATTAAACAAATATATGGCAGATTTCCTGGCAAAGGCCATTCTAGCAAAGGACATTCCTAGGAATTCAATGGACTTCCTTACGAGGATGGAAATCCACGTTTGAAAAATTAATCGAATAATGATAACAGATGATAAAGTGATAATAGACGATATAACCCTACCATAAAAAGGTAAAAGGACTAATGTGGTCCAAAGTTATATGTTGGTCTGATGGTGATTCCTGATCCAAAAAGAGTTTGGGAATAAAATTATGTCCTCAAAATGAGAAATGATGTGAATGGATACGCACTCAAAAAGGTAAGCATGATAATGTATTTTATTAGTTAAATGATAATAAAAATATCTTGATTTAGATAGCTACGTATACTTACAAAGGTAAGAATAAGGATAAGTTGATTAAGATGATCAACACAAGATTATGGATGGCTTAAGGGCATTTGATATGGTCTGCAAAGGTCCTGTAAAGGGAGAATGATGAAAAAGGATAGGGTTTAGATATTTGAAAAGAAATCAAGTATTAAAATATTCTTGACATACAGGAATTGCCAGTGGATTGGGACTGATCATCGGTGATTTGGGTAATCATCGAGGATTTCTACAATATGTATACATGTTAATAAAAGGCCAAGACATGACTGATAGAACCTATTAATCTATGCATGATTAAAGTAATGATATAAAAATAAGAAAATTACCAAATTCCATATGATAAGGCTGAGGATATATGTTAATACCACAAAGAGGAATGTTGTAGATGTTAGAGGATAAGACTTGATTGTTAGATGTTTTGAATGCTTCGGGAAGAAGAAGATGGTGGACATAGAGGTCTACCAAAATTGACTTTTGGATGTTTTAATGAGCTCCAAATATTAGAGCAGGAGTTTTTAATGTCTAGAAGGCCCACGGAAGCTAGATTGAAGACCCGAGACTCACAAATTCTAGTTCAATATCCCTAAGAGAGACTGAAAAACTATCTTAATTAATTTCCAATGATTGACTGAATTTCTGACAGATTTCGGTCTATTTTGTTTTTTTTTATTAAATGGTTGAAACATCTTTCTACATCAATATTTTTTCATTTTGGATTTGAGGAATGGAATTTGTTTAGATAGTTGGAGACATACGTGCTAGAAAATAAGAGTGTTGTGTTTTTTTTTGGAGAGTAATAAAATAGGTTGGATCATACTAATTTAGGTATGACTTGGATAGATGTATAGATGATTTTTATGAGTGCGTAAATGATTTAACAGGTTTATATACTGTTATGATAGGTGTGTCGAGATAAGGAAGCTAGGGATAGATTAAAAGTAGTCTTAGATGAATAGATTTAAGGGGATTAGGGTGATTTATAAAATTGAATTAGGATAAACATAATATAATTAAATGGTGTGTATGATGTAATATTGATACATTTAATTAATTAATTAATTAAGAAAGAGAGGTGATGGAGGAAGTATGTGGCGTTGTTGGATTTAATGGAGAAAATATGCAAGGTGTAATAAATGATTTAGGGTAATGTAACTTTAATGTTTTTAATTGATTAAATAAAAGGTAAGGGGTATATTTGTGGGATGTCGATGTATTTAATCGATTGATTGACTAAGGATGGGAGGGTGTAGATTTGTATGAGAAATAATGGTATAGCAAAGAAATGAGTGTGTGAATTTTAGTGTCTACACAAGGCTCCCACAAAGCCTTATGAAAGTAAGGTGGAACGTTTTCCTTCACCCACCACTCCTAAATCCAATCTTACCATAGTTCATGTAACCCATTCTTCAAAAAACCCCATTGGGTCCTACATTAAAATATTTCAATGTCTCATCTAAGCAACTGCAATCACTGTCCCTCCCATCAAATCCTTAAAATCACATGGGAAATAACCCATGTGGTTTGATTCTAATGTCATATTTTTTTTATAATCGTACCCCTAGACATGATACTGAACATTGTAGGGCCTTCTGAACCCTCATTGAAAATCTCATAGAATAAGATAACCTTCTCATTGAAGAAGATCACCCTCTTCCATCTACTAGTTCATATGTATCCAAACATAATCCTCCAATCAAATCTACACCTCCTAAGGCCACTAAATATCCCTCCTCACCTTAATCCTTCATCACAATCCATCTTTTAAACATTATATATTACTAAGAAGGTCCCCCCTCTTTTCATCAACATTGTTCGTATGTCTACCTGCGCTCAATCTCATGATCCTCAACCATCTACCCTACCCTAACCCCAAAGTTGTCATCACTTCTCTATCGAAAAATCCCACTCCATATTCATCATCATCTAAACCCAAGGTCTCTATCCTAGTCACCCCTCATACCCAAAATTATGATACTATTAAACAAAGTATTGGAAAGTACTTACATCAGGCCCCCCATTAAGATGTCTCTCTATGAGCGCATCTGAATGTCCCCCTAATCATTAGAAATCTCTGATTGAACCCTTAAAGCATATTCCCATCACCAAAGGTGAGACCCAACCTTTCTCTCCCCTTGTTAAATTTATCACAAATTTTGTCGTTATCCGCTAACATCTTACCTAAAGATCATGATCTCCCTCTTTTCATCACTATCTACATAAATGACACCTTTATTCAAATCTCTATGATAGATAATGGTGTCAAAATCAATATCATCTCATCTCATATACCTTTGATCAACTCAAACTTCCCAATTCCATTCTCTCTCAATCACCCACAGTCCTTCACACCTTCAATGATGTTGTTACCCCTACTTTCAGAACATTTATCCTCCCTATCTGCATCATTGAAAAACTCCTCCATGATATTTTTTACATTGTTGATGCAGAGTTTCAATATAACATCTTACTTGGATTCCCATGGATCCATGTCATGTTTTATGTCCCTTCAACTCTCCATCGATGTATCAAGTATGAGAATGAGGGTAAAATATATACAATCCCATTGATATGCCTCCATTCAAAGCATGCCACATGACCTATCGACCAAATCACCTACTCATCCCTACACAAGAATCTTCTTCCGAACCATCCACTAGCTCATCCCCACCTGTACCCAAACTGCCTAATGATGAATCTCTTGATACTGGGATGTAGTGTCTTTTACTAGGGGATTATCAACTCCTCACCCTCAATTCTTTTCCCATGCCTAATTTACTCAATAGACCCAAAAAAGGATCCTATGTATTAACTTAATATTGGGGATATCATTTCCTTTTGTATACCTCATATAAAAACCAATCTTATGTATAGTCGCATTGATCACCCTTCTTCTCATATCGATGGTTAACCCCACACTAAACCATATACCAATGGTTTCAATTTAATCTATACCAAATCCTTCTCCTATATCTATCTCCACCATTATACGTGAAAGAGATTTGGTCTTGAATGTTATGTTGGGCCCCTAAAATATTGGTTAAGTACACAAAGGTGCATGGGTACGCAAGGCCTAGGTTGAAGGATAGGTGTGCAAGGAGAAGGCATATAAGGCAAGGTTATATGATGGTTTTAGAACATCCATGTTGCCCGCCTATAGACAAGGTCTCAAGACTTAGTTATATTTGGCATATTGGGTAGGACACAAGAAAAGTGTGACCCGACTGCGCATGCAGAGTGAATAAGGTGCCATCCTGGCGACAGGTTGGCCTAGGCATGAATATGCCATATGATATAAGTTTCTAGAAGACATCGTGGAAAAAAGTGGATAGCTGGTTCCTAGAGGAGCATGATCCCATGGAGGACCACATTCAGACACTTGGCACTAGATCTAAGGCCATAGAAGGATAAGTTGGCACTTCAGGATGCCTATATATACAAGCACCCATAAGAGAAAAAGATATAGATCAGATATCCAATAGAGATATCAATAGAGAGTAGAGCTCTGCATAAATGCCATAAGGAAATCTGTTTGGGTTGGGTAGATAAAACATAGGAGATGGATGTACCAAAGGCTTGGGGTTTAAATTTATTTTTGAGAGCTAAATGATATGGATCCAGTTATGATTCATGTCTTCAGTCTTCTTTTTTGTGATGCTCTGTAATGAATCTAATGAATGTAATGAGGTTACCAGTTTATATGAATATGACCAATAATGATTTTGGTGCATTTACATATCTTCATGGTTCTGTTTTATGCATGTTTATTGAATGATTTTGAATACTTACGCATTTCCCTTTTTTTTTTATTCAATTCTTAATCTGTTAAGTACCTTACTATCTGGAATGACTGCACTGATCTAGAAGCTGTTCTAAGCTTTATGATGCTTGCATGTATAATTTACACCCACTTATTTTAAGTTTGTATCATTGATGATATTTTCCCACTCAACTCACATAAAAGAGAGACTCAGTGCCTGCACATGCCTCAGGTGAGTTCCCAACACCTGCTGGGTGATATGCCAGCACACATGGGATTCCCTTGTTCTTTTGGTGGGTGTAAAAATGACTACATCTTGGTTCCATTTCCGGGACCCTCTTTTCGAAGTTGTAGTGGGAAATGGCATACATCATTATCTGTGCAATAAGTGTTAATAGAGCGTTTAACTTTGGAAAGTGTTGAATCATGGTTCAATAGCACGGAGGATGAATTTTCTCAGAGATTTAGCACTGAAACCTGAGTTTGATGCATGCAGAGGGCATGGAACCTGAGCATTATGTGTTACCTCATCTTGGTAAGCGCATAAGAGAAACCCCTTTAAACTTTTGATGAGATTTCATCACGTGGAGAGAGAAGAGTCATTGGTGCGTATCTAAACCCAATTAGTGACCAAACCCTTGTGCTTGGTTTTCCAGATCAAGGTGAGAATTTTTTTAACCCAGTTGGTATCAGTGGAAGTGACAGATTTGTGCCCAGGAGATAAAATTTCTCATTTCCCACTTCTATGGTTACGCATACTATTCTAGTATTCAGCGGAATTTTTAGACAAGGAGCAAGTACACAAGCCTTCGGTCTCACATCTGGGAGTGGCCTAAGGTACACTACTAGTAGAGGGGAATTATCACAGACCATCGGTGCATAGTTCAGTGGAACTTTGGGGACCCTTAGCATGACCACTATAGGACCTGGTGGACCTAGTGGATCTGGTGGATCAAGAGGAACAAGACCTGGTGGATCTGGTGGGTCTGGTGGGTCAGGAGGCACAAGACCTGGTGGATCTGGTGGATCCAGTGGCAGGGAAACACTAGAGGAAACCAAGGCTCTGGCTCAGGAGGATAAGGGCCCTAACCACCTCCTCAAGTTTTCTTTGAGATGTCTTTACATTTGATAGATTATAGAGGTATTGAAAATGTTGTAGAACATATTCACAAGTGTGAGCTGCTATGGCACGCGAAGGGGATCCTAACCTCAGAATGGAAGGCAATCTAGTTTGCAACGATGTTGCAATGGTGTGTGCATAGCTGGTATAGGAAATATGACCCTCATCAAATGGTGGTGGATTATACTACTTTAAATAACACCTTCTTGGCAAAATTCCACATCCCTAAGTTTGAACAGAAGAGCATCAGTGCCCTAAAGGATATTCAACAGGGAATGGTAGAGAGTGTGTAGGAATATGATGCATGGTTCAAAACCCTCCTGCCAAAATTATCATATGACATTCACCCTTCATAACATGTTCAATGGTTTGTTGGAGGGTTGATAACACCTTTTAGAAGAGCTATACCCATAGACTACTAGAAGGAAGGATGTGCTTAAGGACGTGAGCAAGGAGTTGGAGAAAATTGTTAACACTATGAATGCTCAAGGAGATGGAATGAGATTTGGGGAGGTAAGCACCCTAGTCAGCGACCTCTACCAAAGAGAGCAAAATGAAGTCGATGCCTAGAACAAGTTGGAGGCCGACTTGTAGAAATATTTTCCTAGCTTGTTGCAATAATGCCATCACTTCCCCATTCTTTCTTCTTTCCTAAATTCTTCATCCCCTTATTATTTTCCCAAGATGTTAAGTCTTCTGTGATTATTTATTTATTGGAGAATTGTTCCCGTAGATGGAGAACAGACATAGTGTGGGGTGATGTTGAGCCCTTAAAATATTGGATAAGTACACGAAGGCACATGGACGCACAAGGCCTAGGTTGAAGGATGAGAGTGTAAGGAGAAGATGTGTAAGGCAAGGTTCTAGGAGGGTTTTAGAAGGGCCGTGTTGTGCACCGGAAGACAAGGTCTCGGGATTTAGCTATATTTGGCGTATCGGATAGGACACGAGAAAAGCATGACCCGATTACACATGTGGAGTGGATAAGGTGTCATCCTAGCGACAGGTTGGCCTTGGAAGGAATATTTCCTGTGATGGAAGTTTCTAGAAGACATCATGGCAAAAAGTGGAGAGATCAGGCCTTGAGGGGCATGCTCCAACATAGGACCACATTCAAACAATTGGTGCTGGATCTGAGGCCACAGAAGGATTAGTTGGACTTCAGGATGCCTATACATACAACAACCCTTAGGAGAAAAAAATATAGATCACATATCCAATAGATAGATCAATAGAGAGTAGAGATATGAAAAAATGCTGCAAGGAAATCTATTCTAGTAGATAAAACACATGAGATGGACGTACCAAGGGCTTGGGGTTAAAATTTCTTTTTGAGAGCTAAGTGATATAGATCCAGTTATGATGCATAACTTCAGTCTACCTTTTTGCGATGCTCTGTAATGAATCTTATAAATGTAATGAGGTTACCATTTTATATGATTATGATCAGTAATGATTCTAGTGCATTTAAATATCTTCATGGTTTTGTTTTATGCATGTTTATGGAATGAGTTTGAATCCTTACGCATTTCCTTTCCTCTTTTGATTCAGTTCTTAATCTATTAAGTACTTTACTGTCTCAAATGAATTCATTGATCTAGAAGCCATTCTGAGCTTTATGATGCTTATATGTCTCATTTCCACTAACTTCCTTTAATTTTGTATCATTGATGATATTTTCCCACTCAACTCACATAAAATAGAGACTCGATGCCCACGCATGCCTTGGATGAGTGCCCAACGCCCGTTGGGTGATAGGCTAATGCGCATGGGATTCCCTTGTTCTTTTGGTGGGTGTAAAACTGACTACATGTTATGAACAAGGAATTCAGAATATTATCATTGACCAATCCCATAATCCTCATGAGAAATTTAGATTTTGTTTCAAAGAGCATCCCACTGAATCTCTCGCACTTTCTTCATCTACATCCCACAATAGCATCAATTCATAATCCAATCCTTCTACATCCAATGACCACATAGATACAAATGACACTGCATCCATTTATTATATATATTTTTTAATCTCCACGATTGATTTAGGACCTATCACCTATTAGGTTGAAGGTGAAACTAGGTCCCTTCCTCTTAAATTCCCTAATATGCTAGTGGAGGATTCCCTAACCATTAACATTCTTCAATGCACAAAATATGACTCCATTATTTCCTACATGGGGGAAGAAGATTCTAATCTTCATAAGTCTTTACCTCCCAACACATCCACCCTTCTTAATGAATCCACCATCGATTTCAATATTGGTACTTTACCGCCTTCCTTTATAAGCATATCCAGAACTTCACATGGTCGTACACCAACATGTTAGTTCTTGATCTCAACATCAATTTTCCACAACATCATCACCATCCCTAACGTTGATCGGGTTAATAATAAGCTACACTTCATGTATCCTTGAGATGCATCATCCTTCTAATATAATGAAACTTTTTAGTCCTCATGGTTGACTTCAATTAGTCTGTTGCTTCATCTTGTAGCTTTGTGATCACTACAAAAATTGCCATCATCCTCTCTACAAAGACACTCACTTCAAGTAGGATGCCAATTTCCAAAAATCCTTCAATGAACTCAAGAATTATCTTCTATCACCTTATGTTCTCATACCTCCATGTGAGGGGGAGTCATTCTATATTTACACCTCTACCACCAACTATGCTCTAGGTGCCATGTTGGCACAGTGTGATAAGCAGGGAAGGGAGCAGGTTGTGTACTATATCAGCCATACTCTTCAAGACTATGAAACCTACTACACTAAATTTGAAAAGTTGTGTTGCGATATTTTTTGTTGCCACTTCTAAAATTCACCATTATATTCTCAATCATAAAACCCATTTCATCACTCAATTCAATCCTCTCAAAACCATGCATTCTAAGCCTTACCATAATGATCGTATCACTCGATGGCTCATGCTCATGACTAACTTTGACCTAGAATTCATTTCTTAGAAATAAATCAAGGGTGAGGCTATTTTTTACCAACTTTCCAAATCCCCTCTTCTTGATAATCATATTCCTCACAAAAAAATACACAATGAATCTATCCACACCATCGACCATGAGTAATATCTCCTCAAAATGAAACCTATAATTTGATGGGTCTAAGTGTTGGTAAGGGGGGGAGTTAGTGTCATCATCATTCCTCCTTGGGGAACTCCTATCCCCGTTGATTACAATCTCAATTTTGAGTTAACTAACAACATGGATGAGTATGAAGCCCCTCATCTTGGGCCTTTAAACCTCTATCGTGCTTGGTGTTTAAATTCTCAATATCTAGGATGATTGCCATCTCATCATTTATCAAATTAAGGGAATCTATTAGTACAAAAAATGGGGGTCATTAAAAAGTGTAAGGAAATCATTGAATTTATCCTCATGGCCTTTGACCAATATACCATCCAAACAATCCCTTGTTCATCCAATCGCTTTGCAGATACCATGGCCTCTCTTGTATCTCTCATCCATTAGACAACAAAAGAGTCCAAACTCTATGTTGTTGTTCATTGCATTGATCAATCATCTCATACCCATGAGATACCTCACATAAATCTCATCGAATATAATCAATCCAACATCTAGTACACCTAGATCTTAGAATATCTATATCAATCAAAAATTCCCTCCAACCTATCCAAAAATAGTAGGAGGTCGTTATCATCACCAAAAAGAAACACTCTCTAATTTGTCACGAATGCATGATGATCAATCAATTCTTTTGGGTAACATTGTATTGTCTCTCAAGTTGTGGGAATTGCTACTTGAGACAAACCTCTAAAGAATTTTGGTTCCTCTACCCATTCGTAATGCTAAACTACTCCTAAGGAATGAAATGTCAATATATAATCCTATTCAAACAATCCACAGGGACTAAGGAAGAAAGAGAGATCCATGAAAATGAAAACCTAAGCTAAAGGGGAGGTTATAGAACTATAAAGAGGGGAATAAACACTCTTAATTGAGTGAAAATAAGGGGAAATGTGTTTAGGGAGAGCACACAACATGCTACAGTCTAAAATAGAACTCTCACACTCACTTTCATGGAACACAATAGAAACAAAACTTGTAAGGGACATGAATAATGCACAACTAGCCAATATTTCTTCAGAAAATTGAGAAGATACAACAGAATATGAGGCAGGAAATATAATAGCCACAAAAAAATACATTTATTATTTCCAAATGATGCATAATCGATTACACTGGTGGAAAGAGGCAAGTATCCACATGAAATGGATCAGATATGAGGCATGTAACTCAAATTGATGAGGAACAATACTCTGAGTAATTATATTGCAAACGAAGAGGGTCCAACATTTAAAAATGAGAATTATTCTATAACATATAGAATAGGGGAGAAAGCGATGAGGTAAAATAGAGGGAAATTTGAATTTTGAGTTCACTGACCAACCATAACCCATTAATTTTTCTGCAAGAGCACATGACGACCTATAGAAGACCATTCCTTCACATTATTTGATTTTCAAAAGGGAAGGTGTGCCATTTCTCATTAATGTTTATGGTTGGGGAATAATTTGATAACTTACGTGTTCAAGACCATCGCTTCTCTCTCAAACCCATGTTTGAAATTTTATCTTCTAAGGCTACATCCGTTTTTGAAGTTGTTGGCTCTAGAATTTATCCATTAATGAGACCTTTCCAATAATATCAGTCATGCTTTATTTCATTAACTGTAGAAAAATTTATGAGTGAAAATGCTTCATCACTTTTCCTGTATTTGTTCCCTACATTTCTCCTTTCTTCGCGGGTATTTTATAATATTTTAGTGTTCCATGGCATTTTTTCTTAGCTGCATTCTTCTAATCCTCACAAATTGAAACCCCAAAGCATTCGAATCATTCATCAGTTAATCAAATATGCATAATTCATGACCCTCTCACTTCCTTTGTTTCACAGATTTATTGAGGATCCACAAAACATAATATTCCTATATTCTATGGAAATCTGAATGAGAACTTCATATCTCCAACAAAGCATGAAAATTACTAACTCCATCTTGATGAGTTATTCAAAGTTACGGAGGTGCAATTTTGATAACACTCATTTCTTCAACGAGCTAACCATTAAGTCATCTTTGGTGGGCATCCTCTACAAATGTGGGTTTGATGGTATCTTATTACGTTGCCTTAAATCCCATGAATCTATCCACACTATATAGTAAGTCCATGATGGCATCTATGGTGGAAAATTTAACGGATTATTCATTTCCAAATGCGTTCTTCAAATGGGATACTATTGGCCCACCCTTAATCAAGACTGTTGTGAATATGTCAAAAAAATTGTTTCACCGGATTCTTAGCAAACTAATGAAACATATAAGGGTAGTAGGCTAAGGAGGAATACATGTTTGTAATGTCAGTTGAAGGTTGCACAAAATCTGATTTCCTGATCCAAGTTGATTGTGAGAGATCCCTTTTGGCTATGAGGAACTACCTGTAAATGCAAAACAATACCACCAAATAGATTTAAACAAAACAACGGGTGGACTGCCTAGCAAAAGTTATATCCAAGAAGAAATATGTTTACTGGACAAGTTGTCAATCCACTTTTATATAATAATATTAATGTTATTTAAATCATACATGAAGTAAATATCCTATTGGAATTGAAATGATTTAGGTATCTCATATAAAACAATAAGAAAGGTCGTTAAAAAGGTTTTTTAAGGTCAAACGAGAGGGTTGATTGGTTGGTGTTGGGTAAGGTCTGGTAAGGATTATGAATTATTCTGGGCTATTGGGAAGTGGGTATTAACTCTCTAGTCTGAGCTATATTGACAGACATAGTAACTGATGTCGACTGGATGACCTATGTCGGTTAGACAGAATGACCGACATTGGTTGGATAACTGGCGTTGGTAGGGAAAATTAGCATAAAGTTCTTAGATTTGGTTTTCAGAGTCCCTGTAATTGCACAGAGGTTGGAAATGATGAGGGTGGGGTCGTAAAATGGTTCTGAAGACTCAGAGATTATGAGGAGAGGGCAAAAAATGGGTAAAAGGTCTAGATATGATCAGATGATGGGTTGATAGAAGGAAGGAAGTTTACGTGTGTGGAGAGAAATAGATTACAGAGGTGAATACATAAATCTCCATGAAAACTAGAGATTTAAAATAGAGATATTGAATAGTTACTTGAAAGTGGATTAGAGAATGTAGGTGATGAAGACGATGACCATAGATATCAAGAGAGAAGAGCCGTTGTATTCATGTCACGGTAGTTTGGACCTTCATGCCTCTATGTTGTGAATCTGTGATCATGAAGAGAATGATGAATGCTAGAGATTTAAAATAGAGATATTGAATAGTTACTTGAAAGTGGATTAGAGAATGTAGGTGATGAAGATGATGACCATAGATATCTAGAGAGAAGAGCCATTGTATTCATGTCACGGTAGTTTGAACCTTCATGCCTCTATGTTGTGAATCTGTGATCATGAAGAGAATGATGAATGGTGATCAATGTTAGTAGTTCTCCCATGTGTCTTCTTTCACCTGAGTATGAAATAAATTTGAGAGCTCAAGTCTCTGGAAGAAATGAGATTTTTAATCAAATGACCAACCTTAGGCAAAGGTTTTTGGAATTGTATTTAACCTAACCGAAAACGGTTAGGTGACCGGTGTCAGTTGAGATATAACTGGCGTCAGTCAAGGAAGAAATATCTAGGTTGGCAAAAAATAGCTAGATTGTTGCTATTTTTGGTGTGATCTCCAATCCTTCTTCCGAGTCTTGAATGATGGATCACAGAAAGATAAGTAGGATTCCTTTTAGGTTTGTTAATAGGAGTTAAGTCTAGGTTTAGACTAAGTCCTAGTTGGTTAGGATAGTTTTAGAATTGGTCTTAGGTCATTAATGAGGTTTGAGTGGGTTATTTGAGTAAGGTGGCTAGGTGCGTTGGCTGGGTGAGGTGGTTACGTGTGGATATTAATTAATTTAATTAAGATGATTAATTCAATTAACATGTGCACTAGGGGATATGAATGGGTAAGATATGGTTAATTTAATTAATGGGGTTTTAGTGGAAGTATGACCTAATTTTGGTGTCTACAAGTTCATCAAATGCCAGGAGTATTCCAATCTCATCTGAATTCCTAGCTAGGCATTATATCTAGATCAGGATCTTTGGCCTTTCTCACAGTGGGGCCTCGACCTTATTAGTCTCATCAATCCACACTCTTCTTAGCATCATCACTCTATCATCACTATTACTAAATACTTCACCAAATGGGTGGAAGCCATTCCACTCACATCCACCAAAGCTAACAAAATCGTTGATTTTGTCTATCACCACATCATTTTTCGCTTTGGTGTCCCTCATAAAATCATCATAGATAACGAAAATTCCTTAAAAACAAATATCTTAAGAATATTTGTGAATATTTCAACATCAATATTATCTTCTCTTCTCCTTATTATCCTTAAGTTAATGGCCAAGCTGAATCCACTAATGAGATTCTTCAAAACATCCTTGCCAAAACTATTGATAAAACAGGACAAGATTAACATCTTCACATCCCTTTTTACCTTTGGGTCTATCAGACTAGAATTCACACCCCTATGGGTGCTACTCCTTTATTTATTTTCTATGGATCTGATCATGTTTTTCCCCTCAAATTTCAAATCCCATCCTTACGTGCTTCTTTTCGTGACTTCATCTCTAACAAGGATTATTGTCAGGATCATCTAGCACAACTTGAATTACTAGATGAGCATCACCTAATCACTCTTTGACACCATCATGTTTATCAAGAGTGAATCAAACATTCCTACAAAAAACATCTCAAGGAATATGACTTTAACATCGGTGACCTTGTCTTTAAATAAAATAAAAATGTCACTACTCTGGAAAGGATTCAACGTGGAAAGTTTGATCCCAAATGGATTAGACCATATATTATCATGCATAAATATGGTTCTGGAGCCTATCAATTAGCCTCTCTAGATGGTAAAATAGAGACATAACCTGTCAAATCCTTGTACTTATGTCTTTTCTACTGTTAACACATCTACCAATGTGATCTTAGTCGCATTAATGATCTTATTCCCATCATTGTCCCTTTACATCTCTCATCGCAATGATTTAGAATCATGTAGTGTACTGTCACTGTTTTATCAATGACCTTAAATATGGGTACCATGACTCTACCCATAACATATTCCTCATAAAAAATTTCCCCCTCTTAGGTGGGAACCTGATGTAGAGAAAATTTATAAAACCATATATCTCACTCAACTAATAAGGTTAAGGACAAATTCTTCCCTTGGCTCTGCATTAGAGGATCCAATTTTTATTAAAAAGGTTCAAAAATCTTTCTTGATTTGATAATATGCAACTAAAGAGGACTCAATACCCTCATAACTTTTTTACACTTTCATTTACCTCATATTCAATCATCAAACTTGTTTGGTTTCAATAACCTCCCTTCGGAACTCACCTTTCATCAACTTGTCAACTTTTAGGTCTTTAGTGCTTTATTTAGAATGCATTTTGGGATCTTAATCCTCTCCAATGCTCCTTGTCTCAATTCCCATGCTTAATCACTTCAAACATGATTAGATTGACTAAAAAACCAACTCAACAACTTAAACCATAACATTACTCTCCATTGCACAAGACTTCCCTTAACACCCTTAATACATGCTTGTTTGGATCATTCATGTTCAGAGACATATATGACAACCCACAAAAAAATTTCAATTTCTTCCTAGACCCTTTTTCATACTCATGATGTACCAAAAATTTCATCACTTGATTCCTTACCTTCCTCTCGTAAAACTACTTTCCTTCCTTATGGATTATTAGTTCCAACTATCCCTAAAAAATATAGTATCACTCATATCTTCATATGTAAGAGGAATCAAGACACAAAATATATGTTTCTAAGCACCCATTAAGTTATTTGACCTTCCTTAGAAGTTTCAGTGCTTAACTTGAGGTTTAGAGATTGGTCTCTTTGTTAAATGACCTCAACAACTAGGTCTTACCTTGTATCACACTATCCTTTGATGGACTGTCACAAAAAACTCTAAATTCCACCAATGTTCTTACAAAATTTCTTCACAATCACCTTACTTGACCTCTCAACCTATTGTATTAAGATTTTCAGGGAAAAATAAATTGTTTCAGTGCTCTAAATTCCAAACCTTAGCAATACCCTTGAACTAATTTTCTTAGCAATCCGAGATAAAGGAAAAAGGATATAAAAACTTCTATAGTCAATTTCAAGATCTTAAATTAAAACCAAAGGAATTTTTATACCTCTCAAACAATTTTTCCTTACCATTCAGTATTATCTAGCTCTCATATCTCTCCAATAATTTTTTTCTTATTGTCTTACCCTGAATAGGTACGGTTTAGAGCATGTATGCTAACAACTGATATAAACCCTTGAATTACCTTCAAGTATTAGCTACTGAGAATTCATTGCAATCAAACTATCATGTTTGGGTCATCCTTTTTCTACTCCTTGAATCCATACACACTTTTTCATAGTCTTTCTAAGGATAGTTAGGATCATCTTATTTGCAAACTTAGAACATTGCTCTACCTTATATTGTGGACATTTTTTGAGTCAAGTTACCCACATGCATCTCCTTAAAACATTATACATGAGCTTTAGATACATCACTCATGGATTAACTACCTTTATGTATCAATTCATGACATCCTTTGGACCTCTTGCTACCCAAAACACTCACATAGTTGTTCTTAACTGTTAGAACTTATACCTCTGATCAAGACCACATAGTTTGTTCAAAATGTACTAACATACACACACAAAATGAAATTTTAAATAAAATTATAAATGATGCTCTATTGAATTTGGTTAGATTTGAATTATGACAGTAGGAGAATCAAATCAACATAAAGAAAAATAATTAGAAATAAATTCTATTCAACTTGTAATGAATTACATTCACATGCTATTATATAGCCATAATATTAGATAAAATACTTCCTATAAAATAGGGATTAAATCAATAACTTACCCATTTATATAATTTGTAGTTATAAACAAACAATAGAATATATTATTTGTTATAACGATATAAAATAATCGTAGAAAATAATAATTTAATATCTCGTAAATACCCATGTAAATATTAATTTCCTAACATTCCCCCCTTAATGTTTACATGGTAGCAAAAGAACTTTCACACTTCCTCTACATCTTGCTACTAGTGCTTGCTCATGATCCTAGTAAAAAACTAGAACTGAAGGTAGAATAAGGAACAAATCAACATTATACCAACCATGCACTTTTCGGGAATACATCTGACCAATGAGGATGGGAACATGCTCATGAATCTTCTTATCAATCAGTCACTCTAGGGAACACATTTGACCTAGCAGTGTGGGAACTCAAGCAGGAACACATCTGACCAACCTTTAATGGTTTTCTAGAGGCTAACCAAAGACCTAGGTATGAATAGGAACACATCCGACTGTTTAAATTCTTCAAGAGTCATGATGTACATTTCACGGTGTTATTTGTTCTTTACTATGTTATTACATTGGGGACCGCTTTAGGAATAATCACATACACAAGTGAATAAGAACATACAAAATCTATTTTTATTTTTCACACCATGCTGAAATCCATACCTAATTGAAATGCATAAATCAAACCCACTGCATGCTAAAATACTCACACATGTGCCACCAAATAAATGAAGCAACCCTGTCGTTTCCAACTGACAAGAGCTCATTGGTTATCCTCCAGCCTCTAATGCCTCCCTCCTTCAATAACATGTTGCTAGCTCAACTAATATTGAATTTGAGGCTCAATAGTTTCCACATTGGTTTTATTTTGTCTCCCCCTACAATGTGAAACAATTTATTTTCTGGACGTTGGGTAACACCAAAAATACGTCCGTTACGCAATTTTTTTTTTATTTTTACAAACTTTTTAGAATGATTCAACAATCTAATTTGATAACACAATGAAAACACTTGAATTCTAAAACAATACTGTTGACAAATGACTTAGACGAGACACAATAAAGACAACACTAATGTCACCTGACACTTGTTAAACCAGAAACATGACTAGTAAATACTCTTTTAGATTTTGACTCCCTTTTGGAAAACACCTAAAAAAGACACTTTATTAAATCATGAACTCATATTAATTTGTCACTACATTTTTAAATATAATATGACTCTCTCATGTTATATACAAAGTGGATAAAATTAAAATGACACAAATTTGTATACTAAAAAACCTACACACTAAACATATAATAAATAAAAGAAAAACTCTTTAATGAATGATTGGGTACAAACCGGGCAGTTTAGAAAACAATTTTTTTAATTACAAACAAACACATGAAACAAAATAATTAACTTAAGAATTAAAAATAACAAGTAACACGTTAAATTTACAATTCAATTGTATCACAAAAACTAACACTACTAATTACCAATTTCCTTTAGAGGAAACCACGGAACTGATGCATGAAAGGTTGTTAATCCGGAATGCTGTGTTCACCCAACACTTGGAGAGATTCTTTTGATATTGGAATCTACATGGTTGGAAGGAAAAAATGTTGAGTTTCTCTCCAATTTATGCAAATTATCCTCACCAATCCTTGTACTTCATGAAAACATTCATTGGAGCTTTTGACACTGATTTTTTCAGGTTTATAGACTCGTATAATTAGGAGAAAATTGGATGGAATCACAAGTATATATTTTCCAAAGAATTCAATATGTGTATATGATTTGAGCACATTCATATTTTTTGATGAAAACATAATACCTCTTTGAATTTCATGGTCAAAGTGGCGTGAACTTGAGGCATTGAGCAGGGGCTCAACTAAACAAATATTAATGCCAATCCATGTTAACGCAGAATAAATTAACGAAATAAACACTGACTGATGTGATATGTACAAAATGGAAGAATACGTGGACTCACGCATGGATGGCTTCCTTACTGAAAAATATATCTACACGAAATACCTGGTGGAAGACACATTAACTGTATATGCATCGGGTAATTTTGATAATAGACTCCAGTTAATAAATCTCCTCTCTCTTTCTCCTCACGTGGTAAGAACCCTTCTGATGAGTACTGCAAAATAAGTAATTTTTTCATTCGCTCGCATAATGACTTGCTACTTCCTTATGGATATTCCATGCTCTGTTAAATTTGGTCAGAGTCGAATTATCATTGCAGGAGAATCAAATCAACATAGAGAAAAATAATCAGAAAGACATTCTATTCATCTTGTAATGAATTACATTCATAGGATATGATATAGCCACAATATTAGATAAACTACTACCTATAAAATAGGAAGTCACTCAACAAATTACTTATTTATATAATTTGTGGGTATAAACAAACAATATAAAATATTGTTTGTTACATCGATATAAAATAACTGTAGCAAATAACAATTTACTATCTCATAAATACCCATGTAAATATTAATTTCCTAACATACTCTTCACATGTCATTTGTGACCTTTCTATCAAACATGCACAAGCTCTCCATGAACATTCGACAAGCGAAAAAGTATTCACACAGTCACCAAAGTGCATGCACAAAACATTACCATTTTTCTACTCATTGAATCTTCCTATAATTTCCATTTGAATGGGAATGAAGACAACAATTACATGACCATGATTGATACCCTCTCCACCAACATTAGCTCAAAATTCCCTTGTTTTTCAGGTCAATTACAACATATTTTCATAATGTGAACTCAATTTCGAAGGTTATCCTTTCCTAGAATGTCTCAATTTTGCTTGAAATAGATCTCGTTAGGACTTATGACCCTAGAGAGGACTCAATCACCATATATGACCTCATTCCACCCTTACAAATCTTATGAGATTCAATTATACACCCAAAATTCTCAAAATCACACTAAAATTGACCTTACAATTTGAATTAGCATTTTGGAAGGAAAATGCCTCATTTGGGTTTTTGAAGGTCCATAACAAAACTAACTACATAAACCAAATCCTAATGACTTATAGGAGTCATGAACACATCTAAAACACCAAATATAATCTCTTCATGGTTTATTTAACTAGATAGAGTGATGCTCATGCATCAAAACTCCGTAATCATTACATCCATCGCCATATTATCTACTTACTAGAACTATGTTAAGAGTCCATGGGTGTCTCTTGTACATATTATATTCCACTCCCTAAGTGGTCTACTTAGTTGTCCTTAGCTCTCTCCTAAAATTCAAAAAATCATGGATGCTCCCATCAAAAGATTCATCATCTAAAAAATACACTGCTCCCTCAAAGGATAGTTGTTTATATAAATCAAATAATGTCAAAAGTATAGATTAATCCCTCAAAGGACAACTACCATGCATATCTTATCCTATCATCTCAAAATAAAAAGTAAAAATAAAAAGAAAAAATCTAATTGTAGACCACTCCATCAAAGGATGGCTACTATACTATATCATGGTAGTTAAAGGCTTACCGCATTCATCAACCTTCTAAAATCTCAAAAGTAAAAAGAAAAAAATCAAAAACAAGCATACTCAGAAGGCTTCCTGCATGGATCAACTTTCCCATCTATAGAAAACAACTTGCATTGATCAGTTTCTGTAGTATTTCTTAGAGTTGTGGCATAGACCTAGGATAACCACCTAAGGAGAACCTACTTCCCCCGTGTAGGCTACATCTAAAACTATTTTTCAAGCCTAGATTAGGTGCATAAGCATGCCATCCATCTTTCCTTCATGATCTAAATTATGACTAACTATCATTGGTTAAGTGTTAATACCTACAATAGGCTATAAGTGCATCCATTTTGGAAGGAAAATGCCTCATTTGGGTTTTTGAAGGTCCATAACAAAACTAACTACATAAACCAAATCCTAATGACTTATAGGAGTCATGAACACATCTAAAACACCAAATATAATCTCTTTATGGTTTATTTAGCTAAATAGAGTGATGCTCGTGCATCAAAACTCCGTAATCATTACATCCATCGCCATATCATCTACCTGCTAGAACTATGTTAAGAGTCCATGGGTGTCTCTTGTACATATTATATTCCACTCCCTAAGTGGTCTACTTAGCTGTCCTTAGCTCTCTCCTAAAATTCAAAAAATCATGGATGCTCCCATCAAAAAATTCATCATCCAAAAAATACACTGCTCCCTCAAAGGATAGTTGTTCATATAAATCAAATAATGTCAAAGGTATAGATTAATCCCTCAAAGGGCAACTACCATGCATATCTTATCATATCATCTCAAAATAAAAAGTAAAAATAAAAATAAAAAATCTAATTGTAGACCACTCCATCAAAGGATGGCTACTATATTATATCATGGTAGTTAAAGGCTTACCGCATTCATCAACCTTCTAAAATCTCAAAAGTAAAAAGAAAAAAATCAAAAACAAGCATACTCAGAAGGCTTCCTGCATGGATCAACTTTCCCATCTATAGAAAACAACTTGCATTGATCAGTTTCTGTAGTATTTCTTAGAGTTGTGGCATAGACCTAGGATAACCACCTAAGGAGAACCTACTTCCCCCGTGTAGGCTACATCTAAAAATATTTTTCAAGCCTAGATTAGGTGCATAAGCATGCCATCCATCTTTCCTTCATGATCTAAAGTATGACTAACTATCATTGGTTAAGTGTTAATACCTACAATAGGCTATAAGTGTATCTATTTTACCATGTTCCTTTTTCATGTTTCACACCTGATCCAGTCTAAAATCATCTCTCCTACATGTGTTCTTTAATATGATGAAGTGTACTATCCTAGCTAAAGTCACTCAATCCTAGACACGTCTTATCTATCACATCATATCAATTCTAATATAAATCAAACCATAATATAATTATCACATCCATCACATCATTTGACATCTAAATCCATCATGGTATCTACATCTAGTCATACTCACTTCTATAAATCTAATCTAATATCAATCACATCGTATCTATCACATTTATCACATCATAATATATTTTCATCCATGGATCATCTAAATAAATTGTCATAATCTAGTCAAACATCATTTCCCATCTACAACCTAGATCAAATATCAACATCACTAACATCTCATCATCTATATCTAATCATATCCAATCCATCACATCTAGTCTACATCCAATCAATATATTGCATCACATCATATCATTAATATGCATCAAATAATATAAAATATCTATAAACATCCATTACAACATATAAATCATCACATACATCTAATGTACTCAACACAACACATGGAAATCGTGACAAAATCATTATATATATATATATATATATATATATATATATATATATATATATATATATATATATATATATATATATATATATATATATATATATATATCATCAAAATGTCTATCTCAAAAAATTTACATCAAAATTGCTATCAAAATCTATATACAATGTTCACCCACTAGGTGGTGAACTCAATATTGGACACTCTAAGTCCTGAACCATGTACTCTTGGTGCAAGTGCTTGTCCTCCTCTCTGTCCACCCTTAGATCCATCATATAGACCATGATCTCACCTTGCTTGTGCTATGCTAGTCATGCTCCCTAAATCCACCTGGCATGTTGGTCACCCTAATATCCTATCTCCATCTATGTATGTCACTATGCAATCATAATAACATTCCTTCACACCTAGTGCCTGGTACTGATCCAGTGATATTGTTTTAGGCATAGCCATCTAACCAGCTCCCTATGTGGCTCCCTAATATTTTCCCCGTGTCACCTTAGATGTGGTACCTAGATCTCCATATTTTTACTGATAAGCCTCTTTATGTCATTGGTACTGATATTTTTGGGGTATGACTAGCTCCCTCTCTTAACACATCCCCACTAGCTCTTGGTGTGTTGTATCCCTCTCCTGGAAAGTAACATCTAATTATTCCTATAATCTAGTTGTCTCTATAGCTAAGCCTCTATCTCCACCCTATCCATTCACATCTACTACTATCTCTCCTCTTTCAAGCACTTTCGCCTCTTCTCCTACCTGCGTAGCCTCCTCGGCGGCCTTTGCCACCCACTACTATGCCCACCACTCTACATATTGCTCTCCAACTCCCACATATCATCATTAGTATCCCATGGATCCCCCTCCTCTTTCAATGGGTCTATCATCACAATGTTTGGAAAGTTTCTCTCATCCTTATCCCACCTATATCGAATAGGAGATCTAGCCA
The DNA here is from genome assembly GCA_019776745.2 of Taxus chinensis. Lineage (NCBI taxonomy): Eukaryota > Viridiplantae > Streptophyta > Pinopsida > Cupressales > Taxaceae > Taxus > Taxus chinensis. The sequence continues at coordinate 624,423,494 of CM034148.1, read as the reverse complement.
TTGTCTACACTACTAAAAATACCACATCACCTGGGTAAACTATATTTCCTCTATCATTTCAGACCTCTGCCCTTATACCCATCTGACCCTCCTCATACCTGTTAACTGAATATCTATCCTAGGCCATGTAGGGAAGACTCTATATGGCCTCCATTTAATGACATCCACCTCTAGATTTCCAAACCTCTTGACACACCTTTCCTCTCTACAATGACCCCTATCCTCCTGAGCCTAATCAGATTGTCATATGAAAAATCAAACCGCAACCTGAATATGGTCTCTTGTGACCTAAGGAATCCCTAAAGGCCTCACCAAATATATGTGCTTATAGGCCCAATAGTGTAATAAGAAGCCCACATCCATCCCCACCCGCCTCCCTGATGTGTACATCCAAAGCTTATAATATACATGCGCTAGTAAATTTGATCCAAAAGTGAACACAGTCTAGTGCTCAACTATATCTACTACCACCCCTGTTAAGGCCCATGGAAATTGGGCTCAAACTAAATCTGGTAGGGCATAGCACAAGATCTCCATCATAATCAAACCAATCAATCAGCTCGCCAATCTTGCACGCTGAAATTGTGCCTTGATATGGAATTTCCCTAATACGAATGCAATCTGTGGGGCATTTACTCTAAACAACCATGCCAATGCAGCCATCCTATCCTCTACTATAACTAGAAATATTGATGCCCCTAGATTGGTAGTCTCAAAATACGATACATGTCCTCTAAAGTGATCGTCATCTCTCCAATCCTGAAGAAGAAGGTATTGGTATTAGGATCCTATCTATCTATCAACACAATAATGATCCCTGAGAACCATTTGATAGTGGAGGAATCTAAAATGGATCACCATAAATATTCATTGTTGAGCATGTTTACATTTTAATAGGTGTAATAGCACTCGTAACTAATAATACCTAGATTATAGGATTCTTAGAATATACCACTCATATCATGGGTTGTTTTATAGAATAACAACATCATGGGTACAAATAGATCAAATTACTTAAACCATAAAATATAATATGTGAACACTAAGCACATAATTCCTAACATTCCCCCCTTAGTGTGAACATGGGAGAAAATTGCCATCTTTAACCAAAAAACATATCACTCCATAGCTTGCACATGGTCTCAATCCTTAACACTTACTGTGGGAACTACATCATCCATGAATAGGGACCCATCAACCTATCTAGGTGAATACATGAATTGGGACCCATCAACCAATTCACATCAACCATCAAGTCAATACGATCAAGAACACTTCCTACAATTGTATCAATGGTACAAATATTTGGATTATCATCATCATAGGGGAAACAAAAACACTATACTACACACAGGAATAGGGATGCTCATCTGTTTTTATTCATCACACAAAAAAAGGTGTCACTATAGTAGTTTGTGGCCTCTGAGGTAGTGACAAACTCAAGGACGTTTATTTTTCTCCTACCTAAATTTCCTCCATCCTCTAATTGGTGTGTTGCTAACTCAGTAGAATGTAATCATATTGCCCAAGATTCAAGATTTCCACATTTTTATTATTCCCCACACCATATGAAATCATTTATTTCCGGACGTCGGGTAATATCGAAAATGTGTCATTAGGGTAAAAAAAATATTTTCATAATTTTGACACTTTTAAGAAAAAAATATTTAAAAGAAATAATAAAATATTAATTTTAAAATTAGCACTCAAGAAAATAGTCCCCTCATAAATTTATAAAATGCTTCCCCTACAAATATTTCAAAAACCAAGACTTAATAAAATATCCCCACTTTTAAAAGAGCATTTCACTATCTTGAATGTTATTCCCAATTCAAGGTTTAAACCATTGACACAAAAATAGGTGAAATCTTTAACAAATATATGAAAGTAGCTCAGGCTATGGAGAAGTTTAAGAATCATAAGCTATATAAAAGATCATAGGTTTGAATCTCAAAACAAAAAACACACCTACTTTTTTCAAATACCATGAGTTTTTTATGGAGGTTTCTATGAAAAAAATTGAAAAGAGGGGATTAATTCAATGCTCGATAGTTGTGTAACCTGGGATTCGAGGTAGAAGTTTGAGAGGAGAGCTCATTAACGGTAGCAAGGACGATGAAGAATCAGATGCAAAGTTGGATTCGTGTTCTGATGAGAGAAGATCCAAGTTCGAGCGACCAATGCAAAATGTTAAAACTGATACAAGTCTCCAAGGCCTTTTATGAATTGAATTGAGATCAATGCCTTGTAAACTACAAAACCTTCAACGAAAGAGGGTCAGGATCCAATGTATATCCAAATGTGAATTAAAATGATCAATAAGTACATTTCTTATATGAGTTATTCATTCATATTTTTTTATCATGTTCATCATATCTAAAACCTCCTATGGAGAAAATATATGTACCCACATGCTTATAAAAATATCTTCATAAACATATATGAATTGTACGCCGATTCAAAAATTTCCAAACATTTCAAAATAAAAAAAATTCCAATTCAGAACCATGCACTAGGAAGATGAGGACGTTATGCGATGTGAACACGAAAATGATAGAAACATCAACACACAAGTTGGAGTGGTATAAAAAAGCCTCGCAAATTGATTTTCCTAAAAATAAAAACTATTCACTAGGATATCATCGATAGGGGACAATAGAAACATTTTTGCCACTAAAAAATTAATTAAGCTTTCATTAGACAGAGGATCATGCATAAATCTGGTACCAAATAAAATGGATCGCCATCAATATTCATTTTGAGCATGGTTACATTTTTATAGGAGTAGTAGTACTTGTAACTAAGAATCCATAGATTATAGGATCCTGACAATATGCCACTAATATTGATCAAGGCTTTTTTTATAAAATAACAACCTCACGGGTACAAATAGATAAAATTACTTAAACCATGAAATATAATATGTGAACACTAACCACATAATTCCTAACAGAATCTACCCAATCCAACTACCTCTATATGATCCCAATCTGTATCTGTAACATCAAAACTCATAGTACCAAACAATTCTGGGATTCCTCTCAAGTATAGTGTGTATCTATCCTACAAAATCAATCAAACAATCATCCACTAACATCTAATCATCAAAAATTCCTTAAAAATAAAAAATCTAACCTTAATCCTACCTGGTCAATGTTGACCCCATTCAAGTCTATGTCAACTTTCCCTCAGTCGATGGTGACCATACCCACTAACCATCAACCGACCCTTGGCACCTGTCAAAATTAAAAAATAAAAAAACTAACCAAAATACAAAATTAAACTAAGTTTTTGGACTTACCACTCTCTGTGACCTCTAATGCTTCCTTCCTCGTCCACTGGCCTCCATCTCACTCAAATATCAAGTTTTTATATCTCTTAGAACTATTAATCATCAAAATCATGTAGTACAAATGAGCTTAGTCAGAAAACTCTACCACTTATATAAGCACGTTGACCCAGTCCTCATCAACCCGCTCAGTCATCGTCGACCCTACCCAATTGCCGTTAACCTAACCCTATTTTCCATCTTTCATTTCCTCTCATCCAACTTCATAACATTATCTTTTCTTCCACTTTTGATTTGTGTGTTACTCATAGCACACTTGTATCTTTCCCACTAGGATCATTTTTCAATATTTGGGATCATCTTATCTCATCTCACATCCTTAATCACATCTAACAACCCACTTTGCGGCCATTTCTATGATCCCTCTCGAGGCACCATCTATCATATTAATACCATGATTATGGCCATATTTTCTATCTTTTTCCCACACTATATGACTCGTGTATGAGGTATATCATTTCCACTTTTTTCCCTTTCATCTTGTCAGACCATTGTCTTGACCATCCTCACATTTTCTTGCGTATATTTTTTATGTCTTCATTTGACCCATTAGTCCCATAGATTTCACATTCATCTGAGTGGATTCCCTCCATATTGTAGTGGGTTTTTCCAATTCACAGGTCCATAAGACACTACCTTCATATTAGTTGATGTCATACTTTGTTCCCTACCAAAGTGATTCAAAAATTACCACCTTATTTTTCTTCGTTTTTTAACCTTATCCTCATCATAACAATCATATCGTAATATTTTTCAGGCATATTTTTCTCACCATTTCCATCTTTCATCTATATCTTTCAACCTAGTGATAGATTCTTCTTTGTTTCATCAATCCCTAGTTTGAAGTGGCAAAGAGAACCTCAACCATCATTTTTCATCACTTTTAGTTTTTGTCTCGCAGTTTTCCTAACACAGACCACTTGACAAAAGGGGAAAATGTAATAACCAATTTTTGGTACACTTTTCCCCCATCCCACGTTCTCTCCCCTTCATTTTCATCTCACACATTCATACCACTCTTCCTATTTAAACTTCTATTTCCATTCTACGTCACATTTTCCTTTAATCCCCATTTTACCTATCCTAATCCCATCTTAATAATATCATTATTTATCTTCCCTAATTCACCTCTAATTATATTTAATTACCTCTAGAAACTATCCATTTTCTTAGGATTCTACCCATAAACACCTTTATTTATTGTTTATAGGATTCCACATCCCCTCATTCAATGCCCTCTTATCCTCCCACCACATTTTATTCTTCCAATGCAACCTTGACCCACCAAAATGGTTAAAGACCTAATTTTAGCCTCTTTAAGGCCCCATTTATAGAGATAAAACAATGCCTCCAATACCCAAGTGGATGGTCTTCCAGAGTCACCAGTGACTCATTTGGGTCTTTGTCGACCCTATAAATATACCTCTACCCCTCCTCTCCTCAAGATGAAACTTTCAAGTATTTTTCTATCTTGCGTGATTGGTCTTCTTTCTCCTCTTCTCGTTATAAAAAATCTTATACTAGAAGTTGTCTTAGAACCTTTGCAAGCCATCCATAGAGAGTTGAATATTTAGAGCTTTCTTGTAATCCTTCCACTATTTCATCACCTCTTTCTTATAGGTCTTCCAGTTACCTTGTATCTCTTCCCTTACATCAACTTTCATTGATCCTTCTTCATAGTTCATTTTCCCATCCATTTAACCTCATCAAACACTAGATCCATGTCCAGTTTTTGTCGACCCAACATGTACACCTTCAATACTTTTTGTATCCTATTTGTTATTTTTCTCTATTACCATCTTTCATCTATCCTACAGCCACCTTATCATTCAGGGTCCTCTTTTTCTTCCATCCATCTTCCTGATATCCCACATCCTTCTCTTTTGGCCCTCTTCATCTTCGAATGTACCAGTCACTCTCAGGTCATTGTCGACCCAGATTAGTTTTGGTTTAGTTTATCATAATTTACTATTCTCAAATATACATTTTATATCATCTAGCACATCTCATATTCCTATTTTAGTTTAGTCATTTGTTGCATCCTATCATTTATCTCTTATCATTTTTATCAATATTTTATCAAATTGGGTTGACATCCATCCCTAGGAAGTTATCACTTCTCAGGACTGACATTGTCAAGAAACCCACCATACTATCTACTAATAATTTTCATGTTCGGTTTTTTTTCTTTTTTTGTAGGTTAACTAACTAGCCATGAAAGGGATCATTGTGCCCAAATTATCTTCATCTTCATCTTCATCATCATCGCGTATAAGGATGTTTCCTTAAACCCTCCCATAATTTCTGAGTTTATTGATTTTTTGTATCCTTTTCATTAAATTGTAACAGGAGTGGGAAATATTGTTAAACAATAAGTTGTCTAAAATTGTAAAGGGCTGTAATTTGGGACAACATCTATGATAAATATTCTAAGAAACAATAAATATCTTATTCTTTTAATCACAAATATAACTAATTTACTAAGATTCCAATAATTATTGTTATAGATATTCAAATAAATTAAAGGACACCTCCAACATGGTCACTAAAATGTTGTAGTAGTTTTTTAGTGAAAATGGTGCTCATTCATCTCTTCACCTTCAATTTCCCTCCAATTTACAAAATCTAGTTGATATGGGTGAGTAAAGTAGCAAATGTGAGTAAGGAATTAAGAAAAGATATTTGGATGGTCTAGTATGACAATGATGACTAGAATGTAAGTAATATATAAGAAAAGATAGAGAAATTAATCTTTACACAATGAACTCTCTTGAATTATATAGCATAAAACCTCTAAACATTAAAAATAATCAACCCTTGAAACAATAAAATAAGGAATATTTGAAGATGTTGGGAAGGAAGAAGTTGGACTACACATATCAATTTAAAATGAAAAAATCAGCTAATGTGGAAGAAATCAACATTTTTTTTATAGAAAAGGTGGAGGAAACAAAGGAAATTTCAATGAGCCTATTCTTAGCAAATTTTAAGAAGTAAACTCATGAAAAAATGAATTGCAATCAGAATATACATTTTAAAACATGTGTTTTTTATTTTACTTTCTACAGAAACACAATTTCCCACATTACCAAAATGACACTTATGTAACTATTTCCCAATTTTGCATCCCTTTCAAAATTCGCACAAACTTGCGAAAAGTGTTAGAATTGGTGGATATTCAGAGGCAAATTTGAAGAAACTGCAGAGGCTTTAAACATGCCGCGGATGGAGGAACATTACCGCAGAGGATTTGCGTAGAACCATGGACAAGAAGAAAGTTTCAATGGAATAAAGAAAAGACTCCGCGGGAAGATATTCAAAGTCTGGGCTACTATAAAAAGTGCCATGCGGGCTAAGATAGTAGTGAAAGGTGGGACACGGGTCATAAGGAAGAAAGTCACATCATTGAGGGAAAGTCCACAGAAGGTTTTCAATATCCATGTAGACCTAGGGTGTCGTGATACAAAGGAATGATCAGTGGATGTCAAATAGTCATGCAAGACTGAGTGGAGAAGTCACGTAATGAAAGTAAAATGATGATTCTTCTTCAGTAAATTAGAAATCAATTGGTCTTCGATTTAGTTATTAAATATTTGCAAAATTTAATAAGATTTTTATGTTCTCTATGCGATCAAATCTGATTTCATGAGTCAAATCAAGGAAAATGGGAAAGCGTCAAGGAAACTTCTCCAACATGTAAAAAGGTGCAATTCCAGATGGCACAACCACCAATCATTAAATGTCAGTATGGGTGCTCATTTGAAGAAGGTGTGTAATAGTGGATAAATAGAGTGGTGCCCTATTTTCCCTAAGAGAAATTAATGAAGGTGGTTGGGATTGGTTGAGGAATTTGAATTTACCTCTAGTTTCTTGTCTTTCTCCCTTCCATGATTTTTCTATATATTGTAGAGATGATACCTACATTCTTAATGGGTTGGATACTCTTAGAATTTGGGCATCTTGTAATATAAGGATTCTCTCTTGTGTTGCGTGTATGTCCTAAGGGTCACATGCCTTGGATCTTGATTCAATGAATACTCACATCTTCCTCTCACGACTGTAATAGTATGTGCACAATTTTAGGTAATAAAATTTAATATTGTGGCTTGTTCTGACCCTTTATTCTTCTTTTATTGCACTCCTTGCCTTTCTTTCAATCGCAGGTGTGTTGTATGTTTCATTTTATGAATCTTTGTCTAATATGTATCATGAAAGTGGATTATGGGAGTGCTTTTGATCTGTGTCTCATATCCTGTCCCTCTTCATTATCATTGCCTTCCCTTTCCCATTATATAAATGTATTCATCCCATTAGTTTTCTGGTGTTATCACCTTTGTAGATTAGGATTTCTGATTTATGCGTAGCTCTTTCTCACCTATGGTCTCTTGGAGAAGTTAGAGTAGGATCTAGATAGTTACATTTCACTTTCTAGGAGTAGTTTAGTATTAGTAGAGGTAAGTTGAGGAAGCCAAAATTCTTCAGAAGTCTGTCTCAGTTTGAGTCCCACAACTTGGAGATAGTTCCAATGTTGTCTCAATCCTCAGATTATTGTAATTTAGGATGGGTGCACATTTGAGCTCAAATAATTTTGGCAAACCCGACGGGACAAGTTTTGAAATGAATATTTCCAGACTTTATCAAGTTTTTGTTTGTATCTTGATGAAATTTCCTAGCCTTCTGGAGGCTTTGTGAGTAACATATATGATGACTCCAAGTCAGTAAATATCAACTAGTTTTAGTAGTACTAGTGATCCAAATGTGTCCCTAATTCATGAGAAGGATCCAAACAATGTGGTCTAGAACAATACAAGAAGGTATATTTTTGTACTTCTACAGTTATCTCTAGGTAGACAGATGAAGAGGACAGATAGATTCAAATATCTTCCATCTTGGCTCTAAATTGAACTCTCTCCACACCTCCTCCTAGTAGACCTTTCTTACAATCCACCAGAGTTCTCAGACCCATCAGAATGGCTCATCAACAATAGCCGCTACCCTCAAAATCCATTTGTAAACTTTACATGCAGTAACCCGCTTGCCTTAAATGCCCAAAATCCTATCCCTAGTAGTAGCTTTGAAGTATACTCCATATTTTACTAGTGAAAATAAAACTACTCTAGTTGACTACATTCAGGATATTACAAATGTATTGTGCTATCCATGAAATTTCTGAAATGGATGCGGCAATAAAACTTCTAGACTTCATCACTTAAAGGAAAGGCTTTGCAATGGTTTAGAAGTTTAACTAACGAGGCCCAGTTAGGAATTGGAACGAGTTGTGCACAACCTTGTACAATAAATTTGGGGAAAGAGCTGATAACTTGTCCCTTTTGGAGCAGTTGACTACAATCAAGATAGCTCTTAATGAACAAATGGCAGATTTTACCTTCATATTCCAGAGAACCTGGGACAGAGTTCTAGTTCTCGTGAGACCCACAACAGAAGGTGCCTTTCTTTACTTTCTAAAATCTCTTAACTATGATAGATCTGTTATTATGATGCAATCAATGGGAGGTGATAACCTTACCCATGCAGCTTATGCATTGGCCATTAGGGCTGAAAATTGTTTAATTCAAGCTGGAAAATTAGCTCCCAGGCCACCTATACCATTATCACATGAATATCTAGAAGTTGCACAGCCTTCCATTGCTCATATTCCTCAACCAAACATGCAATCCATTGCTTCCACATCAATAAACCCCGCACAACAAAAGGAAGATGAGGAAGTGAAATCTTTGATTATAAACTTGAAAAACAAAGTTATATCCCTAGAAAAACAATAAACCCATTCATACCAAAAGTGATCAAAATCAAGGGAAATCCTCAAATCTGGGATATCAACCATATAGAAACTAATAGTCTAACCAAATATATGCACAAAACTAGCACAATAATATGTGGCAAATTCAAAGTGCTCCTCTTCCATTGGAAACACTCCCTACTCCACAAGCACTCCCTACCCCCAGTTCTAGTCAATCCTTAGTTCTAGTACAAAAAAATATGGCGCAAGAAATAGAGTTGGTGTTTTCCATGTAATCTACCTCATAACCCACTTGGTTGTGAAAGGGAAATGCATCTCCAGGGCCTACATGATTCAAGGTGCTTCAAGTCAAGTAAGAACCACTTATTGAAGCACCAAATCATAGTGTGGAAGAAAATCAATAAGCTACACCTGATGCTAACCTCATGTTTTTTAGAGTTGCGGATTTCTGTGCACTCAATAAAGTGTCTATATGGCTACTGGTAGACCTCATACTGAGTGTTTGATAACAACACATGCAGAATAAGAAAAGAATGCTAGAAGCTCAGGCTGCAACTCCTGTGGATCAAAGCAATGCCATAGGGAAAGGAAAAGACATTGGTAGGGATTAAGTGAAAATCTACATGGACTAAAGTAGAATTAAAAGGGCATGAGAAACCATTGAATGAAGTAGAAAATGTGTCAAAGAAGCCTGCGGTGCCTGATAAAATTTCTACAGAAAATGGAGGTTGTTGTTAAAGTAAAGACTGCATGTTTAAACAATGCCGCAACAAAAGAAAGAAAGTAGCATGCCGTAAATGGAGAAATCTATACGGGTCTCCCATTTAACATAGTTGAGCAAATACAGAAGACTAATATCAATGTCTTAATGTGGGATGAACTTGTCCACTCCATCTCAGCGAGATCTTATGTGTGAATCCCTCAAGCAACTACCTTTGGCGAATCCAGTAATGCAAAAGACTCATGCCATGAGTTCATGTCTTTCAAGAAAAGGGTGATCAAGTAAGTAAAAGCATTAAGACCCCACCCTTTTACATCTCTATAATTATGGGTAAATACCTAGTTCATAATTGTATGATTGATTTAGGTGCTAGTACATCTGCAATTCCCAAGAAAATTGTCTAATATCCTAGGTCTCAAATATAAGTCCTGTGTCTAGGAAAGTTTTACAACTTGATGGGTCAGTTGTAAATGTCCTAGGGCGTAATAAAAGTCCTTGAGTCGACACTTCATGCCTTGCCCAAGCCTCACCATAACCCATGACATTTCAGTTCCTTAACCTACACTCCCATAGTTTGTCCATTTCCTCTATCTAGAGATTTCACTACTAAAGTAGGCGGATATCTATCCTCATATTGGACTCACATGCTTCTAAAAACCAGCTATGGTACCCGATTCACAATAAAAGTTGCAAGCCCATCTTTTCTTACCATATTGAACCATATAATCTCACTCCCATCCAATCAAAGTATCTAATTCAAGAAGAAATTGAGAAAGGCCTTAGTCTTTGATGAATAACCTATTCCTCCTTGCATGCCTAATTTACTGACTAGATGAATGGGCAAAGAGGGATCATGAGTTTGATATCCTTATGATGAAGAAATCAAAACCTTTGAAACTAGTCTTGGCACCTATTGTGTCCTACATGAAGAATTTTTTATGACCGCGACATTCAAACAAGACAAGGATCTAGGCTCTAGCTTATGGCGGATGTATTTTGACTGTTCTAGAAGAGTAAATGGATTTGTGGTGGGTATTGTAATTATTTATCCAAAGGAAGAGAAATTATTCTTCACCCACAGATTCTAATTTTCCTATTCCAATAATGTGGTAGAATATGAGGTGTTAGTGCATGGCCTACTGATTGCAAAAAAAAGAAAGATCAAGAAGTTGAAAATATTTGGAGATACTAATCTAGTCATCAATTAAGTCCATGAAAAATGTGCTACAAATAACAAGCTATTGAAGGCCTAGAGACATAGATTTTGGGACTTGTTTTAGATTTTTTATGCTCTCAACCTACAGGTTGTACCACAAAAACTGAACAAGGAAACAGATCAAACGCCAGCTCGCAGATCTCATTTTTAACCCAGAGAAGACCTGGATAAAGGAAAAATGTAACATATCAAGATGGTTGTCAGGCAATCCATACCTGATAATGCAACTATCTTCCAAGTATTTTATAGTGATAAACAAATTATCCAATTTATACATAATGAAGCTGAATTTTCTTCAAAAATGTAGTATAATTTACAAGACATCTATGGTGATCATATTATTCATCTTAAAAAAAAAAATTCCAAAAGGATTGGTCACTTTAGAACATATTTTTAGTCTAGATGGTGATTTCAAAGGAAAATAAAAGAGCATGGTGGAAAAACTACGAGACTGTTAGCCCGTTGCGATTTCCCCAAGAAAAGAACTTTTTCTTGGAAAGGTATGTGATGAACATGAAAGGAATTTTTTTTCCTTATGTCAACATTTCAGTGATGTGTTCTCATGGGGCTATGAAGAATTAAAAGAGTTCAATCCAATTATATCCCAACATTCTATCAATATTGATCCTTATATCAAACCAGTTAGGCAAAAACAAAGGCTAATAAACCCTAAGATACAACCCTCATGAGAAAATAATTGTCTAAACTCATCAAGGTTAAGATTATTTTTCCCATTAATTACTCCATTTTTGTGGCGAACTTGGTTCCAGTTAGAAAGAAGAATGGTGAAATCAGATTTGCATAGACTTCAGTTACCTAAACAAGGCCTCTCTTAAGGATCACTATCCTTTTCTTTCAATGGATCAAATTCTATAGAAAGTGGCTGGATCTGAAATATTTTCAATGCTTGATGGATATTCAGGCTTCAATCAAATAAAAGTGAATGATTAGGATCAATACAAGACTACGTTCACCAATAAATGGGGAACCTATGCATATCAAAAATGCCTTTTGGTTTATCAAATGCAGGTGCCACCTTCCAAAGAGAAATGGATATCACCTTCAAAGGATATATTAATCAATTTATCCTTGTGTATCTTGATGATATCACTATTTTCTCAAAGCATAACAAAGATCATATGAGTCATCTTAAGAAGGTATTTGAAAGATGTAGGGAGTTTGGGGTATCTCTTAACCCCAAGAAATGTAATTTTATAGTACGTAGAGGTAAGCTTTTGGGGCACACTATTTCTAAAGAAGGCATTTCCATTGATCCAAAAAGAGTATTTGTCATCCTTTGCTCTTTCCTTACCAGCTCATAAGAAATCTTTGCAGTCTTTCCTTGGAAAGGTTAAATTTATTAGGAAATTTATACCTAGCTTTGCGGGTTTGGTAAAGCCAGTCACACTTATGCTCAGAAAAGATTCAGCTTTTACATGGACTACAGAGGGGAAGGACAACCATGAAAAGATCAAATAAGAAATAGCCTAGGATCCTATATTGATTAATCCACATTACTCCAAATTTTTTATCTTATATGTGTATGGAGTTGATTCTTGCATTTCCGTGGTTTTAACCCAGCCAAATGATCAAGACTTGGAGTAACCTGTAGCCTACTTCAACTAAACCTTGAAGGATTATGAGCTTAAGTAAAACCATATTGAGAAGTAAGTTTTTGCCATCATGCACACGTATAAGAAAGTTAAAAGCATGATTGTATCTAGCCACGTAAAGGTTCTGGTATTGTATCCCAGCATCAGAGATTTCATTATGGGAATAAATATTAGTGAGAAATGAGATAGATGGATAAATAAAATCATAGAATTTGATGTAACAATTAAGGCCAAAAAATTGGTGAGAGGCTATGCTCTCTATAGACAGCTGGCTAAAGATGCGCAAAATGACCCAAAGACTACTTTACTCCTAGAAGAGGAGAGCCACGTGGAACCTGAGAAGAATGAAGACATAGCTGGGGATAGATGGCTGAAGAAAATGATAACATTCCTCTCCTCTGGTATATATCCTCTTGGTCTCAGCAAGGAAAATAGGTGACATTTAAGATTACAGTCTTCTCCATATGTGTTGGTTGACAATGTACTATTCAAAAGGAGCATTGATTGCATGTTGCTTAGATGTATTGAAGGATAACAATGTAATAGGATTCTTGTTGAGTTTCAAGATGTTTTCTCAGGCAGACATTTCTCTATTAGGGCTACAACTATGAAGATCATAAAAGTAGGATATTTTTGTCCTACGTTATTTACGGAAGGTCATAAATGGGTAAGGAAATGTAAGGAGTGTTCTCTCTTTACCAGAAATAGAAGATTGGCGGCCTTTCCTCTTCATCCAATTCAGGTGGATCAACCATTCACACAATGGGATATTGACTTCATTGGGATGATCAATCCTCCATCTAGTGCAGGTCACAAATGGATTCTCACAGAAACATATTACTTCACCAGGTGGAATGAAGCCACGACATTTAAGGAAGCTACTAAATCAGCCATCTTAGAATTTCTTGAAGAAAATGTTACAAGGTTTGGCATACCCCAAACCATTTTTTCTCATAATGCTAAATCTTTCTTGGGATAAAAAATATTTGATGGGCTCTTCAACTTGGGATTTATATTAAGAATTCCTCCAATTATTACCCCCAAGGCAATGGATTGGTAGAATCTACTAACAAAAATATGATCAGAATCATGAAGAGAACCATGGACGTGAATCAAAGGAAGTGGTATACAAAACTGAAAAATGCTCTTTGGGCGGACATGATAACAATGAAGAAGAAAATTGGCACTTCTCCCTACAAGCTCATATATGGAAAAGAAGATAGGATTCCTTTGTCATGTGAGTTACCTTCACTCCAATTAGCACAACAACTAGAATTTGAAGGCATGGGTCAAAGATAAATCAAAATGACAGAACCAGTGGAACTTGAAGAAAATAGAAATGCCACCATGGAAAGGATGGAGCAACATCATAATTCAACCAAATAGTGGTTTGCTTAAAATATAGGCCTTAAACATTCAAGGTCATAAATATGGTCTTAAAATGGAACGCTGAAAGAGTTAAACCAGGAAGACAATCCAAATTTGACACTATTTAGAGTGGACCATCCATTATTACTTATTGCAAGGTGGCTAATTAGTTTGAGTTGTCTGATATTTATGGGAATGTGTTTCAAATCCCAGTCAATGGGATTTATCTTAAACCTTCTCATTAAGACATTTCATTACATCTTGTACATAGTAAATTAGGATTTCTAATTCCTCCAAGTGCTTTTAGCACACTGTTTTGTTGGTAGTATAGGTTTCTTTTCCCTAAGTTCTTTGCACATATTTTTTTCTTGGGGATATTTTTTCTTAGGTTCTATGTTTTCAGAGGATGCTATTGTAAAATGAAGTCCAAAGCGTTAATGATCAGTTTTCATCAAGTGAAGGAGCCAAATGCAGATCAACTGAATTAATCAGTTGACTCCATGCCTAATAGATGCCTAAGGATACTGATCATCCATCTAGCAAGAAGATGACCCCTTTGAGTCACAAAAAATGTTTCCCAATTTTGTATCCCTTGTAAAATTTGAGCAACTTACACAAGTGTTAGAATTGGCGTATTTTCAAAGGAAGTTTTGAATAAATAATGGAGGATTTGAGCATACCATGGATGGAGGAACATTACCGCTGAGGATCTATGTAGACCTGTGGCAAGAATAAAGTTCCGCAGAATGAAGAAAAGACTCCACGGGTGGATATTCAAAGTTGCGCTACTATAAATAGTGTTGCAGGCTAAGACAATAGTGAAAGGCGGGATGCAGGGTCACAAGGAAGCTAGTCACATCATTAGGGAAAGCCACAAAAGGTTTTTAAAATAATCATAGACATAGGGCTCCATGATACAAAGGAATGATCCGCGGATGTCAAATAGCTACTCAAGACTTAATGTAGAAGCCGCGTAATAAAGTAAAATGATGATTTTTCACAGTAAATTAGAAATTGATCGGTCTTGAATTCAGCTATCAAATATTTGGAAATTCAATAAGATTTTGTTGTTCTCTATGTGATCAAATCTGATTTCATGAGTAAAATCGAGGCAAATGAGCAAGAGTCAAGGAAACTTCTCCAACATACAAAAAGGTGCAGTTCCAGTCGGCATAACCACCAACATTAAAAGCAGTATGGGAGCTCATTTGAAGAAGGTGTGTAACAGTGGATAAACAGAGTGGTGCCCTATTTTCCCTAAGAGAAATTAATAAAGGTGGTTGGGGTTGGTTGAGGAATTTGAATTTCCCTCTAATTTCTTCTCTTTCTCCCTTCCACAATCTTTTTTTATATATTGTAGAATAATGCACATTCTTATGGGTTGGATACTCTTAGAATTTGGGCATCTTGTAATATAAGGCTTCTCTCTTGTGTTATGTGTATGTCCTAAGGGTCACATACCTTGGATCTTGATTCAGTGAATGCTCTCATTCTTCTCTCATGATTGTAATAGTCTGTGCAAAATTTTAGGCAATAAAATTAAATCTTTTGGCTCATTCTGCTCTTGTTCTTATATTATTGCACTCCTTTCCTTTCTTTCATTCGCAGGTGTGTTGTATGTTTCATTTTATGAATCTTTGTTTGTTTTGTATTGTGAGAGTGGATTCTGGGAGTGATTTTGATTTGTGTCTTGTAACCAATCCTCTTCATTATCATTTCCTTCCCTTTCCCCTTATCTAAATGTATTCATCCCATTATTTTTTGGTGTTATTGCCTCTGTAGATTAGGATTTCTTTTTATGCATCTCTTTCTCACCTTGGTCTCTTGGGAAGTTAGGGTAGGATTAGATAGTTGCATTTAAATTTCTAGGAGTAGTTTTAGCAGTAGAGGTAAGTTGAGGAAGCCGTCCTTCTCCGGAGGTCTGTCTCAATTCAAGTCCCACAACTTGGACATAGTTCCATGTTGTCTCAAGCCTCATATTCTTGTAATTTGTGATGGGTACACGTTTGAGCTCCAACAGTAGCCACCCATGAATAAAAATGGTGGTTGTGTCATGAAAGAGGAAATTTGGATTTGTGAAGGTCAAAAACATGTTTCAAGGGTTTTTCCATGTTAAAGTGGGTGTGCAAGGAAAAGTGGGAGGGATCAAGATTTTATTCTTGTCTTGGAATAATATCTATCATCATTGGAGACACGTTTCATTCAATGTTACAATGTGTAATTTTTATGTATGTATAGATACTCTACCAAATACTTCTCAGTTCCTTAGAACCTCTCCTTTAATACAAGGTTTTGTTATTTTATCCTACCACTTTGGAGGATTCCATTGAGAATGTTAAGAGGAAATAAAATATTATTTACATGCTCAATAAGCAATAAACACGATAATCTCAATCCCAACCTTAATATTATTTAGGTTCATTAAGACTTTAATTTTCTAATGATACCTCAAAATTGTAACATTATAGATGATGGAGTCTAAGATAATCCTAATCTTAGAAATGTTTTTAAAATAACTATTCATTATATTTATTTATACCTCCCACATCTAATGGATGTAACTATTTTTATCTCTCTTATTCCTCCCATATATATTGTTACCAACCTCTCTCCATATAAGAGTTGATGAAGCATATCCCCATAATTTATCAAACAACTACATATCCCTCTTGTGCCCATTCCCCCATAATAAAATAAGAATATATTTGGTTGGTATCGACCAAACTAGGTCCATTCACACAAGAATTCCAAATATCTTTTCACTTTTACTTATATTTTATTATTTGTTTCAAACTTTAATCATGAAAGTATGGTCCACAAGTGACTTGAGGATTCAGTTACGGCCCTTGAGCAAACAAACAAACATAAACATTACAATATCATAAATCAATAAAATAAACACATTAAATTCTATGTCGATCACTTATCTAATCATTTCAACACTTAGGTATCTTCTCATCCTAAAAATGAGAAACAAGAAGCTTCTTATTTTGCTAATATTACAGAAATAACTTACAATCATGTCGTAGAGCACATTGAGAGTTTCATTAAAATGAAAAACATGATTTATGTGATTCCTACTATTAATTTCACATTCTCAAAATTTTTTTAGCATACATATAAGACTATTTGGGCATACCCTACTTATCATACTTTCATATAATCATCTTCATAAAATTGAAAAATTGGAAATTTCTCTTCAAATCAACATCATTGGCCATCATAAATCGTTAGGGGTGATGTCTTGTGTCCCAGGATATATCATCCCTAATAAAATTGACTAGTTTATTACATATATAGATAATTTCATATAATTAGAGAAAAATAAAAAGCATATGTAACATGAGTCCTCAATATCTTCATATCTAACTTTGAATGATATTCCTTAGGTATTTCATAGTATTTCATTAACTATATTGGAGGAATGGGATCCAATAATGGAACTGTCAAACCTTCCAAGAAAAATCTATTTCTTTGAAATAATTAAAAAATTACATGAACATCACAATTAACTTAAAAACCATCTTCAAGATGAATATAATATCATCACTATCTTTAAGGAAAGACTCCCACTTGCATGATTTTTATGAGATTATACTTCAACAATACAAAGATATTGTAATCCAGAATGATATAACCATAGACCAGTCTCTTTATATTCACTTCCCTCTTAATTAGATGATAATGGATGAGATAATTTTCTAAGGAGACAATCATCCTCTCTTAATTTCCATCAAGATCAAAAACAGTTAATTCAAATGAGATCTGATATAAAAGGTTCAAGGAACCTATGTTGTTTCTTTATAATTCATCAAATCCCTAGAATAATCTACCTACAATCTTAAATATAATCATAGCACGTGTCAAAAGTAAAACTAAAATAAATTTTCACCCATGAGCTACATTCATCTACCTATCACTATGTCTCCTCTCACTATTAGAGTGAAAGGTATGATCTTGAATTTAATATTTCATATAATAGCCTTGTTCATTCACCATGGATATCAGATGTGTACAATCACCACATTTTCTTATCAATGTCTACAGTTTCATTATCTAGGATTTGTGTATAAGATTCAAGGTGACATGAACCCATGAAAATTATAATATTTTTAGTAGTCTGATTTATATAATATTTTCTCTCTAGGAACTTTCTCATGTCCCATTTTGAGAGCATAATTACTTTAAATATATTTTTGAATCCCTTCAAGGATATAGTAGGAACCTTACACTTTTTGGTAGTATACCACCTAATCTCCTCAACTTAGATGATGACAATCTTGATGATATTATCCCTGAGATCAAGACCATGATTTTCTTGATTATATCATTTCTCAGTTGTCCCTTTTTTTACGCCCTCATATTTACAAAAAGGTGAGTGATGTGATTCCCATAATGATATCTTCTTCTTTTCCTCCTCTATAATTATGTGTTATAATATATATGGAATGTATTATTATGTGTTATTACATATTGAATAACGATAACACATAATCATCTTTAACAAATACATATTGAATGGGAATGGATGATTATGTATTATGATCATCTATTCAATATTGAATGGGTGATTATGTGTTATACTACATATGGAATGATGTGTTAGGTAATGATGTAAACGGTTTTAAAACTTATATGTGACACATGAACAAGTTAGAAGCTAAAGTTTTCGAGGAACAAAAAAAGTGAGCATATCATCATGCCTGCTCTCCTTGGCATTTTTTCCCCAGCACAGTTTTGGCTCTCATTCATGTCTTTCATGTCTAGTACTTTAGAAATAATAGTTACCATCTCCTCTACCTTAACCTAAGAATTTGGTTTCTCCTATTTTACCAACTTCAATCCTTCATCTTATTGAATTTTCATCTACACACACATATTATATACCAATTGAGGTACTTTATCCTCATTTTTATCCTTATCGGGTGAAGATACCTCCTCATTTCATACCTTCCCTCCATTTTTCTATGATGGGAATGTGTTAGGAGATCCTATCTCAAATTTCCATTAGTGTGGAGGAATATATAGTGGTTTTCTGTTATGAGTTCCATTAAATGATTTCACATGTCATCAAATACATTGAGTGAAATTATTCTTTGTGTGGATGGAGTGCAAATAAAATATTAAATACACTAAAAATGAAGCTAGTTATTATCCAATATTTCCAAAAATAACAAGTTGCTAAACTAGAAACCTTATAAGAAGGGAAGATTTCAAGGAACCCGCCTGAAAAAAACTTATAGAAATCATGGAGAATATGGCCAGAACTAGATTTAGTGGGTTGGAAAATAATCTAAAATCAGTGTTTGTCGCATTGAAGAAATACAATATATTATTTAAAGGAAATTGTGGATGGATTAGTGAATGGATCCCTGATTGGTTTTCTCCTTTTTCACTTACCTACCTCACCAAAATATTATTATGATAATTCCAAATTGAAGAGCATGAGGAGACCTTTCCAATGAGACCATTTTTTAGCATAATTTGAATCTATTTGGAGGAAATTATGGCCATTTGAATTATTGTAGGTTGGGATCAATAGGAAGTTAACATGTGGTGAATGGAAGCTTCAAGTTAGTCATGGTGATTTCCTTGCCTATGTGTTTATTTCCTTGTAATACCACATGTCAACCTTCAATTGGTTGTGCAGTCGGGGCCATTGACTATAGCAAGGGATAGCGGAACTAAAAATTTATCAAATGTATCTTATTCCATGGGCTAGATTCCTCCTGAGCCCAACATTTTGAGGTTCACTAGAATGGAAATATGTTTTTGACTCAGCTACTTGAGATTGTGACACATGTCCTCTATTTTCTCTTCCATGTGTCTTCCTTTTGACCCGTTGACCTTTTAACTTTCTATCCTATTGCTCAGACCCTAAATCTCATTCATTGTGGTTTATTCCATCATTTTGAATCCATAGGAGCCCAAAATCCATTATAAGTATTGTAATTGTTCCACGTGTCTATTCCCTTCCCGCCACATTTTAAATGGTTTGAATAGTTAGGTATTGGTAAGTTTTTTCAAAAGTTTTTTGGTAGTAAAATTTGATGCTCATTTGAACATCCCACACCATTTTAAATGGTTTATCATGATCCAAATTAATTATAGCACATATCTCAGCTACCTCCTTAAGTCATGCTTGATAATATCATCTTTTCCTAAGATCTTACTTTCATGAATTATCCATGTTGAACTCCTAATTAATCAATTCCCTCCTTTTCCCCCCCTTTCATGATTTTCATGAACATAGAAATTTATCCCTCCATAGGAATATTTTCAATTCCAAAAAACTCTATTAGATTTTTTTAATGTATAATGTTTCAAACAAGTTCTATGCGGCTCATAGAATTTTTTTGTAGACACAACGTACTCAAATACATAACTATAAAGTGCTCAACTCAACCAAATGTTACCTACACAAGTCCTTGTGGTGTCTATCTATGTGAGTCTATAGAGGTTTTTTTCCACCCAAGGGTACTTTTATCCCAATTTCAAATCTCATCACGTATCATAGGAAACCAACAAAACATGTAATTTTACATGTATTTCACTAAAAATGTCTCATAATAAGCATCATATAGGTGTCCATTGTCTCTCCACCCATTTTGTGGTGAACAGTTCTTGTGAGTCAGGTATCTAAGTGAAAACTCCTCTTATACCACTCCAATAAGTACTTAATATTCTCTTGACTAAAATGAAACATTTTCCTCCATGACCATCATTACAAAATAATGCAATGGGTCCTTACAATGGAACCAAAATAAATATTTTCAAAATAAAACAACATACAATTTACTATTACATGAAATTCCCCCATTATGTCATATTAAACAACTTGACCACCTTGTGTGATCACTTGAGGTATATGAGAAGACCAACTCTCATATGTTTTGGATGCATCATGATGGTTAATAGGAAATGATGTATATACAACATGATTGATAATATTACAATCATTATAGAAGATAAAATCATTAATTAATATTCATATACTCAATCTAATGATTCTAATCAATCACCCATATGAATGATTTCGAAATCAATACTATTTATTTAAAATACTTAATTAAAACCCTATTCACCATATGATTATAACTAACTCATAAACCAATGAAAGGAAATGTTTTTTAGTGATGGGGAATTTCCCTACGTCATCTTAACCATTAATCACAATGGCCATCATGTGTCATTTTAAAATGACTATCCTAAAATGTTAGGATCAAAGTGCATGGAACATATATATGAATGCAGATAGTTGGCAACTTGAACCACATCGAACATGCCTGAGAGGATTGTGTTCTTGTTGATATTTTGATGTAGGGATCTTAGAGTGCTTGGAAGCTGTGTAAGATAGTTTCCTTGACATGTTTGATTGTTTTAGAATATAGTAATGGCTACTTTAATGGATGTGCATAACCTTTTATAATATTTAGGGATCTTTGGACCTTGAGTTTCTTCTGTATGTGTTTATAACTAGAGTGCCAAGATATTTATAGGTTTTGTCACATGTGTAAATGAGGTAATGTTAAATTTATTATATAGGGGTCCAAAGGAAAATTATTATGATAAGGCCAAACTTGGAAGTCGAAAATACCCAAAAAATGTTATTACATAAAAATTAGCGTTAGAAAATGTGTTGTTTCAAGACCATATAGGTCAGCCAACATCGTATCATACAACGTAGTCAATCTATATAGTTTTAGGCAAGGAGAAGATGAATCAAATATAAAATTTACACAATGGAAGGAAAAGCTTTTGCACTGATCTTATGCATTTATGTTCAAAATTTGTTTAAACTTCAGTGTGTGGGAATACACATGTTAAGATAGAGATGGAAAGATGTACTAACTAGGGGTAGGATTTCCTTGTTTCTCTTAGCCAAGAAGCATAATCATAATTAGTATTATCAAAGGGTAAATTTGTAAAATTGAGTTTCTAAATTTCCTCCATTGAGTATGAAATTAAAATTTTCATGATTAAAGGATAAGACACCTAATTTTGTATACACACTTTGTCTTTTCTCATGGTTATTTATCTAAATGTGTTGGTTTCGACAGACTCCATGATGAAACATGCAATACATAGCACACTTAATGGGAATACAATAAATTGAACTATAACTCAATTATAAATGTAGAATTTTCACTTACATAAAGTGAATGAAGATATTTGAAACATGGAAATAATGCACTTGTTTGTCACGTCGAGAGAAAATATTTGTGTTTCCTTTTTGTAGTTGAATACTTGGATAGTTGTTACTAAAATTTGTTGAAGGATTGGGGTTGATTAGTCCCTAATTGTGTTGAATGAGAAACTAGAGTATCGGGTTCATGCAACCCAACACCAAATAGAATATAGAGAAAAAATAGGAGAGAGATATTAATGCAAACTGTTAATAACGAATATCTTGTATCAAATGTTTTATTAACTTTTATTTCTTACCTTTCAAATTGAGGAGAGGAAATAATTCCTATGGAGAAATTATCTAATTCTATGCTTTCCATAACCCCAAGGGCCACATTGTTGTAAAAGGACCTAGGCTTAATTTTTGGATATATAAACACAAGGTATAAAAGATAATGTGTGCCCCAAGGTATAAAAACATACTTACTAATACTATTATACAGCCAAGTATGTTTTTTATATATGGATCTCGTGTAAGAAAAGTATTTACTAATGGCTCTTCCCCTATTCTTTTCATCAGTTTAGTCAGTCATTTTCCTTAAGTGTTTTAAATAGTCATTAGTTACTTGCACAATTTTGGTCATCTCTCATGGAGTCTCACCCGTCGTTATTTACTCACTGGTCATCTCTAGTATTTTAATAAGTTTCCTATGAAGGATTTGGGATGCCCTTCGGTGCCCTGGTCCTCATTTTTAGGTGCCCTCATCTTGGCTACACTTAGTTATCATTTATAGTTTTGAGGTCAGTCTTTATAGTTTTCCCTCTCATTCCCGTAGGTACTATTTGGCATGTCAAATCATTAGTGTCAAAATTTGAGCAAGAGGTCCCTATATAAACACAACATACACACTATCCTAAGGGAAGACTATTTCTACTAAGGGATAGCTATCTACTAAGGAAAGGGACTGCATTTGGGAATTATTATACATCACACGCTATGTAGGAAGGGTTGCATTAATTCTATTACATCCACCATTTTGCATCTTACATATAGCTATTTCCCATTACTTTGGCATCATTAGTGCTAGGGTATCGTAGGCACATGATTGCACACACATGTACATAAAAGTACATTGGGTCTGAAATGTAGTGTAGAGATTAGTCATAAGTCCATCCATTTGGCCCTTGAGGATGGTCTAAACCATTCATTTACATATTTCTTTTTTTAGGGTTCGATGCTTTTGTGTGGGGTTTTGTAGGAGATTATTCATTAAAAATATACAATGACATCAGTGAAGCTAGTGCAACAACCACACGAAAAGATGCGAGTTATTGTGAATAATTAGTGACCAACTCAGACTCAAGTTTAAAGTTGTTCTATAGACCAGGGAACCCGCAAGTGCTCTAATCCTCCCCCAGACACCCTAGTCTAACCAAATCTTCATCTGTTGCAACTTTCCGAGGTGTGTTGTTGTACTCTATTATGTTGATGCATCATCCAGTTGAGTTAAAGATCACTGTGAGGTAATTTCATTTTAGGTTAGTACCTTTTCCCTCCTATTTCAATTATTTTATTTTATTTAAAATATAAAATTAAATTATTTAAAATTTATAGTTTTGTTTACATCAGTTATTTTATTTTTGTACTATCTAGATTAACTTCTAAAATCCATTATTTTAGTCAATCATTTTGGTGAACCTATAATTTAGATCATTATTTCCCTAGGATTTGCTTCAACCCCCAATGGATAAGCATAGTTCCTCTTCTTCTCAGCCCATCATGTCTCATTTTAGTATCAACCCTGTCTATGATGAGGTCTCCATCGCTAAGCTCACAGATCTCTATAATAACCCTACTATGCCAGATGATATTCAATAAACAACTCTTAGATGGTCAACAATATGTGCCTACTAGTTTTGGACATTCTTATATTAGCATTAGTATTTTTGAGGCCGGTAGCCTCTATTCATTGTACACTATGCTATACAGATACTAGTGATCCTCATTTTGATCTTTCTAAGGAAATTCTAGATGATTATCTTATCGATTACATGTTTGGTATCGACAACCGCTCACTTGTACATACCGATTCTTCTTCTAGCTAGATCACTACTATGGTTCCATCTCATGATTCTCCTTCTTTTGATCTTACTTCTCATGATACATCTCATACTAGATTTCATACTCCTTCATATTATGTTGATGATCCTATTGATAGAAGCCGAGTGGTACTCTCATTTATGAGTCTATCTGATGGTGATGAGGCGGTTGATAGTCATGGTTCTCCTTCTTTTTAAACTACTAAGTGTGAATATCCTATTTCATCACTACCTTATCCTAAAATTGCATCTAACACCATGCATGTGTCACCTCCATCTATTAGTTCTTCTTCTCCTACCATTTCATCTTCTCCTATCACTTCATCTACATCTGTTTCTCCATATCCTTCTCTCATTTTATCTCCATTAGTGTCTTCACCTCTTAGGCATGTTTCCAATGCTACTCCTACAATTTTTATGGGTCTTCCATCTATATCATCTATTATAGCTTATTTGACGCCCTCTCTTAGTGTTATTTTAGCATCAAAATCTCCTTTATCTTCTCTTTACATTCCTTTGATTACTCACAATGGAAAGTTACAACCGCTAAATACACTATTTCCATCTCCTATTATTCCTTCATAGGATGTACTATCTCTCATACATGTTGCAGGTTAATTAAAATATTAGGTTCAATATCTCAGGGCATACTATGTTTCTATTGACAATAAATCATTACATGGTAACCTCATTCCAAAGAAGATTCATAACTCTGCATTTACTAAGGAATTTATCATGCCCACATTCACATGTTTTGATGGTACTAGTGACCCTCATTCACATATCTCCAACATTACCACGTGGCTATTGACACATATTCTAATGATAGGTTATTACTTAAGGCCTTTTGGAATAGTCTTATTTATGAAGCTTTACAATGGTACTCTCATCTTCCATTTGGGTCTATTAGTACTTACTATGATATGGAGAACACTTTCCTCCGTTATTTTATAACCAATAATGGCCCTAGAGTTACTTATGACTGCCTACCTATGTTACATCAAGGCTCATCTGAATCTATCAATGGTTCAATGCTTGTATGCATTAATTAGAATTCTAACCTATTGATTTAGAGAAGAAATTCATTTTATTTCGTGGTATAATCCCCATGCTTAAGCAAATATTGCAATATGACACATGTGATTCATTCACTCTTATATGCTACAAATTCATATACGTAGAACAAGATCTTATTTTGACACATGTCATTGCTTCACGTATCTCCGCTTCTATTGAGTCCCCTATTATTCCTCCATTGACATCGGTTGAGTGTCACAAATAATATCCACCTTGACCTAGAAATAATGCTCAACCTACTCCATCACCGAATCATACTTCTTCTCCTCCTCCACAACATGCTACTTATCCATCTACTCCATCTGTTTCACACGAACCATCACAATTTTCTCATCACGCTAGACCACATGATGTTTTGTGTTTTTTAATTCACTTTCCATATAATCAACATCATCTACAAAATAATTTACAAAATCAGCATGATCAAACCTATTGTAATTATCATCGCATCAATGGCCATATGGACAATGATTGTTTCACCCTTCACAACAGATTACAATAATAAGAGGATAATGGAATCATTTCTTTTGGCTCTCACTCACATGAGTGGTCCATATCTCCTCTTTCTCATCCATACGTTTCCACTCAGGTTGAGTTATCTCTTACATTTAGTGATAAGATTATTAGACATCCATCGTCACTTCTTACCACTCATGCACGCTCCCACTGGGTCAATACATTAATACACCATCACATATATTATATCCATCTCATCCATTGCATCATGCTACTTTATCACAATGGCTTCCACATCCCTCTGCATTCACCCATCCCACCTCTTCTTCAAATGATATTCAATTTGGTTCATATGCTCACACTGCTTCCATGCCACATGCTTCCACTGATTCACTTTGCCTCGGTCTCTTATAGATGATTACTATCACCTTATTCCTCAATGATTCACTTATGTTCTTAAGGTTCTTACATGACTGTTGAGGTTTTTACTTTAAGAACCTTTCATCATGCGCTTCATCGATTCATCTAGTACACTCAATCATTTCCCAGACGCACTCTTGTTTACATGGCTCATTCTTGACTCCTGAGGGGTCTTAACTAAATGATCCTATTCATTCACAGGTTGGGGGCATTGCTAATTCTACCCCCTCTCCTATTTTCATCATATTAACATATTACGATCTCATTATCATTCATCACAACACATTAGTTTTGCGCTCATACATTATCCATTACACTAACCACGCATTACAAATTCCATTCAACAAAACATTTCAGATAACTCATCAATCAAATTACATATGTTATCTATCATCATTCACATTACACATTTCGTATATCATTATCAACATTATGGTGTGAGTATACATCAATACGTAAGAATGATATACAAACACATTAATAAAAAAAAACATTGAGTCATATTGTAACATTGATAAACAACGAAATAAACTCATCATATATCAATAACATCTATCCATATATATATAAAATATATTCATCATTGCAAAAAAACATCTCATCACTAGGGGGAAACTCCCCCACATCATATACAATAATACAAATCAAATCTCATCATCACTATCGTTCTTAGGTACTACGAGAGCCCTAGAACTAGATGCCTTGCCACTAACTTTGCATTGTGTATTTGTGGCCTCGATACCTCTCAAAACTTCCTCTGCAATAAGGTAACCTTCATAGACTTTTCTGAAAAGTTGACGCTATAAATCCAAGTATCATGTAAATACATCTTGCACTAAGGGACCACCACCCACCACCTCTTTGGCTCATAGAGTCTCCTCACGTGCCTCATCCCTCTCACCTAGCAACACAGTTACATGCCACCATTGCTTATGGCCACTGGCTCAAATAAATGGGCATGTTCACCCACGATGTGATGTCATCCACATGCTCAAGTATCCCTCCACCAAGTACATCAATAGGCACATTTTTCGTCATTGTACGGAATGATGTGTCTACTATCACAGGACCAATACACGTCACCTACAAAAAAAATAACACAACAACTTAGATATCCATCTTTATAACATACGCCAACAACAAATTACACAACAAAATTATAAAAAAAATTACACTCATCTATAACTATTGTCATATTATTAGGGGCATGGGATTCCCCCTCTCCTCCTCCTTCCTGTGGTAACCCTGCTACATTTTTGAAACAATGGAAACAAGAGTACCCATCTGATGTGTCACCCACCATGCACGATACTCCTGTGTACACCCTACATGGCATCTGATTCTATTGGCTCTATCACCATGTCTACCTCATCTAGCCCAAGAGGTACTAGCATTTATCTCATGTGGGTACCCTGATCTAGCTACTGACCCTCCTCAGGTGCTCTAATAGCTCGCAACCATATATTTATGGCTCTATGGGAACATCCTTGAGCTCATGCCAAACTTTTCATGATACTCTCTCTACCTGTGAAATAGCTTGGCCACCACTTGGAAATCGATCCTCCAACCACATAGTCCTACATATACACTGCAACTCTACAACATCCTCTGGCCATCCTCCATAATCGTGGTATGGCCTCCATATAAAATACCTCGGGCCCCATCCTATTTATCAATTCCCTGTAAGTATATGTGTCCATCTTATTCCCGTATGCACATTAATCCACCTCCTCACATATATACACACACACACACACACACACACACACACACACACACACACACACACACACACACACACACACACACACACACACACATCTATGCCTAACCCACTCTCTGTTCGTGGACCTCCAACTAGCCTCAACATGGCTATATGCTCATATGCCCATACATGTAATAGTGTTGTGGCTCCTATCCCACCACCATGCTCATCATGAGTAAACCTATATAGATCCCTGTATATGTGGGCCAACACACACCATGCCCACACGTATCTAGTACTCTCCTCCTCTATCCGTCTGACATATATCGTGCATCTTATACAAGATGCCTACACCTCCTCCCTCTACTAGTTATAGATGAAGCAATCACAATGGTAATGAACTTCCGCAAGCGTCAGAACCCTTGACCTTAAGATAGCATCCAAAATGATATGGGCCTTGGAAGGTACTTGAGTCCACATAAAATATTATCTAGCAGCTCACATTTGTCTCTCCATATCCTCCAACTGCATAACCTGTACTCTCTCCCCAACAACCATAAATTACAGTATACGATATCCATCCTCCAAAGTAATTGTCATCTCATCCATAGGAAACCAAAAGAGTACACATATCCACACACCACCTCTCACATAATGTTGTCAACATAGGCATATTATGGGGTACATCCCCCATCTATGTGCTATGTGTAACAGGCCAACACGGTCCATAACATCCCACTCATCATCTGACAAGCCCAACCCAAGCAAAGTACTCAAATGATGACCCTTACCATGGAACTCCCTTGTGTGAATATCCCTCTGCACACCACAAAATGATAGAAAACATGCCATGTTAGAACACTATACAAGTCCAAATACATTCACTTATCACATTACTATACACTATAAATACTCAATTGCACCATTATAGATCAAATATACACATTCTTGACCAAGGCACCCAGATACAGTACTCAGGTCACCTAGGAATAGAACACTAGCACCTAGATCCGGGTGCTCCTGTCCCAAGGGTCACTAATACCCTCACTATTCTTGTCTAGGTCTAAAATTCTGAGAAACTTCATAATCTCAAATTTACAAAAATATGATAAAACTAAGTACTACACACATTTTTTTGAAAAAACATCTTACTTACCAATTCCGTTTCGTCGTCTGTGATGCTACAGTCGGTCACCACCCTCTCAAACCGGCTAGGACGTGCTACTCTCACTTGCGTGCATTGTTCACTCACTTAGCACTCAATCTCACAATCGACATCAAAGACAAATGAAGTGACTAATCACTTTTTCACTTCACTACTTATAGTTACTTTTCATCACCTACTTTACTATGGTTCATTATTTCACGCTTATTCTCCAAACTAATACATATTACTATGTTTTTATCATATCTTGAGTGAATTTCTACTCCGATGTGCACCACTATTTGCGGTGTTACTTTTCATAATTTCACCTATCATCATACTATACACATTACACGTGTGTTTTATCTTCTTAACATTGTCTTTCATTCTAATATATGAACACATTTTGGATAATTTCTATTACTTCCTCTCTATCTCATGCTTACTTTTGGCTTAGCGTTCATTTTTATCATCACTCCCCTTTCACCAAAATAGGGGGCATATCATTGGGGTCATAATCCCCCTTACATCACCATGAAATTAATCAACTCTACCAATTCATCACTTTCAAACATTTACTAATTTATTCCTGTGATATTTCACCATTGATTCCCCCTAATGACCTAACTTAGGAGCAATAAACGTACAATTTCTATATACAAAATTTCATCACTTCCCCCTAATGACCTAACCTGGGGGGCAACAAGCAGTTAAATTTATCATGTGATATTTCATAAATTTTTAGTCTATTCCCCCTAATGACCTAATCTGGGAGGCAACTAGCATAAAATATATCTACAAGCAACCAATCAAGACAATCAATCAATCAATTCATCAATGTGTTCAAATCTCTAACAATCGAAATCATATCACTAAGTCAAAACAATATAACACAATACAGCCTCCCAGATGACCTAACTTGGGAGTTACATTCATTACTTTCCCATATGACCTAACTTGGGAAGTTATTCTCTATATTTCCAGATGACCTAACTTTCGTACATTTCGTGTTTGCCTCTGATGACCTAACTTGGAAGCCATCATACATTTCATGTTTTCTTCCAGGATGACCTAACTTAGAAGCCATCACATTGCGGTGACACCCATGGAGTTGGGGAAAGAGTGCCTTTCCTATACCACTCTTATATGGGTCAACTATTTGATCGAAATTATTTGGATCCAAAACCACAAATGTTTGATCTGAGTCCATCTGCAGTTGCTAGATCTTGAGGATGTAGTTACAGGTTGGACAATAACACACCTTTCTCCCTACACTCTTCCTCTAGCGGTAGGATGCCCAAATCCTCAGGTCAATTATTCATATACACACAATCAAGTTGGGAATTGATCACTCCCTACCCCATCTTATCATCATCATACGCATTCGAAAATCATCAATCATCCAACATTACAATCATCACTCTCATTTTAGTCGCACTTCATGCCATGATATTATAGTTTTCTCGCTATGTTGCATGGATCAATGCGTTGATCCATGGTTCGACACGTTATATGGTTCTTTCATATATTTTTACTACCACATCTACACATTCTACTACAACATGGGCTTCTCTGGATTTCTCTTAGGTACTCATCTCTATCTACTTTATGTTACTGAGCTTTCCTACTCACCAACATAAAGTGGGGGAAAATGTAGTCACAAAATCAACGTCACTTACTACTACTATTATACCACCAAGTATGTTGTTTTATATATGGATATTGCATGTAAGAAAATTATTCACTAATGGCTCATCCCCTAGTCCTATCATCAAGTTTAGTCAGTCATTGTCATTGATTGTTTTACATAGTTGTCAGTTACTTACACATGGTTTTGGTCGTCTCTCATGGAGTCTCAACTATCGTTATTTACTCATTGGTCATCTCTAGTATTTGACTAGGGCACCTAGGAAGGGATTAGGGTGCGTCATTCAACATGCCTGATCCTCATTTTTAGGTTCCCAGGTCCCAGTTGCAGTTGGTTCTCATTTAGAGTTTCGAGGTCAGTATTTGTAGTTTTCCCTCTCATTCCCCTAGGTACTATTTGGCATGTCAGGTCATTAGTGTCAAAATTTGAGCAAGAGATCCCTATATAAACACAACATACACACTATCTTAAGGGCATACTATTTCTACTAAGGGCTAGCTATCTACTAAGTTAAGGGACTACATTTGGGAATTATTCTGCATCACACACTTCATAGGAAGGCAAGTTGTATTCATTCTATTCCATCCACCATTTGCATCTTACATCTAGTTATTTCCCACTACTTTAGCGTCATTGGAACTAGAGAAACCTAGGCACATGATTTCACACAGATGCACAAAGAACTACATCAGGTATGAGATGTAAGTACAACGCTTAGTTGTAATTCCATCCATTTGGCCATCTACAGGATAGTTTGACCCATTCATTTGTATCTTTATTGTTTTAGGGTTTGATGATTTTGTGTGGGATTTTGTAGGATATTATTCATTAAGATATACAGTGACATCAAACAAAGCTAGTGTGACATCCATGTCAACAAGAGGTGAGTTATTGCAAGACCTGTAGCGACCAACTCTAGACTCAAGTTTCTGAGTTGTTATGCAGACTAGGGCACCCATACTATAGACCAGGGCACCCAAAGGCACCCTAATCCTCCCCAGGTGCCCTAAGCACCCCAGTATTGGCCAAATTTTCATCTAATGTAACTTCTTGAGGTGTGCTATCATACTTTATTCCACATGTGCATCATACCAGTTCAGTTATAGATCACTGCGAGGTAAGTTCATTTCAAGTTTAGTACCTTTTCCCTCCTATTTCAATTATTTATTTTATTTAAAATAATAAAATAAAATTAGTTAGCATTTATATTTCATTTTATACTAGTTATTTCATTGTTGTATTGTTTAGATTAACTTCTAAAATCCATTATTTTAGTTAATTAGTAGGGTTAGCAATGTTTGTGCATAGACCCCTTACCATTTGAATTTTAAATTTAGCAGCTCTTCTAAAGGTTTTATGGCTTCTAAATATTTTAGCCTTTGTTCAACGGACTTTTAAAAAATCCACCTAATTCCATTCTAAATAAGTTATTAGAATTAATCAGGGGGTTAATTTGGGATAATAGTTTCCTTGACTCTTTTGTAACGTCAGAATTCTTCCATGTGTGATGTTTCCACATATAAATACTAAGATACGTATGTATACATGATCTGCGAAGTTTGTTTTTTATTAAATTATTTTAAATATTATGCATCATTTGATATATTAATATCAACAATGTAGGCTCTATTCCAAGACAATGGCATGACACGACCATATTTCGAATGGAAGTTCCCAAAATAGGCTTATGGAAGTGATAATTGTTATCTACTGAATGTAATTTGAAAAGAGACTAAATTTTACATCTATAGTGAAAGACACATCATTTATAATGATGTGCTACTTATTGTGAGGTGATATTTAATGTCCATTACATTATGGAATTCATAGTAAAATTGAAGGATAAATATATTCATAGAAGTTGCAGACTGTGTTAAACTCAAAATATTTATTTTTCTGAGTAAATGTCATCGTGCATTTGCTTCTTTGAATATTTTTATAAGTATCATTTTATAATCCTTCACTTTGAAATATTTGAATATAAGGGTTTAAAAATCAGGGTTAAGAGCTTCCAAAATCTAAAATTCCAAGAATGTCTAGTTCTACTTTAACAGAAGCCCAAAATACAACCTCAATCCCATACGACAAACTACATAAAACACCTAGTTTTACTGATGAATATCATGATATTTATGAACATGTAGTTGGCACAAGAACCTCATAGCTTATATATTTTTATTAAAATAAGGAAAATAAATGTTTGAATCCATTAGGTTGGATAACATGGGGGGTTGGATTGGGACACATGATCCTCCACAAGGTTTTACCCTGTCCTTAATTTGTCAAGCTCTATGCCTAGAATTACGATGGGAAACAAAAAAATTATTGAAAATGGCACCAAATACGAAATGTTTTCCATTACGGAGAAAAATATTAGCCGTGCATTGGGGTTTGAATGTAAAGAATTAGGAACCATCAGCATAAACCTAGAAATAATTACTAATCATTATCATGCCATCACTCAAAATGCCAAAGAATATTTTAAACGAAAAATAAAAATTGATGAAATGGTACAAAAATGAAAGTCTCCTTATAAAATTTTTATTTCTAAACCATGGGTTAGGAATACGATTTCTATGCTAGAATTTTTCATTAGATTTGATAGTGATGAGAAATTAGATGTAACCCTCCTCAAAATTGTATACAATATCCATTTATTACTCCACATTGTGCATACATATTTGTTGAGCACATTACACAATCTATGCATAAATAATTCTTAACAATCAAATAAGGTTCTGACATTAAGACCTTTAGGTTCACTACCTACCTATGGTATTTATTTCTATTGCATTTTGTTGAAAGGTTTGCAAGAAACAAGTTTAAAATTCAGACCTATAATGATGTTAAGGGCCAACAAAAAAAAATTATTCCAATAATTGAGTATACCCCCAAGATAAGGATGTTTGATAATCATGGGGAATATAATAAATTTTTGGACTTCTTTTGAACCCCAATTTATCAATAAATTTCAAAAATTACAATACCTAGATTTCCTATGACCTGTAGAGATTCCATTTAACTAGGATAAAAAATATAATTGGTTTACAAGTACTTCATGGAGGAATATATTGTGCTAAGGTTTTATGGATCAAGAGTACAACCTTACAAATTTTCAATACATGTGACAAATAGGGTATTTTCATTGGAATATATATATATATATATATATATATATATATATATATATAGTAGATGCAAAGCAAAAATAAAAAATATTTTGTTACTTAGCAAAAGAGGAGCATATTTTCTTTCTTACCATTTTCATGTAGAAGGTTCACATTTGAGAGAAAAGCATTCAATGTGACACCTAAAATTTTACAAATTTTTAATTTTGATGTTGAATTTCACTGGTCCTATGATCCATGTGAGGTGATTAAAGCAAGGGTAGTGGCTAACAAGAAATCTGCCACAAAAAGTCGAAATGAAAGTAAAACCCTACTAGAAAAATTTAAAAACAAGAACTCTTGGGATGACGTAATAAAGTAATGGATTAAATTTCTATTAAGAAAGGAATTAGTTTTCGATGGTTTTCAATACAAATTTTGGGATTTCATCCACATAAAAAGGAAAAGGAATTTCAATATGACAATTTTTATACAAAGTATGATAAAAAAGTCCTCTTCTAAAAACATGGCAAAGCATCTAGATGTTGATTTTCAAGATAAAAATTTGGAAAATGTCAAAAATAATTTCATTTTGTCCTATGAGGCGAGACATAGGTGATCCAAAAAAATTTCCAAATATGATTATATTCTAAAAGATGCATTTTTTAGCATATTGTGGAATGAAGTACATCCTATAGATGATCAGTCTGATTCTAAGGAGGAATTACACACTCCCGTGCTAGGGGATATAACTCATATAAACCAATTCTAAATGAAATCATGAAACAAACATATACTACAAGGGAAGTTATAGATAAAAATATGGGTTTTAGTGGTGGTGGTTTAGGTTCAATAATACAAGGCATTTGGCTACCACCAAAGGTACATTCTAGACAAGGTTCCGATAGGTTATTCATTTGAGATTTGGAGAAAGGGCCATGAGATACAACAAGTGGTATTCCAATCCATTTTTCTCTGGATTCAAATCCTCAGCATACGTTTCAAGCCACATGTTAAAAATTCAAGAGGATTTGGTGTAGTGAATCTGTTAGTATTGTTATTATTGGTGGTTGTAGTGATTATAATAGTAGTGATAAGAAAGTGTCACACCAAAAAATTATTCTAAAGAGGCTAATACATAAAGTTTCTACTAGCCAATAAAGACCCAATAAGAGGAAGAAGATAGAGATATATACAGTTACTCTTGTGTAGGGTAGCACTATCTCAAGGAAATTAATTATAGGAGGTGGTTCCACCCCTCAAAAAAATGCTAATCCATAGGGAAATTCCCCTAAAAATTCAATTACTCCTCCATTCAAGCATTTCACTCCTCCAAACACCTCAGGTTTTGGTTACCAATTTGATTTGTCCCACAAATCAGAAAGAGATAAATAAACAAGAAGAAAATGCTACAGGCTATTGTAACTTCATATCTTACCACATTTAGGGTATTTCCTATATATAACCTATATAAAAATACCATGGAGCACATGTATGTTGTGCCCTAATTTTAAAAAATAGATGATCAAATGGTTTGCAGTGACTATGATGTAACCACCCTTCAAATGGATTTTACCATAATGAAACCTTGTGACAAAATAAATGTATCCAAAAATAACGATGACGTGGTATACATGACATTTATAAAGGAGAAAAAAAGAATAATAAGTTGAATAATAAAATTCAAATTTTAGAGGCGGGCCTAAAAAATGAGAAATCAAACATAAAAGAAGAATTTAATAATACCAGTGAGTTAAAGAAGATGATAAAATCACCTACCTCTATGACTCCAATTTTTGTAAATTAAAAGGCATAGGTGGAACTAGGAGTGAAGAAAAAGTTACATGAAATGAAAAGTATAATAGAATAGAATAAAGGATGGGAGAATTGCAATAGGTTTTAAAGGAAGAGAAAGAAAAGGCCAAAAAATGGGAACATAGACTAGAGGAAGAGAGAAAATTCAAGGACATATTGCAAAAGGAATGGAGAAAATAAAATGAAATATTGTAATAGTAGTTGGAAAAAGTAAAAAAGGAACAAGAGTCTTCCAACAACAAACTATTTGAATTTTATAAAATGGAAATGATTAATATAGCCTCCATCCTTGAAGCTAAGGCTATTAATTTTATTCTAAAATTCTATGAGGCTGCCTTAGGTTAAGAGGTTAATTTTCACAAGAGTTCCATCTTCTTTTTCAATACTCCTTTGGAACAACAAAAAAGTATCGCTCATATGTTGGGTTGTAAAATTAGTTCACTACCTACAACCTATCTGGGACTACCTCTTGGAACTAATAAAGTTCCCATAACATTTTGGAATGGTTTACTTGACAGGTTTCAGAGGAAAATGGTTGGATGGAAAGAGACTGTCTTATCTAGTGCTAGAAAATGTCTCCTTATTAAAAGCACATTGCAAAATTTACCTATCCACATTATGTCTTTGTACATCATCCCTATAACAATTATGAAAAAAATAGAAAGGATCTAAAAACAATTATATGGCAAGGAACAGAAGAAAAATGTAGGTATCACTTGGTGGCATGGGATCAATTTTGTACACCTAAAAGAATAGGGGGGCTAAGAATTAAGGACATATAAAAAATGAACATGGATTTAATTGTAAAAATGGGATGGAGAATGCTAACAGAGGAGTAACCTTGGATTGAATTAATCAAATTTAAATACCTAGCTCAACAAAATGTGAATTCTTTCCTTTATGATGATCAACTACCTCATGGATCTATTTTCTAGAATAACTTTACTCAAATGAGGAAATTTATCAAGAAAGGATGTAAATGGAAAGTGGGAAATGACAGTGATATTCAGTTTTGGAGTGATAACTAGACTAACTTCAGTCTAAATGATAGTTTTGGCTCTATCAAGGATATCTTAGTTCAAAATTATGGAACTAAAATCAAATACTACATTGAAATGGAGGGAAATAGAAGAAGATGGAAGCAACTTAGTGTGGAGGTGAATGAGCCAAATACCATGGTTTCCTCTCTCCAAGAGCAGTTAGATATCATACCTCTGAATAATATTGATGTCAAGGATGAGATTGTTTGGAGTAACTCATTTGATGGTGAATATACACTCAAATCAGGATATAATTCCTTTTTTTAGAAATATTGGTTGTGATTTCAAGTAGAGTAGAATTTGGTTGCCTAAACTAACTCCCCAAGTAAATTTATTTTTTTGGATTGTCCTCAGAGGTTGAATTCTCGCCAATGATAATTTAATAAAAAAAGGATTTATCATGCCAAACATGTGTTGCATATGTAAAAGGGGAGGCTGAAGACATTAAACACCTTTTGTCACACTGTGAGTTTACTTTGAAGATATGGAGTTTTGCTTTTTCAAGATTCAATATCTGTTAGACCTTGCCAAAGGAATTTTCACAAACTTGGGAGCAATGAGACCCACCATACAAACATTTCATGGTTAGGAGACTATGGAAACTAACCCTTGCCTCATATAATCTGGAAATTCAAAAATGATATAATATTAAGAAATAGTAGGAAGATTTGTAAAACAAACTTCAATAAGATTGGTAATGTTGTCAAAGATAAGATTGAAAGATTTAAACCACCCAAGAACAAGAAATATCCTAAAAATGAAGAGGTTATCATTTCAAATTCGAATATTGATATTGAAAATGTTTTAAAACAAATAACTTCAACCATTGACAGGTTTGTAATACACTGGATCCATCCTCCTAATTCTTGGTATAATCTCAATTTTGATGGAGCATCTAAGGGAAATATAGGTGCTGCTTACTGGCGGAGGAATCATATGGGATCACAAAGGTTGTTTAATTGTTGCTTATGTAGGTAAAATGGGACAATAGACCAACCATTATGTTGAAGCCTTATTAAATTTATGGGGCCTAAGACTTGCTAAAGAATGCAATATTTTGAACATAATTGTAGAAGGGAACTCCTTGAATGTCATAAATCATTTAAATCATATCCATCCTCCTAATTGGACAATTAAGGCATTTATACAGGAATCTATAAATATTTGTCACATCTTTATTATCTTTAAAATTGACCACACTTATAGAGATGGTAATAGTGTGGTGGACACCTTGGAAAATTATGAAAATTAGTAGCAACTTCACCACTTGGTATTATGAATAAAATACCCCTATTGAAGTACATAACTCTATCATAAAAGATAAATGTGATAGATCACATCCCACATAGAATCTCTTATGGGATTTCATTTGCTTCATTGGAAATTCAAGTTAGCACATGTGAGAGGATTTCATGCATTTATAATCATAAAATTTTGCATGCCCGATGGGTCTGTAGATGGATTGTTAAAAAGTGGATTAGGGAATATACAAATAAATTTTTCACTAGTTTCAAACAGGCTATACATAGAGGTGGAAAAATGGGGGGGGGGGGGGGGGGTCATTACCAAACCAAACATAATTGTGATCCTACATGGAAAGAAAACATAGAGATATGGAACTACCTCTAGCTGGGGGGTTGTCTAAGTTCATTAAGAAGGTACAAGGGCATGATCATAACATTTCCTTACATTTTTCCACATATTGGAAAGAATGAAAGGCAAAATATGTTGTTCAAAATGTGCTCATAAAAAAGGAGCTTATTGCTGAGGTCTTGAGCATCACTTTGGATGGAATAATATTTTTCAGTAAGAGAGTGGATTAAAATGTGGAAGCTAAATTTTTTGTTGAAATAGGGGAGGAACTTCAATTTGTAATAGCGGGTATAAAGGTTAGTTCCATTCCTGAGCCATTTGATGAAATTGCTAAGATGATGGTTTGATTTATTTCACTTGAAGGTATATACATCACTATACCCACAAACCATTTGGTTTTTATTAACCATTTTAGGTGAAACCTTCTTGTTTTCTTCCCGACACTATCTCCTAAACTCAATGGAGCATTCCATACTTGATTTCAAAAACCCACACTTGAGTAATTTCGCTCCACTAGGGACCTGATCTTCCTCCTTCATAGACATTTCCTTACCTATCATCTTGTCATACCTACCACTCCCATCCTCTCGCCCATTCTAATTAACCCTATTCCCACTGTCACCCCCAACCACCATCTCTAGACAAAGGAAAATCAGAACTAAAAATCCTTCCTTCTCCAAATTGTACCCCTCTCCCTCCGAAAGAGTTCTCAGGAGCAGTAAATACATTGACATTTCCCAAAAATTATTGCACATCATTACTACATGACAAGGAAACACCACTCAATAGGAGAATGAGAATATTCTTCATAGGGTGGAAACCATGGGAAAAAGATATGGAGAATCTCAAAAGGGACATGTAATAGTTGATTAAGCAAAGGGGTAAAAGAAAATTGAATGAGGATATTGAAATTGATGATGAATAGATAAATAAAATTTATAATAAATTGAATTCCCTAGACAACATACTAGGGAATTCTAAGGAACATCATGATCATAACATCTCAATTTTTTAGGGCTATCCATGAGTTTCTGGAACAATGGGTCAGAAGAATTACCATGCTCAGTGGTATCTCAACAGCCATTTGGGGCACTATTGCTGAAAGGGACCAGGTCATCTCCTAATTGAATGCCAATGACCCTACGCATATCACTACTCTAGTGTTATTCACCTCACTTCAGACTATGAAATCAAGAATAGACATGGCTTTTAGGAGATAAAATTTTGAAAGCAATCTTGATGTGGTTTGGGTGTTATTTTGTTGCTGTTAATTTGTTGTTTAACTGCTACTTTTAGAAGTTCTAAATTTATTCGTCTCTTTCTTGGTAGTTCCTTTTTTGACTATTTCTTGGCTTATTGTAATATCTAGATCTTGATCCTTTTTTGCTACTTACTCCTGTTTATCTTGATTTTGAGCCTTTTTTGTATTAGGGTATAATCCCTTCAAAAATATTTTCCCTTAATAAAAAAATATGACGAATAATGTTTGGGGGGAAATAAACACAAAATTTTATGATTTGATTGTATTATTTTAATTCATAGATTATATGTAGGGAGCTCTGATAAGCTCTGTAAATACATAACTAATAGCAAAAAAGTGATGGCTTCAAGAAAGGATACAAAAATAAAATATTTGGAATCTATCTACAAATTCAGTGCATGGAACGAGTATCTAGAGGAATTAAAAACTTGATTGATGCCTCAATAAAGGCATCATATATCATTTGGAATTTATTGATGCTAGGAAAATAATAGGAATTGTTGAATAACTGTCAAACAATGTTACCGAAGCTATATGGAAAGGTAAAAGGATTTCAAAAATCTCAGTTTTCCAATAACTTTTGAGAAAACACACCAATTCATTAAGAAGGATTTATTCCAGAAGAACATGAAGGAAAAAATGATGCAAGAGAAGAATCAAATTCCTGAGAAGGTAGACGAGACAAAATTTTTTGGGCTTCATTAAACCATTGATAACCTTGTTCGTAAGTTTGCATGCAACGATAAAGAAAATATCCATTCCTAGTTATGAATTCCTCACAAATTTACATGTCAGTCACTCTTATTTAGGAAATGTAATTCCAAAAAATGAAGAGTGGAATATGTTATAGAGGATGAAATAGGTAAGAGTAATTTAATTTTGAAAATTGTTCCATTTATTACACTTTTTAATTTTTTCCATACAAGGCATGTCTCAAGCAAGTTGAATGAGGAATAGTGTTATTTTTCATTTCAATACATAGTGGTTCACAAAACTGAAAAACCTTTTATGTTAATGCTTTGTAGGTGTATGAGAAACATTTAAGTGTTTTCTAAATAATGTGTGTGTATATTATATATATATATATATATATATATAGTGAAGACTATAAATCAATGCATTGTATTTCAAGTTTCCTTCTAAAGACTACAAAATCGGCACTGTGTTTTAAAAAAAATATAAATAAGGAAAAATATATTATCAAAACAATGTACTGAATATTTGAATATATTATATCAACATCTATATCACATATCCATGAATGGAAGTTTCTAATGTATTGATGGTGGATCATATCTTATCATTTACATGATTAGATCTTTGAATCTTACTTCATTGACAATCAACTGTTGTAATAGGGTTATAAGTTGTATGTGTGGCATTGTTATAATCCCCTCTCCTTTCATTAATCGACTTCCATACTACCAAATCCCTATAATAGGGAAAGTTATTCACTTCATACTGTGATGTGTAAATTCTCAAACAATTTTCCAAATTTTTGTCAAGATTGTTTTGTAATTTTGACTTTATAAAGTTTGATGAAATGAAAATTCTCGTTATCTTCAACTGAACCCATAATCATTTTTTGACATAGCTCAGCTAATGAGAAAAACTTCAACATGGTTTTCTGCAAATTAGTACTTAACCTAATTTTTCCATAGTTGATTTATTACTCCACACTCTAAGGGATTATCCAAACATTTAAATTGATTGATCATTATAGAAGTGAATTCATGGGATTCATAATTCATATTCTCCTTTCTTAAAATACTTGGAATGTTCATTTCATTTATATTAAAAATATTACAAATCATTTGAACAAATGTAGTCAATCTCTTGTGGTAGTCTTCTCGTAAATATATTGAATTTTGGATATTATTCCAATATGTAGGATTTACTAAATCCATTGCTTCAAGTAAAGAATTCATACTAAATCGTTCCCTTATTTCTTATAGTAGGGAAGCTATGATTTCTCTTAATCTTACCCTGGTTGAAGATAAAATGTTGTCAAAGAGCATCCCTTATGACATTTACCTTCTCAACTTCACCGGATACTATTTGAAATATGTGCATTGGTATCTCATATCCATGTATAGAAGAACATACTTCTCTAAACACTTTTAACATCATAAAGTTACTTGTATTTCCAATCTTTATCAAATTATTCCAACCATCAAACTTTGGACCTGAAAAAGCAGTCTCATTGATAAAAAAAATATTCTATTGCTAGATAAGCATGTTTCCTCAAACTAAAAAAATCAGCAATATATATATATATATATATAATATATATATATTATATATATATATATAGTTCTATCTTAGGATTATTTTAATTTAAATAATGCATTTCATCCAACATGGGAAGGAGACAACACAAAATTAGCAATGTCTCTAAATTTTTCAAATGATTTATCAAATCCTGAGCTTTTTCCCACTTCCATACAATTCTGCCCACATTACTCCCAATAAGGATTGATACTCACCGTACACCGTACAAAATGATTGATATAATAAGATACACCTAGTGTCAACATATGTTAATAGTTTGTGCCCATTTTTAGTCCTTCTATAAAGATTCGGAATTCCATGAACCTTTTAGGACTACAACAGAAATAAGCATGCACCTCTCAAATAAAATTTTCAGCTTTTTGCTACATGTGGTTATCACCAAATCATTGCACCCCCCGAATGTCTTGAAGGTGAACAATACATTTGGTGTGATTAGGACACATGGGATCACCTCTCAATCTGTGCAACTTGGGCTTGAGGTGAACCTCCAGAGAAGGCTGGCTTCCTCTTCCTAAACTAAGCACTACACTACTCCTAAGGTAATAAAAGGGCTAACTAGACCTATGCTAACATTTCAAGGGATTAGGGAGAGAGATTTGTAAGGAAATAAAACCTATACTAGAAGTGGTGATGCACCAAGAAAGGGTTTTTATAGACTATGGAAGGGGTAATTTGAAAAGGGTGTGTGCACCAAAAGTCAAATTCACCTGTTGTAACTCAAAGAGGATAAAAAATATCACAAACTAGGAAGCATACATTCCTTTTGATAAAATCAATTAGAAAAACACGTTATCAATATTTCAACGAAGTAGGATGAAATTTAGAAGGGTAAACAAGCACCATAACTCAATTGCATGTAATAATCCACCTATTAATAAGCACAATGACCTCTAAAACTTGTAAGAGAAACCTTAGTTGCACAGTTCACCTACAAACACAAGAGAGGAAAACAGAATCAGAAAAATCATGAAAGGACATATAACTGATCACAAAACATAATTTTCATTACTTCAAGAACTTGCACAGTGCATCATTACATTAGGGAAAAGGCATAGGCTGCCATTAAAATTTCATAAGAGGCTTGAGAGCCTACAAATTCATAGCATCTCAGCTTGTGAAGAGAGGGGAAGCTTAGAAAGAATGTCTAACTTTTTATAATAAGCACCGCTTTTACATCTATAAAAAATTTCTGAGTGGTTGAGAGTAAGAAGGAGAAACCTTAGAATCTATGCTAGAATGTAGGAAACAATTCATCACTATTTTTGGCCATGTTTTCTCATTTATTGCACCTCCATTTAATTAAACATATAATATTTTAATAATTCTCTGTGAAAGAACCTTATATCATTCAGGACCCACCAGGTTTTGTTCTACATTTTGGGGAAGGGTCTTAGTGATAACTCAACATATGGTTTGCCAGCATTACCAGCCGAGCTCCTTAGTAATTCCCATTCAAGTGAAAGTAATAGCTCCATGTTTTTCTGGTCTTCCACATCAACTCAGCTTACCTCCTTCAAACCACCATTACACTACTTGAATCGATTTGCATTGTGATAGTTGAACTCCTTAATAGATTTATATACTACATATCATCCCACCAACCAAGTAACTTAGCCATTAAACTATCACTTGCCACGTACACCAAAACTCATGTATTTGACTTGACATGACTTGTGACATAGCTCTACATGTTATGTTGACTAACACCCTAATGATTTACATTGGTGGTTATGATTATACATCCATGAGATCCAAAAAATGAAGAATGACAGTTTCACACAGTTCCCTAGGCTAGATTCACGAATTACTCCTCGTAACCGTATAACTCGCATTGATTGAATCTCTTGCACTTCAAATAGAAAAAAACCACCAAATGATTCGGTGAACTCCTTTCAAATCAGTAATGACTTGGTTAACCTGAGCTCGCACTCACAATGGCTCCAACCATTTCACAAAATTGTTAACTCCGAAAAACCTGAAACTCTGAATTTCAAAGTTTCGAGGTTTCAAGCTTCAAAAGTATCTAACTCGCTCAAGATTTTTTGATCCCAAAAATCTCCAAAATGGGTCATTCGAAACATGTTAACCCTAAAAACATGACTCCAAAATATAATGTCCCTACGAACATGTAACTCAGCCTACCTCATTCTCTGCAATATCCCAAACTTAGACATTAGATCTCAATCTGAACCTACTTCTTTCAATGTCGAGTTCCCCAACCTATGAAAATATTTCTACCTCTCCATTATGACTCAATCCACTTAATTTTGCACTGAGCCATCTACCTCGAGCTCCTTGAGATATCCATCTTATCAATGTCATTCAACTCACATACTTATGCTAATGTACCGAGTTGTGTATTATTTATATCGGCTCGAAAAGACCACTTCTCACGAACTCCATATTTACGTCCTGCGATGATCCCATGTAGGACTCTTATGCGTAAAGATCTCCAAGGGTAAGATGAATCTTCCTCAGAGCAGGAGTCGAACACTCAATTTTCAACATGCCCCTCTATTAGCTAGCTCAAATTACAGACTTTTATAATATGCCCTTAGCCTAGCTCATATAATGTTGAGTCATTCAATGTTAAAATGAAGCCTTTACAAGTGGATCCTTCTCTACATCCTCAATCCTCCTAACATTTCTGGCCTACGTGCCATTTAACTTCATCCATCTATGACTCTTTGTGCATGTCCCAAGCTTTCATCCTCCTTTATATGAGGAGTTTGAATGCAATCTCAACCGATCAATCATGGCCTTGTGGCCCAATTGTTACTACGAAGGGTTATCAGGCTAGAGCTTGATGCTGTTGGGATATTTTTTGGCTTGAGCCCTTAATTGTGGTGACACCCTACCTCCGAGATCCTACTATTTGATCATGGAATCCATATGTCTTCACCTCTAAACTTATCAATGCATGTATTGGCCTCCAGATTCTACTGTCTAATCCACTAAAGCATCCTTCAAGTTTTGG
Source organism: Taxus chinensis (assembly GCA_019776745.2). Taxonomy (NCBI): domain Eukaryota; kingdom Viridiplantae; phylum Streptophyta; class Pinopsida; order Cupressales; family Taxaceae; genus Taxus; species Taxus chinensis. The sequence continues at coordinate 624,378,704 of CM034148.1, read as the reverse complement.
CTCATGAGTTTCCTTCTATGGATCTTTCCTAGGGTGAGCTCCTTTTAGCTGGGTGATCTCCTTTTCAGCTCCACCGAGCTCCTCCCATTTGTTCACATCAAGAAATACACCTCCTGAAAATTTTCTTGGCCCCTTCTCATAAATTAACTTTTCCCACCATGCTTGATCTGACACCAACCTCAAGTTGTTTCTTTTATAGGCTCAATGTTCCTGATTTCTCCCTCAATCTTGTTTTACAAGTTAAACATAAGCTTTCCTAATAACCCCTTTCAATAAGATAGATCCCAATTCCATTGTCAATTTCACATCTATCTCCTCAAACCAAGCACCAATTCTTAAAATTTTATTGATTCGTTGGCTACCTATCTTGATTCCTCCTACATTCCACAAGCTCTATGAGAAGTATGGCTTGTCAATTTTTAGTTCATGATCTATCACCTTGGAACTTCAAAAATGGCTCAAACATCATTGTATGAGTCAGTCAATTGCTACATGAATTCATGCCTTGGCTGAAGTGGGTTTATGTGTCTGCCAAGTTTTAATCCCTTTCTGTTGGGTTTTTCCTCAGCCTTCCACTGCTTGGTCAAGTTCAATAGGTTTGACTCACTCGAACTCTTCTATAATGTGTCTGAGCTTGAAACCAATATCTCAAGATCCTTATGACTCTCACCCTCCTATGAGTACCGAGTCACCATGAATCTGATTGATCTCCTTATGAGCTATTCTTATATCATGAACCAAGCCACAGTCTTCTGCAACTTAGCCATTCACATTAATCCTCTCCTTAGCCTAGGCTTTGAAACACTCATGAGCTGGCTATTGTGAATTTGGTGTTTCAACGTCACCACCAATCTTGTTCAAACACTGAGCTTCCCCAATTCTAAATTAATATGTGTGATCTGTCGAGCTCAAAATCCAAGTTATCCATTAGCTCGATCTCAATACATTTCATGATGCATCTTTTTTAATGCATCAAGCTAAGATTGTTCCCAACTTTCTCGGCCAAACTGAGAAAGAGCTTACATGAGCTTGATCATTTTCATACAATACCTTAGCTCAACACTAATGGATTTGGATCTTTCAGGACCCTTTCTTGAAATTGAAGCCCAATAAGACCCTTTGAACATGATTTCTTAATTTTAATAATTCTTTACACTCGTTGGCTGGAAATAGGCCTGTAGAAGCCAATTTTTGCACTATCAGCAAACCCACTCTGAAATGATCCCGAACACTTTGATAATGCCACAAATGTGTCTTAACACAAAAAATTTCTTGTAGATCCTAGAATGTTTTATGAATAAATCCTTTGGTCCCAGGGTCCACTAGACATCCTCTTCGTGTAATTTTGCCAAGTGTGGAAAAATTGGACAACATTTTTGGTAACCTCTCAGGGATGATTTCCTACTAAGCATGGTTCCAATAGCCTTTTCTATCCATTGGGCATGGAGTCATAACTGTAAGATATCCCAAAACTGATCCTGGATCGTGAGTTTCATGTTCCCAAGTTAATTGAACAATATTGCATCCTACATCCCAAACTTGGAATGACTACTACAGAATGAAATATAATAAATGAACCCGTCCTAAATCCCCTTGAACATTTCCAATATTGGACTTCCTTGGAATGTTTAGCATGAAGTATATTGAATCTGATGAACACTTGACATCCAGAGCATACTGCAGAAATTTGAATGAAGGAGCCGAGGAATTGGGGATATCTTTAATATTTCTCTGAAACCTTGAACTTTTCTCTTAATTGAAAAGCCTCCAATGATGAAACAGTGTGAAAAAAAACACAAGAGTGACAATGGAAAACAAAACACACTAAAGATGAAAAATCATACATGCCCCAATTAAAACATGCATGGTGTTAAATTCACTTATTCTACTAAAAGAAAACCTATTACTACCCTACACTAACTGGAAGCATAGGTGAACTAAACAAACCCTGCAACTGGTTGTACAAAATAGCTCCCTTTTCTTAAAATAGGAAGCCATGTAGAGGATGTGGTAATGGGCATGGATGAAATGGAGAGTGAAAAACTAAAACAAGCCCAATTCTCTACTTGGTCCACTGAGGCATCAACTGAAAAGATAATATATGCCCCTTTTAGTTGCTCTGCTTTCTTTTTGTAGAGGCACATCAATTGATCTTTTGGACTATGAAACTGATCCTCGCATCCTGAAATTGAATGCAACTGGTTCTGGATTATCTTTAATGGCTTTAATGAAGCCATGTACCTTATGGGACATGGTCTAACCCATTGAATATTCCTGGTGCTCTGAACCTCAACTTTAATAAGAAAGTCTTGTTGAAGACATCCATGAAAAAGATGGTTATTTGCGACATATTTTTCCTCTTGTTTCCTATTTATAAGCAACTTATCTTTCACTTGGATGGATGGTATTGCAGTGACATTTCCCTTATTCAACATGGAATTTGAAAATTCAAACCCCCCTATTTGCAGATTTAGAAGATTATTTTTTAGGGGAATAAAAATATTCAAGAATACTTCCCTCTATCACAGACTCATTAACAAAAATAGGTTCCATAAGTGAAAATAGAGACCTCTCCATGACATAATCTTCATTCAATGCTTCTAGATCAGTCCTATTTTATCTTGTGTTCCTCCTTTACATGTGATGAGGGATATAGAAGATTCAATTTCTCCAGTTCTGATTCCAAAGGACAGTTATGAGTATTGAGTTACTCTTGAGCATGTCCCTCTACAACACTCAACACTTTGTGTCGGAAAATAAGTGATGGAATAACAAGATTATCATGTTTCATAGGCTCTTGTCCATTGAAACATTCTTGCAAATCTTATAGATAATATGCTTATTCATCCTCTAATTGTATCAAAGGTCCTCCCCAATCTGAGTATCCTCCAAACTAGAACCTCCTTCACCTTGATATTCTTCATTTTCAAACACAAAATTAGAAAGATCAAATTCCTCTAAAAAATGATATGTTTGAGAAGATGGAGAGGGAAAAGGATTCGGAAGCCTCTGTATGGTCTCATCTGCATTGTTGATCTCTTAATCTTCCTTGGTCTCATGAAACTTTGTGTGGATGATTGTAACATCTAATGATGACCTTAGAAAGATACTACTACCTTCCAAAAGCATTGTAAGTTCTTGACATCCATGGCGATTAGGATCATTACACTCATTAGAATTAGCTTGTACACTTGAGAATCCTTTATCTTGCACATGCTTTTCTACTACTAATTTGGCCATTTTAAGTAATGCAATATCCTCTGATGATATGGGGCCAATATCAATATTGCATTCGAAATAGGTGGACTGTTGGTCTTCATCCTTCAACTCTAGATTTGTCTCTAATAGAAAACTAGTTTTTTCCACCTCTTCTAGAGCCTTAACTTGAGAAGGAAGTTTTGTTAGAGGTGGATTTTTCTTTATTTTTGGTTTTTCATCCCATTCCTTTAGATTCTTTGCATGCTCATCCTTATTAATATCCTTAACATTCTCCTCTTCATCTTTAGTATAATCACGTTCTTCCCAAAATGGATTTAGAACTATAAGAGGAGGGGTGGGTTTGGATTCAATGAGTTCCCTTGCTATTTGAGATAGAAAAAGAGGTGAAGCTTCTTGTGTTGGTGATATTTGCTAAAAAGAAGGAACTTTGGAAGAGCGATGAACTAAAGATTTATGATGGGATGGAAATATAGGAAATGAAGGAATGGAACTCTTAACATGAGCACTTGGTGGCTTGCTTGGAATTTGAGTTTTAGACTGAAATTACATTGACTAGGTATTTGAAAGAGGACTCTGAGGTGGTGGTGTAGGACTTACCCATTGAAAATAATTCTTTGCATTGAATTCATAATCCTCTATCTCTTTGATCCAACCTTCAAGTTGAGGTAGTAATTTAGTCATGAAACCAATCTTTTCCTACAAGTTGTTAAAACTTGGGATAGGGCCAACCCATGGGAAGGATACATTGAAGGCAATCTTGAACGCCTTTACTTGAGTTTTGGATCTAGATTGTACCATGCATGCCTCCATTATTTGAATTTGAAGTTGTAAATTTATATCTTCATCTGTAGGATAGCCTCCATCATCTACATGCTTCTGCTCCTGAAAAGATGCATAGCTAAGTGAACCATCAAACTGGCCATGGCTCTACTCATAAAGATATGCATGTTGTTGATTTTCATCATAAAATGGAGATAGAGATGATTTGAAATAACTTGAAAATGGAAAGTGTTGCTGATGTTGCAAGTGGGAACTCAACTGTGGAAACGAAGCCATGATTGCACAACTTCATGAATGGGAGAAAAATGGAAATATACTAAAGGAAACTATATGTAAATGGGTAAAATTGAAGGTTTGTAACATAGAGAGTGGGGTACTTTGACCAATGGAGTACCTAGTTGTGCTTGGGTATAACTCCTAAGGCTGAAATTTCACTAAGAGACAACAACTTAATGAAATGAAATGAACACAAATACACACACCTATGAAACATATGACTCTTGTGCTCCCACCTGGCATGCCAAAAACTGAAGTCACAAATCACTATACCCCCTGAATGGCCTGAAGGTAAACATGACATTCGGTGTGATTGGGACACATGGGATCACCTCTTAAGCTGTGGGACTTTGTCTCAAGGTGAACCTCTAGAGAAGGTCAGTCTATGAAATGGAAAGTTGAAAAAATATGGAATGAGGATAAATAACCTCAAAGCTTAGCTAACTCAACTATGCACCATGAGATAAGAGATAAACAAGGGAAAATAACATGAAAGCATTATAACTTTGACAAAAACATCAAAAAATAACATGATAAAGCTACTCTCTACTCTTTAGATCACTAATCAAAGATTAAACCTAAAAAAATCAACTTAGCAATCAAAGGTGTGATTAGTTTTTTATGGTTCTCAAGCTTTCAAGAATGGATTCTCACCATTAACGTCTTCAAGGCCAATGGTTCTCTCCATATTACTTAAAACTTGGATTATGGATGCAAATGGAGGGTGTTAGCTCAAGGCTAATGAAGGAGGTAATCTTAAGATTCAAAAACATCTAAAAATAGCATGATAAAGCTAATACAAATGAGATCTCAAAGCTACTCTTTAGATCACTAATGTTTTGGTTTTGTGTTATGTAAAGTTGTCAAGTTTGCAATCAAAGGTAGTGCTTCGGAGGAATTTGTCCCAGATAGTTTATGAAAATCTATGCAGGCCCGCAAACTAATTAGGAAACACCATGTCACAAGGGAAAACTTTTCAAAGGGCAAGAAGCATTGGCCCGAGCTAATAAGAAGAGGACGCGTTCCTAAAGGAGCAGGGAAGTGCATCGGGGGAACTTTGAAGTTTTTTACAAAAGTTCTTCGGCCACTAAAAAGAAAAGGTCTTCAAATCCAATGCATTGTCCCAGGTGGCGGGGCATGGGGGGATATTAAAAGTTAAAAAGATTAAAGGAAAGCCCGCGGAAAGGTAAGGAGAGAGAATTGCTCAGTGATTGGCATCTGGGCAGAGCATGCAAATTTTTTGAAATTTTTTCCAAAATGCAAAAAGGTCAAAATTTAAATTTTTTTGCCCGATATCCATTTTTTGGTGCCATTTTGCCCTAAAAATTCAGACCTTCATATCTTTTGATTTAGAGCTAGGATTTGCACGTTCTTCATATCATTGGAAAGCTTATAAAATTATCTATAGGCTAATTTTGAATTTTGGTTCAATTTCAAGAGAGAAAATTCTTGGTACGTGTCCATGATGACATTTCAGCGACTAAATTTAATGCAGGATGGGTCGTAAATTCGGTCAAAAATGACAGGGTTAAGGTCCTCCAGCTGAATGCATTTACAGTCAATGAGAATGGACTTCCATGTTTTGTACGTTTTCTCTCTCCTGGGCTCGACCCATGCTTGTAAAAGCTAGATTTGGCTCAGGGGGAACATTTTTAGTAGCAAACTTCTGTGATTTTTGCAAGAACCAGACCTCTTCAAAGATTGACTAATAGATTTTTTTTTAGCTCTCTGAGGAAGCTAATAGAAGTGGTCTTGACATTGGAAATGATAATGCAAGCTTTGTGAATGGGTTTCAGTCCTTTATTTGTATTATTTGTTCATGAATGGTGTATGTTTTACGTTGCAATCTTTGGTTTGTGTCTATTTGCATGACAAAAATATTCACCACTCCTTTTGGTGCATCACCATTTTAGTAGTTTAATTTTTGCACTTCTATCCATGTCTCCTTGCAATTTAGAGAGATTAGGATCTGAACCTCTGTAATTGTGCAAGCCATTAGATCTAATCAAAAGATTTTGAGGAACCAGCCTGAGATTCCTCTCTCATTTTCACAAGTGGGAGAGGTTTCCATGTTGTGCAAATGGATGCCTACGACATCATTTAAAGATTTGCATCTAGGGGTGCTGTGATTTTGCACTAACAGTGAGCTCATAATGAAGGAGGTAATCTTAAGATAAAATTTCTAATTAGCTTAAAGCTAATACAAATGATCTCAAAGGGCTTAGGTTTTGTGTTATGTAAAGTTGTAAGTTTGAATGGGTAGGCTTGGCCTTGTATTTATAGTTTTCCACTTGGGAGAGTTTGGAATTTGGGTGCATGTGGGAGCATTTTTAATTAGATTAGGATAAACATAGGCTTAGTTAATCTTGGCTTAGGCTAGTTAAACTTGATTAGAAAGTGATTAGAGAATCATTGAGAGTTGGGAGGAGTCTGATTAACCATTTGTGACTAATAGATAGCCTAGGAAGCTAATAGAAGTGGTCTCGAGAGAACTAGGGAGGTTATGAATGGTCAAAAGGAGGAATGTTTAGCTAATAAGAGAGATATAAGCCAAATAAGTTGAATATGGGAAGAATACAACCGAAAGAGTGTCGTGAATGGGCATCTGATAATGGAGCAAAGAATAGAGAATTAAAAAAGTGTCGTTAGTTGAATGAATTGGATTAAATGCTAAGTGTAAGCATATTTTAGGTGTCTACATTTTCCCCTATTTGAGGTGGTGTAAGTAACGTCACTTCAAAGAAAGTAGAAAATCATAAACAAGTAGAAATTTTTGAAGGGATAGAAGAAAAATGAGTAGAATGGAGGATGCACCCTAGATTTTCGATGGGGTGATAAAAGAACTCGATTGATGATAGAAAGAGAACAGAAGAAAGAATAGTGTGAAGAATAAGAAAAGAAAGGGGATATAGAAGAAAAGGAGTATGAAGAGGGAATGAGCTAACATCCCTCCAATGTCTTTTAAGCAACTTTATTTTTCACCATATTGCTAATGATCTTCATCATCAGTCCTTATTAAAACGAATGAACACAAGTGTAGTATGACATGAAAATCCATATACCAACAAATGTCCATTGCTAAAAACACCAACTCCATGCAACATACAAAATGTAATGCAATGCGAGAAAGTAAAAGATGCCTAACTCCATGCAAAATACAAAATGCAATGAAATACGATAAAGTAAACAAGAAAAACTAATATAGAAACACAATGCAATTTTTTTTTTATCAATATTGAGTTTCAACCTATTTGAATTAACGACAGGGGTTAATGACAGTGCCCCAAGCAAGGATACATGCGAGGGGAATAACGGAGGACACTTAGGTCCAATGATAAAGCAATTGTGCACTATGACACAGTACTAGGCAACTTGTTGTGCCCCAAAGTACAAACATAGTAAGCAGCATAGCTTTGCTAATGAGGGTAGATAAAAATGATCCATAAGTCACACACATGAAAAAGTGAGAACCAAAGAGAAAAATTTTATAGGATGATTCATATTGTTTTTTATGTTTTCGAAACATATTTGAATGTTTTGATTTTTATACAATATTTAAATGTTTTTTTTTATTTTGAAAGTTTTCTGAAGCTATGTACAAGAAGAAAAGGAAACGTGGATCCCCCTAGCGATAGATGGGATGTACAAGGGAAAAAGTCCATGCCTGTGTGAGAAAGGTGAAGATGCGAAAAATGCCCCAGAAGTAGGTGCGAGTATTCAAAGGAAAATTCTTCACGCGTAGAAGCCAGACCCAAGGACATTATGGATAGGTTCAACACAATGATGAATGTAAACCAAAGAAGTGTTGGGAAGAAGCAAGGATTCCCCTAGCATCAGCTGGCCTAAAATCACATGGATAGAAAGGAAGGAGAAGAGTGTTTTTTGTGAAAGGTGACAAAGGTGTTTGAAATTAATGGCAAAAAGGCAATACCATACATGTGGATATTTTAAACAAAATAGAAGAATGGTTTTAATGATATGAATGAAGCTTAGAAGCATCACGATGAAGAAGTGATTAACCAAAGGAAAAAAATGTGATACGAGATAAGTACTAAGGCAAGAGTCTAAACAAGGTCCCAAAATAGAAACTTAGTAACATACTAATCTTGGTCACTCATAGATATCTAGTGTGTGCATGTGTTATTTAACTACCTCTTGAAGGGAAGATTTACTATACAACAAGTGAAGACACCCTAGCCAATGTGTAGGAATGATTTATTTTGGTAGATGATAGGTAATTTTTGAATAAAGGGTTGACGGATAACCATACATTACTCTGATGCCAGCCAGGCATCCATAGCCTCAATGGAGATGTATTTGACTCTAATCACAATATTTCTCTACTACCAGTTAGACATCCATAGCCCCGGTAGAGATTATTGGAAATACCCCAAGAGAGAGAGTTATATATCAATTTGATTTTTCTTTTGCTTTTAACATTTTATCTTTTAGATTTTGATTGATTGGTTTTGATTCTTTTTCTTTCTGAAAACTTATTTCAGCTCTCTTGTTTGATAAGGGGTAAAGAACCACATATGGATTGATGGAAGGAAATGGAATTGATTGTAATGATGACATTGGATAGTGTCAACAAATATGTCCAAAATTTATTCGCAACAATTTTATTATATGTTGAATGTGATATGATCTCTAAGAGGTCAGTCGTTCTTTAATTTACCAAGGTGATAAAAGGCCAGGGTTGAATGGATACCATAGAGATATATGTCACAAAATGCATGTGAAAAAACTAATCACAATATCACCGAAGGGATGAAAAATAGTAGGAAGACTTGCAGAATTAATAACAAGGGACGAAAGGAACATCCAAGTGTATGTAATACCGGATCGCAATGTTTGACCTGCATTCCTTTGATTTTTTGTTATTTTTTCTCATATATTTTGTATTTTTTGCATTGTTTTTTTATTTTTAGATTTTTTATCATTTTTAGGAGGTTATAAAGTCACTCTACGTGGTAAGATCCAACAACGATGTATGTGACTTCCTTGATAAGGGATACTAGGTGTGTTTTTTTATCAAGCAAAATATTTTCTCCGATCTTGATGATCCTGGTTAGCTCGTACTCAACAAATGACTAAGATTTATCTTGAAACATTGTTTGTTCATGCGGGAGCTTGAGTTCCCTATCCATAGGTTTATACACTTTGCGCCATACTTTATGGTTATGTTGATGTGTGTTCTTGAATCACACTTGATTTACAATTTTGAGATTGTAAAAGTTGTTGGAGGATTTCAAGATCTTATAATTTTTTACCTGAGCTTGATAATGAACCTATTTGGGTTTCTCATAAGCTAATGTGTGAATTGTTTGATCTAGAGAAGGAGAAGAATGTGAACGTGGACATTTAGAAATGTTGTGAGAAATGACCATGTACTTGCCACAACCAGTGATAGAAGAAAGATGTGAGGGATGAAAAGGATCTGATCCAAGAATTGAAGAGGATGGGCTGCCAAGAGGTGAGCCACTAATAGAAGATGACAAAGGGCTCCGATAATATGGCCCCAAGATGGAAGCAATTGGGCTACAAGGACATGGTCCAAGAATAGAAGATGAGGCTTTCACATAAATGGAAGAGGATGAAGGGCTATTAGGACATGGTCCAAGAATATAAGATAATGGGCTACCAAAAGGTGACTCATATATGAAAGATAATGGAGGGCTACTAGGATATGGCCCCAGGGCAGACAAGGAGGGACTACTCATAGGTGTCTCATAGATATAAGAGGATGAAGGGCTACTAGGACATGACCCAAGAATAGAAGGTAATGGGCTACAAGGAGGCGACACACAAGTAGAAAATATAGAGATACCTAGGGGTGGGTCCAAGATAGAATAAGATGATGGGCCACCTAGTGATGACCTAAGGTGAGATTTTTATTGAGGAATAGTGATAGATAATGAATGATTTGGTAATGAGAAGATAGTCCATGGATCAATGCTAGACCCTGACATTTCATCATGCTCAGAAGAAGGTGAAGATGAAATGTTGGAAGAAGAATCAAGTTCCATGACCTTAGGTTCTTCCTCTATATTCTGATGAAAGGGATCAATTTCTTCACTCTGATACATGATAGTATCAATTTCAAGAAAGAACCCTTGTATATAATCCTCTAGAGGTATTTCTTCATGTAGTATGATTGTTCCATCATACTGGGAGAAATCAATCAGTGGAGGTTATTGTTCTTTGGCCATAGCAGGTTTAATAGAAGAAATAGGTCTGATAAGCAGGGAATATTGATTGAAAGAAGAAGATGACTCAAGAGAGGAAGTAGGATTAGAGGAAAGCATCTCGTGAATGGATGATTTAGATTTATTCTTAGATCATTTTTATAGAAGATAACGTAATGTGGGTTGGAAATTAGGATCACATAGTCTTCCATTAATTTTTGACGTAGGAGTAGAATTGGATGATTTACTAGAGGGAATTTGATTCATTGGACTCTTCGATGGAGGAAGAGGTCTTCGAGGTGACTAAGGAAGAAGGTCCTGTAAAGGAAGGGAGGACCATGACTAAAGAACCAAATCAGATGTTCTATCTAAGGAACTTGGAGTCACACGAGTCTCCAAAGGAGGAAGACATTATTGAGGTGATTTGGAATAAAGGTCCTGTAAAGGAAGGGAGGACCATGACTAAAGAACCAAATCACCTCGAGTGGGGGGAACTCAAATAATAATTTGCATCGGAAGTATCCAAACCATACCACTGACTATGAGCTGAACGTGGGGAATAGGGTACCTAAATGTGAAGAACCAGACGATGTTTAGTCAAAATGGGAATCTTTTGATTGAAATACCTAAACCTAGGTTCCGTATTATCGTAAACATGAGGAAACACATGGCAATCAGTCATTTTTAGCATTGTTTTAAGCACAAATGTCTAGATATAGATAGTGTGATTGAAATAATTCAAAGGGAAGGAAGCAACATGTCTATTCAGGGAAGCATAATGACATCCAACTAGAGATTTCATAAATATGGAGATACGTGCATGATTTTCCAAAGAAGGTCTAAGGAAAATAGACTTCATGATGATGTAATCTCGATGAGATCAAAAAGGATTTTCCTAGAAAATAATTTCTCTAGATAAATGACCATAAGGAACAATCATACAAGTGTGAAACAAAAAGACAATTAATAAGGAAATACTCCCTATGTAAAATGTGTGTGAAAAATGATAGTTCAATGCAAAAATGATCAACACAGTTTCAATACTTACATCAAGCTTGAAATGAACAAGGTGTGAATATTAACAAAGGGTAGATGTGACTCCCAATCAAAGGATGCCACGATGAGTCTAGCAACCACCAAGTCGAAAATGTCAAAGGGGGAGGATTAGAAATGTAATCCATGTAACCACACCAACTGGACACATTAATCAAGCTTCACGAAGAAGTGATATATTAGTGCCAAAGTGGTATTGAAATGAGACAAACATACTAAATGACACTCTTCAAGATTTTGGACAATGTTTTGAAGTCCAACTAAGTTGAAGTGTACTAAGGATGTGCTTAAATGAGGGTAGTGTAATGACACAATGATGACACTTAGATCACGTTTACGAGAAACATGACGTAAGTATTTTAATTGTGTCGAGAAAATGCAAAGAAGGTAACACGTCAAAGGGAGATCAAATGATGACTTAAACCTAACTATTATGATGATCTTGAAATCAAGATCAAGTGGCCATCAAATATATAACAACGCATCCATGCACTTTATACGTTTAACAAATCAGCTGTAAACATGGATGAGTGTAAATGGACAAAAAAGTGGTGAACACTATCGATGATAACACTCCTGAAATATGCCTTCTCTTGTCCTAAATGGGAAACAAGAATGTAAAGGTATAGATCAAAAGAGGAAAATAAACTTATCGTTACTTGGGAAGAGTTTCACCTCATCTGAAGGTAAGAAATAAACCAAGATAAGTAACAAGTTGTAAACTTTGTGATGAGATACACTTAGATCTAACTTAAATGGATTTGTTACGATGTTTGAAAAAAAAGGTTTTCAACCCAAAAAATTTATCGCTTCATGATGGCTTGACGTGATAATGGACTCCAAGACAGAATGGATTCCTTAGTAAGTTATCTCAAATAGGTGTCACAAGTTTATCTAATGTGAGCATGATTTACCCAAAGAGTCACACTGACTTATTTGGGAGTATCTCAGCTTTACTTTACCCCCTTCTGATATAATGAGAAGCTAGTTCATTTAGTTGTACTATCACTGGGGCTGTGATATGGAAAAATTTGACTAAAACTCATAATGCAAAAACTAATCAAGTGGGTAAGTAGAATGCTTCCTATTTCATCCACAAGTTTACTCAGCGGTGGATTGCTTTAGGGTTCTTGGAACCACCCCCATTGTTGTAGCTTAAGGTGTTATGCCAAAGGGGTTATATTCCAGTTCAGCAGATAGGTACGTACCCTTTTTCAAAACCTACAATACATTATGAAGTGAAATGGTTTTTTTATCTTGCTTAACTTAATGTGGTTTTAAGTAGCACACCTTTTGGAACCCTGTATGAAAACACATGTATTAGAAGGTTTTTTGTTTGAGTTTTAACTCCTTTCTCTGACAATCCTTAGGTCCTATATGCAAAGAGTTAGCAATTTTCCATCGAATACTAATATTTAAGAAAGAGAATTTACATGTTTCTTTTGATTCCTAAGATGACCAAAAAAAGCACAAAGGAAGAGCATACACAATGTGAAAATTCCACTAAAACAAATCATATGGAAAGTACTTCATTTTTTTTTCAAAAACATAAAATTATTATTTTTACATGTGACAAAAAAGGTTGTAGAAATGCTTTTAGTCCCCAAGATCACCTAGAAGGCATGAGGAGAGAGCATACATATTTTACAAACCTCATTCTATCTAAGAAACGAAAACACTTACGCTATACTAGTTTAAACAATTAAACAACACCATGTACTTGCTTTGTTAGTTCTTGAAAACTTTAGAAAATTTGAGAAAAATGATTTTACATCTCAGGAAAAAAATTTCAAATTTAACATAGACACCTGCGCACCCCTGTCGACATGTATGCTCCTGTTTCAATGCCTGCACTCATATTTCAACACTTGCACTCCCCGTTGTAAAAAATGATAAATAGTTGAAAATACATGCTGACATGTGTGCTCATAGTTTGACACTTCACTCATAATTCGACGCCTACGCTCATAATTCGATGCCTACACTCACCTCCTAAAAAACCTACAAAAGTCATGTAATTTGAAAATTTTCAAAAGAAAATAGGTTTTTTGTTAGTCAAAGAAGCCTATTTCTAGTTCAAACCCACAAAATATATATGAACAAGGATGACTTATCTCATTTAAAAAATGAATCAAGTAAATAATAAGATATTTCTCCTAGAAAGCAGGAAAGTGAACTTTGAAAAGATTAAAATACCTCCATTAATGGAGGATGGACTTCATGTCCCACCGGGCGTGCCAAATTTATGCAATGGAAAGTTGAAACTCTATGGAATGAGGCTAAAGAACCTCAAAGCTTAAATAACTCAACTATGCACCATGAGATAAGAGATAAACAAGGGAAACTAACATGAAAGCATTATAAGTTTGACAAAAACATCAAAAAATAACATGATAAAGCTTCTCTCTACTATTTAGATCACTAATTAAAAATTAAACCTAAGAAGATCAACTTAGCAATCAAAGGTGTGATTAGTTGTTTATGGTTCTCAAGCTTTCAAGAATGAAGGCTCACCATTAATGGCTTCAAGGCCATTGGTTCTCTCCATATTACTTAAAACTTGGATTATGGATGCAAATGGAGGTGTTAGCTCAAGGAAAATGGAGGAGGTAAGCTTAAGATCAAATTTCTAATTAGCTTAAAGCTAATAAAAATGAGATCTCAAAGCTTTCTTAAGCTTGTTTTGGTTTTGTGTTATGTAAAGTTGTAAGTTTGAATGGGTAGGCTTGGCCTTGTATTTATAGTTGTCCACTTGGGAGAGTTTGGAATTTGGGTGCATGTGGGACTAAATATCAAAAATCAATTTTATATTATATTAGGATAAACATGATTTAGGATTAGTTAAGCTTGGTTTAGGCTAGTTAACTAGGGTTTATGCTAGTTAAACTTGATTAGAAAGTTATTTGAGACTCGCTGAGAGTTGAAAGGAGTCTGATTAACCATTTTTGACTAGTAGATAGCCTAGGAAGCTAATAGAAGTGGTCTAGAGAAAACTAGGGAGGTTTTAAAACCGTCGAAAGGAGGAATGTTTAGCTAATAAGAGAGATATAAGCCAAATAAGTTGAATATGGGAAGAATACGACCGAAAGAGTGTCGTGAATGGGCATCCGATAATGGAGTGAAGAACAAGGAATTAACAAAGTGTCATTAATTGAATGGATTAGATGAAATGCTAAGTGTAAGCATATTTTAGGTGTCTACAGCCGGCTTCCTCTTCCTAAACTAAGCGCTACACTACTCCTAATGTAAAAAAATGGCTAACTACACCTATGCTAACATTTCAAGGGATTGGGGAGAGAGATTTGCAAGGAAATAAAACCTATACTAGAAGTGGTGATGCACCAAGAGAGGGTTTTTCTAGACTCAAGAGGGGTTAATTTGAAAAGGGTGTGCGTACCACAAGTCAACTTCACCTACTGCAACTTAGAGAGGATACAAAATATCACGAACTAGGAAGCATACATTCCTTTTGATAAAATCAATAAGAAAAACACGTTATCAATCTTCCAGTGAAGTAGGATGAACTTGAGAAGGGTGAAAAATCACCACAACTCAAGTGCATGGAATAATCCACCCCTTGATAAACACAATGACCTCCAAAACTTGTAAAATTAACCCTAGTTGCACAGTTCACTTGCAAATATGAGAGAGGCAAATAGAAGTAGAAAAATCATGAAAGGACATATAAGTAATCACTAAACATAATTTTCATTACTTCAAGAACTTGTATAGTGCATCATTTCATCAGGGAAAAAGCATAGGCTGCCATTACAATTTGAGAAGAAAGGCTTGAGAGCCTACAAATTCACAACATCCCATCTTGTGAAGATGGGGGAAGCTTAGAAAGAATGTCTAAGTGTAAACTAACATGTTCCTTCTGTCCACCTGATCCTTCCATTTTACTTGCATGGCTCATAGGAATACCTCATGGTTTCCTTCACTAGTGTACCAGGGTACATGATTTTTGCCTAACTACCTGACACAATGCGGCCTTATTATGCGTGCAAATGTTCTTCTTACCTCACACCCAACCATCTCATAGGTGCCATGTGTATAATATTCACAGGAAATAATTGTACTATCACTGATGGACTGTTTGTCATCTCACCAGAGAACTCCTTCCTTAGATGGCTCAACTACTTTAGGGTCTCAAATAGTGTGCACATAAATTTTGTTCATATCTTCTTCACTTAAGGGATCAACATAAGGTGCAGATTTTCCATTTGTCAAAGGGATAATAACTCATTCTTCCTTGTCCTCAAAACTGATATATCCCTTATCGAACCATAGATAAACATTATTTACATAACACCAAGGGCGTCCAAGTAGAGTTGGAAATTTGTCCGCTTCTGTAAGCGCTAAGACCTCAAAGTCCCTAGTGAACTTGGCCCCATGTATAGTAATGAATGCATCCTTCAAGAATCCAATTGGTATGACCTTAGTCCGATTTTCCATATACATTACATTGGAAGGTGGATTTAATGGAGGTTTTCCCATCTGAACCCATGCATCTAAAGTAAGCACATTCACTTCCATGCATATGTCAATCAAAATCCACCCCTCTACAACAAAATTTAGAGTGATATCCTTGTCATAATCCAAGCTATGAGGAGGGAGATTAACATGTTAAATCTTCCATTCATTTTCAATACCAGCATGTGGAGTGTTTCCCTTTAACAAAATCCCTAGTAAAGGAATAACATTCTCTTGACGTACCATCTTGCATACTTCCTTTAGATCATCAATGTCTGACTGGAAAGTCTCAGCTTCCTTCTTTTTTTCCAACTTTTGTGACTATTCCTTTAAACACTATATTTCACCTTGCATATTTCTGAGTACCTCCATTGCTTCCTGATAAACCTCCTTATGATGTGTACGGTCTAGATATTTTGAATGTAAAACCTCCTTCATAGTAATGGTAGGATTCTATTGCAATGTTTCTTTGGCATAGGTAGCCTAATGCATGTAGTAATCTTTACAAGTACCATCTCATGATCTGGTGCTAACTTTGACCTCCATTGGTTTTCCATGGAGTTTTCTATTCTAACCATCCATGCACCCTTGTTCTCCTATTTATGCTTCTTGCTCAAATGTTCATATAAATCTAGTCACTCTTCATAGCTATGATTCTTTCCAAAAAAAAAAGTAACGGCCTGAAGACACTCGTGCCTATAATGGTCAAGATATCTACACGTATAACATGTTCCACAAGGGAACTAACCTTGTCCACCGCTACGGCCTCTGCCTCTGAATTCACCGCGGTATCCTCGACCTCTATCATGGCCTCCCTCAAAGTGCCCTTGAGTGTGATTGTGATCATGTTACTCACTTTTATCCTTAGATTTATTCTCAACTCCAATATTTTGTACACTAATATCAATGACATCATAGATCTGATCAATCAACCTACAATATTTAGTATTGGGAGTTGTGGAAAAAAAAATCTTACAGTAGCAGGACACATTTTTCCTTATCACACATTACAAAGATGGGCAGTAGTTTGCATCATGGTCTAGTGCACCGATATGTAAGGACATCTATCCTTAGTATGCCCTTCTACTTCACAATCTGTGCACCAAATTCTAGTACGTGTCTCATGTGATGTATTAGCTGATAGTTTCTCCAATTGTTTTTCTATTGCTACAATTTGAGATTCCAAGAATGGGCTCACACAAGTGTTGATGATCCTAACTTCCTCAATAGGAAAAGCTTCTTAAAGCACCTCGCATGGGTCTGTATAAGTTTTATATGAGATCACCCTCCTAAAAGGTGTGATCAGGCCTCTGAAAAACCACTATGCATGTAGAATTGCATGGATATCATAAGATAGTTTAGACAAGAGTGTTTTTACATGAGCATCATATTCTTAGACACTCTCAGTAGTTCCCTGCTTGATATCCTTGAGTGCACTTATACTTTTCTACTCGATCTCAGGGATATAAAATTCTTTAAGGAAAGCATCTTGTAACGCCGTATATAACATCCTCATTTTAAGAATTTAGAAATAAGGGAAGTTTTTTCTTACATAATGTTCTCTATTATAAATTAATATAATTTAGAACACACATTTCATTGCTAATCCATCTCATAACAGAAAACCATATGTAGTTGTAAATGACTCGATGAGACACCAATCTCTCATTCCATGACTCGGTATTAAATTGATCTCTCATGTTAACTTAATAATGTGTATACTATGTATACCGGGTTCCTTTACCCTTTTAGGGGTACCCAAATTTTCTATCTAAGAAGCCTATCTGAATATATGTTACTGATATCCATCTAAAATACTACATCTTAGACTAGGTGACATAGGACAACGCAACCAACATCTTGTGATACTTTGGAAAAAGTTTTTAAACATGTTTACATTCCTAGATGGCATACTTATTTAAAGGAATATATCCCTCACCACACTTGTTCTGTTATCTATAATGGTATTTCCTTACTACTGTCAATTTAACCTGATTCAAGGTTTCACACTAGACAAGGGAAACAACATGCAATAGTGTGAAAGACTACATTTGGTGACTAAGGATACATAGACATACTCAATCTACTTACGTCGATTAGGTGTGTCTAGCTACCCTAAGTCAACATGAGTTGAATTCAACACTAGATCATGGTTTTATCTATGTTTAGGGTGCGACCGTCATTCAATCTTCCACTTACGTTAATCAAGTTAATCGAATTAATTTGGTTGTTGATGCATAGTAGGTTGCGTTATATTTTCCTCGTAATGACCCCTGTAATTATGAAGGTACTATGTCACACTTGTTATGTTCCAACATACAATTGTGTTTCCTCAAATGGAATAACATACTTAATATTATAATTTTCTTAACCCAATTAATCATTATCTTAAATATTATGATAAGAATGCTTTAAGAGTCAAATAAGCATCAGTTAACCTAAAAAGGTTACAAGGTAAAAATTACACAAGAGGTAGGTATGCAGATAAAATATACTTTCCTAACCATTCTGAATACAGGCTTATGATTATCTTAATCTTATCTATCTATTTCATATGTCGACATGATTTAAATTATGAAAGTGTGATAAATAGATCTTTTACTTTAGTTTTGGATTGTAACAAACTTATTGAACTTTACTTTAGACTTCACAATGCTAAAGTCTAAATCCTTTTATTATCCTTTTTAATCATTCCTATTTCAATTAAACAAAATTCTTAAGGAAAAACACAACCAACCATCCTCATAATTTAATCATAACACCTAACATATCTTAAATAAATATTTTTGTTAAATTACAAGGAAAATATCCTTTTTCCTTTAACAAGGACTAATGTCCTAATTATGAAAATACATTACATATACTTAAACACTACAAATAATTCATAATCATTTATATAATTCAATCATATTCATCTTTTTACTATTTAAGGATCCACTAAAGAGTATCAACTTAGTTGTGCTCTTTCACTAGAAAATAGATCAACTACTAGAGCAGGTCCATAAACCAAGAAGCTGATATATTATAAGATATAATAATTTTCTTAATCCTTTATCACTTAAATACCTAACTACCCCCTTCATGAATGATATTACTTAATATTACTTTTATTCTCGAACTGATGGATATAAAATTATTTAAGGAAATCATATCGTAATGCCATATAATCTAGACAAGTCTGATCAGGATCAAAATTCTTGTACTAGTCGTGTGTGTGCCCTTGCAACGTAGTTGTAAACTAGTTGGCCTTGCGCTCTGAATCTATAATTCCTTTCACATGCCATAGTATCTCACACATATGGACATGATCAGCAACATCTTCTATTCCCATATACTCTAGGAGACAAAGTTACATCTCCATGTAAATATTTTGGGGCTAGTGAGGACCATACCCACTAGATCCAGAACCTCCTCTGTTACCTCCACTTCCAGATCCACTAGATCCATCATATCCCAAGTGACCTGTCACTCCTAATCCTCCCCTTGTAATAGGAATTAAACCAGAGGATGCCCTTCCTTGTGTCCCAATAGTGGTGCTAAACTAAACTCCCACAGTATGTGAAGTTGCACTACTCCCAGATGTGAGTCCAAATTTTTATGCACCTGTGTTCTGTGTTGATGACATGCCTGAAAAGGTACCTCTAAATGGACTTCCAAATAACAAGGAATCCATCTTCCTGGCCATAAATGTACTTGCTATTTGATTTACTCATGAACTTGCTAATAAGTCAACTTTACCTCTTCTTACTCTACTACCCAAACTAGCTTGTTGACTGCTGGTTGTACTAAAAACTAGAAAACCAAGCGCAAGGTCTAGGTCGCTAGGTATATTTAGATGCACACTCATGACCCATGTTATCTCTACTAACGTGCTCTCATAAGATTTCGATGAGGGTTCCCTATCATGATTTCCCAAATGGCATATTTCTATATGCTCTAGCTCCACGTCCTCTGTGTGAGCTCCAAATCCTTCATAAACCATCTCTCTCCACAATACCATCCATTCTGCAACCTCACACTACTTCTCTAAATCCATCTCACATGCTTCACTGAACTTAAGTCACCTTTATTCACTTTTCCTCTCTACTGCTAGGTCTGCCATCCTTCACCACACTTGCTCCCGCCCTCGTGCATTGTGGGGTTTAACTAGCCATCAACTTCTCTTCCAAATTCAAGGTTACCATCATGATATTAGTTTCCATTGGAATTATGGTCAAGAGTAAGTGGATATTTAGTACTCCAAAATATAGCTATTCAAAACACCATGGAACCAAGTATCCACAACACGCATCTAAATCAGATCAGCATCATAGATGTCCTAAAATTCTTCTTGCATCCATACAAGTGTACAAAACCTTTAATTCCTTTTAGATGCATAAAAAACAAATAAATTGTTTAGCTCTATGGGAAAAATAGCAAATAATCTCTTATATAAGCAGTCATACAGATTCTACCCAACCCACACACGTGTGTCAAACTTAGATCGAGTGTTGAATCTTTGAGTGTATTCTTCTTCTAAATCTACTATCCACTCCTCAACAATTTATAAGGTCAACTAGTACATCTTCATCATGCAACATCCTAAAAAATAGATGAGATAGAGGTTCTGGCAACAGAACCAATTATGCATCTTGGAATTCACTGTAAATGACCCAGGCACACTGGCACATCACTCGGCCTAAGTTGAGTGCTCACACAAAGTGTGCAAAGGCACCACAAACCTCTATAGATTTTCTTGTACAAAATGTTAGCATGATAGTGCATATGTATATTTAGATTCATAACCAACATTAAACATTCCACAATGCATAAACCACATCTAGTTCTTAGAATATATAAAATATGAACTCAACAATGACTATAACAAGATTTACTATAAAAGAACTAGTTTCAGTCATTTTCAACACCATTATCCATCCAATATGATCCATTGTATTAAATATTGTAAAACATAGAAGATTCATACATTATAAAAGTATCTTCATGACTCATGCATGTGACAAAACCAACAACATAACTCTATAATAATTGACACTTACTTAACCATGTAAATCAATACATATATATAGGGGTGGGGACTTTCCCTTCACCACCCATGCACTATCTCAAAATATGCCACATGTTAATAGTAGCCATGCACCTTTAAAAAAGGATGAAAAACATGCAAGTTCTCTAACAATAGACTTCCTATAGTTAACTCTTAGTAGAAATCATATTATTAGCCTAAACTATGCACGATGCTCAGCTAATGCTTGTTCCCAAAATATGATTTCCTAGACCGCAAGTCTTCATGTATTTTTATTCTCATCATGCTAACTCCAAAAATATTCTTAACAATAGAAATGGCTAAGTACTGATCATAAGTGCTTCAACCATATTGTAGTGTTGCGCACTCTTCCATCACCCTATATTCATGCGCCCAACACTCAACCCATTTTTTCCAACCAATAGTATTCATCACCATCTTCTATGCTATGTGAAGCTACTTCTTGGTCACCTAAGTTCACCTTCCATACACACCCAACTTGTAACTTAGGAGGCACGATGTGACTCTTATTCCTAGGTTAATGATATTCACAATATCCATAATGCAGCCTCCCCTCTGATATATAAAAGTAACAACAATGTCTTCTACCACTACGTCATCCTCCAAGTAAACTTCTATCTGCATACCAAAATGATGTAATCCTATAACTATACCAATTAACTATGCAGTGATGTGGATCCTCCTTCCCAAAAAGTAGGAATATTCCTCATGGACCCACGATATCAACCATTGATACAAGTTCCCAAGCTTAACAAATAAAGGTAACTCATAAATTTGGAGGATCCTCACACTCTCCAAATCATTTTGTACCTTTCCATCATAAACTAACTTCTCCTCTACAATCCTCTAGTATATCATTATAATGGTATCCTTTTCAATGTCTGATTCATGTTACTTCGAGTGATGGTTGTAATCACTTATTTTTCAATTCTGAGAACCTTCCTCAAGTGTTTCTTTTACTTTAACCTTCCTATTCTTTCCTTTTCCCTTGCCCTTGCGCTTGGGTGATATTGTGGTTGTTTTCTTTGGTGTCATTGTTCAACTACACAACTTCTTACTTATCTCTTTACACAAAATCCATGCCCTAGGTGCTATATGACCTTCTTCTCAAATTCTTGCGCCAAGTTTTCACTCCATACACCCTCCTTTCTCTAAGCCTTAATCTTCCCCAATGATTATGTGCCCTAGTTTCAACTATGTGCACTTGTGCTTCTGCAAACCCTAGTTTGATGAATATAAACCCTCACTCAATTAACTCAAAAATCCACACCTTCCCCTCACTTTAACTTCCACCTTAAGGAGCTCCTAAATCAGGCCATGTGCTATCTCATTCTGGTTTACTTTAATTCTCCTTTGTTCTTCATAATATTATAAAAATTCACACTCTACAACTCTTTAAAGGCTCCAACTCTTCATAAGGTAAGAAAATAATGAGCTTTCCCACACTCCTTTTATATATTTCTAAACTGTTATCACATTCATTTCTCCTCACATACCACCATACTACATCTTTAAATATGTTTTTTACTTTTTCTATGCTTTTCTCTTGCTTTCTTCAACATGTGGTAGTTGTAACCTTCTGACACACCACTACTTTCCAAGTTGCATACTTTCTTATGCTCACTACTCTACATCTCCAACCATCTTCCTCTATGCCATATACATAGTAGTCCATCCTATTGCTACCTCTCTCTCATTACACTACGTGGCCCTTTTTCTCACATGTTTTCCAATCTAAGAAAATATCCTTTCAAGCACCATTATCTTTTCTTGCATGGATCATATATGTAGAGTACCCTAATTTAAAAATTTTCAAGAACACCTCTAAACCAACTCTAAGGAAAGTACCAACACCAAAAATTTCATGTTCATACGGTCACACCTACTTCCACCCAACACTAAGATTAATTGCGGTCATCTACACATCAAGTTAAAAAGAAGTAATTGGCTCCTACATGCGAACATGCTTATTATAACAAAATAATAAAATAAAAAACAAAACATGAAATGGAAATATTTTATAAGTGGCAATACTACCTTATTAAAAACACAAGGAATATTATTTATAGTAGGGATTCAGCCTACTCCCATTGAAGTAACCAAGAAATATAGTGTTATCTAATACTTACAATTGACATGTGCATGATACTAGTATATTGGTTACTACAAAGGGTCCCAACTAGTGGACCTTCAACTGCAAAACACTTGTTCTTGATATTCCTATCATGTCAAGCCTTCTATCATTCCTTCTCTATCTTATAGATCTAACGCACCATGGTGCACTTCTCATTCAATTTCATCAATTTATTAATGCACTCCTCCAAAACCGTTTAATCAAATAATCCACATGCGTGCATAATACACAAGGATGGTTATAGAAAATCCATAGTTATTACATTCTTTGTACTAAACACCAACTAAAATGGTGTGTCCTTTTTGAACCATTTATAGGTTTTTATATTCCCAAAGAATGGTTGATACATTGTCATCCCAATCCTTTCTTCCAGCATCACATATTTTCCTTAGTGTTTGTCCTAAGATCTTATTGAAAGCTTTAGAAGTGCCATTTTCCTGAGGGTGATGATGAGTAGTATTATGGTGTGCCACCATAAAATTTTCCAAGATAATTCTTATAGTCTTATTCAATAAACAAGTTCCCTTATCACTTGTCGAGCTCAAAGGGAATCCATACCTACTTATAATATTCTCCCAAAGGAACTTTGTTGTTATAGTTGTGTATTTTTTTTTGGCACAACCTCTTCCCACCTTTTCAAGTAGTCAATACATGTGATGATGTAACACACCATAGTCATGTGTGTGGGTGGTACAATAACTCCTACAAAATCAACAACCCATTTCTCAAAAGGTTCTAAACTTTCTATAGGCCTCAAAGGCATTTCACATTTATTCCCATTTTTTCCAATTCTTTGATAGTGAACACATGATTTGACATAAGCCTAGGTATCCTTGTATAATTTCTCCCACTATAAGCCAACTAGAAGGATCTTGCACATAGTCACATATCCTACATAGTTTCCTCCTGCAATACCATCATGAGATTCCTCCATACTAGCTTTGTATTCGCGCTCTAGAATGTACATGTGCAAAATTTTGTCGTGACCCATTTTATATAAGTCTCCTTCAATGAGATGGTATGGCTTGGCTTTTATAGAAAGTTTCTTCTTTTATAATGTCTTCATTCCTTCTAGTGGAAGGATAGTGTGCAAGATTATTTCTATGTCATCTAGATCAGTTGTTGAGAAATTCAAGTTTAAAAACTATGCATCATGCATTATATATTCAATACTCTACATGTCCTTTCCAAAATTGATTTGTGACAAGTGGTCAGGTGCCAAATTACTCTTTCCTGGCTTGACTACAACTGTATAATAAAATTACTAAAAAAGAAGTATCCACCAATATATGCACCCTTGCAAAATATTTTTTTTGACCAAGTAATTTAATTCCATATGATTTTTATAGAAGATGAACGGCGTGGTCAATAAGTATTGTTGAAAACTACTATTGTGTGTCACCCTAATAAAATTTTCCTTTGGCCTTGAGCAATTATTCAATTAGTGTAGTAATATTTGCATATCCTTTGATAAATTTCTTGTGAAATGCATAAATCATGGATATGCCTCTCACTTTGTCATTGTATAATTTGGATCTACTAGTGTCAAACTCCTACTTGTAAATCATATGGGAGGATCCACATTACCTTCTCTTGATTGTGCCAATAGCCATGCAAATAGGAATTTTTAGAAGCATCGTCATATACATGAAATGGTTTTCTTTAGGAAGGAAAATGCAAGATAGGAGCAATAGTCAATCTTTCCTCAAGGTCTCAGACAACTACTATTGTGTGTCACCCTAATAAAATTTTGAAAAGCCCTTTGGCCTTGAGCAATTATTCAATTAGTGTAGTAATATTTGCATATCCTTTGATAAATTTCATGTAGTAACTAGTATTCCCCAAAAATATATGTACTTCACTTTGGTTAGAAGGTTCTTTTAATTATGATAATAATCATGGGACTAAGCGCAAAATTACTACAATCTTAGTCAAATATACCAATAATCCATCCTTACAACTTATATGCCCAAGTAAAGTGCCAAAGGTTGTAGAAAAAACTACACTTATTGAAGTTGAGAAATATGCTTAACTACTACCTAAACATAAGAGCTGAGGTATGCTTACCTTCAAACATAAGATTCATGATTATCACAGTGATCTTTAAAAATCCCATAAAAATTACAAGCATCCAACTAGGCCTGCAAAAAATTATGGATAAATTCATGAAATACTTACACAATTATACGCAAGAACACGAGCCTAACATTAGGGCTTCTTCAATGGATCCTCAATGCTAATATCTTCAACCTAAAAGGTATGAGAGTATATGGAAAAACTCCCCATTTGGATGTGAAGGTATCTTCTCCTGATCCTTGCACACAATGTGCACATGGTGATATCTTGAGAACCCATTAGTGAAGGAGTAGATCTTGTATCCTACAACTCCTTCAAGGATATCCTCTCCAAATATAGTTGTAAAAGGATCTATGACATAGGCAACATTAAGTTCCTTGTAATCTACACATATCTTAATCCTCCCATCCTTCTTGATGATAATAATCATGGGACTAACGCACTTAGATTCTTCAATCAGTTCAATGATACCAAACTTAAGCATCTTGAAAATATCTTCCTTGACCTTCCAACACAGGTTCAGGTGCATCCTATAAGGCATCTTCTAAACAGAGTGTGTTCCTTCTTTCAACTTAATCTTCATATCTCCTAATGAGGTATGCTTACCTTTCAACTCATGATAACCTTTTAGGAAAAGATCCTGAACATCGTGCAATAGTTCAATGATATTCGTAGCCTCTAATTCTGACCAATAATCCCTAGCGATAGCCTCATTAGGTGGATCCTCAATGCTAATATTAACCTTATTTGTCTTCATAGGAGAATGGTATGTGTGTTCCTTTTCATCTATAAAATCCATTACCTCGTGCACACCATCTGTATGGATAATATCCAAGTTCTCCACTTCTTCATCATCAATAAGGTATACTAGTTTCCCCTTTTCTTTCTCTTTACTTTCGTGGCCTAGTTGCATCTCTTTTATCTCCAACGTATCTTCACGCACCTCATGATCTGGCTCTATAAATAAATGAAGCATTATCTCCTCTTATTTTTTGCTATCCCCCAATGTGATGCACATCATGATCTGTAAATCCTCATGTATTGGTGGCTTATTATAAAAATAATCAAAAATATGAACAATACCTTCAATCATCTCGCGCCATCTTGTAGTCTCCTATTTTTAACTCAGCATGAACATACCACACACATGTGCATCTACACAAAGTGGAATATAAATTATGCACCAAAAGAGATGGTGGTAATGCCTCATTCCCTTATGCCCATTATCTCTCATAGTTATGGACGTGTACCAAATAAGGATTCTTCCCATCATACTCATGTATAAGTGTAGGTACATTATTTCAAGTAAACCTTGTTGAAAAGGTGATTCTCACTTCTCACCAACCCAATAGGTTGTCCCTATGTATTTCCAACTAGTGCACTAATATTCCATGTAATGTATAGACCAACATATTCCTTTTATCACCTTTATTATACCACTCATTCTCCATGGCATGCAAGAAAAAATCAATATTTTCCTCACCAGTATACCTAGCTAACTGCATTGTGCCCAAATCCCTAACCATGCCATGGAAAATTTTAGAGGCTAATATTCATCATTTGGCTAAAATTAGGAATTTTGGAATATGAATTTGGCTATATTTACAACCATTGCAGTGCCCACAATTCACCCAAAATTTCAACAAAAATTATTTATCCCATGTGAATATCCAATGGATCTCCAATCCCAATGTATATTTTTTTTATTGAATCTCCATGTGATTGATGTGATGGGATTTTAAAATATTCTTAGATCTCTAAGAAATGTATTGAACCTTCCTAGTCTTTTGGTCTCATTCACTGACATGTTTGGGAATGCTTTTTGAAATTTGATTAAATTTACCATACATATACATATATATATATATATATATATATATATATATATATATATATATATATATATATATATAGATTGTAGATAATAATCACTAAGTGGAACCTAATCACTTTAAAGAGGTTTAAAAATTTGAAACATGTCGATGCTCTTGATCTGCACAATGTATCTCCTCCCTTGGCCATCACATTTTCTCTATGGATTACTGACCCAAGACCTGACCCCAACTCTGTAACCAAAATTTATATTAAGTACAACTTATTCCATGGGATTCAAGTCTTCTAGAAGCCTTTGGTTAGGAGATCGTCGGAATGGTGACACATGTCATGTCCTTGGTGGGCTTTTGTATATTTGGTGGAGTCTCTATAACTAGTGGGTCTTTTCAATTTAGTGGCATTTCAAATGTAAAGTGGTCCTCTACTTGCAAATAATATCTAATTCCATAATATGATAAGTTATCCTTCATTCACCACTCCATCAAAACTTTACTTCAAAAAAAATATCTTATTTTTCTAATGGCACAAGTGCTGATTTTAAATCATTTTCCAACCTAGCAAATCTAGTTCTAGCCATATTTTCCACGATTCCTATAAGTTATTTTTAGGTGGGTTCCTTAAAATTTTCTTCAAAACATGCATGTGTTGATCATCTTGGTGACTCTTCCTTTAACCTCATGCCTGAAAATTTCATACGTGTCATGGGCCCAATTTTCACATGTAAAACTAGTAGTTTTACTAACAAAATGAGCATCTTCCCACTGAATTACACATTCCTTAGATGGTTCCACATTTTTAGGGTTACACACTCTATATGCATATATCCTATTAAGCTCTTCTTCATTGAAAAGCTCAATATATGGTGTAACCTTCACATAAACCAAGCGTGTGAGCATGCACTTGTCCTTGTTCTCAAAACTGATATATCTCTTGTTGAATTATAATTCAACATTATTCACAAAACAACAAGGATGACCATGCAATGATGGGAATTTATCTACCTCAGCAAGTTCCAGTACTTCAAAATCTGCAGTAAACTTGGATCCTTGAATGGTAATTGAAGCATCCTTCAACACCCAAATAGGAATGGTACTTGTCTTATTTTCCATATACAACACATTAGAATATGGCTGCAATGGGGGCCTTCCCATATGGTTCCAGGAATCCAAGGTTAGAACATTGACCTCTACACCTATGTCAATTAGAATATTACTCACCAGCCAACCATAAATCACTGCATCCAGTGTGATTTCCTTGTCATACTCATGGTGTTGTGGTGGTAAATTTACATGTAAGATCTATCACTCACACTCAACTTCCATGTGTGGTACCTTCTTGTGCAACCATTCTCCCAGTCGTGGGATGATATTCTCTTTTCACATCATCTTACATACCTCCTTCAAATCATTTACATCCTTCTATGGGAGCTCAATATTCTTCATGTGTTCCCTCTCACAGGCTTGTTCCTACAGACATCGAATCTCTCCTTGCAAATGTATGATTACTCCCATGGTATCTTGATATAATTCCTTATGATGATAAGCATCTATATATTTAACATAAACAATATCCTCCCTATAAATGAGAGGTTTTTCATTAAGGGGATCGTATGCGCGCTACTTTTACATGAGTAGATACTAACATGGGCTATAAATCTAGATATGGCATCTTCTTTGGCATTCATTGTTCACGATTTACATGTTTCTTCTTGATTATTAACGTGATTTTATCATTTTTATTCTTACACATGTGCTCATAAATATCAGGGCAGTCATCAACCTTATATTATTTTCCATAGTATGCACATACTTGATTTTGGGGACACTCATGATGGTAATGGTTTGGGGACCCACAAGTGTAACAAGTTATACATGTAAATATTCATCTACCACCATGGCCTCCTCTCCTATATCCACCTCAGAGTCCTCCATCTCCATTATTACAAAATTCATTAGGTTGGGCTTCCTATGTCTGAGATCTACTGGCCACCATGGTCTATTACAACCCAATCTCACATGCCTCATGAATCTGGTCTATCAAATGGAAATCCTTTGTATCATAGGTGTGCATGTAAAAAAAATTTATAGTACATAGAAAAATTCTTCATTGTTGCATGTTGTAAGAGAGGGAAGTTCCAAAAATCATGATCCTTATGGAAATTCTCACAAGACTATAATAGTGCATGAAAAATATTATGTAGACATCTATCCTTATTATGTCCCTCAACATCATAATCAGTGTACCATAACCCACTGCGTGTATCATGCACTGAATTTATAGAAATATTCTCTAATTGTTTATCCATAACGGATATTTATGCCTAAAAAAGGGCTTATTCTAGTGTCTACACTCCCAAGTTCTTCAGCGCGTAAAGATAATTCCAAAGCCTTGCATGGATCTCAGTATGTATTATGTGATAAGGCACTTTAAAATGTAGTTAGCAATCCTTCGATGAACCATTATGCATGTTGGCTCTGATGAATATGATAAGACAACTTGGACAATAGAGTTTTAAACCACACATCATACTTCCTCACACTTTTAGACAATCCCATCTTGATGTCGTTTAGCACGCTAACACTCAGTTTTTCAAACTCTAGAATAAGAAATTCAGCCAAAAATGTTACGTGCAATGCATCATATTCCATCATGTTCTGGTGTGGATCATACTTTATATACCAAATGTGTGCACACCCTTGAATTTTGGTGGAAAATTGACTTTCCTCTTAATCAGTGGTTGTAATGCCCTTAGACCTCTATAGCAATTCACACTTTTGAACATGCTCATCCACATCCTCCACACCTTGATACTCATGGAAGTGAAGAGACATCTAAAAAAATACTTGAGGTG
The DNA here is from genome assembly GCA_019776745.2 of Taxus chinensis. Taxonomy (NCBI): domain Eukaryota; kingdom Viridiplantae; phylum Streptophyta; class Pinopsida; order Cupressales; family Taxaceae; genus Taxus; species Taxus chinensis. Next base: position 624,348,774 of record CM034148.1, on the reverse strand, counting down.
TCTGATGTTGTGGTTTTTGAGGTGGTGTTTATGTTGGCTGATTTGATGCTGGTTAGGGACCTTTTCTTGGAGTAGGTTCAGACCTTGAGCCCAAGCCTCCACTAATATTTTCTCCATGCGGAGGTTGATATGAACCTCTTAAGCCTCCATTGCTACATGTCGTGACCTATGGTCTTGTAGATGAACTTCCTTTTGTCCCAATTGTTGTACTAAACTGGACACCAACCTTCTGTATTATAGTAGCACCTATAAGATTACTTCTAATAGTCTTCAAGCCAACACTTTGTCCTGATGAAGCACCTATAAAATTACCTCCAAAAGTTCTCACAAATATTGTCACTTGTTTCATGTCCATGTGTGCATCCCTAATTTATTATGCTTCCTGAGTAGTAAATAAAATATTTCTACTTGTATCTCCTACCCAATGTGGAGATTCTGATTTCTTACCTTTACTATTATACTCTTGAGTAACTACCTTTGGATGTGGAACACCTTGCACAAGGGCTAGGTAGTGAGGCTAGATTAGATGTATGCCCACAATCCTTTCTCTCTCCTCAAACTCACTCTCATCAATAATGGATGGTATCTCTCTATTGCACTTTCCCAATGTCGAGAAGACATAATATTTTGGTCCCCTCACCTTTTGTGGAGTTCTCATCACTTCCTCCATTCATCATTCCCTTGGACCTTAGCACATCATCAACTACTCTCTATCACACTTTGTCATATTTGATCCTTGTTTCCGCTAGGGTTGTAGTTATCCTTCTCCATGCCTACTCCTACCATTGCACGCAATGGGGATTTATCTATCCATAGGTAAGTTCTCCATTCCCAGTTATATCATCAAGATCTTGATAGCTAAGGGTATCACATGTGAATAGGATACTCTTGGATCATGTAAAAACTATAAATCTACGTTGTCTAGACAAGAATGCATGGAAATTACATACTTCAAAGTATAATTGCATAGTACACCTTCCCACCACCGATCCACAACTTTATTCTATATCTCATTTGAATTATAAATGGTTTAATAATATTCCTACATCCAAGATCCCTTTCCTAGGTGGAGACCTCTATTTTCTATATAAACTGCCAACCACCAGTACAGTTCTACATGTATAAAGCTAAATAACATCTCATACAAGAAGGCGTATAGATTATCTTCCACCCACTTTTGTGCACTAAAATCAGGTCTAGTGTTATATCTCTATGTAAAAGTTTACTGGCCATCTTTTATCCAGCTCTCAATACTCTCCAAAGACATTCGATACATCATTTACATGTGACATCATAGTAGAAAAATTGAAAATAGGTCCCAGAAACAGAACCAAAAAGTAGTCTTGTTTTAACCCAATGAATAGTTATTTTCATTGGTACTTCATCCAGACAGAGTTTGGATCTCACCCGAAGCAAGTGGATCTGTCAGGTCCCTCCTTTGTTATGTTTATTGAAGGTTGTCATGCATATTCATCATATTCATAACCAATACATATATTTATGCATAGATAATCATCATAACCATGACAGTTTAGAAACACATACAATAAGGAAATCATTCATTAAAGTTAATAATTAATATCTAAACTTACATATGCAAATTACAGTCACTTATTTATTGAAAAAACCATAATCAAACACATAAGGAAGGTGATTATGATATCCTCATTACAAACATGTGCTGGACCATGTGCGCTCTCATACAAACTTAGATAATACTCATACTAGTACTCTCTATCTCCTTAATTCACACTTGCTAAAAGACTCACTCTCACATACTAGTCAAAACAAAGGTAAAACACTAATACTTGTAAGGTGGGTACTTTCCCTTCACTGTTTACATGTCTTCATTCCTAATAATAACCATGCTTCCAAAATATTTCATACTTTTTACATTCTAAGCTAATAATAGATTAAGCCAATTATACAACATGCTTTAATCCTACTATTAGATATCCTCATGTGCTCTCCTTATCCCTACTTTGCAAGTTATTTTCAACTTATAGCCCTTACTTTGCCACCAATTCATTTTCATTTTCTTTATTTCTATACCCTTTCTTGATCGACACTCTAACTCTATTTTTATCCCTTTCTGGAAAGTCATCTAAGCCCATGTTCATTCATAGGCATGCGTGCATCCCTATGCTCTGACATATCCCTCTATTACACATTCCCCTTGTGTGTTACTCTAATCCCCTGCATGCACACCCTTTCACGTAAGCCTTTATGCATCCATAGATAGCTAATTTTCCTAATCAATTATACATATCTTTCAAGCGCTCCCATAGATATCCCATAAGCACTTGAGATGTGAGAACATCGATGAATGCAATATGGGACAAATCAAGAGCCCTGTAATAGGGAAAGCTTTAAGAGAAATGAGGCTTGGGATAAAAGTACATCGATCATTAACATGTTTCATCAATTGATGAAGTCACTGAAAAATCAATTGCATGGATATTTTATCTATTAAAATAAACTCAGAGGCTTAATTTAAATGGACTATTTGGGAAGTCATTAAAATAGAAACTACATGATCAACAAGGAAAATAAGATGAGTTAACACCCAATCTATTAAATTAAAAATAGAAAATAAGTTTCATAAATAAATAACCAACATGAGTTTGAACAAAGAAATAGAAAATAAAAATCATGAAACACAAATTTAGAATGAATGAGCTAGAAATAGAAATGGATGTGAGACATTTTTAGAGAGGGCCATCAATAAAGAAACAGAGGGAAAAAATTATATTGTGGAGAAGTTATAAAAAAGAAGGAGAATAAAACACATAACATATAGATTCTGAGGGAGAACTTAGACACATAAATTGGGAGAGAGAAGTACACAAAATGTAGATCTACTAGAGAGATCACATGCACAAATTTAAAATTAGGAAAAAGAAAGATAGAAAATTATGTCAATCCATAGAGTAAGAGCACATAGAACTAGAGATAAGGACTTAGAGATATGAAAATAGGTTGAGAGCTCAAATAATATATCTATACAAAGAGGAAATTGTATCTTTCATAATCCAATTTTTATTCCATCCTTGTTTATATTATTTTATCTCATAATTTAGCATGTTTTTGTACATTATGTATTGATTAAGACTTTATAAAATTAGGTCATATGTCATTGAATGAACTCATGGGTTCACAAATTTCTCTGTGTATGGTAGTAAATTGATGATATAGTCATTCCAAGAAGCGATGGAACCATTAGAAAGGCATAAGTACTATTTGTATTATATTTTATCTAGCATATATGGGAAGCACCTACAAGAAACATCCTTATGAAGGATATATATATATATATTTAGAATGCAATTCATATAGGCTTGAATATGTTCTTCTATAGTTCAGGTGCCACTATATACATAAATAAAGAAAATATTGGTGGATTTTTTGGGCATGTCATGGTGATGTGAGAGCATTTTGGTTCACGTGTAATCTTGCATCACCAAAAAAGTAATAATAAATAATAAGGAAATTTCAAATTTTGGCTCATGGTCTCTTGTTGGCATTTTATCAAACATTTGGCATACATATGTTATTGATTTCAGAGTCTCATGCCTCCACAACAAAAAAAAATTATATAGGTTTGTTTGTTTTTATAAGGACATGGTGTATCAATAACCATTTTAGAAAAGAAGGCTCAAACAAGGAGTTACACATGTATGAAAATAACCCAAAAACACTTATGAGAGGACAAAAAATGGTTTTATAAATGGTTGTTTGATTTATTGATGAAGAGGAATTTTGGGATGCCTAAAGTATGGGGGAAATGCAGCCAAGAAGTGGAGAGAGGGAAGCAACAAAAAATCACAAAAAAAAAGTGAAAGAAGGGAGGAAAAGGGGCATTTTTTGGGAGTAACTGGTTGGGATGACTGACATAACGAGGGTAAGATCTAAACCCACATTGGTGGTTGGTATTTCAATGTAGAATGTACACCAAATTACTCCAATGATAAATACCTATTTTGTAGAGAGTATTGAGGTGCTGAAAAATATATCTAAGGATTTGTAAAAATATTTGTAAGTTGTGGAATAAAGTTTTTTATCACAAAAAGAATGGTGTTGACCATGTAATAAGATCATTTGAAGTGTGTATGATCTTAATTTAAAGTAATTAGAAATACAAGTTCATCTCATGGCTATTTATGTTGTTTATGTATATTTCTATTTCCTTTGAGAACCAAAAATTAAAATTTGACCAAAGCAATAGTATTCTTTCTACGTAAGGATCAACTAAGGTTAAGATTTTGTCTAAATAGGATGAGAGATTAATTTTGAGTACTCATATGCTATATTTGATTTCTCATTCCCACATGTTATGAGCTTAATTTTATTTAGTAGCTTACTAGTTTTTAATTCTCATTAAAATAACAGAAATTCCAATTACCAAGCATATTTGCGCTAGAAGTGGTTAGATAACATGAAATAGGTGATAAATCATTACATAAGTTGTGTTTAGGCTACTAGGACTTAGTTTCATTCATTTGGCCCCCGACATAGATGATTCAATAAAATTTAAATCTTAAACAGAAGAGTGAGATCAAGTGAATACAGTAGTAACAAACAATATTTATCATGAAAGAAGTAATAATGTTTGTACAATAGGGAGATATGAGTGAATTAGCTTGTATTTAGATATCTAGGATGGTTCTATGCTAGAAAATGAGTGGAATAGGATGGATTTTTTCTAGATGTGCTTTTTCTAAGAAACAAAGATCTACAACTCTTTCATACAGGACCTCCCAAATGAAGACATGACCATGTGGGCACTAGTGTTTGAATTGGGAACTAGTGTCCTGGAAATAGATCTACTTCTATTTTTTTTTAGGATATGAACTTTTATTCTTCCTTTCTCTCTTATTCACTCTAGATTTTGTGTATGGTTCCTGTATCACACTTGAAGCTACAAAAAAAACCCTAGTTACCTACACAAGGCTCAAGCAAATATTAGATAAATTAAAAAAATGCATATACTTGAGTCAGACTGACCTCGGCGGTCATCCCAATGTGATTTTCACCTATCATTGTGTTATATTTCAGATTCTATGCAGTTCTTGTGTGTGTTTGTGTGTGTGTGTGCGCGCGTGCGCGTGCGCGCGCGTGCATGTGTGCACATTTGTGTGTGTGTGTGTGTGTGTGTGTGTGTGTGTGTGTGTGTGTGTGTGTGTGTGTTTGTGTGTGTGTATGTGTGTGTGTGAGATTGAATTACATCCCTTGAAGTTAGGTTTCCCTTACGCTAGTTACACTAAGATAGAGGAATGCAACTAATTTCCCTAATGATAAATGTGTGGTATGAAATTCATAAATACCCCCTCTTATGAAGTGAATAATGCATCCTAAATGTATTCCTTGAATGTTTCTCTTTTCCCAAGTAGTAGATAATAAGTAACAACCCAAAGTTGTCCATATCCCGTAACAATAGTGAGTAATTTGTGTATATATATGGACTCCCTTGTTTTAATTTCGACACTTAATGACACCAAAGGATGACCCAAAGAATTAGAAAAGATCTAAAGTTAAGTATCTAAGGGGTAATTTATGAAAACCAAAGAGAATGGATACAAAAGTATCCTATAAGGGACACTAACACTCGGTGCACTAGTGTCCTTGATGGGCAGGTATTGTCCCAAAGCCAAGAAATATAAATAAGAATAAGAACATGAGACATGGATCCTTGTGACTTAAACAAAATGATGTAAATTCAAGAAGTATAAGACAATTTCACAATAAAAATCAATGAAAAGAAATATGAAGAACTAGTGAAAAAGGTGTTACTAGTATCTATTCTTTGTACTTAGAAATCATGTATATAACAACATACTAGAGGCATGATGTACTAGTGAAAAGTGCATAATTTTGTGTCCACATTTTCTGCCCTTTATGTTAGTTTAGATTAAAATTCAATTGTATTAGAGGATATAATAAGAACATACATGTAGATGGCCAAAGGATTTGTAGCTGAGGCATGTTAATAGCAAGAATTATAGCCTGTTGAAAACCATGGATCACCATGTTTTGATCCATGTGTGGTGAATGTGTTGTCTCAGATAGGAGTTGTTAGATAGAAATGTACTATACAGATATAGTGAGACTTTGAAACTTGGAGATTGAAGAAGGGGTTGAGAGTGATCAATTCCTCAAACATGGTGTGAAAAATCTACGGATTTGAGCATCCTATCGTTAAAGATAAATGCATGTTGGGAGATCGATCAACTTTGTCTCTACGCCATGACACTTTATCAAAATAGGTTCCAACTTGTTGTCAGAAATAAAGTGAACCAATTGTTACTTACCTGACTAGTCACATAAAAAAACCTTCATATTAGTGGAAAAGGATAGGAAATGATGTCTCATTATCCATCAACTTTATGATGTAAGGATGTAAACCAAGAGAAATGGGAATAGTACTTGAACTTGATTACCTCCCAAGTCAGGTCATCTAGAAGGGATGTCAATACTGGTAGAATTATAATTTTGAAACAAAAACTTATATTGATTGAACGCATAGTATTTGATTGAACTGAGGGATTTGAACTATCTTTGAAGAGTTAAATTTCCCTCATATTAGGTCATTTGAGAGGAAAGTTGTGAGAGTCTGAGAAATATGAAGAACCTAAGATAGTTTTGCACTTGAAATAGATTAATCATTATGATTTTGAGTTGACATTAGAATGTAATATTTGATTGAAATTGATTGATTTTAACCATCTCTAGAAAGTTGACCTTCCCCTATACTTAGGTCATTTGGGGATGAAATATGAATCTAGAGTCCAAGATGTTTTTTCACTTGGAATATATTGAACTTTGTGATTTTGAGTGAGATACGTTTTGTAAGGATTTGAAATATTCACTTCATGATCAATTGAAAATAGTGTGACAGTGCGCATAGTGTGGTTGTTATGTTTCATGTTCATAAATTTTCTTAAATCATTATACGAGGGGTAATAAGATAACCCTTTGAATATTTTCCCCATGTTGAGTAAAGGGTGAGAAGCAAGATGACAGAACCATGAGCCAAAAGAAAATTAGATAGAGTGTTTAGGAGAGGGGTCAGAAATGTATATAATAAAATAGGTAGTGATGATTGAAAATAGAAGCATAACATGTAACAAAATTATAGTAAAGTGTGGTATTCAATTGTAAATGTAGTTATACATGTCGAAGATATAGGTTCTAAGGCTAATAACAACACTAAAAACAGACAAGCGAAGTTCTCAAGATATGATAGAAACATTGTGCTAGTGAATTAGTTTTCCTATAAGAAGTATAATAACTATACATAATTGTAGTAGAAATAATATTTTACTATAAATATATAAGGTTTGAAAAGTCAATAGTAATTTCATTTGTAATTTGAATCAGATGTGATTTTGAGCTCTGGATTGTGATGATGTACACATGCATGAGAGAAAATTTCAACGAGGTTCTTAGAGGTTGTAGAGGTGAATTATCAACTTAGATGGTAGATCAGCTAGTAAGTATTGTGTTTTTTAAAGTATACTAGGCAGTAATATAACGATGTTTTAGCCTTTTTACATTTTTTTGAATTTTTTGATGAGATTTGGGAGATTTTTGTCCAAGATGGATCTAGTGGGGATGATTTTGTCCTTTGGATGGTACCATCTAATTTTAGGCAATATTGTCCAAGTAATTGGGAGTTAGTGTCTAGGATAATGGGAATTTTCTGTATAGAAGTCTATGTGTGAGCTTTGTATCATTTTTTTACATGACTAAGATCACTAACTTGTGGTTTTTTGTGCTTTTTGTGTCGTGCAGAGAGAGATATATTCACGAGAGTTATCATGTCAGGAATAGCATTTATTCTACTCTTGTTGGAATTGGGTCTATAGGAGGATGAGTGGGACATATTAGACCATGTTGGGTTGCGGCACATGTCACTGAGATTGCGGGAGGTGGTACCCCATAATATGCATTTATTACTACAATTTATGAGAGATGGTGTGTAATATACATGTACATTTTTTGGTTACCTATTAGAGAGATGACAGTGATAATTTGGAGGATGTGTATAGGATACTACAGTTTCTAGTTCATGGGAGATCAGGTTCAGGTTATACCCCCAGGTGATACATGATGAACAAACAGAGAGATGTGAGGAAGTATTTTACAGGGTCTCAGACATAAGTAGATTCATCAATTACCTCTCGATGACATAGTTAATCATTAGGTGTTCCATGGTTTAGGAAGTTTATTGTAGTTTTATTTGCCTCATGTGTAGTGGTTGATGTAAGGAGGTGTGTCCATATCATATAGGATGCATGAGATTTGTATGAGTATAGAGTAGTCATGGACATGGTATGATTGGATCCATTACATGTTAGTCTAACTTATATAGATATTTGTATAGGTTTATCAAGAGGATCATGGTGGATGGATTGGTGCTACTACACTTTTTACATATGGGCATATGAGCACATAGTAGTAGAGGCCATTAAGTGGTCTATGAGTAGATTAGGTGTGATCAAATATTTTTGTAGCTAGATGGGTTAGATTGAGGGGTCATGGGTTTTGATACCATGACATATAGGTCTATTTTGGATAGGATGGGGCCATGGTGTAATTATTTAGAGACCCTGTATATGGACTATGGTGGCTGAGATGAGGACCATGTGTTGAGATTACGATGCATCTGACACATGAAGTATGTGGTTAGAGGACAGGTTTCTAGGAGTAACTAAGTTCTTCTAGTATGAGTTTGTGTCATGGTATTTTTGGATAGCCTAGGATGTGCTCTCTAGATCCATACATATGTACATAGAAGTTATTTATGTTCCATGAGGATAGTAGGGATGAAGCCAGGTCCCATAGGATCCTAATTATGCCTATCACGTGCGAATGAGGTGGATGTAGAGATAGTGTCTGATTTAAGTAGATGACCTGGGGTGTACCCCAAGCCTATAATACTGGTGGTGGGTTGAGCACTGATGGGTGTTATTAGTTTCCTATAGTGGTGGATGTAGTGGGAGAGCCACTAGGTGTGTAGGTAGAAGGAGTAAGGGCCAACAGGAGGTTTAAAAACCTACCCCCGAGGATGATACAGTGGTGGAAATAGTTACATGGTGATATACCTTAAGTAGGATGTATTATGATTTGTATTATGTAATGTGGTGATGAGGTACTAATAATGGTTGGGTATTTCAGGTGATGAGTATTGGAGCGTGATCATGGATATAGCAGTAGGTATGCTTGACAGTGAAACAAATTTGATTCCCATATGTATTTATAGGAGGATGGCTATCTTGGAAAGAGTGTGGATCACATTTCTAGGAGAGCATGCTCACTTATTTGATCCTATGTGGTGGTGGTGGTCAGCCATGTATAGTTTTGCAGTTGGAGTGAGATGAGGCTAGGATGGAGACTAGACATAGGCGAGAGAGGATCAGTTGGAGGAGATGGCCTAGCACAAAGCATGTTTGAGAGATACATGGAGCTCTAGAGCTCGATAGGGATGATATGTAGTATGCAGGTAGCTGAGGCATCATTGTTACTAGACTCGGTTAGAGGAGTAGCGGTCCTAAGAGCATATGAGGAGATCTAGTGGTGAGGCTTATATGTTTAGAGATCATCTAATAGTATCCTCCAGTAGTAGTGAGGAGGATGTATGATATATGTTATAGTGGGAATTTCCTCTTGATTTTGTATTATGAAAATTTTGAGAGATGTATATATATATATGTGTGTGTGTGTGTGTGTGTGTGTGTATAATGTGTATGTACTTGTGTGTGTTGTGTGTGTGTGTGTGCGTGCGCGCGCGCGTGCGTGCGTGCATGTGATGAAGTCATTTTTGATATCATGATGTGTACTTGTGTTATTATATGATTTTTTTATTATATGATTTGATTGAATATGATATGTTGAATATGTTAGATGATATAATGGTATATATTGGGAAGATGTTGTAGAGTATACTATATGTTTTGATAGTGTAGATAATGCATTGATGATGATAGGTAGTGGATAGAATATGCATGTATCAAATTGAACTTATAGTAGTAATGATAAATGAGGATGAAGATAAACTAGGAAATAATAACCTCACGTAGTGACAGATATATAATGGCATACAGTTATAGAATAAATATGAAATCATGTATCCCACTAAGGAACCATATAAAATCTAACTGGAAAGAAGGCGATGACTACGCACTAAGTGAGCTCAAATGATGCAGTGTCATGAGCATATGTGCCAAATGATAAGTACGAAAGTGATCATAGCAACACTAGAATCATGTGAATGAAAAAGGTGAGTGGTGCTCCTTTGCAACCCATGTATATCTTGGAGTTAAATAAGAAGTGGGCGACATGCCTCATGCGTAGTAAAAACCAAGGGAAGAGGTGAAAAAATGACCTTAGGAGGATGAGAGGTAGTCAAAGTAATAGATGTCAGTATGTGGTGCTGTGGCAAGGAGAGTAATGTGATCTATCAGCATGGTGTGCGTAAAAATAATGACACCCTTTTCCTCAAGAAATTAAATCCTATCATGGAGTTCATAACAATAATTATCTCTATGACCATTAATCCTATGGAAATTACATAATGGATGGTTATGATTACAGTCATAACTGATGAGGAAGATGATTCTCATTAGAAGGTAGATAGAATCAACTTCTCATCAAGAAATGTGTGAAAAATATCATGAAGGAATAGCAATAATGTGATAAGTATAATGGATCCTACCTAGGAGGGGGAGTGAAACGTGGTGGAGGTATACGAAAAATGTGATTTACTGATCATGAGTATGTCTAGTAGGATATGGGGAAATGTAAAGGTGGTGCAATAGGAGGAAGAGAAGATGTAGTAGGTGAGATAAGTGGTAGAATAACTAGGAGCATGTGCAATAGAATGTTCATTAATAATATCTTGTTCTAAAGTTATAACCTTAAAGTAAAGAAGGTGTAAAATATTCACATGTATCATATAATAATTTTTATTTCAAAGGAAGAATCAAGCCATGAAAAAATATAATATTACATTTCTAGATCAATATGGCTGATAAAGTAAATGATGCATGTAATATTTGAAATGTAAGATATAATCGTTATTAGATTTAAAGTAAGTTGGTTCTTTCCTTTGTACAACGAAGGAAAATGCTCAAATGTGACTTTAGGACCATTATTAGAAATAAAAAATATAATAAATGGTTCTTCCATATCAAGATAAGCACTAATAGATACCCTTAGGGGAATGATGAGAACTAATGAGAAGATAATATCAATAAGAATACTAGGAAATTATTTAAGAACTAATCTATCATCATAATGTGAATCCATATATAATCTTAGAAGCCTTAAGATGAATATAATGATTACCCATTCCATTAAAAAGTGTAAAAGTACGCAAAATAAAACCCTTATGAAAAAGTTGAATTGTAAATATTTTTAGGAATAGGATTTCAATGAAGAGAATTATTATCAGTGCTATCATAATAGGCCCCACTGTTAAATGTAAGGGTATGTATATTATTTTGTAAAATAACCTACAACAAGCATAAAATAAATATACTTCTTGAGGAGGAATGACATAAACATTAGTGGGGTTCATTAAGGGGTTGACTATTGTCCATTATAATTAGCCATAGGGATACATTAGTGGGTTAAAAGTCGATATTGGGATCAATTAAGTGGAGAAATTAGGAATAGGAACATCTGAATAATAATCAATAGGAAATTAATTTTACACACTTTTATCAACGAGCTCAGTAGAAGAAGGAATATGAAGAAACATTGCACACATTATCATTGATTATCATCATTATGTACACTACTATCTTTGGAATATATCAAGAATATAAACACATGAATCACTATATTTTTACATAATGTTAACACCTTATGAGAAGTAAAATGAGTACTAACATTCATTATGAAGCATCACACAAGATGTTGAGGAAGAAATTTATGTACTTTTTATGCATAATATTTAATGAACAAAGCACTATGGATCAAAAGAAGAGAGATGGTGTCTAAATATCATTATCAACAAAAATAGTGTCAGCTCCAATGATTTATCCATATATAAGTGGAGAGGATGAAGAATAAATAGGTTGAGGGACATTTTTAGGCTAACATCTGAAACATCAAAATAGGTACGGGTATCACGATCATCATTAACAAGACCTTCCTCATCCATGAAAAGTCTAACCAAATCCTCAACACATGTATCACTTTGTAGCAATAGAAGTCAACATCACTATTAGATTCAAAAGAGCCTAGTAGCCTCAATGGGGGGGTAACACTACAACATCATACGACCAGGGTTTTAAATAATCTTTGTAATATACAAGAGGAATATCAGGATAAGATGTATTAGTAATATGTTAATTATGATTAAAGGTCCACCTCCTCTTGGGATCATTTACAAAAATAGGTTGAAAAATAATCATTGGAATAGGATCATACTTAAGGGAAGGAGATTTTGAGATTATCGGTTTCACATAGAATTTTTTATGAGTCCATGAGAAATACACAAAATGAGTGATCCTATGGAAATCTAGGGTTCAATCAATAAGTGGGTTCAAAATATTATTTAATAGAAATTAAATATTTATAAGAGTATTGAGATCAAATTAATACAACAGTCTAACAAGTAATATATATCATGCAAGAAGCATGAGAAAGTGTGTACAATAGGTAGATAAGAGTGACTTATCTTGTATTCAAAGATATTTGGGCTGATTATGGGATATAAATTGAGTGGAACATGCTGGAGTCTGGATACTAGGTATTCTTCTATCTGGGAAACTAGGATCTACAAACTATTTTAGACAAGACCACCTAGATGAGGACAAGACTTCCTAGGTGCTAATGTCTAAAGTAGGTGTTAGTATCCTGGAAAAATCTCCACTTCTGATGTTTTTAGCGATCTGAATATTGTATTCTTCCTTTCTCTCTTTATCACTATCCAGCTTTGTTGTAAAGTTTTGGTATCGTCACACCTGAACCTGATAAAATAAACCCTAGCTACCGACACAGTAATTAAGAAAACATGATATGAAATAAATAATGTATCTGCTTGAGTCAGATTGACCTCGGTGGTCACCCCAATGTGGTTGTCACTGAGTTTTGCACTATATTTCAAACTCTATGTAGTTCTAGTGTATGTGTGTGTGTGTGATTGAATTATGTCCCTTGAAGCTAGGTTTCCCTTATGTCAGTCACACCAAGATAGATAGTGCCACAACTAATTTTCCCCCAATGTTGAATGTGTGAGATGGAATTCATAAAATATCATCATCCTATGTAGTGAATAATACAGCCCAAATTCAGTACCTTGAATGTTTCTCATTTTCTCAAGTAGTATATATCGTAAGTAATAGCCCAATTTGTTGAGCCAATGCCTAATAATAATTAGGAAGTTGTGTATATATACATGAATTCCTTGCTTGAGTTTGAACACTTTAGTGACACCAAAGATTATGACCCAAAGAATTATAAAAAGACCTAAATTTAAGTATCAAATGGTAACTTAGGAAACAAAATACAATAGATAAAATTTCCCAAAAGGGACACTAGTGTTTGGGTGTTATTGTCCTTAATGGGTGGTATTGTCTAAATCTAATAAAAAGAAACAAGAACAATGACAAAGATAGGAATCCATGTGACCCAACTAAAAATTTACAAATCCAAGAAGTATAAGACAATGTAGCAATCAAAACCAATCAAATAAATTGGAGGAATAAGAAAAATGTGTCACCAATTTCTAATAATCATACTCAAAAATCATGTATATAAAGACATACTATAGGCATGATGTAATAGTAATAAGTACACAATTTTGTGTCTACACTAGACTAAATCAATTGATATAAAAGAAACATTTTTCCTTTTTGGGTTGTGATGTAGGAGAATCATTGAGGCTTAGGTGTCTAAGTATGTTATTTAGTCTATGCAATGTTGTCAAAAGTGTTCTCCCTCCATATTGGAGGCATTTAAATTCAAATATGTATGTAACTAGGTTTGTGGGAAGTGAAAATGTTTGGTACATAGTGGATTTAATTAGATAAGGTGAATACATGCCAAATAATTCCATGTAAGTGTTGTCATGCAAATATGCAATAGGTAAATTAGAAGTTTCCAAGCATGAAAAATATACCCATATGCCAAAATTTTCATGTTTTATCATTCCCAGGAACCGCAAGTCAAATCTGTTAGTTTGGTCACCCCCTATTTGATGTCAAATTTGTCCCCTATGTGATTTAGGAAATTCTATTCATTCCCCCTAGGTTATTTTAGGATTCCATCAAAAGATGCTATCTTCTGGCAGTATGGAGAAGGGCTATTGTCAGCCTTCCCAAGACTGGATCAACCCCCCTGGAACAAAATGGAAGGAAAAATTCAACATGGAGGTGAATTGAATACCTTAGAACATAATGGAAATGATATTGGAAGGTTTGGGGAATTTTTTAAAGACTTGGGGCAATCTGAGTAAAAACATGGTGCACAAGCCTAGGCAATTCACAGGCCTAAAACAACTGATGGGATTTTGAAGAAGATTTCAGGAGCTCCAGATGTAGTTAGAAGAAAAATAAAACATCTATAGAAATATAATTACAAGACCTACATTATGTTAAAATAATATTTTTCACAAAACCTTAGTGCATAGGATTGGTAGGAAGTTTTTCACAGGAATAAGTAAACTCTCAAATCACAAATCCTCTTTTTTATAGATCAGATCACTAAATCAAGACATGATACCCCCACTATTGCATCCAAAATACCATTTCCTGTCAGGATCATATAAAATTTCACCAATACATTCCACCGGGAGCTCAAGTTATCCTCTTTCTAAGTTACCCTCTCAAAGGCAGTTCATGACTTAGTCATTTTTTTGGAGGATCCGTGTCAGCTCCAGGACCACCATGGAAAACAATGTCCCTTATGTCCTTAAGGTTAGGGACATAAGACATTGAATAATTCTCCTAGACCCCTATGGGGATCCTTTTGGACATCCATGTGACCTACTTACTTGACATTTCATCCCCTAGGTGCATTTTTTGAGCATTTATTCCCTGTCATCGGATCAAGTGCTATGTGTCAGCTCCAGGACCACCATGGAAACTAATATCCCCTATTTCCCCAAGGTGAGGGACATCAAACATGGAAAAATTCACTCATAACCCTCTGGGGAGCCTTTTAGACATCCATGTGACCTGCTTACTTGAAATTTCAGCCCCCAGGTACATTTTTGGAACATGTATTCCCTACCGTCTGATCAAGCACCATGTGTCAGCTCCAGGACCACCATGGAAAATGATGTCCCTTATTTCCCTAAGGTGAGGGACATCAAACATGGAAAAATGTTCCTATCCCCCTATGGGGTGCCTTTAGGACATCCCTATGACCTACTTTTAGCCCCTACTGCTTTAAAGCTGATTTTGGAGCACTCATTCCCTGTCGTTGGATTGCAGTGACATGTTTTCCTCTTGATCACCATGGATTTTGATGTCCCTCACATCCCTACAGTCAGATAAATCAAACATGAAAAAAATGTGCCCAAATCCAACCTAAAAATTTCAAAAAATTTATAACCGTTAGCTGTTTCTTGCTGAATCTCCATTACCATAAGAAAACTGCAGAGAACACCAGTCCACCACTCTGCCATTGCCAGATATTGAACCAGCTCCATTACAACATATCATCCTTAACTCCATGATGGAACATATGTCTCGTAAGAAAAATTCATCGAGAGAAGAAGAAGAAATAAAGAATAGAGAAGAAGAACAATGGAAATCCCCATTGCCATGAAATCGAAATTCAAACATATCTTGCAAACTGGTGCTTGGGTTAACGAACCATTTGTTGCTGAGTTTTCTCTCTTAAAGGCCATTAAAAAAACACTTTCAATCCTCCTTTGTGGTGCATAGAACATTTATAGTGAAGAAATCTCATTTCTGGCCCAATGAAGGAAAAATTGAATTTCCCATCAAACCGTTTGCCGAATTGAAGGGAAATTTCTCATGAAGCATAAGAAGCAAAAACCTATCACAATGGAATTGATTTCATTTTGAATGGAGAAAAAAACCAAACCTGAAAATTTCAAGCTCCATTAATGGCCACCATGAAATATAAATGGAAAAACTCAGTGAGCTACCTCTTAGCTTCTCAGGGTTCTAGTGGGTGAAATCACCAAAAAATTAGAGGAAACGATTGTCGAAAAATCTAGTTTGACACGAACTAGTTTTCACACCATGAAGTCCCTAATTTTTAGGGATATGGAGGGATGTGTTTTTTATTACCATTCTTCCCTCTTTGAATAATTTTCAAATTCCTGAAGATCTGATCGGTGAAATCATCTGAAAATTGGAGGGAATGATCATTGAGAAATCTAGTTTCACGTGAACTAGTTTTTGCACCATGAAGCCCTATTTTTTAGGGATATGGAGGACTGAGTTTTTTTAGTATTCTTCCACTTTCAATGAAAACATCATTTTCCCACTTGCTTAAATGAAGGAATTACTCAAAATTCGGTGCGTGTAACCTTGGAATAAAACCCATAATTTCAAGACCTTTTTTGTCTCAATTTGACATTCATGGTGCACTTACTAAAAATAGCATGTATCCTTACATAGGGATATGTTACTTTGGTTAAGATACCATTTGGATATGCCATGAATAAGGTGATGAACACAGAAGGAGCATCGCATAAAAGGTGATAAAAAAGGTCATCTCGGCTCACAATTCACACTTACTAAAAATAGTAAGTTACACTCAAAAAGTAGTTTTGGCACAATGGGTTGTACAAGGATAATCATTCAGGGGGACATCATTTTTTGGGATAATATTAGAAATGTTTCATAGCTTATTCAAGATCCATCTTAGTTCATTCAACTTTGTGAGTGTTCGTGAGCTAATTTGGAGGTGTTTTACAGTGTGCAAGGAGTTCGAAGATTCAGAGTTTCACTGCATTTGGAGCTTTCCATCAACGAGGATCAACGGGATTCATCGGGAGACATATCCTCTTCTTATTCTCTCTATCTTTCTCTCTCCTATTCCCCCTAAATTTCTCTCCCCTTCAAATTTTCTAATTCTTCATTGGGGTTTGTACTTTTTTATATGCCTTTAAGTCACCTAAAAGTGACTTTAGAAACATAATGTAAATTAAGTCGCCTTGATTTTATAAAAGGGACTTAAATATTTGATAGGAATATGAATAGTCTAAATTTAGAAATAAGGCATATGGAGGGTCATGAGGAAGATGATAAGACACCTCTCATTCTATAAATTGTAATGTCATTCCCATTTCAAAGGGTTGGTGATTGATCTTGTAAACTCAAGAGTGCATTGTACCTAGAGAAAGCAAATGAGATATCCATTTTCTTCTACTATCCTCTACTCTCAAATTTCCACCATTCCCACATTATGGGCAACTTTGATTTGACCAATCAATACAAGAAAGAGTTTCTAGCTTTCTTTGACTAAGAAGTTTCTTGATACTTGGTGATCAATGACTTCTATTTGGTCTTTTTGTTATTCACAGAGTTATTTCTTCCCATAAATGCATGTGTTGAAGTTTCTAACTAGGGTGTGTCCAGGAATCTTATTTTCTACCTACATCATTAGTTCTCCTACCTCTTTTCTCACTCCCATTTTCATTTATTTAGATAAAGTATTCCCTAGCAAGATATTGCTAGCTTTTCTGCAGGGTTAGTGGAGTTCCCCTATTGGATCCCTAGTCAAAAGTTCACCACAAAAATCCACATTTTATCGCACATGCATATATGGTAGCTGCATCGGTTAAGTAGACGGACTTAGATTCCCAAAGCATTGGTAAGAAATCCACAAGTTTGCCCACCTGAAAAATTTTCTCGCCAACAGTAGGCCATAAAAATATGTAAGATTTGTTCCTATCTATGGTCATAGGTTGGTTGAAGTGATTTTTAGTCATGTTCTAAGTCTAGAATCTTGTTGGGTCAAAACTGGTAGTAGTCGCACCATCTTAGGAGTGGTCTTTGCTCGATGTTAATATGTAAAAATATTCAAAAAGGAGAGAGATATCACATGTAAGAAGGATAAGAAGTGGTGTAGTATAATTGAAAAATGGGGAATTAAGGATGATGATTGAAGTTACAAGGTTTTTCCTCTATTTACATGGCTTTTTAAGAATTTTGTAGGAATTGTGTACAAATCTTTGTCTTAGACCGAGTCCTTAAAAATGTAGAGTACTCTTAAAGTGATTTTTGAGATTTTTGATTGCATGAATAGGTTGAGGAATGTGAGTAATGAATCATGATTTTTTGTGGCCCTTGATACACATTTATCTAACATGCAACATTTAATTTAAGCTCTCAGGATCTTTTTAGGGCATCATGTAACTCTAAACTAACCAGCCAAATTGTCTAAATTTTTGTGAACACCTCTTTCCTAGAGAGTATTAGGAGTTTTAGAAGTTTACGCATTAAATTTTCATACGAAATAAATATATATGAAATTTTGTACTTAGTAGCTTGTCAGAGTGCACAGATTAGAGAAAAGGAGATGCATGCAAATCATAAAGAGGAATGAAGACCTAAGAAATATTTAGGAGCATCTTGGAGGTATGATGAAGGTATTTCAAACAATATTAAGGTGTGTAACATTCTCCAAACCCCTACTATTATACTTATGGTGGAAAATATGCCTAATTAGTGCATGAAAGAGTATAGAAGTCCATGACCATACCAAGTACTAGGGGTTCATCCTCACATATGAGTGAGAACCTAATGGAGGGTGCCTGAATCTGTAATTATATTGTAGGGTTGTATTTGATGAAATTTAGATCCAACTCAATTTGTATGATTGAATGGCTATTAGGGAATTATGCCTAATAAGCACAAGTATAGAGAAAGGAATTACCAGAATGGTGAAGAAGGTTCTATTCCCTTGTAACATTTAAGGATCAATGCTCTAATCCTATAGATAAGGATGAAAATCCTAAATCTAGGTATGGAGTGTTTTGGCATTGTATAACTAATAAGGTTATCCTAGTGGAGGAAAGAGACAACAAATTAGGTTTAGACTAGTGGATAACAATATAAGAAATGGTGTTGTTAATGAAAGGAGAGTGATTTTAGTGTGTATTAATTAGATAAGAATAGGGAGAATTAGTCAGGTAGGTTAAAGTATACTCCTTCCATGTTTCATGCATGTAGTGCTTACATACAAGAATGAAATGGTTTTGGAAATATATAGAGCCGAAATTGTGAAGTAGTGTAGTATATATGAACCAGGAATATTTTCTAAGGGAGATCCTCAATGCCATGGGATATGGAGATTATAAGGATGGACAATTCTCATATGTTGAGAAAGATCTTGCATGCTCATGGTAATTATGTTCTACACAAGAACATGTAAATTAAATAGATCCCTTGCACCAGGTTGTGTGCGGGAAGACTCCAAATGAAATAATTAGAAAGTTGTGAATAATAGTATTCTATGTGCATGTAGAGATGGAACACATAGCCAATGTTTTTGGAAGAGGAATAAGACCAAAAATTACATATTTGACAAAGATGATGAGGGTTATTCAAGTGATATTAGATGTAATGGATACATCACAAATAAGGGGAAATCATGTGTAAGATGTGAGTGATGATGAAAAAGGAAAATCCCAAGAGATTGGGGTGGAAGACTTGGAGAATGAATCTAAGATTATATTTCTTAGATTTGTTGCAAATATTGGTAGTAATATAAAGTTGGATACACCTTGCTATAATGGAATTTTGAACTCTAAAGAGATTATAGATTAGATAACAAAGATGGAGAAATAATTTGAATGTGAGTTGATGGAGGTTCCTATTGGGTTTTAAAATGGTACTTTAACAAAACCACATTTAGGGGACAACAAGTCCCTCATCTTTATGGGAGAGGTTACCTTATTGAAAGAAAGCAGCCAAAGACTTATATACAAATGTACAACTTTCATCTTAAGGCTAGACCTCTAACATCATGAAATGATTTTATACCAAAATAGATTATCAATACAAACAAATGGAAGAACTGAAGAAAGGAAAGAGAAGAATATAATAGTACTTTCAGGAAATATAGATAGCAGATTATAACCCTATACGTACTGAGCAAGAGTGATACATAACAAAATCATTCACATTCACAGCATAAGATATCATTCCATAGACACAAAGTTCTAAAAATCATATCAATAAGAACACAAAGTTTCTTATCACAGAAGATAAATGATCCACGAATTTAAGGTAAGCAAGAAGGGACAACGGAGGAAGATAGAGAAAAGGGGGAAGTCCTTTTGTATTGATTTATTTTTTATTATAATTACACTTCAAAAGTATCAGAGTCCAACATTTGCAATGAGCCAAGCTCTTACATTTATAGATGAAGCGAAGCGAGGAGAAGAAGAGAAGGAAGAAAATATGATTTGGAAGCTCAATCACCAACCATAAATGCCCTTGAAAATCTACCTATAAGTTGTCAAGTCTGGTTCTACATGTTTGTTTGGTGCGTTAGAGAAGGAAAGATGGAAAATTAGATTAGATATGGGTAGTTGAAGCAATCGGATCCCATATTAATGGCTTGAAAGATGTTTTCTAGATTTTCAACCAAATAAAGATATCTAGTCGGTTCTCCATGTCTGTTTGGCATGTTGGAGAAGGAAGGATGAAGATCGGATCAAATCTGGTCTTTTTGAAGAAATCAGATCACATATTAATGGCATGAAAGACATTTTCCATATTTATAACCATCAACTCCTGCTAAAAACAATATTTATGCTTCCAAGGCATATAGGAGACCAAGACATTTCCAACATTATAAAATTTTTGAAATTTCAAGCATTGGAGTGAAAGTTATGCTCATTTGAATATTTGAATTGAATCCAGTAGAAAAATGTGAAAATGCATTTTTTTAGAAAATGGATCTGTGGGCCCGAAATTGAAATTACATTTTTAGCGCAAAAGATGCAAAGTCCAAAAGTCCCCCACAGACCTACATGTCCACAACTTCACATTTGATATAGGTCTAACACGCGGCTTTACGTAAGTGGTAACGAAGTCGCGGCTCACTTTATAATTTTATTTATTTTAGAAATAAGGCTCAAAATCTCAAAGTTCTCCGCCGACTCGCTTCCCTATTTTGACTTTTGATGTGAGCTCAACATTTTACTTTATCCCTTGGCATGAGTAGGGTTGCAGTTCACTTTATCACTTTACGCCTTTTATGGAAACAAAGTAAAAATTCCTAAAATGTCCAAACAACCCTCCTCTATGCTTTGACTTTCGATGCAGGATCAACATTTGACTTTTTCCCTTGGTATGAGTAGTGCCACGGTTCACTTTTACACTTTCGTACCTTTTACAAAATAAAGCAAAAAACTCCAAAGTGCTCTAGCGATTTGCCTTCTTGCTTTGACCTGAAACATGGCCACATGTCCCTTTGCGGATTTTTTCTATATTTTTGTGTTTTGACTAAGTCCCTTTGTTTGGTGAAGGCTTTATGTCTAACTCGGCACACGTGGAGGCTTCCCACTCATTTGGAGACGCTATTTTGGACCTAACCTTTGGAGGTGCACCGATTAGACATGTGGAGAGCTGACACACATTTGGTACTTACTTTTGGATTTTCCACCTCAAAGAGCACCAAAGGGACACATGGCAATTTCTTCCTGTTCTCCTTTCCTTAGTTAATTCAACGGTTTGTTCTACCCCTTTTGACTTATGTCAAACCCTAGACACATGGAGAGCTAGAGCTCATTTGGGGAACTGCCTTTGGCTTCGACCCTTGAAGGTGCACCTGATGAGACATGTGGCATCATCCACTGGCCTTAGAATTTTCAATGGCCAATTTAACTTTTTTGAAGGTTTGAGCACGTGGAGGGTTAGCACTTATTTGGGGTCTATCCCTTGTGTCTTACTTCTAAAGTTGCACCGATGAGGAAGATGGAGGCTTCCACCAACCCACTTATACTTATTCGATTAAACAACTGGCTCTGTCTCTCTTTCAGACCTTGGAAACGTGGAGGGCTAGTGTAATTTTGGGGTCTCTCTTTGGGCTGTTCCTTTTGAACTTTTTTTGATGAGGCACATGGAGTTTCTGCACTCACTTAGGATCTTACTCTGAACTTGGTCTTTGGAGGTGTGCCATTAAGATGTGTATAGGCTTCCATTAGATCTTTATACTTAGCCAATTCAATTATTGTCTTTATCTTTTTGGACTCTGACCACGTGGAGGGATGGCACTCATTTGGGGTCTCCTTTTTTGTGCACCATACCAAAAGTGTGTTGAAGAGACACGTGGCACCTTCCGCAGTCCTTCTATACTTAGCCAATTTAGACCTTGATTGAAATCTACCTTTCCACAACAAAACCAAAATTCCAAAAGTTCTCTGATGACCCACCTTCCCACATCCAATCAGAGATGTCCACGTATCAACAGACATTTGGAAAATAAATTGATAGGGAATATACGCTCGTCATATCATGACTGTAGAAAAAAATACCAAGGAGGGGAAAAAAATCTACCCCTCACACTCGAAAAACAAATTACTCTTCATGGAAAGAAGAACTATGAATAATACCAGTCTTGATGTAATCCATGATCATAGAAAAAGGATTTAAAAATTTCATTCGAATGGAGGAAACAATTTTCAAACATCCAGACGAGGAGACAGAAAGTTTATCAAACCATGTGGACTGTAATATTTTAATTTAACAGGGCGAGATTGCAAATGAGCACAAACTTATTCAAAGCATGAATTTTTCTATCTCTCAATACTTCTCACTCTACTTAAACATCTCTCAAAGACACCAACTCAAAAATTTTGAAACTTGACATGAAAAATGAGGGGGATTTTGAGGGTGACAATAGTTTCTCTTTTTGGGGATGACTTGGCTAGGATAGAGGAATGAGGCAAGATCAAGAACCATAGAAAAACTATACGAAAGCATACTAGTGCCTTATCCATTGGGAAAATAGAGTCAAAGGTATTACCAATATAGAAGACAACACATAGAGAAGGGAAACAAACCATAAAGGAAAGACGAAAATAAACAAAACATCACACACAGTATATACAAACTTCCTAATCACCTAGGACTTGAACAACTTCAAATATTTCCCACTATAAGGAAGTGGGAGAGAGGATCCATCCATATAATCCAAGTAGAAAGAATTTTCTCCAGGAAAGTGTCTGATTTTGAAAGGTCCAAGCCAAAGAGAATCAAACTTACCATGGCTTCGTTAAGGTTCATGTCTTTTTCCCCATAGCAGAACAATGTCTCCCACTTCAAAATATTTGGGCCTAGCCTTCTTGTCAAACAAAGCTTTCACCTTCAGTTGATGAGATAAGATCTTATCAAAAACTTGGAACCTGTCTTCATTCAACTTCTAGAGATACATGATCCTCTTGTCTAAGGATTTGCTGAAACTTGTATCTTCAATAGCCTTCATTAAGTGCAAGGCTGGTAATTCCACTGTTACTGGTAGCTGAGCTTAAACACCATACACCACCTGAAATGGAAACATCCCAATTGATCTTTTGTGTGTAATTCTATCTACCCAGAGAGAATCATAGAGCTTCTTGTGCCAATTATTTTGAGAGTCATTAACAAGATTCCGAATGATGGTTACCAAATTCTTATTTGTTGATTCTACTTGTCCATTCCCTTAGGGGTAATAGTATGAAGAATGAGCAAGGGAAATTCCATAACCATATCAGAAATCCATCATCTCAAATGAAGAAAAATTTGAAGCATTATCAGTCACAATTTTTTTCACTACCCCAAACCTTATCAAGATGTTATCCTTGATAGAATTACACACCACCTCAAAAGTAGTGATTTTGAATGGAATAGCCTCTACCCATTTTGTGAAGTAATCTGTAGCAGTTAGTACGTGATTATGTCCAACATTGGAAGGTGGGTTAAGAGTTCTTATGAAATCCAATCCCCCACTATTGAAAAGGCTCATCAATTACTACAGGTTTGAGTGGCAAAGCAGCCAACTTAGGTCTCCCAACAAAATTCTAACAAGATTCACA
Source organism: Taxus chinensis (assembly GCA_019776745.2). Taxonomy (NCBI): domain Eukaryota; kingdom Viridiplantae; phylum Streptophyta; class Pinopsida; order Cupressales; family Taxaceae; genus Taxus; species Taxus chinensis. The sequence continues at coordinate 624,324,758 of CM034148.1, read as the reverse complement.
CTTACCTACCCATTTTGATGCATCTCTAAACAATTTAGGCCAATAGTACCCCTACACGAAGGATCTTATGGGCAGTGATAGTAGAAGAGAAATGCCCTCCACAAGCCTGATCATGAAAAGATGAAAACAACTTTTGTTGCTCTTTGTCCACATATTTAAGGAATCTTCCATCTATGCCTCACTTGAATAAATTATTTTCCCATAATACATACTATGTAGATATTAGCTTAATAGCTCTCTTTTCCTTGGCACTCAACTGGGATGGACACTCTCTATAAGTAATAAAATTTTCTATACCAGCATACCATTCATCTGTTGAACTGAGGAAGAGGACAACAGGAACATCAACTGCTTCTTTGGACAATTCTGCATCATCTCCTTCAGCAATAAGCTCACATAAGCCTTTACCCCAGACTAGCTTAGTTGGCTTGATATCAAGGTCATATTCTTGGAATTTTTCTACCCAATTACCTCTCTTAGTTCTAAACTCTTATTGTGTAAGAATAGACTTGATGGTTGTATCAAGTACAAGCACAATAGAGTGAGAATTAAGATTATAAAAATGAAACTTCTTGATAGCTTTGACCACTGCAAAAGCATGTTTCTCCATCATAGTATATTTCAATTCATGAGATTTCATAACATAGCTCATGAAGGCAATTAGAAGTTCATGATCCTCAAAAAAAATTTGAGTTAGCATAGCATCCAAGGTAGTCTTTGTAGCATAGAAATAGATAGTAAAATCTTTCCTAAAATCAAGACATGCTAAGATGAGGGTTCTAACAATGGATTTTCTTGATACCTTTAAAAGCTTATTCACCTTCAAAAGTCCAACCAAATTTTTGCTTTCCTTTAATCATGTGAGCAACACTCATAGTCAATTCTACAAAATTTGGAATGAATTTCCTCAAGAAATTTATCTTGCCAAAGAAAGAGTGAACACCCCTTTTTGATTGTGGGAAGAGGAATCTGTTGGATTTCTTGAACTCTTTCTAGATCTATCTTGATCCCTTCTTTGGAAAAAATATGCCCCAAAAACTTTCCTTCAATAACACAAAAGACATACTTCTTAGGATTGACGAAAACTCCATGTTCTCTACATTTTTGAAGAACTGTTTCCAAATGCTGAAGATGATCTGCCCTTATTTTGGAAAAAATAGTAAAATCATCAAGGTACACAACAATACATTTTCCCTTTATACTACCAAAATATAAATACATTTCCCTCTGGAAAGTGTCACCAGCATTGATAAGACCAAATGTCATTCTCTTGTAGGTAAAGGTGCCCCAAGGGGTAGTAAAAGTAGTCTTGTGTTGATCTGGGGTGTTAACTTCCACTTGATTATATCTAGAGAATCCATCTAGCATAGACAATATCTTAGAGCCTAAGACAACTTGCAAAACTTTATCCATCATGGGGAGTGGATAGTTGGCTTTTAGAGAGGCCTGATTCAAATTTTTGAAATCTTCACAGATGTGAATCTCGCCATTCTTCTTTCTGACAGGAAAAATTTTATAAATCGATATTGAATGATGTATAGAGAAAATAATCTTATCTTTTAGTAACTTCTATATCTCTTGAAAAATAGTATCAGCAACCTTAGGATTATACTACCTTTGCTTCTACTTGAAATTTTTGATCCCATGTTTCAGAGGGATATAGTGCTACATCTCCTTTAGTTGAAAAGCCTTAAGATCTTTATATGAATAGGAAAGAACATAGCCATAATTTTTAAATAGGTTTATTGCTTTCTTTTTCTCTTCTTGAGTACAAAATTTTCCAATATTCACCACCCTGGTTTCATGATTGCTTCCAATATTGACCTTCTTATACTCAGTAGATTGTCAATTCCCTTAAGAAGCTTCATATTTGATGAACCTATCATGTTTGTCAAACATATCTTCTAGACTCACCAGTCCTTTGGGAATCTTGTTACCCTTCAACTTAATACAGCCATCTTGATCCATCCCTTCCTTGATATCTTCCTCCTTATAGAGCACATATTCTCTAGGTAGAGTTTCAGTTCCTTCAAAATATAACTGGTTGAAGTTATATTTAAGCTCCGAGAAAGAGATCAAGTGTTGATCATCATTGAAAACCTGCCATTTTCTTGCATTATTCGGCACACTAGTGATCTGAAAATAATCAGATTATTACGACCTGATCTCGGACCCTTATAGGCTTTAATTATTTGCCGATAATTTACTCCTTTTAAGTAATCAATTTAAAATAATGCAAGACAATAATGACAATTGCACACAGATTGATTACGGAGTTCGGCAATTGCCTACGTCTCCGGGTTCGTGGTCGAACCGTTCCACTAGTCAAAACTTGTAAGTTACAATAGTACTTTCACAAGAAAACCTAATGGAATTTTACTTGCCTACCAGTACACCAGTTCTTCGGATGACAAGGGTGAAAAATAGCACCCGACTTCCACCTTCCTGGTGTACAATCTCCTTCGGCTGTGATCGGCCTTCCCGACGCAAACAATGCGAAGCTAGCACTCCGGTCGACAATCCAGGATTTACAAGTAATTGGTGTGGCGCAATGGGCCTATTGGGTAGTTTACATTTCACTCCCAATCACAAATATTCCATATAATATTTCCTAAAATAATAGGCCAATAGACAATACTTGTTGACACATCCCGCAAATAAGCTTAACAAATAATAAGCTCGGGATTGGTGTCTCCGTTGCACCGGTGTGTCCACAACAAGCTTAACAAATAATAAGCTCGTGTTGTGTCTCCACCATTGTCTAGCAATGAGTTTCTTCGTTGCAACAAGCTTCCCCACAACAAGCTTATAATAAGCTCATGTTGTGTAATTACAATGTGTTTACAATAGAATGGGTTCCCTATTTATACAAAATTAGGGCCCAAAAATAATGCACTCCATATAATCCTTAGGCTAATATTAGCCTCACCCGTACATATAAAATGGGATTAAATCCCTATGTGGGCGGATACAATTTTAAATGGATTAAAATCCATAAGGAGCGGCATTTGCATTTTTAATGGGATTAATACCCATTTTAGCCGCATTTGGATTTTGAATAGGATAAAAATCCCCATTTGGTGCGGCATGCATATTAAAATGGGTTAAAATTCCCTAAAAGGCGCGGCATTGGATTGACATGGGATTAAATCCCAAGTGGAGCAGTGGAAATAATTTTAGGCTTTATTTAAGCCTTTCCACGCAATAGTGGTCAAAGACCACGTTGGATTTAAAACCACCACCCAACAACCACTTCATCCTCCTTCTTCCACGTGGAACAGTCCACGCATGGCTTAATGCCATTAAACTTGCTCAAACCACCGCTTCACTCCATCCTCAACGTAGAAATTTGGCGGTGAGTTTAATACTTATGTTTTAACATTAATTTAATACTAATGTATACACATGTTATATATACATGTGGCTTGTGTTGTGTATATGTGCGCCATTTGGAAAGTGACCTTACCAAAATAATATTATTTCGACCCATACAATGGTGGAATAGAAATAATCCTGTAGTCCACTTGTCATCTCCCGATAGGAAAATCGAGCGAATTCGACGAGTGTTGGCAAGCCACGTGTCACAGTGCGATTCGGTCCAATATTGACCAGTTGACCAGAGTTGACTTTCCCGTTGACTGAACATATCTAGAGCTCCCGATGTCTGTTTGTCGCGTTCTCATAGTCGTTGGAAAGCTCTCGAGATGATCTTCTGCACTTGACACCAATTTAGAGATGTTTAGGGAACTTTCAGAAATGATCCCCTGATCACACCTCCCCACTGAGAAAAGCTTTTTGTCCCAAAAAGCTTCCATACTGTCCTGAATCTGGAAAAATCTGCTGCCTCCTCGGAAGTGCTGCTGTAGTAGACCCTTGGGTCTTCTCCTCCAACCTTCTCACTTCGACAACTCTGCTCCGATCCTGGGACTTGTGGGTTATGGGTCCACGATGCTTCCGCTGCGCCACTTTGATATCCAAAGAAAACCTCCACACCTCTGCTTTATGGTGCTAAGTTTCTGAATGAAACCTCAACGCTCCTTCTGTGTGATGCTAAGCTTCTTGATATCTGACAACAAGGATCTTCTTTTACTCTATAACACAGCTCCTGGCTCCGAGTTGATTCCACAGAATCCGAACTGATTTGAAGGAACTCCATGTTACGTAGAGCTTTGATTGATCCAATGTCAATGATGGACAATGCCTTGTCCCTTTACAGACCTCAATGCCTCCTAATGCATGATGCTAAGCCTCTTTCAAGACTTCGAGCCTCCAATGCATGATGCTAAGTCTCTGTAGACCTCAACGCCTCCGATACATGATGCTAAGCCTTTTTCAAGACCTCGAAGCCTCCAATGCATGATGCTAAGTCTCTGTAGACCTCAACACGCTCCGATGCACGATGATAAGCCTTTTTCAATACCTCAAGCCTCTAATGCACGATGCTAAGTCTGTTGATCAGCTACCATTCATATGTGTGGTCACAATGCCTTGACACCGAATGACGTTCCAAGCTGATCCTTTGAGAGCTCCTCTTGTTGACATACTAATATCAGGTACCATTCTGCTGCACGGTCGCAATGCCTCTACACAGAATGAAGTTCCGACCTGACGTCAATGCCAATGGTGATTCAGCTACCATTCTGCTGCACGGTCACAATGCCTCTACACAGAATGAAGTTCCGAGCTGATCTCTGTGAACTCTATTGTCTGCACAAATGGCAGATCAATCTCCAAGCTTTATATGAGTTAAATCCTGTATCCAAGCTGTAACAGGTACTCACAAGCTGATTAGGAGATATGTTTGGAGCATTAATCAAATTTTCTAAGTAAGAAAATCCACTGAGTATTGTAAACCTTTCTCTTAGCATTTCCTCACAGATATCTGATCTCCAAACTTAATACTGCATACGATCCATCAATCTGAATTATGCAATATATAATTGAAAAATTGTTGACTTACCCATTTTAAAGGACTTTCACTTTCAGGTATTACCTGGTCCTGGGTTGAATTGTCAACTAGTGGTGGAGTAGAAACTTCTTCTGCCTTTGCAATAGGCCTCCATTCCATCTTTGGCTTGCCATTACTCTAGATGGCGAGATGGATGTAGTTTCCAGCAATTTTCCACCCGATGCCCATTCCTCTGGCAATGAGCACAAAAATTCCTCTTAATCTCCTTCTTCTGGGATGAGGAACTCTTTCTGCCATTTCTCGACTCTGCATGACGAGATTGGTCTTTCTGATTTGCCTTGTTCTTGATGAATGGCATCAACTTCTTCATCAGTGTCCTTCTCTTCCAGCATCTGGCCACTGAATGATTATGCAATCCACAAAAATTACATGGAAAAGAATTCCACATCTTCTGAAAATCATAACCATACTTCTTAAGCTGAAAAAGTGGATCAGAAGTTTTATTGTGCTTATGATTATGGTAAGAAACTGGAGGTGGAATCTCATTACCTCTTCACTGATTTCTCTTACCACATCTTGCCTGTGACGACGAAGCACAACTTTCCTACTCAGAATCTTCTTGCAGGACTAGTGGGGTAATCACTTTTCTTTCGGAAGCTTGTCTCCTATCAGCATTCTTGGAGCATTCTCCAATTTCCATTCCCACACTAGGATAACCCAAACCTGCAAAACGAGGACGATCCTCGACCTGTATTGGGTTAGCAATACCTTGGCCATTTTTACCAAGGCCTCTTCCATCAAATCCCATTTTATATAGTAACTTGGATCCAATGCCTCTAGTATGCTTTTCAAACAAACCAAAGACTTTATTACCTGAATCCGAAACCGAATGGGAGGAAGAAGAAGATTCCCGTGGTGAACAACTTACAGTGCAATCATCTGCCATGGCCTCTGCATCTGAAGTTGAAGGTATTTCCTTCCTCTGATCACCACACTGCAACCTTGCCAAGAGCTCATCCTTGGTTTGCAGTTCTAATTTTAAACGAGCATTCTCCTCTTCCAAGGAGGAATACATTGATCGCAGGAGAGAATTCTCTTCCTGGATCTGGTGATTATACGCTTCAATCTCATCGAGCTTCACCTGTTTAGACATCTTGCCCATAGTGCACTTGTACCCTGTTCACACAAACTGAACCAACTGCACCAACTTGAAGCAATCACTTTGTTAATCAGATTTACTGAAAAACAAATATGGAGCTAAACCAGCTCTGATACCAAACATGATCCGAAAATAATCAGATTATTACGACCTGATCTCGGACCCTTATAGGCTTTAATTATTTGCCGATAATTTACTCCTTTTAAGTAATCAATTTAAAATAATGCAAGACAATAACGACAATTGCACACAGATTGATTACGGAGTTCGGCAATTGCCTACGTCTCCGGGTTCGTGGTCGAACCGTTCCACTAGTCAAAACTTGTAAGTTACAATAGTACTTTCACAAGAAAACCTAATGGAATTTTACTTGCCTACCAGTACACCAGTTCTTCGGATGACAAGGGTGAAAAATAGCACCCGACTTCCACCTTCCTGGCGTACAATCTCCTTCGGCTATGATCGGCCTTCCCGACGCAAACAATGCGAAGCTAGCACTCCGGTCGACAATCCAGGATTTGCAAGTAATTGGTGTGGCTCAATGGGCCTATTGGGTAGTTTACATTTCACTCCCAATCACAAATATTCCATCTAATATTGCCTAAAATAATAGGCCAATAGACAATACTTGTCGAAACATCCCACAAATAAGCTTAACAAATAATAAGCTCGGGATCGGTGTCTCCATTGCACCAGTGTGTCCACAACAAGCTTAACAAATAATAAGCTCGTGTTGTGTCTCCACCGTTGCGTGCTCTAGCAATGAGCTTCTCCGTTGCTTCGGTGTGTGGAATGTGTGTTTTTACAATAAAAGCTGGGTTCCCTATTTATACAAAGAATAGGGCCCAAAAAAAATTAGGGCCCAAAAATAATGCACTCCATATAATCCTTAGGCTAATATTAACCTCAGCCCGTACATATAAAATGGGATTAAATCCCATGTGGGCGGATAAAATTTTAAATGGATTAAAATCCATAAGGAGCGGCATTTGCATTTTTAATGGGATTAATACCCATTTTAGCCGCATTTGGATTTTGAATAGGATAAAAATCCCCATTTGGCGCGGCATGCATATTAAAATGGGTTAAAATCCCCTAAAAGGCGCGGCATTGGATTGACATGGGATTAAATCCCAAATGGAGCGGTGGGAATAATGCCTTAGGCTTTATTTAAGCCTTTCCACACGCATAGTGGTCAAAGACCACGTTGGGTTTAAAACCACCACCCAACAACCGCTTCAATCCTCCTTCTTCCACGTGGAACAGTCCACGCATGGCTTAATGCCATTAAACCATGCTCCCCACCACTGCTTCACTCCTCCTCCACGTAGAAATTTGGTGGTGAGTTTAATACTTATGTATAACCATTAGATTTAATACTAATGTATACACATAAATATATACATGTGGCTTTTGTATATATGGCGCCATTTGGAAAGTGAACTTACCAATATAATATTATTTCGACCCATACAATGGTGGAATAGAAATAATCCTGTAGTCCACTTGTCGTCTCCCGATAGGCAAATCGAGTGAATTTGACGAGTGTTGGCAAGCCACGTGTCACAGTGCGATTCGGTCCAATATTGACCAGTTGACCAGAGTTGACTTTCCTGTTGACCGAACTTTGACCGAACATATCTAGAGCTCCCGATGTCCGTTTGTTGCGTTCTCACAGTCGTTGGAAAGCTCTCGAGATGATCTTCTGCACTGACACCATTTAGATATGTTTAGGGAACTTTCAGAAATGATCCCCTGGTCACACCTCCCCACTGAGAAAAGCTTTTTATCCCAAAAAGCTTCCATACTGTCCTGAATCTGGAAAAATCTACTGCCTCCTCGGAAGTGCTATTGTAGTAGACCCTTGGGTCTTCTCCTCCAACCTTCTCACTTCGACAACCCTGCTCCGATCCTGGGACTTGTGGGTTATGGGTCCACGATGCTTCTGCTGCGCCACTTTGATATCTAAAGAAAACCTCCATGCCTCCGCTTTATGGTGCTAAGTTTCTGAATGAAACCTCAACGCTCCTTCTGTGCGGTGCTAAGATTCTTGATATCTGACAACAAGGATCTTCTTTTACTCTATAACACAGCTCCTGGCTCTGAGTTGATTCCACAGAATCTGAACTGATTTGAAGGAACTCCATGTTACGTAGAGCTTTGATTGATCCAATGTCAATGATGGACAATGCCTTGTCCCTTTACATACCTCAATGCCTCCAATGCATGATGCTAAGCCTCTTTCAAGACTTCGAGTCTCCGATGCACGATGCTAAGTCTCTGTAGACCTCAATGCCTCCGATGCATGATGCTAAGCCTTTTTCAAGACCTTGAGCCTCCAATGCATGATGCTAAGTCTCTGTAGACCTCAACGCCTCCGATGCACGATGCTAAGCCTTTTTCAATACGTCGAGCCTCTGATGCACGATGCTAAGTTTGTTGATCAGCTACCATTCGTATGTGTGGTCACAATGCCTTGACATCAATGACATTCCAAGCTAATCCTTTGAGAGCTCCTCTTGTTGACATACTAATAACAAGAGGTGTGTTTACAGAATGATTTCCTCTGTTCCTTCTTGTTGGAATAAGAGAGAAGTTTTGTTGCTCCAGAAGTTGAAAATGAGAATATTCCACCCCGAGAGATTTCTTCCCATGTGTATATCATAGAGTTACTAGACCGAAAATGATCTTGAAGTTATTTTTGAAAGGGATACGTTGAAATGAATTCCCCAGCGGAGTTGCCAAAAAATGTTGGGTTTTAAAATGGTACTTTAACAAAACCACAGTTAGGGGACAGCAAGTCCTTCCTCTTTATGAGAGAGGTTCCCTTATTGAAAGCAAGTAGCAAAGCTTATATACAAATGTACAACTTTCATCTTAAGGGTAGACCTCTAACATTGTGAAATGCTTTTATACCAAAGTAGATTATCAATAAAAATGAATGGAAGAACTGAAGAAAGGAAAGAGAAGAATATAATAGTACTTTCAGGAAATATAGATAGCAAACTATAATCCAATACGTACTAAGCAAGAGTGATACAGAATAGAATCATTCACATTCACAGCATAAGATATCATTCCATAGACACAAAGTTCTAGAAATCATATCAATATGAACACAAAGTTTCTTATCACAGAATATAAATAATCCACAAATTTCAAGTAAGCAAGAAGGGACAATGTAGAAAGATAGAGAAAAGAAGAAAATCCTTCTGTATTGATTTTCTTTTGATTATTATTACAATTCAAAATACCAAAGTCTAACATTTGAAATGAGCTAAGCTCTTACATTTATAGATGAAGCGAAGAGAGGAGAAGAAGAGAAGGAAGAAAATATGATTTGGAAGCTCAACCATCAACTATCAATTCCCCTGCAAATCCACCTACAAGTTGTCAAGTCTGGTTCTGCATGTCTATTTAGTGCGTCGAAAAAGGAAAGATGGCAAATCAGATCAGATCTGGGTAGTTGAAGCAATCGGATCCCGTATTAATGGCTTGAAAGAGGTTTTCAAGATTTTCACCTAAATCAAGATATTCGGTCGGTTCTCCATGCCTATATGGCATGTTCGATAAGGAAGGATGAAGATCAGATCAAATCTGATTTGTTTGAAGCAATTAGATCACATATTAATGGCATGAAAGATGTTTTCCATATTTTTAACCATCAAATCCTATTGAAAACAATATTTTATGCTTCCATGGTGTATAGGAGACCAAAACCTTTCCAACGGTATAAAATTTGTTGAATTTTGAGCACTGGAGAAAAAGTTATGCTCATTTGAATATTTGAATCGAATCCGTACAAAAATGGTGAAAATGGATCTGCGGGCCAAAAATTGAAATTGTGCCTTTAGCACAAAATATGCAAACTGCAAAAGTCCCCCACATGTTCTCAACTTCACATTCGATATATTTCTGACACATGGCTTTACCTGAGTGGTAATGGAGTCGTGGCTCACTTTATAATTTTACTTGTTTTAGAAACAAGGGTCAAAATCTCAAAGTTCTCTACCGACCCACTTGCCCATTTTGACTTTTGATGCGGGCTCAACATTTTACTTTATCCCTTGGTGTGATCACTTTATCACTTTACACCTTTTATGGAAATAAAGCCAAAATTCCTAAAGTGCCCCAATAACCTGCCTCTCTGCTTTGACTTTCGATGCAGACTCAACATTTGAATTTTTCCCTTGGCATGAGCGGGGCCGCGGTTAACTTTTACACTTTATTCCTTTTACAAAATAAAGCCAAAAAATCCAAAGTGCTCTAGCAATCCACCTTCTTGCTTCAGCCTTCTTAGGAAAAATATATATTTTAGTGTGAACAATATCTAATTATGTGTGTAAATGAGTTGTCAGTAACAACTCATAGAGATATAGAAGTTAGAATAAGTCTCTTAGAGAGATAAGTGGGATTGTGTATGAGTTGTACATGATAAACATTAACTCCTAATCAATAGGATCACACTACTTGTATAAAGGCATATCAAATATTGAATAAATATGTCCCAAATGAAATACAATATCTCTGGTTTTATTATTTACTGTGCAATGTTTTATTTTTTATTGATTAAATCATGCATGTTTTCTAGATTTGGTATCATAGTAGGTTAGACTACAATGATTTCCTATAAGAGTTTGTGAGGTATTTTGATATGGAAGTAATTGTCTTTCAGTGCCATTGTTGGGAATAAATTTGGTCTATTTTTGAGTTTCAAAACACACAAATCGTCTAAGTTCGATAGGGTCTCTCTCAGGTGAATCTACAATTGTTTGGATGTCTGGATGCGTCGACGTCTCTCTCAGGCGAATCCATAGTATTTTGGGCATCTGGATGTGTGGATGTCTTTCTTAGCTGAATCCGCAGTCATTTGGGAATCTATTTTTAGCTATAGTACAAATCCATTGTAACAGAGGTATTTTATTTGTTTATTTCCATTTATGGACATACAAGAAAAAAACACAAGTAAAAGACATTTGCCATTTTTGGAAAGGGTCCGGAAAGAAGTTGAAATTAGAACTCGTAAGAACGATAACTTTCAATTGATAACTCAGATTGAGGTATCATTTTTTTTAAATGCGTATTTTTTCAAGTTATACACATTAATCCTATTCTTTTTGTTGTTGGATGAAAAAAAATTATTTTTCCATTTTTGGCAAAAAATATAAAAAAAAAATTTGTCTCACTTTTTTTTGGACGTACTTTCGCTTGTATGAGACGTTCATAGTGAGGGGGTGCATTATTGATTGAAACCGAAACCCAAGAGAATTGTAATATGAGCCTAAAAGATATGTTTGTTAACTAAGTAGCAAACTGATTGGAGGCATGAGGCAAAGGAGGAGGAGGCTGATCAACATCTCTTGCTAGTCACCAACAAAGAGACTGCTTCAAGTGTATTGGTGACCTCTTTTTTCAGTTGTGTGTTTTCTTTCTGCTGTAATAATGAACAGTGGATTATTCTTGTTCACGTTTGTAATAAATTTCCTATATGTAATCTCCTAAAATGGGAATATGATGAGGGCTAAAAAGAAACTGTAAACATCATGATCTTCTTGGTTTGTGGTAAACCACTTTGAAAACCACTTCCTTGGTTTATGGTAAACCACTTTGAAAACCACACTTTTCTGGTTTATGGTAAACCACTTTGAAAAAAAAAAATCATTAGTTGATGATAAACCACTTTGAAAATCATTCAGGTCATGATTCAGCATCAGGCAACAAGTTATAGTTCCAGATAAGTTTTCCCCATGTTCATACTAAGGGGGTGATTGCTAGGAAAAATAGATTTTTTAGTTTGAACAATATCTAATTATGTGTGTAAATGAGTTGTTAGTAACAACTCATAGAGATCTAGAAGTTAGAATAAGTCTCTTAGAGAGATAAGTGGGATTGTGTGTGAGTTCTACATGATAAGCTTTGACTCCTAATCAATAGGATCAAGCTAATTGTATAAAGGCATATCAAATATTAAATAAAGATGTCCTAAATGAAATATAATATCTTTGGTTTTATTATTTTACAGTGCAACGTTTTATTTTTTTATTGATTAAATCATGCATGTTTTCTAGAGACCTGAAACATGGCCACGTGTCCCTTTGCGGTCATTTTCTATATTTTTTTGTTTTGACTAAGTACCTCTATTTGGTGAAGGTTTTATGTCTAACCCAGGACACATGGAGGTTTCTCACTCATTTGGAGACTGTATTTTTTACTTGACCTACGGAGGTGCGCCAATTGAACACATGGAGAGATGGCACACATTTGGGACCTGCTTTTGGATTCACCCCCTGAAAGAGCGCCGTAGGGACACGTGGGCTTTCCACTAGTTCTCCTTTCCTTAGCCAATTTAATAGCTAGTTCTACCCCTTTTGACTTTTTTAAAACCCTAGACATGTGGAGAGTTGGCACTCATTTGGGGAACCACTTTTGGCTTCAATCCTTAAAGGTGTGTTGATGATACACGTGCAATCGTCTATTGGCCTTAGAATTTTCAATGGTCAATTTAAATTTTTTGATGGTCTGACCACGTGGAGGGTTGGTGCTCATTTTGGGTTTGTCCCTTGGGACTCACTTCTGAAGTTGTGCCGATGAGGCACGTGGAGGCTTCTGCCGACCCACTTATACTTAGTCGATTAAATGGTTGGCTCTGTCCCTCTTCCAGACCTTGGACACGTGGAGAGTTGGCACAAGTTTTGGGTCTCTCTTTGGGCTGCACCTTTTGAATTTTCACTGATGAGGCACGTGGTGCATTTGCACTCACTTAGGATCCTACTCTAAACTTGGCCTTTGGAGGTGCACCGTTGGGATGCATGGAGGCTTCCGTTGGCTCTTTATACTTTAGCCAATTCAATGGCTAGCTTTATATTTTCAAACTCTGACCACATGGAGGGATGGCACTCATTTGGGGTCTCCACTTTTGTGCACCATACCAAAAGCTCATTGAAGAGACACGTGGCACCTTCCACGGTCCTTCTACACTTAGCCGATTTGGGCCTCAATTGAACACTTCCTTTCCATAACAAAACAAAAATTCCAAAAGTTCTCTGATGACCCACCTTCACACATCTAATCAAATATTTCCATGTATCTGAGGATGTTTGGAAAATAAATTGATAGGGAAGATATGCCCGTCATTCACGACTGTAGAAAAAAATACATAAGAGGGGGAAAAACTCCGCCCTTCACACCTAAAAAACAAATTGCTCCTCATGGAAAGAAAAAATGTAAACAATACCAGGCTCAATACGATCCATGGTCATAGAAAAAGGATTTGAAAATTTCATTCAAATGGTGTAAACAATTTTCAATCATCCAGACGGCGAGATAGAAATTTTATCAAACTGTGCGGACTGCAAGATTTTAAATTAACAGGGCAAGATTGTAAATGAGCACCAAATTCTTCAAAGCATGAATTTTTCTCTCTCCAGACTTCTCACTCTTCTCAAACATCTCTCAAAGGCACAAACTCAAAATTTTTAAAACTTGACTTGAAAAAAGAGGGGGGTTTTGAGGGTGACAACAGAGCCTAAGAAGGTAAATTTTTCTTGTACAAAAACTTAAGGGGCATGTATCCTTATGGTGGGATCATATAGAGAGTTAGAGAAAAAAGAAAGGTAAAGATAAAATAAATTCCTAGGATTAAGTGGTGAAAATTTTGAAGGCCAAGTTCTTACCTTATAATTATCATATGTGTTTGTAAAAAAAATGCATAATTTGAGACAAAAGGAGATGACCATTAAGGACTACATTGAGTATTGTTATACATCACTATAAGATTTGATCATATTAAGGATGATGTAGAGAAGCTAGTAAGATATGTGTATGGGTTGAATCCTATAATTCAAGATGAAATTATTTATTTGAGCCTACCAACTGTGGAAGAATCATATCAATGTGTATTGAAGGAAAAAGATAAGTTGTCAAGAAAGAAATAAATGAGATCTGGACATTGAGGGAGGTCTTTTAGAGGTAGAGGGAAAGTTAGCAGTGTAAGATTATAAAAAAAAAATGATAGAGAAAAAATCATATCTCAAAATCATAATCATAGTACAAGAGGAGCCTATTCTTCTAGAGGGATTGGATCCTTTGAAAGAGGTAGAGGTAGAGACTTTACAAGTAAGTTTTTCTATTGTAATAAGTATGATATAGATTTTTATTTTCTAGAATACCCTCAAAATAGTGGTAGAAGGACTGAAGTGAGCAATCATATTTCTCATGTTGATGAAGAGATTGTTGGGTATCCAACACATAAGGAAAATCCTAAAAAATTAGAGGCGTTATTATTGAAAATAGCACTATTAACACCATCCAATGAGGTTAATGAACCAAAAAAAGGAAGATTTTATTCTAGACCATTTGTGAATCTGAAGGTAAGTTTTGTAAGGTATCAATTGATAGTGATAACATAGATAATTTGGTTTCTCAAGAGATGGTCGAAAAGTTTTGTCTTAAAACGTTAGTACATCCTAATCCATATAAAGTATTATGGTTGCTTAAGGGACACCATGTGTTTTTGAATGAGAAATTAATGGTAAGATTCTAAACGAGTTCATGAAAAGTTGGTGTTTTATCTGACATTATGTCTATGGATATGTTTCGTGTGTTTTTGGGAAGTTCATCATAGTTCAATAGAAGATTCATGCATGATGGAAGAGTGAACACCTACACTAATTTTAAGGATTAGAATAGGTTCACATTTAACCCATTAAAGGATAAAGGAGATGAGGTGGACAACAGTACCAAAATTAAGCTAGTATTTAGTAAAGATTTTTTGAAGGTGGCAAAGAATGAGGATACATGTTATAGACTGATTTTGAATCTCGTATTTATTGTGACATGAACTAAGGTAAGTGATATTCCATTAGAAATTTAGAATATTTTTTGGAATACTATGTTTACCTTATGTCAAGTTAGTTTCCAAAAGGACTACCATCTATGAGGATAATTAGACATCATATGGATCTAGATGTATGAGTAAGCTTTCCAGAAAAGGTAGCTTATAGGCTAGTTTTAATAGACGATGAAGAAATCAAGAGATAAATTAAAGAAATGTTGAAATGGGGGTTTAATCCAAGATATTTTGAGCCCATATGTAGTTTCAATTGTGTTAACACCCAAGAAATATGGAAAGTGGTGGATATATATGGATTCAAGAGGCATACCCAAAATCACCATCAAGTATAGCTCTCTATTCTGAAGAATGGATGACTTAATGTATTGTTTGAGTGGTGACAATAAATTCACCAAGATATATTTAAAGAGTGGATGTCACTAAATTTGAATAAGATAATTAGATGATTAGAAGATTGAATTCAATATGAATAAGATATTGTATGAGTGGTTAGTTATGTCATTCAGTTTGTCAAATGCACCAAGCGCATTCATGAGACTCATAAATTAAATAATGAAGCCATTTACATGTCAATTTTTTATTATTAATTTACATTATATTATGATTTTTTTATCATTATAAAGATGAAAATTTGAATAATTTGAGGTTATTTTTGGAAAAGATGAAGGAAGAAAACTTTTTAACCAATTTAAAGAAATTTAACTTCATGTAATAGGAGATGATATATTTAGGTTTTTGGTCTCAAAATATGGACTACAATGGACCATGAGAAGAAGACAGCATTTCTAGAGTGGCTTTAACCAAAGAGTATGTTTGAGGAAAGGAAATTTCACGAGTTAGAAAGTTTCTATAAACAAATCAGTAGAAACTTTAATGACATATATGCACCAATTATTGAGACTATAAAAGGAGACAATTGATTTTTAATGGATGAATACAACATAGAATAGATTTTTTTGAAGAAAAAGGTGAAAGAATAATTGGTGTTATCTTTTCCAAAATTTGTAAAAGTGTTTCAATTTTTTGTGATGTTAAGTCAAGAAGGTAGGCCCATTTTATATTTTACTAATAAGTGTAATTAAGATAAGATGAAGTATTCGATCTATGACCAATATTTATATGCAATGGTACAAGCTCTCAAGAAGTAATATTTTTAAATATGGCTCACTTTGTAACATAAAATATGACTAGTGATGTCACACGTATTGCTAATTTATTCTTTTAAGAAGTAATATTACATGGGTTTCTAAGAAAAATTCTATGAAATAGAGACCAAAAAAATTGGGAACTTTTGAAGGGAGTTATGGATGAAGTTGGGCACGAGATTGGGCTTAGGTTCATCCTATCACCCTAAAATGGATGGCAAAATGGAAGTAGTGAATCAATGTCTTAGTAACTTTTTGAGATGTTTAGTTAGTGACAAGCCCAACTAGTGGGATTTGATGATGGCACAAGATGAATTTTCCTATAATGATTCAGTCAATCAAAGTAAAAGTATGAATCATTTTCAACTTGTATATGGGAAAAACCTTAGACATGTATTTTCTTTGAGTACAAGTGAGATGAGTAGGATAAGTGTTGGAGGCAAGGATCATGCTCAAGCTATGCACAATGTGCATATGGAAGTGAAGAAGAGACTTATAGAGACTATTGGAAAATATAAACAATCATTATGATATGAGAAGGAGAGAACTAAATTTTGAGGTTGGGGACTTAGTCTTTACACATTTATGTAAAGATGGGTTTCCAAAAGGAGAATACAATAAGCTCAAATGAAATGAAATCAGGAATTGTAATATTTTTGGGGTTTATAATATTAAGTGGGAAATTACTTGTTTAGAAACCCTCCAAAGACTCTATATTTTTGGTTTATAGCTTAATATTTAAAATATAAGTCTCACAGATCCACTACTGTTGTCAGTAGTGTTTAAAATGTAAGAGTGATCCAAAACTGGTCACCCACCTTGTATAAAACAAGGTGATCTCATAAGAGATTGGTTACACAATACAAATATATGATCTATAAAGTGTAACATATGAATGTGAGATATATGTGAAAGTTGATCATAGATACATGATGCAATGGTGTAAAACACATGAGTGGACATATGAGGTGGTTTATAATCCCTTCTTAAAGGTGTAACTATAAGAGGATTTGCGGGAATAGTAGAAGTTCTGGGTGAAATTGAATTCTCAATAAATATAAGTGATTTTAAGTGGGTTTTTTATGTTTTATTTTTTTTCCCACTTATATCATGTGTCATTGTGTTCATTTACTTTCCATTCTCTGTTGTTTACATTTTGTGATTTGCAATATAAACATCCTAATCTGTGGTTTTATCACTACATTTCATAAACTATAATCCTCGTTAATTTAATGTGGTGGATCTATAATTTTTAGCACTATTTATCCCCTAAATTTCCTAACATGGTATCAGAGCTTGTTTTTATGCATGTGTGGGATAGATTTGGATGTTTTTTATCATACGTGTGAAGAAACTTGAATATTTTTCAGAATCTATGAAACCTGATCTTTCTTTACAGTTTTCTTCAAGGTTATCAAGTGTAAAACTCTAATTCTTACCAAATTATTCAAATTTAAATGTTATAAATGGTTTAAATTAGTTATGGAAGATCAGATATTATTTTTGCATATCTTCCTTAAATCCTTCTTATGTCTGGATCTACATTTTCTATCATATGCACTCATCTTTTAAGGTTTTCTAGACATTTATGGCTTTATGCAGGATTTCACAGTTTTTCCCAAGATTTTATAGAAGATTTGAATATTTGGTGGATTTTTTGAATAGTAAAGGGAAAAATTCTATATTCCACAACATATTTGAGGCTTTTACAACTTTTTTCATTTTAAATTATTTCATGGTTTTTTCTAACCCTTCATGACTGCTTCGTAGTCCTGCGTGAAACCCTTAGCCCCGCATGGAAATTTTCATATCCCTTCATAGCCATCCTCATTTTCTTCATGGTTTCCCTTGTTCCATAACACACTTTAGGTCTTTCACAACATATTTTTTATCTTGTGGTGTTTTCTAATCCTTGCATGGAATCTTTAGCTTCATGACTTTTTTAGTCTTGTGCAGCTTTTTAGTATTACACATATTTATTTAGTATTTCATATATTTTTAGTCTTGTGCTGATTTTTATTCTTGCATAGATTTTTTAGACTTGCATGGATTCTTATCTATCCATGGTTCACTAAAATTTGAAAAACTTGTGAAACTCTAGATTTCAAAAAATTCATTGTATCACAACTTTAAAATTTCTTCAAGTAATTTCATCTTATGTTGTATCTTGTAGAACTTCGCGACATATTTTTGTGTTTCATAGATTTTCCTAAGTCATCCCTTAATTTTGTATATTTTCTTTATTTTTCAAATTTGTATTGTCTCACATACTTTCATTTGTTCCATAGATTTTGACTTAGTTTTCCATGGAACACTAAAGCCCGTAGAATATTGTGTCTATGTACCATGATCTATCAAATTTCTTTAAATGGATATAACTTTCTTTCTAGTGCCTCACAGCCTCTCCTTTTCTTATCCTTATTTTTGTTTGGTATTCCTTCTTGGTTTTATCACCATCCTTGAACTTTTTATCAAGTTTAAATCTCTCTCATTTTTCTTCTAATCCACTATAGTCTGGTTTCTTTTCACTATGGATAATAGCACCTTCTAAAAACCTACCTAACAACTCTATTTTTTAAATATTACTAATTTTTCTTTAAAATGGCTAGTTCTTATATTTTTTCCATGGAAAAATTTCATCTTTTAAATGGTTTTAATTATAGTATTTAGATAATTAGGATTAAGGATATCCATATGGCTATAAAGTTATGGGATTTAGTTAGTAGTTTTGAGAAGAAACCCAATGGGAAATAAGCTAAAACCTAGAAATTAAGTATTTTCTTCCTGAATCCAAAGACGCTATGTCAATCCTATTGCAAAGCATCAAGGATGATTTTTTGTTGCATATAGGTCACATGGAGTCTCTTGTTGATGCATGGAAATAATTGCAAACTATGCATGAAGGTAGTCACCTCTCCAAACTAATCAAGTTAAGCATGGAATTATTCACAACTCCTATGAAATTTGATGAGAAATTTTTTAATTACCTAGATGAAAGTAAGAACAATAAAGCTCAATTTGATGTATGTAATTATGAATTGCTTCAGAATAAGTTTCTTTACTTCATTATTTAGATTAACTTTCATGAGAAATTTAGAAACTATATTTCCATTCTGAATTCTAAATACTGAAATGAAGTTGATTTACTTGATTTATCCACCTTGTCTTCTCTCCTTATCCAAAAAGAGAGTTTCATGGAAAAAATTGACTCAAAAGATAATGTCTATCAAGCATTGTTCTCCCAAATTTATATGTCTTTTAAAAATCATAATAATATTAATAAAAATCAATGATCTAACTTCAAACCTAAATGCAATATGAATAATTAGAATTTTAAAATAAAGTTTGATTGAAATTGTACCAATTGTGGAAATTTTGGTCATAAAGTAGCCAATTGTCATTATAACAAGTCTAACAAAAATACTGAGAATAAGAACTTCAACAATAAAAACAACAATAAGAATAAAATCAAAATCATCCTAACAACCAAGCCAATAATACTAAAGCAAACTATTTCTTTTTATATTGTCATTTTAGCCTATAGTGACAGTGAAAATATCCTAGATAGTGATGCCTGTATACATATTACATACATGCATGATACATTATCTAATGTTATTGAATTTCATGAGAATATCTATCTAGGTGACAATTCAGTCATCAAGTCTGAATGTTATGGAAATGTTAAGTTAGCAAATGGAATAGTTAAGAATGTTTTATTTATTCCTAACTTAAAGAATTTTCTTTTATATTGTTCTCAATTAACAAAATAAAACTATAAAGTTATGTTATTTCAAGATAACTAGTATGTTATGAATAAGCTTTGTGTAGCTATTTTTCTTGGTTTATGAAAGAATGATTAATATTTTTTCGATGGATTTGTTATTGAATCTTGTCTTTCCTCTTCCTCTTGTGTTGTTCAATTATGGCATTAAATAATCAGTCATGTAAAATTTAATATTTTTAGGATATTTCATACCTTAACCTTGTAGTACATCTTGCTAAGATAAAATCATAACATGGAACTTGTGATAGTTACTTTCTTGTTAAGAAACATGTTCAACCACTTCACAAACATCATGAATCCAAGTCATCTTGCTTGCTTAAGCTGGTTCATATTGATGTAAAAGGACCTTAGGAAGTTACTTCTCTAGGTGGTGCCTTGTGTGTTGTTAGTTTTATTGATGATTTATTAAAAATGACTTGGTATTATTACATTAAGAAAAAGTTTGATGTCTTATCTAAGTTTCAAGATTTAAAGCCTTGGTTGAGAACATGGCTGATATGAAAATTAAAATAATTAGAACTGATAATGGAGGTGAATATGTTAATAAATTTTTTGATTATTTTTATGTGTCTAGTGGAATTCAAAGGGATCTAACAATACCTTAATATCCTCAACAAAATTTTCTTGTTGAAAGAAAGAATAGAACCATCATTGAAATGGCCAGGACTATGCTTCATACCTCTAATGTGCCAAAGTCTCTATGGGTTGAAGATATGAAAATTGTTGTTCATATCCTTAATATAATTCCTACCAAATATTTTTATTAAACCACACCTCATGAATTATGGACTAATAAAAAATAGGATATCTCTCATTTAAATAAATTTGGTGACCATGCTTATCTTCCCATTACTAAATTTAAAAGAAAAAAACTTGATCCTACATCCTACTCTTGATTTTTTCTTAGGTATGATGGTAAGAAGAAAGGATTAAGAGTTTATGATCTAGTTAAGCATGTGATTTTAGAAAACATGAATGTGCATGTTCTTGAGAAACCTTTTTGTAAATTTTCGTGTCTTCCCTCCTCTATGTTTCCTAAATCTAAGAATCTTCATTTCAATTATCCTTTCTTCGATAATATGGAAACTGACTTGCAAGAAACTGATCATCCCTATTCTGACATGATGGATGTAGACCATGAGGGGGAGTCTTCTCATTATTTTTCTCAATCAAAAGTTCCTAAGTGGGCTTGAAATCTCATTTCAAATTCCCATCCTAATGATTTGATAAAAATGACGCGCATTAGAATTATTATCTTACCTTGTCAACTATTTATGATGTTGAACCTCAATATTTTGAAGAATCCATCTTAGATGAAATATGGATTACTATCATGAATTCTAAGAACAATTATCTAATCAATAATCAAACTTGAGAATTAGTCCCTCTTCCTCCAAAAATAAGCATTGTAGGTTCTAGATGGTTTTATAAAACTAAATATAACTCTACTAGTAAGATTGAAAACTTTAAGACTAGATTAGTTGTTAAAGGGTTTACTCAAAAACCTGGTTTGGATTGTGTTGCAATTTGAAATGAATGATTTAGGATTGTTAAATCATTTTCTAGGCATGGTTATTTGTCAAATTCATAAATCTATTATTGTATCTCAATTACAATATGCTACTAATATACTTAAAATATTTACTATGATTAATTGTAATCATGTCTTCATTCCTATGGAAGTTGGTGTTAAATTATATCCAAAACCTTCTTATGATAAATTTAATCCTACTTTATATAGATAACTTGTTGCTAGTTTGATTTATTTAACTATCACTAGGCCTAATATATATTATGTAGTTGCAATTGTTTCTGGATTTATGTAGGATCTTTATGAGGACCATTAGAAAATGGAAAAAAGGATTTTAAGGTATATCAAAGGTACAATCAAATATGGTTTGTGTTATTCTTCTTGTGATGATGTAAATCTATTTGGTTATTGTGATTCTGACCATGTTAGTGATATTGTGGATAGAAAATATAGTTCTCGATATGTTTTTAAGTTAGGTATAAGTGAAATCACTTGGAGTAGCAAGAAGAAACCAACAATATCTATCTCTTCTACTAAAGAAGAGTATAGAAGTGCTAGCAATAAAAGAATCCATGTGGCTCAAAATAATGTTGGATGAACTTCATATGGATGTCAAAGGAAGTATTCTTCTTTTATGTGACATTTAAAGTTATATTTATCTTGAAAAAAATCTAATATATAATCAAAGAACCAAACATATTAAGATCCATATGTACTTAATTTGGGAAAAGTTTCTCAATGGTGACATAGATCTCAAGTTTTGTTCCATTGAAGAACATGTTGTATAAATTTTTACTAAGCTCTTGTGTGCTCCAAAGTTCTACAAATTCCATGCTATGTTGGGAGTTTCAAATGTTATCTCTAATGATCATTTGAATGACAGTGATCCTCACCTCTGAATCATATGAGTTTTGGCATTTCAGATATTCCCATGAGTGGGAAATAAGAAATGAGCATCTTACTTGATTTTTCTTGTGCAATGTTATCTCTTAACGACTTGATTGTGTCAAAATAGATACTCCCTAGGATATTTCCATGTTATTTAAGTAAATTATCATGTTATGTGAAGTTTAATTTTAAGAGAATTTTTTTTTTATAAAAACTCCATGATCTTATGTAAGACTCCATCCTTAATCACTTTATCTTGATAATTTTGTTTATTCCAATGTACTGTAGTTTTTACAAAACCTACTGGGCACTTTATTTGTGTCATAGCCTCTTAAAGTCCTTGGAGCACTAAAGCAGTGCAACATAGGTTTTTTAAAACCCACAACACAGTTTCAGTTATTTGTGGCATATTATCATGTTATATCGTAGATTTGTAAAACCCGCATAACACTACAGTAATGTACCACAAAGTTGTAAAATCCATGGGACATTGCAATAGTTTACCTCTTAGTTGAAAACCCCACAAGACACCTTTGTATTGCACCATGGAACTATAAAACTTGTAGCACACTTGTATTTTTTGTGGCTTGTTTTATTCCATGAAATACTGCAACAATGAACCATGACACTGATTTGGTATATGACGGAGTTACAAATCAGTAGAACTAGTTTTTTGCTACATGTTAGCTTGAATCACTTGATGATTTATGGATTTTAATTCCTTTTATTCCAAAATGTGACTTGACATGTGTTATTTGGAACAAACCTTATTTTTTACATTGAAAGGTAACTTTTCATGTTTCCCTACTTAAAATTAAAGGGGAGTGTTGCGTTTATAATATTGAGTGGTAAACTACTTGTTTATAAACCTATCAATGACTATATATGTTTGGTGAAATTGAATTTTCAATAAAGATAAGTGAATTTCATTGGCGTTTTTTATTTCATGGTTTTCCCACTTACATCTTGTGTCACTATATTCATTTAATTTTTGTTTCATGTTGTTTACAGTCTGTAATCTATAATTTAAACATCCTAATCTATGGTTTAATAATTGTACTTCATAAACTATAATCCTCAAAAGTTTAATATGGTAGATCTGTAATTTATGACATTATTTTTCCCCTAATTTTCCTAACAATTTTGAAGAAGTTATCAATAAATTCTTATGAAAATGATTTTTCGGATGGATTAGGTATCCCACTTATCTTCAATGTAGATGATTTGTACCTATATGTGGTAAGACGAACAAGTCAAAAAATATCAATTTTTCATCCATTTATTAGAAGGATTAGTTTCCACAAAAGGAAAAGGAAGAGTTGGAATCCATGCTAGACATATGGATCGACAAGAAAAAAATAGGAAACGAGTATTATGAGTAGTTGGTGAAATGGAAAGACTGAGAAAATAAAGATATAACTTAGATGAATTCATCCAAAATTTTCAAACATGGAAAATCAATTGAGGATCTCATAGCAGGTCCATGAGTAGGAGCTCATGGAAAAATTCAATTACCTTAGGTGTTTGGTATAGGATCATTTGGGTTCATGTGAAATCTTGCATCACCAAAATAAACAAATAAATAAAATATAAGGAAATTTAAATTTTGGCTCAATGTCTCTTATTGTCATTTTGTCAAACAATTCTCATACACATGTATTTATTAGAGAGTCTTATGCCTCCTGTTGGTCCTCAATTTGATCTCACCCCATTTGTCCTTGAAATTCTTCAGTTTGTGGGATCTGTCATATTTTCTATCTCCCCATGTTGATGCATGAAAGCTCTATCCTTTATTTGGTTTCCATGATCAGTCTTTTCCTTTAGTCAAGGATCACTTAAAGTCTAGAATTTGTTTTCCGTTCCTCTATCCATGTGAAAATATTTGTAACTTGGGCATAAATTCAGGTTTTTTCCCTTCCTTCCATTTTTCCACAGTCACGTTTTGTTTTCCCTATCAATTTTTGTCCCAATATCTGTGGAAACATGGTTCTTTCTGATTGGATGCGGCTCGGTGGATAAAAGTTGGGCCTTATATCATTTCCAAATTATTTTTCCTAAAAGAAATATTTATTTCCAGGCAAAAATGGTGATTTTTTTGCATTTTACGGTTTGACGGATGTGTTTTCCTCATCAATTTATATCTCAGCATCTATGGAAATGTGGCCCTTTCTTATTAGATGCGGCTTGACGGGGCACTTTGAAACTCTAAGGCCCACTTCAACTCAATTCTTTTCCATGTGGAGGGCATGCGCTCATCTGAAAAGTCGCCTCTTGGTTTGACCTTTGGAGTTGTGCCAGGGTGACACATGGAGGTTTCCGCTATGTTACCCAGACTTAGACATTTTTTCATGTGGCCAGTGTAACTTTGTCAAACCATGGACACATGGAGTGATTGCACTCATTTGAGGATTTACCTCTTGTTCCCACCTTAGCAATTACACCAAGGAGACACGTGGTGAGCCCACACTTGTTTAGGGTCTCTGATTTTGGGCACCATCTCAAAGTTGCACCAGGGAGACACATGGAGGCTTCTGTTGGCTCCTCTCTATACTTAAACTTTTTAAGCAATTTTCTAAGGCCTGGGACACGTGGAGGGACTGCACATGTTTGGGGACCTACCTTTAAATTTTATTTTTGAAAGAGCACCATGAAGACACATGTAAGTTCCTACTCACTCTACCCTTATTTGGACTTTTCAATGACCAAGGAAAACTGTCTTGGACCCTAAACACATAGCGCCTTCCGCTGGTCCCTAAAATTATTTCAACAATTCTGTCGGACTGAGACATGTGGTGAACCCACACTTTTTTGGGATCTCCACTTTTGGGAAAAATATCAAAAGTGTGCCAGTGAGACACGTGGAGGCTTCCAATGGCTCCTTTTTATACTGAGACTTTTCAAAGGCCAAAAGGTGATTTTCTTGGGCCTAAGGCACATGGAAGGCCCACACTTGTTTGGAAAATTGCCCATGTACTTCTCCTTTGTAGTTATGCCAAGGAAACACATGGATTCAACTCTAATATAAAGTTAAGAAGGGATAGAATCGACTGTTGTTATGCATTGCTTCTTATTTTGCCACCGTTTTTTTGTTCCAAGACTCCAAAAAGTGTGAATATGAATTGTTTTTATTGCAAATCGAAATCACAGTGTAGGTATGTAGAATAATCCATGCAGAAACGCTCATTTTTCAGAGTCACGAATGCAGGCATCCATGTGTGGGAATTCATTTCTCAAGGTGTTTCCTTGAGGGTGATAAGGATTGTTTGTCAGATCCAGCTATACAGAGCCACCAGAAAATGATTAAAACGAGGATTTCTCACACGACAGAATAAGAATGATTAGAAGGACTATCAAAATGTTGTGGCATGGCATCCTAGTCATTAGTTGAGGGTCTGAGGAAACATGATTAGTTCATAATTTGTCCACCTGGCAGTTTTTGGGTATGAATTTGTTAAACATTACTTTTTGAAGAAAATTGGTAACAAGAAAAGGGTCCTTGAATATTATTCTTTTTTGGGGGAACATTTGGGATGAGTGAGATACTAAAATGTATAAATGCAATGAGAATACTCTTGTAAAGGTTTGGGGGGTTAATTTTTATTAAAAAAATTAAGAAATCCCATCTTCCTGAGAGACCAATCTGAGAAACTTGTTAATTTCCTATGTTTTAGATTTCAATCACATAAAGTTGGTTACGAGTGTACATCCATTGACAAGCTTTGAGATTGTTCAAAGAAACTTTCCCCTGCTGATGAATCTAATCAACTTCAAATTAATATGTGTCAATCTTGGGAAAATTTGTTTCTGGTGTATTTCAGAATGTCTGTAACTCATGTTTTTCATGTTCCTATTGCAATCTTGTGTTAAAGTCCCTCTGAATCACACAAGGTCTTATCCCTGTGATAGTTTACTAGCATATGCAATTTCATTTCAAGAAGAGCCTTCATCCTGTAATGAGATAAACAATTTAAAATCACTATTACTGTCATTTGTTGAAAAAGATTGTCTGTAAGCCTTTGAGTGTATCTTAGGCGTGAGGAACCAAGGGTCTTTGATGTTTAATTGGGTCTTTAGCTTGAGCCTTTATGTTAAATTCTTGGAGATTGTGTGAAACCATGTAAATATAGGCCTCCATTGATGCACACCTTCTAGTTGAAGGAATATTTTAGCTATTTTGAAGCTTTCTGTCATTTAGTATTCTAATTTTTGTAAAGGTTCTCAAAGATCTGGCATAATCAATTTTATCCTACTTAATCTTCCACCAAAATTATTCAGAAAATAATGAATCCCACCTGAAATACCCCTTTTTTCCCTGTGTGTCCACAAATGTATAAATTCTACTCCTAAAATATGCAAAAGCAATCAGGATTCCATAATGTCTCTAGTAACCTTAGCTCTGTTTAGAAAATATCACCATTCTTTAGAAGTGACAACTCCTGAGAGTTAAATTGTGGTGCATTGATCATATTTTCTTAGGGTCTGCTTTCAAATTTATACAAAGAGGGATATCTTCATTCTCCTTCATCGACAGAGGTTAAAAAATGAGTCCTCTCACCCTAGTCGAAAGGCACATCCTAAAGCAATGAGGATAGATCAAATCCTTAATGAAGGTGTTATCTATTTCTCTAATGCCTTGAGTGACAAAGAGTTAGACGAATCCCCTCCCCAAATACAAAATGACTCATAATATGATATGTCTATCTCTCAGTTTCTTTCTAAATCTGTGATGCTTCTCAGTTTCTAGGGGAGAATCAATTTGGATACCAACACCAGAATGGCACCACTTCCAGGGACCTAATTTGTGTTACCAGGGATTATTTGAGCTCCGAGATTTATTTGTGCGTTAACAACACCAGATTGGCACCATTTTCAAGGATTTAATTTGCATTCTTATATTTGGCCCTGGTAATTTTTCTTACATGATTTAAGTGAAAAAAACATGGTTTAAACATCATCCTTTGTTGGGATTTGTAATAATCGAGCAAAGTTACAAGTTCTGAGTGAAATATTTCCAGTTTCTATTGGTTTTTTGTACTAAGTTTACATCATCAATGTTAAATATGGGTAAAGGAGGGTCAGATCTGTGAAACTTTGCATGAATTCAATGTTGACAGACATTTGACAGATCAATTTTAGTGCATTTACACAACTAAGGTGAAAATCCTTAGTGGCGACTTCATGTTGAATGAATTTTTTATAAATTCTAGTGTCTTAACCTCTGTTAATTGTAATTTATCACTAATCTTTGCAAATATATAAGGAAGAAGATATTTATTCACTAGAGACCCTACCAGAAAGTTGTTTCTAGAGCTGGGAAAAACAAATTCAGAAGGAAGAAGAATCTGGAAGGTTATTGGAGATCAGAAATCAAGAAAAGAGTTATCAATTGTGGAAACTGATCAACCTTTCATTAAAGATCACCATACTTCCTCAAGTGCTTCTAAATCAGGTAGTCTCTTTATAAATCTAAATTCTCCAGCTGGAGAGGGGCCTTCTTTTGTATTTTAAAAATTTGTGTCTCATTTTTGTCCCTGTGTTCTCCAAAGCTGATAGGATCTTCCAAGAAATAAAGTTTTTAGAGAACATTCATTCTGAGAATCACATTCATGTGCCCCACAGACCCCTCACTCCATCATTTTGTTTCTCCTATAATATCACCTCCCCAAAACAATATGGCCAAGCCCCCACCCAGACCTCCATTTGTTGTAAACACTTTTGGTCCTATAGATTTCAGAGGTATGGTTGGATATCCAAATGTTGTGCCCCAAGATGTTAGAAATAGACTGCCTACACTTCAAGGAAATAATGCTATTACTGGTGATCAACACTTAAAGCTTTTTGTCAATATGATGGAGAAATTTGAGATTGAATTTGAGGATGTGTATATAAAATTGTTTATTCATACTCTAGAGGAGGATGCATGGGACTAGTATAAATCTTTTCCATACAACTCCATTGATTCATGGACAGAAATGAAGAATGCTTTTAGATTGTAGTATGGAGTTAAAATAGACCCTAGGTTTCTTTTATGAGAATTTGAAAATATAATAAAGAATTCTAACGATTATGTTCATGACTTCAATACAAGGTTTAATAAGACCTTTAATAGGATACCTGTGATCCTGAGGCCAAGTGATGTTTCTTGTTTAATAAAATACTCTGATGCTTTTGATAAGAAGGTTGCCTATTATTTGAGGGATAAGAACCCAACAACATTGAGGCAGGCCTTCACCATGGATTTACAAATTGAAAATAACATCAAGGAAATTGGTAAACCTCCTAAGAGAGAAGGCATCAAGCTAATCAATCTAGAGAATCCTCAGTCAAGTAAAGTTGTGGATCTAGAGGAGGTTATAAAAACTTTGGCCAGAGCTATTAAGGAAATATCCTATAAACTAGCCAGAGAAGAGAAAGGGGTTGGATAAGGTTCCCAATGTCATCATAAAGAAAAAGGTCAAGAAATATTTGCAAATAATCCTAGGGGTGATTAGAGATCTGATGGAAGAGGCAAAGGACTCATGGGATCAGGAAATAGACAACCCCAACCTAGGGAAAACAAATTGGTGCTTAATCCTTTAACTGCCAGAGTTGCTGTTGTGGAAGAAGACAATGAAATTGAGTGGTGTGACAGATGTTTCTTGCCACATGCCCCATGTGATGAAGACAAAAAAGTTGAGGAAGCTGATGATGACACTAATGATGATGTGTGCATGCTGGGGTGCTCTACAAGCTTACAGCAAGGAGCAACTTTGACTGAATTAATTAGTGCTAGAACTGTTGTAGATTTCTAGGATTGCATCCACTGGGTACTACTCCTTCCTCCCTCTCATAATTTTGAAATAGATATGCTACAAGATTTTGAATTTCCTACTAATGATTTTGAATACTTAAGGTCATTAATGATTAAAAAGTATGATGGAGGAATCCCTTCTGAGGAGGATAGGCAGTTGTCAATGAATGTTGTAGTTGGCCATGAAAATGAATATAACACTAGGAGTAAAGTTTTCAAAGGGGCAGGGCCTCAGGACAAACCAAAAACTCCAGTTCTCACCAATATCTCAAAATAAACTCCTAAGAAAGATACATCTGGCAAAGGCCTTGTTTCCCCAAATAGAACTGGTATCCTTGCCAATGCTCAGACCATGAAAAATTCTTTGTTGTTAGATGAGATTATTAGTCTTCCTCCAAATGGTGCCTTGCCCAAATATGTTCCTTATGAATTTTCCCAAGTCTTGAGTCAGATCAAGATTTCTATTCCAATTGTTGAGCTTCTTAGGATTCTTGAGCACAAGAAAAGGGCCTTTGAGTATTTGGGATTGAAAGAAGAAAAGATTACACAAGGAAGAAATTTAAACAATGTTGAGACTCCTCCTACCATTGCAGAGTTAGAAAAACCCCAAGTGCTGGAAGAACTGGGTGAGCCACTTGAAGTATATTTGGGAAGCATCCTTAGTTGAGTCCCAACTGAATGTAAATCCATTTTTTACTACTCTGATTATTAGGGACAGGTTGTTACACAACTGTAGGTTTGATTCTAGAGCATCATGCAATGTTATTCCTCTTGAGGTCATGAATGAATTAGATATCAAAGTGACAGTAGCTTATGGGAAGTGCACTGTCATGGATTCTAGGGAGGTGCCATAGGTTGGATGTGTCAAGGGTCTGATAGTGCAACTTGAAGCTTACCCAGGAAAGAACTTAAAACTAGATGTTGTTATTGTTGATTGCCCTACCAAATGGGGAATGTTGTTATCAATAAAATGAGTTGCTAGTGTGGGTGGTAGTGTGCAAATGGATATGTCTTTTACCACTATACTTATTGAGGGCAGCCTTGTAAAGTTGTATGGTGAAAATAATATGCTACATCTCATTGAGGATCCTAATAATGCTTCCTATGAAGTGTTATACATTGAAACTGATGTAGATAACTTTGTTAGATTTTCTGATGGTAAAGAGCACAAAATTGATCAAAGAAGGTCTCTTAATCAAGTAGGTTCTCCTTGGAATTTTTTGTTTGATGGGGCTTGCTCTAAATTTAGAAATGGTGTTGGTATTGTTCTAATATATCCAGGCCAGGAAGATATTGTTTTCTCTTTTAAACTCAACTTTGAGTGCACTAACAATATTTTTGAGTATGAAGCACTACTCTTGGGTCTAAGAATTGCTTGGAAATATGGTATTAGAGACATCACTGTTAAAGGAGATTCAGATCTAATTGTAAAACATGTTAGAAAACTGTATGCAACAAAAAATCAGAGAATGAAGCAGTATAAGCATGCAGTATGGGATTTTATTGAGATGTTTGACTCCTTTAACATAATACATCATTATAGGAAGTACAATACTCTAGCAGACAAATTGTCCGTATTGGGGTCTAGATTTTAAAATTATACTATATCCCCCTATTGTGAGTATAATATTAAGGTATTGACTAGGCCATCTGTTCCTGACAATGTTAAACATTGACAAGTATTCGAAAATGATGCCCAAGTACAAAGGTTTTTGTAGAACCAAGGAGAATTTTTTGATCAATGTATAGATTGGGAGCCAATGGTTTGTGTGGCTGATGGAAAGGAGACTTTATTTGGCAAAGACATCATTCAGTTGAAGACTAATACTATTCCCAGAGGTTTGGTAGCACTTGAATAAAACTTTGATAATGCTGATGGCATTGTCAACAGACACATGTCAGCCTCGAGGGATGTTGAAGAGCACGACTTGGGCACGAAGGATAAGTCATGTAAGATCTTGCTAGGTAGAAATTTGAGTAAGGAAGAAAATCAGTCGTATGTCCAATTATTGAAGAAATACTAGGACTACTTAGCATGGTCTTATTCTAAACTGAAATCATACAGAGAGGATCTTTTCCAGCATGAAATTCCCTTAGAAGCTTCTACCAAGCCATTTAGGTAGAAACAGAGGCCGATCAATCCACTCCTTTCCCTAAAGATGCAAGAAGAATTGAAAAAATTGAGGGATGGAGGAATCATACAGCCCACAAGTTACTCATCATGAGTTGCAAACTTGGTACTAGTCAGAAAGAAGAACAGAGATATAAGGTTGTGTGTGGACTTTAGAAACTTGAATAGAGCATCGATGAAGGATAACTACCCTCTGCCAAATATGGACAATATGTTACAATTGGTTACTAGTTCGGAATTGTTATCCACCTTGGATGGTTTTTCTGGATATAACCATGTATTTGTGAAGGAATCAGAGCAAATCAAGATTGCCTTTACCACTCCTTCGGGAACATATGTATATGTCAGAATTCTTTTTGGTCTAATGAATGCTAGAGCCACTTTCCAAATAGCAATGGATGTAGCTTTCTCTGGCAATATTAATGATTTCATTGTTGTATATCAAGATGATGAGACTATTTTCTCCAGAAAAAAGAGTGATCACTTGCTACACTTAGAAAAAATGTTGTTAAGATGCAGGGAGTATGGTATTTCACTAAATCCCAAGAAGTGCCATTTTGGAGTTGAGAAAGCAAAGCTACTTGGACACATTGTGTCAAAGGAAGGGGTCATGATTGATCCTAAGAGGGTAGAAGCCATCAACAAAGTCCCTATTCCAAGAACCAAGAAGGGAATTCAATCCTTTTTTGGGCAGATTAATTTTATTAGGATATTTATCTCCAACTTTGCTCAACTAACTATCCCAATCACTAGCATGCTGAAGAAAGACCAAAGTATCAAATGGGATGAAGAAGTTGTTCAATATTTTTCTGGGATCAAAGAAGCATTAAAGAATGCCCTGTTTTAACAGCTCCAAATTATAAGAAGGCTTTCTAAATATTTTCCTTTGCTTCAAAAAGGACTATTGCATCTGTGTTGTTGTGGAAGCATGATGAGGGAGATGAAAGACTAATTGCCTTTTTCAGTAAGGCATTACAAGGAGATAATCTAAAGTATACTCTTATGGAGAAACAAGCATTTTCTTTGGTAAAAGCAACAAAGGTCTTTAGGCCATATATTACGAGTTCCAAAGTCATTTCTTATGTTCCCCACACCATGGTGAAAGATATCCTATCAGAAATGGAGGTTTCAAGGAAAAGATGCCGATGGGTAAACAAATTGCAAGAGTATGATATGGATATCCAAACAACAAAATTGGTCAAAGGTTTGGGCCTGGTAAAACTTATGGAAGAGAGAAATCTGCAGACAATTGAGGTAAATGAAGTTGAAGAAGAAAGGTTGAATGTCCTTGAAAAACTAATAAATTCTGAATGGTACAAGGAAATCATTTTTTATCTCAAACATCTACATTGCCCTGAACATTTGAGCAAGAATCAGAAAAGAGCACTTAAGTTAGCTTTCGAAAAATATGTCATTTCTAATTTTGGGTTAGCTTGGAAGAACCCTGAGGGAGTTCTCTTAAGATGCATTACTGAAGATGAATCCCCTAAAATAATTTTTGATCTCCATGGAGGAGTTTGTGGGGGACATTTTGTTGGAAGAGTCACAAATCATAAAATCTTAAGGGTTGGTTATTGGTGGCCAACTCTTTGCAAGGATACAACTCTGTTGGTAAGAAAATGTGAGAGTTACCAACACTTTTCTGGAAGACTGAAAGCTTCAGGCTCCCTTCCTTTACAACCTGTATCAGTTGAAGCCCCATTTAGGCAATGGGGAATGGATTTCATTGGGGAAATTTTTGATCCTTCAAGTGCAGGTCATAAGTGGATACTAGTGGCCATAGATTACTTCACCAAGTGGGTGGAGGAAATCCCCACCAAGAAGGCAACTCACCAAATTGTCATGGATTTTATGCTAAATTATATCATTTGCAGATATGGGGTACCTACCAAAATATTTTTTGATAATGCCATGAGCTTTCGGGACAAACCTTTGGTGGCCATGTGCCATGAATATGGGATCAATTTGATATATGATTCTAATTATAATCCCCAAGGAAATGGACAAGCAGAGTCTAGCAATAAATTTTTTTTGAAG
The DNA here is from genome assembly GCA_019776745.2 of Taxus chinensis. Taxonomy (NCBI): domain Eukaryota; kingdom Viridiplantae; phylum Streptophyta; class Pinopsida; order Cupressales; family Taxaceae; genus Taxus; species Taxus chinensis. The sequence goes on along the minus strand of CM034148.1, from coordinate 624,291,530 downwards.
ATAATTAGAAGAACTTTAGAGTTGAAAAAAAGGAAGCGGGGTGAGAAGTTGAGATTTTTTGTTTGGGCTGATCAAATCACTGTTAAATGAGCTACTTAAAAAAGCCCATTTGAGTTTGTGTATAGAACTCAAGCCCTGATGCCCCTGCATATGCAATTATCTTCATTTCAATTTCTTTAACAATAGGAAGATCAAGAGGTTAGTCCCTATCATGCTCACATCAATCAGATTTTTGAGTTAGATGAAGAAAGAAGGGAATCCCATCAAAGGCATGTAAACTTTAGAGAGAAATTGAAGAAGCTGTTTTCTAAGAAGGTGACTCCAAGAGCTTTCAGTGTGGGATATCTTGTGCTATTATGGGATAGCAGGCACAAGGATATGGGAAAACATGGAAACTTTGATGCATTATGGATGGGCCCTTATTCAATTGACATTCGAATTAGTGAACATACCTTCTTCTTAAAATACTTAGATGGGGAATTGCTTGAATTTCATGTTAATGGAAAGCATTTGAAACATTTCCTTGATTGATTTCTTAGAATCAAGGTATACACCATTGTACAATGTATAGTCTTTTGGTTTCTTTCTACTTTCGTGTTTTTTTATTTTGTTTTGTCCTAGTCCTTGGCAGCCATTTTGTTGGTTTCTCAGTTCATCCTTGGGGGAGTTGGTTATTATTGTTCTACTCTACAAGCTTGTTCTTTGACTCTGTTTTTCCAATGGTTTATTTTTGGCATTTGGTCTATTATTTTTTCTTTTAGCACTCACAGGGAGTTCCCATCCTCGAGTCAGAGCTGATGTTGGTGATCAATTTGATCTTACCCCGTTTGTCCTTGAAATTATTCAGTTTGTGGGCTTTGTCATATTTTCTATCTCCCCGTGTTGATGCATGAAATCTCTATCCTTCATTTGGTTGCCAAGATCAGTCTTTTCCTTTGGTCGAGGATCACTTAAAGTCCAGAATTTTTTTTCGTTCCTCTATCCATGTGAAAATATTTGTAACTTGGGCATAAATTTGGGTTGTTTCCCTTCCTTCCATTTTTCCCTAGTCACGTTTTGTTTTCCTTGTCAATTTTTATCCCAATATCTGTGGAAACATGGTCCTTTCTGATTGGATGAGGCTTGGTGGATCACATTTGGGCCTTATATCATTTCCAAATTCTTTTTCCTAAAAGAAATATTCATTTCCAAGTGCAAATGGTGATTTCCCTGCATTTTACAGTTTGACAAGGGTGTTTTTCCCGTCAATTTATATCTCAGCATCTGTGAAAATGTGGCCCTTTCTAATTGGATGTGGCTTGGTGGGGAAATTTGAAACTCTAAGGCTCACTTCAACTCAAGTCTTGTCCATGTGGAGGGCCTGCACTCATCTGAAAATTCACCTCTTGGTTTGACCTTTGGAGTTGTGCCAAGGAGACACGTGGAGTTTTCTACTGCCTTGCCTAGACTTTCATGCGGTTGGTGCAAGATTTTCAGACCATGGACATGTGGAGGGCTAGTGCTCATTTCAGGATCCACCTCTAGGTCCCACCTTAGGAGTTATGCCAAGGAGACACGTGGTGATCCTGCGCTTGTTTAGGGTCTCCGCTTTCGGGCACCATCTCAAAGTTGCGCCAGGGAGACACATGGAGGCTTGTACTGGATCCTCTCTATACTTAAAAATTTCAAGAAATTTTCTAAGGCCTGGGACACGTGGAGGGACTGCGCCTGTTTAGGGACCTACCCCTAAATTTTATTGTTGAAAGAGCATAATGAAGACATCTGGAAGTTCCCGCTCACTCTACCCTTGTTTGCAATTTTCAACGGCCAAGGAAAATTTTTCTTGGACCCTAGACACATGATTCCTTCCGCTGGTCCCTAAAATTCTTTCAAAAAATCTTTCGAACTGAGACATGTCGTAAGACTGCGCTTGTTTGGGGTCTCCACTTTTGGGCACGATATCAAATTGCACCAATGAGACACATGGAGGCTTCCGCTGGCTCCTTTTTATACAGAGATTTTTTAAAGGCCAAATGGCAATTTTCTTGGGCCCAGGGCATGTGGAAGGCCCACGCTTATATGAAAAATTTCCCCTTTACTTATCCTTTGCAGTTACGCCAAGGAAACACATGGACAGCTCTAATCTATATTTGAGAAGTGGCAGAATAGACAGTTTCTATTCATTGCTTCTGATTTTGCCGCCTGTTTTGTTCTAAGACTCCAGAAGGTGTGAATACACATTGTTTTTTTTGTAAATCAAACTCACAGTGCAGATATGTAGAATAATCCATACACAGACACTAATTTTTTAGAGGCATAAATGCAAGTTTCCATGCGGGGGCATTCATTTCTAGAGTTTTTGCCTTGAGGGTGAAAAGGATTGTCTGTCATATCTAGCTATACAGAGCCACCAGAAAATGATTAAAATAGGGATTTATCACACGATAGAATAAGAATGATTAGAAGGAATTTCAAAATGTTGTGGCATGGCATCCTAGTCATTAGTCAAGAGTCTAATAAATGTGATCAATTCATGATTTTCCCACCTAGCATCTTTCGGGTATGAATTTTTTAAACATCACTTTTTGAGGTAAATTGGTAACAAGCAAAGGTTCCTCGAATATTCTTATATTTGGCAGGGGGGGGGGGGAAATTTGGGATGAGTGAGCAAGTGAAATGTATAAATGCAATCAGAATACTCTTGTAAAGGGTCGGGGGTTAATTTTTATAAAAAACTTTGAGAAAGCCCATCTTCCTGAGAGACCAATCTAAGAAACCTGTTAATTTCCTATGTTTCAAATTTCAATCACGTCAAGTTGGTTGTGAGTGTACAGCCATTGACAAGCTCTGAGAATGTTCAAAGAAACTTTCCCATGCTGATGAATCTAATTAACTTCAAATTAATCTTTGTCAATCTTGGGAAAGTTTGTGTCTGCTCTATTTCATAATGTCTGCAAGTAGTTTTTCTTGTTCCTATTTTAATCTTGAGTTAATGTCCCTCCGAATCACACAAGATCTCATCCCAAGAATTTGTAATTTCATTTCAAGAAGAGCCTTCATCGTGTAATGAGATAAACAATTAAAAATCACTATTACTATCATTATTTGATAAAGATTGTATGTAAGCCTTTGAGTGTATCTTAGACATGATGAACCAGGGATCTTTGATGTTTGATTGAGTCTTTAGCTCAAGCCTTTGTGTTAAATTCTTGGAGATTGTGTGAAACCGTGCAAATACGGGCATCCATTGATGCACATCTTCTAGTTGAAGGAATATTTTAGCTATTCTGAAGCTTTTTGTCCTTTAGTATTCCAATTTTTGTGAAGGTTTTCAAAGATCTAGCATAATCAATTTTATCCTACTTAATCTCCTACCAAAATTATTCAGAAAATAATGAATCCCACCTGAACTACCCTGGTTTTCGCTGTGTCCACAACTGTATAAATTTTACTGCCAAAATATGTAGAAGCAATCAAGATTCCATAATATCTCTAGTAACCTTATCCCTGTTTAGAAAATATCACCATTCTTTAGAAGTGACAGCTTGTGAGAGTTAAATTGTGGTGCATTGATCATATTTTCTCAGGGTCTCCTTTCAAATTTGTACAAAGAGTGATATCTTCATTCTCCTTCATCGACAAAGGTTACAAAACAAGTCCTCTCACCCTAGTTGAAAGGCACGGCCTAAAGAAGTGAGGATAGATAAAATCCTTAATGAAGGTGTTATCCGTTTCTCCAATGCCCAAATGACAAAGAGTCAGATGAATCCCATCCCCAGATAGAAAACGACTCATAATATGATTTGTCTATCTCTTAGTGTCTTGATAAATCTATGATGCTACTTGGTTTCCAGGGGAGAATAAATTTGGATACCAACACCTCTTTAACAAAAATGAATTATATGGGTTTGTTTTTTTTTATAAGGAAATGGTTTAACCAAATACATCTAGAAAATGAAGGCCCAAACAAGTAGTTACACATGTATGAAAGTCAACCCAAAAACACTCATGAGATGACAAAAATATGTTTTTCATTGGTTTTTCAAATTTTTTGATGATTTTTTATTTTGGGATGCCTAAGATATGGGAAAATAAAGCTAAGAAGTGGAGAGAGGGAAACAACAAAAAACAAATTGAAAGAAGGGGGGAAAGGGGCATTTTTTGGGATTTATTAGCTGGGACGAATGAAACAATGAGGAGAATATATAAACCCACATTGGTGGTGGGTTTTTTTATGTAGAAGGTACCAAAATTATACCAAGATAAATCCCTACTATGTAGAGATTTTTGGGGCCCTTAAAATATGCCTAAGTGTTTCTAAAAATGTCTAATCTCTAGAATGAAGTGTTTTAGCACAAAAAATATTGTTTTTGAGCATGTAATAATATAATTTGAAGTGATTATAATCTAAATTTAAGTAATTATAAATACAAGCTCATCTAATGGATTTTTTTATTCTTTATCCATATGTGTATTTCCTTTGAAGATGCTCAAAAACTATATTTTGACCAAAAAAAGTATAATTTTTATGTAAAGTTCAATCAAGGTAGTGATTATGTTTAAATAGGATGGGTGATTCATTTTGAGTACTCACATGCCATATTTTACTTCTCATTACCACATGTTATGATCTTAGTACAATTAACTAGCTTAATAGTTTAAAATTATCATTAAATAGATGGAAATTATGGTTTTCATATGCACATACATTGGAAGGGGTTGGATAGAAGTAAGTGGGTGAAAAATAATTAGAGAATTTGTGTTTAGGATGCTAGGATTTGGTTTCCATTCATGTATCCCCAAACCTAAACTATATCACATGGTATGGACAAGAATGGAAAGAGGGTAACTGAAGTTGTCGTAACCATGATGTTATGCTTCGAGATTGTGGAATTGAGAATGGATTAACAAAAGGGGAAATAGTTTGTGTGAGGTACTAGTAGAATGAGTCTGTCTAGGTATATATTTCCCCTTGATGGAATTGCACTTTATATTGGTTGGAAGGATTGAAAGTTCTAAGTTGTCTTCAAATGAATTTTATCTTGTGATGATTCTTCTTGTTTCTAGTGTGCATGTTTATAGGTAGCCCCTCTTTTAGTGCAAAAAAAGTTATTTTACAAAAGTTATCCACCTCCTTCATACACCAGAGAAATTGATTTTTTTGAGAAGATAAATGGTGATGCATGAGCACAGGTAATAATAGATATAGTCACATCCAAATGTTCAAGATAATACCTCTTTTGAAAGAAGGGTTCCACAAAATGGATCACTACGCAATGATTTGTATGCACAAGTCTCCTTAAATTTAAATCTCACCAAGTCTTTTTGACCATATGATTTATTAGGAATATATCAAGATGGTTAATTTTAATTTTTTATGTGAGGGAATTTTTTGGTGTGAACTTAAAATGTGGAAACTATAGCTTGGGAATAACTTAAGGGAATTGTAGGAGCTCAAAATTACACCCTAGCCTGAATCATGGGAGATCCAGAATTTTGAGCCATATGTGATTGTCTCCAAGTGTGGTACTTGTGGCTTGAGATAGAGCTCCTTAGAAGTTTGGATTCCTCTATCTCGTAGATTAAGATAATCTATGGAATATAATCTAATCTAATCTAATGTTAAAACTACTCCTATAGATAAGCTACACTAACACATCAAAGAGACTCTTAGATTTGATTAGAGTTTATGTTGTAGGAAATATGAATAAACATAAAGACACAATCAACAATGTATTTAATATTATTACACTGCTGCAAATACATAGCCAAATTTATAGCCCAATATTGCTCCTATACTATAGGAAGAAAGTATAAAAATATACACGAGTAATCGAGTTGTTCTAACAACTCGTAACAATATACTAGGTGCTAAGTATACATGATATATTTTTATAATAACAATATATCTATTTAAAACTAATTTTATCATAATAAGCATATGGTGAATAGTAATAAGTAATTTACCCAATGTAAATACTAAATCCTAGAAGAAACCAGGGAGAGAGATGCAGAAAGAAAAACCTAAGATAAAGAGGGTGGTGATAGCACCAAAAAGAAAGGGGTGATCACTCTCCACAGGGGAAGAAAGAGGAGAAAATATAGGAGGATAGGGAAGACAGACAAACCACATGCCAATACCGCATAATATAACCCCTTCCACATATCGACAACACATGAAGATGGGGAACCTACAAATTCAACACGCAAAACATACCAAATAAAGAACATATAGGTAAGCATGCAAAAAATGTAAGTATATGGTAGAAAGAGAGTCAAAACACATGATTTATTTCTTAAAGGAGGCACAATCAGTTACAACAATGGAAGTAAGTGAAAATAAATTACAGAGACCAAACCTAAGGTTTAAAACTTGTGGGAAGTTGACCATCATTTTGAAATGATACCATTACAAACAACTAAGATCCATTTTTACAAAGGATGAGCTCTATACTTATATAAAAATGAAGAGAAGAGCTAAGGAGAGAGAGGTACCAACTGTATAGATTCAACCACCAAGGACTAATCTCCATGGATTTTTCTTGACAAACCATTATTTTCACTGCAACATGCCATCATGCTTGAAGATCGACAAGGAAAGTACCCATACTCCATTAAGTTCTAGCTAGTGGAGTAATTGACCATTGATTTTGAAACTAGGCACGACTCCTGTGCATAATATATAGACTTTTGATGTTTCATGGTTTCCCATGACATTTACACCCTCAAGATGATATTGGAATCATTTCTTACCTTGCAATATATTAAACCATCCATAGTTTTCTCCTTCGTTGCATGGATTTTCTAAGTGTTGAAAATATTTTTGTGTTTCACAGCCTCTGACCTTATCCCATGGCTATTCCTTGTGAATATTTTGATGTTTCATAAATTCTTCCATGGCTTTGATAAATTTTTCACTTTTCCTTTACACTTTATCGTTATATTGCACGGGTATTATTTTATCTTTCACATAACCTTATGTGCAATTATGTTCCTTCATTCCATGGCTCTATGAGAATATGTGGAAACACTTTAATTGAGAAACACATGGGACACTAAGTTAGTATCTCACAATTTCCAACCCTAGTCTCAGTTGAACTTACTTTTCCTTTGTCATGTGGTGCTTTATGGAACCTTCTTCTTCTACATCATGGCACTTGTATCTTTGCAAAACTTCATCCTTAGTTTTGTGGAATTGACAAACTCTTTGGGATGTCATATGTTTTGAGTCTATGTGACACTTTGTTTCTCCATACCATAAATCACTAATATTTTTATTCTTCACTCTCTCCACAGATCCTATCCATAGCCAATTTTCTAGCTTTTTTTCACGGGACTTAAACCCCATGGTGCTCTAACTTTTCTTTGACTCGTGAGAGACTAATTTGGTAGCTGTAGGGGATTGGATTCCTTAATTCTAGGAAGGTCTTTCAAACTTTGAAAATCACTAAATCCACAAAAAAACTTCTAATTATTTTTCTTTAGGCCCCCTTTTCTATGGGTTAGGAGAATCCACATAACACTACATGACTATACTCTACGAAAGGATAACTTAATCTTTCATGGATTTACTGAGAAAAAATATGGCTAAGTCCATTTTTTATGAGTTATTCGAATTTTCATGGGGTGTAATTTTGGACAATAAGAACTAATCTTTAGGATGTTGTAAGAAAAAAGTTTGATTATAACATGTTTCATAGTATATTTAGTGTGTGGAGTCGCATATTAATATTCAACTATTAATTTCACTTATAATCAATTAAGTCATAAATTGATGAAAAAATATTAATATTTATTTCTATGATAATCTAATTGACAAGGGTTACAAAAAAGTGCAAAGGATGAGTAGGGTAAGGAGAAAACATAAATACAAAATAGGTAGTGATGGAGCTCTAATTCATTTTAACATTAATATCTAGTAATCATGTTCATGCTCAAACTTTTATGCACTTGATCAAGACACGTACATGTGCAACAATATAAGGGAATCAACTATGGGGTCAAGATGTGACCATGACATCATCATATGTGCAGCAAGTGTTCTTTGATTCCTCTAGTAACTTAATCAAAAGTAATATTAAGCTTATGACCCCTGAGGGGGACTGGGTGCAGTGTTTTGATTATGATCCTACCCCCTTTACATGTAAAAATTGCAATTTGGTGGGTCATGATCAATGTTCCTGTCTAGATCTCAAAAAGAAGAAGCCTGAAGAAAAAGCTATGTCTCAAAATTTGGTAAATGAAAAAGAGGTGAAGGAATGGAAAATTATAGGGAAGAATGGAAGGGTTATTGAAATCAAGGAACAGGAAGTTCTCCAGTTAGATCCTGAAGCAGAGCCTTTGTAGCTTCTTATCAAAACTAGAGAGGAAGGAGAGGGAGCTCGTACTCAACATCAAAGAAGCACCAACAAAGAAACCAAAGAAAAGGAAGATGAGACTATTCTGCCTAGAGTTAGAAGAAGAAATTCGGGATTCAGAGGACAACAAAAGCATAAAAGTGGAAGACAACAAACTGGCACTAATAGTAATTGATGAACTATCGTTGGACGAAGTATCATCTATAGGGCAGAGCTCTTTTACATAAAGAAGAGAAGAATATTTAACAATGTTAAATGGGTTTGGCATCCTAACAGATTTTGTAGATGATACCTATGAGGTAATAGGATCTCTAAAGACACCGGTGAGTAAATCCAAACCTATCACTCATAGTAGCTTGAGAGCTAAATTAGGAAAAGAATCTAGTCAAAAGGGTGGGAAAAGTAATAAGGAAGTAAGGGAGAGAAGTTCAATAAAGGAAGTGGATGCAGGTATTCAAAAAAATCTCGGGAACCTGTTTCCCCATAATAAGAAGTGTTAAATGATTTTTTTCTCCTGGAACATTAGGGGGTTGAATAACCCTAGCAAATACAGAATAGTGAAGGATCTTAGAGTGAAAAATAAACTGGATATCTTTATGATTCAAGAAACTAAAATGAATATAGAAAGATTTAGAGAAGTGGGAAGGTCTATTTGGAAAGATAGTTGTTGGGAAGGGTGTAGCTTGTTAGGTGCTTCTGGAGGGTTGTCATGATTTGGGATCCTAGAATTCTGCATGGTATTCCTATTCTATCGACTCCGAGGCGTGTGGCTATGTGTTTCATGAATATGACCTCTAAGAAATCCTGGTATGTTTCCAACATTTATGCTCCTAATCTTGTAAGTGAGAGAAGGAAAATGTGGCAAGATCTCACTAATTTCAGGAATTTATTCAAATATAAAGACTAGATTATTGGTAGAGACTTCAAATCCCCCATTTCTCCAGGGAAAAAAGGGGGGCAATACCTCCTATACTGAGAGCATGGAGGAACTTGCTAATTTTCTTAACATTAATGGTTTGGTGGATTTAGAATTAGAAGGTTCTAAGTATACATGGGCAAATAGGAGAACTGGGACTGAGCTCATCCAAATCAGACTTGATAGGTGTTTAGTTAGTCACCTCTGTATGATCAATCAAATATATTCCCTGAAGTCTCTCCCAAGAATTGGTTCTAATAATAATCCTATCCTCCTTGATCTTGGTTTAAATCAGGGATAATTTTAGTGGTGAATATTCATAATATGACGAAAATTTCATTTTAGGATATTTGAAAAGGTGATTTTTTTGGAGCGGGTCGGTGTCCTGTTCACCTAAAATATACACTATATTTTTTTTGGGGGGGGGGTCAGCTTTGCCTTCATTTGAAAACTTCTCGTATAAAAACCTAGGTGATTCACCAGGTAGTATACCTCAAGTAGCTTACCAAATTACCAATACTGTAAAGTTTGAACTCGCATACTCTTAAGCACCAAATATTGTTATTAGCCTGCTAGGGTTAGTTTTTGACGTGCGACAAGGATATAGTTGACACGCAACAAAGAGTTATTGTAGATGCGTGACAAAGAGTTATTATAGACATGTGACAAAGAGTTATTGCAGACGCATGAAAAAGGAATAGGGTTGATGTGCGACAGAGAGAGTTGATATGTGACAACGCATAGGCAGTTGATGCGTGAGAAGGGTAGAGTTGACGCGCGATAGTAACCTCAGTAAGTGGATGCGTGACAGGGCATAGGAAATTGGCTAGAGATAAGGCCAGAGTTGACGTACGACAGAGACCTCAGACAGTGGACACATGATAGAGACCTCAGATAGTGGACAGATTCGCTACTTGGTTCTTTTGCTGACATAGGAATCTCTTCAGAATAATGGAAGGTGCTAGTTCTAAGAATGCAAAGACCCTAAAAGTAACTAAGAAATCTCAGAAATCACTCTTCAAGTATTTTGGAAAATTTGTGGATACAAATATTGAAAATACCAACCAAATAGATACCACCACAAAGAATCAGAATATTGATTGTGTGGAAAGTATTATTGGGGTGGACATGCATTCTACACAGTATCAAAGTCAAACAAATGACACCTACGATAATATGCCAGATCTTGAAGATATTGTTCCTGTTGGGGTGCAACCAGAAGTACATCAATATATCACACATACAAATACTCAGCAAAATGGAACACACAAATCAAATTCAAATTCCAGTCCAAGAAAGAGGAAACCAGGTGATTGTGATATTGCTCAAAATTCTACTCAAAAAAGTAAAACATTGAAAATGAACAAGAATATGTGGACCATTGGCAGGACATTCAAGTTTGATTGGGCTGCCAAATTTCCATTTATCAAACCTGTACAATCATCTAATTCTAAAGAGATCCCATCTGAATGTACATGTACAATATGTACATGGAAATTGGGAAAGCAACAAAAAATGCAAATGAAGTTGGACACTATAGAAAAGCATTGTGGAAAACAATATTTGACTCTAACGGGGGTAGATGGCCAGAAAATCAAAACACATAGGTGGAAAATTGAAAAAGAATGCATGCATGTCAGATACACAGTGGAATATGAGGCAGAGCAGAAAAACATAGACATCTCTTGGCAAATAGGAGAACTAGGACTGAGCTCATCCAAATACATCCGGGAAAATGAGTTGCACAGGTGCAACCAAAAACCAGATTTCACAAGCTTCCAATAACATCCGGGAAGCAAAATTACATAAAGACAAATATATTGTTTATAACAATATAACAATGTGCAAACAGACAAATATGGTTGTTTAACCATATAACAATTTAATCATTAATTATTTAATTAATAAAATTAATTAAATAATCCTACTATGCATAATTAATAATAGGATAATAAAATTTATCCTAACATTCCCCCCCTTAATTGTGCATTGTCTGAAGAGATGAGGAGAGAAATGCTCTAAACAACTCGAACTTGTCACGTGCAAGTGACTTTGTGAAAATATCTACTCGTTGTTCAGCTGTTGGACAAAATTGAAGCTGGATGTTGTGCTTCAATACATGTTCACGTATGAAATGAACCTGAACTTCAATGTGCTTTGTTCTCTCGTGAAAAACTGGATTGCGAACAAGTTTGAGAACACCTTCGTTGTCAACATACATGGTGGTCGGTTTGTCCTGTGGTATTCCAAGTCCTTCCAGTATGCGACGTAGCCAAATCGCTTCACAGACAGCTTCTCCTGCAGAACGATACTCGGCTTCTGTGGAAGAGCGAGAAACAAAGTGTTGTTTCTTACTTCCCCATGATATTGGTCCAGATCCCATAAAGAATACAAATCCAGAAGTGGATTTTCTATCATCAATGTTACCTGCATGATCTGAATCCGAATATCCAGTCAAGAAGAAGTTTTCGTTCTTCTTGTATTCTAGACCAAGATCCACTGATCCTTTGAGATATCTCAAGATGCGCTTTGCTGCTTTCCAATGACAAACTTTGGGTTCCTGCATGAACCTGGATAGATAGCTCACTGCAAAGCTGATATCTGGTCTAGTGTAGGTCAGGTAAATGAGACTCCCAATTAGCTGCCGATAGAGAGTGGCACTTACCTCAGGAGATGGATCTGAACGAGATAACTGTAATTTGTTCTCCATAGGTGTAGCAATTGGTGTGCAATCCATCATCCTAAACTTCTCGAGCGTTGTCTTGGTATATTTCATCTGAGAAACAAATATGTGATTCTCTTTCTGCCATACTTCTAGTCCAAGACAATAATGCATAAGCCCGAGATTTGTCATGTCGAATGATCGCTTAAGATCTTTCTTTGTTTCATCAATCATCTTCACTGAACTTCCAGTGATGACTAGATCATTGACATAAACTACAATAATCACCATCTCCCCCCCTTGCTTTTTGGGGTAGAGATTGGGATCGTATGGATTTCTGACAAATCCATGTTGTACGAGATGCTCATCAATCTTGATGTACCATGCCCGGGGTGCCTGTTTGAGGCCATACAGAGATTTCCTGAGTCTGCATACCTTTTCTTCTTGACCAGGTACTACATATCCCTCAGGTTGAGTCATGTAGACTTCTTCTTGCAAATCTCCATTCAGGAAGGCACTTTTTACGTCCATCTGGTGAACTTTCCATCCAAACTGAGCAGCTAGAGCAAAGATCATCCTGATCATTTTGATCTTAGCTGTGGGAGAAAATGTCTCCTCATAGTCAATGCCTTCTTTCTGTGCGTACCCCTTTGCTACAAGTCTTGCTTTACACTTGTCTACTGTCCCATCTGCTTTGTACTTAGTTTTGAATATCCATCTGCAACCAATGGGTTTCTTCCCTGGTGGAAGATCGACAAGCTGCCAAGTGTTATTCTTCATCACTGATTGATATTCAAAATCCATGGCATCTTTCCAAGCTTTTGACTGTAGGGCCTCCTGGACTGTAGATGGCTCGTCTGTTTCAATAACTCTACTCATTAAAGCAAAGTTAACTTCTTCTCTTGCTTTACTGCGAGTCCGTGGTCTAGGGGTGGATGTATCCGGTGGAGCATCTAGTCTTGCATCTCGTAATGTGCTTGTACACCATTTAGGCATACGTTGAGTTGTTCCCATGGGTTGTGGTCCTATCTGATCAACACCATCATCCCCATCATCACTTTCATCTTCTGAGGGAACATTTGCTTCAGTTTTTACAACTGGTGAAAAATCTACATCTTGCGAGTCCGGAGGAGGAGTCTCTGCTTCCTTCTTCTCGAAAAACTCAACATCTCTGCTTGTGTAGACTTTTCTAGTCTTAGGATCCATCAGTCTGTACCCAAGAGTCTCTTCACTGTATCCAATGAAGATGAGATTTTGTGACTTCATGTCCAATTTCTTTCTGTTCTATTTGTGTATGTGCATGTTGGCTTTGCACCCGAATACTCTGAGGTGTGCAATGGATGGTTTCCTTTTTGACCATGCTTCTTGTGGTGTAATTCCATCAAGAGCAGTTGTGGGTGCTCTGTTTAGCAAATACACTGCTGTTTTTGCTGCTTCTGCCCAAAATGTCTTTGCAAGTTCAGAATCATCGATCATGCATCACACCATTTCCATGATAGTACGATTTCTTCTCTCAACAACACCATTTTGCTGCGGTGTGTGTGGAGGAGGCATTTGTCGACGAATCCCGTGAGTTTGTAGATAGTCTCTAAACTCATCACTGGTGAATTCCCCCCCTCGATCTGAGCGGAGAGTTCTGATGTGACAACCAGTTTCTTTCTCAACTGCCACTTTGAACTTTTTGAACGTTTCAAAGGCCTCACTTTTCTTGCGAAGACAAAAAATCCACATTTTGCGTGAATAGTCGTCAACACAGAGCATGAAGTACTGGAACCCTGAATGACTTGGCTGCATTGGACCGCACAGATCGGTATGAACCAGGTCAAGTTTTCCATGAGCTCGAAAAGTACTTGTTTGGAATGAAACTCTGTGTTGTTTCCCTACTAAGAAGTGAGGACACTTGTCTGTATCCTTCTGAAGAGATGGTAGCCCATGTACCATATTGCACCGGTGAAGTGTGTCGAGATATTTGAAACTTACATGACCAAATCTCCTATGCCACAACTGAGCTGAGATGGAGTTTTTAGCCACGAGTGCTTGATCATTTTTGTGAATGAAATCAAGTTGAAACATTCTTCCCACATTTGAGGCTTTTGCAATTATTTTCGAGCCTTTGGATTTATCTCGAATCAAACACATTTTCTTGCCGGATTGACTATCAAAGTCAATTTTCAGGTTGTGATCTAGGAGTTGACTGACCGAAAGAAGGTTCTTTGTCAACCCAGGGACATATAGAACATCTGATAGTTTGCATTTGCGTGAACCAAGGGGTAGAGAAATGTTTCCAATCCCCTGTACTGTATATGAAGAATCATCTCCCAACGAAACATGATTTTTCGATGGCGTGTCCCTCATTGAAATAAACCAGTCTCTGTGGCCGGTCATGTGTCGAGTGGCTCCTGAATCAACATACCAGACTTCACTAGATGACGTGGATGGTTCACTTGATCGAGTAGTGAATAAGAAGTCTTCATTGTCTGACTGATTTTGTTGCTCAGCAATATTACCTTGCTAGTGGGGTCTTCTTTTCTAGTTCCCCTTTTTCTGCCCGTGATAATTGTTTGAATGTCCCTTGTAAGTTTGTTGTTGTTGAGGTCCAACATTGCTTGATGAACCTTTCTTATATGTATTAAACCAACATTCTTACAAGTCATGTCCTCTTTTGCAAATGGGACATCGCTTCTTCTGTTGATTGTCCCCATGATACTGATTCTGATGTGGGGACTTCTGATAGGATTTAGGTTTTCCTTTACCTTTTCCTTTCCATTTTTGATGTGAAGACAGTGCCTGCTCCTCTTCATCATCCTTGTTGTGCATTGCTTCCTCTTGTTGCAGTAGGTTTACTAACTTGTCAAAACTAATTGTCGTATCTGACAAGTTTAGAGTTGTGACAAAAATTCGGTAAGAAGAAGGGAGAGCTCTCAAAACAATGGGAACGAGAGACTCATCTTTGACCTCTTCTCCTAGGGCTAGAAGTGAAGCCCTCAACTCTACAACTCTTCTTAGGAAGGCTTCAATTTTCTCATTCTGTTTGAATTTCAACGTATGTAACTGACTCTGCAAATTGAGTATGACATTCTTGTTCTTGGCCTCATATATTGTGCTCAGTTTATCCCAAGCTTCTTTTGCTGATGTAGCATCTCGAATGTGGACTTGCACATCGTCGGATACTCCAAACAAGATGATGAGCTTTGCTTTCTGATCTTCTCTATCAAATTGTCGTTGTTGTGTTGCATCCGTTGGTGATCTGGTTAGAGTACCAGTCACAACAGGCCAGATTTCTTCAAACTCAAGCTGTGTCTTGATTTTTGTCTTCCAAGCAGCATAGTTGCTTCCTCTGAGCAATTGTGAATCCGGAAGAAAAAAATTGGGGGCATTGGTGCCCATTTTGCAGAGATCACTGACAGGGTTTGGCTCTTATCACTCCAGGTATAAGGTCTCCCAATCTATATACCGTCAGTCCGATATACTGAACCTTTCTATATACGCGCCCTTCTGATATACCCGTCGGTACGTGGAAGAAGCTCGCCCTTTCTATATACCTGGCGGTACGTGAAAGAGGCGTTAACGTACGTGAAAGAATTTGATACGTGGTACCAAGATAGTACTGATGGGGTCTGTGCGATTATTGACACCGGCTCAAAGAAATATCCTCATACGCGCGCGTAACTTCGCTATATACTCGGATAATTTCTCAGTTCGGATTTATGTCTTGCAATCGTTCACAGACGGATGGGATGGTTCATAGTGTGTGCACTGTGACCTTATTACTCCCCATCGATTTATAGGGACGATGCCCAGAAGACGTTTTTGCAGCTATATTAGGCGTTAAGTGCAGTAGTAGTCGCGACGGCTTTACCCGTAAGCGCTTCCCAGAGGCACTGTATATACCGAACGCTGCGAATGAGATCTAGGATCTCGTGAGTGTTACAGAACCAAATTTACTATTTTTTATTACAATTCTGCCAGTTTCTGAGTAGTTACAAAGTTTTGCAGTTGACTATGGCAACCTGCAAATTAGTACAATATATAATACAATTTGAATGACAGGCAAAAAATTTCAGTTTCGGGGTCCTGGTGACCTCCTGAGCCCTAAATGCTAAAAATTGCAAAAAAATAGCTGAAAATGCAATTTTTAGGTGGGTCTCCTTTTGCAAAAAATGTCTGGAATGAGAAAACAGACCAAATAGGAGAAAAAAAAAAATTTTACCCTAAATTAGGGATTCTCCGCTAAATTTAGTTAGTCGTAACTAACTTCAAAAAAGCCTGCTAAATTTAGTAGTTCCGCCAGAATTCCCGCCAGATGCAAAAGGAGAGTTTTTGAGTGTTTTTAGTGGGATTTGATCCTCAAACCTCTCACTCCTAAGGCACATGCAATAACCAACTTGGCCACTTGGGGCGCTTGGACTATGAATGGAAGAAATTTGTATTTAATGTCAAATAAATTGACTTACCTTTTTAAAAAATGCAGCTTGGTGAGCCTCCACGTGGCGCATGCTGGTGAAGGGGCGTTTTTAGGGTTGTATTTGCCCAAAAAATGGATCTGGAGCTTTTCTTTTTACCTCCACTTCTTTGTATTCTCCTTTGGCCGCATTTTTTTGCTTTCCACGCACAAATATGCAAGTACAGGCCGCGTTTTTTGTATGGGTGCTGTATTTTCCTCCTGGGGCAACATTTTTTTGCTTTGGACGCACTTACAGCATGTATTTTTGCTGTATTTTTCTCCGTGGGCTGCGTTTTGAATGCCTGAACTGTGTTTTTATTGTCCTGGCCGCATTTTCTCTTGCCTGGGCGTTTTTTTCAATGCTGGGGGCATTTTTGCAATGTTGGGGGCGTTTTTACAATGATGGGGGCATTTTTTGACTTGGGGCGCTGTTTTTTTGACTGTATTTGCTCACAAAAACATTTGTTTTCTTTGTGCAGGTGCTGGGGGCAGCAAATGGCGTGGGCAAGCTCAAAAAAACCGTTTTTTTTGCTATGCAGGCCGTGGGGGACAGCCAAGGGCACGTATGTTCTAAAAAAAAGCCTTTTTTTTTTCTTGTACAGGCGCTAGATGAAGAAAAACGCCTCCTTTTTTTTTATTTATTTGCTCTGTGTATTCACTGCAGGTGCACAGACAGTCCTCCAAACAAGCAAAACAATCTCCAAATACAGTAAAACAAAACCTTGATTGGAATTTTTTTTTTTTTTTTCTTTAAAAATTCAATACCTGTAGCTATTTTTGCCAGTGCAAAAAAAATTTGCGTTCCAAACACCTGGAATGAACTGGGGAATGTGGAAAGGCAGAGATGAGGCTGGGAGGTTGCAGGAGGCTGCACAGGCTCTCTATTGCTGCATACTCTTCTCCAATCTTCTCTATTTCTTCTGCATTCTTTTTCCACTCCTTCACAGGGCCAGAATTTCACTCTGGTACCAAATGTTGATTGAGAAACAGGGAAGGAAGCCTGTGTATATTTTATCGATCTCAATCAGTAAAACATTACAGAGAATGGGCTGCAATATTTATAGATATTGCACAACCAAATACATCCGGGAAAATGAGTTGCATAGGTGCAACCAAAAACCAGATTTCACAAGCTTCCAATAACATCCGGGAAGCAAAATTACATAAAGACAAATATATTATTTATAACAATATAACAATGTGCAAACAGACAAATATGGTTGTTTAACCATATAACAATTTAATCATTAATTATTTAATTAATAAAATTAATTAAATAATCCTACTATGCATAATTAATAATAGGATAATAAAATTTATCCTAACAACATATTGGTAAGATGAAACAAACAAATCTACATGCAAAATTCATACAATTCTCTACTCTATTTCACATACTAAAAAAAAGAAGACCGATTTCATATTTCCTCGATTTCAAAGTTTTGTATCAATTTAATGGAATGCTGAACATACCTTAGTCTCATTGGTCTGAAAGTAGTGGATGGGAAATGGAAAAATTCCTTTCAATGATAGAGAAGGAAGATTTGAAAGAGAATGTAAAAAAAGCATAGTTTATCTCTCTTTCAATTGATGAAGTGACAACATTCGACAAAACTACATGGGTATGTATCCACGTCTATACTTTAGAAAATCACATAAGGACACCTCATCTATTGGGTGTTATAAAAATGGTTAAAAACTACAATGCCCAAAACCTACATAAAATATTTGTTTCTCATTTGAAAGATATTACTGGAATGACTGATTATGAAATTGCTATGAAGTTGGTATGCATTGGAGTCGATGGTGCATTTGTCATGTAGGGTCACTAAATAGGGATGTGTGTTAGATTACAAACAACAGTGGCCCCATATATGCTACCAATTCACTATATGGCTCACAGAATGAATTTAGCGTATAAAATGGTAAGCAACCATGAAAATGTTGCTAAATTAGAAGACCTTATAAGAGAAATTCATGCTTATATGTCAAGCAGCCCAAAGTGATTTCTTGAGTTCCAGAAATTTGTAATTGGAATTACAGATGGCAAAAAACTTCTGAAGGATGTCAAGACTAGATGGATGTCTTTGTATGAACCTGCATCCAGAGTTCGTGAGGAGTATCCTTCGTTGGTTGGTTTCATGCACAAATATTATCATGAAGTTGATAGGGCAAGGGACTTGCTATTCCATTTAACTGATTTGGATACATTGCTTACATTGGTTGGTATTCTTCCAATGTTAAAGGAGATTAATACACTGATGAAGCATGCACAGGGTAGATTAATCTATATTGTGGATTTTATACGGATGAGAAAAATGGTATGTCAAAGTCTTGATATATTGTACTGTTCCCAAGATAGTTTTGATGCACCTGTTTTTGAGAATTGGAAAGCTTTATTAGATCTTAAAAATCCCACCACCTTTCTGAGATTTAATATCCACGATCACCTCTACATCATTGTTAATGGGAGGGAAATACCACTGCACATTTTGCAAAAACATCAAGATATTACAGGATCGGAACTAGAAGATGTTCCCGTGACACGTAATCTGTTTGAGTCTGTTATAGTTAAAAAAAGAATAAAGCTTGAAAAAAATTTAGAATCCTTGTCATCAAAAATTAGGAAACGTTTCTGCAAAGGTAAAATTCTGGAAGCCATGGGTGTGATGAATCCTAATTTTTAGAATACTGAAGGTGGTCATGCAGAATTTTTCAGAAAGCATTTCCATAAATCCATGGGTGCAATAATGGAACAATTCACAAAGACTTCAGAGATCAAGGGTATGGAAATCAAAGGTATACTGAATGTTGATTTATTAAAGTTTCAATCAACATATTTTGCAACAACAATGAGGAACCAATATAAAATTTTAGATGAACCTTCTAAAAGTGGTGCTATTACAAGGCTGTGGTGAGGAATCTATAAAAGATCTATCTTACAAGAAGATATCAGTGAATATTTCAGATTATATGAGTTATGCCTAACAATGATTTTGGGGTCTGTGGAGGACAAAAGGGTTTTCAGTGCATTATCATTTATAAAATCAAAACTGAGAAATAGGTTGGATAAAAATTTGAAAAGTTGCATGAGGTGTTATGTTTCTCGATACTCCATCGAAACCTTTTCATTCGACAGAGCAATTACGCATTGGAATTCCCTTTGCAAAATAATAGGTGTGAATAATACAACTACAGGTACCATTGTTCCCAACATTGAGAGTGTAATTGGTGCATCATCACATTCTACAGAAGACAACATCGAGTTTGAAGAAGCTATTGATAATGGATTGTTTCAACTTTAAATAGGTATCTTCTTCACCTTAATCTTATTGTTTGTCACTTTACATTTTTTTCAGCTCTTGTTATCATTAAAGATGTTATAGGTTGACATCCATCTGAGGAATCTGGTACTTCTCGGGACTGACAATGTCAGGAAACTCACCCATCTATGAACCTTAATCTTAATCTTATTGTTTGTTACTTTATATTTTTTTCAGCTCTTGTTATGATTAAAGATGTTACAGGTCTATATATTTAAATTTATTTAACTACATTCTTTTTATTTTTTTGAAAACGTGGGTTGACATCCATATGAGGAAGTTGGTACTTCTCGGGACTGACAATGTCAGGCAACTCACCCATCTATCTACTAATCCATTTCTCATGTTGAGTTTTATTAAAACATAGATCTAGCACATTACCAGTGGCAGTGATGATTTCAACTTTAAATAGGTATCTTCTTCACCATAATCTTATTGTTTGTGACTTTATATTTATTTTCTACTCTTGTTATCATTAAAGATGTTACAGGTCTATATATTTACATTTATTTAAATACAATATTTTTATTTTTTTGATAACATGGGTTGACATCCATCCGAGGAAGCTATTACTTCTTAGGACTAACAATGTCAGGCAACTCACCCATCTATCTACTAATCCATTTCTCGTGTTGATTTTTTTTAAAACAAAGATCTAGCACATTACCAGTGATGATTTCAACTTTAAATAGGTATCTTCATCACCTTAATCTTATTGTTTGTTACTTTACATTTTTTTCAGCTCTTGACACTTGTTATCATTAAAGATGTTACAGGTCTATATAATTACATTTATTTAAATACAATCTTTTTATTTTTTTTGAAAACGTGGGTTGACATCCATCCGAGGAAGATGGAACTTCTCAGGACTGACAATGTCAGGCAACTCACCCATCTATCTCCTAATCCATTTCTCGTGTTGATTTTTCTTAAAACAGAGATCTAGCACATTACCAGTGATGATTTCACAGCAATCTAATACACTAGATGTAAGTTAAACCCTATCTTATCATCTTTCTTGATTTCTTACAATTATGTTTAATTTATTTTTTTATATTTGCAAAATGCTTTGATATATTTATTTAACTGTGGGATAAAATGACACAATTGAATTTTACAAAGGAAGATATTTATATACTATACAATTCATAATCCACAATACATTATACAATTTATAATATACGTCCACATAAAATTCATAATCATCCATATATATCATATCATCACCATATCATTATCATAATCCTGAGTCCTGACACTACAATTATTATTAAAACAATTCATAATCATATCATTATTACAAGTATATCCGTTCTAATTTCATCTATATCCATTCTAATGGCTTCTATATCCATTTTAACACATTTCATTTATTTATCATCTATATCCATTCTAATGACATCATGATCATATCATTACAAGTATAGAGAAGAAGAATTATCGTGCTTGAAGATAAATCTATGTCCACATTAAATTGATCATCATCCATATATATCATATCATTATAATTATCATCATTCATCATCATCTTTCATCATTGCATATTTCTAGAACAATTATCAATTATCATCATTCATCATCTACGTCCACATACAATTCATGATAATCCAAGTAAACAAGAAACATACGTCATCATGATTCATCCCTATCTAATGCAATCACCATTAAGAGTAAACCAAAAAGCATAAACACCATATACAATCTAAAAATTCTATCAAATCTGTATGCAATCAAAATTAAAGATTATATAGTATTTCAAATTTTAAAAGGCTATCAAATCCATATAATTAAATTCAAGTACCATGACCACAACATTCAATGTTACAAATTTTCAAATATAGACTCAATATTTAAAGTTTCCACAATAATAAAAGTTTCAGCCCTCTTTTTTGTATCCATTTCAACTCCTGTGCTGCTTTACCCAAGGGTTTTTTCCCCTATGGCTGTACCCCTTTCCCCAACAATAGAAATAACCCCAAAACCTATAAGATCTTTTGTAACACTTTCCAAATTTTTTAAAATTCTTTCTTCTTGATTTCTCGCATCTCCATGTGACAACAAATTTGGATCAGTTGTTTCCTTAGCTTTGAATAATATTTAAGGGTCTCAGTTGTGCTCTTTAATTATCCACTTTAGTGTATTGTTTTGTTTGTTAACCAAAACAATATTTTCCTTTAAATTCTTAGTTACGAATAAACTATTCTTTGTTGTTTCCAAGTGAACTTGGAATACCTTTGCTTGACTCTTCAAATTTTCATATTTTAACTACACAAAAAGAGTAATGTCAATTCAACATATTACTAAAAATGCAAATTTCAAATTAACAAGAATGATTGTTTGAAAGTGATAGTACTGACAACCGTTCTATCTCTCTGGGCATTTGCAATTGCTACTAGATCCTTGTCCTTAGACCATTTGTTAAAATATGCCTAGGCCTCAAATCTAATAGTTTCTAATTTGTTTAATGTCTTATCCAAAATGTCATCTTTATAGTTGTTGTTATATGTGATAGTCCCACTTCTTACTTGGGTAAGTAAGGAATCCATCTTCGCAAGTTGATTCTAGATTGCAGCGTATAAACTATCTCTTTGTCAATAATTTTCAAAATGACTAATAATCTCATTGATAAGAATTTTATCCCTTCTCTCCCATTCTATGAGATGATTGATATGAGGTATAATAAACTCACTGAACATGGGATTGACAATCATAACCAATTAAGTTCTCCAAAGGAAAAGGTAGCAATTGTTCACTATCTGAATCTGATGAAGATGATCTTGCTGGAGAAGTATGGAGAATTTCAGTGAGATCAATTGCTACTTGTTTTTTTCCTTTGGGTGGCTTGATCCTATTTGTGATAAAATTAATCAAGTTTCAGATAAATAAATTTAAATTGAAATGTAATTCAATATTGTAAAGCATGTTAAAATTGAAGTATACCTACCGGCCTTGAATCATCTCATGGGTATTGAAAAAACCAGTTGGGTCATTGCTATCAATGCCCAAATAATCTTCATCTAAATTTATATTGTTCAAAACTGATATGCTCGTTGCACTAGGCAAGCCACCAAGTGAGAACATTGGAATTCAAAAGGAGGAGGCAATATTTAGTGTCCCACTAGGGGCTGGAGCAATTGGCATGTGTTTACCAATGTTCTTTTTCACTGTTCCTCTGGTTGGCATTTTAAAAATTATTGGTTGAGTGGGGGTCGATGCCACTGTTTGAATAGAAGGACTGCAATGTGCTGAAAATTTCAAGAGAAAACATGAGAACCTAGATAACAATCCAAAAAGGTAAAAACTACACAATTAAACGTAGTATGTAAAAGTTGTACCTTGTTTTCAAGGGGTAGTATTTCACGTTGCTAAGGGTGGCTGTGTAGGAGTAGTATTTGGTGGTTGTTCAGAAGATACGAATGCATGTAACTGTATGGAGTGAGTTGGGGAAGAAGGTTGAGTTTTCAAAACATGAGTATGGTCCAAAGTCCCTGCAATGTCATCAACATAAAATGTTATGTCAATTCAATTGGTAAAAATTTAAACTGGAAAATAAAAATACAAATTTGGAATTTGTAAATAATATATGAGAAGCTATTACTTCTCTGGCATTTAACGAGTTCAAACTGTTGAGGGTTTGGAGAGAAGTGAGCTTCCATTTCATATTGGGAGTCTCCTGAAGCCTCAACATGTTGTTGGCCTCTTCCTCTTGATAATGCATTTTTTCAAGGAAGGGCTTCAATAAATATTCTCTGCAAACCATAAATTGTTAATAACTATGCAGTGTAATGTCGAAAATTGAAATACAAACTAAATAGTTTATACCTGTTATTCTTCAAATGGAATTGACAACTTCATCAACTCCTCATCAGTGTAAGTAGGAATTTTTTTGTCTTTTAAATTTAAAAGTGCCTTGTAATAAAGGATGAGGAGATAATTTGTGGAATAAATGACAGGTTTTTCTGAAAGCTTTGAATTTGTTATGTCAGTTCTTTTTTTATATATAGATAGGTGCACCAATAATTTTTTTGTTTTTGAGATAGTGGAAACTATGTATACAATGGCCCAGTTTGGTATATCTATTTGGCGACCCTACAAAACTATTCTAGATTGAAAAAATGAAATAAATGCAGAAAGAAAGTGGTGTGCAATTGATTGGGTATCCACACCACACCTGGATTTATTGACATGAGTTGCAAATGCCAAACTAGTGAGAATTAATATAAATTTATAACACCAAATTGTATCAAAATATAAAATAGAATAAAAATGATGAATGAAAACGAATTATACTTACAATCAACATGGAAACCAAACTTTGATTCGAGATATTTCTTGTCTTCTTCCAGGAGTTTTTCCTTCATTGTAACAGTTGGTAAATTTCTAAACGGAAGGCCCATAAACCGATGGATGTCATTTGCTTCGATACCGAATTGAAGCATTCAGTCGTCGTTAAGAGTCACATAAAAAAGTTCATCCTTTGTATTGTAGGATGAGAGAAGGTGATTCAAAATATCTGGATCATTTTTGAAATGGGGCATGTCAATGAGCCCAATAAAGTCACACGCATCCATCAAATCTTTATATTCTGAAGACATCTTTAAAACAGTATGGATGTGGGGGCACAAGGGATTCCTGTAGATGATCTTACCT
Source organism: Taxus chinensis (assembly GCA_019776745.2). NCBI lineage: Eukaryota > Viridiplantae > Streptophyta > Pinopsida > Cupressales > Taxaceae > Taxus > Taxus chinensis. Next base: position 624,267,199 of record CM034148.1, on the reverse strand, counting down.
ATGGATTAGATTGGATTCTCTTTTTGATTTTTGTCCTGAGCTTGTGGTTGTGAAGCATTTGAAGTTGCCATTGTAGTTGTTCTTGTGTCTTTGACAATGAGGGATTCCTACAAAAAAAATTGAGAGCCGGAAATTGTAAATGAGAAAATGACTAGCGTTAGGGTATTTATAGGACAAATAAAGCATCAATGGGACTCTATTGGCATGTGTTAATGGGTTCTATTGATGCATGTCAATGGCCTCTGTTAACGCGCGTCAATAGAATCCATTGACACATGTCAATAGATCCCATTGATGCACGTCAACAGATTTCATTGACATACGTCAACAGAGCCCATTGACGTGCATCAATAGAGGCCATTGATGTGCATCAGTTACCCTTGTTGACATGCATCAAAACCCTATTATTGTGTGTTAAAGGGCTCTGTTGACGTTGTGTTAACATGCGTCAAGGATGGTTATTGATTCTGTATTGTTACACGTCAAAGGTGCATCGATGTCTGGAACTTTGATTTCTCTAGTTCGAAAAACCTGGTGAAAGTTTAGTTTTGGAATACTTTCAAATTCACCTTTTGTTGAAACTGGTTATGGGAATATTCACCAAGTATTTTCCACCTACAATTTTATAGAGGTGTCTTAAAATGAACCCTGGTTTAAATCTGGTCAAGAAAGCAATACATTTCAGATTTGAAAAGATATGGTTAGATCACCCTGACCTTTTCAACAAAATCCAAGAGTGGTGGAATATCGAGGTCTTTGGGGTTTCCAGTTATAGACTCAGTTACAAATTAAAGCACCTCAAAGGATGCCTCAAAAAGTGGAACAAATAATTCTTTGGTAACATCTTCCAAGAAAAAAGTAGATTGGCTGAAGATTTAAGGAATATTGAGGAACTTATTGATCTTGATGGTCTCAATCCGGTGCTCAAGAAGCAGGAACAAAATCTTCTAGTTGAGTATCATGATATTTTGGAAAATGAAGAAGTCTATTGGAAGCAATAGTGGAGAGTGAAATTGCTTAAGGAGGGGGACAAGAATACCAAATTATTTCATTTCTCGGCCACCTCCCAAACCAACCTCCTCAAGATAAATGAAATTAAAAATGAGAATGGAAATATTCTCTCAGAGAGAAAGGAAATAAAAAAATTCATCATAAACTATTTCAAGGAGCTCTTTTAGCAAGGTCAAGAGATTGAAGAGCAGAATCAAAATAATATCCTAAACTTGTTCCAGAAAGTCATCTCCCTAGAAGAAAATCACGAGATCTTAAGGATCCCTTCTAAGAAGGAAATTAGATTTGTGGTCTTTGATATGGAACCTAACAAGTCTGTCTGGGCCTGATGGTTGTCAAGCTCTCTTTTACCATAAATTCTAGAAGGTGATTAAGAACGAAGTCATTGAAATGGTCTAAGATTTCTTTAGTAATGGGAAAATCCTCAGTCAGCTTAATAACACTTTCCTTGCTCCTTATTCCAAAAATTGAAGGAGCCAATGAAATCAAATATTTTAGATTGATCAGTCTCTGTAACACAAGTTATAAAATCCTGACTAAAATCTTAGCTGGAAGAATTAGATTTGTTCTTGATCATTTTATTTCTGAAAATCAAGGTGCCTTTGTCCCATGAAGGAAGATTACTAATAATATTGTGCTGATTCAGGAATCCATCCATTCCATTGTCAATTCTAACAGATCTGCTATGTTCCTTAAGCTTGACATGCATAAGGCCTATGCCAGAATTACTTGGTCTTTCTTTAAGGCCATCCTCAATAAAGTAAGTTTTGATAATTCTCCGGTTAGAATGATAGTGACCTATATATCTATTGTCAGTTATTCGGTGATGGTCAATGGTAGTCTGGAGGGCTTCTTCAAAGCTGGTAGGGGGTTTGAGACAAGGTGATCCCCTATCTCCTTTCCTCTATGTTGTAATGGTTGAATCTTTGATTAGAATCTGTATACAGACTTTACTTTCTAGGAGGATTTAGGGAATCAAGATTTCTAATGGCCTCCCCCCGATCTACCTCAATCAATTTTTTGATGATAAATTCCTAATGGGAAAGGCCTCCATACAATAAGCCACCAACTTCAAATCTGATTTCATGGACTATGAGTCGGTCTCGGGGAAGATGGTTAATTTTCTCAAAAGTGTGGTGTTCTTTATTAATGTGGAGAAACAAGTCCAATTAAGGCTTACTCGTATTCTGGGTTGCAAAATCAAGTGTTTTCTAGATTATTATTTAGGAATGCCCTCTAATCCACAAAAATTCTGAATCCTCTGTTTGGAATGCCTTGTTGGAAAGAGTTAATAAGAAACTTTCATCCTAGAAAGGCCTCCTCCTCTCTCAGGTGGGGAATATCCAACTCCTTATGAGCTCTCTTCAAGGATTTCCCATTTTCATTATGTCTCTCTTCAAGCTCCCTTCCAAAATTATTGAAGCTTTGAAAAAAAATCAGAAGAGATTTCTCTGGGATGGAGCCTCGGAAAAGTTTAAACTCCCTCTAGTGGCCCGAGACAAGGTCACTAGGCCAAAGATGTGTGGGGGTCTGGGTCTCAAAATTTTACCTATTATGAACAAAAATTTGGTTGCTAAAGTTGGTTGGAGAATTGCTAAAGAGGAAGGATTGTGGATTGATATAATAAAAAACAAATATCTGTGGAATTTAGGTAGAATTGACTCTTTCTTCTCTCATGAAAATCTCCCTAGAGGATCCTTCTTCTGGAATTCCCTATTAGATTCAAAATACATTCTCTCAAAGGGCTCCCTTTGGGAGATTGGTAAGGGGAACATGATCAGATATTGGTGGGATAATTGGATAAAAGAATTTCCCTTATTAGATCAGGAAATTTGGAAGGAGGTGGCTCAATTCCATGAGGAGAATCGTAAGATCTAGATAAGATATTTCTAGAATCATGATGATGATGAGGTCCAATGGGAAACCATAGTGCCCTCTGGTTATGATGGGGATTTCAAACCTTTTCAAGATCTCAATAAGAAACTCAGGGAATTCCATGTCCCCATATTCCAAACCAAGGAGAATTCCATCATTTGGAAAGAGGAAGACTCATGAAATTAATCTGTTAAATCAGCCTATAGATTACATTTCAAGAAAGACTTCCAAAAAGAGTATTGGGGTAAGTTATGGATTAAAGACTTGATCCCTAAGATCAATATTTTTTACTAGCTCGCTACTCAAAATAGAATCATAACTATTGAAAATATAATAAAAAGAGGAATGTAGATCCCTAATAGGTGTACACTTTGTTGGAGAGGGGAAGAGAATGTGAATCATCTTTTTTTACATTCTCCTTTCTCTAAAGGTGTCTTCTCACTGATTTCAGAACTTTTCAACATGCAATGGATTATGCCTTCAAGTATGGAGGATTTTTGCACCCAATGGGAGATCCCATTTAGATTTCCTTTTCTAGCCTAGGCATGGAAGATTACACTACCTCATCTCTTATGGGGTTTGTGGAAAACAAGAAATGATAGTGCTTTTAGAGACCAGAAACCTCTGATTGGGGTGGCTAAAAGGAAAATTCATGCTGCCATTAAGGAAAATATCAAACTGTTTAAAGGAAAAACAAAAAATCCCTGCCTCGAAATGGGAACAGGAAGTCCTGGATAATTTCACTATAGTCAGGTCAAGATCAAAATCTTAGGTAAGAATGTAAGGTGGATTATACCTTTGGGAAATACGATCAAGATCAATTTTGATGGGGCCTCAAAGGGGAACCCTGGCCAAGCTGGGGGTGGGGTGCATCTTAAGGAATAGAGAGGGTGATTGGTTATATGTCTATGCTAGACCCCTAGGTAAGCAAACTAATAACATGGCTGAAGCTAGAGCCCTCCTTTGGGGTATTTTGGTCGCTAAGGAAAAAGGCCTTAAGGACATTTAGATTGAAGGTGATTCCTTAATTGTTATAAATTCTCTTCTCAATAGAAGTAAGATCAACTGGCCAATAAAAAATATCATTCAAGATATCAAGGAACTGCTAAAGTCTTTTGACAAGATATCTATCAATCATACTTTGAGGCAGGGAAATAAATGTGCAGACAAGATGGCCAACATGGGAGTCCTTTGTAATGAATAAAAAATGTGGTGCAAAGGGGAGAGATTACCCTCTAATATTAATGATGAAATCATTAAGGATAAAAGGTGCTAAGTTTCATGATGCCGACACAAGCGGGGGCAAGCATTTCAGGCACCAAGATATTTTATACAAAAATCATTGTTTCAGTTCAAAATCAGATAGGGAGATCAATTTGTGGATTGTGAAAATTTTTGGCTGGAACGAAAACCTTGACAAAGTGCAGATGGGTGGCGATAGGATTCATGTGGAACCCTCCAGTCATAACATGGAAGAGAGCAACAAGGATCTGTGGAAAAATATTAAAGTGGGTGGTTTTAGTAATTTTATTGCTAAATTACATGGTCACAACCCTGCTCTTTCCAAGGATTTCGGCCTTGCTTGGAAAGAAGGATTTTTTACTATCTGGGGTGTGGAGGTCGAGGTCTCAGAGTCCAATATTGCTAGGGTGACTGAAATGAAGATGGATGGATTAAAAATCTACAAGGAAAGAACCCGAAGAGACCTTGAGATTTAGCATTTTTTTGTTGGCAAGGAGACTTGTTTTTTCTTCACTGATGGCATTGCACGCTCGTGTATTCCTGGAATTTGGAAAGGATGTCTTTTTTGTTGGCAAGGAGACCTTCAAGTTATGAAATTATATCACACTGGAGGGTAAGTATAGAAAAATCTATACCCATCACATGACCTTCCTCAACATGTTTCGTCATAAGTTTATGGTCAGTATTCCCTTTTTCCTAGCTACTTCTCTTTCGAATTCACTGATGGCATTCCAAAACAAGAAAGCTGAGATGCCCCTTCATGAGGGCCTGATTCTACTTCTGTTTGAGAATGGAAAACCAGTTCTGGATCACCCTTTGGTCACGGCCCTAGAGGAGAAAGATGAGGATGATGACATTACTCTAGTAGAATGTCTTACTAAGATGAAAGAGGGTAAAGGTATCCCCAGGGGGGATGGAAATGACAGAGACAATAATGAGAGAGGTGTTGGGAAAGCCAATTCTTCCAGGAAGAATGATTGTGTGGGTGATCCCATTGTTTTCAAAGAATGGAACATAAAGATGGTGTAATTAGAGGGGGTCCTCAAAGCTATGAAGGATATAAATAAGAGGCAAAGGGAATCCATATTGAACATCATAAACATTTCGAATAAGATGGTTGTGGATCAAGTCCATATTAAACACCGAATGAAGGAGTTGGAGACTCAGGTCAAAGTGCTACTAGAAAAAGTGGAGGCGATCGAAGGAGTAAAGAAAAGGAGGAGATTCAACCTCCGTATTAGCAGCTCGGAGGAGGAAAAGTTGGTGGTTGTTTCTAGTTTCCTAGTCATTTGTTGCTGGTATGGGACCTCTGGTGGTTTTTTGTTTGTCATGGAGGCTTTGTAGGTCTCTAAACTTATTGCAGACTTTGGGCGAACTATGATGCCCTATTTTTTCTTAGTCTTTTTTGTCCTTTAGGGGGTCTAGATCTTGCGTTGTAAGAGTTAAGCATGTTTAACTCACTTTTCTGGGACCCTTCTTTGGATTTTTCTTTCTTGTTTGTTTCTGTTTGTGTTCCTCTCTTGTTCTAGCCCCTAGGAGCCAATCCCTATTTTTTTTCCTTATCTAATAAAAAAACTTAATCGAAATATATTGCAATAAATGAACATAAAATGGGATCTTATAACATTGAATTGAATTAATATAAGGATTTACAATTGATAAATTAGGTCAAAAACTTAAAAATTGAAGTGAGACAAGGAAAATACATTAAAAATTATTTTCTATTCAAAATTCAATGAAATTTTTGAATTATTTCGATTAGGTATTAATAGGAAAACCTAAAATGAATATTTTCTTACAAACATTAATGGTTGTAACCTACAGCATAGCAAAAATTTGAAAAATTGAATGATGGTTACATTTTAAAATTCAATTGAATGTTAAATGCAAAATATATGAATATTTGACATATCTGATTATTCTTAGAAGCTCAAAAATATCTTCATTGAATATTGTTAAGATTTGATTGATATGGTCTGGTTAGTTGCATTAAATGTAACATGACATGCAATAAATATTTGGATTCATAAGCCAAGAATATTGTCAAGTTTTTCATCTTCAATCTAACATGGGAAGTCTAAGGAGGCCTATTGATTTTCCAAAGATGAAAAATTGGAAAGACCTCAAATATCCTAATAGATGTGTCAAATATTGTGCCACTCTTGATTCTAAGAAATCACTTTTATCTTTTAGTAGATTGGGTATCATGTTGCTTTTGGAAAACATCGAGTTATGTGGCACACAAGATATAAGGTTATGCCTAATAGACATGCATCATGTTGTGCATGGTGGGACTTTCTTGCGTTGGCGTGTGGGATCCTCCTTTATATTTGTGCACAACATTATATAATATATTTCTACTACTTTCATATCCTTTGCATGCTCCTTTACACATTCATATCCCTATGTTTCACATGATCAATACCTTCATTTACAAATGGAAAATAAGGATAAGTATTATTGCATAGTAAATTAAAAAAAGCATATATACTTACAGTACACATATAATAATTACATGTGTTTCTATTTTGATATCTTACTTGTGAGGGCGTGTGTTCTTGGTAAAGAAGTTATTGGTGCAGCTATTTTAGAAAAATCCTTTACAAATTTTCTATAGTAACCTGCAAGACCCATGAAGCTTCTTACTTCATGTACATTCTTTGGTGCAAGCCATTCAGTTATTACCACTATTTTTAAAGGATCTACAGCAATTCCTTCTTTACCTATGACATGACCCAAATAGTGAACTTCTGAATCATAGAAAGAACATTTGGATAACTTACCATACAACTTCCTTTTTCTCAGAATTCCCAAAACTATCTTTAAATGCTCATTGTGCTCCTCAACACTTTTAGAATAAATGAGAATATCATCCAAGAATACAAGTACAAACTTGTCCAGGTATTCTTGAAAAATATTGTTCATTAAGTTCATAAAGGCTGCGGGTGCATTAGTTAATCCAAAGGGTAGAACTGTGAATTCATAATGTCCGTACCTTGTTCGGAAAGCTGTTTTATGAATGTCTTCTTCTTTAATCCTTAACTGATGATAACCAGATCGAAGGTCTATCTTAGAATAAACCGCTGCTCCATGCATCTGATCAAACAGATCGTCGATCCTTGGAAGTGGATATCAGTTCTTGATTGTTGCTTTGTTCAACATCCGATAATCAATACACAGCCTTAGTGTTCCATCCTTCTTTTTCACGAATATTACAGGCGCACCCCAAGGTGAAACACTTGGTCTAATCAAACCTTTTGTCAAAAGTTCATGCAACTGTGCCTTAAGCTCGACTAACTCTGTAGTAGTCATCCTATAAGGTGCTTTGGAAATAGGTTCTGTTCCTGGTTTGATTTCAATGGTGAAGTCAAATTCTCTCTTGGTTGGTAACCCTGGTAATTCTTCAGGAAAAACATCCCTGAAACTTTGTAACAGTGGAATTTGCTTCATGTAATCACCATCTTCTTCTCAAGATTCAGATATCTTTACTGCATAAAGAGTACAACCTTTATTCTTAGCCATTTTAAGCTGCATAGCTGACAATTTTCTAACTGCAATTTCCTGTTTCACCCCTTGAATCTCTACTATGTTTCAGCTGATCATCTAAACACTTTATGTTCTTTTCATAGCAATCTACCTTTGCCTTATGGTCAGCTAACCAATTGACACCAATAATAATGTCATATGATCCTAAAGGTGTAACATAGAGATCAACTTCCGTGGAGAAGTTAGGTAAATCAAGGACTGCCCCAAAAAGACACTCACTCACTGTCTGAACAGAGTTATTACCATACTCTACAGTCCAAGATTTATCCATTTTTCCAGCTTTTCTTTTAAGTTTAGAAGCAAGTTTATTAGAAATAAAACATTCAGTAGCTCCTGTATCAAAAAGAATTGTGACAGGTATGCGGAATAACTTACCTGGAACTTCTATAGGTGTTACTTGCTTTTCAGCTTGCTTGTCTGCTACTGCAGCATGTATCTTATGCTGCTTATTACGATCATCCTTCTTCAAAGGGCATTGATTAGCATAGTGGTCCTTGCCACAATTGTAGCAGCCTCCTACAGGTCCCTTCTTAGGCTCAGAATTACCTCCAGCCTTGTAATTGTCACGTTGTCCTCCATAGGGCTTCTGCCCATTGTTATAATTTTTAACAAAATTATCCCTTACATTTCCAGCAGGCTTATTTACTGCTGCTTTCTTATTGTTATCCCCTGGAAACTTACTCTTGTTTCCAAACTTTTTCCATGGTCCTTTTCTGGGTGCAAGAGAGGTTGAAGAAGGGTTTGCAGTCTTCTTTCGCACTTCCTCCTTATGATCAGAAATAGCCTTTAATTTCTGTTCTTGCCTAATGGCCTTTTCAACAACTCCTTCCATATTGGTTGGACTGTGAACATCGACCTCTCCCCCTATCATGGGATTCAATCCCATGATGAATTTCCGTATTCTGAGCTTTTCGTCAGTCTGATACTGCGGTACATACTTAAGGAGTTTTGTAAACCGCTCCCAGAATTCAGTTACCGTTAGCTTCCCTTGAGCTAAGTTCTAAAATTCTGTCATTTTCTGATCATAGAAAAGTTGTGGCAGCCAACGTTGCCTAAAATAGCCTTTAAATTGATCCCAAGTAATATTGGTCTCATCAATGTTTAGTTCAGCTTTACGGCTATCCCACCACGAAGATGCTTCATGGGAAAGCTGATAGGCTCCCCAAATAGCTTTGGTTTCCTCTGAAAAGTTCCTTATTGCAAAGTACTTCTCCATTTCACTGAGCCAGTTCTCAGCTCCATCTCCTAATGTGGTGCCATCATACTTAGGTGGACTTATCCTTTTTATATCATTAGTGAGTTCTGCTGCCAATCTGGCCTTTTTGTTTTCTGGCTGGACAGGTGCATTCACAGCATTAACATCAACACCCATATTGGGGTTGTCCTCAGGAGGTGGCTGATTATTATTATCAGCTTCTTCATCCTCCTCATTTCCCATCACCTGCTGTTCCAATACAGCTAAGCGATCTCTTGTGTCCAACAGGGCAGCAAGGATCTCATCAAGTTTCTAGGTTGTTGCCGCTCCTCCTTCAGGTGGAGCATTATACGCAACGTTCCCCCTTGTTCTAACCATTTTCTGTTATAAGAAAATTCAGCTTTTTATCAGATTATGGACACAATAGGTCCAAGAGCTGCAACCTTCAGCTCTGATACCAAGATGTAACATCCTCATTTTAGACAATAGAACAAGTCGATTTTTTTTTTTTTTTTTTGATAAATGCATTCTGGTTCTAAATACATAATTTAGAACTCACAAATCAAATAACCATTCATATAACAGATAACCATATGCAGCTGTAATGACTCGGAGTACCTCCGATCTATTCATTCCATGACTCGGTAATCTACCGATCTATTCATGAGTAATAAGAGTTGGCGTTATTACTTAACCCTTCACTCCTGTGGTTCTCTTCCCTATTCTAGGATTCAGAATGCTCTGTCCAAGGAACCTAACTGAATAATTGTTACCATTATTCATCGGCATCTCATCCCTTAGACTAGGTGAACTAGGACAACGCAATCAGCAGCTTGCGATACTTTGGCCAAAGATTTGAAACATACTGTTTATGTCTCGTATTCCTTAACGGCATACTCGTCAATCTAGAATACGTCCTTCACCCCATTCTCATGTTATGTAGAATGTCTTATACTGACTTCTGTCAGTCCCTTTTATCCAGTTAATCACTCGGGAACGGATTAGTAAGGTAACCATGTTATATGGATGCTCCCGAAGACTAGGGATAAAATGACATACTGGGTCAATCCTAATTAAACCAGTGTGTCAAGATACCCCGAGCCTCCTAGGCAGCCATATAATGTGACCACATGCCTAATCGGTCCAAAAGTAACTTGAACAAGATCAAAGTGTAAATATTAGCGATCAATGCAAAGGGTGTCGTCAAAAGTCACCCGCATTGTTGTAACTTCGAGAAGATCCTAATCTTCTCAGAGGTATAACCCTGCAGTTGACTTCTGCCGTCAACCTTTAAATCCGCCTCGAAAAGATCTACTTATTTATATGTGATACGCACGTTGAGTTTTAAATTACTTTAAAGACTTTCCTTATAGGTTAGCCTTTCCCAATCCCTGGATTCTTTGTCTTAAGACGACCTTTCTCAATAAAACCCATTACATGGTAGAGGTGTTAAGGTCAAGCTCTCATCAAGGAGCCATTAGAATACACATGATTGTAAAACAACAGAATTGGACATTATCTCATTACCTTCATATGAGATTGCCATCTGAACCCCATTAGATTTATTTCAGTTCTCTTAACTGAATTTATATCATACTTATTAGTATAAAGATATAATTGGTTAAGAATCCAATTTAATGTTGTCCTGCCATACTAGGACTAGGGATTAGTAATTTACCTCTGTTTGATTAGTGTTCTGTTTAGGTTCATTTTATCCCTATCTTTTAGAAAGATAATGATTTAAATATCATTTAGCTTTCGATAGAACAAATTAGAACTACTAATCACTCATAAGAATTCAATCACATTTCCTTACAAGATTTCATTGTCAATCACAAAAGCATCCAAATTACACAAGGATAACATTACCACTCCGACATATAAACCGAAGAAGGTCAACTAACAGAATTAAGAATACAACACATAAGTAACAAATACTTATTTCCATTCCTTTCATAACTATACAAATACATTTTATGCAAGCAGCATACTTGATACAATGCTTAACGGAAAAGAAACATCTTTCCACATATAGTACATTTAGAAAATCAAGCTGAAATTCCTTATAAATCAAAATAAACAATCTAATCATCCTGTCAGATCTGCATTGCTTTTACCACTTACGGCAACCATCTACAAAAATAGTCAACATGAGTCAGTTCGATGAACTGAGCATGATAAGCACTAACTTTTAAAACAATTGCAATCTGTCAATTGTTTTCATTAAACACCCTGTTTAAATGAGATCAATTATCAAACAAGTAAACATATTCAGACTATTCTTTTGTAATACAATAATGACTACAAACGTGTAACTTTATCATCGTTACAAAATATTCCTAAACACTTCTCAAATATTTCATCAAATATTAAGAATCAAGAACGAAAGTAACTAAACAATTATCTTGAATCCAAGATCAGCAACATTGGACAGATCGTTACTTTCATCAGAAAAGGAAATATCATAACAACTCTTGATTACATCAATATGTTAAAACAGCTCCTACTAATACAGATATCAACATGTATTAAAGTAATAGAAGAGAAGGAAACCAATCATTCACACTTCCTTCCACACAAGTTCACTACTGTACCGTCTACACATATGGAAAACATTCATCTGGTAAGTATACGAACAAGTCCGATAAGCCACAAGAAGAATCACTATTTTATTAACAAAATAGAACACAGCAATAAATCAGTTGAGACGTCAACAACACACTGTATTATTTAAACCTTTAATTAAGCAAATACAGTCGGTAGCCCCCATGCCAAACAATGATGTCTATCTACTAGGTAGACTCAGAGTGACCTTTCACAAGAAGTGACAGACAAGAAGATAACACAGCCGTTACCTGCTTTGGTACAGTCAACAACTCCAAATTCAAATATACACAAGAATGGATAACAATGCGAAGAAAACATATTACGTCTTCAATCCCAATAACAACCTACAGCCTGTTCAAGCCTTTCCTACTGTGTAAGGCTTTAGACCCAAGGTCAATTTCAGAGGATCTCCTTTGTTGTCACAGCCGACAAGAGGCTCGAAACATTAAGCCATGACATTTACCCATAACTAAGCAAAGAGATCTTAAAACGAAAACCACGCACCATGTACAGCCTCGCCAAACGGAAGTAAAATCAGGATGGAAGCATAACATGGGACAACGAAGCCACTTCTGAACGCAATCAGAACTGAAGGTATGTGTTTACAACCTTCTTTACAGAAGCCATAACTCATGGCGTCAAGATATCAACAGGGCCAAGAACATTACTCGTTCAACTCGGGCTTATACATACAACAGTGACATGTATACCATTCGAGGATTTAAAATAAAGTCCAAAAACAGTATTCACCGTTTAGCCTGTCCAAAGGCTGATATACAAAATATCCTTCCATACCCATGGTACCCAATGGTGTCAAAACAATAGTAAACCAACAGGCTTAAATTGAGTCAGTAACACTGTTTAAATAATAAGTTCAACAGAGTTAAACAACAGTAAACAAAATAATAAAATATAATGAATCCATCCGTGCCAACAATGGCAACATTAAAATTCAGGCATAAGCCAATTCTGAATACCGAATTTCCAACCAAGGAATCCAACGGAACCCTTACCAATATTTTTCGCACAAGATGGCACAGGAAGGAAACGTAGAATTTCATCCAAAGAGTATATACCACAATTTCCACAAAGGTCGCAATGAAATACAGAAACACAACAAATTAACCGTTCGTAATGAACTTAAATTACCATAGCGATACCATACTAGACTCTGTAACCTTCAACTATGACAACCGCCACAAAATAAACAAGGAAGCCCAGTAAGACTGAACATTCACACGAAAGTTCAACAGTATCTTTTCCGACAGTACCACAATAAGCATCGACGACCAAAAATCGACAAGCATTACAGTGACCTATACCCATCACAGGAATAATCTATGGACTCTCGCCGAACAGGCCGAGCAGTCGTACTTTTCATATATATATATATATCTCCCATATTTAAGCCAGAATGAAAACACGAAGAATAAAACCACAATTCGAATTTAACAAACACCCATCAAGGGATAATTGAAAAACATCGAACCAGAAGAGATACAGTACCAAAAATCACACAAAACCACCATAGAAAATCATTCATTCCATAAATCATTTGAACAGAGTTGTTCTAATGAAATCACTTGAAAGACAGCAAGATATTTAAAGGTTAGGGCCTAACATGCCTGAATTTTTTTGCTCAAAATTCCGAAGCAGACCACTGGAAGAGCTCAGACTTCCTTTTCCTTTTCCAAGTTAGAGCGATCAACAAAATTTTGTTATCTCCATGACATATATATTTTCCTTGCCAGAGAAAAGAGCTAGATACCCTCATACTCGCCATGCAACTCAAAGAAGACTGGTGCGAAGAACCAGTGAACAGGCAGAAGGAAAACCGAAAATCGCGATAAGCCAAACAACCAACAACTTCCTAGTTTGCATGCCTTCACGCGAGTTCCGAGCTCGACTACCGAGCGCATTGAATGCATTTACACCAACTTTCCCGCTCAAACTCCACTGCCACCGACCGCCAAAGTTGGCGACAGACAAATGAAATCTCAAGTCCAATTCCAGTTTTGGCGACCTGCCACGTCGGCTTAGGTTAGCTGTTGCTAAAACCTCCGCCATGACCTGTCCTTCATACATATCCTTAGCATTTAATCCCATAGAAAACTCCGCCCATGGTTCGCACCCCTCCATAGGTCCCCATACGTTTTGTTTAATAGTTAGGTTAGTAACTTAGGTTTAGAATTTAGGATAATACATATTCTAACCATATCACACGTAGATACTAACTTAGGACATTAGCACTTAGCCTAGGTCTAGGTTAGATTAACACTAATCTAACCCCTAGGTTAGGTTTAGTTTTAGGTTACTAACCATTAATAATTCCAGTTAGGTCTACATTCTGTATACTCAGAAAAAGACCTACATCATACCTTCCTGAACAGGGTTAGCTCCTGTTCTGCCTTAGGCTGCAGAATCGTATGTAACCGAATTATTACCTGGTCCACGATCGAGACCTTCCAGATATACTTCCATATCGGGAACCAATTCATTTCACTTGATCAGCCTGAGTCATACTCTTGACTAGCTTATTAAATGCTTCTAGACCTTGCAACCTATTCAAGGTCTGTAATTTTTTAATTCATCATGAACAAACTTAAAGCAATACTTGGATCAATTCCACTGATCCAAGACTAGGTATTATAGATGGATAACTCTATAATTCATTCCGAGATCAGATTAAACTCAGATGCAAAATGAAATAAATAAAAGAGTCTAATCATATTTCGACTCAGTCAAGATCTGAAATCTGCAAAGAAATTACAGTACATATCAAGCATGATTTCTAAATCGAGGAACACATCCTTTTACAAGAAATCACATATCAACACTTGTATGCTCAGGAGAAAGTAACAGCAGTTCAGGGTGTTACACACAAATCCATACTTATAAATCCCTCTACCACTTTATTTGTGTTGTATTTTAATCCATCATGAATGTTTGTGTAATATCTATGTGTTAGACATCCTAAATGGGTGATGTGTCGCATAATATATACTTGTGCTAAAGAATTATAAGGTTGCGAGAGGCCATGAGGTGGGAAATTTTCCTAAGGGAAAGACACAAAATAGTTAGGGTATGTACAATATATGGTGGGTCATATAATAGAGGAATGGTATGATGTGGGACACTTGGGAAATTTTAGGTGTCACAAAGCATGGCAAGACTGCAAGACTCGTTGTATGGCCATGAAATGAAGAACACAACTTAGTTAAACACGAGAGGTATCAAAATTCTCAGATACTTAAATAGATAGTGTCAAGGCACATAAAAATGATAAGCCTAGGCCATGATATGGAAGATGAGTTTATTCAAGACTAAGGCACTGTGAGATTAAAAAATAGGGATGTGTAAAACCAAAGGGGATATGGAAGAGTTACATGTAATGTATTACAAAAGCATTGAGATGAAGAAAATGCCACACAAGAATTAAGAGGTTGTAAGAGGCACATAATGTTTTTCACATGTTGTGGTGTGGATAAGTGTTGTATGGAATGATAGAATGCATTATACAAGGGCACAGAAAATGAAATATTAATGCAAGCACAAAAATTATATTCAAATAATTCTTACAACAAAATCATTTATCTGATAAGTGAAAACTAAATGTTGAACATAAATTCACACTAGCTTGAGAAAGGTGAAGGAATCCCATAATTTAACCTATGGAATTAGGGGCTTGTTGTGGACACACCAAAAATACCAATAAAATAATTACTAAGAAAAAAACATACTACTACTATAACAATCAACTAATCCAATATCAACAATTTGGCCACCTAGTGGCTTTTTCATATTGAAGATAATTATATTAGTTACATGTTATACTAGAAAATTTTATAAAAGTGTGAGGTATGCAACAGGAAATGCCATTTTTTAAATGTAAAATATTTATATTTAAGGATTACTTTTAATGTAAATTTTTTTTTTATTACTTCTAATTGTAGATACTCAAATTTGGCAATCTATCATTTCACAGTGTTGATCTAGACATTACACACTTACATGGACAAATGCACTCTTATCACTCTTGCTTAGTACACCCTGACAGGAATTCATGCACTTGGTTATCTTTGCACATCTCTACATTATTAGTATATAAAGTTTAACTATATAAAATATATCTAGAAATACCCATGCTTAGGCCTGTGAAGTCAAAACACATTTTTTCCCTCATGTCTGAAAACATCAGTTTAGGTCGAGATGTAGAATTATATCGTGACCCTATTCTACAGTTTTGTACCAAAATTTTTTGATTAAATTATTTCAATTCTATAACATTCTTATGAAAAAATATGTTATGATCCTCACGTGTGGATTTCACTAATCCCTCAAAGTTTTTTTTATAACAATTTGTTACACTTGGTATCGGAGCAACCACCCAAGTTTGAGTCTAAGCACGGGTGGCTACTTCGGCATTGTAGTTCTTGCATGGGGCTCATATAGGGTAGGTCGTGGTCACATTATATAGGCATAAATCTGGCCCAAGGGTCTAGGCTACAGAAGCATGGTGGGATGTTATGATCCTCATGTGTGGATTTCATTAATTCCTTGAGGTTTTGGTGTAACAGTTCATTAAAAATATCCCTCCTTGGTTAGCCTTTCATAACATAATAAACTTCAAAGGCATATATAATTAAGTATATCATACCTCATTTAAGGACCTGGCACTTTATGAACTCCTCATGAAAAAGAAAGCACTAAAGGCAGTAAAATCTCCCTAAACTATGAAATACCTCACGCAAATCCATTAGGCAAAAAATATTTGTTGGTCTAAAGTCTTCTTCTAGTTTTAGGAGTCTCCACCTTCATCCTATAAGCAATAAAATTAACCCTTCCCAACTATCTGAGAAAGTGTGAATTTCAAGTGAAGCAATGTCCTAATTTTTGTATTTTGGTTGGTTATTAGCTATTTGTGGGCTACACATGGGCTGTAATTGGGCTAGTTTTATGTTCTTTTCACCAATTGTTCTGGTTGTTCATAAGGCGAGAATATGTCTCGTTAATGTATAATAAATGATCTTATTTGACTCTCCTTTTTATCAAGTTTGACTAGATTTTGTGACTTTCGCTTGATCTAATATAAGTTAGGATGTAATTGTCCATATTTTTTTGATTATAATTATAACATTTAAAAACTCTATAATTCCTAACAAAGTTCTTTGGAAATCCAATTTTGTAATAAAAAAAGGTCACAATCATTCAGAAGAACAAAGTATGAAGCAGTCAACTTGCTTTTGGAAGCATTGGTTTCAATACGGCTTAGTTCCAGAACTTCCAGACTTAATTCCGAAACTCCATTACGCAGTTACAAGCTCTATCACTTAGTTCCAAAACTTTCAAACTTATTTTCGAAACTCTAGTACTTAGTTCCAAAAATTTTAGACTCAGTTTTGGAACTCCTGCATGTAGCTTTAGAAACCTCATAGTTAGATCTGGAATGATTTCTTTTAGTTCTGGAACTTCTCTAAAGTTCTGAAACCAATGAGAATTTGTTTATTCCAACAACTTATGGTGATTTATCAATCAATTATCCTTTTAATCATAAGCATATTAGAATATTTATGATTCTTCATACTTGGAGATCCAGGGATGGTTATCATACAACAATATGCCCAATCATGTTCCAATTCAACATCTATTTTGGGCACGATTCAGTTCCATCTGAATCGGTAGGATAGCTATGGCTATAAATGCACCTTTGGAATGAGTATATATATGCAGAATTGCAAATAGATTTAGAATATATAGTAATATAGAGATAGATCGACATACATAGATACAAACACAGAGAGATAGAAAGAGACAGTATGTCTTTGTAATGTAGAACATTTTATCAATAAAATATCCATTTCTATTTTGAGAGAATATTAAGTTTTCAAATCCTATTTCAAGGTGGAGTAAGGGCCCACTCCTCAAAGAACCAGGATCTTCATTTTGTTTGTATTTATATTTCCAAAGTAAATAGTATAGATTTGTTAATAATATAAATGCTTTTGATTATTCAAGTTTAAATATGTTATATACTTGTTCCTAAAGGTTTTCTAGATTAGATTCTTATTTCCTTACAAGCATCTTTTAGCATTCTTAATTGTGTGTTTATTTCCAAAACAAGTGTGTTTATTTCTATAACGTGTGTTTACTTACAACAATCTATTTCATTCTACAAATATGTGTTTATTTTCGACAATTTATTTTTGCAAAGAGTGTTTACTTCCAGCAAGTTTTCATAGTTTGATTTCAATAAGGTTTTGGCCAAGAAGTCCTCAATAAATTGAGGAAATCCCCCAGAAAATATAAAAAAGAAAACAAAATACCTACAGTCAATTACTAGATCACTAATATTTCTTGTTGCATATAGCTTCGGAAACCACCCCTTGTTTAAATATGACATCATCAAAGATTTGATTAAGTAAAGGGAATAATAACAACCATAACTGTTAGTGCCATTTTCAGGGACACAATTGTCTAATTAGGTGTCAACAAGTGTAACAATCATACATCTAGTAATTGTAGGATCTTCCCAAAAAGACTCCAAGTGTTGATTTCTCCCAAAAATACCTGAATAAGAATCATCATCTTCTTGATAAAATAAGGAAGCTGATCAAGAATTAGAAGCACCATTGTCCCCTATTAGATAAGAAGTAGAATTCCCACCTTTAGAATTATTAAATCAATCACCAAAAGGAAGTAGAACCTTTAGAAAGAAGATCATATCCCAAGACCCGTTTAGAGAAAGTTTTGATTCACAATTGAGTAGTCAACCTCCTAATCCTGACTTTTCACCTTCCCCAAAAGAAATCACATACCATATTGATTGGGAGAAAAGTCTATAAGGTACTGCAGAAATGGCACGAGAAGCTAAAAGAGAACCTGATAGGACCTTTACTTATCCAATTCAATTGGATGATGATGATACACCTATGAAAAATATTTCACCTGCACATTTACCCATGTTTAGAGGGATGTCATCTAAAGACCCTTACCAATTTCTATTTGAATTTAAAGTACTATTTCAAACTTATGATTACAAAATAAATAATCAGAAACTCAATTTGTTTCCATCTACCCTAAAGGATGTAGCAATGAGGTGATTTATGGGATTAACATCTAATTCTATTACCACTTGGGTACAAATGGAATTTGCCTTCCTAGAAAAGTATCAAGATTATTATAGAGGGAGGAATAAGAAGGAATAATTTTTCAAAATCAAGGAGGAGGAGGATGAGAATATGGAAGATTCTTTAGACAGATTCCTCTTTGTGAGAAAAAGATATTGATTTGTATTACAAGAAGAGTTAAGCAAAACCATTTTTCTTAAAGGTTTGGATTGTGAATCAAGGGAGGAACTTGATCTGATGGGAGGTGGAAACATTGATCAAATAATAATGAATTATATTAAAGACATTTGTAGAAGCTATTCAAAAACAAGGGGTGGACCTAGAAAAGGGAAAAAAGTTAAAAATTTGAAGCCAAATATGAACAAAATGATGGATGAATTGGAAAAATTTAAAACAGACATTTTAGTTCAATTAATCTCCACCATGGATGGATTTCAAGCTAAAGTAAATGCTAAAACTGAACCATTATCTATGTATTGTCCTAGATGTAGGAAGAAGCATGTAATAAGAGATTGCCCCCTAGATAAAATAGAAATGTGTCTTATTTGTGAATCTAGGGACCATGATAGTAATGCCAGTCCTGTTCTTCCATTTATTAAAAATCAGCTTAAACAAAGCAACATTCCATCCACATCAGAAGAAGTAAATTTTTTCCAGAGACAACCAACCCCTGGATGATGTCATGGGAAGCTCAGATAGTGCCACAAAATTAGGGATAACCACCTTGGCCACCTCAACCAACATGGAATCCTCAGGATTGGGTAGGTCAATCTCTGTATTCCTAAGAACACCAACAACCATGGTCTAGTCAAGGAAACCTGAATGCTTGGTCACAACCTAGGTGGAGCCCTAATAATTATGCTCAAGGGGGGATATATCCTAATCATAATAAACAAGCCATAATGGGTTCCCTAGCAAAAAATTCATAAAATGAAAATGTGGTCCAAACCCAAATACTCACACATCTAGTAGAAAACCCAAGAAACAAACAAAAAAAAATCCTATCTACGGAACAGAAACAAAAAAATCAATTGATTTGAATGCTATGGATTGTAAGGATATTCAAACTAGATCTGGAAAAATAATTAGTAGTCCACCTATTATAATCACTAAGATGACAGAAGAAATTGAAACCCCTAGTACGGTTGTTCCCAAGAAGGATGTAAAAGAAAAATATAAGGATCCAAATATCAACTCTACCAAGACTCCATTTCCAGAGAGATTTAAAGAATCCATAGAGACTAAGGAATCTGAGTTGGTACAGGAACTAAGGAAATTGAATATTTAAATACCATTGTTACAAGTAATTAAGGACATTCCAGAATTGAACAAATTAATCAAAATTCTATGTTTGAAAAAACCTAAAAGGAAGAAGAAATACCCCAGAACTATTAAGGTAGATGAGAAAATTGTTGATTTATTAGTAGGAAAATGTTTTCATCCCAAATACGGAGATCCTGGAAGTCCTATTATTTCTATCTCTATAGACAATAAAGATATGCATAAAGTGTTGGTTGATTTTGGAGTGGCTATAAATGTGATGATAGTGGACACTTTGAAAAAATTACCATTAATAGGTATACAACCTACTAACACCATATTACATATGGCATATCAGTATGTAGAAAAACCAGGAGTTATTGAAGATGTGGTGGCTATGTTGGAGTCATGGGAATATCCAGTTGATTTCCTTATATTGCAGCCAAAAGTTAAAACACTTGGTTATCCCATTTTTTGGGTAGACCATGGTTAGCTATAGTTTTTTCCTTAATTGATTGCAAATTAGGTGCTATGGCTATCTAAAATGGTAAGAATTCTAATAAAATTTCCTTATATCCTTCTACACGACCTTATGTTCATAATCAAGAACAACTGTGGGTTGATGCTCCATATAATAATAAGAAAAACATGTCTTCTTTAGCCATGATCACGGTGCGGGATCATGTAAGCAAGGTAGAAGATATGGTTAATCAAACATTGAATGAACACCAATTATCCTTGGAGTAATTAGGAATAGTTCTAGAACCAACAAACTTAGTTCCCAAACCTACAGACTCAATTGCGGAATCATCAAATTTAATTCTGAAACCACACCAACATCAATTCCCTGTGACTATACATAATTTTCACTGATATTTCTCTTAGGGAGAGGAAGAATCAGTAGCTTCAGTTTCAAATATATCAGGAAATGGTGAAGAATTTCTGGAAAGCAACAGTGACGAGGAGTTCGACCTACAACAAGATAAGTATCATAACTCTTCCTACTTTCCTTTTTCCAATATTCTGTCTCAAGGAACTTTTGGAGATGTTGCTACATATCATATGTTGTTGCCACATGCATATCAACTAAATACCTTAATGGAACCCTTTCAAAAAATCAGTTCATCACACATTGGAACCAAACATGTTGAGATTCAATTGGGTAAAATGTTGAACATTAGCAGCTGGTTAAAGAATGATGAAGAAGCTAAATTGTTTGATGTTCTGAAAATCATACTAGAGTGTTTTCTTGGGACTAAAAATATATAAAAGGAATCCATCCAAGTATTTTCACTCATCACATCTATACTAAAAACATTAGGCCAGTTAGGTAACCTCAGAGAAGGATTAATCCAGCCTTAAGAGATACAGTCAAGCAAGAAATTGAAAAACTATTACAAGTAGGTTTTATCTACCATATCTCAGATACTCAGTGGGTGTCTCCTCTTGTAATTGTTCCTAAAAAGAATAGAAAATGGAGAATTTATGTTGACTTTAGGGAACTAAACAAAGCCACACTGAGAGATTATTTTCCCTTACCATTCATAGATCAAGTTCTAGACAACCTTGTAGGTAAGCAGTACTTTTCCTTCCTGGATGGATTTAGTGGATATAATCAAATAAAAGTTTTTACTAAGGATCGGGACAAAACTAAATTTACATGTCCATGCGGTACCTTTTCCTACAAGGTATTACCATTTGGATTATGTAATGCTCTAGCAACCTTCCAAAGAGCTGTATTAGTGATTTTATAGACCTAACAAATGACTGTATAGAGGTATACATGGATGAATTCACTATGTATGGAGACACATTTAATGATGCTTTGATGAATTTAGGTAGAGTATTAACAAGATGTGAGAAACACCATCTATCTATTAGTCATGGGAAGCGTTTAATGATGGTTGATAAGGGGATTGTATTAGAACACCACATTTCAAAAAGAGGAATTCAGGTTGACCAAAACAAAATCAGAAATATTTCAGACTTACCTATTCCTCAAACCCCCACAGATATCAAGTCATTTTAGGGCATGATGGATACTATAGGTGCTTTATCAAGGATTTTAGTAAAAATTTTACCCCCAAGTTTAATTTTCTTACCAATGACTATGAATTTCTTTCGGATGAAAGATGTCAACATGCTTTTGAGAAAATCAAAGAAAAATTAATCCCTTCCCCAATATTGAGAGGACCTATTGGGGAAAACCTTTTCACATTCAAACAGATGCCTCAAATAACTCCATTGGTGTAGTTTTGGGACACAAAGATGAAGAAGGCAAAATGTATGCTATTTATTACCTCAATAAAAATCTTACTCCCACTGAAAGAAATTACACTACCACTGACAAAAAATTTCTCGTTATGATCTATGTAATTAATAAATTCAGACATTATATCACAAGGTACAAAATATTTGTACATATAGATGACTCAGCAATTAGGTACTTAATGAACAAACCAATGGTTAGAGGTAGGATAATTAGATGGTTATTATTTTTACAAGAATTTTATATTACCATAGTAGATAATTCAGGAAAATATAATTTGGTAGCTGATTTCTTGTCAAGACTAACCACTACAGAGGAGAAAGATCCAGTTAAGGAAAATTTTCCAGATGAAAAATTATTTGCTATTTTAGCTGATACACCATGGTTTGCTAATATGGAAAATTATCTTGCAACAGGGAAATTTCCTCCTTCTTTCACTAAGAAACAAATGAAAAAGTTGATCAAAACTAGTGGAAAATTTAAATGGTTAAATGGAATGTTGTTTAAATGTGGTCCTAATTTTTTTTTACGCGGGTGTGTGAGAGAAGATGAAATCTTTGACATACTCAGGGCATGTCATGATGAAACAACTAGAGGACACTTTTCAATGAAAAAAATAACTCACAAGATACTTGGCACTGGCTATTATTGGCCATCTATGTACAAATATGTGAAGATATATATCAAGCGGTGTGATCCCTGTCAAAGGATAGGACAACCAACTTTTACTAATGAAATGCCTCTGCAACCTCAAGTAGTGATTGGACTATTTGAAAGATGGGGGTTGGATTTTTTCGGTCCCTTTAGTCCTCCTTCACAAGGAAAAGAGTACATTCTTGTGTGTATTGATTATGTGACAAAGTGGGTAGAAGTGCAAGATTTAACAAATGTCATTAAAGAAGAAGTTGTTGATTTCCTTCGGCACAAAATTATGGTAAAGTTAGGTGCATCAAGAAGTATAGTTTTAGATCAGGGGCCACAATTCATGTCTAATATGATCCAAGCCTTTACAATGCATTATAATATCAATCATAGAAATTCATCTCCCTATCACCCACAATCAAATGGACAAGCATAAGTAACAAACAGAGAATTGGAAAACATCCTTACCAAAACAGTTGAATCAGGTAGGAGAGATTGGGTAAAGAGACTACTTGAAGCTGTCTGGGCCTATAATACAACTTGGAAGACTACAAAAGGATTTTCACCATATGAGTTAGTCTATGGGAAAATCCCTTGTTACATATTGAATTTGAACTACAAACATTAAGGACAACAGTTAAAGTAGGTATTGAGTTGGATGCAGCATAAAAGGAGAGAATTCTTTAACTCAATGAGTTTGATGAGTTAAGGATGAAATTATTTCAGTAGATAGAGATAATACAAGATCAAATAAATCAATGACATGACACACATATCAAGAAAAGGAAATTCAATGTAGGAGATTGGGCATTACTGTTTGATTATAAGTACCAGCAATTCAAGGGCAAGTTGAGAACCAGATATTTGACAATGGTTCTATTCAGTTACTTCCCATTGATAGTAGCAAAAGGACACTTTTGGTCAATTGACATAGGTTAAAACTTTATAGGAAGCCTCCTACTAAGGATGAATTCTTGAGGAAAATTGAAGTAGACAAATAATTTGACCATATGGAAGAACCCAATTCTTCTAAAATGATCAAATAATCAGATGGATAGATCCAAAATAAAGGGAAGAGAATGAAAACTAGTAAATGACATTCTCTTCCCTAAATAATAATAAATAAATAAATAAAAAGGGAAGGAATGAAAACCAGTAAATGGCATTCTCTTCCCCAAAAAAATTCTCTCAAAGATCAATTGAAAACCAATAATGGCAGTTGATCTCCTCAATAAATGGATAATCTAAAATAAAAGGAACTTATTTGAAATTCCAACTATCTTTTCTAGCCATTTTTCCTTTTGTTTCACTTTTAGGAATGATGAATCATCATGACGGAGGGTTCACATCATCAAGGATGGTAATTATGTCTTTAACTTACTAAAGGTTTGATTAAAAGCTCACATGTGTGATTGGATTTGATTTAAAAGTTAGTATGATGAGTCATCTATTGTATATTATGATTAAAAGTGAGTAATCATGAGGATGATGTCGGTGGAATAAAAGTGGAGGCATGTTTATAATGATCTATCATTTGTGCGGAAGAAACAAATTGAAGTAGATACAGAAAAACTTCAAGGAAGAAGCAGATTTGCATTCCGAAGCTAAACCCATCTATTCCATAGTGAAGCAAAGAGTTTTGTAGCCAATCAAGACAAAGTAATAATTTTAAGGAGAATGAATTTGAATCATCCTCTTTACCATGGGGATTAAAAATAATTCGGTACCTGAGGATGATACCCAGCTTCTTGCAGACGAAGAAGTGGCAACTATCTTTGACTAGGCAGGGTAGTTAGAATTCTTGAGAATTTTCTTGAATTATAACGACGAACTAGTAAGATAATTTGTTATAAATTTATAACAATCTAAAACAAAGGTTAGAAATATTGTAATTCCTCTTTCTGTGAATAAAATAAGTAATGTATCTGGTGTGCTAACTGTGCATGTTCCAAATCCTGTCAAAGGGACCTTAAAAGAACTAGTTGAAACCATACTACAAGAGAGGGAAACTAAACCCCAATATATTTACAATACTAAGAAAATCATAAAAGGGGTCATAACTGACAGCTTTCCCAAACCCTTTAATACAGTGGCATTTTGGGTCAGTAGGAAGAAATTCATGAAGTTGCTCATATATCTTAGATATGGAGTTACAAAACCAGAATATATAATAAACCTTCCAAGGTTTCTTTTTGACTCCATCCATACAATGGCCCAGAGGTATTCCTGGGGTGTTGGAACAATCAGACATCATGGGTTAGTTAATTTGGTGTGCCAGTACCATTTTCTTGAAAAGAAAAATGGAGAAGAAATATGGGAGAAATTTCTTAACAAGTTTAAGAAAAACTCTAATATTATTAGGAGGGAAATACCAACTCATTTTTCTCCTATAACTAATTTGGAAATTGATTCCCCTATAGAGGTAAAGAAGGAAATAGGTGGGGAGAATATACCAAAAAGAAGAAGATCTAGAAGAATGATTAAAACTATAGAACCTACTATACCTTTAAAAGAAACTCCTTCCTCTGCAGCAGCTACAAGAGAGCTAATATTTATCTTTGACACTGATAGTTCACCTAGGCAAGAGAAAGAAGTAAAAATCAAAAGAAGCTATAGGAGGAAACCCACTTTTGGAAATTTCAAAGTTCCTCAAAAAAGAAGAATTCATAAGAGGTCTAGAGAAATTCCAGAGGGGATGAAATAACGGGACAAGTTGGAAAAAGAAGATGTTGATATTTTGGGAAACATGGCCATGACTCCTCTTGGACCAAGTCAAACTGAGATGGAAAAAGAAGATGAGATATTTGAGGAACATGTTTTTCAAGAGTTAGGTGAATCAACAACACTATCACATGAAGACGAAGATTTGGCATCTTGGAGATGAAAAGGGAAATTCCCTTTAGTAGAAGAGGAATGTTAAACCCCCAAAGAAATTTCAATTAAAGAAGAGAAATGGTAGGTTAGACAGGCTCTGTTTTTGTCAAGAGAAGAAATCATTATAAAAAAAAAAAGGATGAGGATTTGAACTTCCTAAAACTCAAATTAGAACAGAGAGAAATTCTTATTAGGGAACTAACAATTCAGCTCACAGACAAGACTGAGGAATTGACAAGAGTTAAACATTAGATGATGGAGAAAGAGGAAGAATGTCAAATTTCTAGAAGACAGAGTACTATGTCAACAGTCTCTACATAGACTGAATTAACTTATTGGCCACTCAAGTAGTTATGGGATAATACTTGCAGGGAACTGTTATCCAAATTTTCCCCCTACTCATTTTGTGGCTAACTCCCTTTCATTCTTTCCTTCTATTGTGCCTCAGTCATAAATTTTTACTTTTTAGGCACTCAAAACCTTCTAGAAATGACACCATTGGATAGAGCTCTTTCTCAGCTTTCTAGAAAGGTAAAGATTTCCTCCTAACTCCACATATTTTTCAAGTTATGGCTCGGAAGAGTTTTTGTGGGAAATTTTCCCTTGCAAGGTCCGCAGCCAATTAGAACTCGCCATGTGTCTAGGTTAAAAATATCAAAGCGATCCGTTTTTGGGCCATTTTTTCCCTAAATCTTCAAACGATCATATCTTTTTATCCAGAGCTCAGATTTTTACGTTCTTTATATCATTGAAAAGATGTTAAAATTCTCTACATGATTCCATGGTCAATTTCTAATTTTGGTTTAAGTTTGGAGAGAGAAAATTCAAAAACGGTTCTGGTACGTGTCCATGGCCAGAAATGACATTTCAACAACCAAATTTAATACAAAAATGGGTCGCATTCTTCTCCAGCATGGTAAAAAATGACAGGGTATGGGTTTGTAAGGTCCTCCATGCTATTTTAATGCATTTTCCATCAATGAGGAATGAGCTCCCACGTTTTTTATGTTTTCTCTCTCCTGGGCTCGACCCATGCATTGTAAAAGCTAGATTTGGCTCATTTCTTGAGGGTTGAACACTTTTTGGCATTAAAAAAACTTCTTCTTTCACCTCCAGCAAGTGATAAGTTGTAAGAATTAGACCTTTTTCAAGTATTGTAGCAGGTTTTATACCTCTTTGAGGGTGGAATGCAAGAGATTTTTACATGGAATTGATAGTGCAAACTCTGTGAATGCTTTCAGTCCTCTGTTTGTATTGTTTTACTTCATTTTAAGACCTCTAATTACATCTATCAGCTTGTGTAGGTTTTCCCTTGTTGCATTTCATGAATTTGTGTCTATTTACATGGCAAGAAATGTTTCACCACTCCTTTTGGTGCATCACCATCTTTAGTTTAGTTTCATTTTTGCATTTTTATCCCTGTCTCCTTGTAATCTAGGGTAGAATTAGAATTTGAACCTCTGCAGTTGTGCAAATAATAGATCTGATCAGAGGAGTTTGAGGAACCAGCCTCTAATATGGAGATTCCTCTCTCATTTTACAAGTCCCACACTTGGAGAGAGGTTTCAATGTTGTGCAATCATACTGGATGCCTGAAACATCAACTTAGAAACCTGATTTGCATCCAAGGGTGCTGCTGATTTGCAACAATAGTTTTGGCACGCCCGGTGGGACCTTAGAGGTCTTCCACTTCATCTTTTGCAGGTTGGTGTGTTCCTATGAAGATTTCAGCCTTTGGAGGAACTTGCAAACACATTTGGTGACTCCATCTGATCAGCAACCCATTTCTAAAGTTGCAGACCTGTTTTTCATCCATTTCCATCCATTATTTTCCATTCCATGAAGTTGTGCAATCATGACTTCATTTCCATCATGGAACTCACATTTACAATAGCAGCAATGTTTCCCACCTCCAACATGTTTTTTAAATCCTCCAAATCAGCATTTTGAACAAATTCAAAATCAACATACATACCCATATGAGCAACAATGCCAAAATCAGTTTGGCTATGGAGCTTTCCAAGAGCAAGGGTGTGCATACAATGAAGATAATCAGATGCAAGATGCTGGTCTGTTGGAGAAAATCCAAAAGATGGAGGTAAACATGGTGCAATCCAGGGCTCAAGCACAAATGAAAGCATTTGGAATTGGTTGTGGAGCACCCTGTCCATGGGTGGGACCTTTCCCAAGGCATTATAGCCCTCAAGAGAAGCTTGACTTCATGATTGCAACGCTGTCATTGCTTGCAAAGTGGATTGAAGGAATAGAGGTGTATGAGAGGAGTATTCAACAACCTTTTCAATGGGTAAGCACACCATCTCATGCCTTTTCTTTTCCTCTTTCCCAATCTGTTTTATCTCAGCAGTGTCAAGTTTTAAACTCTCCATCTACTGTCCCAAGTGTTGAATCCATTTCTCCACCCCCTAGTCTTCCACCTCATCTCAATTATTCTATCCTTTTCCCTTCCAAACAATCATCCCCTCCACAAGAGCTAAATGAAACACCCTCTCCTCTAAATAAACAAGAGGTTTTACCTCCTCCACCAACACAAAAAATTGCAAAAATCAGTCATGAAGGACAGCAAAAAGAAAAGACAAACAAGGATGAAGAAATTCAAATTTTGAAGAGTTGGGCTCTTAAATTTGGGATGAAGAAGATCCCTTTGCTGATGAAACCTTCAGAAGAGGTTGGAGTTACAGAACAAATGGTGGTCAGGACTGATTTTGTTGCAGCAGAAGAAGAGCAAAAAGGAGTTGCAGATCAGCAATCATTTTTTTCAGAATATAGTGTCCATGTTGGCACCCTATTTGAAGGAAATGTTTATCCAATTCAAATTGTAAAAATCAGTCATGAGGGACAGCAAGAGGAAGGAGAAGATGCTTCAAATCCAAAAGAAGAGGAGCACATTCCAGCTGTGGGGGAGAAAAGTGCAGATCCAAAGGCTTTGAGCACAAAGCAGGTTATAGAATAACCTTCGGTTCTTCTCTCTACTTCATCTCTCTCAAGTTCTAGTACTAAAGAAGATTTTGATCCCTCAAACTCAATGCTGGAGGATGAAAGAAACCATGGTGATCAAGTTACAGATCAAGAGAACGCCATGGGAGAGGTTGAACATTTGTAGCAGGATAGCAATGAGGCAGTTTACCTATTTGATTTGGAGGACTGTTTTGATGAAGAAGAACCGGTTGAGTTTCCACCATTCTCTCTTTCATCATCCATCTTCCAAACACAAGAGCCTATTGTCATGGAGGAGAGTATTCATTTGCAACAGCCTGCATCTTATAGAAGATCTTTGGAACCAAGATTGGAAGATTTTAATCTTTCATGTCTGTCATTGGAGGAAAAGAAAGGGCAGAAGGGTTCTACCATTGCTTCCACACCATCCATTCAAGGTCTACAAGAGAACTCCATTCTTGGAGTTGAAAATCAGAATTATAGGCATACTCAATGGATCAGACCTTGCCCAATCAGGTATTTGGCTTCATTGGAGCCAAAGGAGAAGACACAACCAGTCATGCTTGCTTCTAAGCATGAGGATGAGCTACAAAGTTCCAAGGATCAGCTGTCATACCTCTCCAATCCAAATGTAGAGCAACTACAAGAGGTATTGGATTTGTTTTTAGTTGACACCTTGCTAATTTGGGTAGAAGACCAGCTTCTTATTGATTTTCCACTCATTTAATCAGCCATAGTCAGCTCCAAATCATTTGCATGGCTGCCAATTTTGAAGAAAGGAAGCTATTTTGCACAACCAATTGCAGGGTTCATTTAGCTCACCTTTGCTTCCAGTTAGAGTAGAGTAGGTAGGTTTTCTTTTAGTAGAAGAAGTGCTTGTGCACACTCTGCATGTTCCATTTGGAGCATGTATGATTTTCAGTTTGTACATAGTTTTGGTGCTGCTGATTTCGCTCTTGCACAGTTTATTTTGATGGAATTTTGGTGGGAACAACTCCATGTCCAGTGGGATTCAAGCAGTTCAGAGGGAAGTTTTCAAAGTTCAGATCAGTTTTCAAGCTACTACTCATGACTCCATGCCCAATGGATTGCTTCAGGCTACTGATCATTCATCCAGCAGGCAGATGACCCCTCTGAGTCACCAAAATTGTTATCCAAATGTGCCCCCTACTCATTTTGTGGCTAACTCCCTTTCATTCTTTCCTTCTATTGTGCCTCAGTCATAAATTTTTACTTTTTAGTCACTCAAAACCTTCTGGAAATGACACCATTGGATAGAGCTCTTTCTCAGCTTTCTAGAAAGGTACAGATTTCCTCCTAACTCCATGTATTTTTCAAGTTATGGCTCGGTGGAGTTTTTGTGGGAAATTTTCCCTTGCAAGGTCCGTAGCCAATCAGAACTCGCCACGTGTCCAGGTCAAAAATATCAAAGCGATCCGTTTTTGGGCCGTTTTTTCCCTAAATCTTCAAACGATCATATCTTTTGATCCAGAGCTCGGATTTTTGCGTTCTTTATATCATTGGAGAGATGTTAAAATTATCTACATGATTCCATGGTCAATTTCTAATTTTGGTTTAGTTTGGAGAGATAAAATTCAAAAATGGTTCTGGTACGTGTCCATGGCCAGAAATGACATTTCAACAACCAAATTTAATACAAAATGGGTCGCATTCTTCTCCAGCATGGTCAAAAATGATAGGGTATGGGTTTGTAAGGTCCTCCATGCTATTTTAATGCATTTTCCATCAATGAGGAATGGGCTCCCACGTTTTTTACGTTTTCTCTGTCCTGGGCTCGACCCATGCATTGTAAAAGCCAGATTTGGCTCATTTCTTAAGGGTTGAACACTTTTTGGCATTAAAAAAACTTCTTCTTTCACCTCAGGCAAGTGATAGTTGTAAGAATTAGACCTTTTTCAAGTATTGTAGCAGGTTTATACCTCTTTGAGGGTGGAATGCAAGAGATTTTTACATGGAATTGACAGTGCAAACTCTGTGAATGCTTTCAGTCCTCTGTTTGTATTGTTTTACTTCATTTTAAGACCTCTAATTACATCTATCAGCTTGTGTAGGTTTTCCCTTGTTGCATTTCATGAATTTGTGTCTATTTACATGGCAAGAAATGTTTCACCACTCCTTTTGGTGCATCACCACCTTTAGTTTAGTTTCATTTTTGCATTTTTA
Organism: Taxus chinensis; assembly: GCA_019776745.2. Taxonomy (NCBI): domain Eukaryota; kingdom Viridiplantae; phylum Streptophyta; class Pinopsida; order Cupressales; family Taxaceae; genus Taxus; species Taxus chinensis. The sequence continues at coordinate 624,236,412 of CM034148.1, read as the reverse complement.
TCCCTGTCTCCTTGTAATCTAGGGTAGAATTAGAATTTGAACCTCTGCAGTTGTGCAAATAATAGATCTGATCAGAGGAGTTTGAGGAACCAGCCTCTAATCTGGAGATTCCTCTCTCATTTTACAAGTCCCACACTTGGAGAGAGGTTTCATGTTGTGCAATCACACTAGATGCCTGAAACATCAACTTAGAAACCTGATTTGCATCCAGGGGTGCTGCTGATTTGCAACAACAGGAACTCAGTGAAATTAAAACATCCAATGAGGACTTGAGAAGTAAGATGGAAGATGAAAATAAAGCAAGAAAGCAATGGGAAGAAAAGTTTTACAAAGAAGGAGACAAATTTAAATGTCTTGTAATAATACAAATGGTTTGCATAATGAGTGAAAATTTTCTTGCATGCAAGAGACCTTCTCCTGCATATAGCATGTTTCTAGAGGAACAATTCATTCATTGGAAGCTGTTAAGAATTGCATGTGGCCTTCCAAATGAAATAAAAGATAAATCTGAGTTCATGATAGCCTATTCTTCAGCCAGTGTAGAGCAGAAAAATATTTTCTGTGAATTCTATCTCTACAATTTTATGCTAGAAAAGAACACGGGCTTCATGATCAATTTATATGTGGGAGAAATCCAGCTTAATGCATTTTTTTTCTATTCTTAAAAATCAGATTGCATGAAAGGAAAGGGATTATGAGCATCTATTGAAAGGTAGTTCATTTGTTCTGTACATGAGGGCTCATTATGGTAAACCATCTACTTTCGTTAAACATTTTAGAACCCATTCCTTTGATAGACAGTTCAAGACACATTATCTTGACAGTTTACAGAAAGTATTGATGCCTTCACCTCTTATGAGGAGGGGAAATTTGAGGAGATTTATGATGGATGCTTGAAAATATGAGCTCTTCTTATAGTTGCATTGAGAAGAAGAGAAGTAATATCTCCCACAAACTTAATATGGAGCTTAGAAAGAGCTAAAGCCTTGTGCACACTCATCCCTCGGGTCAATGAAATGCACAAGGGCATATGGATGGGAATGAGAACAAGGCCTCCCCTTCTTCTCGCTCCCATGTCTCCATAGAAAAATAGAGAACCTCAAGATCCCACTTAATTTTAGGAATGGAAGAAGAAAGTAGAAACAGGATCACGGTATAGTGTTTATGAACTAAATCATTGGGATATTCAGTTTCAGTCATTTGACCTAAGCAGTCAATTGGAATGTAGAATACACAACCCAAGATTTGAAGAGTAAGATTTTTAAGATGACTTACAAACAAGTAAGTACGGGGGAGATGATAAGTCTATAATATGTCTCATTAAGGTATAATAAATGATCTTATTTTACTCTCTTTTTTATCAAGTTTGACTGCATTTTGTGACTATTTTTTAATCTAATATAAGTTAGGATGTAGTTTTCTATATTTTTTTGATTATAGCTCTAACATTTAAAAACTATATAATTCCTAACAAAGTTCTTTGGAAATTCATTTTTGTAATAAAATAGGTCACAATCAGTCAAAACAACAAAGAATGAAGCGGTCAGCATGCTGTTGGAAGCATTTGTTTCAATACGGCTTAGTTCCGGAACTTCCAGACTTAGTTCTGAAACTACATTTCACAGTTACGAGCTCTATCACTTAGTTCCATAACTTTTTAACTTAGTTCTGGAACTCCAGCACTTAGTTCCAGAATTTTTGGACTCAGTTCCGGAACTCCTGCATGTATCTCCGGAACCCTCACAGTTAGATCTGGAACGATTTCTTTTAGTTCTGGAACTTCTCTAAAGTTTCGGAACTGATGAGAATTTTTTTATTCCAATAATGTATATTGATTTAGCAATCAATGATCCTTTCAATCAAGAGAAGATTAAAAGATTTCCAATTCTTCATACTCGCAGATCCAAGGATAGCTATCAGACAAGAGTACATCCAGCCATGTTCTAATTCAACATCTATTTTGGGCATGATTCAGTTCCATCTGAATCGGTAGGACAGCTATGGCTGTAAATGCACCTTTGGAAGGAGTATATATATGTAAACTTGCAGATAGATTTAGAATATATAGTAATATAGAGATAGATCAATATACATAGATACAAACACAGAGAGATATAAAGAGACAGTACGTCTTTGTAATGTAGAACATTTTATCTATAAAATAGCCATTTCTAGTTTGAGAGAATATTAATTTTTCAAATCCTATTTCAAGATGGAGCAAGGGCCCACTCCTCTAAGAACCAGAATCTTCATTTTAAAGGTATTTATATTTACAGAGCAAATAGTTTAGATCTATTAATTCTGTAAATGTTTTTATTATTCAAGTTGAAATTTTTTGTATACTTTTTCCTACAAGTGTTATAGATTAGATTCTTATTTCCTTACAATCATCTTTCAATATTCTCAATTGTGTGTTTATTTCCAAGGCAAGTGTGTTTATTTCTGCAAAGTGTGTTTACTTATAGTAATCTATTTCATTCTACAAATGTGTGTTTATTTCTACAAAGAGTGTTTACTTCCAGCAAGTTTTCATATTGATTTCAATAAGGTTTTGGCCAAGAAGTCCTCAAGACATTGAGGAAATCCCCTAGAAAATATAAAAAAAGAAAACAAATACCTATAGTCAATTACTAGATCACTAAGATTTCTTGTTAAATATAGCTTCAAATATCACCCCTGGTTTGAATATGACATCAACAAAGAGTTGATTAAATGAAAGGAATAATGACACCCATCAATTGTTTCTCTATTTTTTCTCTATGTATATGTAATTGTTATATCTAGATTCTAGATCCTTTTCGCAACATGGTAGGGCCCCTGGAAAAACCCTTTATTTACCTATTATATAAGTATTGTCAAAGCACAGTTGTCAAGTCTGATTGTATTATGGTAGATATCACATGATAGGATAATGACATATGGTTTGATCCCTCTTTAGAAGAGTGGTGACATTGGTAAATACATGAGTACCAAAAACCCACCTAACTTTATTTTTTAGGAACTTCTTCTTGCATTACAATGGTTTAAGATTGTGAGCAGAGTTTATAAATCCATTTTGAAGGTGAGAGAATAAGACTGATACATATTGACACACATTTCTAGGCATGCTAAGCACTCAAAAAGTTACAAACCCATATACCAAGCAGTTCCAAGACCATAAAAAAGGGTCAAGACCATAAAAACATTATAGACTGAGTTGTAAGGTTTTGATCAAGCTTAGGTTCAGGTTACAGTTTCAACAACGAAGTATTTCCAATTCTAAATTTTCATATTCTTGCACTTAGAACACCCAAACTCTTCCATATCCACACAAAAATAATCTAAGTGTGCTCTTCCCGTTTTGTTTTAATATTTAATAGATCAATAGTCACTTTGAAAATTGGTATTCCGATTTATTCAATTAATGTTAGAAGTTAATTAAATCAGAAAATTCACTTGTAACATTATTCATATTTTTCGTGTCTTTTACTTATAAGATTTAATCATTAAAAAGGCTGATATTCACTTCCCAAAAAAGTGAAATAATTTGGTGACCCAAACCCTCTCTAATCAAACATTGTATCCATAACTATAATGTCCCTAGGGATTCTTTAGAAGCGTAGGCTATTTTTTCTTTCATTATTATCATCACTTTTCAGTTTCTATATGTTTTCCTTATATGCCCTACCGATGTAGTGCTTAGATTATCGATCAATCTATTGAGAATATTAAGCTTTCACCTCATACTCATAAGATTCATAGTGCAATGGATTATTCTATTCCTAATTCTACTTATCTTCTTGATCTTCATGCACGTGAGGTTCACTTGCATGACATAAAGACCCGTAGTGAACACTCCTATGATTTTTTGGTCTGAAAATCTGTCGGTTAGGCAGGTCATGGGGAAATAGTCCAACAGTGTGCAGGGCAAAGCCCCTTTTCAAGATAGAGAAGAAAAACTGGTTTAATGCTAATCTATCAAGCTGGAATCTATGCAAATCTACACTATTATAGATTTAGGGGGTTTTGGGATCTCATCCCAATATAGGTAGTTCCAAATATGAACAGAAAGGAAGAGGGAAGGAACGGAGGAGGATAGCTCTAAAGGAAGAAAAGAAATGAGTTCCAAGATGGAAAGGTCAGAAGGTTTATGCTTTTGGCTGGTAGTAAACAGAGCCAAACTTACTTGCATAAACAATTAAAGAAACACTAATGAACATATGACAATAGTAGGAATGAATCTAATAGAATAAAAACATAGATCTAACTTAAGAAAGATCTGATGTAAATAACACGCACATTAAGCACAAAGTCTGAATTTGTGTATTAATATTTCTTCTGTTGCAAGCAAACACAAAGTCTTTCTCTCCTCACTTCTCTTTTCATACCAAAAAAAGTTCACCTAGAATATAATAAGTATTCTACTATTTATAGAAGGAGAGGAGGAAAGAAGACAAAAGAAACCCACTACTTACAAAATATATTACAAGATATTTACAAAAGATCTAGAAAATATCTAAAAAGTCAACAGTTGACTTGGGAAAGTTTTTAGATGGAAACATCCCATGATACAACATGGATGAGGTCATTGTGTATGCCAACAAAACTTTTTAAATATTTTACAAAAATGATCAACACATCCCAGAAAGAAGAAACTAATCTTCATCATCTCTTTGCTCAAACTTGGTATCCTGCTTTTTATCAGGAGATTCGAGGTGACACTGCGCTCAATATTCAGTAAACTTGCTAATCATTGCTTGATGTTGATCACGGTTGGGACCATTAAAATGGTCACAAATGAATTCACAAATTTCTTTCTCATCCTTGAACTTGTCAGGTAACTCAGCGAAATTGTCGCAAGCATCGATCAAAAAGCCAATGAAATCATGGCAAGCCAAGAGGTTATTGATTGATTCTCATTTGGAAGTGACCTCTGGCACCAAACCTTGAGTGATGATAGTCTCGAAACATTGGAATGTGTCATCTTCTTCCCTCAAGCAATCTGATTCACTTAGCATCCTTGGAGAAATTTTTACAACTGTATCCTCCATGTTGTATCATGCTTCCAGGGCTTCATCCTTAGCTTTATTGATTCTCTCCATGATACATTCTATCTAATCAAGCCAGTAATCTAATATAGTGAGAGCCTTCTTATTTGCATGCGGGTGATTGATAACACCGACATTCAATAGGTAGTTAGCTGTGTAGTTAACCATTTCTCGTAGTGTTTCTTGTTGTAACCTAGCGTTATCCAACTCTTCGGATAGGGAACCTACTACTACTTGTAGCTCCTTATTTTCTTGGATTATATCCTGATAAAGCAATGTGAATTTTCCAAGTACTTCCTTACCATCTCTAAGGATATGTTCAATCTAGGCTGATACTATAGTGCCTTTTTGACCAATCTTAACATATTCATTCATTTTCTCCTGACTAGGAACTTGAATGGGTTTGGTGGTAGTTACTAGAGGAGCGTTTCCCATTTTCTGTAATGCTTGTAAGAGATGTTTGTTTTGTTCTTTAAGTATCCTTTTCTCCTCTTTTGCCTCTTGGAGCTTCTTGAAGAGAGCATCCATAGCAGATAAGGCTTCCCCTTGTAGGATTTAAGATGAGGTCCCCATTGTGACTTGAGTCACTGTGAAGTCTGTGGGAGACAGATCTTCTTTTCTCTTGGTGGGATCTAAGAAAGCTATCTCCATGACTCTCTCCCCCAAAGTGCATTTAGAAAAGTGAGTTATTTCTTTCTACTTCTTGGTTCCCTTCTTCAAAATGATGGAGAAATCCATGGCTGCAATGGGAACTTTCCTCTTATTCTTACTCAGATGGTCAGAAATCCAACCAAGACTTATGGGAGGGGGAGTGGAGGAAGAAAAAGAAACAGGAGTGAGAGGGGGAGCAACTGTAGAGGCCTCAGGGAATTTTTTTGAAACACTCAGTGGTGGCATTGACAGGGAGTCTAACGCACTGATGCTTATGGGGATTGGATTTACTAACAGAGAAGAGAAGGATGTGGAAATGGAAGGGATCTGCAGTAGTAATGAGGAAATATTGGGTGATATATCCTTGAGAGAGGAGAAGATGGAAGAGGTGGGAGATGGAAGGGAGGAAGGGAGAGGAGAAGACACATCCATAGGAATAGATGCTTAAATTACAAGAGGAGGAGTAGGAGTGGAAGAAGGAATGTTGGGTACCTCAGAAGTCACAGTCATGACATCATCTTGGGTGGACATATTCATTGGAATATCTATTGTTTCTTCATCACGTGGAGACATCAGGTCAACTACTTACTTCTCTGAAGTAGGAGGAAGGTCTTGAGGAGTTTTCTCTTTTCTACTTAGTTTTCCCATCTTTTCCTTTCCTTTTCCTTTTGGCACACGGACCGGCCTTGGAGGTGCACTGCCTGAAGGAGAAGTTGTGAAGTCAACTCTGAGGTATGTAAGGTCATTCTGATTGCACCAATGTTCGGTGCACTACAATATGGGTTTTGACCCTTTCTTGAATGGTCTTTGGCACTTTCTCTCTGTCGATCTTCTCGAATGGCCAGTTGTCCCCATCAGTGTCAATGTAAACTTGATCAATTTCTTAATCAGTCTCTTTGAATTTCTTTGGGACAATGACAAACACCATAGTGGATGATTTCCTCTAGAACCAGCCGGGGAGTGATCCTTCTGCCTAATGTCTATTTCATGGGTTAGGTCTATCCAAATGTCCTAGATCTCGGGAACATGGATGGGATCCATTTTTGCCTTTTGGGAGGCAACTCTGGCAGTCAAAGGTTGGCCTTGCTGGGAAGTTGTGCTTTAAATTTAGCAGCTCTAACTTAGCGTACATCTCCTGTGCTTTAGCAATTGTAGGGTAGGTGTGTATCGATGCCAACTATAAGGGGGAATGGAGTTCCTCCTTTCTTTCTCTTCATACACCTGTCGTGATTAGTGATTAATTTCCTTGAAAATTCCAGTAGGACTAGCTTCAGCCCTGCAAACCTTGGTAGTTTCGTGGGCTCTCCCTTAAAATTCACAGCTCTGAGGTATGTGAATGTGGGGAATTGTGTGAACAATGCTCCCCATTTCTTTGTAGAAATAATCACACTTGGGCTGGTTTGATTGTGCCTCATGTTTGGCCTCAACAAAAAAATTACCTCATAGAAGAAGGCATAATTTATTTTGGAGAACTTGGGAGATGCTGGCTTCTGAGTCTTAGCTCTAGGTAGAACTCGTATACCTTGACTTGGGGCCATACTCCATTTCAAGTTAACCCTTTGCAAAAATCCCTTCCTACAGCAGCGGCATATACAACGTAGGAGTTCATGTAGAACTGCTCAATTGTTAGAACTTGTTGAAGCTGCTGTGAGATGGTGTCACTTATGATTTCACCCCAGCCTGAAGCACTGATCAAGTGTATTCTTGCAAATATTCTCCACGTATCTCAACATCCACTTATGGAAATAATGGGCATCAGGGATTCCTAAATACTCTATTCAAGAACGTGATTGTATTACTCAACTCTTCGTTAAATTCACTATGGTGGATGGTTTGTGGCCATTTGGTCAACAACTTTTTGTTCCTTAAATAGAGTCCATTCATCATCTGCATGCACTGATCTTTGTTATCATCACTATGCCTTCCTGTAGTCTTCAATACTTATTTCCACATATTGCCTATGATGAGGAATGCCCAGGATCGTCTCAAAGTGACGAGCTGTGAGGTCTATGACTGCCTCGTGTTCTTTGTTTTCAACACATCTAGTGTTCTTGTTATAACATTGAGGCAATCAAGATGATGAACTCATTATTCACGGCACTCACTGGAAGCCCAACTGCAAAGTGCAATCCACTGCCTATTAACTTATTCATCCAAGGGCCATTGTTCACCTTGGTGGTCCTTACCTAGAAATCATCCATGTCTATATGACCTAGCTCAGAGTCTCTGATGTTAAGGCCGCACTCTACATATGAGTCAGGCATTCTTGACTTTCTGGTACTTGTACTTCATTTCTTGATCTTACTACTTAGCTTTAGCTTTTACTGTGGTCCTAGCTAGTCTCTTGCTTGATGAGGACATATATGAGTTCAAGAATGGATGTTGTTGTTCTGCAAGAGGTATCAAGAAGGTCCAACACAGAAGAGCCATGTCAACTGTCATGTTATTCGTGATGAAAATTTGAAGAATAACATAACACTTTCGAATGCATGAGAAAATAGTTAAGTTTAGCTTGCGGAAGGAAGAACGAGTGATTTTAATCCTTACGGTGCAAGGCACAAGTTTTCAGTAGGTTTTAGGAGATTTTATGGCGAGGTGCACTTTTATGGATGCCAACATGAAAATTTTAGTGCACCAAAGGATAAAGTGCATGGTGCATGGGTCTACAACAGACAACATTTTATGTTGATGTTTTCGAATTTTCACTCATGCCTCCTCTAGAAAAATTTACTAAGTATTATTTGGCTAGGCATGGAAAAAGGTTCATGTTGCATGAAGTGTAAAGTGTGTCAAAGCGTAACTTTGGAAGATGCCATGTAGGGAAAAACAGTGCACCAAGGACTTAACAGTTTAACAGTTTTTTTTGGGGAAAACTATCTTTGATCTTCACTTCCTCTCTCTTCTTGGATTTGTCAGATGGCAAGGAAGAGAGGGTTTTTTTGGCACTTCGTGCAGCAAGCAGGGATAGATGATTTTTAGTTTACTTCAGCGGCAAGGAGCCTTCCAGATTTGCAGATCTAGAAGGAGAGGAAAAGAGGGTTTCAGCTAGGTTGGGAATATCATTAGGTTCTTTTGATTTTCAACCATTGATACAGAATCTAACACTCAACACAACAAAACAAAAACCACAACTGGGAGAAAAGTCACTCACCTGGATTGATAAAATGCGAAGAAAAATGCAGGGGGTCCACAACCTCAAAAATGACATGTGAGGGCTCGACAGGGATGGCTAACACACGTGCAGAGAAAATACTTTTCACAATTTACTAATTCGTGAAAATGACATTTTTTAGGCTTCCTATTTACAGAGAAACCAGCATTTATAACCTCACCAACCGCTTTTTGCGTGATTTTCAGAGTGTCGACATAAAGAAACATGCACACTAAGGAAAATGCTTAGTGCAAGTTTTATGATGTTAACACAATAATTTCAGTGCTAAAGGACTTAAAAAGGGGGGGTGCAAATTCCTTGATGTCGACATGAGTAAAATTGCGCCATTGTAAAAGGGTGCAGTTTTTAGTCATGTCGACACACAACTTTCTGCGCCGAAGGATTAGCTAAAAATGGATAAGTCGTGAAACAACTTGATTTTTTGAAAGGGAGATTTGGGCTATTTTGAACGTCATCAAACTTCCCTAGGGACCAAAACAGAATTTTTGTATGGTTACCTGCAAATTTGCCTTTGTCAATTTTGTTGGATAACAGCTGACTCATTCTGGGGACTATCTTTGAGTGAAACTTAAGGGTAGAGAATCCCAGATTTTTATTTGCGCCTATCCATTGGGTTACAGAGAGTAAAAAAAAAAGGGCACCTAAGGGATGAGAAAAGAGAAAAGAAAGGGAACACGTGATAAACAAAAAGCAAACACACAACAAAAGCAAACATAGAACAAAAGCACAAGAAAAAGAATGAGAAAATTGTACAAAGAAGAGAGCAAGCTCTACTTCCTAAAGATCTTCAAGTGCTACCCGCTATAGGGAAGTTGAGAGCTTAGTTCCATCTATGATATGAGAGATAGAAAACTATTCTCTTCGTTGAGATACTTGATTTTGTATGGCCCTCTCCAAAGAGAGTCAAACTTCCCATGCATACCTTTTGGTTCTCTCCGTTTTTCCCACAGAAGAACAAGATCTCCCACTTGGAAATCTCTCTGCTTAGCTTTCTTTTTGATTAGCCTCTTAACTTGATTATGATGTTCAGTGATCTTGTCGACCACTTTCACTCGCTTTTCTTCAAGTTCTGTTCAGGTAGATAATCCTCTTTCCAAGAGAATTCTTAAAATTTTCATCTTTAATTGCTCGAGCCAAGCGCAGAGCAGGAAGTTCTGTGGAGATCGGTATTTCAACATCGATTCCATTTAACACCTAGAAAGGTGACATGCCAAGAGACCTCTTTGGAGTGATATGATCAGCCGACAAAGCATCGTACAATGATTTATGCCAGGACTGTTGATTTTCATCAACTAGCTTCCATATGATAGTTACCAGGTTCTTGTTGTTGGATTATGCCTGACCATTTCCTTGAGGATAATAATTAGAGGCATGATCCAAGGTTATTCTGTATCCTTGAAAAAAAACCAATAACTTCTCGTGAAGAGAATTTGGAAGTGTTGTCAGCAACGATTTTGTGTGGAATGCCAAATCTCACAATAATATTCTCCTTAATGAAGTTGCAAACAACTTTAGAAGTGGCATGCTTGACAGGGATCGCCTCCACCCATTTCGTGAAGTAATCCGTTGCTGTTAGGACGTAACTATGTCCAGCACTCGATTGAGGATTGAGTGCTCCAATGAAATCAATTCCCCATTGCCTGAATGGCTCGTCAATGATGACGGGCCTGAGGGAAAAACGCAGCCAGCTTTGGTTTGCCAACGAACTGTTGGCAAAGTTCACATTTTGCTACCTCAGGTGGCTGTATCCTGAAATAGCGTTGGCCAGTAGTACTTGGCCCGAATGATTTTATGTGCTGTCATACGGATGAGGAGAAGTGACCACCACAGGATGAGTCGTGAAAACTTTCCAACAATTTTACCTACTGCACGGCTTGTCAACACATCGTAGAAAAATGTCGTCAATTCCACATTTGTATAATCCATCATCCCATATGACGTATCTTGCGGCTCTGAGCTTCACCATGTTCACTTTTACTTTGTGGTTAGGTGGGTTGGGGAACTCACCATAGGTGAGAAAGAACGTGATGTCAGAATACCATTCATCATTGGTGGTGACAAATAGAACCATGGGCAAAGAATCTTCTTTCTCCAATTCATTTTGTTCTCCATCAATGTGATCAGCTTTCTCTTCAGGTACCTCTGGGTCTTTATTTTCAGCCATTAGCTGACATAGGCCCTTACCTCTTACCAACTTGGTTGGTTTGATGTCAAGATCGTATTCTTGGACCTTTGCGATCCAATTCCCTCGTAAGCTCCCTAACTCATGTTGAGTCAGGATAGACTTAACAGCCATGTCAGGAACTAGCACTATTGTATGAGAATTCAGAATATAGTAGCAGGAAGTTCTTGACTACTTTTACCATGGAAAAAGCATGCTTTTCTAATTGTGACATCTTCAGTTCATGAGGCTTAAGAGGAGAGCTCATGAAAGCAATCGGGGATTCAATATCCTCGGAGTTCTTTTGCATCAAAATAGCTGATACAGTATGCCCAGATGCATAACTATACATGATGAAGTCTTTGCTGAAGTCAGGACACACTAGAACAGGGGCATGAGTGATGGAGGTTTTTATGTCTTCAAATGATGTCCTGACCTTCCTCACTCCATCGGAATGTTTGGGACCCTTTCATCATATTAGATATATGACGAGTCTTCTCAGCAAAATCAGGAATAAAGCGTTTAAGAAAATTTACCTTTCCAAAGAAAGAGTGAATGTCAATCTTGCTTGTAGGAAAAGTAAGGCTCTAAATAGCCTTGACTCTTTCGAACATCTATCTTAGTTCCTTCTTTGCTGATGACATGTCCTAGCATCTTTCCTTCGGTGACCCCAAAAACTAACTTCTTGGATTTAATGAAATTCCATGCTCTCGGCATCTGATCAAGACTTGTTCCAAATGATCGCAATGATCACTTCATCTTTTGGAGAACACGATCAGGTCATCTAGGTAAACCACGATGACTTTTCCCATCATACCTTTAAATGTAAAGTCCATTGCTCGTTGGAAGGTAGCACTGGCATTGATCAAACCGAACGGCATTCTGTTGTAGGCGAAGGTACCCCAAGGAGTGGTGAATGCTGTCTTGAACTGATCTTTAGGCGTGACTTCAATTTGATTGTAACCTAAAAACTGTCAAGCATAGACAACATTTCTAACCGGTTACTGCCTGTAGCACTTGATCCATTATTGGCAGTGGATAGTTATCTTTTAAGGATGACTGGTTCAGGTTGCGAAAGTCTACGCATATGTGTATCTCACCATTCTTCTTCCACACAGGCACAATATTTGTAACCCAGGTACTGTGATGAATTGGAAAAATAATTCTTGCATCCAACATCTTCTGAATTTCAGCTTGGATGGTACCTGAGATTTTGGGGTTGTAATGCCTTTGCTTTTGACGGAAAGGCTTGACATCGTCCTTGAGTGGAATGTCGTGCTGAATGTCCTTTGGTTTGAATGACTTTAGATCAGCATAGGACCATGCCAGCACATCCATGTACTTTTTCAGCAACTTAATGAATTTTTCACTTTTCCTCGGGTGTATAACACTTCCCGATATTCACGGAACGAGTATGTTCCATAGTACCTAGATTAGCGGATTTAGATTCTAGAGAAGAACAAGGATCATCCTATCACTTTTTTTAACAAAATGGTCATGATTATCAAATAATCATTCTAAGGAAACCAAACCTTTTGGAATCTTATTTCCTTTGAGCTGTATCACTGTATCTTTTTTAGATTCATGTGCTTGACCGGTGAGAGACTCACGACATGTAGAAGTTGATCCATCGAAATGGAGTTCTTTGAAATTGTCAGCTTTCTCCAAAAAAGTGATAAGTTGGTTGTCATCATTGAACACTTGCCAGTGTTGTGAATTATCTGGCACACTTGGGTGAAAAACCACCTCGATGGTATATGTATTCATTTTTAACCCTAGGTGAGGGAGCATGAGAGAGGATCAGACGACCAATGAATCAGCCATGTCATTCTGATCTTGTGGAACTACTTTGATCGAGAAACGCATCAAATTCTTCGATGTTGTCCCATACGGCATTGCGGTAGTGTCTGAGCCGGTCATTTTTTACTTGATATATCCCTTTTACATGATTGACAATTAGCTTAGCATCACCTCTGCAGTCTCAGATTCTTGATTCCCTTCTCTTTTGCAACTTGCATGCCAAGTAACAAGGATTCATACTCGAGCAGTATTATTCGTATTGAAGAACTGCAACTTGAAAGAAAAAGGGAAAATCTCCTTCTTCAGGAGATATTAGAATAGCCCCAGCACCTGCATCCACTTTGTCACGCAACTGCCATCAAACTGCAATGTCCATACTTTGTTAAGATCCTCCTCTTGGACAAGAACGTCCATTCTATCTGAGTTGGTGGACAAGAAATAGTTTCCCATCCCTGATGATTCGAAAAGAATCTGAGCCTTAGGGTCATCAGAGTTAGTGACTAGATATTTCTTTTGTGACTCTGGTTCTAATGTCTGCATCACCCCTTTGACAGGAATCCTGGCTTTGGACCAGTCCATATGAATTTCCCCACCAACTTCTTTACAAAATATCCTCCCTAGAAATATCCCGTATGCTGCTGGAATATCAGCTATGAGAATAGTCATTTTTACCCTTTTCTCAGGAAATGTTGTGAATGCAAACTGTGCATCCTTGATCTGACCGATCAATGGTACCTATTTGGTTTCCATGGAGTAACATCTGCCAAAAGGTTTAGTAAGTGTGAGGCCCAAAGCATGGGTGACCTTTGCTGGCATAACATTGTCAGAAGCTCCAGAATCAATTATACAGTTACTTAATTTATGACCATTGATCAAGAGAGATAGGTAAAAAGGTTCAATTTTCCCTGACTGCGGAATTCGAGGCAACATTTATGTGAGACATAGGAGGCATGGGATAGAATTCATTTTGGGGAAATAGGAGGAGGGATGGCAGCCTGGCTTTGGATATACTTAGTTAATCTTATAAGCTGCTCTGGATTGGACTAAAGGTACTTAGCTTCAGACATCTGGATCTTGGTCTTTTTGGCGTGATCAACTATATTGAATGTGACCAAGGGTTGCGCTAATGGAGGAATGAGTCCTTCATTTCACGTTTGTAGAGGAGGATTACTGGTCTTTATGGGGCTAGAGGAAGGCTGAATTGGAGGAGGAACATAGGAGGAAAATATTTCTTTACAAAAGGTTTAACAGGAGGTTGAGTAGGAAGGGGATTACCTCTTTTAACGATCATTGGAGGAGTTACCACAGCCTTTTCCTTTTGTTTTTAGCAGCAACCTCTACTTCTTTTCCTTGCGAGTGAGTGAAAACTACGTATGATTGTCCATTTTACATACCCTTGGGTACCCTCTTCTTCATCAGATTCCTCTTCTTTGAATTCCATATACCCAATAGTAGAGTCACTAGTTCGGTTCACCGACATCTTGATCATCTTCACCTTGTGATGAAGGTTCTTCGTAATTTGGCTCATCTTCTTCGATTTCAACCAAAGCATTGACTGAGGGGCTTCAATTGCTAACCTTGGAGAAGCAGCAGACAAACTGCGGCCTTTGAGTGGCATGTTGTTGGGAGTGAAGTTCCTCCGTGGGATATCCCGGTATGGAGTAGTAGACGATGTTTGAGTCAATTGCTTCTTTAATGAGAGCAAGTCATTTGCCATCTTCTGGAATGCTAGATCTGATGAGGTAGCCTGAGAAGAAGTTGAAGCCTTTGATTTTGATGGCTCCCATCTTAACTCACTGGATATAAGAAGGTTGTCTTCTATCCGAATGGCCGTAGCTTGAGCAAGGGCCAAGGTGGGTATCTGTTCCTGTAAAAGTAAGAAACTTACTTTCAAACTCATTGCATTCAAGAAGAAACACTTTTGATTCTCTAAGGTTGGCATCATGGCAAGCGGCACACCGGTTGATCAGTGAATTGAATCGGGTGATAAAATCGTGCATGGTTTCATTGGTCTCCTTCTTCATGTGAGTGATTTGTGACAATAACGTAAATGCATCTTCTGAAGGTTTGTATCTGTCTTCAAATGCAGTCTAGCAATGTGGCCCAATTGGTGATGGATCTAGCTGGTAAGTGCTGGAACCATTCTACTGCAGGCCCTTGCAAGGTCTCCAGAAAGAGACGTACTGATACGTCCTTCATGAGTCACATCTAGAATGTTGCATGACATAATAAATGTAGATATATGCGCGTCTATGCTTTGATTTCCACTCCCATCAAATCTCGAGAAATTCTTGCGATTTTTGTTGGAGGGAGGGGGTTGACTGGATGCTGACAATGCTAGAGGACCCATGGCATTTCCCCATGGTACAGGTAGATATTTTCTGCCATTTGAAAAGCAGGAAAAAGAACGTGAGCAGGGAGTGTGATTCCACTTAACAATAGAGCACTACAAGTTGATGTCGAGACACCCTGTGAAATCCGGCTCCCTTCATGGAGGTGAGGCACTTCTTGTTGATCGATCCACTGAACTCAGTGATGCGAATCATGCTGGAGTGATACTGAAATTGTGCCTTCGAAGTAGATCAAAAATTGGATCAACTTCTCCACGAGCTCTTCTGCTATGAGTAAATGGTTCACCCGCCAGTGTACCCATTCATATCTGCCACAATCAGGAGTAGATTTACAACAATCATTTTTTGTTTATACTTGCTGATTTTCTGATTTTCTGGCAAAAATCAGCAGCATGTACTTTTTTCAATATTTAATTTTACCCTTTTTTTTAATAACAACTGATTGCGGTTTTCTGACAAAGATTAATAAGGATAAAAAGTGAGTCAATTTAGCAGGCTGATTTTCAGATCTTTGACCTGAATTTGCAAGGTTTTGAAAATAACATGAAATGTCAGAATCTCAGATCTACTGAAATATACAAGTTTTTTTGTAAAAACTCAGTGAACTAAAAGTTTCTATCTGGTCCAGATCTATGGATTTTCATAAGGAAATTTTTAGTTTTGATCACTTATGCAAAAATTTTGATCTTTAACAAAGGGCTAAAATTTGCAATCTGGTAGTGATTTTTATAGTTTTTTAGTTATTTCCTTAGTTTGATCCCCAGTAGAGTCGCCAAAAACTGTTGGTCTGAGAAAATTTGTCGGTTAGGCAGGTCGTGGGGAAACAGGCCAACAGTGTGCAGGGCAAAGCCCCTCTTCGAGACAACGAAGTGAAATTGGTTTATTGCTAATATATCAAGCAAGAATCTGTGTAAATCTACACTATTCTATCTTCAGGGGGGTTTGGGATCTCATCCCAGTAGAGGTAGTTCCAACTACGAACAGAAAGGTAGGAAGGAAGGAACGGAGGATGGTAGATCTGAAGGAAGAAAAGAAATGAATTCCAAGACGGAAAGGTCAGAAGGTTTATGCTTTGGGCCAGTAGTAAACAGAGCCAAACTTACTTACATAAACAATTAAATCAACACTGATGAACATATGAAAATAGTAAGGAATGAATCTAACAGAATAAAAACATAGATCTAACTTAAGAAAGATCTGATGCAAATAACATGCACATTAAGCACAAAGTCTAAATATGTGTATTAATATTTCTTCTGTTGTAAGAAAACAAAAAGTCTTTCTCTCCTCACTTCTCTTTTCATACAAAAAATGTTCACCTAGAATAAAACAAGTATTCTAGTATTTATAGAAGGAGAGGAGGAAAGAAGACAAAAGCAAACCCACTACTTACAAAATATCTTACAAGATATTTACAAAAGATCTAGAAAATATCTAAAAATATCTAAAAAGTCAACAGTTGACTTGGGCAAGTTTTCGGATGGCAACATCCCATGGTGCAACATGGATGAGGTCATCGTGTATGCCAACAAATTTTTTTAAAAATATTTAACAAAAATGATCAACACATTCCAGAAAAGGAGGAACTACTCATCGTCATCGCTTTGCTCAAACTGGGTATCCTGCTTTTTATCAGGAGATTCGATGTGACACTGTGATCGATACTCAGCAAACCTGTTGATCATTGCTTGAAGTTGATCATTGTCAGGACCATTAGAATGGTCGCGAATGACTTCGTAGGTTTCTTTCTCATTCTTGAACTTGTCAGGTAACTCAACAAAATTCTCGCAAGCATCGATCAAAAAGCCAATGAAATCATGGCAGGCCAAGAGGTTATTGATTGACTCTCGGTCGAAAGTGACCTCGGGTGCCAAACCTTGAGTGATGATAGTCTCAAAATGCTAGAATGTGTCATCTACTTCCCTGCAAGTTACCCGATTCACTGAGCATCCCTAGAGCCATTTTTACAACTGTATCCTCCATGTTGTATCATGCTTTCAGGGCTTCATCCTTGGCTTTATCGATTCTCTCCAGGATATATTCCATCTGATCAACCTGGTAATCTAATGCAGTGAGAGCCTTCTTATGTATACCCGGGTGATTGATAACGCGAACATTCAATAGGTCATCAGCTGAGTAGTTAACCATTGCTCGTAGTGTTTCCCACTGCAACTTGGCGTTATCCAACTCTTCAGATAGGGAACCTGCTACTGTTTGTAGCTCCTTATTTGCTTGGATTATATCTTGATAAAGCAATGTGAATTTTCCAAGTACTTCCTTACCATCTCTGAGGATTCGTTCAATCCAGGTTGATACTACCATGCCTTGTTCACCAATCTTAATATATTCATTCATTTTCTCCTGACTGGGAACTTGAATGGGTTCGGCGGCAGTTACTAGAGGAGCGTTGCCCATTTTCTGCAATGCTTGTAGGAGATGTTTGTTTTGTTCTTTAAGTATCATTTTCTCCTCTTTTTCCTCTTGGAGCTTCTTGCAGAGAGCATCCACAGCAGACAAGGCTTCCCCTTGCAGGCTTTCAGACGAGGTCCCCATTGTGACCTGAGTCACTATGAAGTCTGTGGGAGACAGATCTTCTTTTCTCTTGGTGGGATCTGGGAAAGCTATCTCCATGACTCTCTCCCCAAAAGTGCCTTTAGAAAAGTGAGTTATCACTTTCTGTTTCTTGGTTCCCTTCTTCGGAATAACAGAGAAATCCATAGCTGTAATGGGAACTTTCCTCTTATTCTGGCTCAAATGGTCAGAAATCCAACCAGGACTTATGGGAGTAAGAGCGGAGGAAGAAGAAGAAACATGGAGTGAGGGGGGAAGTGACTGTAGAGGCCTTAGGGAAGTATGTTGAAACACTCAGTGGTGGCATTGACAGGGAGTCCGACATGCACCAATGCTTATGGGGCTTGGAGTTACCAACGGAGAAGAGAAGGATGTGGAAATGGAAGGGATCTGCAGCAGGATTGAGGAAATATTGGTTGACAGATCTGCGAGAGGAGAAGATGGAAGAGGTGGGAGATGGGGGAGGAAGGGAGAGGAGAGGACACATCCATAGGAATAGATGCTTGAATGACAAGAGGAGGAGGAGGAGTGGAAGAAGGAATGCTGGGTACCTCAGCAGTTGCAGTCATGACATCATCCTGGGTGGATGTATCCATTGGAATATCTATTGTTTCTTCACCACCTGGAGACACCAGGTCGACTACTTGCTTCTCACGAAGTAGGAGGAAGGTCTTTAGGAGTTTCCTCTTGTCTGCTTGGTTCTCCCACCTTGTCCTTTCCTTTTCCTTTCGGCACATGGACCGGCCTTGGAGGTGCACTGCCTGAAGGAGAAGTTGTGAAGTCAACTCTGAGGTATGTAAGGCCATTTTGATTACACCAATGTTTGGTGCATTGCAATATGGGTTTGACCCTTTCTTGAATGGTCTTTGGCACTTTAGCTCTGTCAATCTTCTCGAATGGCCAGTTGTCCCCATCTGTGTCAATGTAAACTTGATCAATTTCTTGATCAGTCTCTTTGAATTTCTTTGGGACAATGGCAACTGCCATAGTGGATGATTTCCTCCAGAGCCAGCCAGGAGTGATCCTTCCACCTAATGTCTATCTCATGGGTTAGGTCTATCCAAATGTCCTTCGATCTTGGGAATATGGATGGGATCAATTTTTGCCTTTGGGAGGCAACTCTGGTAGTCAAAGGTTGGCCTTGTTGGGAATTTGTGCTTTAAATTCAGCAGCTCTAACTCAGCGTACATCTCCCGTGCTTTAGCAATTGTAGGGCAGGTGTATCGGCCAACTGTAAGGGGGAATGAAGTTCCTCCTTTCTTTCTCTTCATACACCTGTCATGATAAGTGATTAATTGCCTTGATAATTCCAGGAGGACCAGCTTCGGCCCTGCAAACCTTGGCAGTTTCATGGGCTCTCCCTCAAAATTCACAGCTCTAGATATGTGAATGTGGCTAATTGTATGAACAATGCTCCCCATTTCTTTGTAGCAGTAATTACACTCGGGCTTGGTTTGATCATGTCTCATGTTTGACCTCAACAAAAAATTTACTCATAGAAGAAGGCATCATTTATTTTGGAGAACTAGGAGATGCTGGTTTCCAGCCTTAGCTCTTGGTAGAACTCGTATATCTTGACTTGGGGCCATACTCCATTTTGAGTTAACCCTGTGAAATCCCTTCCTACATCAGCGGCGTATACAATGTAGGAGTTCATGTAGAACTACCCAGTTGTTAGAACTTGTTGAAGCTGTTGTGAGATGGTGTCACTTATGATTTCACCCCAGCCAAAGTGTTGATTAGGTGCATTCTTGCTCATGTTCTCCAAGTATCTCAGCATCCACTTATGGAAATAATGGGCATCAGGGAGCCCAAATACTCTGTTCAAGAATGTGATTGTATCACTCAACTCTTCATTAAAATCACTATGGTGGATGGTTTGTGGCCATCTGGTCAACGACTTTTTGTTCTTTAAATAGAGTTCATTCATCATCTGCATGCACTGATCTTCGGTTATCATCCCATGCCTTCCTACAGTCTTCAATACTTATTTCCACATATTGCCTATGATGAGGAATGCCCAGGATCATCTCAAAGTGATGAGCTATGAGGTCTATGATTACCTCGTGTTCTTTGTTTTCAACACATCTAGTGTTCTTGTTATAACATCGGGGAATCAATATGATGAACTCATTATTCACGGCACTCACCGGAAGCCCAGCTGCAAAGTGCAATCCACTACCTATTAACTTATTCATCCAAGGGCCATTGTTCACCTTGGTGGTCCTTACCCAGAAATCATCCATCTCAATATGACCCAGCTTAGAGTCTCTGATGTCAAGGTCCAATACCACTTCAAGCACTCTACATATGAGTCTTATAAGCACCCTTACTTTCTGGTACTTGTACTTCATTTCTTGCTCTAATTGCTTAGCTTTAGCTTTTACTTATAATATTATATCCCAAGCGGTCTTAGCTCATCTCTTGCTTGATGAAGACATATGTGAGCTCAAGAATGGATGTTGTTGTTCTGCAAGAAGTATCAAGAAGGTCCAACACAGAAGAGCCATGTCAACTGTCATGTTATTCATGATGAAAATTTGAAGAATAACATAACACCTTCGAATGCATGAGAAAATAGTTAAGTTTATCTTGTGGAAGGAAGAACGAGTGATTTTAAGCCTTAGGGCACAAGGCGCAAGTTTTCAGCAGGCTGCAGGAGCTTTTATGGCTAGGCTTAGCACACTTTTATGGATGCCAACATGTAAATTTTGGCGCCAAAGGGTAAAGCACAGGGTGCACGGGTCTGCAGCAGACAACATTTTATGTTGATGTTGTGGAAGTTGCGCTTGCACCTCTTGAAAAATCCTAAGTGTTCTTTGGCTAGGCGTAGAAAAAATTCATGTTGCATGAATGCAAAGTGTGCCAAAGCACAACTTTGGAAGATGTTGCAAGGAAAAATAGTGCGCTAAGGACTTTAACAGTTAACAATTTTTTTTGGAAAACTTCTTGATTTTCACTTTTCTCTTCTTGGATTTGTCAGATGGCAAGGAAGAGAGGTTTTTTTGGCAAGGCAGCAAGCAGGGATAGATGATTTTTGGTTTATTTCAGTGGCAGGGGCCTTCCAGATTTGTAGATCTGGAAGGAGAGGAAAAGAGGGTTTCAGTTGGGTTGGGAATATATTAGGTTCTTTAGATTTTAACCATTGACACAGACTCTAACACTTAACACAACAAAACAAAAACCACAACTGGGAGAAGAGCCACTTACCCAGATTGATAAAACGCGAAGAAAAATGCAGGGGTCCACAAGCTCAAAAATGGCACGTGAGGGTGACAGGGACGACTGACACGCTGTAGAGAAAATACTTTTCACAATTTCTAATTTGTGAAAATGACATTTGTCAGGCTCCTATTTATAGAAAAATTTGCATTTATGACCTCACCAACCACTTTTGGCACGATTTCCGAAGTGTCAACACAAGGAAAATCACGCTTAGGAAAATGCTTAGCACAATTTTTATGATGTTAACACAATAATTTCAGTGCTAAAGGACTTAAAAAGGGGGGCACAAATTCCTTGATGTCGACACGAGTAAAATTGCACCCAGTGTAAAAGGGTGCAGTTTTAGTCATGTCGACACACAACTTTCTACGCCGAAGGATTAGCTAAAAACGGCTAAGTCCTGAAACAACTTGATTTTTTGAAAGGGAGTTTTGGGCTATTTTGAATGTTATCAAACTTCCCTAGGGGCCAAAATATAATTTTTTTATAGTTACCTGAAAAATTGCCCTTGTCAATTTTACAGGATAACATGATTATGAACATGATGTAGACAATAATGTAGATCAAGACTAAGTAGATATATTATCTAATTTTTATTCTGAAATTATTGTTAAAAATCACATCATATTGAGCCTATTATCATGATTCTACTTGTTTCTAATATTTCTCGTGATCAGTAATCTAATGAAACATCTTTTACAAACAGAACTCATCCCTTGTCTACTATACCCACATTTTTTGTACCTACCTCATTAGGGGCACCCATAATTATAATGAAAAATGTGTCTATACCTATTCCTACAACCACTATCAATAATACATCTTTTATCTATCATTATAATGTCTCACATGTATCTTCATATAGTGCATAGGCTCTTGATTCCATTATTCATTATTTTCAAGGACAAATTTTACAATTGCAAAAATTTGTCTCTAATAATTATAATGTTATGTACTCTTCTAAAATGTTGCATAATCCACTTACACTTGAAGTTGTCTCATATCCTTTTCTTATTGGTTTTTTTACACCTAAGCTTCATGTCTATGATGGAAAGTGTGATCTCCAAGATCATCTTAGATCATTCCATGTTGTTTTCTTTGACTATGCATTTACCGACATATTACTTACTAAGTTATTCCCTAGGATTATTAAGGACTTTGTTTTGCAATTGTTTTATGATATCCCCTCACATTTTGTGTGCTCTTTTACTACATTGGAAAATCAATTTTTGGCACAATTTTCAATCAACATTGGGGATAATATATTTTATGCATAAATTTACAAACTAAAACAAGGATATGATGAGTGTATCAATAATTATGTCTTGCATTATAGAATAATGATTACTAAGATGAACAACATATTAGTTGACAATGAGTTACAAGATATTTTTATGAAAATTATTCTTCCTCCAATAAGTCATGTTTGATAAGTTTTAATATTTTGACTATAAATTTTATACACTAACACAGTGTGAATCTAAGATATTAAACATGAATAAACTCAAGTATGTTTTTATCTCCCCTAATCCATAAAATGTGAAGTTCCAAAATAAATCTAATTTCAGAGGTAAATATAATGACCCTAAGGTTTCTTATAAAGACAATATTAACATTTTTTTTTCAACCTACTAAGCTACAATTACAACTTACAAGATGAAATTTTACATGGTTACCCTTGCATGGTTTTAAATCTAGTACTTGTGTACAATCTTGTGTCACTCCCTCCATTATTTTAGGTTGATACAAGTAAGCCTCAAAGTCAACTGTTAGTGTAGAATCACAGCACCCCCAAATGGCCTAGATTGTGAGGTGGGGCATTCAGTGTGATTACACAACATGGGACCATCTCTCAAGCTGTGGGACTTACAAAAATTGAGATAGACCTATGGAGAAAGCATTTTATTTCTTCATAATCTACCTGCCACAAGCTACTCCAGTGCAAGTAGAACCTATTCTATCCTAATCTAACCATTCCAAGGGGATAGGGAGAAAGAGAGGGAGAAGAAATCCTACACTAAGTGGTGATACACCAGAAAAGAAAGCGGATGATCATATATCCGACTTCCTGAAGTGGAGAGAGGTGAGTAGAGGAGAGGGGTGGACAGAATGCACCATGGTCCAGAGATAGATTTCACATAGAACACCACTTTAAAACCCATTAAGCACAACTCCTAAAACCTAAAACAAACATCAGAGTATACACAGTATACCCTGCAACGATGAGAGGTAAGAATAGACAATAAAATGAGCCAAGGATGGATAAATGCATCATGAAACATATTCTATTGCTCTAAAAGTTACACGATACATTATAAGTGGGAAAGAGGCAAGAAAACACCATTACAGAGCCATCGGAGGAGGTTTAGACTCCACATTCAACCCTAAGGAAGAAAGAGAGAGGGGGAAAAAGAGGGAAGATCAACAACCATTTGAATATGCCCCTCCTTTACAATATATAGGAAGAATAAGAGAGAGAGGAGGGAAAAATCTTCAAATCCTGCTTCAACCACCTCTGCGACACATTGGATCCTGTTCTGAAATCTCAACCACCGTCAATCAATGCCACTCTCAAATCCACCCACAACCTATTGATTTTGGTTCCATATATCTACTTGGCATGCCAAGGAAGAAGAACGGTGGATCAAATCAAACCTGATCTAGTTGTTGGAGCAATAGATTCTGCATTAATGACCTGGAAGATTTTTTCCCATTTTTCACCCATTAAAGCTTGTTAAGAATGATATTTTATGTTTCCATGGCAAAGAGGGTGTCGAGACATTTCCAAAAAGTCTTCTCCCACCCAAATCTGATTTTCCTGTCAAAATATAGGGCCATTTGAAGATTAGGGTATCGGGCGCACAAATTTGAAAGATTTTTTCCATACCATGTCCATGTGGCAGCCTCACACATCTTGGAGATTTAGCCCCTGCCTTTCATTTATGAAATATCACTGGATTGACACGTGGAGGATTTTGTGGGATCCATGATGTTCCCTTGTATTTTTTCCTGAGTCCTTTGTTTGGCAGGGCACCCTAGACACGTGGAGGCCTGGAGATTGTTTGCAGACCCACCGCAAATTTTACTCTTGAAACAGTGCCATGCTAACACGTGGCTCCCTCCTGCCTCTTCTTTGACTATTCAACCCTGAATTTGTTCTCTTTTTTTGGACTTGGGACACGTGGATGGTCTGCGCTCATTTAAAGACCTACTTTGGATTTTACCTTTGAAGGAGCGTCATTAAGACACGTGACACCTTCTACCTGCACTCTATACTTAGTCATTTTGTGGCCTAGCGCAAATTTGAGTCTCCACCCAGGACTCCAATCTTAGAATTATGCTGAGCCAACACTTGGCACCTTCCACTAAGTCGAAGATTTTTCAATTGCCGATGAAATGTTTGGGGCTCTGGACACATGGAGGCTTGGTGCTTGTTTTAGTTTTCAGCCTAGGATTTAATCTTTAGAGGTCCATCGCTTGGACACTTGGCAGGTTTTTTTGTCTCCTCCATGCTTAGTCATCTTTTGTCTCCTCCATGCTTAGTCATTTTTTGGGCCCATTTTGAACCATTTGTAGAGCCCAGAAGACTTTGAACCTTTGTTGTTTCTTATCCTTTGAGCCTCTGGTTTCTTTGACGTTGTTTACTCCTTTGTAGAGTTTGCCAGTAACTTGTCTTTTGGATTTGAAGCATGGGCTCGAATGACAGAACCATTTTTTTTAATTTCTTCCTGCATGGAGACGTGTTTGATCAATTTTTTCGAGGTGTGAAAATTGAGATAACACTAATATCTTTGATGTTAATGTTTATTGTGATTATCATACATGTATCATTCATACTATGGATATATGTATTAAGCTATGACACATCATTTTGGATCTTATTGACTCAATGCAATTGGATGGGATGAGCCCACTAAATATTCTAATCCTACCAATAACAATGATAAGGTTAAAATCTTCAATGATTCACTTCCTTGAACATACTAATGACACATGTACTTTAGAATTTTATAACGCTCATTATGTGGTGGCAACATCACCTTCTTATGATCATCCAATTGATGCTATGATTGGCACTGTTACTTGCACATCATCTTCTACACCAATAAATTATTTTGATGATTCTTATATAAATTAATTACTTATATTTGACACATTATATATTCCAGTATCTATTATTCAAATTCCTATTAAGGGAACCTTGGTTATTCCACATAGAAAACATAATTTTTTTTGCATGGCCATCACTTCAATCTCTTGGAATTCCTTTTGAGATTTTGGGCTTGATTTTGATCCAAAATTTTGATGCATTGCACTACCAGTTATAGTTAGCTCTATCACTACACAAAATTTATTCTTGGTTGCTAATGTTTTGCTACTGGAGTATTGCATCTAGGTCTCCCTTGGCTATATGCTCTTAGGTTTGTTCTATTTATCGTTCATCAATGTATCAATTTTATTCATCATTATAAGGTCTTCACTATTTTAGTATTTATTTTAAATATTTCTCTCCTAGCATGCCTAGTTCCTCTATGGTTTTTATCCCTCTTCCTAGTGCATCTATGGATATGTTTATTATTTCATACACTACTTCACATAGCACTAGTCCTTTTTTATCTCATGATAGGCCTTTGGTTGCACATGTAGATTCACATAGTTATATGTCTCTTGATAGGCATTTGTTTCACATGTTACACCACATATTACTAGTTCCTCTAGGTATCCTCCTAGGCCTTCCTTAGTGCACATTATCTCTAGTGGCTCACACTCTCACAGTATTTTACACATATCTTCTATATGTATGGCTCTCTCTATAGTTTCTAATAGGTATTTTAAGAGTCCTCCTTCTATTCCACCCTATAGGTATAACACATCGCAATTTACTCAGTCCTCTATTATTTATGTTCTCCTCATAGGAATTTCCAACATATATCATCACCGTGGTTCTTCTTGAACTTGAGTCACACTCTATGACCCATTTGAGGATTTACCCTCGATTATCTCTAGTAGTTATTTCACCTCCTCGCATGGTTCTCTTGGGATATCTATCATGTTACTCCCCCTCATTTCTTAATGATGCACTTAGTTTATAAGTTCAACTTTATTGTTGAGGGAGTGGTTCTACACTTGAACCTTACTTTACACACACACACACACACACACACACACACAGGGGGTTAACCTTGTTTCCCAATTCTAATTGCATACTCTTTATTCATCAAGAATCATTAAAAATATATATACTCCCCTCCCTGAGGGAATTCTTAGATCACACTTCCTTTTCTTCATTGAATAGGTTTTCATCTATGCCTTCATGGGGCCTAAAATCCAAAACAAAAAATTAAATATTTGAAAAAATACAAAATGAGGACCTATTTTTAATGGCATACATTTTTTGTACTTTACATTATATATGTTGTTTATTCCTTTGGTTTGATAGATAGCATTTATTTTTTACATGCATGTGTTCAAGTGGTATATTGAGCATGATGAAGGACATGCAAAAAGTGATACATGCTAACAGGTGTTGGTCTACCCTTTACCCAGACTACTAACTTCGGGGGTCATCTAGTTTTACATACTATGTCCATGTGTAATATTTCCATTATATATATATTATGTGTATGTATTTTCTATCTTTTAGAATAACACATGTGTCTTTTGAAGTACTTAAAGTTATTGTTTCAATATCTCTTTTCTATCATATTTATGTACTATTCATCACATTTTGATGCACTTGATTTTCCTACATGCTTGTTAGTTGTGTGTGTGTGTGTGTATGCTTGTTTTCTACTCTAATTATGGCCTAAAGGCCTTGATTGTCTTGTGATACCATATTTGTCCCATGTTTAGAGAATCATGGCTTGTGTGTGGCTATATATCTCTTGTTTGTAGGCTCAAGGGACTTGAATATCTTTTGATAATGTGGGTATCCCATGTTTTAAGAATTTATCCTTTTGTGTGACATAGTTTGATATGTTTGCACTTTTTCTACATTGTCTGAACTTTTTTCTAATAACACATGGTTTTCTATTATTTTATTACTATTTTGTTGCATTAACACTGTTATAGTTATCATGTTTCTTATTATTGTTCTTCTTATTTTACACCATGGTTTTTTCCATGTGCATCCCCCTTACAGGTACAATTTATTTTTTATGGTGGCCACATCATCTTTTTAGAGGTTATACACAAAATCTCGATTTCTCAAACATATGTATACATATTTTCTTTTGAGCCATGCACTCAAATTCTTCATCACACACACCTCAAAAGAGGAGGAAATATACAAGGTTTTTTTACATTTCCAATAAACACAAATGTTTTTATGGGCATAGACATATGCAGAGGTAGACTAAAGTACCTCAAAATTGGACTCAGATATGAAATTTTGGATAAATCTGCACGGGGTCATAAACATACAACCCATTTAAGACCGTTCAAATGGTTCTAACCATATTATATAGTTTTTCCCATGGGTGTTTCATCTAGATATTTCAATAGTATCAAGTTTTTCATCACCGATGAAGCATTTTCATATGGTTTCATACTCAAATTAACTCGGTATGTCACAAGTCCAAAGGGCATAAAGTATTGCATTCTCTCTTTCTCCATAGTTATTAGTTTCATATTTAGTTTTGTACACATTGGGGGCATGAGTCTCCTTTCTCTATTCATATTTTAGCATGTAATCAGTTATACTCAATTTCTACTCAGTTGTACAACATATTAGAAGAGTATGGTGGAATTTATTCTCTTTTCTACTATGTTTCCTCATTTATAGAAATTGGGCTTATATCTTGTCTACATTGGTATGGTTTGTGGGGTTATGGAAAGTATCAAAGAAGCTAAGTTCTTCATAGGTGTAATTTCATATCCTCTTACACTTAAGGGGAAGATATCAATGTTGTTAAATGACTTTGATACAAAGTTTTCTTCCTTGACGGGATGCTTCGGCTCCTCATCTTTTTTGTTCTTCTCTTTGACATTCATGTGTTTGGTTGGTACATTTAACACATCAACCTCTCCTCAGCACAAATTAGATATTGGTCACCCCCAATTATTCATCAGAGTTCAACAAATTCATAATCATTAAGGAACAATAATGGGAGAACATTCCCTTAATAAAACAAAAAAAATTATTACTTACATATTTTACATCTCTTTTATCATTGTTTGTTGCACATTTCTTGCTACGCCCCCATAATCTGATACACAAAAATAACTACGCTTAGGGGTCAAAATTATGGAATAATTTTTTTTATTATTTTTAGAAAGAATTAATGGAAAGAGTCACAAGCCTATGTTTCCAAAAGCTTTCTTTGTTGTCATGTGAATATCAACTTTCCTTACTCGACATGGTGCATGATACAATTACATCAAAGTGATTTCCAATTAAACTGGTGAAGCCAATAACAATGTAAATGCACTAGTTAATCAGGTAGACCAAGAGTGGTCACAAGGAAGTTAATATGTGATTATTTCTATGTATTATAGATATATGCATAATTATACTTTCACCCGCAAATAAATTTCTTTGGGTCGTACTTAAGTGCATATGACTGTACGTACCCAAAATCGTAAGGTACTGCACTACCAGAACAATGTAACATGTGCCCCAATGATGATACAGGTCTCCTCTAAAGGTGTTCGGGATCCAAAAAAGCTCCCCAAGTGTGCGTTAACATCCCGCATGCCTTTCTTAGCCCCTGTGTGCTTTGTTGTTCTCTTTTCCCCTCTTTTCTTTGTGTTTTGTTCTTCAGTGATGAAAGCACCACCCCGCCTGGGCGGCGGTCTCGTGACCACCTCCCAGGAAGGGCAGCGGTCCTGTAACCTCTGCCCTGCTCAGGGCCATGGTCCTATAACCGCCGCCTTGCTCATGGCGGTGGTCCTTCACGCATTTTCTAGAATGTTCTTTTTAACGCGACTAACGTAAATTTCAATGTTTACCAGCTTTTTTCACCACCTTTGGCTTGCATTAATGATTCTGGTTCCCTGGAATAGTGTTTTGGCATTGTTTATGGTTTAAGAGATCAATTTGGTATTTACCTTTGGGTAAATGCAAATGCTATAAATAGTTGGCTTGTGCTCAAGAAAATGGCCCCTCAAATTTTCCTCTCAACTTCTCATTTCAGTAGTTCAATATTTTATTTTGCTTAGGTTTCATAGTTTAGTTCATTGCATGCTTAGTTAATGTTATTTTGCTATTAGAAAGCCACATATCCATCTTGTGAAAAATGTTGTCATTACTTCATGTAGTCCATTGAAATAGAGCATTTTAATTCTCAGTAGGAAGCCATTAAAGTTGTAGGTTTTTCTCGTCAAACAGGATAGTTTCAAGTTCTAGACGTTTTATGTTGCATGACTCACAATAAATCCCACTAGGAATTGCATAAGCCAAGCTCTGTACTCTTGCGCTATCCCTCTCCTACTCATACTCATATTGTATTCAGTCTGTATCCCAAGCTACCTTTGTTCCAATATCTACTTTTGTTGATGCTAGCATTACACGCTTTTCTAGATCCACGTGAGCACGAACGAACGAGGAGATCAAACTAAGGGGACAATGCCACAAACGCCATCAGATTCGCCACTGTTCTGTAGAATCCAGGTTCTAGCTTTCAAAGTTCTAGTTAGAAGCATATCAAATAGAGTAGCCAATCATCATATTTCACTCAATTTTACTTTCGATATTACCAAGGAAGTTGTGGGGATTAATATTTTCTGAGAAACTATGATTCATTCCTCACTTCTAAGGTAGGATCAAGATTCTTTCAAATAGATTAGATCAGTTATTTCATTATTTAGAATAGACTTACAACTGCATAGGCAAGTAGCTATGCTCGGCTGTCTTGTTTGTTTTAAATTTCGTGATTATTTTAGTTGTCAATTTCTAGATATATTAAGATAGTTACTCCTTCAATTTCATTTATATAAATTCATCAGAAAAATACA